>JASJET010000131.1:7500-1455000 GCA_034092305.1 Diaprepes abbreviatus | reverse complement strand
TTCATACGGTTTGATTAAGTAATATAAATAGCTGTCTTTCGTGTTTTATTTCTTTTTCTGTTTAATATTTTAGTAAGCTATTTATACACGTTTTTTCAAAATTGGGTTTTACATTTTTGGTTAATAGAACGACCCATAAGAGCAATTATGTTAGTTTCTTTATAATTGTTATTTGTTATTAGTTTAGGTTTGTTTCTGTAAATAATTCGTTTTTCTATTTATTTTTGTTAATAGACTAAGTGTTTTGAGAAACTGAGAAAAAATGATTATAGATGAAATGGTTAACGCTACCACAATATATCATTTGCAAGATTCTATGATTCTTTCACAAATAGAGTTAAAAAAATAGATTTGATGTTCTGTAAATTCAAAATTATATATAGAATTAGGTAATGTCCTTTAAAAATTATGAACTATCAAAATATAATTATTTTTTCCTGCTGCCTATTTTTTATAAATGGTAGAAATACCCTAGAATCATTTATCCTCTGAATATTTTCTAATGTTTTATTAACCTTTTAGAAACCGAAAGTAAACAAACAATAAAATAAACTTGACATTGTCCATTTCGTAGTAGTAAAAACGATCAACGCTATCAAATTTATTTTGTAACAACTGCAACCTGCAGCTGGTGCTATTTTCGGTTTCCAAAATATTTACGAAATATAATATTGAATTTGCTTATATTTTGGTCTATATATTATAATGCAAATTATAAATTTTGTATCCTGGTGATTTAGCAAAAATTATGAAAATAAGTTAACTTTGTTATCTTAATAACGTTTTAGAATTTATATATTGTATATTGTATATATTTATATATGTATCACAATTTTTATACATTGTTATTCAGTGGTGGCTGGTGCATTAAAAAAGTAGGAGTTGCAATGGTTGCAATTGTACATTAAAAACATATATATATATATATATATATATATATATATATATATATATATATATATATATATATATATATGTATAAAACCTGTTATAAGTACCGGTGGATGATGGATTGAGATCAGGTATGCTTTCGATAAGATCCCTTTCTTTAGAAAGTATTGACAAAACAGAAAGTTTTTCTTGGCTCATAGTATTTCGTAAAAACGTTTTTATCCGTTTGAGGGTAGAAAAGTAAGGTTTTACTTCAGCCGATGCCATCGGAATAGTAATTAAAAATTTTAAAAGTTTTAGAAAGATAGTCATCAAGTACAAGAATAGGCCGGCGGATTTAGCCTCATATGAGGTGATTTTGAAATTTATTGTTAGTAGAGTTATGATTACATAGAAACCTTCAGAATGATGATAATAATTACGTAGTATCTCATTTTCTTTTTTAGGGAAAATTTTTTATTTAAAGATGTAAAAAAACAGTTTTTTCGAATTCTAGGAAACGCTGTTATTTTTTAGTAACAAAGTTTGAAACAAAAGTTGTGCGCATGGCAAATACCTACAAAATGAGCTAAAGCCCATCCGAATCAGATAATTTGTTCTTTAGTTATTGCAAAAAAACCTGCTAAAATGGCTTTTTTTTTCAATTGTTTATTAACAATAGAAAAATATATTAACTTTATACTGCATTTAAAGGAGCCTCTACAACAAATGCGCACAGTTTTAAGTAAAAATTATTATTTTTCGAGATGCAGAATAAACTACATTTCACGATTATATTGTAAGCGATTATCCAATCGAGAATTATTGTAATATTACTTTCAAAGATGATGAAAGTAATAGGGGAGATCACGATAATTATAATGATAATAATGGAACCGATAAAGGTCCGAGTCACGTTTTTTTCCGCGCGCCACTGCTCACTTTCTGACTCTTGAAGTAGGTGCAACTTTAAACTATTGCAATATCAATAGTTTTGAAATAGTTGAGTTGAAATCTGCTGCATACAATAGTTTAATCATCTCCCTATGAGTTCCTACTTGAATAGACAATTTTCCGAAAAAAAAAAGACTGGCAGCTACCAGGTGGCCTGTTAAGCTAAAACATTTTTTTCTTGACAAATAATTATACCACAAACTTCTTTTGTTTCCTGAGAAAACTTCGTGGAATCATCGAATTTATGTCATTTTGAAGTAGATAGAGATGGCTCAACGTCAATGTTAATGGTGTGATATTGCCTTATAAATTTTTTTATAATTTTGAGAGTTGCTCTGATGTTATGTCTGGCATTTCTTCGGAGCCTATCTTGTCAATCTTCCTAATCCTATTAGCCTTGTTTCGTTGTTGACGTTTTCTGTTTTCGACTGTTTGCTAGTTTGTTTTCTTCAATGACAGTTGTTATTTATTGGCGTGCCTTATGAACTATTTTATGGTTTAACACAATATCACTATTTATTTGTTATAGAATGCCTCGATTTGTATCATTTTTGTTCTTTAGTTCTCTTCTCTTTGTGATTGTATATCTTCTGGTGTCTTTTTCGCTTTCAATAAGCTGTTGTTTTTTGCATCTGCGTCTATTCTAACAAGGCTGCTGCCTCCGAACTTCTCTGAATAGTGTCTTCATAAGCGTTGGTATTTTCTGTAGGTCTTAGTTGCTATTTTTTGTTAGTCATTTTAGTTATTTATTATGACGCTGACAATTCTCTGGTCATTTACTAATTTAGTTCTGTTTAGAACCGATACATTTGACACCATGTTTTTGTTGCTTACAATCATGAAATTGATTTCGTTCTAGGTCACTGAGCTAGTCCAAGTCCACTGTCTTTGAGGGCTCTTTCTGAAGAAGCTGTTCATTGCAAACAGGCCATTTTGTAG
This sequence comes from Diaprepes abbreviatus, assembly GCA_034092305.1. NCBI lineage: Eukaryota > Metazoa > Arthropoda > Insecta > Coleoptera > Curculionidae > Diaprepes > Diaprepes abbreviatus. The sequence continues at coordinate 1,452,237 of JASJET010000131.1, read as the reverse complement.
CTGAAGTGCAAAATTATACCACCCCATTCATTGCGTTGTCTATCTCAATGGAGACCCGTTTCTGTTTCAGGTTTATTTAATTTACAGCCCAGCTTGGCTTAAAGTCATAAATTATTAGGTTGTATTTCCGTGAAGCTTGTCTAATTGCATTTTCTAGATCTTAATAAAAAGTGTCTTTTTTCCTTTGAATATTGGTGCATAGACATGGATTATTTGATGCTGATTTTGTTATTTAATTTCAAGCTGCAGCATACCATTCTTGAGTTTAACCTTCTAGTTCACATTGACATTCGAACTCCTTGAATAATTTTTATAGTCCAGGGTAGCCTGCTCCAACTCGGGGATTCTTTGAGCCCTCTGTTTGCTTCCTTAATCAAGAATAAGATCACTGTCGGGCACTGTTTTTGCCATTTTTTTTGATCATATTGAATATACCCTTTTAAATTATTTATAATATAGTTAAATAAAAATCGACTTATTAGTTTTTTCCTGTGCTCTTCAAATACGTTGGTTCCATTCGCTCTAAAGCATAAACTGAATAAAATCAGAACGTCTCGTCTGTGCCATTTCTAAGCCAATGTATATATGCATCGAGCGTTTTAAATTCAGAATATTCTTTACGAATGCATAACTCTCGCGTTCTGCAAAAATAATCTGAAAAAATTCCCGATTGAATAAATCAAGATATGCGAGACGGTGTTAACAAATTGTTGACGTAAGCAAACTTGTTTACTTTTAAATTTGAATTTAATCTTGATTTTAGAAAACCATTTCGCATTCAGCGTTAGAACATTTTAAGATATAAAGCGTTAGAACATTTTAAGATATAATGATCATGAAACAATCTTGGTAGTTCATGAAAATATTTTTTTTTATTTCAAAATCAAAATATTTTATTTATGTCAAACAAAAAGTACATATGTAAAATTAAAAACACAATGACAATACATGTGCAGTTTTATTTGTGGAAACAGTATGAAATAAACTATAATTACATTTACTGTTGTTGATATAAAATAACACTGAAACGCCAAAAGACAGTTACAAAACTATACATTAAAATTTTACTCAGTAAAATTTAAAAACTCCTATATAATATAATATATTACGAACAATTTTAGTACAATTCTTCAAACAGATCATGATCTAATCTAAACATATTTAAGATCTCAATATTAAATAATTATGGACCTAGGTAACATAATACCTGTATGTGCACAAAATCAAAAATATTATATTAATTTCAAAAAACAACCATAAAAAGAAAACATATTGAATGAAAATAATACTAATTAATGGAATACCTACATACTAAACAAACCTACACACTAAACAAACATACACACTAAGTAACCTATGAAGATTTTGTCAAAGAAAAAGTTTAAATTGATCAATGTTATGAGAAATATATGTTCTGCATAGCTTACTAAATTTTTTCACATTGAAGATTGTTCTTATACTAATTGGGATAATATTGTAGAACTTGGGCGCCAGACAGTTAACAAATCTATAACTAATGTTTTTATTACTATTTGGTATCCTTAGATGTCTATTCATTCTACATTTCGTTTCGTAAGAGTGACTTACATAATTTTTTAATTTCGCAGACTTATGTACAGGGTGAGTCAACGATTGGATGAAGTAGGTTTGTGCCTTTTCGGTGAAATTAACAAAGAAACTATATTTATTGTTTGATACAGTTTATTTTTACGCAGATTTTAAAAATATTTAGGACTCTACAGGGTGAGCCAAAAAACTAGGACAGCATAAAGTTGTATTTTTTTAAATAGAACACCCTATATACGAATCGTATTTTCGATTTAGCTTATAATTTTAAATCTTTTTTATTAAGGGTTTACTATAACAAAACTTTATAGTTTCTGAGATAATTAAGTTTAAAGAAAAAAAGTCACATTTTCAAGCATCAATTCAATCCTAAATAACGTTTTCAATTTTGTGACAAATATATTCAAATTTGGAATTTAGCAAGGCCAAGGACAAGTTAACATAATTTTTACCTAATATTTGCAATAAAAGCTACAGGGTGTTGAACACATCGGCTCAAATTTTAACAAGTTTAAATGAATAAATATCTTTTTTTTTAAATGGTACACCCTGTATATTTTCATGTTATTTAATAGAGTAATAAAAATCCTAAAAGTTTTGTTCAATATATCTTATACTTATTTATAATAGTTTTTGAGATATTTCAGTTTTTCTTATTTTCCATACTTTTTTACAGAAATAGTCTTCATTATCATAGTAGCCATGGCAAAAACAATGTAAAAGAACATTTTTCTGTGTGTCAAATTTATAACTGCAATCGCTTCTTTTGATTTTTATATAGTGTAGTTTGGTTTTTTTTTGCATTCATCTTATATTGTAAAATGAATTTTCCAAAGAATGAGTTAATAGATATGATTTATACAATAGGAGAGGCTCAAAAAAATTGCCTTCTTGCTCAAAGAATTTACAAAATGAAGTATCCTGATCGACGCCAGCCTAATACCCATTTTCAAAACTTAATGCAAAGATTTGATTCTTCTGGTACTGTTGATTATCCAAAACGTAAAGTGGTCAACAAACCAGTAACTAATGAAATAAAAGAACTACAAGTATTGTTAAATTAACAGGAAAATCCTTATATTGGTAGCCGTCAGTTAGCAGCATTATGTGAAACATCACAATCCACCGCTAATCGTACTACCAAGAAATATAGGTATCATCCATATCACATGGAATTACACCAAGAATTGCATGGCCAGGATTTTGAAAGTCGTGTAAACTTTTGTCGTACAATAAATGCGGAGATTCAATTAAATCCAAATTTATTATGCAAGGTAATGTTTAGTGATGAAGCTACTTTTAGAAGTAACGGTACCGTAAATAGACGCAACATGCATTATTATGCCACAGAAATCCCATTTTGGATTAGAGAGGTGCAACAGTAAAACCACTGGTAATTAAATGTTTGGTGTGGTATTCATCATAATCGAATTATTGAACCCCAATTTTTTAATGAACCACTAAATGGCCATAGTTACCTGAACTTTCTACAAGAAGAACTACCCCAACTGCTTCAAGATCTCGATAGGGATGAGCTCGACAGTATGTGGTTCCAGCACGATGGTGCGCCTCCGCATTACCATCGTGAAGTTCGTGCGTTTTTGGACCAACGATATCCGCAAAAATGGATTGGACGTGGGGGTTTCATTGAGTGGCCACCAAGGTCTTGCGACATCACCCCATTAGATTTCTTCCTATGGGGTTATATTAAAAATAAAGTGTATGTTAATCCACCAACAACAGTGGAAGATATGTGAAACAGGATTAGGGATACCTGTAGAACAATAACGCCACTAATTTTGTCCAGGGTCGGAGAAAATCTGCAAAAAAGACTAAATTTGTGCATTGCACAAGAGGGTCGTTTATTCGAACACTTATTAAAAAGAAATAATTAATCTCAGTATTTAATAGGTAATTTTTTTGTTTCAATTTAGTATAAAAGTAAATATGTATTTGCCTTGTCGTTTTTGTTGTGTTAATTTTTTCACATTATGTTTAATTAAACTATTGCCGTTGGAATATAACTAATAATGTATTTCATCATATTTAACCACATTCTGTTTGTTTCTGTAGTTTCTTTTTATTATTTTACATGGCTACTATGATAATGAAGACTATTTCTGTAAAAAAGTATGGAAAATAAGAAAAACTGAAATATCTCAAAAACTATTATAAATAGGTATAGGATATATTGAACAAAACTTTTCGGGTTTTTATTACTCTATTAAATAACATGAAAATATACAGGGTGTACCATTTAAAAAAAAAAGATATTTATTCATTTAAACTTGTTCAAATTTGAGCCGATGTGTTCAACACCCTGTAGCTTTTATTGCAAATATTAGGTAAAAATTATGTTAAGTTGTCCTTGGCCTTGCTAAATTCCAAATTTGAATATATTTGTCACAAAATTGAAAACGTTATTTAGGATTGAATTGATGCTTGAAAATGTGACTTTTTTTCTTTAAACTTAATTATCTCAGAAACTATAAAGTTTTGTTATAGTAAACTCTTAATAAAAAAGATTTAAAATTATTAGCTAAATCGAAAATACGATTCGTATATAGGGTGTTCTATTTAAAAAAATACAACTTTATGCTGTCCTAGTTTTTTGGCTCACCCTGTAGAGTCCTAAATATTTTTAAAATCTGCGTAAAAATAAACTGTATCAAACAATAATTATAGTTTCTTTGTTAATTTCACCGAAAAGGCACAAACCTACTTCATCCAATCGTTGACTCACCCTGTACAAAAATACAAGAAAACAATATATACAATGAACGGACATCAAAAATTTGTTCTGAATAAAGAAACCTAGTAGAATATCTTTTTTTTCTTCCAAAAAATTACCTTTAAAATGTAATTTTGTACTACGTTGAGTTGTTGTAACGAGTTTTGATACAGGCCACCCCAAACAATTATTCCATATCTAATTAAGGATTCTACTAATGTTTTATAAATATTTATTAAAAGTTGCCCAGTGAAAATGTTTCTCAGTATATAAAATTTATGAATTAATTTTCTGATGTTGTTTGTTAATTTTAAAATGTGCTGATCTCATTTTAGATTTTTGTCGATTATTATACCCAAATACCCATTTTTTATTAAGATATTTCCAGCTTCAATTTGGTGAAGTCTGGACGATTTGATGTTGTTATCGAAAATGCAATATAATGAGTCTTGTCAACGTTCAAAGTGAGTTTAGAGGAATCCAGCCAGTTTATTATTTTAAGCAGACCAGTTTTTGTTGATTCTCTCACTTGATCCCAGGTTTCTCCAGAAAAAACGGCCACTGTATCGTCCGCGTATGAAATTAGAGAACCATTGTCCAAGCACATGCTTGTTAGTGAATTTATATAAACTATAAACAAAATCGGTCCCAATACTGTCCCTTGAGGAACCCCGATTCTGATGTCTAAAGGGTCACTATAGATGTTATCAATTTTTAAAATTTGTTTCCTATTTCTTAAGTAACTCTCAAAGACACTCAACACAGAACCCCTAACACCATAGACGTTTAAAACCTCCTAAAGTGCGTCATGGGGTACAGTGTCAAATATCCTATAAAACATTACGTGCGAAAATAAATCTGCATATCAATTTTACATATTCTGATACTTAAACTTAAATTAATCAGTTCCAGTAACGACAGGAAGATAAACAGTGCAATAGGCGAACAGATCTAAATATAAACATAGAAACCATATCACACATTGGGCAGGCAAGAAAAGCATTTATAAGCATGTGTCAGACTGATAAGGTGCTATATATGATCAATTCTTTTACATGAAGCTGGAACATGGAAGCTCGAGGTGGTTTTAATGTGGTGGTTTTAAAAGTCCCACGAGTAGACCACATAAGTAATGGTAAAGTTTTTCGTAGAATAGGTAGAGTTTTCCACGAAATCAAAGTTAAGAAATCCGCGAACCTTGGACTTCTACTTCATAACGAGAGATAAAGTATTCCTCAATTTTTAATTAAAGGGAAAAGAGAAGTGGGTGGTCGTGCGTGATACTTTTAGTTATGATTAAATCCAATGAATTACCTTACAGTATTTTTTAAGTAGGGTTTTTTCCGGACAGAAGGTTTAATATTAATCAAAATTTGAACCTAAAATATCTTTTGCAGTAAGATATCTCTTTAATAAAGCGCGATTGCATCATGATCGTAAACACGTTCGTCAGGAAATTTAAAATAAATATCCTCTCGACAGAGTAATGAGAAAATTATATTCCCGGTGCAAATATACGTAGTTTTTCCCGTAACTGCCTGTGTGTAAATATCCTGAGGCATAAAGTTGATAAATGAGTCCAGTTCATGTAACAGCTTATAAAAAGGATGTTTCCCATTGTATCAAAACGTTTTCCCGGTTTATTTTCGTTATGTTTGTACTTTTAAAAGAAAGAGAGGATTTTGAAGTAAAGGATCCTCAAATTTAGGCTTAATAAAATTTGTAGATTTATTTTTGCTGTGAAAATGTTTAAATGAAGAAAATCATATCTCTAAAAAATTAGTCATATTACTCATAAATTAAGAACAAAATATTGTAACTAAAATTGTTTTCTCGGTTTTAACTCCTTTTATAAGTTGATACCCGACACTCTTTCTGCTGTCAAATAATAATTTTACTCTTCAAATTGTCACTGGCAATTTATTTAGTAAAAGTAAAATAGACAGTTTTTAAAGGTATTTTTGTAATCTGGTACATTACAGGTATATTTTTGATGAAGTTTACATTATTTGATTCCGAAAAATTCTCGCAGGATCACTTGAAGACAAGAAAAGACACATTTATCGATGTTTCTCAAAGAGAAATTTGAAGAAAAAGAACGTGGAGAAAAGGTCGAGAACGAGATCGCTGAAAAAAAGAAGAAGGAAGAGTAAGAAAAAGCTATAAAAGCTGAAAAAAGCGAAGAAAAAGGAGTAAAGGAAGAAGGCGAAGATGAGGAAGAAGACATATGAAATGTATGATCCTATCAAGACTACAGAAGAAAAGGAAAACGGCGAGGAGGCTGAAGAGGATGTTCATGAAGTCGTTGATGCAGAAACGCAGGGATGATCTATTTAATTATCCATTACTAAATTGTCTTTTGCCCCTAATAACCTATTTAAAACCGAGGGACAAAAATTTCTTTAATTTATGACCTTGTAACTGACCTTGGACTTACATTGTAAGGTCATCTTTGTTTTTTCGAATAGAAACCCCAATTTTTTTTAACGCAGAAATAGAAAGTACAACAATAGAAAAATATAAAAATGTCATATGTTTTTTTCACATCAAGAGGTTATTTGAAGGAAACTCCCACTTGTCTGACAGAAAACCGCAGAAGAGCTCAGAAACCAAACTGTTTAATAACGAGGGATATAAACGCCTAATTTCCGAATGTCAGAGTTAATATATATATATATATATATATATATATATATATATATATATATATATATATATATATGTATATATATATATATATATATATATATATATATATATATATATATATATATACAGGAAAAAAAAGGGAAGTTATCGTCCGTGTAATTTTAAAATAAAATAATCAATTCTCTGCTATGTGGACAAAGACCGTTCATAAATATTACTTTCATATTAAAAAGTGCGGAGAACTCCAAAGAACATGGAAAAACTCCGGATCCGAAAAATAACGACAGCATTGTTTCGTCCTAGTGTGGGACTCATCAGGCCATTGCATTCGGTACAAACCATCATCTCGCATCTGTGTTCTATAAACAGATTTTACGATTGAAAAATAGTAAATAAGACACAGTACACACAACTTAGTTATATTCGATACTGCTTTGTTTCGGCGGTAAAGGACGTCAAAGTTTTAAGAAAATGTCGATTTTTCCCAAATGCCCTCGGGATCATTTGAAGGTTAAGGTAATTTTTTTCAGTGAAACCTCCTTTTTTACGTTAGGGATAAATAGCGAGAAACATTTTCTATCCAATTGTGTAAATATGGGGTCAAATTGCATTTAAAGGTCGTTTAAAGGTCAAATATCCTTTTTTTATGAATTCGTGTAAAACCAACCGAAAACTTGAAAACAAAAGGTCAATTGTTTTCTGTCTATGTGGTGATGACCTTGGATTTGGCCTTGACCATTACCTTCGGGATTACTTCGATATTAAGTTGATTTCTTGAAATAGGAATACATACATTAGACTATATGATAAGAAGCGACCAACTTTTAAATTTTTTTTTATTACGTTATAATTTGAAAACAAGTAAAAATCGCATAAGAACATAGGAGATTTTTGAATTATTTTCTTGTGTACATTCCTGGAATTTAGTCCGTTACTCCCAACTTACCCTATATATATATATATATATATATATATATATATATATATATATATATATATATATATATATATATATATATTAATTTTCTTTTTTTTTTTTTAGAAACAGAACAGCAAAATGTTAAGGAAAAAATTTTGAAAATGCCTTGAATAAAGGGGGAAACGTCAATCGTTTTGTGTTTTATTAATTATAGAACCTAAACCCAAGAAAAGACAAAATTAAGAAAAATGATATATATATATATATATATATATATATATATATATATATATATATATTAAAACATTTCTTCACATACTTGTGTAACTTATGATCTTTCTGTTAACGACCTAAAATAAGTTATATTAATTTTTAGAAGTCCCTTGTATGTTGATATGATTAATATCTTCGTGTGTAGACTTTAGTATATTGCACTCAAATTGAAGTTTATATATTCGGTTTGTGTCCAAATTCATGAATATAGAATTGTAAGCTCCTGGAAAGTTTGGTTATGCATATTTGCAATATCGTTGAGATTTAATTGAATAAGTTATAATAACGTTGTTTTGTTGAACTGGTGAATATCTTAATCCTATCGAAAGTTAAACTCGAGAAAATCGTTCATCTAAATTCTCTTTAAGTTGTTTTATTTTTGTAAATTGCAGAAATATTAAATAAATGATCGAAACACTATGATAAAAATTTAAATTTAAAGCAAATATTAATTAGTTATTATTTAATGAATTGACTGCAAATAAATTAATTGACGTTGTTAAAATAGTTTTTTTCATTATATTTAATTCCTCTACCAACTAGAATCGGATTCGTAAGTTCTCTGTTAATCCCGCTTTAAACTTGGTTATTAGAATATATATTTTCGATAGTTTTAATTAGGTTGTCTGGAATTTGCCTATTATAGAGAAGATATAATATATTTCTAAGCTGGACGCGGTCAAAGGCTTTTTCCAAGTTTATAAAACATATGTACGAGGTTTAATCCAAAAGTATCGAGCTTACCTTCATATCTCCACATTGCTGTTATTCTTTATCATCCGATGAGTGACAGCCTTCAGTGCATTCGTCGCATTAGTTTCAACTGTCTCTTTGTCATCCAATCGGTGTCCTTTAAGCGGCATTTTTAATCTGGGAGAGAGCCAAAAGTCGCAGGGAGCTACATCGGGACTGTACGGAGGCTGGCAAAGCTGTACGATTTGGTGCTTTGTTAAATATTGCTGCACAAGGTTCGATGAATGCGCTGGCGCATTGTCGTGGTGAAACAGCCAATCACCGCTTGTCCAAAGCTGTGACCGTTTTCTTCTGACTGCGTCACGTAATCTTTTCAATACTTCAGCGTAGTATTCTTTAGTGGTCGTGTGACCTCTCGGAGCATATTCGTGGTCCACAACAACAGTCAACATTGTCTTTCCTTTGTTCCGACTTTGACGTGCTTTTTTTGATCTTGGCGATTCAGAATACTTCCACTGTGAAGACTGTCGCTTTCTTTCTGGATTCTAGCCATAAAACCATGATTCATCACCAGTATTAATCTTCTTGTGTACATTTTCATCATTAGGAACCATTTCTAAGGGATCCTGAGCGATTTCAAAGCGAAGATTCTTTTGCTCTGCCGTTAGCTATTTTGGGATGAATTTCGCACACACGCGAGCCATTGCCAAATTCTCGGTTAAAATTCTCCAAAAAGTAGTTTTTGGTATTCCAAGATCACTTTCTAGTTCGCGTACAGTCAACCGATGATCTCCTTCAATTGTAAGTCGCACACGCTCGACTTTTACTGGTGTTATTGCGCTCGAAGGTCGGCCAGAGCGAGAATCACTGTCAACTGACGTGCGGCCATCTTTAAACCGCTTGTACCACTCTTTTATTCTTGTTTTACTGATACACTCCTCTCTAAATGCCTTGTTCATCATATTAATTGTTCCCGAGCAAGTTTTTCCAAGATTAAAGCAAAACTTGTAGCAAATTCGTTGATCTAATTTTTCTGTCATTTTTTACAATAACAAAATGCGACAAATGAAAAAAAGACACTATAAACAAACGCACAGCGTTCACGAACTAACACAGTCGATAACTGCACACTAGAGGTGGGTCGGACTTGAAAAACCCGTTCTTTTTACCCGGATCAGTTTACAGTCTGAAAGATCCGGATCACTAAAATTTAAAACATCGGACTCGGACAGTACGAAAGTTCGCCCTCTGACTGGTCATACGTTACATCGGACTTATAATGAGCCGAGATCCGTTGAACCGTTTTAATCGGACGGTGTTCGTTGTGTCTTTTACGGGTCTTTGTATCTTTCGAACATTCGGTTCGGTATAGTCCGATGGGTCACTGATGTTTCGGGTCCGCTGGCGAACCTCATTTCGTTCGATTAATAATTGCAGGAACAGTAAATACGTTAAAAGCAATGGCCGTGGAGTACAAGGATTTAGGATTGCTCTAGTTTAGATTATGTTTCTTTAGGACGGTTGTAGAATATATACTTACGAATCTAGTATTTCGGTAGTTAAAATATGAATTAGGAACGTGATTAAAATTTTTTTAGCCCTATATGCCGATTCTCGCTTGTTTTAAATTTAATTGGGTATGATAGGGATATTTAATTGCAATTTTGGGGAAAGTGGATGTAATTTAAAATGTAATAATAATAATAAATGTTTTGTTTCATCATCGAATTATGTTGTTACGATTGTTAAAGTAGGTACATATATTATTTTGCTGAAAATGATAATTTAGTAGTATAATGTAGGCACATAGAGAAGCCTGTTTTTCCGTATATTTTTTGTTCTGGCTCTTAAATCAGTGACAGAAATTGTAAAATCATAAAAATGACGATCAATTATAATTTTGGGTTTTTAATCCTGGAACAAAAAAGGTTGGTTTTTAATTAAAAATTATTAACAAAAAATAAAGAATATGTTTAAAACCGATTTTTTTAAACATAAATTAAGTTTCTCGTAAAAGTGATAATAATAAAAACATAATTTTAATTTTTGTTATTAAACAAAAAATTAAAGTTATGGCTGCTTTACAATTTTGCAATACTTGTCGACGATTGTTCTGATCGGTCCATATTAGCATCAGACAAACTGATTTCTAAATTTAGTTGATTTTCTGGTGCTGCATTACGGTACGTTATTTCTTGTGGTTCAAGTAGAGTCACTAATGGATGCTTACTTTTAAGATGTCAAGCCAAATTTTCGGTAGTTACCTATATTGCTTAAAACATAATTCACATTTGACTCAATTTTTTCCAATGGCTGTAAAATTATGCCAAACACCGTTTTTTTCGAGAATTCATATGAGATGGTGAATCCACAAATATTAATATATGCAGTTAAATGAGAGAGCCGAAATATTACTATTTGTTTAAAATACAGCTTAAATGTCCCATTCGCCTTTTTATTTTATCTTTTATCTCGTAAATTGTAATAGAAGTTAAATTTAAGCTTAAAATGTTTTTTTTTTTGAAAAATAATTAATGAGGCTTGTAATTGGATTTTATAAAAAGAAAAGGATTGAAATGTAATTATCTGTGGTGTACTATTTCGTAAAATTATATATTAAAAATATGAAATGGGAAAGTCGTTCGAACTTTGGAATTCTTGACGGGAAACGGACAATTGAACCGGTTCTTTGACCCGGATCTTTAAAATTAGTGATCCAGACGGTCCGAATCACCAAAAAGTCCGTTTTGCCCACCTCTACTGCACACACCAACGAGTTTATGAAGACTTACTGGTGACGCCCATGCCCCACAGAGGTCGCTCGTAAATTTTGAGGCGGAGATATGAATGCAGGCTCGAAACTTTTGGGACAAACCTCATATACCGACTTGTTGTATTCGATTGATTTCTCCACTATTTGTATTAATACCAAACCGCATCGGTGCATGGCCTACCCAATCTGAATGCTTGTCGTAAAGTAATTAACCTATTAATTTTTTTTGTCATGATCTTTGTTATTAGTTTTAGGGTTGTATTAAGCAAATTTATTCCTCTGAAGCGCGTTGGTACCCTTTTTAAACATAAGGATTGCGGTACTGGTTCGCCACTTATCTGGGATTTTATGATGGAAACGAATTTTACGGATTAGAATTGTTAGTTGTGTTGTAAGGCTCTCACCATATTTGAGTAGTTCATTTGTAATCAGGCGCCAATCCAAGGGGGGGCGCGGTGGGGGCGATCGCCCCCCCCCCCTCCCAAGAGCTTTAAATTGAGGAAAATAGACCCGATTCTGCCACTTATACTACAGTTTATTCAAGAACTAGAGAGAGTAATAAATCATTTTTTACCCTTTTTTTTTTCTTCGCAAACTACCTGTGTTCTTTAGTCCGATGTCTTTAGCAAAATCTGTTAGACTCATATATTTTTCATAGGAATGGGTTAGAAATTTTATAATCAAAAATACCGGTCTATAATAATGGACTATTTGGTTGGATAACAACAGATATTTGGATGTGTGAAGTGTTAAAGAGGATTTTAATCCTTGTCGTAGGCGTTGGAAGGAGGTTTATTTTATCACTAAGTATTTATGGCATAGAATATTATTTCAGTAATAAACTTAAAATAAAAAGTTTTAATTAAATTATTTAATTTCTTATGATTTCTTAATAATTCACATACATTAGAAAATATAGAAAATTTTGACATATTTCACACAAATCACAACTGTATCTTTATTATTTTTAATTTTGGCATAGAAACCGTTTTAGGCACATTGCGACTAAAACGTAGCCTTTTTCTCTAAAAAAATTCTAAGTAATAATTTAAATACTTAAAAAATACCCATTGTCAACAATACAAGAAGTTAAACATATATAAAAAATAAATATGTCCATATAATATTAAAAAATTTTTTCGGGGCTATCGGTCATTTTATTATTAATTAAAAACATTTTTAGGATATTTGACGTTTCAGTTTAGTTATTTCTTAAACCATCTGCAGAATTACAATTAAACACTAAAAAGGGATTCAAATGTAATTAATTTTTATATGTTACAGAAAATTTAAATAATAAATTGTGATTACGTTTTTTTTTTAATTATTTATTGGCATTGGCTGATCAGCCATGCAGCCAGTCACGAAGTCTTATTTTATTCAAAAACATATTGGTATTAATAGTAAAAAAAAAATTTTCACTAGGTTTTAAGATATTGAAAAAATGATTTAACATAGGTGTTTAACAGGGACACACACTTCACGCCGCTGGGGTTTATCAGGTCGTGTGTTTACGTTGGTAAACATTGTTCTGTCCTGTGCTATTTGAAACCATCTTGCTCCTGCTTGCTTCCTGATGTCATCTAGCCATCTTTTCTGCGGCCTGCCGACACTACGCTTTGTTTGTCTTGGTCGCCAATGCGTTAGTCTTGCCGTCCATCTGTCCTGAGTCTGCCTAGCTACATGTCCCACCCACTGCCATTTAAGTTCTGCGACACGCCTTATTATATCTGTGACTTTGGTTCTTCTACGAATTTCCTCGTTTTTGATTTTATCCCTTAAGCTGATTCCAAGCATAGCTCGTTCCATTGCTCTCTGCATCACTCTAAGCTGTTCCGCAATTTTCCTTGTCACCGACATGGTTTCGAGGCCATAGGTTGCCACCGGCAATACACAAGTATCGAAGACTTTTCTTTTAAGGTTCATTGGTATGGCACTGTTTCGGAGTATGTAGTCCAACCTACCAAAAGCTGCCCAAGTTAGTTTTGTTCTGCGTCTGATCTCAGCTGTTTGATTATCCTTTCCTATTTTGATGATGTGCCCCAAATATGTGTATTCTTCCACATTTTCCAGGATTGTGCCATCCATATTGATGTTTCCTTCAGTGTTAGTAATTACTTTGGTTTTGGAGAGGTTCATTTTTAAACCAAATTTTTTTGATGTTCTGTTTAGTTGTTCTAACATCTCTGTCAATTCACGAATATCACTGCTAATTAGGATAATATCATCAGCAAAACGTAGATGGTTTAAATATATCTCGTCAATGTTGATGCCTTTAGTCTCCCACGGTAGTGTTTTAAAAATGTTCTCTAGGGCTAGAGTAAATAATTTTGGAGATATAGTGTCTCCCTGACGCACTCCTCTATTGATCTTGATTCTATCGGTGACTAAGTCGTCGTTGATCTTTACGTGAAATGTGGCATTTTCATAAATGTATTTTAAGAGATTGGAGTATCGGGAGTCGATTCTAGCGTCGTCCATTGCATTCAAGAAAGCCCATGTTTCAATAGAATCAAATGCCTTGTGATAGTCTACGAATGCCAAGTGGAGGGGCAAATTGTATTCGGTTGTTTTTTCTATTAATGTTCTTACTGTTTGCAAGTGGTCCAGGGTGCCAAACCCTTTTCGAAAACCTGCTTGTTCCACTGGTTGATAGGCATCGAACTTGTTTGTTAGTCGGTTGGTGAGAATTTTAGTCAGAAGTTTATATAGGTGCGACAAAAGGCTTATAGGACGGTAGTTCTCTATATTGGTATTATCACCTTTTTTGAATAGTAAAACGACTTCTGCATTTTGCCACATATCCGGTATCCTTCCTTGGCTTAAACATTTATTGAGAAGCACTTGTATTGATTCTTCCAACACATCTCCTCCCATTTTCAACATTTCACAAGTAATTTTGTCTTCCCCAGGACTTTTGTTATTTTTCATTTGCTTGAGAGCTGCCCGTATTTCTTGTTTTGTTATCTCGGGAATATCTTCTGATCCAACGTTACGAATAAAGGTGTTTGAAATTTTTGGATCAGGTATAGTAGAGGTGTAGAGCAAGGTGTAGAACCGTTCAATATGTGCGGCGATGTCTTTGTTATCTGAAATTATGTTACCTTGCTGATCCTTCATGTTGGTGATTTTATGTTTACCTGGAGATAGTTTTGATTTTAGAACTTTCATATTTGCATTTTTTTCTATAGCATTTTCGATTATTTTGGTGTTATATGTTCGAATATCTTTTCTCACTTCTTTGTTTATTCTTTTATTCATTTCTTGGTAATCCGCTGCGTCTCTGAAAGTGTTTCTCCGTTGTTCCATAAGTTTTATTGTATCTGGTTGCAATTTATGGTCTTGTTTGTTTCTACTCTTGGTACAGATTTTCCTGGTAGCAATACGAATATCGTTAGTAATTTTTTTATTGAGTTCGTTGATCTCCATTCTGTCCAAAGCTTCGACTGGTTCAAGTTTCTTTTTTAGTTCTTTTTGGTACTCTTCTTGTTTTCGATTAAGTTCTTCACTGGTAGGAAACTTATCTTTATGAATAAGTTTGTTTCTTTCAGCTCTAAGATTAAAACTAAATGATGCTCTAACCAGCCTGTGATCACTACCCGTGTCGAACCGATTCAACACTGCGACGTCTGTGCATATTTTCCTGTTATTAGCTAGTATAAAGTCGATCTCATTCTTCGTCTTGCCGTCGGGACTTTTCCAAGTCCACTTCTTCTGCTTAGGTTTTTTGAAGAAAGTGTTGAGGCAGTATAGGTTTTCTTTATTTAGATAATTTGTTAGCATGTCCCCACGTTGATTTCTTGTACCTAAGCCGAAGTTTCCGATGTTATTTGAGTCATTTTCATGTTTCTGACCAATTTTAGCGTTGAATGACCTTATAATAGCTTTTCTCAGATTTTATTGCTCTTGATAAGTCCTCAAGGAAAATTTCCATTTCTTCCTCGTCCGAATTACTTGTTGGCGCGTATCCATGGATTACCTGCATAGTGTATCTTTTATTCAATCGGAGTATTACGTAGATTACTCGATCAGAGATGTAGCCGAATTTAGTTACTAGATGACCAAGTTTTTTGTTAATAAGGAAGGCCACACCTCCCTGACCACGGTTGCTGTCGGAATTGTATTGATATAATATATGACCTGATCTTAAAGTCAGTGAATCTATCTTCGCTCAAATTAATTATAATTGGTTCCTCTATCTCACCGATCATGAGATCGAGTTTTCATATTTTCTTTTATTCTTTTATTATATGGATTTTCCCGATTTTCTGCATTAACTTTATTCAAAAAAATCTTTCAAAAGTTCAGTTAAATTACTAGTTTTGTAAGTTATGTTATTTCTAGCAAATCTACCTTTTACTTGAGAGATATATTTCCTTCTCTAACGGACAGTTTCCGGACGATCTATAAGAACAGATTTCCTATCTGTTTTTTCCAGCAAAAATTAAGTTCTCTGAGCAATTTCCAGTTCTTTTAATTGCAGGTAAAACCCGATCTTCATTGAATTCACTTAGAATTTTGTCGACGGTTGGGATCTGCTTTTCATAATAAAATGTATGTACAAATTCTTTTATAGCAGTTTACATCTCTTCTTCCAATGAGGTTTTTCGCCTGCCCATGATCGAATGTAGCTTGGGAGTACTAACAATTCCGGTCGTCTTTTTCTCCTTCATTGTTCGGTACATAGTAAATTTTCCAACTCCTGTCATGTTGGAATACATCTCAACAGAGTTTTTAACATTATTATCTAGATATTGATATCGTAAGGCATCATAAACATTTTTCGTTGAGGAAAAAATGCCCTGGTTTAACGATTTTGGAATAAATATAAAGGTGGGTATCTCACTAATCTCAAATAATATATAAAAACAAGCACAAACAAGATAAATTACTAAGAACACACTGTAAGGTATACTTTGCTCACTGATAGAAATTAAATTGAACTATCAGAAATTTTATTGTAGCAGTAAATTTATAAACGCTTATAATATTTAAATATAATTAAATATAATTATATTTACAGCAGTCCCGAGTTACCTGTGGCACTGGAGCAGGTACGTTAGAGGTTTCGGTAACAGTTTTATTACTCTCTTTAGTTCTTGAATAGAGTATAGGAACGTGTATGCTTGCGATCGCTCCTCCCCTTCCCAAAAGCTTTGAGTTCAGAAAAATAGAACCGATTCTGCATTTTATATTAGGAATATGTATGCTGCTGGCACTCCTGTTGACAACTTGTTTTTCTTGCGATAGCCCCCCCCCCCCCTGAGAGCTTTGAATTCAGGGAATAGACCCGATTTTGTCTCTTACACTAGGAATGTGTATGCTGCTCGCATCTGCCCCCGCTGTCGGCAACTTGTTTTTTCTTGTGATCGCCTCTCCCTTTCCAAGTGCTTCAAATTCAGAAAAATAGACCCGACCCTGCCTTTTACACTAGAAATTTGCTGATGTCCCCCCCCCCCCCCCCCGCTGACTACTTGCTTTCGCTTGCCATACTGTACCTTTGTGATATCACCCCCCCCCCCCCAAGGAGAGAGCTGGATCCGCCCCTGTTTGTAATGTTTTCTGGACTAAGGCTTTTTCTGTTTTTTAGCTTGGAAAATGGTAGACGTACGTCGTCCAGTGCTTTTATTTCTATAATCTCGTTGGTCGTTATTTCAGGCGAGTTCATTTAGATTTAAGATATATATTATTTTTTTTTGTTATGTTTAATTTCTGGAGTGGACATCAAATAGTCACTTTTGGCGAGAATCGCCCTTTTATACCATATGCATAAATGGCTTCTGTAACAAGTCTACGTCTGTACTAATTTAAAAAATTACCATTCTCTTTATTAAAAAAAAAATTATGCCAATTTAAATGTTAAAATTAAAAATTCAGGTGAAAATTATTATAAAATCAAAGTTTATTTATGTCAAGATCACTCAGCGCGCATTCAAGTTTACATTACGGGAATGATTACACTTTATTATATCTGATATATTTTTTAAGTGAAGTTTGTAAATAAACAGCTTCTGAAATATGTTGATTTTGACATAAAACTTGTAATAAAATGATATCATCGCTTTAATGGATTGAAAGTTTTACTAGTTTTATAAACCCTCTAATGCGAGTTTATTATTGGTTTAGTGCTAATGAGAAAATAATCGAAGTAGCTTTACTAGGGCTTGAAAATATTGTGTTGTTCATGCAAACATGAAGGGTAACGATTTACTGTCCGGTACGTATTAATATAAGGGGTTATTATACTACACAATATTTAGAATTCTAACTGTGAATTAGAAAAGAAACGTATACAGGGTGATTCTCCGGGAATTCATCGATCGATTGTGGAAAAACTATAATTAGGAAGAATCTGAAAATGTGACAGTGTACTAACGTGCATGGGGGACAGCTGGCTAAAATATTTTCAAAATTGCGGCACTTTCGATTATACCGGAAGTAGATGTCAACTTGCTTATTTTAAATGGAACACCCTATTATGACGCGTTTTTGTAGGATGGAGCAGGGGAGCAGGCCGTGCTCTACGGATCTACTTCGTTCACGGCAGCGGAACATCGGTCAGTGGATATTTCTCGTGCAGACAGTCATCGGTCAAATGCTCAGCGCAGGGGTATCGGTTCGGCGGTATCTACTTATATTCGGTATATCTCTGTTCACTCAACTGATCAACGCTTTGACTGCCTGAAGGTCAAAAGATCCACTCGGTGGTCGGTTCTCGTGCGCCACCCTCGGGATTCATGTGGTCGAGGGCCCACTTATGCACCGGGCAGCTTGTTACAGTGGAGAAACGGCAAGCCAGGGGTCAATTGCGTGTATTAGTGCTGGCTGCCGGCTGCCAATTATTATCTGTAAGGTTAAAAATGAGACTAGGTAATGAAACAAACAGTTATAAAACATCCTGTATCCTGTATTCCATTCTTTTATACAAAGACATGGCCTAAAACTAACTTACAATCTAAGATGGACAATAAACTAACAATTACACGCTCTGGAGGGCAAGAGTATGTTTTGAAAGCTGTACGGTAGCTCGTACTGGTCGGTTGTGCTAAAGATGGTAACCCGGCGGTAACATTCACGACGCTATTCACGTACCTCGTACTATACGGTTGCGACGCTATTCACGACGGCTCGTACGCAAATTATCGCGCCTGGTATCTAAAATCCGCGTTCACGGTTCACGGCGCTTCGTATTAAAATTCGACCGACTGCGGTATACGCGGTAACAATAACGCGGCATCGATCGGCGATAGGCGGCATCTACACGGCGACGGTGATTTCTACTCGCGGCGGCGGCGATAAGCGTCGGGGCGGCAGTTGTTTAGCGCCCTTATCAACGGACATCAGAGAGCACCTGGCGATAAAACACATTTCTGGTCAATACGGAAACAAAACTAAACTTACGGCATCAGTGCGTGTGTGTATAGGTGACGGTAGGAAGGAAAGAAAGGAACTGACGCTGCCCGTTCTCATAAGGGTCCTCGACAGCGTCAGCAGGATGGAACGACATTGTCCGTTCTTATAACGGTCCTCGACAATGTTGACCAATAGCGGTAGCAAATTAGGAAAGGAACCGACACTGCCCGTTCTTATAAGGGTCCTCGACAGTGACGGTAGGATGACACAACATTGCCCGTTCTTACAAGGGTCCTCGGCAATGCTGGCCATTAGCGGGATAGGACGTAAGGAAGGAAGTGTACGGGGAAACACCATATAAACACAAGCCTAGCCTCACCTACATTGCTAGACCAGGAAGGCGCGGTCTGGCTGGCGACCCAGTCCAGTCTGTTTGGACCGTTGACCCGGGTGGAGAACGTGCAGTTCTCAGCGAAATAATGGTCTGCTCAGGCTTAAATAGACGGCCCGAGCTTGCACTACGCTGACGTGTGACGGCGTGCGGCGCGCGATTACTATGGTCGGACGCTTTGAAAATCTCGAAAAATGATAATTCCCGGCATAGCGCGGTAAATCTAATTATATTCCGGTAATATTGAAACTTTAAGCAATTTTTTCCCGCAAGAATCAGATTTTTCGGATGTAAAATAAATAAATTAAATCCCGGCGAAAATACTCATGCCCAAAAATTTAGTAACTTCGTTACACTATATATTATTGCATTTTTTATTTCTACGTAAAATTCTAGATATATTTCATATATAATATTCTATACTTAAGTCTCACCGTTTTGGAAATATTTAAATATTTATGTCAAAAATGAGGTTTACGGATGAAAACTTAACTATAAATTTTTCCTGTAAGAAAGTCTTTACTGTTTAATTTGGATTACCTTTCTTGTAGGCGAATTTCGACTTTAGTAGTTTTTTTATGATATTTTGAAAATTATTTGTACAGAGTGGTCAAAAAAGATGAATAAAAATTATTTTTAAAAAATCGTCAAACGTCAGTTTTTTCAAATGAAAAGCACCTATTTTTATAATTTTATCAAATTAAGCATTAAAAATGAGGTAAATTTGTAGTTTTCAAAATATTGGCAATTCAACATTTTTCTATTGTAAAAATGTTAAACGGTTTTTAAGTTTTGTTAGTTGGCCATGCCGGCGAGGCGTGGTGAAAATGAAACAATCGAACCCTTCAGAATTGTCACTATTTTTTGCCATTTGACATTCATTAGTAATAATCATGCCTGGGCGATTAAATTACACAGACGAAGATTATTTAAACTTACTTATTATTTATGGAGAATGTGCGATAGCCACAGAAACAGAAACCAACACCACCAACTGTTAAAAAGACTATTGAAAACTTCAAGAATTTTGTATCCATAAAAGCAAAAAGAAATAGAAATAAACCAGTTGTTAATAATGAAAATATTGAAACTACAATTTTATGATATTTGGCCCCATATCCGATAATATCTACAAAGCAAGTAGTGTTAGAATCTCGATTATTTCTATGAATATTGCATAGTGCAAGATTTAAAAGGCACTGATTTTTCACGAAGAGTAGAGTTCTGTCAATTTATTTTACTGCGGTCACAAGAAAATGCTGGTTTTTTGGATAATATTATTTGGTCAGACGAAGTCAAATTCACAAAAAATGTATTGTTTAATCGACGCAATTCCCACTATTGGAAAATTAAATTTTCAAGAGTCTTGGCAGTTTAACGAGTATTGTGCTATAAGAAATAACGATGTCGTCGCCCTAGAATTCTACCAAGATAATCTGAATGGTAATTTAGCCATTTTTGAGGACTTTTAGATAAAAAAATACGTTTTTTAACTTACTGTTGAGCGCTACTTCGACATCTTGAGAAATTTGGAAGTGAACTATTTAGACAACTTGCCGCTGGCTGATCATAGAAATTTATTTTTCAAGATGGAGTTGCCTCCCATAATAGTCATTTAGTTAACAATCAGTTGCAAAACTTGTTTGATGATCAATGGATAGCAAAGAATGGGCCACATCTTTGGCCACCTCGCTCCCCCGACCTAACAGTACTTGATTTTTTTATTTGGGGGACAATCAAAAATAAAGTATACAACACGCATGCAGCGCGTCAAAATAGCATTTGAAGAATTTAATCCTCAATCAGTAATAAGAGCCACCCATGAAGAGTTCCTGCTTAGTTGCGAAAAACGTTTGGAAATTTAAGAGCGTCCATTTGAACATTTACTCAAATAATTTTTGTACCTTTATTTTATTAACAACTGGTTTATTGCCAATCTGGGTGGTGCAGTGGTATGGTTGTGGTCTAGCACTACTTAGATGCCGGGTTCGATTCCCGGGTCCGGCTTTTAGTGTTTGTTACTGTCATTAGAGTTAGACGATTTTAAATTTGTATATAAATTGTGAAATTAATTAATTAATAAATAACGTTATGGCTGGATGCTGAAAAGCAAGAGGCCATGGTAACTTAAAAAAAAATGGTTTATTTCTATTTCTTTTAGCTTTTATAGATCCAGATTTCTTGAAGCTTTTCATAATCTTTTAAACAGTTTGTAGTGTTGATTTCTATTTTTTTGAATATCGAATCGCGAATCTATCGCATGTTCTTGAAATAAATCTATTACATTCTCCATAAATAATAAATAAGTTTAAATAATCTTCGTGCGTGTAATTTAATGGCTTCGCCATGATTATTATTAATGAATGTCAAATGCCAATAAATATTGACAATTCTGTAGGATTCGATTGTTTTATTTTCGCCACGCTTCGCCGTCAAGGCAAAGTAATAACAAAACTTAAAAGCCGTATAGCATTTTTACAATAGAAAAATGTTGAACTGCCAATATTTTTAAACCTCCAAATTTTTGAAATAGAGAACCTTATACAAAGTTATCTTTATGTTTAACGCGTAATTTGATAAAATTATAAAAATAGGAACTCTATTTGAAAAAATTGACTATTTTTTAAATATAATTTTTATTTTTCCTTTTTGGTCACTTTGTACTAATAAGTTTCAAAATATCATATAAAGAGTATTAAAGTCGTTCTTGGTCTACAAGAAAACTAACCAAATTAAATAATAAAGACTTTCTTATAGGAAAAATTTATAGTTAAGTTTTAGTCCGCAAACGTCATTTTTGACATAAATATTTAAATATGTCCAAAACGGTGAGACTTAAGAATAGAACATTATATATAAAATATGTCTAGAATTTTACGGAAAAATCAAAAATGCAATAATATATAGGGTGTTCCATTTAAAATAAGATAGTTGACATCTACTTCCGGTATAATCGGAAGTGAAATATTTTAGCCGGTGTCCCCTATGCACGTTAATATACTGTCAAATTTTCTTATCTTATAATGAAATATATTTTTGATATCGGTGAAGAAAATAGTACGGAAAACGGTGTAGAATAATTTTATTGTTTGGTCCATGGATCGTGATGTCATAAGGAAGCTTCGTCCGGGAAATTTAACTGCTAAACTTTAGTCTAATTTCCTTTTCTAAATTTACATTTCTTACGGTTATTAACTCTCTAACTTCGTCTCGTTATAAAATACTTATTATGGTTATTCCTCATAGGCAAAGGGATCCTTTAATAGTTTCCTTAGGGGCATTTTGTTTTTGTTTGACGTAAATTAAACGATGCTAGGGATACGTGAGATTTATGTAGCTTCACGTATAAACTAAAAATGATTTAGTATCTTTAAATTACCGCTCTTAAGGTGGTATGAATGGTTGAGCGCAATTAGAAAATTAGGTTTGCTTTGTCAAATGATTTTTGCCAATTTTGCATGTTGTTTACAAACATTTTACAGAGAAAGAACAAATGCGTGTTCCCTCCTTTTTTTCAATTCTAGATTTTCAAAATCTGAATAAATTCGACATAACATGTACAGGGTGAGTCAACGATTGGATGAAGTAGGTTTGTGTCTTTTCGGTGAAATTTACAAAGAAACTATATTTATTGTTTGATGCAGTTTATTTTTACGCAGATTTTAAAAATATTTAGGACTCTACTGGGTGAGCCAAAAAACTAGGACAGCATAAAGTTGTATTTTTTTAAATAGAACACCCTATATACGAATCGTATTTTCGATTTAGCTTATAATTTTAAATCTTTTTTATTAAGGGTTTACTATAACAAAACTTTATAGTTTCTGAGATAATTAAGTTTAAAGAAAAAAAGTCACATTTTCAAGCATCAATTCAATCCTAAATAACGTTTTCAATTTTGTGACAAATGTATTCGAATTTGGAATTTAGCAAGGCCAAGGACAAGTTAATATAATTTTTACCTAATATTTGCAATAAAAACTACAGGGTGTTGAACACATCGGCTCAAATTTGAACAAGTTTAAATGAATAAATATCTTTTTTTTAAATGGTACACCCTGTATATTTTTATGTTATTTAATAGAGTAATAAAAACCCTAAAAGTTTTGTTCAATATATCCTATACCTATTGATAATAGTTTTTGAGATATTTCAGTTTTTCTTATTTTCCATACTTTTTTACAGAAATAGTCTTCATTATCATAGTAGCCATGTAAAATAATAAAAAGAAACTACAGAAACAAACAGAATGTGATTAAATATGATGAAATACATTATTCGTTATATTACAACGGCAATGGTTTAATTAAACATAATGTGAAAAAATTAACACAACAATAACGACAAGGCATATTTACTTTTATACTAAATTGAAACAAAAAAATTACCTTTTAAATACTCAGATTAATTATTTCTTTTTAATAAGTGTTCGAATAAACGACTCTTGTGCAATGCACAAATTTAGTCTTTTTTGCAGATTTTCTCGGACCCTGGACAAAATTAGTGGCGTTATTGTTCTACAGGAATCCCTACTCCTGTTTCGCATATCTTCCACTGTTGTTGGTGGATTAACATACACCTTATTTTTAATATAACCCCATAGGAAGAAATCTAATGGGGTGATGTCGCAAGACCTTGGTGGCCACTCAATGAAACCCCCACGTCCAATCCATTTTTGCGGATAACGTTGGTCCAAAAACGCACGAACTTCACGATGGTAATGCGGAGGCGCACCATCGTGCTGGAACCACATACTGTCGAGCTCATCCCTATCGAGACCTTGAAGCAGTTGGTGTAGTTCTTCTTGTAGAAAGTTCAGGTAACTATGGTCATTTAGTGGTTCATTAAAAAAGTGGGGTCCAATAATTCGATTATGATGAATACCACACCAAACATTTAATGACCAGTGGTTTTGATGTTGCACCTCTCTAATCCAAAATGGGTTTTCTGTGGCATAATAATGCATGTTGCGTCTATTTACGGCACCGTTACTTCTAAAAGTAGCTTCATCACTAAACATTACCTTGCATAATAAATTTGGATTTAATTGAATCTCCGCATTTATTGTACGACAAAAGTTTACACGACTTTCAAAATCCTGTCCATGCAATTCTTGGTGTAATTCCATGTGATATGGATGATACCTATATTTCTTGGTAGTACGATTAGCGGTGGATTGTGATGTTTCACATAATGCTGCTAACTGACGGCTACCAATATAAGGATTTTCCTGAACATTTAACAATACTTGTTGTTCTTTTTCTTCATTAGTTACTGGCTTGTTGACCACTTTACGTTTTGGATAATCAATAGTACCAGAAGAATCAAATCTTTGCATTAAGTTTTGAAAAGTATGGGTATTAGGCTGGCGTCGATCAAGATACTTCATTTTGTAAATTCTTTGAGCAAGAAGGCAATTTTTTTGAGCCTCTCCTATTGTATAAATCATATTTATTCACTCATTCTTTGGAAAATTCATTTTACGATATAAGATGAATGCAAAAAAACTACACAACATAAAAACCAAAAGAAGCGATTGCGGTTATAAATTTGACATACAGAAAAATGTTCTTTTACATTGTTTTTGCCATGGCTACTATGATAATGAAGACTATTTCTGTAAAAAAGTATGGAAAATAAGAAAAACTGAAATATCTCAAAAACTATTATAAATAGGTATAGGATATATTGAACAAAACTTTTAGGGTTTTTATTACTCTATTAAATAACATGAAAATATACAGGGTGTACCATTAAAAAAAAGATATTTATTCATTTAAACTTGTTCAAATTTGAGCCGATGTGTTCAACACCCTGTAGCTTTTATTGCAAATATTAGGTAAAAATTATATTAACTTGTCCTTGGCCTTGCTAAATTCCAAATTTGAATATATTTGTCACAAAATTGAAAACGTTATTTAGGATTAAATTGATGCTTGAAAATGTGACTTTTTTTCTTTAAACTTAATTATCTCAGAAACTATAAAGTTTTGTTATAGTAAACCCTTAATAAAAAAGATTTAAAATTATAAGCTTAATCGAAAATACGATTCGTATATAGGGTATTCTATTTAAAAAAATACAACTTTATGCTGTCCTAGTTTTTTGGCTCACCCTGTAGAGTCCTAAATATTTTTAAAATCTGCGTAAAAATAAACTGTATCAAACAATAAATATAGTTTCTTTATAAATTTCACCGAAAAGGCACAAACCTACTTCATCCAATCATTGACTCACCCTGTACAAGGAGACCTTCTCAGGAGCCCGCCTCCGATGTATCTTATATTGTGATATGTTGGAGTACACCAAAAAAATAAGTTAAATGTCCCAGAGGCAGGCAGCTGTAGATCCAAATATCTTTTAAAATACTCTATTTACAAAAAAATGGTTCAGATAAAAATTATCAGGGACAGAGGGGATCATTTATCTGCACTAATGACATTGATCTCGAGGTCTGTTTTCAAGGTGATTTGAAGATCAAGGTGATTTTTTTTTAATGGAAACCCCATTTTTATCGCAGAAATGAAACCCGGAAAAAATTTCTTGTTCAACGGTATAAATAACGTAAGGAGTAAAATTAATTCTAGAGGTCATTTGAAGGCCAAATATTCTTACACATTGATTTAACCAATCATTCGGCAACAAAGAGTGATGGAGAAAAACTTTTTCTACAAAAGTTTCTGTAAATTAAACGCTGTATGTTAAGGTGACCTTAAATTTTGACCTTGCTCTTGACCTTGAAGGTCATATCTAAGTCATGTTAACTTTTTCAATGACACTCCGTACTTTTAATCCGGAAAGTAGATATAGCAAAAACTTTTTATGATCGGATCTAACTTTGAAATGACCTCGAAGTTCAAGGTCAAGGCTATTCCAAAGTGAAATGGTAGGATATTGGAAAATATACAAGGTTTGGGGGAAAATTAGAGCACTGGGGGTTTGGATGAGAGTGAAAAATTTTTCCTTTGGAAATGACCTTCAATGACCCCCTCTTGAAACTTACAGGACATCAACAACGTGAAACTGTTAAAAATCAGCTAAATTAGGACAGCTGGAAGAATTAAAAATAAATAAGGACGATTTAATTCAATTGAAAATTGTTTCCGGGAGTAACAAACGTTGAAGGTGCTTCCAACAAGTAGATAAAATGCAAAGGTGTGAGTGATTTAGACTATCTTCACCTTCGAGAATGTTTTCAAGCTCAATGCAGGTCGAAGTGGTATTAAAATATATTATTCTATTCCAGGGGCGGATCCAGCCTCTCTCCTTGGGGGGGGGGGGCGGTGATATCACAAAAGTACAGTATGGCAAGCGAGAGCAAGTTGTCCCCGGGGCGGGGGGGAACACCAGCAACGTTCCCATTTCTAGTGTAAAAGGCAGGAACGGGGCTATTTTTTTGAATTTAAAACTCTTGGAAGGGGGGGGGGGCGATCACAAGAAAAAACAAGTTTCCGACAGGGGGTGGGAAGATGCGATCAGCATACACATTCCTCGTATAAGAGACATAATCGGGTCTATTTTCCTGAATTCAAAGTTCCTGGGGGGGGGGGGGGCTATCGCAAAAAAAAAGTTGTTAACGGGGGGGGGGTGCCAGCAGCATACACATTCCTAATATTAAAGGCAGAATCGGTTCTATGTTCCTGAACTCAAAACCCTTGGGGAAGGGAGGGGCGATCGCAAGCATACACATTCCTATACTTTATTCAAGAACTAGAGAGAGTAACAAAACTGTTACCGAAACCTCCAACGTACCTACTTCAGTGCCCCCGGTAACTGAGAACTGCCGTAAATTTAATTATATTTAAATATTGTAAGCTTTTATAAATTTACTGCAACAATAAAATTTCTAATAATTCAATTTAATTTCTGTCAGTGAGCAAAGTACACCTTACAGTGTGTCCTTGGTGATTTATTTTGTTTGTGTTTGTTTTTATATATTATTTGAGATTAGTGAGATACCCAAAAGATTGAGGGCATTTTTTCCTCAACGAAAAACTTATTACGATAAATTTTTATGATGCCTTAAGATATTAATATCTAGATAATAATGTTAAAAGCTCTGTTGAGATGTATTCCAATATAACAGGAGTTCGAAAATCTATCATGGACCGAACACTGACGGAGAAAAAAACGACTGGAATTGTTAGTAATTCCAAGCTATATTCGATCACAGGCAGACGAAAAACCTCGTTGGAAGAAGAGATGTAAACTGTAATAAAAGGAGTTGTACATACATTTTATTATGAGAAGCAGATCTCAACCGTCGACCAAATTCTAACTAAAATCAATGAAGATCGGGATTTGCATGAAATTAGAAGAACTGAGCTCTGGAAATTGCTCAGAGAACTTAATTTTTGTTGGGAAAAACCAGATAGGAAATCTGTTCTTATAGACGTCCGGAAAATGTCCGTTGGTGAAGGAAATATCTCTTTCAAATAAAAGGTAGAGTTGCTGGAAATAACAAAACTTACAAAATTAATAATTTAACTGGACTTTTGAAAGATTTTTTTGAATAAAGTTACTGCAGATAATTGCGAAAAATCCATATAATAAAAGAATAAAAGAAAATGTGAAAACTCGATCTCATGATCGGTGAGAGAGGAATCAATTATAATTAATTTAAGCGAAGATAACTTCACTGACTTTGATGACGAATAAGATACGTAATGTTTACCAGCGTTAACACAATTTATTATTTAAATTTTCTGTATCATATAAAAATTAATGACATTTGAATCCCTTTTTAGTGTTTAAATTGTAATTCTGCAGATGGTTTAAGAAATAAATAAACTGGAATGTCAAATATCCCAAAAATGTTTTTAATTAATAATAAAATGGCCGATAGCCCCAAAAAAATTTTATGATTATATTGACGAATTTATTTTTTTATATATGTTTAACTTCTTGTATTTTTGATAATGGGTATTTTGTAAATATTTAAATTATAACTTAGAATTTTTTGAGAAAAAAAGGCTACGTTTTAGTCTCAATGTGCCTAAAACGGTTTCTATGCCAAAATTAAAAATAATAAAACTACAGTTGTGATTTGTGTTAAATATGTCAAAATTATCTATATTTTCTAATATACGTGAATTATTAAAAAATCATAAGAAATAAAATAATATTATAAAAACTTTTTATTTTAAGTTTATTACTGAAATAATACTCTCATAAGTATTTATTGATAAAAATAGACCTCCTTTTGACGCCTTCCGATGCCTATAACAAGGATTAAAATCCTTTTTAACACTTCACACATCCAAATATCTATTGCTATCCAACCCAAATAGTCCATTATTATAGACCAGTATTTTTGATTATAAAATTTCTAACCCATTCCTATGAAAAATATATATGTCTAACAGATTTTGCCAAAGACTCCGGACTAAAGAACACAGGTAATTTGGGAAGAAAAAAAAGGTAAAAAATGAAAAACTCTCCCTAGTTCTTGAATAAACTATAGTATAAGAGTCAAAATCGGGTCTATTTTCCTGAACTCCAAGCTATTGGGGGGGGGGGGGCGATCGCCCCCACCGCCCCCCCTTGGATCCGCGCCTGTTCTATTCTGGGAAGGCTCAACTGTTTAAAAAGCACCGAGAAGTTTCTTGACGAATTTTGGTGGTTTTCTGAGCATATTAAATGTGGAAAGTGACAAAATTGACTTTCAAGCCTATTTTTAAGGTTATTTAAGTAAAGAAAGTACAAAAATTATTTATTTTCCTTTATCGTTTGAATTCTTCCAGCTGTCCTAGTTTGGTGAACTCTTCGCAGTTTCACATTGTGGATGTCCCACAAGGTCCAAGAGTGGTTCATTGAAGATCATTTTCAAAAGTAAAATTTTTTCACTCTCATCTATACTCCCAGTGCTCTAATTTTCCCCTAAACCTTGAACAATCTCCAATATCCAGCCATTTCGGAATTTTTTGATATATAACTCTAAAATAGCCTTGATCGTGACATTCGAAGTCATTTCAAGTTCCGGCCGAAAAATTTTCCGCTATCCTCATTTTCGGGGTCAGATATGTTACAAAAATTATCTTGAGCTTGTTATGATCTTAAAGGTCAAGGTCAAATTTAAGGTCACTTTAACATACACAGTTTGATTTTCAGAAACTTTTGTGGAAAAGGTTGTTCTCCATCTATCTTATTTTCCGAATTATTGGTTCATTTAAGGTGTGCGGACACATTTGACCTTGAAATAACCTCTAGATATGATTTTACCCCTTATGTTATACATACTGTTGGATGGAATTTTTTCCGCGTCTCTTTTATGCAAAAAAGGCGATTCTTTTGGAAAAAATTAGCTTGACCTTCAAACGAACTTGAAAATTGACCTCAAGGTCAAAGCCATTATTAAAGATAAAAGTGAACTCTCTATCCTTGACAATTATCTGAACCGTTTTTTTTTAAATTCTGGTGTTTATTCTGCGCTATGTTGTATTTTATGAAATAATATATATATATATATATATATATATATATATATATATATATATATATATATATATATACTATATATATATATATATATATATATATATATATATATATATATATATATATATATATATATATATATATGATATTTTCAGACTCAAGTCTATGGGGTGAAAATCGGCCCCACTGTTAACCCCTGAGAAATATGTTCCTAAATTTTAATTTGTAAAATCGCTTGCAAGTGCAGGTTTTGAATACGATATTGTTCAAATAAGGGTTTGCTTCACCTGTTTTAGGGAAGAAGAGTCAATTCATTTTTCGAAATTTCATTAATTGTGATATTGAAAAATACTATTTTAAGAGATTAACTTTAGGGGCGATTTTTACTCCATAGACATGTAATAGGGCAGGAAACGTGAACTACGATATATTGCAGATGAATGAGAGAGAATAGTTTTTTTGAATTTTATTGTTAAAAGATGTAAGGGGGTAGTTTAACCCCTCGGAATGATAGATTTCCACTGCCATGTTACTCTTAGTTACTATTCCTGACGATTTGTATTATTATTATTGAATTTCTGAAAAAAAAATCATTTTGTGACCGATTTTGCACGAGAAAATGAGTCCTTTGGATCACAATTGAAGGAAATCCTTTTTTAAAGATGAATTTTGGGTGTTGCTTTCACCCCCTTGAAATACAATTTTTCCATGTACCACCACATATGACACAGAATAAGCGGGATCAAACAATGACTTTTGAAATATTTTACATAAAGTTGTAAAGGCGTTGTTCTCAGAAAATAATATACTCTTCATTGCATTTAGTAAAATTAAAATAGGGGTAGTTAACCCTGTGATAAGTTTTATTGTAAAAAAGACGATACCCATCAACTTAATTTTTCAAATTCATATGCAACTAACGAGTTTTTGACCGAATTAAGTAAATTTATGTATTTACTGTAATAAAACAGAAAAAAAAATTACGCTGTTACTCTTACGAAAAAATACAAAGCAGGCTTTTACCGAGAGAATGACATCTAACAGGTGGTTCGAAAGGTCCCAAGACCAACATATAAACACAAATCTTTTTCACAAAATTTGACCTTATTCATCAACATAGTCTCTTTCTAGAATGATACAATTATTTCAGTACCGTTCTATCATTTGTATGCGTTTTTTATACAACTGTTTTTTCAACCCCTCAAAATGCGCTTCAGTTTCGGCGATCACTTCTGCATTGGAGCCATATTTTTTCCAGCGAGCATTTCTTTGAGACTGGCGAATGAGTTGCTGGAGGTCAAATCTGGAGAATACGGTGGATTTGGAAGCAATCGCACAATCAATTAAAAAATAATGTTGGATATTTTTTGGTATAGTCCAACAAATCGGAGGTGGGCCCCAGAGAACGCTTCTTAGTAAATAGTTACGTTTGCTAATTTATGAAATACAAAAAACTGGTTTTCTACAAAAAGTCCATCTTAAGGGAATAAATTTTACAAGCACAGGCTTTTATTTAAGTCAATAAGGAGCCATGCAGAAACAATACAAGTCCAGTAGGTGCTACGGGATCCTGATACAATGCGTGTCCGACAGGGTTTTTTGAATTATATGTTGTATTCTTAGTCCGACAGAATGAGACACTAAGGCAAACAAAACTGTTCATATATAATAATATAAAATAAGTAAAAACAGCGAAGTATTTTTTTTGTTGTCTCTAAAGTCCACCATAAACATTATTTTCAAAATGTATTTGTTTACCTAATTATTTATACATTAATTTACTTTTTATTTACTTACGGGTGACATAACAATATGGGGTTCGTATTGTTATATCGCATTAGGTGAAATTTAAATTCCCCAATAAAAACAAATTATTCTCGTAAAGTACATTTCTCTTTTCTCTAGCGGTTTTCGAATGGTCCCATTGTGAAATAACTGCAAAGCCATTTCGAAAATAATATGCAGAAAATGTGCGCTTAAAAACATAAAATGCCTTTTATTTAATACTTAAAAGAATTTTGATGAAAAAATGCAAAATAAAGCGAAAAGGTCTCTAAATAAAGGTCTGCTAAGAGGATTTAAAAGCGTCGCGTATGGCAGAATTTTGTGTTAATAAATGTTAAGTCGTTTTCTTTTAAATATACAGGGTAGCTCTAATTTTACAGAGTGGTTAAAATTAAGATGCAGATTTTTCATGAATTAAGCGTTAACGAATGTAATTAATAATGGGTACAATATACTTGCTGTTAGGTGTATAAATACGTTTATATTTGAGAAACCATTTTAGTTCTCAACCACCAAAAAAACCTTATACTTTACCAAGGGCAGATCCAGCCTCTCTCTTTGGGGGGGGGGGGGGGCGATCATATCACAAAAGTACAGTATGGCAAACGAAAGTAAGTTGTCAACGAGGGGTGAGACAACAACGACATTCTCATTTCTAGTGTAAAAGTCTGGGGGGAGATGTCAGCAACATACACATTCCTAGTATAAGAGGCAAAATTAGGTCTATTTTCCTGAACTCAAAGCTCTTGAAGGGGAGGGGCGATCGCAAGAAAAAAGAGTTGTCGACGGGGGGAGATGTTTGATGTTGTATTAAAAAATTGTTATTTTATCGTCATGCTTATTCTTTCCAATTAAATGTTATAAACAAAATCAGGCTATTTTATTAATTCCTCTTTAAATCTATTGTAAGGCTTCAACATGTAAAATAATTTTGATTAATATACGTACAATACTCTGGCACAAGATATTTAACAGTAAAAAATACATAACATTGTAAAGGAAAACAAATCGATATAAAAAAGACTTAAAAATAAAATATGCAATATTTTTGTCCGTGAATGTATAAAAATATATGTACTTTCTTCTAATACGATTAAAAATAAAGCATTATCTCAGATTGCAAGAAAAGGCCAAAAAAGGATGAAAGCCTCTCCCATGACAATGCATCACCGATTTTGAATTCATTGGTTCTCGGCAGTACAGGGTAGGAAAACCTAAATATAAGAAAAGAGAATCCTTTAAACAATCTATATCAGACAAAACGTGAAGTCTAATAGAACTAGCGCCATCTCCCGGCATTCCACGCAATCTAAATATTTCATGTCGTAGAGATCTATATACTTACAGTAAGTACAATATATTTATAGTTGGGATAGCGCTTTGTCTCTAACCGCGTTAGAGCAGAATACGTATGCCCTTATAGTGTAAGGTTTTTTTTGCAATTGGTTGAGAACTAAATTAGTTTTCTAATATAAATGTAGGGTAAGTGAGGGAGAATTGCCACGGTTGGAGAGACGCCACATCGTTTATCATTTTGCTCATATGCAACAAAGTGCGCCACAGATAATTTTAAAATAAATAAAATGAGGAATTACTTTAATTTGCAGATATATTATGCGTCGCAAATATTAGAGGTCCACAAAAGCTCCTAAAAAGATGTTTGAACAGAGGAACAACTTAGTGAAGCTATTCAAAAAGTTAGGGATGGAATAATTGGTACAAGATATGCGCATAGGCGCCTACCTCGAATACTGAAGCGCAGAATAAAATCTGGGACCATAGAAAAAGGAAGTTTTGGACCGAAATACAAGCTTTATTTAACAAAAATGTTCAAAAAACATTAAAACACTTTTAACATAGGCGATAATGTCGAGTTTTTATTCAAGTATTGTTTTTTTGCCGGTGTTCTCGGTAAAGCGACCCAAAAAGGGTTAGTTACGTACATCCAACGATTATTAGCAGCTAACCTTGCTCCAGATAAAACTACTGTTCGAGTGCTTGCTTACCAATTTGCTGAAAAGATGAACATACAACACAAATTTTTATCATGCTTTTTATCGTATGCCATAGGTCACATAATAAATTAAATACGCTGTTCACAAATTTATAAAGTAAAACTCCTCTCATGAATAAATCAAATGTAATATATTTGATCCCTTGCACAAATTGTCCCACAAAATATATAGGCACGAAAAACATACTTTTGATTATAACAGTACCATAATAAAAAATAAACATATAAATTACCAAAAATTACGGATAAAGGAAATGATTGAAATAAAAAAAGATAAAAACCCTGTTAACGACAGAACAGATATGGGAAATTTGAGCCACATTTTCACAAGCCTAATTTAAACAAAAATATTAAGTATTCGATCCTGTCAAATAAGAATCAAAAATTGAATATCCTCTTAAACATAAAAGTAAACGTATACCTTATTTTGTTTTTTTTTGTTCATTGTAAAATAGAAAAACTGTATAAAAAATAAAACACACTCGCATTCCATGTATCCTCAATATACGATGTAAAGATTGAATTTTATTAATAATAGAGTAACAAAATGTCAAGGTGTGTACCAGTAAAATTAAATATTTTTAAAAAATTTAAATACTGTTTTAAAGTGCCTTGTTTGTTTTTTAAAATTGTAGATATGTTTCTTGTGTGAATGTTTTAATTATATAAAAATATTTTTAGGAAGGAAAATAAAACAAAAAAAATTTTGAAAATATCTTAAATAAAGGGCGAAACGTCAATTGTTTTGCATTTTTTGTTAAATAAAGAACCTAAACCCAAGAAAAGACAAAATAAAGAAAGAATGATATAATCTATGGTTCAAGAATCAAGAAAATATATATATATATATATATATATATATATATATATATATATATATATATATATATATATAATATTTATGCTGTAATTAAAAACAACGCTTTTAAGATTATCCATATGAATTTATTTCATATCTCGCCGAAAATGAAAACTATTTTCATAACATTGTGTAAATTAAATTAAAATATCTGTTAGACTATTACATATTATGAGAACATTTTACTTGGGGGATTATTTAACAATTTCAACCTACTCCAAAATGGCCTAATTTTGTGTCGACATAAATTGTTTCAAGGGTTCACTACGAAAGATTTATAACACGAGATAAGGCGGAAATTCTGGGGAAAATGGCCGCCTTAAGCCTCTAATGCATCGTTACTTGATTACACGGCAAGATAAAAATAATATAAAATTCGAACTTACCTAAATAATTGTTTTCCAAACTTCTCCTTTGGGCTTTGTTACAGCATTTTAAGTTTGAATGTAGGTAGAATGAAATAAACGAGTTTTTTTTACTACGTCCAACTTTAATTGGATTGTTATTAAAAAGGTTTATTGCTTTAATAATGTCAATGTACTAGTGTGTTGAATGTTTTAGTTTTAATTTTAATTTGTGACAGATTTTTTAAAAATTTTTTAATTGTATACAGTTTGTTCTGTGTGGAGGCTACGCTGGCGACTGGAGACTGTTCTTAAACTGGCAGGATTAAGGTGTGCCCTTTGACGAGTGAGTGTGGTTGGTGAGTACTGAGTAAGCTTATTTGCTGACCATATTCTCTTGTTTCTAGGGTCTGAGCCCTGAGGATGGTCTAAGTTAGACCGAAAGCGCTTGGCCGATGGTAGTAATTTGAAAATATACACTGAAATACAAAATCGGTCTATTTCTTGATTTAAAGGGTAACTCCTCACAATAAAGTGAAAAGAAAAGTTAATTAATGGCAACAAATCAACAGAGTATAGTTGAAGACTAGTAACAGCACTCGCGAGCAAAAATATCGAGCTAATCCCTCTGCCGGAGAGTAGGTGTGGGTTATTTAGGGCGCCACTGCATCAGAAGCTAGGCAGAATGCAGAAAGCTTCCACGGTGTTGTCGAGAGCTCCCTAAAGATTAGCGCACATAAAAAAAATTCAAACGCAAGTAGCATGTGGGTCAAATAAAACTCAGTAGAAAACGTAATAGTAAAAATCTTTAAATAAAAGATGAGGCTGTAGCGTAAACTAGGTGTATTATACTAATGAAAAAAATCTAACTCGAACAAATTCATAAAAAAAAAATCCAATCAATAGACAATAAACACACAATATAACCTACTGGCGTTAAAAACATAAAGCAGCCCGTTTATTCTATGATCATAGGTGGTATGCCGCAACGCCTTATAATAATAAAGAATACATAGAGAACAGGTCGTTGTTAATAACTAAAAAGTAGCACTAAGGCTGAGAAATGGTGAGTCTGGCAGTTGTAACATCAACAGAAATATGCAGGACGCAACTCAAAAGACAAGAGTTATAAGATTGAAAGTTAAGTAGTTAGGATGCCAATAATAATATAACCAGTAGGGTGAATCCATACTTAAAGAAACTCTGATGCTGGTGGGTCTAATAGAATTCTTTCGTTTACACATATAAACTGCCCAAAATCCTTGTCTCCAGGTTTATCCCGGTAAAAAAGCCATAGGAAGCAAACAGGCAAAAGATACGGCAACCCAAAAAAATCAACAAAATTACCAGGGCAATAAACTACTTCTTATCTCAGAATCCGGAAAAATTGACAAATAAAAATTGAAAGGGAAGTCTGTAATTGCCTCAGATGAATCAAAACAAGGAAAAGGTGAGTCAAGGCAAAATAGCTTCCATTTATAACCAAGGCCCTGCTTGCACACTACGCTACTTCTGTTAGGTGCTTTCAAT
Organism: Diaprepes abbreviatus; assembly: GCA_034092305.1. Classification (NCBI taxonomy): domain Eukaryota; kingdom Metazoa; phylum Arthropoda; class Insecta; order Coleoptera; family Curculionidae; genus Diaprepes; species Diaprepes abbreviatus. The sequence goes on along the minus strand of JASJET010000131.1, from coordinate 1,415,920 downwards.
TGCCACATTCCTAAGAAATGACAGCTCAAAAAGAATAATATTAGGCAGCAACAATCAGCTGATATAAATTTGTTACATAAGCCAATTCAGTAATCATTTGAGCATTTTCCGCTCAAAAATTAAATGAGTATCTCAATAGTTATTTTTTAAATCAAAGAAATACATTTCAAATAAAGGAATAAATTTCCTGCAACAAATACAATACAATGAATAAGTGGTGTACAAACACCTAAAGAATAGTGGCAGGCAGGAGAACAGAAATCTATTTGAAAAAAGGTAAAAGTAAATTCTGCATCCATAAGAAAAATTAACAGTACAGCCTAGTAAAATACCAAACACACGACAAAAATAATGGTCAATTGATAATGAAATGTAATTTAGAGCTGGAAAAGAAATTAGTAAGAAAGTAAAACTACGATAATTGCTTTTATTCAAAGAAATATATATATATATATATATATATATATATATATATATATATATATATATATATATATATATATTATTTAATTATACAAGTACATCTTAGTTCTTATATAAAACTAGTTTTTTTTGTTATTGTAGGTACTTTTATATTAATAAATTTTTATTTCTCATTTGTTTGTAATATGTTTTTGAGTGTGCTATTCACCTTGTAAGCATTGGCAACAATTATGTCCACATCGCACATATTTTAGTAACGGAGCACAGATTACTTATGCTCGTTCTTGAGAGAATGACCATCTTGTAGAAAGTAGGCGTGGTTCTCATGACAGAGTACGATTTCTTAGATATTCTCATAAGAACCACGCCCGTTTTCTACCAAGATGATCGTTCTCTCGAGAACGAGAATACAGAACGCTACCTGTAAATATTATATTCGCTACATTTCTCACCGGCCAGGCCAACGAAAATTCGTTAACTCCCGCTAAACCTGTACACGTTAAACCAACGAACACTAATAAAATCCCTTCGTTATCTTTCTGTGTACACAGCATTACCAAACTTTAATTTTCCCAATGTGACAATAAATCAAAAATAAAGTGACGACACTTAAAACTCTATACTTGTGCTCTTTTTTACTACAGAACTTAACCAACTTTGGTAATACATTGTAAACGTTAGGAAAAGTTAAATAAATCAAAAATTTCGGTGTCAACTTTTCGACGAAGCAACAACTTGCGCGAAGTTTTCAACTTAAATTTCAAATAAACAAGTTAAATTTCGAAGTCTGCGCTGCGATAAAACTGGCGTTTCCTTAAAGTTCTAAGCCGGAAAACGTTGTACCAGGATTCGGGGAAATGAAGAAATGTATAAATTCTTGTAAGTACATAAAAATTAGTTTTCTTAATTTAGTTTTGATAACTTTAATTGAAAAAGTTCGTGTGGAGTTAGTAATTACGTTTTTTGTTACTGCAACAGTGGAAAAATGGCAAGCTTGTAGTTTCATGAAGTTTTAAGCCTTCGAAGTATAACTTTCGTACCAAACTATTCGAAGAAGGCGGGAAGAAATGAAATGTTTCATTGCCGTTCTTGAAGTGATAATACGTGGGTGATTGCACTCTTTTGAAAAGTGAGAAAAAACATTAATTGAACCTGCCGAGACGAAAACGGAACTCGGAGCTGGCTGTAGCTCGTTGGAAGAGTCGTAGTGCATACTGGTAAATTTGTACGTGGTTACGTGCTCTGCTTTGAAAAGAGGTGGGTTTTGCCATACAGTTCGAACCTTTATATATTTCAAAAGAAGGATATCCTTAAGGTGGGTAGTCACATGTGCATATGGAAATTTTATGCATTAGTGAAAGTCCTAATTCATGCAATATGGGGTCAATAGTTTGCGTTTTTTAGAGAGAAAAAAATATTAACATAACTAAAAAACAAGAAATATTACAATCATTAAAACATGTCTAGAACAAAATTACTTTGAATTTAATGGAACTCTCTATTCTAGTAAGGAAGGCTTGATAATGAGTAATCCTCCTAGTCGCTTAATAGCCGAAATATTTATGGATTATATAGAAGATATTATAAGCAAACACACCATTTTTAAGAAATTTCTTTACTGGCATAGATATGTCGATGAAGCTTGCTTTACTGGTACAAATAGACACAGTTTCTCAACTTTATAAATAACATTCACCCTAACATTACATTTACAATAGAAAAAGAAATAGAAAACAAAATAAACTTTCTAGATTTAACAATATCGCGGGAAAATAACATACATGTCTTCTCAATCTTTCATAAACCCACGCATATAGATACAACCATACACAATTCTTCTTGTCACCCAACATAAAATAAAATGTCAACGTTCCATAGTATGCTACACAGACTTATTACAGTTCCTTTAAACCAAGTAAATTTTGAAAAAGAACTAAATATTATTAAACAAATTGCGGTTAACAATGGATACAACCCACAAATAATAAATAAAATTCTGAATGAATAATTATATATGAAAGCGCTAAATCTGGTGTTTCCCGTAATAAAAAATTCTACAAAAAAATTTTATACTATTACATATTTTGGTCAAGCAAGTAACTGCATCGCAAAATTTCTAAAAAAGTTCAATATTAGTGTGGCTTTTAAAACCAATAATTCAACTGGTAATAAAAAAGAAAATCTGGTGTATATAAAATAAAATGTAAAAATTGCCCAAAGTTTTATATAGGACAGTCAGGCAGTAGTTTTTCAACAAGAAGAAAGGAACACTTCGTAGTTTTATTAAAGAAAAAACAGATTCTCATTATTCAAATTACTTAAGAGAATTTAATCATAATTTTGATCAAAATTTCCAAATTTGACATACAGAAAATAAAGGCACTAAATTAGATTTGTTGCAAAGAAAAACAAAAACTTTTGTATTTAAAGTTTTTTTCCACCTCTTTTAATAAAGTCTTTAGATATGGTCTTCTTCTTCATGTGCCATCTCCGTTTCGAAGTTTGGCTATCATCATAGCTATTCGGACCTTAGACACAGCTGCGCGAAACAGTTGATTGGAGTTACATCCAAACCACTCTCTTAAGTTTCGTAGCCATGACATTCTTCTTCTCCCGATACTCCGTTTTCCCACAATTTTTCCTTGAATTATATTTTGCAGGAGTTGGTATTTATTTCCACGCATGATGTGGCCAAAATACTGCAACTTTCGACTTTTGATGGATAGTAATAATTCTTTTTCTCTCTTCGTCTTTCTAAGTACTTCTTCGTTTGTTATTTTATCGGTCCAGGGTATTTTCAATATTCTTCTGTAGATCCACAGTTCGAACGCTTCTATTTTATTGCAGCAGTATTTATTCATGGTCCATGTCTCCACACCATACAGAAGGATAGAGTGAATATAACACTCCACCAAACGCATTTTTAGTTCCAGGCTTAAGTCTCGGCTGGTTAATATATTTTTCATTTTCATAAAGGCGCTTCTCGCTTTTTCAATTCTTATTGTGATTTCTTTCGTGTAGTCATTTTTTTCGTTCACAGATGTTCCCAGATAGTTATATTTCTCAACTCTCTCAATTTGTTTGTTGTTTACTTGGAGATTGACATTATTGATGTTTTTCTTTGATACTATCATAAATTTAGTTTTCTCTATGTTGAGTGTCAGACCATATTCTTCGCTTATTACTACTAATTTCCTGAGTATTCTCTGTAAGTCGCTGAGATTTTCTGCAAGGATGATGGTATCATCTGCATATCTGATGTTATTGACTGGAATTCCATTCACCTTTATACCAGCCGTTTCGTTTTCAAGCGTCTTTTTAATTATATGTTCTGAGTATAGATTAAATAAAGTTGGTGATAAGATACAGCCCTGCCTGACACCTCTTTTTATGTTTACTTCCTCTGTTAATCTTCCTTCGGTTTGTATTGCCGCTTTTTGGTTATAATACAGATTGCTGATTATTCTTATGTCTCTGGAATCAATGTTTTTATCCTTAAGAAGTTGTACAAGTTGTTCGTGTCTCACTTTGTCGAATGCTTTATTGTAGTCGATAAAACATATATAGACCTCCTGGTTTACATCTAGACATCGTTGTGTCAGTATGTTGTATGCAAACAGAGCCTCTCTGGTTCCCAGGCCCCGTCTGAATCCAAATTGGGTGTTTCCGATGTCCTCTTCAAGTTTGGCGTACAATCTGTGATGTATGATTTTCAGGAAAAGCTTAAGAATATGGCTCATTAGACTTATTGTGCGATATTCATTGCAGTGTTTGGCGTTTGGTTTCTTTGGGATGGCTATAAAGATGGATGTGAGCCATTCCTGAGGTATTATGCCGGTTCTATAGATGCTATTGAAGAAGTCTACTAGGATATTTAAATATTTCTCATCTATGAGTTTTATAACGTCTATTGGGAGGTTATCAGGTCCGGGCGCTTTTCCATTTTTCATATTTTTCAAAGCATATTGAATTTCTGTCTTTGTTATATCCGGTCCTGTTTCATCTTTTTGGATTTCTATTTTGATTTCTTTTCGGTTGTCGTCGAATAGTTTTTCTATATAGTTCCTCCATAATTCAATCTTTCCCTCAGCATCACTTACAATTGAGTTATTCTCGTCCAACAGGTAAGGAGTTTCTTTCGTTTTTATTTTTCCCGTTAGCTCTTTCACTTTTCTATACAGATTGAATGTGTCGTGTTTTTCTTGTAGTTCTTCTATCTCTATGCACTTCTCTGTAAACCAATTTTCTTTAGCATTTCGAATTTTCTGTCTGATTTTGGTTTGGATTTCTTTGTATTTACCGGTGTCATTTTTATATTGTCTTCGAGTGTCCATGAGTTTCAGGATTTCTTCTGTCATCCAGTTCTTTGTTTCACATTTTACTTTCTTCAGATGTTTTAATGATGGTGTCATTGCAGCTTCTTTAATGGATGTCCATGTTTTATTTATACTTTCGGCGTTGTCCTCACATGGGTTCTCTATTCTATCCAGGTTTTTATTCATTTCTGTTCTCAGTCTTTCCCTTTTCTCACCGTTGTTCAGATTCTTGACATCCACTTTCTCGGGGTTCTGTTTAGGTTTTAATTTTTTCTTCAGCCTTACTTTCATCTTAGCAACAATGGGGTTATGGCTCGATGCTACGTCTGCACCGGGATATGCCTTTATTGATTTGATACTATTTTTATATCTAGTGTTAATCATCAGGTAATCTATCTGATTTTTCACGATTTTGTCTTTGGTGTTTTGTGGTGATGTCCAGGTGTAAAGTCTTCGTTTTGGGAGTTTAAAGAACGTATTTGAAATTACCATGTTATTTTCTTGGCAAAATTGAATCAGGCGGTCTCCTCTGTCGTTGCGAGTACCGAGTCCATAGCTTCCTATACAGTCCCTTACCTTGCCTTGGCCCACCTTGGCATTCAGATCTCCCATTACAACTGTAACATCTCTGGGCTTTGTTTGTTTCAACATGATTTTAATTTCCTCATAGAAACGTTCCACCTCCTCGTCATCTTTGTCTGCTGTAGGTGCGTAGACCTGGACTATGTTGAGCTTTCCGTGTGTTGTTTTTAACTGTAATAGTATTACTCGCTCGGAATACGGTATGAAGTTAATGCAAGAATTAGCTATTTTCTTTCTAAGGATTATAGCCACACCATGTCTGTGTTGCCGGTCATCTTTTCCAGAGAAATAAATTTTGTGATTGTTTCCCAACTGTTGTTCTCCTGTACCTGGCCATCTTGTTTCACTTACTCCCAAGATGTCAATGTTCAGCCTGTTCATCTCCTGAACGATATTATGGGTCTTTCCTGCTTCGTACATGCTGGTTACGTTCCATGTTGCTATTTTTATGTTCATTTCTGAAGTTCTTAGAGCACCACTTAATCTTGATGTAGTGTTTTCCATTTCACAGGGATTTCGCTTGATGACGACCTGAGAGGCCCTATGATCTACCTGCGGTATGCCTCCCCTGCCGGATCTTGTCTTCCGAAGTCCATGATCAGTAATTGAATCATTTGTCAAAGTTTGAGCCATGATAATTGAACTAGGGAACTATAATGGGATGGTTTCCCGTTGCCTTCCCCATCGCTGTATAAACGCCGTTTTTGTGGATACCACTGCGCCGTTTGTTGTCCGTACTACAGCCAATTAGAATATCTTTTATTCCTTGCCTGGAGTCAGTTTTGAGTTAACCAGCTGCCGTTACTCAGTGGTAGTTTTGGTCCGCCCCGGGTATTTCATTTCCCCGGTACCACCCATATCTGGGAGGCTTCCCCCTATCCGCCACCTGGGGAGGCGCCCGATGGAGGACTAGCAACCCCACACGGATTAGATATGGTAAGCGGTAGCTATTATATATAATCTTTGGTATGGTGTTATCACTATCACTACATAGTATAAAACGAAGTCGCTTTCTCTGTCCCTATGTCCCTTTGTATGCTTAAATCTTTAAAACTACGCACCGGATTTTGATGCGGTTTTTTTCAATAGATAGAGTGATTCAAGAGGAAGGTTTATATGTATAATGACATCCATTAAATAGTGGAGAAATACTGTTATTTTTGAGGTTTCTAATGTGATGTCGTTAATTATCATATTTTTTTCCGCTTACATTGCAAACGCAGGCTGAACCCTACGAGATTTATCAAAATAATCTACTAATTATTTGTACACATTGAAAAGGTCTACAGAAAACTCCGCGATGGTATATGTCTATCTCTCATGGATATCCCACAATAACATTTTTTTGTCATTTACTTTTTACGACAAATAATGGCAAATTTTGAAGCGATTTTAACCAATACAGCATTAATCCTTATCCAATTAAATAGCTTAAATACATTGTTGATTTAATATAGATCTATATGGTCCTTTACAGCACAAGATTTAAATGAATATTTTCGAAGATATTACAGATTTAAAATTGCGGGAAGTAGCGCTTGCGGCGGTACCGGCCGACCGGGGCGGCGGCAGCGTGCCTATAAATAGCGCGTCGGAGGCCGATGTAATAATTGTTGTAAAAATAAAATAAATAGTCACAGTTTTTCTGTAGTGTATTTAGTATCAGCATTGCACCCGTGCGAAACCGGGGCGGGTCGCTAGTATATAAAAAAAACTCTGCATGAACCAGTGGTTTTTCTACGTAATGTATGTAATGTAGACTAAGTAATATCTCAAGCGTGTATTAATATGTGTGAAACTTTCTTTCATCCCTAGAAACCAAAAAAACAAAGATAAATTAATTTTCTTCGTTCTCTTCTTTTCTTTTTCTTTAAATATAGATTTATTCCTCGTTCCAATTTTCTTTGCCTACTTTTATTTTTACCTTTTGAAAGGTCAAGTTCGATCAGTCAAAAAAAACCATTTTTTTAAAACTAATTAATAAAATAATTGTGCATATGAAATAAAAATATATTGATATTTTATAAAGGTATTTTTATTTGACCTACCTAACTGTTACACAGATTAGTAAGAATATTCGTCTATTACTTTTACAAAAATTTTGTTTTTACAAAGATGAGAGTTTGTGATCACAGAAATTTAAAAAATTTAAACTAAAAATTGTTATATTGTTTATTGAAAATGCATGGTTAGAAATAATAAGAAATTCATAGCCAGAAACAACAATTAGTTAATTTAAGAAAATAAAGACTTTAAATGTTGGTAGCTAAGCATAGAAATAAAAATAATAACAGTACCTTGGAAATCTAAGAGGTCATCTTTCTCATCATCTTTTTTACGATTTTCTTGCAACATTTCAGCTGCATGCCTGATTAATGTGACCACTTCGACCTTAATATTACTCCTTGATTTTGTTGCAGAGACTGTGGAAGATGTCGGACATGTCATATCCATATTCATTTCTTCCACTGAGATATCATGAAGTACTTCGGGGTCAGAGTCTCGGTTATATCAATACCTTCCTACAAAATTAAATATCCTTAATATATTTTTTGTTAAAACAGTATGTAATATAATTATTTTTTTAATTTAACAAAACTATATCAAACTGTTTATATATTCATCGTCCTTTAAAAACATCAAGTTTTCAAGTCACTGCAATGTGGGTTCATATACTTCTGCTGTGTCCGTACCTGTTTTTAAAGAAGCCTCTTTTTTATCCATTAAATTGGAGTCTCAACATAGGAATTTTACTTCTTACATCTTCTATATATTGCTTACAGCCATAAATGCAGCTTTAATAATTTTGTTTTTATAAAATTTAGAGCTTTTTCACTTAATTTTTGTAATAAATATCTTGCAACTTAAACAGAATGGGATCGTTTTCATACAACTCTATAAGGGCCAGCATAACGGATCACCCTTTTTTGTTATCTTTGTACAAATTTTTAAAACAAAATGTTTACAATAGCATATATACACCAAACAATATTTTTTTTACAAAAACGCATCACCCAAGGTTCAACACCCCGACTTCTTCACCCACAGTCGCGGTACAAAAGCGGATGAAGAAAATAGGAGATATTTAACCCTGGGTCAAAAACTCGAGGTGGACACTTTTTTTCCAAAATCCTGCCAATAGTCTTAACTGGACACCCGGTATGTACAAAGTTATTAGCAGTAAAACGGATTCTTCTCGAATCTAAACTAAACGCCACGCATAAAAGTTTCCAAGTTATTTCCATCTGTAACAGTTGCCACCTTTTTCTCTTCTATTCTTTTATCCTCGTAAATCCCTGGAAACCCACAGACCTCAGCCCTATTTTACATTTTAACCTCAAACGTGTGTTAGGATTAAATCCCTTTTGCCCTTTTCCGCGGTACAAGATTACAAGGTGTTACCGGTTGACAGTTGAGTTTATTACCGAACAAGTTGTCGGTTTATTATTAGGAATTTAGATAGAGTTACAAGTGTGTCGTATTTAGGTTGGTCAAGTTCTCAGAAGTGACGGATTACACTGTTGGATTTGTTATCAAGTAAGAAAATTGGACTAATTTTCGATAAAGTTCTAGAACATTCTATATGAAAACTGAAAGAGATAGCGACAAATGGACTTCACTATCGATTTTTTCATCAATAAAGAAACTTAGAACAGAATTTTCGACCAAGTAAGAAAGAAGCCTAAAACCGAATTATCGACAATGTTCTAGAACATTCTATTTAGAAACTAGGAGAGAGCGAAAAACGGAATTCACCATCGAATTTTGTATCAAGAAAGAAGTTTAGAAACGAGTTACCTAGAATATTCTAGAAGCTTTTAGGGTAAATACTAGGCAGCAAACAGTCGAAATGGAGCAAATTAATAAAACATTGGCTGATTTTATAGAGCGTATAGAACAACGTCGCTTTCAGGATTACCAAGAAGAAGAAGAATGTCGTCAGAAAGGAGAGTCGCCTAACGGAAGAACAGTGTCGTCTAAAAGACCAACAGGAATTAAGAAAGCACATAAAGAGCTACTGATGTGGACGAATTGGACACATCAGAAGGGACTGTTCAGTGCAATTAAGAGATCAGATCGAGTGCTACAGATATGGACAAATTGGACACATGAGACGGGACTGTCGTGTGGAATTAAGAAAGCACATAAAGTGTTACAGATGGGGACGAACGGGGCACATGAGATGGGACTGTCAGGTGCTATTAAGGTCTAGTTCACCATCCAGAGACCTGAAAAACTGCATAACAACGCAGATACCTCATTAAGAAGACTATCTAAGGAAGAATACAAGCACTGCAGCATAATGGAACAGATAGAAAGATTTCCTGTACATAGATTCACTTTTAACATTGATTTAGGTTGAATTACAGCTCAGATGACTTCAACTTAAAGGAAAAGTCAATGCTACTCCTTTTGATTGATAAATTTAGAATTCTACCTTTGTCCAAAAAGTAATGTTGAGAACTGTAACTGGAGAAGCATCTAATGTGATTGGAGAAATGCAAGTGGAGCGTCAACTTGGAAGGCTAAAATTAAATCACTTGGTGTTAGCTTCCGACCCGTGAATTTATATTGGGAATGGACCTGATTCATCAACAAGGATTTTCCTTCGACAATAAGCTTAACATTTTACGGTTTGGCACTGAAGAATTTATTCTGTCCCAGAGCTGTGATAGCGAACGAATCAGAGGAATTGCTGCGATCAGAATAAGGGGAAGCACGGAGAAAATCATTTGCGGAAGACTGGATTAGAGTTCTGAAAGCAACGTCGGTTTAATTCAAGATTCTAATAAACTCTGTAAATACCTAGTAGCGAAGACGGTAATCAATTCATCTGACATCAAGACAAACTCGACAGGCTTCCAATAAGTTTGGTTAAGGAATCCACAAAGAAAGAATGACAAATTACCTGTTGATCCCATCATGGGAGGACCATATACTGTTCTGAAAAGAATCAATAACGTTGTTTATAGAATCCAACTAAGTCTCAAGATCAAAATGAAAGTAGTACATCTACACAGGATGAAGCCATACCACGGAGATAACCAAGCTAATCGAGACGATCAGAATTAGGAGGGGGCAGTATTACGGATGACTAAGAGAAACTTATTGCATATAAATAGGAATAGGATAATAATTATAATATAATTGTATAGTTGTATTTGAAGAGTAAAGATATTAAGAAGTTCTAATAATATAGTTGTGATTTAAATAGTTAACATAAGTATTGAAAGTATTAATGAAAAGTGTTGTGTTTTATTCTGTGAACTCAGCGAAGGATTTTAAAGAGATAATATCGAAACAGTATACTAGATTTTCTGTTTCTTGACCCTTGTGAGCCTCTGTGTGTATATAATCTTACTTTAATTTTACTTGTATCTATTGTTGCAATCATGTCTCTGGTATTGAAGACATATAATCACAATCTAATTTGTGACCACCTATAATGTACGAATGTTTCGTCCCGATACCGGTGGTGGACTCATCAGTGGGATCCACCGGTATCTTTCCCAGACATCTTTCTTGTACTTTCCACAAACTTGAACCTCTATTTTAGTCCAGTTTTACCGGAAAGCGGTGGTAAGATCTTAAAACTGTCGGACAGTCCAAGTCGAAAGAAAGCGCAGACCTGAAAAGGAAGTGGAGCGGACATTCTAAGTGCTCTTTCCAAAGTAGGGTAACGGCTTTTGCACAAAGCCACGACTTGACGGCCTTCCATTTCGTCCTTACTCGGGCGCCATGATGCAATCATGTCTCTGGTGTTAAAGACATATAATCACAATCTAATTTGCGACCACCTAAAATGTACGGATGTTTCGTTCCGATACCGGTGGTGGACTGATCAGTGGTATCCACCGGTATCTTTCCCAGACATCCTTGTACTTTCCACAAACTTGAACCTCCATTTAAGTTCAGTTTTGCCGAAAAGCGGTGGTAAGATATTAAGTTCTACAACACTATTTAATATAGATTGTCTTATGGATTGTATGTATGGCAGATTTCTTTCTCCTTAAATAGAAAGCTGGAAACATATTATACGGCTATATATTATTTTAATTATCTGGGCAAATAAAATTCAAAAAGTGTTTAATAAATCATATTGTTATTCCATCCTTTTGCTGTAAGAAATACGGGTAGGCGATGAAAAATTAATTACAAACAAACCAATCAACAAATGATCTAAAACAAGCCGATACTAAAATAAATACCTGCAATATAGTAACTAACATAATTGGCAACCTTGTGTGCAAATATTTGATATAATGCTGCAAGCGAGTCAGCAAACTACGTTATTGAACTAAATTTTCGCGTAATTTGTGTATATACAGCACTTAACTACACAATTCTGTTCGGTTGCAATCAACTGTTATGTAGAGTATGCAGATATTACCAATCAAGCCTAAAAATTTATACTGGAACATACATATTTTGTTTATTTGTTTCGTCGAGGTACTGCCAAATTCGTCTAACTGAAATCTATAATTTTTCATAATTTTTATTGCGTAAAATAATAATGAATAAAATTTTATACTAATAATTTTTTTTGTAAAAATATATTTCTGTAGCTATTGTCGCAGTACATAAAAAGAAAGTTCTTGTGGCTATGTTTGTATGTTCTGTGATCTGATTAGTGATGTCTCGAGATGGGATAAGATTTCCAACCTCGTCTCGTCTGCATTTACTCTTGACATCGAGATTGAGACGTCATGAAAAATGCCTTTTCCCTGATACCTAGATTATTTTCACTGAGATAGAAATACGAAGAGACGCCGCGATCATTAAGAAAAAACTGTATCATTGGTTGCAGCTTACACAGTTCTTTCAAAAAGTTCCGGAAATAATTTTGTATAAAATTTACAACTAGCGCTATCTGTTACCCGACGGCAGAACTATATTTAGTCATGCCTTAGTTACCCAGAGTGGAGATGTGAGCACTGTAACTTCATTTATTGACCAGCTGTGTTCGTTTGATGCAGACGTGTTTTTGCACTGCGTCACAATTTTTGCTATGGAGCAACGCGCCACAATCAAATTTTGTTTCAAATTGAAAAAAAGTCTTTCAGAAATGTTCGAGTTATTGAAAACTTCGTATACTGAGGATTGTTTAAGCCACAGCAAGATTTTCGAGTAGTATGCGCGGTTCGACAGACGCTGGAAGACGATCCAGGGAGGGGCGCCCTTTAATCTCGACTACCGATAAGAATGTCGCACACTGTCTCATAATCATAGTTGGTATAGAACGAGGAGGGGATTGTTTCGAAAATTAAACAAAATCTTTTTTCTAAACTCTTGTTTTGATTCGTAAAAAAATTAATCACGGAACTTTTTGAATGAACTGTGTAGTATTGCAATGATATGGGTGCATTAGCATAGTCAGACTTGCTTCTTATCAAAAGTTCTTAGTTTACTGAATTGAGTTGTTTACTTATAAATTTATAAAATAAATATTAATTAGTATGCTAAGGGTTTGTAATAGTGACAATTTGACATTTGCTTGTACTTACACCTATATTTATTATTAGGAGAGTAAAAAAAATAAAACCAATAATTTTTTTGAAAAAATGGCATTGCTTTATTTGAAATGGAATCGGTCATAAAAAAGTACAACAGTTATTGTGTCTGCCCCTCCATTTTAACACCCAAGAAAACAATTGTAATTGAAGAAGTAGATAACAAGGAACTCTCGACAAAAAATTATTAAAAAAGTAGTTTTTGAGAAATTTGTTTTTTTCCGAAAAACGGCCACCATATTGTTAATTTTAAAAAATTTTCGGTGTTCAATTTTTTTTCGGAAATTTTATGACTCATGTGACCTTAATCAAAAAAGAAAACTGAATTACATTGATTAGTTATAAAATTATACAATTTTGAATAAAAAAATGATTTTCATTTTTCTTCACTGAAAAGCCTAAAATCTCAATAACTTCTTTGAGAATGATTTTTTCGCAAAACAGCAAAATATGGCTACACTTTTTTGGGTTCTAGAACAATATATTTCATGGAGAAAGTATTTTATTTATTTTTTTACTATTTTCACTGCATGATTTTGAATGGAATTTGTCCTACATATCTATTAGAATTAGGATTTAAATATTTTCCACATCAAACTTGCTTTGTGAACCAATATGTTTTCATATTGTCGTTTTGATCATAGCTGACTTATGATGACTTTATTAAGACATACGAGTAAAGCTGCAGATGTTTACAAACTTTATTTTAAACCCTTGTTAAACTTTAATTTTAGACTGCTTAGAGAGACAAGCGGCATACACCAGAAAACCAAGACGTACAAATCGATATCTCAATGCAACGCCACAGCATCATCCGTCTTAAAAACAATCCGTCATAAACTCTTTGGTATATAGAGCACTTTCAATATGTGACGAACAATCACTGAAATTCCAGCTTTACTATAAAATTCCTCCGATATTATAATAAGCTACCTGGTGAAACTATTCCGCTCATGTTTGAACTTGGGATACATACCGATGACGTAGAGGGAAACAAAAGTAGTCTTTATTCATCCGAAGAACAGACTACACAAATCCTAAGTCTTTCCGCCCGATCAGCCTGACCAGTTTATTATTAAAGACACTGAAAAGGAAGGTGGATCGACACATTAAGGAAGGAATAATGGTGCAGTATCCCTTATGTCCTTTGCAATTTGTCTACCAGGCAAGAAAATCCACAAATGCGGCGCTTACATAGACTCGTCACAAGAGTCGAAAGCGCGCCATTGTGTGGACAATCTGCCTTAGGTATCTATATCGACATCGAGGGGGCATTCGACAACACGTATCACGATTCGATATGCAATGCTCTACAACGGCGAGGCGCTGAACCGACGGTAGTCGCAATGTTAACTAAGAGAATAATATATGCTGAGCTTAACAATGTAACTGTTAAAGCACTGTCAAGTAGGGGCTGCCCACAGGGAGGAGTGCTGTCGCTTTTGCTGTGGAGCCTTGTGGTGGACAGCCTGTTAAGTGAACTGAATGATGCCGGTTTGTATACACAGGCCTATTCTGATGACCTAATCATTTGTGCCCTGGTCGCCATGTCTGAGACCTGGAGGGGCCAATGATGCGGGCCCTCCGGATCACGGAACGGTGGTGCCGCAGGGAGGGGCTCCGAATAAATCCGAACAAAGCCGAGATAGTACTCTTTACAAAAAAGAGGAAAATGGGGAGACTTCCCACAATTACATTGGTGGGAAAGATTCTTCAACTTAATGGGGACAGTTAAATACCTGGGAGTAATTCTGAACTCACAACTGAGCTGAAATGATCATATTGAGGCTCGAACCAAGAAAGTTATATGTGCTTTCTGGGCTTGTAAAAGAGCCTTTGGGTGTACAAGGGGACTAACACCTAAAGTGCTATTTTGGATATACACTATGGTGATCCGCCCCATGATAACGGACGTCGCTATTGTATGGTGGCGTAGTACAACAAAGCGCAAACACATTCTTCAACTTGACAAAGTTCAGAGAATGGCTTGTGTGGGAATATTGAGTGCGATGAGGACTGTTCACACCAGGGCTCTGGAAGTCCTCTTAACTTATACATAGAGAACGAGGCCCTGAAGACTGTTTATCGTCTCAGCAGCCTGGTACATCTTGGAATTGGAAGGGGCGACGACTCAGGTGTCTGGGACAGTGCGGTGGAAAGGTGTCCATTACTCCCCATGCGAACAGACTACATGACGCCGCTTTTAAAACCCAACCTCTCATTGGAGATATTTATGCCAAGCAGAGACAATTGGGAGGGAGAAACAAATCTTCCGAAAAATGGATCCTGGTGGTATACTGATGAATCTCGACAAGATGAAAAAGCTGGAGCCAGAGTATTCGGCAGGAGCACAGGAGTCAGAGAGTACTACGCTTTTAGACAATGTGCGACAATTTATGCTCTTCTGCAGTGTGCCCATCTCTGTGAGAGGGACATAGACTAAAATAGGGTAATAAATATATGCTCAGACAGTAAGGCTGCGATACTGGCACCGAAGTCCAGTGTTGGGACTTCGCGACTGGTGTCTGTGTGTAAGGATGTACTAAATGGTATGAGAAGGAAAGGCTGCACAGTCAGACTCGTATGGGTCCCGGGTCACTCGGGCATACGCGGGAATGAGGAAGTAGACCATCTGGTAAAGTTGGATTCGGGGACCGAACCGTATGGACCCCAACCAATATTACCTGTCCCAATTGCTATTGGCAAAAGGGAATTAAAATCGTTGCTGGAAAGCAAAGTTATTGAATCGTGGAGGGGAGCTCCTGGAATAAGGTGTGCTAAGGAACATATAACTGGGCCTAGCGCAGCTTGGGAAGTCAGAAAGCTGACTAATGCTCTGAGAGGCAACGGATATTGCGCTGAAGATATAAGACGTTCTAATAATAAATATAAAAACTCAACTCCTCAACAAAATGTCATAAATGAACCTCCTATGGACCATTTTGTCTTACCTTACATACACGGAACCACCGACAAGATTGCCAGATTGCTCCGAAAACATTCGGACAATTTTCAACACATATAAGAAAGTTGGACAATGTTTGAAGTCTCCAAAAGACGCAATTCCATTTCAAACAGAAGGCGTTTACAAGATACTATGCTCTTGTGGTAAAGTGTATGTAGATGAAACAGGACGGTCTATATTCACTAGGCTTAAGGAACATGAAAGATGTATAAAAAAGAAACAAATTGTACAATCTGCAGTAGCTGAACACCAGCATTGCTCAGGTCACACTTTTAATATAAAAGAAACTAAGGTGCAAGCATCAATGTCTGGTTTCTTTAAACGTAAAATTAGAGAATCAATTGAAATTTGTAAATATCCAAATAATATTAATAGAGATACTGGTTATAGTCTACATCACACGTGGAAATCGATTGTAATGCTGGATCACGGTTCGCTGAGCACAAGTCGGATATAAATACCGGGCTGTTGCTCCTCGATAGTCATTTAGTGTTCTAATCTCGTGGAGTAAAGATCCCTGAAGGTGTCTCTGCAATCGTAGGCGAAACGTCGGATAATAATTCTAATTTGACACGGTCTAAACCCAAAAACCGTGATTTTAAACTTAACCGAAGCTTTCGTTCTTTATTCGTGGTACTCCTGTTAAAGTTTTAAGTGATTCAAAATTATGGTGGTACGGCCTTGAATGGTTTCTGGTTGCTGATTCATAGTGGAACTTAAATTAACCTGATATTAGTATTTCAGAGATTTCCGAACAAAAGAGTGTTTCTTGCCTTGCAATAAAATATAATGATGATCCCGATAATTTATTAAAGAGATTTTCTTCATTTAAGAAAACTTTGCGTGGTTTGGCATATGTTTTACGTTTTTTAACAAATATTAGACTAAAAGCTGATGAAAGAAAGTATGGAGCATTATTACCTGCAGATCTCGATAGATCTTTTAAATTTATTAATTAAAAATGTTCGAATAGAGTGTTTCTCTCAAGAGTATTATAATTTAAGTAATAATAAGGAATTGTGAAGTCCAGTAAAATTCTTTGGCTTACTTCAATTGGCATGATGGAATGTTACGTGTAGGCGATAGAATAAAAAATTCAGATCAACTCTTTGAAAAGAAGCATCCTATAATTTTACTGAGTTGTTAAGGAATCAAATTTTAAGACATGAACATGAACGCTTACTCCATTGTGGAGCTCAAAATTTGTTGTATTCAATACGAGAAAGGTATTGGCCTACTACAGGTCACAATACTTACAAAAATATAATTCGAAGATGTATTACTTGGTTTCGCGTTGCTCCAAAGGTCTAGAATTATTTTATGAGAGATCTTCCTCGGGTACGTGTTAATTCGCATTCTGCTCTTTTAAATGTTGTTGTTAAATTTCGGTGGTCTTTTTCTTTTAAAAGGTAGGCAAACTCGCGGTAGTAAAATATTTAAGGCATATATCTGTATATTTATATGTATGAATACAATAGCTGTACATTTTGAATTGGTTTCCGGACTAACTACAGAAGCATTTTTGGCTGCTTTTCATACATTTACGAGTAGACGTGGAAAGCCAACAAATCTTTATTCAGATAACGGATTAAATTATGTAGATGCGAATAATGAACTTTGTAATGTTTATGAATTTTTTAAAGAATAATTCGGAATATATCTCCAATCAGTTAATAAATGAGAGAATTAAATGGCATTATATTCCTGCTCGCTCACCAAGCTTTAGAGGTATTTGGGAGGCCAGTATTAAAAGTGGTAAAGGTCATGTTAAGCGTGTTATAGGCGATAAACGTCTAACATTTGAACTCAGCACTGTATTGAAACAAATCGAAAGTATACTAAATTCCCGTCCTCTCTGTCCCATTTACCAAGACCCCAATGATATATCAGCGTTAACTCCTGGTCATTTTTTGATTGGCAAGCCACTTACGAGTCTCCCCCAAATAAATTCGATTGATGTTTCTGAAAATCGATTAATCAAATGGCAGCATCTACAAGTTAAGGTTCACCATTATTGGTCCAGATGGCAGAAACAATATTTATCAGAATTGCAGAACAGAATAAAGTGGAAACAAAATTCGCAAAATGTGCTAAAGGTTGTCACATTGGTACTATTTAAAAATGATAATGCATCTCCTTTGAATTGGCAATTAGGTCGAATTATTACTCTGCATTCGGGAAAGGATGAAATCACCCGTGTTGTGGATTTGAAAGTGTATGGTGGTGTTCTGACTCGCGTAGTGAATCGTATTTGTGCGTTACCTCTCGAATAAACTGACACTACGCGGCAAAAACTGAAATATCCAGTGATGATGTCAGAGATAATTTTATAATTTATAACTTTTTGACTTTTTAATTGTTTAGTTGAAACGACTGAGTACTTTCAAGGCGGGCGGTATGTTAAATACTTAATTTGTATTTGTGCAACAGAATAGAAGTTAAGAATAAGGGTAGAAGCACGCAACTAATGTCGCTCTAACTAACAAAATTTATAATTAAAGTAATATACAGTCCATTAATAAAGTTTTTTAGTAAAAGTGAAACAACGTCGTATTTTTCTTCACTGCAAATGCTCTAAACTTCCTTGAGAATGATTTTTTTCGCAAAACAACAAAATATGGGTACAATTTTTTGGGCAGCATTTTATTTTTTTAATATTTTCAGTGCATGATTTTGTATGGAATCGATTCTACATATCTATTAGAGTTATGATTTAAATATCTTCCAGATTAGACTTGCTTTGTGGACCAATTTGTTTCCATATTGCCGTTTTGATCATAACTGAATTATGGTTACCTTATTAAGACATAAAATTACAGATGTATACAAACTTAAAAAAACCTTAATTTTAGATTTCCTCGAGCAGTACCACAGGCAGAAGCTTATATAAATACTACACCTAAGAAAAATGTGACAATAAATTTAGTCCAAATAGTTAGTTTAGTTTAATAAGTTTTTCACAGTAAATTAAAATTTAACTTCTAAAATGTTTCGTCAAAAATACCTCTTTTTCGTTTTTTTTTTTCAGTTAAACAAATAACTCTGAAGATGGTTTGAATAAAATAAACCGAGATGCTAGTGGAAAAACATAAATGTTTTAATTTTATTTAAATTCCTGGGTTGGTAAAAATTTTTATACAATATTTTGAAAACGCCTCTCTACAAAGACAAAATGTTATAATTAGTCAAGAAATAGACTTGTTCTGTAAACGGTACTTAAATATAATTATAAACTAATTCACTTCCTAAAGGATCCATTTTCCTCGATGGGATGAACCTAAAGTTTACACAACAGTTCGCTTCACATAGAACTGAATAGCTATTGATTTCAACTTAAACCCTAAATCTAACCGCTTTTCCAAGCTGACTTTATGATTTAAGGTTGCCCGAGCTTTAAAACTTTTTTATTCGTTGAACTGACAATGATGCATTCGACAGTAACTCTTGTGGGCTTTTCTACTTTCTCTGTGGAAACTCGGCTCGCAAAACATATGAAACCTTTTCTCGAGGTCTCAGGAGTTCGTTAAAAAAGGCTTCGGAGAGGAAAAAAATGAAATAGTCAGTAAAGCATATGATTTTTTTTTATTTTTTTTTGTTAACCGTAGTTTGAGCACAAAAGTTATTGGTTACATTTTCCAATAAATACAAATATAGCGATTATTTTGAAAATAAAATATTTTTAAAAAATTTTGTCTGTAACTATTACATAAATAAAATAAAAACTTTTTTTTAAGAACAGCGATTTTATTTTCATGAAAGTCGTTATCTAAACGGTATAAAATAACTTTCTAACTATTTCATACCGCATTATCATATTACTCGTATTATGAACATTTATTACTTAATTACCTACTCTTTAAATGGTTTATAAGTAAATAAATTGGATTAGGTAATGATGCTAACTTTCGTTGAATAATCCACAGTGCCTGAATAAGCTCGCTCCTATCGTCGTGGCAATTATGTATGAGTGGGGTTTTTGCTACAAAATACAAAAACAGCATTTCCTGCAGTTACTCTTGCCGAAAGTTTAAATTTAAGGCGTTATCTGTAGCCCAAAACTAACAAAATGAAAAATCTGGAAGAGACTCTTTAGATTATCCAAATAAAACTCAAGATACTTGTATTAAATTATGAAATTTACTTTAATAAAAATACTTGTTAACTGTAGTCATGCATATATATATATATATATATATATATATATATATATATATATATATATATATATATATATATATATATATATATATATATATATATATATATATATACAGCGCGTTTCGTGTACTCGATTTTACATATTTCTGTTTTAATTCACCGTCGCGCCACCATATGACGGTTCTTTTACAAACTTTGTTAATCTGTGTGGTTCTTGTATTATCAAGTGGACCATCGAGATGTCGCCTTTGTCGTGTTATTTGCTGTGTTTTGATTATAAATTCAGCTTTATACGATGCAAAGGCGAGATGATGATTTGTACCGACTGCGGTGGCCTGACGAGTCCCATATTAGGACGAAACAGCGCTGTCGCTATCTGTCGGACCCGGAGTTTTTCCATATTTTGGAGTGCTCCGTACTTTTTAATACGAGAATCATGTAGATTGACAAATTTTCACGTCCGCTTCGCCAATATTTTATTCTATTTTATTTTAAATTACACGGACAAAAACTAATCTACATATTTATATATATATATATATATATATATATATATATATATATATATATATATATATATATATATCCGGTTTAATAGCGTTCTACGCCTTCCGGTTCCCAGTCTCCATTGTTTTTGGTCTTCCCAATCCCCTGGGAGTAAGTTTCTTTCGGACATGGCTCGGTTAATGCCCTTAATCCAGGTAACTTTTGGTCTTCCTCTTTTTATTTTTTCATTTGGTGTCCATTTTAGGATTTGCTTTGGTAGACGTTCGTCCGTCATTCTCTCCACATGTCCATACGATACCAGCTGACGTTCGATTTCATCAAGAATAGTCTTCTTTACTCCCATAATCTCTCTAATTCTCTCGTTGGATATCCGTTCGATACTTGACTTTCCGTCAGATCTTCGCCAAAAGTCCATTTCAAGAGCCAGCAGTTTACGTTCTAAAGTTTTATTTATCTGCCATGTTTCACATCCATACAATACAACGCTTTTAAATATTGCATTGTATAAAAGATGTTTTCTTTCCTTGGAGATGTTTGTTGACCATAATAATAAGTTTAGGCATCCGATAGCTTTTTTCCCTTTAGTTATTCGCTCCAATATTTCTTCTTCAGTTCGTCCACTTTGACTGATCTTTATTGCAAGGTAGGTATAATCAGAACAAGATTTTACTATGATATTGTCATCCACTTCCAAATCTGTTTCTTCTCCTCCGATACACATATATTTAGTTTTACTTCAGTTGATCTCCAATTCTTTAAAGCTTCATTGAGGTAGATGTTAAAGAGAGTTGGTGATAGACAATATCCCTGGCGAAGGCCTTTGGTCACATGAAAGCTTTCTGATAAGTTATTGCCGATCTTAATTCTGGAGAATGCTTGGTCGTACAGCTGCTTGATGGCTTGGATCGCTGTATTGTTAATTGGAGACTTCTCCATCACGTGCCATAATTTTTGAATTGGCACCGTATCATATGCTTTTGTGAGGTCAACAAAAAGCAGATGAACCTCTCTATTTCTTGCCACCTTCTTTTCATTAAGTTGGGTTAAACTAAATATATGATCTACAATTCTATGCCCTTTCAAAAATAAATTTACTGTGGCTCGTCTTTTGTGAATTGTTTCCCATGACGTAATTTTATTGCTGTATTTTTTCCTGATGAGGACTGACACCCCTTTCGCAGCTCTTTGGTTTTTTGGCACGCAACTATATATGTGTACGAAATCACCATAGTATTCAAGACCGTTGCCGTTATTTTTTGTTTCTGTGAGAACGGCAACATCTATTCTCATTTTTTCTAATGCCTTTACCACATCTTCTACTTTTTCTTTAAAACCTTTAGTATTCCATGCTCCAAAAATCATATCCTTCATTCTATGCTTTGGTCGTTTCCGTTTAGTAAGATCTACGTTCCGAGGCTGTATACTGGGATTTGCAGCTTGTTCCTGGATTTACATGTAACGGGTAGCTGGTCCGTTGCCAAAACCCCCATTCTGGAGGATTATGATTTTTATTCAAGGTTTTTTTCCTTTAGCCTTTGATGAGCCGACATCTAACTACAAGGCAGCAGCTTCACCGTATCCTGGTAGGAGCCCTTACTGGGTGCTATCATCCGGGCCAGATGAACGCAGGTTTTTTAACGAGGTTGTCTCCTCCCTTCACCCTTTCTCAACCTGGCTTAGGACAGGCTTTGGCGGGGTTAGTTAGTTAAAAATATTAAAGCAAAAATCATATAGACATGGTAGCTTTAGCTCTTAAAAATAAAGCAAAAATGATATAGTTTGTCCTTTTACGTATACATTACGATTCTGTTTATTTTTCTTACAAATTCAAATTATACAGCTACTTATCTGTTTGTGAGTACTTGCTATCGCGCTGTAGTCACTAAAAGATGGTCTCTGCTAAAGGGATACTTGGAATCAGGACAGCTCTTGGATGTTTTAATGCCCCCTTGTGAATAGTTTGATATATGTGGCTAAAAGGAGATCAAAGTCAACACATTTGAAGTAGTTGGTTTCGAGGAAATATGTAATATTTCTTTTAAAGACGGCAGAGTTTCAGGAACATAGAATAATCCTTGCATATAAACAAGGAAAAAACACTGTCATAAAGCTTCAAAAACTAGAATTAGAGCTTGCAGAAACTGAAGTAAAGCTTGAATAAATGATTCCAATGCTTTAAATGCTGGGCAAAGCTTGAAATTACTTTAAAAATACTGGCCCCTGAAATAGAAATGTCGGGGTCAGTGTATTAGGTTATGGCGAGCGTAAAATGGAAATAATTTACTTTATTGAACTCGACGATTATAACGAAATATATAGAATATAGTTACGTGATTTTGCTGTAGATTGATCAAATCAAATAATAATGATCGCTGATTTTACTGTTTAAGAATTATTCACTACTTGTCGCACGACCAGTTACAAAAAAAATGACAGGATTCGACAAAATATCATTGCTAACTTTGTCAAAATGCATTTTTCAAGAGATTTTTTAAAACATTATACTTAAAATATGTCATATAACATATTGGGTGTTTTATTTAAAATAAGCAAGAAGGCATCAACTTCCGGTATAACCGGAAGTGCAACCATCTTGAAAATATTTAGCCGAATTGCACTCATCGACTTTAGTAAACTGCCATATTTTAAAATTTTTCAAAGTCTATTTTCTTAGAAATCGATCGTGTCAGTCTGTCGTGGACACCCTGTATATTCCTATAAAATTCTCCCCAAGACTCCAGATCTAAATAAATTCTTTCCCTAAAAACCGAAACACAGTTAATTTGAGAATTTCAAGAAAAAAGAGTTCAATTATTTTGCAGTGTATATTCACATTTAATCAGCATTATTCTTGTAGAAAACTAGAAAACATAAAGAAAAATACATGTTCCCAAGGGAAAATCCCACGCCGGTATTGGTTTATTTTAGATAAGCTTTATAAACCTAGCTACTCAAGTTTTGAAAATTATTTACAGGAAGCCAGGAACTCTACAGAATACTACATTGTTGTGTTTACTTCATAGGCGTGTTGCATTTAGAATATTCTAGTGTATATTGTAATATTATACATTGTTATGTATGTTATATTGTCTCAGTATTTATAATCTGAAGTGAAATGCAATCAGTAGAATGCACAAGGAAGTGGTCTGTTATTAATAAACACATGGTGTTCATTTCAATAGCGAATTAAGAGTTCCAATTTAATATTTATTCTTGTGATTCAAGTCAAATATGGGGTTTTTAATGTCTTGCATGCTTAAGGCATTTTTTGAATTTGATTTGTATAAACAAAGTTCTTAATAGTGTCAGTTAGTTATTCTAGATTAAGTAAGTTTTAATTTCCTCGCTCATATTTGCTTAAGAATAATCATGCCACTTGTAACTTTTAAATTTGACATTTTTTCTCAAGCTGTTGAAAGATGGTATTGTTAAGTTTTCCGGTTTTCAATATGCCGTCGTCATGACGTTTCGCCATCATCTCATGGCAGTTTCAAGTGATCTTCTTCGACTGCTGCTCGGCTTGGAATGAGCGTGCTGGTCCTCTGTCTTTTTGACGCTTGCGTAGATTATACCTTGGTTTTGCCTGGTTGGTTTCTCCTCTCATCTCGCTGTTCTGTTTTTCTGGTGTGTTGTTTTTGGTTGTGTTTTAATTAAAGTTTTCCATGTATTTGAGATGTTGTTAAGGTTTTCATTTTTCTTTCTATTTCGGGAGCTTCTCTGATGATGCGCGTTCTATAGTGCTTCATGGGTGTGAGCTGTTTGATTTCCTGGAAATGTGTCTTATCTCCTGATGATGTTGGAATAAAACTGATATAGTTTGCTTATTCTCTCTATCTGTTTGTTTGGCCGATATATTATTTTTCACATGGGATGTTGTACACTCCCTGGTTTTCCAATGGGATTTTGTCTTTGGAATTATCAAATAATTTATGTATTGTTGTTTGTGGCTTGTAAATTGTGCATATGTCAAGCTTTCTCAGAATTCTTCCAGTTACGTCTGTTGCACCTTTAATGTATGGCAGTGTGGTTTTTGGTTTGGATTTGTCATCTCTTTTTTCTTTGCTCTTGCATTTGGTTCCTGTTTTATAGCCTTTTTGAACTTATTTTCTTTGTAGGTTGTGTTGTTTTAAAGCTGTTGTGATATTGTTGAGTTCTTCTTAGCGGTTCGTGGGTTTGGTTAGTCGCATGGATCTGGAGATCAGTGTGTTGGCGACTGATTATAACTGTGATGGATGGTGGTGAGATTTGGCATTTAGGTATCTGTTTGTGTGTGTAGATTTTTTGTAGATCGTATAATCGATGCTTAGGTCATCTTTGCTAGTGTGAACTGTATACGGTGATGAATATTATTTAGTTCCTAGGTTGGATTTTCCGTGTGACCATATGCTGAAGATGTCATCTACGTAACATTTCCAGAGGGATGGTTTTGTTCTGGTTTTTCTTAGGGTTTCTATTTCAAAATGTTTCATAAAAAGGTTTGCGGTGACTGGTGATAGCGAATATCCCATAAGAGCACCATCTGTCTGTCGGTAAAAGTTGTTTTCATAGAAAAAATATGTGTTTTTGAGACAGTGTTTGGAGAGGTCGATGAAATGATGTGGGAACTTCTCGTTCATAACAATCTGGCTTAGAGCTTCGTTAATTGGTATGCTTGGATACAGGGATTTAATGTCCAGGCTATCAAAAATGTAATTTTCTTGCAGTTTTAGCCCTTGAAGTATGCTGACCAGGTGATCTGAATTTTTTAGGTATGAGTGTAATTTCGGTCGCCGGTTGCATATTTTCGACTAGGTATTTTTCTAGTTATTGGGTAGGTGAATCTACTGCACTTACTTTGGGTCTTATCGGTGTTCATTCTTTATGGATTTTTAGTAGTGACTATAGTTTGGGACATCTGTTTGCTTTTTGCCTAGGAATGATGCGCTTTTCGATTTCATCTCCTAGTTTGGCGGTTTTGATTATGTTTTTGTCGTTTTCTCGAGGTTGGTAGTTGGATCTCTTGTAACTTGTTTGTGGTCTCATCTACTTTTTAATGTCGTATGGTATATTTAAATTTTCAAAATGGCGAAGCAATAATGGCCCCCCACACACTTCAATTTTTAGGATAAATAAACTTAATTGTACTTAAAATTTTCGTTAACTCATTTACTTTTTAATATCGTATGGTATATTTGAATTTTCAAAATGGCGAAGCAATAATGGCCGTCACAAGAAAATAACTGCTAAATTTATTTTCTTATTTTTAATCCAATTCTTAAAAAAAAAACATAATTGTAACTCTTGTAATTCACATCTCAAATGTTTTTGAGGTAGCCAAGTACAAATCCACTATTTTTTTTAGCTTTTTAAAATTTCAAGATGGCGAATTGAAAATGGCCGCTAAATAGTGGCCATCTTCAAGGGTTGCTGATGGTGATGCCCTCTGCAATGTACTCTGTAATCAGGTCTTGATTCCTCATCATAAAAAACTCCCAAGTACTAAATCTGAAACAGCTTCATCCATTTTATTAACATTTTCTACGTTATATTCAGGAAGTTGCTGCAGTAGTCCTATATCATTTTGGTTGAAATTGGTTCAGTAAAATCCAAAATGGCGAACAAAAAATTAATTTTGGCTGGTTTCCTCCACAACTATTCAGATGGGATTGGGAGGATTTAGGAGGTGCATATAGCGAATCTAAAGTTGCTTTTGGAACAATTCAATATGACGGACTGCAAATTTTTTGTCTATCCAAATTGGGGTAGTTTTTTCTCGAAACATCAATAATTTAAATCCCTCGATTTTGTCAAAAATTGGTACTGGAAAGTTTTGAATGTGTAGATTAAGATTAGAAGAACAGTCTCAAGTATTTTTTTTATTCAATATGATGATCCAATATGGTGGAAAAATTTTTTTTCAGTTTTCAAAACTTGATTAGTGGGTTTTTGAAACCGTAGATCACGAATCAAAATTAATTTGCTAAAATTACTTATGGCAAATTCAATACCGAAGACTAAATATTTTTCATTTTTTCGATTACCTTCTAAGGAACTCGGATTACAACTTTAAAATTATTTTTTCCATATTCTTCCAAAATTGGGATTTGGGTGTTTGAGCGGCGTACTTTACGGATCAGTTAATTTCTTCAAACGTAACAAGCTAAATAAAGTATGTCAGCCAAAACAATATCTTAAGTTTTTTCAAAATCGATATTTGGGGGATTACGAATCAGAAATTAATTTCTTAAAATTGAAGATAGCGAATTTACTATGACGGACTAAATTTTTGCTTGGTCTAATTTAATTCACACAAGAATTATAAAAATCGGATATTTTTTATTGTTTAATTTAGTGTGGTTTACAATAACTTTAGCTAAAATTGGTACTTTTATGTGACTTTGGACGCATTGCTAGATCTACATATCTCATTTAGTAACTCACCGGTAACTACAATTTTTTTATAAAGTACGTACGTAATCCTAGAAGCAGCTAGAATTGAAAAAGAAAAGGAAACTTTAAATATAAGATATTGAATCTTACAAAACACTATTCATTTCAATTGCAACACAATTGTATTTCCGGCACATTCACCAAATAACCAAACTCTAAAATTTTGCACAGTTTTTTTATATCTCAGTACTAAAGGGTGTTTTTTTATAGAGGTATAAAACTTTTAAATGGAATAAAACAAAGACGAATTTTTTAAATTGACATGAAATTTACTTTATTCGAAAGATAACCTTCTGGCATTATAATTTAAATATGACTTCTGGTATATGACCGCAACGGCTGGCTCGGACGTAGTCTAATCTGGAGGTCCAATTTTCGATGACTTTTTCCAACATTTGTGGCCGTATATCGGCAATAACGCGGCGAATGTTGTCCTCCAAATGATCAATCGTTTCGGGCTTATCGGCGTAGACTACCGACTTGATATATCCCCACAGAAAATAGTCTAGCGGCGTTAAGTCGCACGATATTGGAGGCCAATTCACGGGTCCGAAACTATGCGGTTACCAAACGTTTCCTTCAATAAATCAATTGTGGCACGAGCTGTGTGACATGTTGCGCCATCTTATTGAAACCACAGCTCCTGCACACCATGGTTGTTCAGTTGATGAACGAAAAAGTCAGTAATCATGGCTCTATAGCGATTACCATTGACTGTAACGTTCTGACCAGCATCGTTTTTAAAGAAGTACGGACCATTGATTCCACCAGCCCATAAATCACACCAAACAGTCAGTTTTTCTGGATGTAACGGTGTCTCAACATACACTTGAGGATTATCATCACTCCAAATATGGCAGTTTTGTTTATTGATGTATCCATTCAAACAAAAGTGAGCTTCATCGCTAAACAAAATTGGCTTATGAAAATCGGGATCAACGGCAATCTTGTTTTGGGCCCATTCACCGAATCTACGCCTTGCTAGGTAATCGTGTGGCTTCAATTCTTGCACGAGTTGGATTTTGTAAGCACGCAAAACAAAATCTTTCCGCAAAATCTTCCATAAAGTGAATGGACACATATCCAATTCCTGTGCACGATGGCGGATAGACTGATTCGGGTCTTCTTCTACGCTACGTTCTACAGCAGCAATGACTTCTTCTGTACGCACTGTACGACGTCTCTGTGGATGCGTATTATCATTTAGAGTAAACGTGGTGCGAAAACGTTCCATAGTTAATTGAATTAATTGCTTTGATGGACGATTATGTTGACTGTAAAATGGACGTAGTGCGCGATACGTATTTCGAACAAAACCATGATTTTCAAAATAAATTTGCACAATTTGGAAGCGTTGTTCAGGCGTCAGTCTATTCATGTTGAAATGCCAAACCAAATTAAACATAAATCACTTGACAGCTGACAAAATGGCCGCCAGTTAAAAAAGAGTCGCCAACTTAAAGTTCTATACCTCTATAAAAAACACCTTTTATTAGCCCAAATTTTACCGTTGTAAAATTAGAATTGAGGGACAGTTAAAAAGCGATTTTTGAGGTTTATATCACGTATTTAATTGTATTTTTGAAGATATATCTAACGATACGCTACTCGATGGGTTACATTTGTTTTGGGGATAGTTGTAAACATGCGCCTGCAAAATTTAGTTGTAAAAGTTAAAGAGCTAACGATGTTTTAACGCTGTGACATATAAACGGGCGGCAATCAAGCATGATAAAATTATAACGATTCCCAGCTTGTAAAGAACCCTAAAAAGTAACACAGTTCCTCACGAAATTCAAATTTTATTCGTTATTAGAAAATTATTCAGAAGAAAAATGGATTTTTGTCATGAATTGCATTTTTCTTTTACTCTCTACAAGAAAAGCGTATTTTTCATATGTCACATTCTATTTTCTTTTTCTTAGTGTATTTTATTTGGAGATATATAGAATTTTTTGATATGTATACCTGTCCGCTTACCCGCATTTAACCTGTGTCATATGTTATAATTCCCACTCCGCTTCATGTTTTCCATTAAAATAAAATCACCCGGCCGTGGCTTGACAGAAAAAAAAATGATTAAGCTGGTTTTTCGATATTTGACCCTACAGTTTGTGAATAATCCTAAATGAGTCCCTACTTTTTTTTATACTTTTTGGAATATATTAATGTAAAATAATTTGTGGAACGCGTTACTGTAATATTAGCATTGTTCGAAAATTTCAAAAGAACACATGTGAAAATATTGTTTGCTATGAAAGTAAGACTTTAGTTGATCAGTTTTGTTGTTCTTATGATTGTGATAATTAATTCTATATATATATATATATATATATATATATATATATATATATATATATTCGCGGATTTCTCCGTGTGAGATGCAATAGGAATGGATATATCCACAATATGCCATTGTAGTGCTGAAATTACATTCAGCAAACGTACAACTATATGCAGCTTCGTGCATATCCTTTCCGTGTTAGAGGTTGCACAGTTTGAACAAATTGCTAAGGAACACAATTTATCCTATTCCTTCACCATCGAGAGGATGGCCTACCTGTACCACCATTCCGAGAAGAAAGTCAAAACTTACCCTCCCCGCCACAGTGATACGACAGAGGTACATGTTTCGACTCTACTAGACTCATCAAAGCCATCACCTGGCTTTGCAAAGGACAGATCGGAAGGAAGCATGCAAATACTGAACGCCGACCTCCCGCCGGATGGCGTATATATGTTTATGCGGCTTTTACGGATTTCTCCGTGTGAGATGCAATAGCAGTGGATATATCCACATTATGCCGTTGTAGTGCTGAAATTAGATTCAGCAAACGTACAACTATATGCAGCTTCGTGTATGAATATTATATATATATATATATATATATATATATATATATATATATATATATATATATATATATATAAGGGGAAGAGTAGTTCTTGATCGACTAGTTAGAAAGGAAAATCTAAAGTTTTAGGATAGTGATCCTAGGGCTGAATGAAACTCTGTTTTTTACAAACGCCGAGCTTTCGGAAGTTTATTATTTCCTTCTTCAGGGCTACTTGACTCATGTATCTCAGAATTGGGCTAAGAACCACCTTTCATAAAGAAATTTGTGTACGACATCACCACACCACAAAACAATATTGAAGAGACTTTAAGAATCTTTAATGCATATAGTCCACACATTCAATTCACAGTAGAATATGAAACTAATAATAGTGTACCTTTTTAGAACACTAAATTAATAAGGACTACTAACAACGAAATAATGGTTGTTTGGTATACTAAGCCAACGTATTCGGGACGATACATAAATTTTCATTCCTACGATAATACAACAACTAAAATAAATCTAGTAATTAATTAAAAAAAAGAATTACATCAATTTATCATCCTACTCTCATTCACAATAATATACACAGATTAAAAAACATATTAAAAGAAAATGGATATCCTCAGTGATTCTTAAATAAATTCTTACATAACACCACCATCACTCAACAGGAACACAACAAATTTCAACGTCACAATAGAAATATCCGCCTTCATAACACCAATATATTCTCACATAGAAAAGAACACCAATCAAAACACCACTAACATTTCCCCTGAAATTTCAGATTTCGTAGAAGAAAACCAACCCACATATAATTTCTCATTACCTTACATCAACCAAATCACACAAAAATTAAATAAAATTCTTTCTATGCATAACAATGTAAAAATATGTTGCAAACAGATATTAACGGTTGGCCAAACCTTTTCCAGCACCTCGACTGATGCATGTGAAGTTCTTTTAACATATGTTTAAGTTGTTCCGATGAATTACTGATTAGAACAATATCATCCGCAAACCTCAAATAATTTAATCGTTTTACGTCTATATTAATGCTTTTATCTTGCCAGTCCAAGTCTTTAAACACATCTTCCAATGTCAGCGTAAACAATTTCGGAGAGATCGTGTCCCCTTGACACGTCCCTCTCTTCATAGCAATGTTTGGTGTTGTCGTATCTTCATCTGTTGTGACTTGCATATAAGCATTGTCCTATATATGTTTGATTAGAGCTGAATATCTCGAATCAACTCTAGCGCTGTCCAGACTCCAAAAACAGCCCACAATGCAACAGAGTCAAATGCTTTCTGATAATCAATGAATGCCAAATGAAGGGGTATGTTACATTCTGTGGTCTTTTCGATAAGAGGGAGTATTGTTTGGAGATCATCTATTGTGTTAAAGCTCTTGCAAACTTGCGAAATTGCTCTGGAGGTTGGTATGCGTCTATTTTTTTGGTCAGTCTAGGCTTTTCCTATTTGTCATTTGACCTAGGGCTTTTGTTAGTTCAGCGTTATCTATTTCGAGTATGTCTATCGAACCTACGTTTCTTACTTCTTTTCTTTCGTAATGAGGACCCTGAGCTTTTGAACTATATAGCTCCTTATAAAAGTCTTGGAATTACCGGTATGATCTCCTCTAGGATATTAACTCATTTGCCTTATGTGTTTTTGAGTCCAGAGGTCTTTGTTCTGCCCCTGGCTAATTAAGATCTTTATAGATTTGTTAGCCTCTATTGTGTTATTATTAGGTTGTGTGTAAGGTTGTCTTAAGTCTTTTCATATATTTTTATTTATATCCTTATTTATTTCTCTATAGTCTTCAGACTATAGGTTCATATTTCTTCGTCTTTCTATGAAGGTCTTCGTATGTGGACTAATTGGACTACTTTTTCTTTATTTTTGAAGCATACCTCCTTAATTGCTATTTGTATGCTATTGTTTATGTGTTCTGTTTGTGTGCTAAAGCTCTTACGAACTTGTGAAATTCAGCCTGCTCTGGAGGTTGGTATGCGTCCATTTTTTTGGTAAGTCTGGGCTTTTCCTATTTGTCATTTGACCTAGTACTTTTGTTAGTTCAGCGTTATCTATTTCGAGTATGTCTATCGAACCTACGTTTCTTAATTCTTTTTTTTCGTAATGAGGACCCTGAGTGTTTGAACTATATAGCTCCTTATAAAAGTCTGGGAATTACCGCTATGATCTCCTCTAGGATATCAACTAATTTGCCTTATGTGTTTTTGAATCCAGAGGTTTTTGTTCTACCCCTGGCTAATTAGGATCTTAAAATCTTCATAGATTTGTTAGCCTCTATTGTGTCATTATTAGGTTGTGTGTAATGTTGTCTTAAGTCTTTTCTTATGTTTTTATTTATATCCTTATTATTTCTCTATAGTCTTCAGACTCTAGATTCATATTTCTTCGTCTTTCTATGAGGTTCTTCGTATGTGGGCTAATTCTACTACTTTTTCTTTATTTTTGAAGCATACCTCCTTAGTTGCTATTGGTATGCTATTGTTTATGTGTTCTGTTTGTTCATTAATTTACATTTGTTTTTGTTCTTCTTTACCTTTAATACATATTTATTTTTGTTTATTAATTATAAGCATCTAATTTCAAAACGAATAATATAATAACACAAGAAACTTCAGTTATTATAAGAATGTTTGTATGTGCTAGTGTACTGCTTCATTTGTTTTAAATACCTTCCATATATTTTTTTATACGATATAAATAATTGGGCGTGATTAAAAACGATTGTATATAAATAGTGGAGGACAAATTTGGTTTATTTGTAGACGTGTCAGTATCAATAAGAAGGATCATTTATATCATTCCCTAATAAAATTACCATTACTTTTATCATTACCCAGTGAGGTTATATTACTAGTTCGTGGCTAAAAGTATTATGATGTTCTATTTTTCTTTACTAAAATCTGTGTCGTAACACAGATACGTTATTTGACACTTTCTAAGGTGTCAAATAACGATTTTAAGGGCTACATCGATACTTTGTTTACAAAGGAAATAAGTTTTTTAACAATCTGATACACCGAAGTATTATTTTTTGTAATAAGGTTTAAATTTTTTGGTTTTCACCACTTTTATGAAACTATTGTAAAAAAATCATTATTTCAAGAATTAGATAAATATTTATTTTAATTATTTCATATAATTTTTCGAAGTTAAAACAAAATGTGATGTAACAGTCAAGCAAAGTAGTATTAGGAACCAAATTATGTTTGATTATTAGGTGTTTAAAAAATCTGATATTAAAATTACATAGTTTCAAAGAATTGTAAGGATTTAATTTAATAGCATAGGCTTTCAGCCAGGAAGAAGACTAACCACCGTTAAATCACAGCGCTCATGATCTTTACCAGGTTATCCTGATCTTACCCCCAGATGGTGTATTACTTATACACCAGTTTAGTGAGACCAGCGATCACATATACAGCCTTGGTTTGGTGACCCAAGAATAACTATGACCAAGCTAGACAGTATACAGAGGTTGGCCTATGTCATAAAATTGACCCCAACCTCAGCAGTGGAGTACATTCTGGATGTCTCTCCACTACATTTAGTGATTCAGGAAGAGGCAAAAATGGAGCTCGACAAGCTACACCATTCACTGCCGTTCTGATGACAGGACATGAAAAGTTATGCTATTCTTTTCCAAGTACATTATTTATACACCGGAAAATAATATTCTAGTTCTATTATCAAAATTTTCTATAAATAGTGATTTAATAGAAAATTGGCATGTGTCAAGAGAACCGTACTGCTCTGACCTCGGCCATACTGTTCTGATCAAGGACATATGAATTTTGACAAAAAATACGAACCGTCAAAATAATTGGAATCAGAGACCCGTGAGACATGAATCTGAAAGATTACAAGAAATCTCTCAAATTAAATCTCCGAGGACTTACGATTAAAATTAACGATGAGGAGGACTTCGATCTGGCAGTAAAACATATAAATAAGGCTATCGAAGGCTATTTTTAGAACTAACAGAAAATTGCGCGAAATAAGATGGCAACCCAATCTGCTGAAACAGTAAGCTAGAAAAGTTACGTAACATACTAAAAAAGTCATTTAATAAAGTCTAAGAATAAAAGGATCCGGAATCTAGGTCTCTACGCAGATCAACACTAGGCCCAAAAGGGACTCGTACAGAGAACTTTGTGAAAAGATAATTGAAATCTCTGCATAGTCACCAAACCACGGAGTCCTGATGAAGTATCAGTCTTCAAATTGATTGGAGCTTTTAAAAAGCCGAAATGAAACATACACGGAAACGTGGGAGGAAAGCTTAAAATTGCTGGAGACACACTTTCCATCCTCACTACGAATCAGAGAGAACGCAAGAATAAAGAGCCTAATGTACAGTTAATAAGACAAGAATAGATTGAAAACTGGTAAGAAACATAACAACACTAGCAAAAATCAGATCATCTATAAATCAGTATTCAGGAATGGATGGTATACATCTAATTCTTCTGCTAAAGTGGTAGAAATTATATTTTCGCACTTTAAGAATATCATTAAGCGCTATTTAGTTTCGAGTGTCATATCTACACAGTGGTAATAAATGATTGTGTTCTTACTGAAGGCTTGGACAACACCAAAATCATATAGACCGATAAGCATTTCAACATTTTTGTTTAAAACTCTTGAATGTACTGCAGCGTCTCCCTTTTTACAGGGTACGGCAGCGGATGCGTACGGCAGCTCAATATGTCGGAGGCTAGGTTCGTATCTCTGTTAGAGATAGCTGTGCTCTGCTTTGATTACCCAATAGGCGCCACCTGTTTTACATTATCTGTGTTACTTACCTAGTGATTAAACAGGAAAACACATAGGTATGAGGAATGATTTTAATTTATTAACTGCCGATGTATAGGTCCACAATGAAACGACTTAATTAAAACAAAATAACAATTCCATTTTATTCCAAAAAAAATTATTATGCACATAAATCAGAATGGTATCTACAATTTTTTTATACTCTTTCTTCATAACTATTGTTTTTACCTCGTTTTTAAAAGGTTATATAAAATTTGGCCGCAAACGTTCTAGAACCTTTAATTGCCAATAAAGTAAGTTTTATAAAGAAAGGTATCAAAAAGTTCTTACATGTTATTATGTCAAATGAAAATATATTTATATTGTTTTATTTGCATGTAAAAAAATTGATGTAGAGCTCCAATTCTCAACTTGGAGCACTCTAACCTTGTTCCGAACTTACACTGATTACCAGGTAATACATCAAATATTGGCAAGCTATGGAAAATTATCAAAAAGAAAATTATGATCAAGCAGTCTAAAGTTACTAATCATGATTAAGACAAAATTCAAAAAAATTGCTACCAATTCCATACTGTATTCTCAACCTTAAATGATCGGTCACTACATGCCGTGCTCGTGTCAACGAATCGGGTATACATCCACAACAAATGCTAACTGAACTATATTACCAACTATAACCTTATATTTTTAATACTGAAATGGAATGTAAACAAATGAGAATTTATTAAAAATAAAATATTTTACGACTTTTAAATTCAAACCAAATAATGTGATATATAAACTACAGCAATTCACAAACTCTGTTAAGAAGAAAGAGTGATAAGTTACAACACCATAAGACCAAAGGATAGATAATTAAATTTAATCAGATAAAAATATATAAATTATGTCATATTACTAAAAACATGTAGCATTGATGCAAACTGGTAAATTTAAATGTACATGAGGGACAATACCCAAAGGAACACCCTTTAAGTATTATATTAACGTACACTGGGGAGAGAATAGACCCATCGTTGGATAACTTGAAGATTACCAAGAAAATCCGTAGATGATAAAGATATAGCCACAGCCACCTCTCCAGATGTAGGAGGGGTATTTAACAAAGTCTTGACAGCGTCGTTAACAAGAATGTGAGAAATAGTACTAATGTTTGTCATTGGATAGGAACTAGCCTTAAAATAAGGTGGCCTCATTAGGATGTAATCAAGAAGGAAAATGAAAAATAAAAATAAAAAAAATCCTTCCTTTTATTACCAATAGGCAAAAATTAAATATTTTATTTATTCTCGGGAAACAACTATTCCTCTTACCTATTTTAATACTTACCTTTAGATGTTTGTTCATTATTTTCTACATAAAGATAAATAAAGTTTTGGCAGATACGTAATTCTCATCCTTTTCCAAGAAAAAAACCGATAAAGCTTAATTTCAGTAAATCAGTAATCACATTGGTAAAATTAACTTTAAATTTAATGCAAATTTAATTTCCATTCTACATTAAATTTAATGACTTTGTACCTAAAATTGTAAAAAATTTACATTTACTTTGAATTTAAAGCAATTCACTCAAATATCAGTTGGTTGTACATTAAATTTGATTAAATGGTATCTTAAATTTCAGTAACGTAACTGAAAAGATATTTCAACTTTCTATACATTAAAATTAATTCACATGTACTTTAACATTAAGGGAATTTACATTATTATTCCATATTCAGTAAAGTACATTGCATGAGATTCTGGGAGATGGCGCAACTTGTATTGAACTTTTTGTTTAGTATGGTATAAGTTGCTTAAGGACTCAATTTTCTTATGGTGAGGTGTACATGTCTGCCCCGTACTGACGGAAACCAATGAGTTCGAAACCAGTCTAGAGATGACCTATGGAAAACATTTTCACCTTTTCCTGGTAGCAGAATTTTTAACTGACTGACTGACTCCGTAGCACTACAACCCAGGGTGGGTCTTGGCTGCCTCGACTATCTGCCTCCACCTAGAACGGTCTTGTGCCAGCTCCCTCCATTCTCGCTGGTCAACTTCAAGGATAGCTAGATCCTTGTGGATGTTATCTCATCATCTAAGCCTAGATCTTCCCAGTGGTCTTTTTCCTTGCGGTGCTTCCTCCCATACCCGTTTTATTAGTCGATCGTTTTGACTCCTTTGTATATGACCCGCCCATCGTAGTCTTCTGGACTTTATTTCTTGAATGATATCAGGGCTTTGATATATTTGCGCAAGCTCTATGTTGCTTCTCATTCTGTGACGGCCTGTTTCAAGGTCTCGGTATGGGCCATATATTATGCGCAGGATTTTTCTCTCAAACCTTCTTGCTACTGGTCGTATTATTGTTCGATAAATTTCGGTTTTTTGCTTTTCTAGTAATAAATTTTGACTTAAGCAAGGTTTGTATCGCAAATGTACATTTATTTGCTTGTGTGATGCGCTGTTTAACCTCTTCCCGCATATTATTGTTTGCCGTTATCACTGCGCCCACGTAACTTGAAAACTCGCACATGCTCAAAATTATAGTCATCCATGGTGATGTTCTGCCTGATTCTGTCTCGGGCGGGGTTGCGGGAGAGATGCATGTATTTGGTATTTCCTTCATTTATTCGGAGCCCTATTCTTTGAGCTTCTTTTTCTATCTTTATGAAGTTTTCCTTCACACTGACTGTGCTTTCGCCTATCGCTCCCATATCATCCGCGTAGGCCAAAATAAGTTTAGGGCCACTTGGCCCAAAAACCTCCGCGTCGACTGATACTGTTCTTACGGCTTTCTCTAGTGCAAGGTTAAACAGTACTGGCGACAAAGCATCTCCCTGTTTTAGTCCTCAGTTGATAGAAAATGTTTGGCTACACTCCCCTTCAATTTTGACACAGCTTTTTGCCCCCTCCAGGCACGCTCTATACAGTCTAATCAGCTTGTGCGGGATTACAAATTCTTCCATAGGTTCCCACAACCTTAACCTAATAACATTGTCATATGCTTGCTCGAAATCTATGAACAAGGTATGTAAGTTTTTGTTAAATTCCAAACATTTCTCTAGCATCTGTCGGATAGTGAACAGCTGGTCAACTGTTGATCTTCCGTTTCGAAAGCCACATTGGTAGTCTCCGATAATCTCCTCGGTATACGGAGAGAGACGTTGAAGGAGAATGCTGGAGAATAATTTATAGGCGAGGCTTAGTAAAGCAATACCTCGGTAATTTTTACATTACATTTGGTCCCCTTTTTTGTGGAGTGGAATTATTACCCCTTCTTTCCATTCACCAGGAATGATTTCTTGATTTCAAATTTGTTTCACGAGGTTATGTATTTGTGTGATTAGGTCGTTCCCTCCATGTTTCAGACTTTCTGCCAAGATATTATCTCGACTTGCCATTCTGTTATTTTTGAGCTTCTTAATGGCTCTAATGGTCTCTTCCATGGATGGAAGTGGGATATTAACCTCTGCCGTAGCGCATACTGTAGCTTCAGGTTCTTCCTGCGAAGAATTTTTAACGTCATATTAATGTTGGTGTATTAAATATGGGTTAACATATCTTAAATTCAATGAACACTGTCTGTACATCTAATATACATAGTCGCCTTAAAAATTAATGATCAAAACTTTAAATTTAATGGAATAAATTAATTTAGATTATTTTAAATTATTAAATTTAATGCATTACAATAAACGCGTTTAATAAACGTTTATGAAATTTCCTTTCAGCACATTTACATTGAATTTAATGCATTTCCTTTTTACAGTGCAGTTATTAAAAAATTTACAAATGATACTTTTGCGGCTACTGTATAAACTTCAACATTATTTCCATTACCCCTTACCGATCAATTCCACATCATCCTAATATAGGTTTAATTATGACAATATGAATCCCTTCCAATTCAACACTGAAAATACCTTTGTCAGCCACGGATTTGGTGATAATTTATTACCTTATCGATGCAGTCATTCGAATAAAATTCGAATTATATGATTTAATCCTTAATTTTACGTTATTTGCATTACTATAAAATATGATTAATATTTTGTGTATCTCTAGTATTACTATTTAAGATTAAGATACTAAGATTTACAGAAAAACTACCCCAATTTTAACTTATTTTCAGGGTCTGCCTCACGGTTGATTGCATGCTTTTGTGTCAATTAAATCTTTTTTGCTCGGCTTGGTCGACATGTTTCAAATTATAAATTTATTTATATATATATATATATATATATATATATATATATATATATATATATATATATATATATAAAATCTTGGCTAATTTCAATCCACATGATTCTCGTGTAAAAAAGTGCAGAGCATTACAAAGTATGGAAAAACTCCGGATCCGAAAGATGACACCAGCGCTGTTTCGTCCTAATATGGGACTCGTCAGGCCACCCCATTCGGTACGAACCAAACCACAAGATTTTATTCTATTTTATTATAAATTACACGGACAAAAACTTATCTATTTAGTTATTTACTTGTTTGGCTTTGAAACACGCTAAACGGTGCTCTCATGGGGGGATCGTTTGGTGCGACACGTGGCTTTTGCTGCTAAAATTAGCGTAAAGCCTGGTTGCCTAGTACCGAGTAAGGCGACCCCTATTCTTTGGGTAGCGCGTTTCGAGTACTCGATTTTACATATTTCTGTTTCAATTCACCGTCACGCCATCACATAGCGGTTTTTACAAACTTTGTTAATTTGTGTGATTCTTGTGTTATCAAGTGAAGCATTGAGATGTCGCCTTTGTCGTCTTGTTTGCTGTTTTTGATTTTAAATTCAGTTTTATAGGATGCAAAGATTGTTTGTACCAAATGTGGTGGCCTGACGAGTCCTATATTAGGACGAAACAGCGCTGTCGCCATCTTTCGGACATGGAGTTTTTCCATACTTTGGAATGCTTTGCACTTTTTATCACAAGAATCATGTGGATTGACAAATTTCACGTCCGCTTAGCCAAGATTTTACTCTATTTTATTATAAGTTACACGAACAAAAACTTATCTATTTAGTTATATATAATTTTTGAGCGGCTTTTTGAAGAATTCACAAACAGATGAAACTTGGCCAGTAGTTTATTGAAGGTTCACATATAGTAAGAAAACGAGTCTGCCACCTTGACTGCGGTAAATTGATCGTCTGCCAGGAGTATTCTCCTCCCAGCCACCCCCACCGGCGAGGTATTCAGTGAGTCACCGGCCACACTTATAAAAAGGTTGGTAAGTTTGCCTATAGCACATTTTGTGTTCATGCATCTCGTACTATCTCAATTGCTGGACGCAGAATTTGACAATATTTATTTAATCAAAGGTTATTCATGTTGAAGAGTGGCAAAAACGTAATTTTTCCAATGTTCAAAAAATATACGTTGAACCAAAAAATCACAAGAGACTTTTTTTGCTTAGATTCTACCGAAGAACACATGATCTAAAGCTATTTCTCAATAAAAATATAGAGTAACTCGTTTTATTTATTTTTTTAAGCCCCATGCCTCCTTCGAAATTACTTAAACCTTAAAAACCCAATTTCTAACATCCCTAGATATATAAATATTACTTAACTTCTACTTTTGTCCTACTTTTTCCTAATTTCGCACAATAATCTTTTAAGCCGGAAAAGTTTGGTCATAGCT
This sequence comes from Diaprepes abbreviatus, assembly GCA_034092305.1. NCBI lineage: Eukaryota > Metazoa > Arthropoda > Insecta > Coleoptera > Curculionidae > Diaprepes > Diaprepes abbreviatus. The sequence goes on along the minus strand of JASJET010000131.1, from coordinate 1,375,738 downwards.
TTCTTTTTACTACTCTGACCTTTCAGACCTTCACAAGAGCCCTTTATTCGAGAGTAATGTAAAAAGTTTTTTTGTTTTGGCGTATTTATTCAAAAAGTAACAAAATAACACGTTTTGTTTTTGGGTCTAGGTAAATTTTGTAAATCTTGTTTGTTTTTGTAATAAGTGTTTTTACAAATATAAATATATATATATATATATATATATATATATATATATATATATATATATATATATATATATATACTTTTGAAATTTGATCGAGTTGGTACGGTTTTTGAGAACGGTTTCATAGAAAATTACGTGACGCGATTAACCCAGTGATAAGGTTCTTATTTCTGATTTTTTATTTCATTTGGGGAAAGGATGACCTTCTACTGTTTGTTTAAGCAATTTAAATAACTGTTTTCGCGCTTTATTCTTTTCTTGGTTAATGTTGACTGTTTAAACGTTTTATTTTCAAAATTTGGTTTCACCTTTTTAATTAATAGAACTGCTATTAACAACAATTATGTTCGTTACTTTGGAATTGTTATTCGTGATTAATTATAATTTTCTCATTGCAAAATATTTCGTTTCCTGTTTATTTTTATTAATAGATTTAAGTGTTTTAAGAAACTTGTTTTGTTTGATTTATTAAAAAGCCTTCACGGAAATAAACTTGCGAGCGCGCAAGAATCGAGAGACGTCATCTGACCAGCTAGCCAGCAGCTTTTTCTGAATCCTGAACTTGTGTTTCTTGGTACTGGTAAGCTCTAAATAACCTGTAGTTATTTGGTACTGAAACTGCAAAAACCAAAAGGAAGACCAGACTTTCAGAGTGCTTTTATCATTGTCATATTTATAGGGCTTTTGAAATAGCTACAAATTAATATGCGATAGTAGTAAATCGTAGGCTTATAGGCCTTACGCTATCAAAATATTCCATTTGCAGGAGTCTGCGATCAAATGCCGCCACATATTATGCATTCTAAGGACCATTTGTCACATTATCTTCGGAGCTTCAATTAAGAGGCAATCAAAAGTAATTGAGGGATATAGCAGTGATTAAAATTTTACTTATTAAACTGTGTATTGGACAGAAATCAGCCAGCTGTCACTTAGTTTTTGTCCTACCTTTAGTTAATTGATAAATTATTTTGCTTTTGGTTTATCTGTGGGTCGTATGTGCTTATTTTGATATGCGTTGTTTTTATGGAAAATATAAATTAATATATAACCTACCAAACTGTTGTATTTGCTCTTCCTTTTCATTTACTAACCAGAAAAGCAATTAAACTTTTACTTTACTATAATCAAGACGGGAAAATTTCCTTAGTTATTGGGTAAAAAATGATATATATTTATTAGATAATTTGATGGTGTTGTGCTTGCTGGAAGTTCCCAGTTTTACAATGTCAAATTAGATGTGAACAATTTGATAGAACTAGAATTTTACTTCCCTTGTAGAGATGATGGAGGATCTCTTAGCGTGACTATTTCTACTGTGCATTATACACTCGTAGGATCATCTGTCTCCTAACTCTAATGTCTACTTTATTGGTAGGGATATTATCAGAGTTATAATACCCAGGCGCGGATCCACGGTGGGAAGCGGTAGGGGCGATCGCCCCCCCTCCCCAAGAGCTTTGAGTTCAGGAAAATAGACCCGATTATAACGACTAAATGGAATTAAATATATATAAAATTAAAGCGTGGACACACTAAAATAAAAATATATAAAAAATGAAAAAATATATAAACAACATTAAAAAATAAAATACAACAAAAACAAAAATTTAAATAATAAATTATGTTTACACTGGTAAACATTATGTATCTAATTCCTAATCAAAGTCAGTGAAGCTATCTTAGCTCAAATTAATTATAATCGGTTCCTCTATCTTACCGATCATGAGATCGAGTTTCCACATTTTCTTTTATTCTTTTATTATATGGATTTTCCCCAATTTTCTGCAGTTACTTTATTCAAAAGAACTTTCAGAAGTTCATTTAAATTACTAATTTTGTAAGCTGTGTTTTTTCTAGCAACTCTACCTTTTACTTGAGAGAGATATTTCTTTCTCCAACGGACATTTTCCGGACGATCTTTAAGAACAGATTTCCTATCTGATTTTTCCCAGCAAATATTAAGTTCCTTGAGAAATTTCCACAATTCAGTTCTTTTAATTTCAGGTAAATCCCGATCTTCATTGATTTTGGTTAGAATTTTGTCGACGGTTGGGATCTGCTTCTCATAATAAAATGTATTTACAACTCCTTTTATTGCAGTTTACATCTCTTCTTCCAACGAGGTTTTTCGTCTGCCTGTGATCGAATGTGGCTTGGGAGTACTAACAATTCCAGTCGTTTTTTTCTCCATCAGTATTCGGTACACAGTAGATTTTCCATCTCCTGTCATGTTGGAACACATCTCAATAGAGCTTTTAACATTATTATCTAAATATTGATATCTGAAGGCATTATAAACATTCATCATAATAAGTTTTTCGTTGAGGAAAAAATGCCTTGGCCTAACGATTTTGGAATAAATATAGATGTGGAAGCCATATCTTTTGGGTATCTCACTAATCTCAAATAATATGTAAAAACAAGCTCAAATAAGGACTAAGATTAAGGACACACTGTAAGGTGTACACACTGATAGAAATTAAATTGAACTATCAGAAATTTTATTGTTGCAGTAAATTTATGAAAGCTTAAAAGATTTACGGCAGTCCTCAGTTACCTGCGGCAGTGGAGCAGTTACCTTGGAGGTTTCGATAACAGTTTTATTACTCTCTCTAATTCTTGAAATGAGTATAGGAATGTGTATGCTTGCGATCGCCTTTCCTTTTCCCATTAGCTTTGAGTGCAGGAAAATAGAACCGATTCTGCATTTTATATTAGGAATGTGTATGCTGCTGGCACTCCCCCCCATTGGCAACTTGTTTTTCTTGCGATAGCCCCCCCTCCCAAGAGCTTTGGGTTCAGGAAAATAGACTCCATTCTGTCTCTTACACCAGGAATGTGTATGCTGCTCTCATCCTCCCCCCCCCTCCTGTCGGCAACTTGTTTTTTCTTGTGATCGCCCCCCCCTCTCCAAAAGCTTCAAATTCAGAAAAATAGACCCGACCCTGCCTTTTACACTTGAAATGGAAATGTTGTTGGTGTTTCCCCTCCGTCGACAACTTGCTTTCGCTTGCCATACTGTATTTTTGTGATATCGCCCCCCCCCCCCCCCCAAGCGAGTGGCTGGATCCGCCCCTAATAATACCTACATTGCCTTTAGAGGATCCAAAAACTGTCACTTGCAGGACCCTCAAATAACCAATAATTAATTTGTTTTTTATTGAATCGTATTGTTTTGATTAAAGAGATAAGCTAATGTCATTATCATTTCCGGAATAATTTCCAACTTTACGGATTAGTTAAATCGAAAAAAAAAGTTAAATTCAATATAGAGTTTTACCACAAGACACCAAAACTTTTAAATGTTATTACTTACTGAATAAAAAACATGATACTAAAATGTTGCGTTTGGAAATTAACAGATTTGTTTCCAGAATCATATGGTTCAAATAACTATTGATTTCATCGTTAGAACAAACGTAAAAGGTTTCCGGTCCCGTTTAAACCAATTTATAAATGAACTGATTGTCTGTTCCCCATCTGTTTTCTTTTTCATTCATGTTTTCCGATTTTTCTCGTGCCTGAAATAAAAACAAATATTTACCAATTTAGGAGTACACTTTAAAAGTTGTTCCGTATATTTTCTAAAGTGTCCAATTTTATTTGACCTTTAACATTTTGTTCACGAAATTACCTACAATATTTATTTCTCTGGATATGCAGGTTGTCGTGTTTTATTGTGTTGAATTATATGAAATTTTCACAAAACTTAACATGGTATATTTTCAATTTGACAGCTAAGGTAAATGTTCCAATCATAGATAAAATATTTATAGATCCGCAAAGTTTAATCCTAAAAACGGCAAATTTACGACAATAAAATGTAAACATCGTAGATCAGATGTCGGCATGCGCACTACAAAATGATCAGGTGACCATCGATAGGACCGAACTTCGAAAATCTATTTAGTTACTTCAATTAGTCATAAATGGTGTCTAAATCAAACAAGTTATCAAAGTTGCACCATGGTTGCAATCTCTAGTAAACAAGTCGGTGTCATGTAACTTTCTTGTTCTGGAAGTCACATCATATGGGCACAAATAATATCTGAAGCAGAAGGGAATAATCCGTTCAGTGTCTACCGATGGGAGTTAGTTTAGTCATTTCTTATACTGTGAAAGTAAAATTGTGAAGAAACTGTAACTTATCATTTCCCTAATCTATTGTTTCCGTCTGTGTGCGTTAACTTTCTTGCTGTAGGGTGGGAGTGAATAATTAACATTTCTAAGGTTCGGCAATTTATTCTCTAATTATTAAAAAATAATGACCTTCTTTTCCTTATCTTTTTTTTTTCATTTTTCAAGAAAATATTGATACGAAATGAGTTTGTCAACGGATATGCAGGATTTAAAAAAACTTTATTTAAGAATTTGTCATTTGTCTTACTTATTTCGTAATATTTTGCTTTTGTTAAATATTAATGAATTTTTAATTTGACGATTTCAAAATGGGGATTGCCATGACCACATGAATCATAACAATTTCATAAAATGAGTACGGACATAACTAATCTGAATTTACTTCCAAAACCAGTATTAATAATGAACAACGCTTTTTAACGTCATGTCCTCAATCTTCAGACATACAAAATAATAGATCATAGAATGGCTGCAGAACAAAAAAAAAACATTTGAGCTGGGTGGAAACATCGATTAAATATAAGGTGGATGAAGTTATGCAAGAATATGGATATTGTGCAAATTAGCAACTGGAAAAAAGTCGTTGACAATTTGAAAAAATAATTCAAACAGAGCTTAGAAATTATAGAGCCAATAGCCGATTCTGGCTAAAATATAACCCTTGTACTGAAATATTTTATGTACATAACAAAATAATAATGCATTATAATTATTTAAGTTATATATGTATGTTTTAAAATATTCCAACTTCATTTTGAGGATGTATGTTTTTATTTATGTAAGTAATGTAATAGATGGAGAAATTGTACCATTTCTTGACATATTGATGAATGTACTTTTTTTTATATGATAGAATAAACTATTCTATGGTTTGGTGCGAATTTTCAGATTTTTTTTTAAGAATTGATTGCTTAAAAGTTCAGTTTATCTTTTGGTAATCATTTGGAAGTGCTTAAAATATATCATACTACATGTTTTGGAAATTTAATGTTATACGAAAACACTATAAATCCAAAAACGTTGTAAAGCAACACTATTTTTTACCCTATAGAGAAAAAGGAAAATAAAACAAATAAAATATGTACACATTCCATTATATTAAATAAAAACACAAAAACAAATAAAATAAATCACTTAAAACGCTATAAATCCGTTTAAATCGCACGCAACTCACAAAACAAAAATAAACACAAAAATGGCGTTGAGCCGATACTGTGCTCTTTACGGATGGCGTTACGAAACAACTGATCGATAATAGGAAGTCGCTTATGCGCATGTCCTTATCTGATCAACGTCCAAAAATATGACTGGCGCCCGATGTGCAGAAACGCATTTTTTCGCCCATGATTTGCCATTTTTTGGCTTTAGCAGCCGACCAGAGTAGGGGTCCATAGTAGAGGTCAGTGGTTCCAATGGGAGGCAGCTTAGTAGCAAGCGCGATTTGTTTGTTTCCTTTGAACGAGTAAAATAATGATTTTCGACTTAAATTTTTTTTATATGCAGCTTAGGCCGTTTAGAATTCAGTCAATAAGATATCAGAATATATACAATCAAAAATAATTTATTATTCAATAATTTCTTTATACACCTCGTTGGTCCGGTCTTTGGCTATACAAAACGACCGTACCAGTGACCATTTTTGCATACTACATTATTCAAATAAGCATTTTGCCGGAACACTCAATCATCTAGGCAAAGATCTGGATTTTCGGGTAATATAGGCCTACAGATATAAACCATCTATGTTCTCTGCACAAGATTTTGTGTCATAAACTTTTTGTAAACAATTAAAGGTCAAAAAATGCATTTTTTTGCACTTTTTTGCTTACCAGTAAAAACTACAGAAATTTTTGGAAACAGAATAACCATCTTGTTTAGAATTGAAAAACCTCCAAATTGGTTTTTTATCGTTCTCGATATATTTATTTGTTGCTGAGAAAAATGCAAAACAAAGTCAAAATTGTTATAATATTCAATTAATAATAACTATTCCTAAATGCAACCTATGATTTTATTGTTACGTAAAAAGTCGGGTCCTTTAGTGCTTAATATGTGGTAAAAATTTCAGATCGATACATCAAATAGTTTGTGCAAAATTTAATTCGTTTATCACAGGCGACCGAATTTTGCAATAACATTCTAGCTCCATCGATGAAGGTACACCGATTCTGAGCACATCTCATGAAAGGGGAACTCTTTTTCTATGAGAAGTATTACATGGAATTGAGGAAAATTAATTTTAAATTTGTTTAAACTTCATTAGAAAACCACTATTATTTTTACCTTGTAAACAAATTAAATAACTTTTTTGCTTTTGCCGATAAAAAAATTCTATTTTCATATTTGGGATGCTGGCATTTTTAGACGAATTTAGAAAAAAAACGGCTTAGGTCAATACGCGCCAAAGTTAACATTTTTAAAAAAAATCATTCCAATATTACTAATAACAATTAACGAAATTAGCTCCATTCGAAGGTTTTTAGGTTTAGGTGTGAGTTGTCCCAAAAATAATAACACAAAAACAAAAGCTTCAATGAAGTTTAAAAAATATTAATTGGTTAAAAGACGACTCGGCAGGAAGATGAGTTGCTAACAAATCCGCACTTTTAAAAAATTGAAACAGCAACTTCAAACTGCTACCATTAGCTATATCTCCGAAAGTTGTTGGCGGGTTGTTTTAATTTGTGGTACCTTTCGGCGTACATTACAAATATGCATACTATTTATTTATTTGTTTATAAATTAAACATTTAATTTGTTTAAACATTTTTTTCCACACAGTTTTTTCATTAAAAATCAATAATTTTTGTGCTAATTTTATTGGCAAACGTGGTTATAAGTCGGGAAAATTGAATAATTAAATTATTGTTATAAAATATTAATATTCGTTACATTGCTTGTAAGAAAAAGCTGTATACGTAAGTATTGTTTGCTACCGTAATATATACATGTTATAGCAATATATAATACATTGAAAAATTACTATGTTTTTAAGATTTTCATAGTTAAACATAGTAAGAGGTTTTGAAGATCATAGCTTTCTCTTTATTCAGATATTTTAAATATGAAATTTTAATAAATAATTTACTTTCAAAACCTATTACATCATGTGAAATTATGAGACATCGGTAGATGTATTCAACATTATCTGATATGGAAAAATTACTTAGGTCCATCATTATCACCCTAATAAGAAAATCAATTTCCTTAGCCAAATGTTTAATATTTACAAGCATATGGCCGTTAAGGTAAGCTCACTATTTTCAATATCGCGTAATTTAATAATTTTTCAAATATTATAGGGCGTTTTCGTTTTAGGATTATTATATATAGCTCTAATCTAATTTATCGGTACAGACTTACAATAGGGATTTTTTTAAAGCTTATAAATTTAAAAATAGACTCAAATGCTAGTCACTGGGCAGGTGCTGCTCATTGGGACAGTTACCTTACCAATACATTTTGTTTAAAGACTGTAAACAATATTGAAGATTGACTAAAATGTGGATGCAATATTTTTATTTTTCTTTGTTTTTTACGACATTTCGATTAGGTTGTATCTCTAATCGTTATCAAGTATAAACTGAATGTTTTATTTTAAGACTTATAAAATGACTGTGTCCATTGAGACGCTAAGTGTCGCTTCACTGTACAGACCTCAAAGTAGTAGTGTGAATACCTAGCTCTCCCAACACTGGGTTTATGGAAGGATCCATTATTATTTTTAATGCTAGCTGCTTTTCTACGATATTTTGTATAATTAGAAGTTTTTGTTTCCTTTATGTCGTTATTTAATATTACGAAGTAAGTAGGCAATACTAACAGTTAGTTGTCTTTCTCTGATCCGTTCTGTGCAAGGCAGAGCTCTTTTTTATTCCAGACGTAGCCTTTGGATTGTAGATCATATGACGAGCGTCCAGGACCCGTATCCTCGAAAGCGTCATGTGAAAAGTGATGTGAATGGCGATGTAAACTGTCACTTCATTCTTTTGATAAAAGCCGTATTCTTAAAAAAGCAATGTTGCCACGTATGGACGTGCTAAAATCCGCGGATTTCAAAAAATAAAATTGTTGACATTGAATTGAGCTGTCAGACCGAAAATGTCCGTAGGATGTTTTGTCGCCAGTTTAGGCAAAACGTAGTTTTAGTACATTAAATTAACCGTTAAAAGTAAAAAAATAGTGTCGTTGTTGTTATTGTCGTAAAGTTATTAATTGCCATTAAAATATTTGTACTTTTCCTGGATTAAATTTATTTTATACCACTTAACAACCAAGAAATATAGACCAAGCCATCAGTCATATATTTAGATGTAAATATAGACCACAAAATCATCATAAATTGACACTCTAGAACTGTTAAACAAAAATGCAGACAAAGAGCCAAATTCTTTAGGATTCTAATACATAAAAAAAATGGATATCAAGAGGAAAAGTAACTCATATATACTAAATAATATACTGACGTCAATTGGAATACATGCCCTCTATATATACAGTAATTGCAGAAAGCCAGCAGTGATAAACTTTGAAGCGGTAGAAATTACAACTCTACGTAATATGACTAAAAGCCATCATCTCAATCCACTACGGAAACTATCCAATCAGTGATTTATTATACGAGTTCACAAAATATCCAGTATCTAACTACATGACGTCCTGTCCTGACAATTAAATTTGAAAGAAACCTGAAACTTAAACAATGATAGAGAAACTGTTTAAGATCAGGGACCGGAACCAAAAGCTAGACAAAAGACGTTAAAGATACTGGCAGATCTCACATTCAACTTTAAATATAGTTTTATTTTTATTTTATAAAGATTTGTAGAGGCTTGAAGATCAAATGTACCATAAATAAGGTTTTTATGCTAAAGGACCTCATTCGTCGGTCTGTAAGGTCCATATTTATATGTCCCAATAAATTATAATCATAATATTTATTTAATTGTAGTGTAGTATAGTGTTTAACACAGTCTAATTAAGTTAAATACTGTAATTAAAATTATTTAAATATAAAATTTGTGAGAACAGTTCTTAGCGAGTAACGAGACGAACCGTAAAACTATGTTTTGCTACCCTAGATCAAACTATGTTTTGCTACCCTAGATCGAAGTTACTACTATATATATATATATATATATATATATATATATATATATATATATATATATATATATAACGTCGACGAAAATGGTTACAGTATATTCTTTTTCACATTTTTACAGTTCATAATTTTTCATGCTCGAGAGATCACCTTTTTAAACTGATCCATAGGTTAATTTTCATTCCTCTTATTATTCCTTATTGTGTGAAAGTAAAACTATCTTTTGCTACCCCAGATCGAAGTTACCTTTGGATCTAATGCGAGTAAGTATAAATTATTTTCTAGGAAGTAAAAAATCAGTTAACTAATACTGTTTTTATCTTCTCTAATATCTCAAAAACTAAAAGCAATTTGTCAACGCTGGAAAAGTATTTAAAAAAGGCAACCTTTCAATTTATTCAATCAAATAACTTTCACGGTTTAGAAAACAGCAATAGTGACTAACGTTATTTACAACAACCTATATATAAACATAAAATAACTTAGATTGATAGTCATTTACAGAATTTTGATTAAGCCCTGTACAAATCGCATGATACAATATCTAAAAGTTAATTTAATTGAAAATATAATGAATTGAATGAAAATACGATACCACGTTTCACTGCAATAGTCATAAATATCAGCTACTGTAATTAATTTATCTGTGGGTGGAATAAATTTCTTTTTTAATTATTTGTGTGTCATACACACGTAAATTATGAAAAATAAAAACAATAAATAAGTAATTATTAAGAAACAACAATAACTGCTTTAGGTAGCTAGTCTATCTATGTATTTACTCCAATTCGTCTATTTTTGTATATATGTTTCTACAAAGTGCTTCCATTCTTCTCTATCCATCTTAATTATGAATCTTTTTTTCAGATTATCAGTGAATCTCATCTGAGAACTTTCCGTTTTTCTTTTCCAATTTAATTTCGTTATTTCCCTTTTTTCCATTGATTTTATCTCTAATTCTTTTATTCATTTTCCTCTTTAATAGTTTGAAATGCAATATTTGTCTTTCTAGTACTCTCTGTGCTTTTTCCATCGTTCTTCACTCCTTCCTTAAGATATAGCAGGGCTTACCAAATGCCTACCACGCCATTCTTACTTTTCTTTTAACTTCCCCTTTTTGGTTCGCTTTACCCAGGTCAATGAGTTGACCCAAGTACATATTCCTTAACTTGTTCTATTGTTTCTTATTTTATTTTAATTGTGGTATCGCTTCTGTATTTGTCATTATTTTCGTCTTTATATAAGTCATGTTAAGATTTATATTTTGTGCTTAGATGTCCAATTCTTCCAGCAATTCCTGTAGTTCTGTCTTGTAGTCTGGAACTAGAGTTATATCATCAGCATATCTTAGCTATTTTATATGCTGTCCATGTATTTTAATATATAATTCTTTCCAGTTCAGCTTTTTAAAACATCCTCTAATGCATATAGGCCAGTCATTTGGTCAAAAAAAAAGGGGTTACCTGGACAGTTTTCCGGGAGTTTTGGAAATTGGTAGTTTTATAGATTACGATGTGCTCTTTCCGAATTTCGACTTTGCCACCTCGTATCTCCGCCGCTCGCGCCGCCATATTGAAAAAATGGCGCCTAATAACGGTTTTTTTACAATATCTCCTTTCCGACGCATTTTACGACAAAAATCTTTATATACAAAATTAAACTCGTACGCCAAAAACTATTGATTTATGAAAAAAAATTGTAAATACATAAATTGTAAGAAATTTTCTCTAGTTTAATTTTGGATATAAATGTTTTTGTCGTAAAATGCGTCGGAAAGGAGATATTGTAAAAAAACTGTTATTAGGCGCTATTTTTCCAATATGGCGGGGCGAGCGGCGGAGATACGAGGTGGCAAAGTCGAAATTCGAAAAGAGCACATCAAATTCTATAAAATTACCAATTTTCAAAACTCCCGGGAAACTTTCCAGGTAAAACTATCAAATGACTGGACTACTAGTTTAAAAGTTTAAGTGATACCGTATCTCGTTGTCTAGCGCCTTTCCTTATAGTCTTTTAAGAGGTGTTGCTATCAGCTCAAATTATTTGTAGTCAATTTTGGTATTGTATAAGTAATTTTTTATTGCTCAATGCCAAATACTATCGGAAACTTTCTCGAAATCTACAAATGTTATAAAATTGTATAAAAACTTACCGGTCCATCCGCTGATAATCGTAAAATTTTACTGTTAATCTGTTGGTCACTATTTTTGTAAGAAACTGGCACCTTTTTTATGTAAAATAATTGTTACAGAATTATTCCAGTTCTTTGAAATTTTATTTTCCTCTAAAAAGGGCATTTTAACATCTCCACAGTTTTTCCAACTTTTTCTGGATGCCTTATGAATCTATGCTTTTTTCAATGTTTTAGTGACTTACGTTTCTAGTCTTGGATTGTAGATATTTATAATGCCTCCTGTTGTTTTCTCGTTTTGTTTGGTACAACTCAGTGTAGTAACTTTGAATGATATTGATAATTTTATCTTTAAGGTTCGTTTTTATGCCGCTTCCATCTCTAATTGTATTTATTTAAATTCTTCCTAGTTTCTCTTTTAGACATATCATATTTCTAATTTTTTTCGATAATTTCTTCAATTTTTGTTTCTTGTATCTTTCTTTAATGTTTCTTAATGATTTTGCTAATGTTCTTAATAATTTCTGTGTATTCTATTGAATTTATTTTTCCTTTCTTACTAGTTTTTTGTCGTTATCAGTTGTCTTGTCTGTTCGGATAAATAAACTTGTCTCTTATTTTCCGCTTTTGTAATTTTCTTTCCTACATTGTTCGTTTATTTTATTTATATTCCTGTTTCGTAAATATAAGTTTTCCGCTAGTTTTTTTTTTTTGTATTTTCTCTTTATAGATACTTTTATTTTAGTTTGTTCAAGTCTCGTTTTTTTATTCAAAAACTTTCTTCGTGGAAAATAAAATCAAAATTTTCTTATAATAAGACTTTATTAACAAATAGGTTCATATAATTCTCTTTAATTAAAGAAGCTTCTTAGTCATGACATTACCAGATACTTTTTTTTAGATTTACGCTATTGACTTTATTGAACAATCTGTTAATGATTAATATTTTATATTATCTATCTGACCTAATTATTATTATTACTTAATAATTATTTATTTATTGTATTTCGTTTTCGTAATTTACGTGTATATGACGCACATATAAATAACTTTATTCAGCTCCACCCACATCTAAATAAATTACAGTTCCTGATGCGTATGATTAGTGCATTGGAACATGTTATTCTATTATCATCAATTCATTATATTTTCAATTAAATCGACATTTACTAATCAAAAAATTTTTATACCAAATTATACAGGTTGCCCTAAATAACGCATGCCACTACAGTACAGCTATTTTTAAAACCGTAAAAATTATTGGATCGAATAAATTGAAGAAAGATTCTCTTTTCTGAAAACATTTTTATAATATATTGCCAAGTTGCTCTTAGTTTCTGATATATTAGGGAAAATATGAAAACACCTGTCAAACTTTTTCTGGAAACTTACACAAACCGAAGGCTTTTAACGCGTTAAATCCAAATCTGGAACCCGAATTGCTTCAGCACATCAGGTTTTCGATATAATTTAACTTAAAACTGGCAAAAAAGCCCTCTTCCTTTTCGTATATAAATATATATATATATATATATATATATATATATATATATATATATATGTATATATATATATATATATATATATATATATATATATATATATATATATATATATATATATATAAGAAGAGGAAGAGGGCTTTTGTTTGTCCCTTTCCATCTTAAAAAATCAGTCACCCCAAATTGTTGGGCTAAATAACCAATTCTTATGGATGTAATAAATAGATTTATTACAAAAGACGTCAGGAAATGAAATTACACTGTCAACGTCCTTTTTCTCTTTTTTAAAACCTATTAAAACTTTTAAAAGACTGTATTTAAAGAAATAATAAATGCCCTGTCAGAACTTTCATATTATTGTTTACACTCCTTTATCTTTAATGGATTTCCAGATTTTTTTGTTTTAGAAAATAATTTTCAACCATTTTAAAGAAGGATGTTGCTTGTAAGTTTTTCAAGTGTTTCTTGTACTTTAAGAAATCAATCTAAAGGAATAAGAGTTGGTTGAATATTTAGAAATTTTCAGCTTAATTCAATCATAATAAAAATTCTTATGTCTCTTCTAGTTAGGCGTTATAGTCCGCCACTTATGTAGTATTTATAAGATCGTTATATATTATTTGTAAGAGTGGCTAGCTCTGAATATGAGCCCATTTGGAACCTTTATAATTTATTTATTTATTTAATAATTTACACCGCCCTACCGGATCAGAGTCCCTATTATTAGGCAGGAAAAGAACAGTGTTACTTAAATCTTAATATATACATAGTTTTTAATTCAAATACAGATAATTATAACAAATCGACTTGACAACAGAATAATTACAGTGAAATACTTTTAAGTGATCATAAAGACAACACATAGAGTATCATGGGGAGAATTGTAATACATTAATTTTTGATTTTGGCAAATAGAAAAATACTGGCGATCTAGTTATCGCTGAAACATGAAAATGAACTTTGGCCAGCAAATCAGTTGCCAAAATCTTGTTAGTAACCAATTTATACAAAAAGAGTACACGAGCCCCGTTGCTACGCTTCTCCATAGTGGTGAAATTAAATCTTGCCCATAAGCTCCCGCGAGATGTATTAGCATGTTGATAAAATCCATTTGAAAGAAACCATATTGAATTTTCTCTGATTTTGCAGAGTGTACATAGTAATACGGATGCCAGATAACTGAGGCAGATTCTAATTTACTTCGACAAGAGAATAATATAATGTATTTATGACCTAGAGCTACCCAAATTCTCGACTAGATCTCACCAGAAGTAAGTCTGCAGTCAAACGTGACTCCTATGTCTTTAATGTAGTTAACCCTTCTTAGACAAGCACCACTGATCCCATAATCATGCAGCATATGCGTTTTACTTCTTGAAAACGATATAAAATTACACTTGTCTATGTTTAGAGGCAGTTTGTTTTTTTTAGACACCAAGCATTTTATTTCATTAGATCCAGATCAAGGCTCAAGCAATCGCCAAGGCTCATTATGTCCCGGAAAATCTTTAAATTTTCTACATAAAGTAGGCAGTTGCTATTCAATTCACATGTGATATCGTTAATAAAACTTTAAAAAATAAACGACCTAAAACATACTCTTGAGTAACATCCGACATTACTACAAAATTACTAGATTTATGACTACAGTATCCAACATATTGAGAACGATTTAATAGGTAACTTTCAAAATATCAAATAAAACACCGTTATCAAGTCGATCAAACGCTTTGGAAAAATCTATGTAAACGACATTGACCTGTGAGCCAGAATCAATAAGTTCCAAAACGTACTGCGCAATAGTACAAAGATTGGATACAGTTGACTTCCTAGAAACAAAACCATGCTGCTGATCCGTCATAAAAGGCGCTATGTAAAAGGATATTGATTCCTGAAGGACCCGCTCAAACAACTTTGCCAAATTACACATTATTACTATGGGACGATAATTTTCGACCCAACTTCTGTCATCTTTTTTAACCACCTGAGTTTTGATTCCTTCCATAGGTCAGGAAAAATACATTTCTGAATGGATACATTAAAAATTATAGGTAAAGGCTCAGAAAAGACGTAAGCACAATCCCTTAGAACAAAGAAAGAATGGATTCAGGGTCCGCCTTCACTTTTTTACAGGCTTTAGGCAATATTTTAGATAATGACTAGAAGTGGGAACATAAAGAGTAGAAAACAGAATAATTTCGCAAATGAAATTACGATGTCAGTGGGATTAGTTACTTCCTGATTTTGATAAGATATAGCAGTTGGCAGAGTACTGTTGGACTTTCTAAGATTGATGTAGGACTAGAACGACTGGGATTGTTTTTAAATTTCGCTTGAACATTTGCATGCTAAGTACTATAAAACGTATGGATAATATTTTGTACGACCGTCCTAACATTCTTAAGAGATAAATAGTCACAACACTCCTTAGATCTTTTACTTTTTCGCCATAGCAACTCCTTCTTTTTAATTAAACGAATTACCTCCCTAGTGAACCAAAGTGGGTACTTACTATGCTTGAACAAAGTCCTTGGTACCATCGTATTAAGAGTTATATCTACATACTGATAAAATGCCGTCCCAGTCTCTTCAACATCAAGATCAGCACCTAAAAAAGACCAGTCACTGTCAAGCAAAGGTTGGTACATCCTAGGAAAATCAGCTTTTCTAAAATTATATGTGTAATATTCTTTTAATTTAAATTTGTTTCGTTTGCACGTTCGATAAGGGAATGTCATCAACAACGGAAGATGATGTACATCAACAAGTAACATTGTCGATTCAGATTCAACAATTTTGTAAAAGTCCAGTGGACCAAACACGAAGTTAAAAATATTTGTACTTATGGTTGGATTGTTCAAATTTATACTGATCTTCCCGTTTCACTATTAGGCCAGGAATATTAGAATTTGAATCAGCATAAAATGCAAATGGAAATTTTCTTCTTGGAAATCTTTCCTCTAGGAGATGCAAATCGACTCCCATTTTTAACGTCTCGAATTTTGTTTTGTAAATTGTCTGATCTAAGATTATACATATTTTTTTAATTTTACATAAAATACAAGAATGTTACGACCCAGTATTCCAACACATGTCGCCAAATCAGCATGTTGACAAACTGGATCAATAATTGCTAAAATAATCATATTAATTGTTTTACTTATTCGACAATTTTATTGTAAATATTATAACGTTAGGAAAATAGGTTAGAGATTTAATTTGTATGTATATATATATATATATATATATATATATATATATATATATATATATATATATATATATATACCTGAAATTTCGATAATAAATCAGTATTAAATCAAATGCAATTTACTGACCACATTATCAATTTCAACCTATGGAATAGCAAGTATAAGGGATTGTTATCATTATTAGCAACTACCACAAAAATAATTGGTTACTACAACCACTCTACTATACATAAATATAGAGGGTTGCTGCCAACATTAGTTAGTAAAACTAACATTGGTCCTTCGAGCGAAAGAAGAAAGAAACATTGGTCCTTCGAGTCAAAGAAGAATCAAGCAAAAGGAAGAAAAAAAGGGACTGAATGAACAATTAAGAGCGAAAAACTATTTTTCTTCATTTAATTCAGAAAATATTATTTTTACTTAACAATATACTGCACACTATATAGTTCTATCAACTTTTTACATAAAAGACATACTATTAAATGTTTATCATATTTTGTGGCAACTGACCGATGGATGTAAATGACACACAATTAATAATTAAACCGCACAATTCGAATTTAATCAGAATGACTGCATCGGCATCGACAGGGTAATAAATTTTCACCGAAGCCGTGGCTGACAAAGGTGTTTTCAGTGTTTAATTGAAGAAGATTCATATAGTTGTAATTAAATCTATATTGTGATGATTTCAAATTGATTGGCAGGATGTTATGAAAATAGTATTTGTTTGTTGATTATATAGGATGTCTATTTGAAGTGGCGAGACTATTACTATCTCCGAAATTTCAGGTTAAATAAGAAAAACAGTTTCTATTTTATGTGTTACAAAGTGTAAAATAAAAAGTTAGAGTTTATTATTATTGACGAACCATTAGGATATAAATTAATTAAGACGAGAGGGAGAAGGTTATTAATTATCTCTCTTTTCGTCAGGTGACTTCAATCACTAGGATCTCTATCTTTTAGGGCTTTATCCGACTAATTAAAAAGGAACCGATTAGTGGTCGGGGTAAAGACCCCACCTAATTTGACAGGACAGAATCCGTTATTTTCTATAAAACAGGAAACACTCAGTGAAATACTGATATATTAGTTATCTTGTCAGTAATGAAAGAAATAAACTGACTTCAAAACTGAATTTATATTTATGTGTAATATTATTGTTAAATTAGAACCGGTTTCACCCCAGAGTGGCTTGAAACTATAACTATTATTTCTTGACCTTAAAAGAACGTACCTGAACACTTAATTGTCAAAGTTTTTAGTTCTTGCAGTTTGGTAAATATGCGAATTCACTTTTTATTTAAAATAACATGTTTTAGAAGAAATCGCAGATTTTTTATAAAGGCAATAAAAGTCTGTGTTTAAATATACAAATTTATGTTCATTTACCAAAGTAATCACTAAATGTAGTTTGGAAAATATGGTAGTAGTACTACATAAAGGAATAGGATGAACAAATTCTTAAGAAGTACGACCACTAGTGTGAAATTGTTATGAAAATCAAAAATTAAGGTAGAAGTGTAACATTTCAAATAGTTCTAGCACAGTACAGTGAATGAAAAGTTCATACACACATAATACAACACAACACAGATAAAACCTGAGGTTCTGGACGTCCGAGGCACAGGAACTTCAATGTTAGCAGTGGAGTTGGTCTAGTTTCTCTAACACTCAGTTGTGGCTCGGATGACCAGAAAGAGGATAGCACCAAAAGCAGGTAATCTAGAATGGAAAACAGGAAGAGAGAAAGAAAAAAAGGCCTGTAACAAAAATAAAACCTAGAAAACAATGCAGTGATTGACTTACGAATGAGGTAAGTACAGTTTATTTCAATTTTCTAAATACGTTGATAAATATAGGATTTTAAATAATAAGTGAAAGTAAGGACTTACTGAATGTATTGTGTGACCTTTTACAATTAGAAGAGAAAATTGAAATTCGGGTATATTCCCAGAAGCAAACAATTTTAAAATAGCTCTAAGCTAATTAGGCACAAATATTTGCCACCTAATTTGATTTTGGGGTCCGAAATTTCCAAACTTAAAAGTAGTGTCTCAATTAGCAATGCCCCTGGTGGTAAGAACATGTAGCTAGAGATCTATTTTCGACCACCGTAGTAAATGTATGGATGTTTCGTCCCGATACCGGTGGTGGACTCATCAGTGGGATCCACCGTTATCTTTCCCAGACATCCTTGTACTTTCCGCAAACTTGGACCTCTATTTAAGTCCAGTTTTACCGGAAAGCGGTGGTAAGATGTTAGGTTCCACAACATGCCCCCCCCCCCCCCCCAAGGCATTTGCTTTCCGGTCTTAGCTGTCGGACAGTCCAAGCCGTTAGAAAGCACAGGCCTGAAAAGGAAGTGGAACGGACATCCTCGGTGGTCTTCCAATGGCCGGGTCAGGCTTAATCAAAGCCAACGGCGGTTAAGACCGTCGTCTGTTGCCATCCCTGCTCGGGCGCCATGTCGCAATTAGCAATGCCCCTGGTGGTAAGGACATGTAGCTAGCGATCTATTTTCGACCACCGTAGTAAATGCAAGAATGTTTCGTCCCGATACTTGGACTTCTATTTAAGTCCAGTTTTGCCGGAAAGCGGTGGTAAGATGTTAGGTTCCACAACAGTAGCAAAATATATATCAAATATATTTTTTTCCTTCTCAAAAAGTAGTGTTGCAAAAACTGGCGGGAAAATTATAGGAATCTGTATTTGACAGCCATGAGATAAAAATACCAATGTTTTTAAAATTTTCCTTATATTTTAGGGTTAAGGCGGAAGTCTTACAAGCCTTACATGATAGCGACAAGGACTGTCTAAAGACAAAATTATTGCCAGCGTTAACTTTTATTTGTCACTATATTTTCAGCAAAAAAAACACATAAATGATGGATGAGCTAAGCATAAAATTAATATTTTTATACAAATTCTGATCGGGAAAAATGAAACGTAACAAAAGTTTCCTTTAATTTTTAGTATAGCTGTACAAAACGCAAGAGCAAATGCTTGAGGCTAAAATATGATTATTTAGCACAATTTACCTTTGTCCAAAAGTTGATAGTTTCCGAAATATTTTGGGGTTTTTTACAGTGAGAAATCAAGGTTTGATTACAGCAGATTGCAATTTAAAGATTTCTAAATAAAATCATATATTCAAAAACCATTTATAGGCCACTGTCTCGGGCTTAAAGCACATAAGCATTTAACGGCCGTAGAAACCAAGTGTATCGATAACCAAATCCGAATTTTATAAGTAAAATAAATTAAAATGTTTCTGTATCAGGAAAGAGAAACATAATATCCTTAATGTGCCCTTCAAAAGTCTATAGATTATTGTACTGTATTTTAATTTTATTTATAGGGTTTTTAGAAACACATTTCCGATTATCCGAGAGCCCCACGAATAGATCTTTAAACCTAGAAAATGTGTAAATCTTAGTGTGGGTTGCCGGTAAAGAAGATGTAAGCGCAGGACGAGGATAAGCTGACAATTTGCACCGCGTTTAACCAATAAATCAAGTCTAATCATAAATTAACGCAATTTTAATTGTTAGCAAAATTCTAAGAAGGGTGATTTTATGATTTAGCAAAAATTATGACAGTAAAAAGTTGAAAATGGAGAAAGAAATATTCCATAAACTCACAATGCATCTTTTTTTGGAAAAAAAAGAGTAGAGCCCATATTGCAATTTGCCTTTTTTGCAAAACTTTAAAATAGCCGGGAATGAAATAGGGAATCTACCTCCCAGAAAACAGATTTCGCATAGAGTCGGGTCATTATTAAATTAGGATCATGTACAAAAGATTTTATCCGTCGAAGTGTTTTGAGGGACTAATTCCAAATATCTCCCTTAAAATGTATTAAGATAGTTGTGGTAGTTGCCTTCGTCTTGTGTCGCAAACTTTATCCTTATAGATAACCAGTCCTTATTCCATGTTGGTTAAATAATGTAATTAAAAGGAAAGAAATAATATTATATTTAAGTATTATTCAGATATACCCCATAATAATAAAATACCTGATGTTAAATTCAGGCCTTCATTAGTGAGATTATTAAATATGACGAATAAATATGCCAATCAATTAAATAAAAAGTGCGTCATAAATACGTAAATTGCAGTATTAAATAAATAAATATTGTTGGAATGAAAATAAATGTAAATATTTTATTTTTTGCAGTAATATAAAATATGTATTTGTCAACATTTTATTGCATAGTACTCTCGAGATAAAATGTATATAACATATTACAAAATGTAAGTCAAAGAATACATAGTTTATTATAAATAATATTTGAAACAATTGTCAGAATAAGAGTCAAAGGTTTTCAGTTTCAAAATACGGTGAAGCTTTATTCAATGTACGAAAAAATGTAGCTTTTGTGATAGTCGGGGAGCTTTTGCTTAATTCTTTAAAAACATTCTAATATATATATATATATATATATATATATATATATATATATATATATATATATATATTGTATAGGTAGACACTTTTTCTCAGGTGTGATAATTTTTGATTATGAAAAAGTCAAATAAAAATGAACATAAATAATTAATTAATGCACTTATGTGGTAATTGCTGATAGTGGAATAGATATTGGTTAGTAGTATATAAGAATTTATATTTCAATCATGTTTTTAAAGGACATAAAATGCCAATAATTGTGTACTAACATGATAAAATGTATAAAAATTAGTGTGAAAGGTTTAACATTAATGCATATAAATTAAGAATTATCAACATATTTGACTCAGAAAGACATGAATCTTATAAACTAATAAATAAGTGGTACTTTGAATAACGAGTGAAGTGTTATTGTCCAGATATAGTGACTGAAAAAGGAATTTTAAAACAATTAAGTGAAATCTACAAAAATGAAAATCTATATCACCCATTTTATAAACAGTGCGGGCAAAGATAATATTAGTGAAAATAAGCGTCAAATAATAACTATTTAGTGAAATACAGATACTATTCATCAATAGTTATCCATAACATATTAGTTTCTACGTATTACAACAACAGTTGTTAAAACTTTGTTAAAGATATTGCAAATGTGTAATAATAATGTAAGAAAATCTAGATCATAAGTTTATTTTAATAAGGAACCAAGATAAAAGAGTACAGGTCCATCTTTTGTACAGTAAACATCATTAGTCTGGTTCGTAAAAAAGTAACATAACCTCAATATTTTCTCATGTTATTTTGAAAAGTAAAAGGAGTGGTTATTAATCGATTATAGTGTAAAAGAAAAAAAGTTTAATAAATTAGTAAATAAACTATGTCAATACGCAAGCAACTGTGAAAAATATTTAAATAATTGGTGAAGGAAATTTCTTTATTAAAAAAGGAAGGAGGAAATATAAAACGTGGATAATAAAAAATTTTCTGGAGATTTAAAAGGTATTTATTTATTGTGTAAAATATAAAAATTTTTGAGTTGCCTGAAGATAAATTAATAAAATAGATTTATACTAACCTTAATATGAATAGTTATAGTTTATAATAAAATAAAATTGTTTAATTTGCGCTGTCAAGATCACTTTTTAATAATAAGGGCACACACTAAATTATTTTTAGATTGTTTAAAATAAAATCACATTTTAAGACGACACTCAACCGTTTAGATATTTATGCAACGTTACCAGATTTAATAATTCTAAATCCCATAAAACAATACAGTGCATATTGAATAATACTTATAATTTAATTAGGTTTAGATAAGGTGATTTATAAATTTTACATAAAGAAAAACTGCATCCACTGACATGTATTTTTCTAAATAAAATTTTTATTTGTGTTTTTGAATGATTGGTTTGTCTTTTTCTGATAATAATTATATTTTCATCTGAACTCACCTGAGAGAGAGAAAATTGACATCAATGTTTTAAATGTCAAATCACTTAAAAACGGGATACATTCAGAAATACAGCACATGTGTAATTAAGTGATATTTATTGAAAATTAAAAAAAAAATTGGTACAAATTGATTATACTTAGGTATAGTTATTTGTGCCTGGCGCCCAACAATTTAATAAGTATTATACATATATATATATATATATATATATATATATATATATATATATATATATATATATATATATATATATATAATGTGCTGTCAATAATTTTCATTTCTCCAAAAAAATAAACAACTCAATTTAATTTTTTTTACGAGCACGTGGCGCAGTCGGAATAAAACACGAACGACTGAAATATCATCGCAATATATATATATATATATATATATATATATATATATATATATATATATATATATATATACAGGCGCGGATCCAAGGGGGGGGCGGTGGGGGCGATCGCCCCCCCCCCCCCAAGAGCTTGGAGTTCAGGAAAATAGACCCGATTTTGCCTCTTATACTATAGATTATTCAACAACTAGGGAGAGTTTTTCATTTTTTACCTTTTTTTTCTTCGCAAACTACCTGTGTTCTTTAGTCCGGTGTCTTTGGCAAAATCTGTTAGACACATATATTTTTCATAGGAATGGGTTAGAAATTTTATAATCAAAAATACTGGTCTATAATAATATACTATTTGGGTTGGATAGCAATAGATATTTGGATGTGTGAAGTGTTAAAAAGGATTTTAATCCTTGTCATAGGCATTGGAAGGCGTCAAAAGGAGGTCTATTTTATCACTAAATATTTATGGCATAGAGTATTATTTCAGTTATAAACTTAAAATAAAAAGTTTTTATAATATTATTTTATTTCTTATGATTTTTTATTAATTCACATATATTAGAAAATATAGATAATTTTGACATATTTAACACAAATCACAACTGTAGGTTTATTATTTTTAATTTTGGCATAGAAACCGTTTTAGACACATTCAGACTAAAACGTAGCCTTTTTCTCTTAAAAAATTCTAAGTTATAATTTAAATACTTACAAAATACCCATTATCAAAAATACAAGAAGTTATATATATATAAAAAAATAAATTCGTCAATATAATATTAAAATTTTTTTTGGGCTATCGATCATTTTATTATTAATTAAAAACATTTTTGGGATATTTGACATTCCAGTTTATTTATTTCTTAAACCATCTGCAGAATTACAATTTAAACACTAAAAAGGGATTCAAATGTCATTTATTTTTATATGTTACAGAAAATTTAAATCATAAATTGTGTTAACGCTGGTAAACATTACGTATCTTATTTGTCATCAAAGTCAGCGAAGCTATCTTCGCTCAAATTAATTATAATTGATTCCTCTCTCACCGATCATGAGATCGAGTTTCCACATTTTCTTTTATTCTTTTATTATATGGATTTTTCGCAATTATCTGCAGCAACTTTATTCAAAAAAACCTTTCAAAAGTTCAGTTAAATTATTAATTTTGTAAGTTGTGTTATTTCCAGCAACTCTACCTTTTATTTGAGAGAAATATTTCCTTCACCAACTGACATTTTCCGGACGATCTATAAGAACAGATTTCCTATCTGGTTTTTCCCAACAAAAATTAAGTTCTCTGAGCAATTTTCAGAGCTCAGTTCTTTTAATTTCAGGCAAATCCCGATCTTCATTGATTTTAGTTAGAATTTTGTCGACGGTTGAGATGTGCTTCTCATAATAAAATGTATGTACAACTCCTTTTATTACAGTTTACATCTCTTCTTCCAAAGAGGTTTTTCGTCTGCCTGTGATCGAATATCGCTTGGAATTACTAACAATTCCAGTCAGTGTTCGGTACATGATAGATTTTCTAACTCCTGTTATATTGGAATACATCTCAACAGAACTATTAACATTATTATCTAGATATTAATATCTTAAGGCATCATAAACATTTATCGTAATAAGTTTTTCGTTGAGGAAAAAATGCCCTCCATGTTTTGGGTATTTCACTAATCTCAAATAATATATAAAAACAAGCACAAACAAAATAAATCACTAAGGACACACTGTAAGGTGTACTTTGCTCACGGACAGAAATTAAATTGAATTATCAGAAATTTTATTGTTGCAGTAAATTTATAAAAGCTTATAATATTTAAATATAATTAGATTTACGGTAGTTCTCAGCTACCGGGGGCACTGAAGCAGGTACGTTGGAAGTTTCGGTAACAGTTTTATTACTCTCTCTAGTTCTTGAATAGAGTATAGGAATGTGTATGCTTGCGATCGCCCCTCCCCTTCCCAAGGGCTTTGAGTTCAGAAACATAGAACTGATTCTGCCTTTTATATTAGGAATGTGTATGCTGCTGGCAACCCCCCCCCCCCGTTGACAACTTCTTTTTTTGCGATAGCACCCCCCCCCCAGGAGCTTTGAACTCAGGAAAATAGACCCGATTCTGCCTCTTATACGAGGAATGTGTATGTTGATCGCATCTTCCCACCCCCTGTCGGAAACTTGTTTTTTCTTGTGATCGCCCCCCCCTCTCCAAGAGTTTCAAATTCAAAAAAAATAGCCCGTCCCTGCCTTTTACACTAGAAATGGAAATGTTACTGGTGTCCCCCCCCCCCCCCCGGGGACAACTTGCTTTCGCTTGCCATACTGTACTTTTGTGATATCACCGCCCCCCCCCAAGGAGAGGGGCTGGATCCGCCCCTGTATATATATATATATATATATATATATATATATATATATATAGAGAGAGAGAGAGAGAGAGAGTCTATGCTAAAAATTAACTTGACTTTAAAAATAAAACTACAATTTGTAAGAAGAGTGTAGAAGGTGTGCAGTAAATAAACAATTTAAGATTATTATTTTATATATTTATAAAAGGAGTTTCGGCAACCTAGGAATATTTTCGGATACACTAGAACAGGTATTAAATCGTACATTTGAGAAATTTCTAGAGTTTAAAGTAGTTTTTGGCGGAGATTTTAATAAAAATTTATTTATAAATAATAAATTCATAAAAAGATTTTTACACCTCATAAATGTTTATAATCTTTCTTAAAGTATTTTTGAGACAACCCGCACAACCGATAATTCTTCAACACTTAGTGATAATATTTTCTATAATTCAGCTATGGATTTTCAGAGCTATGTCATGAATACTGCACGTTTGGATAATAAGGCGTAAGTTATATGTATTGTGAATAATTACTCGGAAAGATCGAAATTATGTATTTAAAAGAATTTTTGCAAAGAACAAGGTGCAACATTTTAGACACGACCTTGAAAATGTCGATTGGTTACCAATATATCGATCAGATTCAGCAAATGTGGCATATGATAGATTTTGGGTTTTTTTCTCAGGTCTTTTGGAGAATATTTTCATCACTAAGAAGTATAATTTTCTCTCGGGATCGATGTCTTTGATTCCCGCAGGCATTAGAGTATCCTGCAGACACAAACGTTTTTTGTACTTTAAAAGAAACAAGGGGTCAAATTACAGCTGAATATTTAAATACTTACTGTGAAATATTAAAGAATGTTACTGTAAAAGCTAAACAATTGAGTAATATAAACCATATCAATTTCTCTGAACATAAAGTTGTTAAACGAATTACTTATTAGAAAGATAAAACCAGTACAGCTATTGAAAACTTTTCTTCAAAATTTAATAATCCTCTTAAGACAATAGTTTAGATAATTATTTTAAAAATTCATCCCCTACTGTTGAGTCTCGAGGTTATCGTTCACAAATTGAAGGGAGAGTAACATACTGCATTTTTTCTTTTCCTGCTGATTCTGATATTAAAGGTTATAAATGGTTTTCATAACAAGAAGTCAGTTGGAAATGATCAGATTCCTATTTCTATTATAAAAGATGTAGGTAACGTTATTTCTGAACCTTTATCCTTTATTGTAAATTTGTGTTTTACAACAGAATTTTTTCCAAGTAAGTTAAAAAATGCCCATATTAAAGAAATTTATAAGAAAGGGGAGAAATCTGAAGAAAAAAATTATAGACCAATTTCACTATTGCCTAATATAAGTAAGGTTTTTCAAAAAGTTTTATATCGTAGAATTGTAACATTTCTGAATAGATATTCTGTAATATCAAATAAACAAAATGGCTTCAGAAAAGGGAAATTGACAGTAAAAGCTTTGTACCAAGCACTAACACAAATTCTAGAATCACTAAATAACAAATAACAAACATTGGCTATGTACTTGGATCAGTCCAAAGTCTTTCATGCTGTGGATCATAAATTATTGTTAAAACTGGAAATGTATGGTATAATGGGTAATGTCTCAGAGGGTTAAAATGAAGAGGAGCGTCCCTCAGGGCTCAATATTTGGACTTCTTTTGTATATTCTTTATACAAATTATTTTCCTGAAATCTCTGGAGAGCAGACTGTAGCATATAATGATGATACATCACTTATATTCAGTGAAACCTCGGCGTAGTTGCTATGGATGAAGGTTCAAAATTCTTGATGGGTACTTTCTATCCAACAGCCTGTCGCTAAATGTTGCCAAGACACAGTACATTATGTTTGGCAACAGATTAAATACACAATTTACATTACCATGTAAGGATACAACAATAACATCAATAGAGAACGCTGTTGTTTTGGGAATAAACCTCGATAGAAGGTTGGACTGGGGGGTGCATATATGGAGAGTTGCCACTAAAATATCTCAATATTGTTTTGCATTCAGAATTATTCCAGAGAGAGAGGGAATTGATGCAGCTCTGTCAGCTTAACATGCATCTATACAGCCCAGACTCAGATATGGTTTAATATTTTGGGGTAATTCGTATAATATTAACAGAGTTTTGATTCTGCAAAAAAGATGTTTACGGTGTATGTTCATTTTAGATTCGGTGACGTTAATTATTGATAACAGGGATATTTTTGAGGATGCGTTTATCAAACATACCTAAATCACTAGAAATACAACATACCTGCTTTCTGATAAATATAACTAGGTTGCTGAATTGACGATATTTTAGAGATAAAAAAGATATCGATGTAAGTCCAAGTAGATATTGACGAAGAAGAATAGTAATCTCAAGTATCATATAGTATAGCGATAGATAAACTTTAGACTTGCCCGGTTACATAACTTCAAAAATAGTAAAATATCGTCATTTTCGCAGTTTTAGGTAACAATATTGCAAAAATTCGAAGTAACAGATCAATTCTGACTTCAGCATATCAAAAATCTTCGGAAATGTATAGTTTGGTTTCCGATTTTGATTCGAAGAATTTTGTCTGACTTTGTAATTATTAATATGTTCTCATATTGTTTGCTTTTCATAAATAAAACAAAACGGTGCTATCCCACTAACACATAGTTATATTTCAACATTTAAAATGCATAGTTAACCGAGCTTTGTGTATTCATCATTCTATCATTTAGTAACGTAATCACAATATCCGTGTATGCTGTTTTAAACCATAAATCAAAACGTAAACCGGAACTATTATTTAAGCCCAGTACATACCATACAACGGCAGAGTGGTGTCATTTATAAAATGCCATAATCCGCAAAATCTCGCAATTTAGTAGATTTTCCGCAAAACAGAACAAAACGCTGTTCCGACACGACAAAATGCAAATCGGGCGAAATAAATATTTCAGATAATTTGCCGGACGAAATATCAAGGGTCACTTTTATAAAACCCAGAATACGATTAAAATCGATGTGGTCTCAGAGGTTAACCAAAAAAAGCTTTTTGGTATGTTATTTCTAGTTTAATAAGACTTTCCCTTAAGTTTCTAACAGAGTGTCCAATTTTCGATGGTTTTACGGGTTATCTCCGTTATTAGTAAAATAGAATAATAAGGTTTTCATGGCACTGTACAGGGTGAGTCAACGATTGGATGAAGTAAGTTTGTGCCTTTTCGGTGAAATTAACAAAGAAACTATATTTATTGTTTGATACAGTTTATTTTTATGCAGATTTTAAAAATATTTAGAACTCTACAGGATGAGCCAAAAAACTAGAACAGCATAAAGTTGTATTTTTTTAAATAGAACACCCTATATACGAATCGTATTTTCGATTTAGCTTATAATTTTAAATCTTTTTTATTAAGGGTTTACTATAACAAAACTTTATAGTTTCTGAGATAATTAAGTTTAAAGAAAAAAAGTCACATTTTCAGGCATCGATTCAATCCTAAATAACGTTTTCAATTTTGTGACAAATATATTCAAATTTGGAATTTAGCAAGGCCAAGGACAAGTTAACATAATTTTTACCTAATATTTGCAATAAAAGCTACAGGGTGTTGAACACATCGGCTCAAATTTGAACAAGTTTAAATGAATAAATATCTTTTTTTTTAAATGGTACACCCTGTATATTTTCATGTTATTTAATAGAGTAATAAAAACCCTAAAAGTTTTGTTCAATGTATCCTATACCTATTTATAATAGTTTTTGAGATATTTCAGTTTTTCTTATTTTCCATACGTTTTTACAGAAATAGTCTTCATTATCATAGTAGCCATGTAAAATAATAAAAAGAAACTACAGAAACAAACAGAATGTGGTTAAATATGATGAAATACATTATTCGTTATATTACAACGGCAATAGTTTAATTAAACATAATGTGAAAAAATTAACACAACAATAACGACAAGGCATA
This sequence comes from Diaprepes abbreviatus, assembly GCA_034092305.1. NCBI lineage: Eukaryota > Metazoa > Arthropoda > Insecta > Coleoptera > Curculionidae > Diaprepes > Diaprepes abbreviatus. Next base: position 1,346,921 of record JASJET010000131.1, on the reverse strand, counting down.
TTTACTTTTATACTAAATTTAAACAAAAAAATTACCTATTAAATACTGAGATTAATTATTTCTTTTTAATAAGTGTTCGAATAAACGACCCTCTTGTGCAATGCACAAATTTAGTCTTTTTTGCAGATTTTCTCGGACCCTGGACAAAATTACTGGCGTTATTGTTCTACAGGTATCCCTAATCCTGTATCGCATATTTTCCACTGTTGTTGGTGGATTAACATACACCTTATTTTTAATATAACCCCATAGGAAGAAATCTAATAGGGTGATGTCGCAAGACCTTGGTGGCCACTCAATGAAACCCCCACGTCCAATCCATTTTTGCGGATATCGTTGGTCCAAAAACGCACGAACTTCACGATGGTAATGCGGAGGCCCACCATCGTGCTGGAATCACATACTGTCGAGCTCATCCCTATCGAGACCTTGAAGCAGTTGGGGTAGTTCTTCTTGTAGAAAGTTCAGGTAACTATGGCCATTTAGTGGTTCATTAAAAAAGTGGGGTCCAATAATTCGATTATGATGAATACCACACCAAACATTTAATGACCAGTGGTTTTGATGTTGCACCTCTCTAATCCAAAATGGGTTTTCTGTGGCATAATAATGCATGTTGCGTCTATTTACGGCACCGTTACTTCTAAAAGTAGCTTCATCATTAAACATTACCTTGTATAATAAATTTGGATTTAATTGAATCTCCGCATTTATTGTACGACAAAAGTTTACACGACTTTCAAAATCCTGTCCATACAATTCTTGGTGTAATTCCATGTAATATGGATGATACCTATATTTCTTGGTAGTACGATTAGCGGTGGATTGTGATCTTTCACATAATGCTGCTAACTGACGGCTACCAATATAAGGATTTTCCTGAACATTTACAATACTTGTAGTTCTTTTTCTTCATTAGTTACTGGTTTGTTGACCACTTTACGTTTTGGATAATCAACAGTACCAGAAGAATCAAATCTTTGCATTAAGTTTTGAAAAGTATGGATATTAGGTTGGCGTCGATCAGGATACTTCATTTTGTAAATTCTTTGAGCAAGAAGGCAATTTTTTTGAGCCTCTCCTATTGTATAAATCATATCTATTAACTCATTCTTTGGAAAATTCATTTTACAATATAAGATGAATGCAAAAAAAACCAAACTACACTACATAAAAACCAAAAGAAGCGATTGCGGTTATAAATTTGACACACAGAAAAATGTTCTTTTACATTGTTTTTGCCATGGCTACTATGATAATGAAGACTATTTCTGTAAAAAAGTATGGAAAATAAGAAAAACTGAAATATCTCAAAAACTATTATAAATAGGTATAGGATATATTGAACAAAACTTTTAGGGTTTTTATTACTCTATTAAATAACATGAAAATATACAGGGTGTACCATTAAAAAAAAAAGATATTTATTCATTTAAACTTGTTCAAATTTGAGCCGATGTGTTCAACACCCTGTAGCTTTTATTGCAAATATTAGGTAAAAATTATGTTAACTTGTCCTTGGCCTTGCTAAATTCCAAATTTGAATATATTTGTCACAAAATTGAAAATGTTATTTAGGATTGAATTGATGCTTGAAAATGTGACTTTTTCTTTAAACTTAATTATCTCAGAAACTATAAAGTTTTGTTATAGTAAACCCTTAATAAAAAAGATTCAAAATTGTAAGCTAAATCGAAAATACGATTCGTATATAGGGTGTTCTATTTAAAAAAATACAACTTTATGCTGTCCTAGTTTTTTGGCTCACCCTGTAGAGTCCTAAATATTTTTAAAATCTGCGTAAAAATAAACTGTATCAAACAATAAATATAGTTTCTTTGTTAATTTTACCGAAAAGGCACAAACCTACTTCATCCAATCATTGACTCACCCTGTACTATTCTTTTGAGAAACGAACGATGACATTAACAGAATTTTTATCAACCTCTTTGTTTTGGAGATACAGAGAGATTTTGAAAAATATTTTGGACACTTATCGCAAAGTTAAAAAAAAAAAATAGAACTATTGAATGTTTCCATTTAGGGTTCAGTGGCGTAGTCGGTTTTCTTTTTGTAGATTTATCTGTTTTGGAGAAATAAATCAAACTTGCCTTTTTTTAAATAGGATACCCTATATATTTTTGAATATTGTAATTAAGTTTATTACAAGCAATACTTTATACTTATAATCAGTATTGAGTCTTAGTTTTATTTTTATTATAAAATTATCAGATCCTGTTAGTAGGCTGTGATGGGTCTTTAAAGAAACAAAACATCAAATCATGACTTCTGGAGTTTCTGTCAGAAAATTTAGATATTCGCACGGATTTCAAAAAATAAAATGAAAGACAGATCGAATTGAGCTGTCAGACTAAAAATGACCAGAGTATGCTTGTTGCCATAGTGGGGAAAAATGAAGTGTTGGCACGTCAAATTAACCGTCAAAAGTCAAAAAAATAGTGTCATTTTTGTCTTTGTTGTGAAGTGATTGATTGTCATTAAAATCTTTGTCCTCTCTTTGGATTAAATTTATTTTATATTACTCAACATCAAGCCATCAGTCAAATATTTAGGTGTAAATATAGACCACAAAATTATCTTAAATATGCACTCAAGAAAAACAGCAACAAAGCAATATGTCGACAACAATTGGAATATGTGCTTTCTATATACAGTTATTGCAGAAAACCATCATCAATGAACATTGAAAATGTGAAAACTGCAGCTCTGCGTAGCATGACTAAAATCCATCGTCCTAACAATCCACTACATGAACCATCCGATCAATTATTGTATGAAATCACTAAACATCCAGCCTCTTACTGCAAGACTTCCTGTCTTGACCACTAGGTTTGAAAGAAAACCTGAACCGTGACCATTAATAATAATAATAATAATGTCTTTTTATTAGCATTAAAAATATAAACTGAACAAATACAATATTGGACGGCGAGATCTAGCATAGCTACTCATCTAACCGTCTGTTTTCTTAAATTAAATCTGAGATTAACTAAAAGTAAATATAATTTAAGATATAAAATTATTTGAGAAAAAATAAAAATGTAAATTCTAAAACATTTATGTTCACACTTCTGGGCTTTTACGTGCAAATGATCCAGAAAATCACCGCGCCCGACCACGCGTACCAATAATAAATAATTTAACAGCTCTTTTGAAGCTAGCGACATTCTTAAGGGCTACGACATCCCTAGGAAGTGAGTTATAAATTTTCACTGCATTACATCTGAAAGATTTCTGACAAAGGGCAGTTCTATGTTTCGGGACAATGAACCTGGAACTATAACGTGTTTGTCTCCTATGAATATCACTGCCACGAATTAATTTATTAGATAGATAAGAAGGTGCTTCTGACAACACAATCTTATGAACAAGGGTTGCTAAATGTATAAAAGAATCTGTTCTCTAAATTAAACCATCGGGATGACCGAAATAAAGGTGTCACATGATCGAACTTTTTCATACTGTACCAAAACCTAAGGCAGGCATTCTGAAGTCCCTGGAGACTATTCCTCTCACGTAATGTAAGTGCTGGCCAATATACAACGTCACAGTATGACACCAAAGACAATATCAAAGAGTCACAGAGTCTCAACTTTATATCAGTTGTTAAGACATCTTTATGCATATAAAGAATTTTTGCAATAAATTCGAGGTATGTGCCTCAAAGCGAAGTTGTGCGTCAAACACTACCCTCAGCTTCTTGGCAGAGTCCGACGGCGTCAACATTGTATTACCAATTTTGATTTTAAAAATATTACTCTCTACAATTTGTTAGCTGTGCGAATCAAAAAAAAGAAGTTTCGACTTTTTACCATCCAGGCACAGTCCATGATCCCTGGATATCTCCAAAATGATCTGTAAATCATCATTAATCTGCTGTGCAGTCTGTCCATACCGACTAAATTAAACGAGCAGTAAACCTGCAAGTCATCAGCGTATCGGTGAGAATGACAAGTTTTTATAAATTTACAGAATTCAGCTGTATACAGCGAAAATAACAGCGGGCCAAGAGTGCTGCCCTGTGGTACACCCCTATTGAAAGTCAGACCTCTCATTGTCAATGCACACTCTTGCCATTCTATCTCCAAAATAACTCATAAACTACTCCATTGCACTCCTCCCCAAGCCAAAGTATCCCAGTTTTGCAAAAAACATCGTTTTATTCAAAGTGTCGAAGGCTCTACTAAAATCCAGTAATATAAGAGATGTCGTCAAACTGCTATCACTTGCACCAAATACATCATCGCTCACTTTAAGAAGTGCAGTAGTTGTACTATGTAAAGGGCGAAATCCCGACTGTGTAGATGGTAAAATGCCTCTCGAATTCACAAATTTGCTTATCTGATCATAGACAATCCTCTCAAGCACCTTAGACAAGGTCGGTAAAATACTAATCCTACGAAACTCAGAAATGGTAGTGGAATTAGAAACCTTAGGCACTGGTAATACATTAGCACATTTCCACTGTAGTGGAAAGGAAGAAGTAGAAAGGCACTTATTAATTATGAAAGTTAAATAAGAAGTGAGACAAGGGGTGATCAACAATAGCATCTTACAGTCTATCTCATCAGCTCCCAGAGCATTTAACTTTATCTTAAAGATAACTTCATTAACGCGGTTATCGTCAACTTCGGTACAAACAAAAGCATCGGTTACATCCCCGAAATGCGAATTCCTGTACTCATCCAAAAACCTATTGGTAGATGTTATATCTGTCAAAGGAATACTGTTGAGAAAATGATCATTATAATCCGAAGGGGAACCCATATTTGAAGGCAACGATCTTTCGTTTAAGGGTAATTTAAGAAAATAGTCTAGAAGTGGTCAACTTTACTTTTGAATTCAATTAAAGAATAGATTTTTCTAATTTTTTTTAGCTTATTTTGATTTTTTAAAAATCCAAATAGACATAAAAAAAGTAGATTCCTGAATGTAAATAATAGGGATTGCAACTCTTAAGGTCGAAACTGTATTAGTTAATTGCACATTAACATCTGAAGTAATACGCAATTTGTGTCGTTGCAAAATTCTAATTAGAACCTGATATATATTAGAAAATCCATTTTCGAGCGTGAAGCTTAGGGACAGATTTCACCCTTTTAAAGTGTTTTTCCGCAGATAAAAAAAAAACGTGTCATTTCTTTCATCCTAGCCTACTACATATCAAAAAATTATTGAAATCAGTGGCATCGAGTTGGGATACCTCGCGGCTGAATATCTGAAGACCATCTCTTAGGGTTCTGCACTTTACTTAAGATGCGTAAGAACTCAAAAGGCAGTGGACAGGGTTATGGCATTCGTATTTTGGGATTCGCATGGCATTTTGTTCATTGACTATCTTGAGAAAGGTAAAACTATCAATACCGACTATTACATGACATTATTCGATCGATTGAGTGTAGAATTCAAGAAAAAACGACTTTACATGCAAAAGAAAAAAGTGCTGTTTCACCAAGACAATGCGCCATGTCATAAGTTGATGGAAATGATGGTTAAATTGAATGAATTGCGCTTCGAATTGCTTCCCCATCTACCGTACTCTCCAGATCTGGCCCCCAGTGGCTATTGGATTTTTCCAGAACTGAAAAAGATACGTCAGGGAAAGACACTTGGCTCAAATGAAGAAGTGATTGCCGAAACTGAGCTCTATTTTGAGAGCAAAGACAAATCGTTCTACAAAAATGGCATCGAAACGTTATAGCATCGTTGGAATGAATGTATTACTTTTAAAGGAGAGTATGTTCATGAATAAAGTAGAATTTCTAAAAAAAAAATGTTTTTCTTAGAACTGAAACTTATTGAGTGATGGTAAGTTGCTTCATAACTTAATAAAATGTGTCAAAATACCAGCAAATTGCGAAGAAATTTCAGGTGTACTAAACTATATAAAAAGTTTTATTGTTGTCCAACCCTAAATTCTAAATTTTAATTTTATATTTTTCACACGTTTCCATTTTCCGTCTAACTCAATCGAAATTTATTTTTTTTAAGACTTCGGAAAGGTAGAAACCCGGTTAAGTTAAATGCTTTATCAATTCTCCCCGGGCATATTTTGTATGGAGCCTTTTATTGACGGTAAACGTTTTGAAAAGAAAGGGTTTCGATTTATTATTCGGGATTTTTATGAACCGGTTCGGAAGTTATCTTCTAAGCAGATGGTTATAAAGTTAATTTGGGAGATAGTTGAAGGCGTTAGACGATATGTCTATAAACAATTCGTTTTTATAAATATGTCACAAATTTGTGTTTTATTAATATTGCAATAAATCCTAGCGTGGAAATATTTTCATTCGTTCACCTGACCTTCAGATATGATAAAATCACAAAGTGCTATCAAATTAAGGGGGGCGTTTTTGAGATTAAGGTAGATTTGTCCACTTTTCAGTTTTTTGAGTTTTTCTCGAAAACTATGCCTGTTTCGTAGGTATATATCTACAGAAAGGTAATGAAATTTTCTTTCAAAGTGGTATCTCATGCAGCCCAAAAATCATTTTCAAAAACAAAACAAAAATAATATAGTAATAGGTTTAACTTTTCTGTTAACGCTTGGTGGAGTATCTTAGCGGCTGAGTCGTCTCTTTTCTTATACTCGGTTGCGGCAAACGCTTGGCATCCTTCACTTATGTGCTGAATTGTCTCTGATGTTCGACAGCCATATCTGCATTGGTCATTTTCTATTGAGGGATCTTTAATGATGAACTTCCGATAGTTCTTCGTCGGAATAACCTGGTCTTGGATAGCCAGCAAGAAACCCTCCGTTTCCGGAAACACTGTCCTGAAATCAGCCAGTAGTTCGACACTGAGTTGTCGACATTGTCTCGATTGACCTCATTTGGATGCCGTCCATGAATTGGCTTCTGTAGTCAGGTTTGTAACTTCTCTTGGTCTGTCTGGTGATGAGAAGTAACATCTTGTTCCCTCAACTGTAGCGTCTTTGAATCGTCTGCCCCGCATATTGCTCGATGTAGTGTGGAAGAGTCCGCTAACCTTTGGATATATGAACGTAAGTTTATTATTTGTTGGTCGAGCTGCTTACCAATATTTACCAATCCTTTTCCTACTTGGTGTCTTGGAAGCATTGTACGTTCAATAGCCCTCCGAGGGTGATGTTTTTGTCCTTTTTTAGGAGTATCTTTATTTTTTTTTGAAGGTTTTGGATGTCCGTCCTGCTCTATCTTACAATTCTAAAAGAGTAGCTCAGCGCAAAGCAAGCACACGTGTTGAGCGCCTTAAACAAATTTCTACTATTTAAGTTAGTTCGTAATACCCACCTGACAAATTCGGCTGTCAATTCGGCCTTCATATTGCGATGGTCAATTCTGTTAGCCTGTTTCATAGCTAGATATGTGTATGTTTTGTCTGTTTCCATTGCAGCTATAGTTTCACCGTTCTGCATTTCAAAAGCTCCTGGTAGTATCTTCCCTTTAACGATGTTCAAAATACGGCACTTGTCCAAACTGCATTCCTATATCCCCGGAGAACTCCTCTACAATTTTAAGCATTTATTTCAAGTGGTTTCTGGTAGCAGTCATCAGTTTAAGATCATCCATGTATAGAAGGTGATTCAATCTTACTACCTCTTATTATTGCTAATACTAAATCCGTATCGGTGGAATTCAAACGGCGTGAAAGTGGGTTCATTGCAAGGCAGAACCACAATGGGCTTAGTGAATCGTCTTAAAATATTCTCCTTCATATAAGGATTATATTAGCTTTAATGGTATCACTTGATGGCATTTGCCATTGAATCCTAGTTCCGGTTGGTGAATCGTCTTGAAATATTCCCCTTCGTATTTGGATTGTATTAGCTTCGATGGTATAGCTTGATGGCATTTGCAATTGGATCCTAGTTCTCCAGGTTGACATGATGCGTTCTAAAAAGGAAACAAAATGAATATCAACCCTATACATTCTCAATGTAGTTATGATCCACTCATGTGACATTGAGTTGACGGCAAAGCGATTTCTTCGGATGTTACAGGTTTGGTTACATATGACAGAGTCAATAATCAATTGCTCCTTACATCCCATGTCAAGCATGAGGTGATCACCTTATACAGTGTGGGAAGGTAGGTGATTGGCCTTTACTTAGCTGGGTCATGTGTGTTATGTTAGTCCTTTGGCAAGAGATACGTAACCCTTTTCTATCAGGAACAATGTTACTTTTGTTGGATTAAGAAAAACATCATTAATGCGATTAGCCAGTTGATGGTGCATACACCAAAACTTCTTGAGCCAGTAGTTCTGGACTCGGTCGAGACCTGTAGCTTTCCAGTTATCGAATTCCTTGATTATTCCTGAGATTTTCTCGGTGGTAAATGGCTCAAACTGCATCTGGCTGTAGTCTTGGCAGATTTCATGTTCTTCATTGACCCAGCTTGCTGCGATATTACAATTGGCGAGTGTGGAAAGCTGGTTTCCCCATAACTCTTCTACCTTCTCTCTATTGGGATATCTATTATCTGTCATGTTAGGTTGAGAGTTTAGCTTACGTTAGAAAATCTTTTCTGATCGTTGGAACAACGCATTGTCTCGTTTTCGGTTATTGCTGGTTTTTATCCCTTTAGCCGTTCTGCAATAACAGAGAGATTCTGTTTCAGCGTGTCCAGGCGTAGCATTAGCTGGATCTTATTTTGAATGGTTTTGGACACGATTTATGATTTCCTCAATTCGTCTTTGCAATTTAGTTGTTCTCGTGCCCCTGCTATACTCCGTCAGTTGTCCTATATCTTTTCGAAGATTTTCAATTTTTTTACTTAGATGTCTTTCCCATAGTGGTGTATTGGGTTCAGTTCTTTTGGATCGGCGTTCTGTTGCAACTTTAATTTCTAAAGCTTTAGCTATTGCAGTCGCGGCACTGTAGATGGTCATATCTAAGGACTTCAGAGTATTGACCTCTGAAACATGAGTTGGTAAAATTCGATTATTTATGATGTTTAACATGAGACCCAATTTTTTATTTATGATTATTATTATGATTTATGACTCACAGATGGCATAAAAGAATTAAGCCTGGGAAAATTTAATTCTGTTGACGAATTTATCAAATACATTCTTATTTAAATGTAATCAGTCTTTATGTGTGCTGCCCTGACTTCAAGACGTTTTTTTAGATATGATGCTTAAAATTATGTATATTATTTTACCATCTCTGTTGTTATCTGTTTTTTTTTGTGTTGACAAGTGGAAAGCATTTGAGTTATAATCATAACAATAAATTTTGAATTTGAATTTAAATATGTTTACCTCATACAATCATCCTTAAGACAACACACCTTTCCTATTTGTTTGAATTTCAGCTTCCCACTGTATTATATTTTTTCTTAAAAATCAGCTGGAAACTTTGTATCCAAACTTTACATTAACACTGTAATTAATTTTATTAGTTTATTTATTAAATATTTTTTAATGTCTACTTTGTTGATAGCCAATCCTTGACATAATTTTTCCAAACTCGCATGCGTCACCGAAGTGGGCGTGAAATCACAATTAAAACCGTTTTTACCGCCGCTTTCGAAAAATAAACTAATTTTCGGCGAAAACAATTTTCTATTAACTTTTTATGATTGTTTATTTTTGCTCCGCCGGCGGACCGGTTTATTTTTCGATAATAGAGAGTTTTGTGCCACTTTCTTATTCTTCTTTTACATTATCTTACGGTTATTTTTTATGGGCAAGTTTTACCTCATTTTTAGGGTTTTGTACCAAGGAGTTATAAAAACAACCTCTTCGGTGTCTGTTTGAATGTATATAATAGCAAATTTTTCTCAGAATCCGCTCATGCTATCGATTTTATTTTTGATTCTCAAGGGTCCTTCTCCGATTAATCTCATTCTGCAGTGTGTTAGAGTATACTAAAAAATACTCAACACTATTTTTTACACTCTAAACGGCATTTATACTACCCCACAAATTTATTAATAAATTTATATTTACAAGGTTAATTTTTTTGTGTAAGTCACTTGCATATTTTTAGGTTTACGAAAAGAACTTGATATATGTCATTTTCTCAGTAAGAGTTTGCTTTCTATATTTTATAGGGGTTGAAACATTATTTCATTTAAATTTCTTAAATCGATTAAAAACTCCTGAGGTGTACATAAATTTAAAAAATTGAGTGAATGATTGATTAGGAGGTTAACTACCCCTTTTCTTCAATTTTATGAAAAGAGATGAAAAGTATTTTTTTTAAAAGAAATTCATTACGAACAATAATATATACTAACGGTGAATATAATACTTGCAGTTGGGAGTACATTTATAGTAGAGAAACTCTTGTAGTTCTCAACCAACTAAAGAAACATTTTACTATATAATATACTAATACAAGCAGCGCCATCTCTCAGTATTCTCTGAATTTATCCAGATTGCGTGGAATTTGAAAATCAGATCTACATATATTTAGATTTCGTAGAATGCTGGGAGATGACGCTACTGATATTAGACTCCTTATTTTGTCGGATAGAAGTTGCTTAAAGGATTCGCGTTTCTTATGCTTAGGTGCATTTATCTACCCTGCACTCAATGAGTTCGAAACCGGTCTGCAGGTGGCAGAGCACTGTTGTTGGAGTCTTCCACCCTGGCTTGATATTTCTTTACAATCCTAGATAGTACTTTATTTCTAAAATAGTTTCTCTAATACAAAATGCGCGAACAGTAATAAAAACTACCAGAAACAATATTTACAAAGGTCTCGCGCACTACGTCCATTTTACGGTCAACATAATCGTCCATCAGAGCAATTAATTCAATTAACTATGGAACGTTTTCGCACCACGTTTACTCTAAATGATAATACGCATCCACAAAGACGTCGTACAGTGCGTACAGAAGAAGTCTTTGCTGCTGTAGAGAAAGACCCGAATCAGTCTATCCGCCATCGTGCACAGGAATTGGATATGTGTCCATTCACTTTATGGAAGATTTTGCGGAAAGATCTTGGTTTGCGTGCTTACAAAATCCATCTCGTGCAAGAATTGAAGCCACACGATCACCTAGCAAGGCGTAGATTCGGTGAATGGGCCCAAAACAAGATTGCCGTTGATCCCGATTTTCATAAGCGAATTTTGTTTAGCGATGAAGCTCACTTTTGTTTGAATGGATACGTCAATAAACAAAACTGCCGTATTTGGAGTGATGATAATCCTCAAGTGTATGTTGAGACACTGTTACATCCAGAAAAACTGACTGTTTGGTGTGCTTTATGAGCTGGTGGAATCATTGGTCCGTACTTTTTTAAAAACGATGCTGGTCAGAACGTTACAGTCAATGGTGACCGCTATAGAGCCATGATTACTGACTTTTTCGTTCATCAATTGAACAACCATGATGTGCAGGAGCTATGGTTTCAACAAGACGGCGCAACATGTCACACAGCTCGTGCCACAATTGATTTATTGAAGGAAACGTTTGGTAACTGCATAGTTTCACGTTTCGGAGCCGTAAATTGGCCTCCAAGATCGTGCAACTTAACGCCGCTAGACTATTTTCTGTGGGGATATGTGAAGTCGCTAGTCTACGCCGATAAGCCTGAAACGATTGATCACTTGAAGGACAACATTCGCCGCGTTATTGCCGATATACGGCCACAAATGTTGGAAAAAGTCATCGGAAATTGGATCTCCAGATTAGACTACGTCCGAGCCAGCCGTGACGGTCATATGCCAGAAGTCATATTTAAATTATAATGCCAGAAGTTTATCTTTCGAATAAAGTAAATTTCATGTCAATTTAAAAAATTCATCTTTGTTTTATTCCATTTAAAAGTTCTATACCTCTATAAAAAAACACCCTTTATTTGAAGTTATGTACTCAAAAAATGGGGTTATTGGCTACTTTTAAGGTTATGTGTAGGCTGCACAAAGTTTTTTTTCTAGTTGTATCATTTACACTCTTACTCTTCAAAATAAGCTACTGAGCCGCCACCTACCATTTTTTCTTACAAATTTTCCGCCATTTTAAGTTATGAAATATATCCTAACAGTATTCACATTAACTTTTTGAGATATACATTTTCGTACCGTACATATGTCTCGAAAATTTGAACTTGTGGGTTTTAAGGTCGCTGAGTAAGAGTATGAAGTCAATTGAAATTTTTATTTACAAGATAGCGGATTCAAAATGGTACATTAAAATTTACAAAAAATGATGTTGGTATCAAAAAAATTTCATTTGGGGTTTTTGAAATCGCTAATTACGTATATCAAGTTAGAAAATAGAAATTTTTAAGTTGTTGGTTTTTGCAATGTTGGTTTTTCCTATTGGTCTCTGAAAACCTAAATCGTTGGTGACCAAACAGTATTTTATTTGAAGGGTAAGAGTAACATTAAACGAAGCAACCAGAAAAAAGACAAAAAAAATGTTGTACATCCTGAATATAACCTCAAAAGTAGCAAGAAAATATTTTTCGAGTACATAACCTCAGATATCTCAAAATCATGATGTGATGGGCCAATTCGTATTCGGATTTTACGTAGCATATTACTTCGGAAATGATTCCCAGCGGCCCAACAACAATTATGATCCATTTTTTGTAAAAACTTGTTAGTGACATAAGATTAAAAAAATGAAGTTGACATTTATCGACTTTTTTCATAAAATTTATCCCTTATGTATTATTGTTTTAATTTTATGAAAAAATTAATAATTTTTTTTTACGAAATTTATCTCCAGTTAATAGTTATAATTAATTCAATCATGAAAATTAATACAGTCAAGAAATTTAATTAGTGAAAAGCCACGGATCTCAACGCGTTAAATACTCTTTTAGGGTTTTCTGTGGAAATTTTTTAAAAGACTGTTTATGGTAGCGCTTATTCTCTGATATTCTTATATGTTGTATTTCATAAAATAATATGTACTTGGCACGTATTTCTACACCCTGAGCTGCATATGTATGGAGTGGAAATCATCTCCAAATTTAACCATAAAATTTTATTTTAAAGAGAAATTTTCTCTTGTAAAGTCGTTTGCAAAAGCAGGCTTTAGAATGTGGTTTTGATGTAGTTTGAATAATGGTTTGCGTCACCTTTTTTTAGGGGTGGAAATATATAATTTCATTTTATTCGGTCAAAAATATATTAGTTGTGAAACTGAAAAATACCTAATAATATACAAGTGATTTTGTACGAAAAAAATTTTAATTAAAAAAAAATGTGTACATAGGAATGTAATTCAGGACGTGAAAAAATGTGTGTTGTATATTTTTTGGTATACTCCAACATATTACAGAATGAGACAAATCGGAGACGGACCCCTGAGAACGTTCCCTTGTCAGTTATAAAACTTACCTTCCCAGATTTAATCCGGTAGCCGGAATCAAGAAAATATTGTCTTTCTCTTTAGGGTTTGGAAAATATTTTTCTTCTATTTGGTCAAGCGAGGTGTTAAATGAAAGCTGCCTTCTCCCATTTTTAAGCTGTTTATCTTTGGCATTAAAATTGAACCCCTGAATTCACTAACATGGTCTGACTTTTAGAGTCTTCTAAATTGACAGCAGGATGTTTACACTGATAAGATTAACAATAAGTCAAGCACGTTTTAAATCCTAAAAAATATAAAAATGACGAAATCATTTTTTTTATTACTGAAACTGCAAAAATTCAAATTTTATTGATTTTCGGGTTACAACTATTTCTTTTACATATTTTAAGTCTTTATTATAAGATTCTTATCCTGATAAGCGTTTATTTGTTGAGAGATGTAATATAAATTATGACACTTTCATAAGTAAAACAAAACAGATTTATTTATCATGTTAACTAGATCGGATTTAAGTCTTAAATCTTCTTGGTGAATCTGGCTGGAATAGTATTTGCTTTGTAAACAAAGATACAAAAAAAATTCGTCTCACCAAAATATTTCAAATAAGTAACGTATAAAAATGGATCATAAAACATTTTGATTTCCAGACCAGGAGGTATTGTTCGTCGCGCGCCATCTTGAAAATAGAGTACCATCAGTAACCGTCAGTCTATAAATCATAAAATATATTATAACTTTTATTAAACAGCTTTCGATTTAAATTTTATATTTTTGATGGATCTTTTCATTCGTATATTGGTCAGTATATTTATTGTAATCTTTAGGACCTTAATTTTTATATTTATTTTGGTAATGTAAAACTGTATTTATTGTTGACACAAATAACCATTTACCTATCTATTGACTATAACTTTTTGTAAGGAACAAATTAGTAACAGCACTGAAATATGTTAAAATTACAATGTGCTCCTAAATTTAGTGGTACGTTTTTGAGAACGGGGTGAAAATGACACTTTTTCATTTTCCAAAAATAATTTAAAAACTATGGATTTGCAGTATATATGTACATATATTTCGATTTTTTGTAGAGAATTGAATTTCTTATCAAAGTGTATTCTTTGAAAGTCAAAAAATGATTTTTTTCTTCAAAATTAATACAACAAAGAGGAAAAAAATCACAAATTCTCAATTATTTTTTTCAAACTTTTGCTCTTAATTTTTTTCTGAGTATATATATATATATATATATATATATATATATATATATATATATACTGGGAGTAATTGTACGTTTTCCCATAGAAAATCTATCTCAAGATAAAAACAAAGTCTCTTTACCGTGTGATAAAGTAGGTCCTGAAGCACAACTTCAACACTCGTCTCCGTATGGGATTGACCCTGGTGTTGGATAGCAGAGTTTCTTTGCTTCTCTAATTAGAGTATACCAAGGAAATATACCCTTATTGGAATCGTATAACAACTCCCACTGCCTCCTTGTAAAGTCACCTTCAACAAAGATTTGCCAAGCTTGTTCAGGTGTGTAATTTTTTACTTTCGGTTTCTGAGCAGTAATTATTACCTTCCTGTAATGTTTGGTTCTTGTTGGTGTTGAAGTTGCATCTATTATAAGTTTAGAGGCCGCAGCATTTCCAGACCTTCGTTGACGTACGCTGGTTGCATAGGTAAGCTCCTCAACAGATACCTGTTCGCCGAGTTCTTTTATATTTCGTCGTTTACTACGATCATGTAATTCTTGGAAATGCTTCCTTGGGCGTCCCGTACAAATTCGTGGCCCAGTTATGTACTGGTATTGATGTATTAAGCCATTTCTCGTTTTTTTTTTCAAAAATCTTTCTTCAATATAGTTAGATGATATCCATCTTTTCTTCAAATCACTATTAAAATGTTTTAAATCGTGACTAAAGGTAAGATACTCGTTTTGGAGACATTTCATCATTTCGCAAAGCTTATGGTCCATAAATGTTACCTTATCTTCAAGTGTGTTGAATGTGCTTTGTTTAAAAAGCATGTATATCGTTTTACGATATACCTCAACAACATTTGATGTAAAATTTAGACCTATAGAAAAAAAAAATATGTATGTAAGTAAAAAATAACCAAAATTATTGCAAAAAAAAACCGTGGAATTCAAAGCGGTTTTTTGAAGAGGTGGAAACATGTGGAAAATGTTTTGACTGTTATGATATGGCTAATGTCTATAGTTTATTATAAAAAAAGAATTATAGCCCGACCTACCTCGGAACATTTTCAAAAACACTAATTAGTTAAAAAGAAAAACAAAAAAATAGAAAATTTTCTTGCATATGGTTTTAGGTCCATAAGAATACGAAACAGTCATTATATTTTTAAATAATATATATTAAAATTAAATACATACCTTGTTCTTCAGATTCCATCACAAAAAAATTTTTTTTAATATTCACTTTACAAAATACCAAACACCAAACACAAGTCTAAAAAAAATCTATCAAGAACGAATGCGTGCGTATTGAACGAAGCTTAGATTGCAGTTAACTGTGCGGAGCGTAGCTACGTGGAGGGGCCACTTTATCATATTTTTATGATAGTACGGTTACTCAAGTATACAAAAAAAAATAATTTCGATGATTACTTGTCTAGTTTGCATTTCTCCTTTTTGTCCGGTTTTTGAGGCTAAATACTTGTTAGTGCGCCGTTGAGATATTTATTTTAAAATGATTTTTCAGTTTTCAGTATCAATATGAAGTCAAAAAACGAATTTTTAAAATTTTTCAATTGAAAAGTCGACTAATTTGTTATTGTAAAACAACTTCTAATGGTTAGTAATAAATTATCTTGACGGCGTTACCTCGTTATTTGTGTAAAGGAAAAGTGTGCAAAGTTTGAAAACGGTCGGATGAATAGAATTTGAGTTAGAGCGTTCACCGACTTTAAAAAAGCTAAGCTGTAGAATATATATATATATATATATATATATATATATATATATATATATATATATATATATATATATATATTCTACAATAACGAGAAAGACAATGAGCAAGCGTCGAGAAACCGTTCGAATACAGTTTATAGCGCGCCGAAGAGCTAAGATTCAAAATCCTGCAGCTCCGTTAATTTTGCTCCAATCGGCCTAAAATTTTAACTGAATATTCTTGAAGAGTTGTACTATCGAATAAGATAATAAAAAATTTCAAAAATTTTGAAAAAATTAACCTACCCCCCTCTCTTAATTTTAAGAAATAATTTTAAAAAAATGGTTCGCTTCATTCTGCAAACATTCTATTTTCAATATTTCTCCACCTTCCCTATTTCTGAATATACAGAAAATAAATACGCCTTAAGGTATTCATTTTGGGACTTATCGGAAAATAAATTTATTGCAGTTTATTCTCTCGTCTCAAATATTATATAGGGGAGAAAGCTCCTATGAATAATATTGATATTAACAGTTAAATATTTCCGCTCAATAATATGTTGTTATCTAGCAGTTCTGCAGTGCTAAAATGAGTATTATATAACGTAAAATTAACGGCAACATTAACTAATAGGCTACTGAAAAACTCTCTTATAATTTAAAATTTAGCACGTTCCCGGATAAAAACCAAAGCTACTTTGTAATTTTGGGAAATTTGGGCGCCTAATAATATTGCCATGTCGTGTAATTACAATATTTAAAATATTACCGTACTTATTTTAGATTTATTGTACCATTTTATGCACAAGTCTTTATTGCAATACAACTCCTACTGTTTGACAATAAAATTAAAAATAGACTAAACAACACTTAACATATTAATCAAAATAAAGTTATTTTTAAAAGAAAAACTGTAATAAATCAAAAAGGCCGACATTTACTATAAGAATAAAAACTGTAAATGTGTATTTCGTGACTTTATTTACAATCATCTCTTTCTTATATACACTAAGAATTAGTAATAGTTATCTTTGTATTATATTATTTAAGGGGGGATTTTAGTGCAAAAATAAAAGCTCGATACAAAAATGGCCTAGGACCTTATAGATCAGGAGCAGCAGAGAGGAGAATTAGTAGCAAATTATATCGCCGAGCACAACAAATATAATAAACACTCTATTTTAAAAACCAAAAAATAGAAGGTAAGCATGACAAATCCCAAACGATCTTCCAATGCCAAAGGCTCGATTAAGAATTAACACAAGTAAGGAAAAAAGAAAACTCATTCAAAAAGCAAATAAAGTAAGAAATGTTGAACAAACTGAAGAAAGAAATGCAGAATAGGAGCAAGAATGTTTAGGATATATACAAAAAATAGACTGTAACTTAGACCCCGAACTTAGCGATGAAAATTGGGAAAAATGAACAGACAGGGGTGGAACATACATGAGATAGAATAAATATGACAATAATAGAAACTTAAGAAAGAATAAATAACGACAGACTCATATATAAGAATTCAAATAGAGCACATATAGAAAATTATAGGCCAATTTCTAAATGTTCCATACTTTCAAAAATATTCGATTCTCTTTTAACTGATGAATTAACAACTGTTTTTGGCAATTATATAGTTCCGGAACAACATGGTTTCTGTAAGGGGAAGTCCGCAGTTACAAATCTTTTGATTTATATTGACTTTTTGCTATGTGCTTTGGAGGATCGTTCCCAGGTTGATGCTATATATATTGATTTTTCCAAGGCATTTGACATAGTGAATCATACTTGTCTTTTAACCAAACTGAAATCTATTAATATTCAAGATCCGCTCCTTTCGTGGATGCGAAGCTATCTTACGGGGAAAATACAGATTGTACGATATAAGAACTACTTGTCGCGTGAAATTAGTGTACAATCTGGGGTTCCCCAGGGTGCGCATTTGGCCCCTCTTCTGTTCAACTTGTTTTTGAATGATGTCGTCAAGTCTTTTTCGCATGGAACGGCACTGCTTTTCGCTGATGATTTAAAATTTTTTAAGTACATTAGATTTTTGCAGGACTGCATTGATTTGCAGTCTGATTTAGATGCATTTAGTGTATGGTGTACTACTAACAGATTGTACTTTAACATTGGAAAGTGCAAGACAGTGCGGTTCTGCAGAAAGAAGACTTTAATTGAGTACGATTATAAGAATAACGGTGTGTCTGTGGAATTGACCGATTCTATATCTGATGTTGGTGTAATATTGGATAGTCAGTTGACATTTAAAGAGCATATACATAATATCACTAATAAGGAAATGAAATTCGTGGGGTTTGTTACACGAATTATATCTGACTTCAACGATATTATTTGTTTTAAAAATGTTTATTACAGTGTTGTGCGTTCTGTATTAGAGTATGCCTTACCAATATGGTCACCTTTCTACAATGTACACAAATTGGAGCTAGAAAGGGTGCAGAAGCGCCTTTTAAGATTCGTAGCTTATAAATTAGGTGTTCCTAAAGAAAATATCAACTACTCTCATTTACTACTCCCATTAAATTTGAAGCCTCTTGAGCATCGCAGGGAATACATTGACTTACTTTATCTATTTAAAATCGTTAATAGGATAATAAATTCTCCACAACTACTAATGCTCATTAGTTTTAATGTGCCTCAGAGAAGTAGTCGATGGGTTGAAGTGTTCTCTGTGGATGTTTATAGAACCAACTACTCCACCTATGCACCACTAAACAGAATGTGTATTTTAGCTAATAAGTTATCCCGTGATCACGTTGATCTGGGCATTTTTAACATGTCCTTAAATAGTTTCAAAAATTTTTTAAAGCGATATCTATAGTACAAATTTTTACTTCTCATTGTTCTACATGTAGTCATAAATGTGAGCTTACTGTAGTTTAACGGATACTTTGGATTTGTTTGTTTATTGTTTAGTATTTTTTTAATCTATTGGGAAGCTTGTTTGTAAGTGGTAAAGTGTTGTAAATTTTTAAATGGTTTGATCGTTAATAAAACATTTATTTATTTATTTATTTATATATTTAAAGAAGAAAATATAAATTAATATCATCAAGAAATAAAGAAATAAACGGACTTACTAGAAGAAAATGCAGAGAAGTGAAAAGGGAATGGATGTCTGGGAAATGCAGGGAAATTGAAGCTCTACAAGAAAAATATGACACATTTAACACGTACAGTTTTACAGGGACACAAATAAGAAATCATCCTGGGTACAGAAGCTAAGCTGAAAAGATGGGAAAATACATCAAACAACTTTCTGATGATAGCAGACTACCTAGACCACCATAAGTATAAACAAATATCAACGAAATAGGACTACCAATTACAAAGAGCGAAGACATCTATACAACAAAGAGCAAAAAAATAGAAAAGGAACTGAGACTGACAGAATTCACGCTGAAGTCATCAAGCTTACAAATGAACAAGATGGTACAGGACTGGATCATTGAACAGCTCGATTTAATAAAATATATAGCAATGGCAGAATTCCCCCTGATTAGTTAAAATCAACATTTGTACCTTTACCCCAAAAATCTAAGGCCTCTCATTCTGATGACGGTCGCATGATTAGTTTCATGGCTGATATCCTTAAGATCTTTCTAAGAATAATATATACCAGAATCTACATAAAATGTGATTGTCAAGTCTATTACATTCAATCTTGATTTCGAAATGGCATCGGCACTCGTGAAGGAATGTTTTAACATAAAGGTGTAGGGATATGAATATAAAGTATTCGCATGTTTCATCGATTATCGTAAAGCATTTGACTGCGTTAACCATGAGAAAAAGGTCGAGGTTTTAAAAACAACAGGAGTAGATGCGGAATAATTAAAAATAATTTCCGAACGATACTCGAGTCAAATTACACAAGATAAAATTGAACAGGCAACATCGGAAATCCTATCAGTAAAGAAAGGTGTTTGACAAGGATGTATTCTGTCGCCACTGCTTTTAAGTATCTATTCAGAGGCCATATTCAGAGATGGATGGTATTACAGGGGGAATTAAGGTAGAAGGTGTCACCGTAAACAGTATTCGGTATGCAGATGGTATTGTAAGGTTAACAGGTAATACGCCGACTTACAGCAATTAATGGACAATATAAATCAACACGGCGAAAATTTCGGACTGCATATGAATGTATTTAAAATTTAACTACTTGTGTTCTCGAAACAGTGCTTAAATGATACTTCAAGATTAAATGGGGTGATTGTGGAACACGTTTCGTCTTTCAAATATCTGGGTACTATTATCAATGAACAAAACGGTCCAAGAGTAGAAGTCAAGTCGAGAGTCGAACAAGCTAAAATAACTTTTGTGGACATGAGACAATTTTTCATAAGATTAGACTTCATACGATAGCTCCGAATAAGAATGATTAGTTGTTATATATTCTGTGTTGTCCTATATGGATGCGAAGGTTGGACTCCGAAAATCGAGGCTTTTGAAATGTATTAGTACCAAGAACTTCTACGAGTATTATGGGCATAAAAAGTAACCAACGCTGAAGTAGTTAGAAGTATACGGAAAACGAAAGGAGTGATGACAAATCATTAAAGAACGAAAAACTCGTTATATTGGACATACAATCAGAGGTGAGAGGTATAAACTACTTAAAGTAAGAATGGAAGAAAAAATACAAGGAAAGAGATCAGTTAGCAAAAGTCAAAATTTATAGCCTAAAGATCTAAGATGATGGTTTGGCCTGTCGTCAGTCGATATTTTCCAGCACTGCACTAGCCATCTTCGATGTTCGGAGACGGAGGATTGGGAAGACGAAGATACTTGCATCAACAAAAAAAAACAACCAAAAAGATCAAAAAAGAAAAAACTCACAAACTAAAGTTATATTAGACCTTATAGAAACAAGAAAACAACTTTTAAAAAATATAAAATTCCACAAATAAAGAAAACGTTAGAAGAAATTAAAAGCTTGAGAGATCTAAAGAAGAAGAAGAGTGAAGTAAGTCACCAAATAACCAAACTGTTGAACGATGAAAATAAATAAGTCACACAAAACACTGAACTTACAAAAATGACAGTGACATATTACCAAGAATTTTATAGCAATAAAACAGCATCAACAGTGAGAAAGGACGAAGAAAACAAGGTAAACAAAAATCAAAATTTCATATAAAAATAAAGAAATCTATCTACCCTATTTTTAATTGTTGTTTATATGTATCACCCGTTCAAACAGAGAGAAAGAAAGAATATATACAAACAGTTTATTTTTTGCAATGGTCTCGTCAGTGGAGCTGTATCGAACCAAGAGCAACATTCGCAGGAAACAACTGCTATATAAAATATAAATTCCAAAATATGTCGGTAGGATATTAAAAACCTGCCGACTTAGATGCCAGACTGAAAAATACCATCGTTAAACGACATCTATATATTCCGGTGATTGTATAGATGTCATTTGACTGGCGATACATGAAATAATTAATAATTTGAAACACTGATGGTAATTATTTTATTAAATGATAAAAAAATTTGCATTGAGCGGGGATCGAACCCTCAGTCCTCGGAGACCTGGTAAAGCCCTTACCTATTTGAGCTACGATGAATGATGTGAGAGAGAACTTCTAAAAGAGTATCGCACTTGTTAGCGTACAACGCGTTGACTTTAAAAATTTTTTCAGAAAAAATAAATGAACGAACGCTTCTGGAGAGTTCTTTAGATGACCTTAGTCGGTATAGTTCTTAAGTCTCGTCAAAATCGGTGATGGTAAGGTCTCCACCTCCCCTTGTAAGATCTAAACTAACAGACGTCCAATTTGTTATATATGTAATTCTCCTTTCAGGCAGAGAATATGAAAAATATATATACAAACAGTTCATTTCCTGCAAATATCGCTCTGGTTCTCTCTCCACACGCGTTTTGATCACCTCATGATCTCGTCAGTGGAGCTGTATTGGACCGAGAGCAACATTAGCAGGAAATAACTGATATATGAACCATAAATTTCAAGGTATGTGGGCAGGATAGTGCACCTGCCATCTACCACCTTCGCTGTTAAACTGAAAAATAGCGCCAGTCGAACGACATCTATAAATCACCGGAGTAACGTGAAATTTTTAAAAAATCAAGCGATATTTGCAGGAAATAAACTGTTTGTATATATATTTTTCATATTCTCTGCCTGAAAGGAGAATTACATATATAACAAACTATTTAAATACGGCAGAAAGATTTTTTTATTTCTTATTGAAATTTTGATTTTTTAAAAATTTCACGTACTCCAATGATTCATAGATGTCGTTCGACTGGCGATATTTTTCAGTCTGACATCGAAGTTGATAGATGGCAGGTACAATATCCTGCCGACATACCTTGAAATTTATGGTTCATATATCAGTTATTTCCTGCTAATGGTGCTCTCAGTCCGATACAGCTCCACTGACGAGATCATGGGGTGATCGAAACGCGTATGGAGAGAGCATCAGAGCGATATTTGCAGGAAATAAACTGTTTGTTTATATATTTTTCATATTCTCTGCCTGAAAGGAGAATTACATATATAACAAACCATTTAAATACGGCAGAAAGATTTCTTTATTTCTTACCGAAATTTTGATTTTTTTTAAAAGACGTCCAGTTATTCAGATGAAACTATGCTGGTCATATATGACGAAAGAGGGATAACAGGAGGACATGACGAATTATCGAATCAGATGGAGAGAATGTAAAAGAACCAGATGTAGATCCCAAACCGAGTGGACTGACCTCAAACGAGTAGCGAGGCATCAGTGGATGCAGAGAACAATTAATATGAATAAAGAGACAAATTTAAGTAAGACTTTTATCTGACGATTGATACAATGAGTTGATGACGATTATATTTAAGATGTCAAATGTACGTTAAATCGAAAAAATGAGCCGTATACAGTTTAAATAAAATTGAACTTTATATTGTCCTCGCTTATTGACACACTCTGTAAGGCCCCAAATTCTTTTAAAATATGCGTATAAGTTAACCATCTAATACAGTAAATATATTTCTTGGTAAATTTTACTTCATCCAATCGTTCACTCACCCTGTACAAGTACAAAACATTATTACATACCAGAATTGTTTTGGTAAGTGATTCCCCGTATTTTACATTTTTAAATACCATAGTTTTACATCGTTCATATAAGTTTTTTCTTTGTTTATACATTTTTATTTCATCCAATCATTGAGCTTTATATGATGGACCGTCTACAGAGCAAAATCCTTTTTTAAAAGTGCCTCGGCTATTCTCCTTATAAACATTTTCTTGGAGGGATTTCACTGATGGAGGAAAATGTTTGTAAAAGAAAATGGTTTAGGTTTAACGTTTACGAGTTTTATTACCATTTTAAGCGGCAGATTTGTGGAAAAAGAGAAACAATAAGCCTTAAAAATTGGATATTTTTGGGATATTAAAACAACTTTATTAAATCTGAGAGTTGGGATTTGAGTTTAAATCCTTACATTTAGTAAAGCCATTAAATAAGAGAGATGTTTTTAGGATTAAATTATCTTTTGGCATCCAGTTATGTTTTACTAATAAAGGAAAATAATATCAATCCTATGCGTATTCATGATATAGGCATAAGGTCCAATACAAATAATTTCTAAATAGGGTTAAAAAAATTACTTGAAAAGTACGAGGTGTTCCATTTTCGACACTTCTAGGGGGTATTGGAGTTATTATCAAAGATATAGTGTTGTGATTTTCACTTTAGTGTCCTACTTTTTAACGAAACGAAATTTGTCACGTTTTGTCATAGTTTTTAATATACAGGGTGATTTTGAAAATCTTAGTTTTTTAGGAACATCTCGTATTTTTGTTATGCGTTAATTTATCAAAAAGGTAAAAACTTTTTACGTAGAGTTCAGTGACGCAGTTATTTTTTTACGAAAAAGTTTTATTTGAGATATTAACCAAACTTATGATTTTTTAAATAGGACACCCTGTATATTATTTTATATATTGATTAAATGTAATTTAGGCTTTTCAAGATCAAAATTCGATATTTGCAATAATTTACTTTATTCGTAACAGTAGGCCGTGGCGTGGTGAGAAACAAATGCAAAATTTTGACAATAATAATTATATCAAAAATTAGATACTTTAAAAGTTATTTTTTCTATATTTTCAGTTGTAAACTCTTAATTATTATTACATTTTTTACTTTAAACAATACTGTTATTATAATACTAGAATATTAATATTTGATTACAAAGAAAAAAAGAACATTATTTCATAAAACTACAGTAAACTGAAACTAAAAACAACCAAGAGTTTCTTTAAAGGTGGTTTTTCAAAATGACGGCCATTTTCTCGAATGCAATATCGGCACAGTTTTCTTATTCCTCTAATGCTTTTAAAAGAATCATAGATCTATTATGAAGAGTCTGGAAGGCCAAACCAATTGCTTCACGAATTTCCGTTATAGATTCATGTCGTGTCTTACACACTTAATTTTGCATAAAACTCCACAAAAACAAATCCAAAACGGAAAAATCGAGAGATCATGTGGGCCATATCACTGGCCCATTGGTACCTAACCATCTTTGAGGAAAATTATTATTCAGAAATGGCCTTAACAGCCCAGAGTTGTGGCTCGGGACACCATCTTGTTTAAGATAATTGGAACTGAAATGAGCCAGTGGAACATTTTTAAGCAATTCTGGAACAATTTCCTTAAGGATTTCTAGGTATCTACATGCTGTGGTCCCCTTCATACATTCTGTAGATTATGCATCGGCCCAAAATAAAACACGAGACACCAACCCTGAAGCGCCCTTGTTGTGCACATTCGAAAATTAAATTGTGATTTTCTGCAGTGTTGTGACGATTAAAAATTCCCGCATTTGAAAAATAGCGTTCGTCAGATTAGATGACAAATCTGCCAAAAGATTCATTGGTTCAGATTTGTTCTAAATACCATTAACAAAAAGTTACTCGGCACTCATCTTCTCCGGGATGAAATTGTTGCATTATTTTTTTATATGGATGGTATTTATACTTGTTCAAAATTCTTTCAGTGTCAGATTTGGCTACACCAACTACTTCCTCTATTTTTCCACAGGATGACTAAGTTATTATTCAACTAGATATATTTTTAAACGAGCAAATATGTTTAGAAAGGATTGCCTTCTTTCTGGATACTTAGCATGAACAAAATCGATCGCCAGATATGAGAAGTTGCCCTAATGAAGAAGCTTCTTGGGGACTTCCATTGCTTTGTATAAAACATATTAACGTAGCATAATTTTGATAATTATCATAAAATGTCATCGTAAATTCAAAATAAATAAAAAGTAAAATAAAAGCACCTACGTAACAAAAATATTTCATAAATAATAACAATTTGACAAAATTGTGAGTTTCGGACAGTTGCCTTTTGTTTCTTATGAATTGGTCATTGCCTACTTTTACAAATAAAGTATATTAGTAAAAATATCGAACTCAGACCTTGTTATTCAAAATAAAATAAACATATTACATATTTATTAAAACCCTAGGTTATACTTAATCAATATCTAAAATAATATACAGACTGTTCTATTTAAAATATCATAAGTTTGATTAATATCTCAAAAACTTAACTTTTTAGAAAAAAAACTGACTGCGCCACTGAACTCTACATATAAAACTTAATAAAAATTTTTACGTTTTTACGTTTTTAATAAAGTAACGCATAACGAAAATACCAGATTGGACTAAAAACGAAGATTTTCAAAACCACCCTGTAGATTAAAAACTAAGAGAACTACAGCAAATTTGACACCATAATCTTTTGTTTCGTTAAGAAGTAGTACAGTAAAGTGAAAACCCAACACTCTATCTTGGATTATTATCCATTATCCATTATCCATGGAGTTATTACTCCAATACCCCCTAAAAGTGTCGAAAATGAGATACCCCGTACTCCCCATCGACAACAACATACTTATGCCAGCGTTTGATCCAGCTCTCGAAACATTCCTGAAATTCGATTTTCAATATGGCCATCAGAGCCGTCTTCGATTTTACCATGACCTCCTTTCGGCTGCTAAAACGCGTTTCCTTGGTGTTTTTTTTGACTTTATTGAACAAAAAAAGTCGCAGTGAGCCATATCAGGTGAATTCGATGGTATTCGTTTCATTCTTGGTCAAAAATAATGGCAGGCGCGGATCCAAGGGGGGTGGAATTGGGGGGCGATCGCCCTTTCCCCCCCTCCAAGAGATTTGTGTTCAGGAAAATAGACCCGATTTTGCCTCTTATACTATAGTTTATTCAAGAACTAGAGAGAGTAATAAATTATTTTTTACCCTTTTTTTCTTCGCAAACTACCTGTTTTCTTTAGTCCGGTGTCTTTGGAAAAATCTGTTAGACACATATATTTTTTATAGGAATGTTAGAAATTTTATAATCAAAAATACCGGTCTATAATAATGGACTATTTGGGTTGGATAACAATAGATATTTGGAAGTGTCAAGTGTTAAAATGGATTTTAATCCTTGCCATAGGCGTCGGAAGGAGGTGTATTTTATCACTAAATATTTATGTTATAGAATATTATTTCGGTAATAAACTTAATATAAAAAGTTTTTATAATATTATTTTATTTCTTATAATTTCTTAATAATTCATATACATTACAAAATATAGATAATTTTGACATATTGAACACAAATCACAACTGTATTTTTATTATTTTTAATTTTGGCATAGCAACCGTTTTAGGTACATTCGGACTAAAACGTAGCCTTATTCTCTCAAAAAATTCTAAGTTATAATTTAAATCCTTACAAAATACCCATTGTGAAAAATACAAGAAATTAAACATATATAAAAAATAAATTCGTCTATATAATATTAAAATTTTTTGGGGCTATCCGTCATTTTATTATTAATTAAAAATATTTTTAGGACATTCTGACGCTTCAGCTTATTTATTTCTTAAACCATCTGCAGAATTACAATTAAACACTAAAAAGTGATTCAAATGTAATTAATTTTTATATGTTACAGATAAAATTAGACCTATTTATTTTTATTTCTATTGCACTGACATCTTAATTTAATTTACTTTGTTATATGGAAACCCGATAGCCCCAAAAAAATAAAATAAACATGTTATATCCACACCCTTAAGAAAAAGACACAACAATAAAATAATAAAAAAATTACGGCTACTTAGAATTAAATATATATAAAATTAAAGAGTGGGACACACTAAAACAAAAATATATCAAAAAATAAAAATATATATATAAACAACATTAAACAATAAAATAGAACAGAAACAAAAATTTAAATAAAAAATTGTGTTTACACTGCTAAACATTACGTATCTAATTCGTAATCGAAGTCGGTGAAGCTATCTTCGCTCAAATAATTATAATTGGTTCTTCTATCTCACCGACCTTGAGATCGAGTTTCCACATTTTGTTTTATTCTTTTATTATATGAATTTTTACCAATTTTTCGCAGCAACTTTATTCAAAAAAATCTTTCAAAATTTCAGTTAAATTACTTTTTTGTAAGTTGTGTTATTTCTAGCAACTCTACCTTGAGAGAGATATTTCCTTCTCCAATGGACATTTTCCGGACGATATATAAGAATAGATTTTCTATCTGGATTTTCCCCTCAAAAATTAAGTTCTCTGATCAATTTCCAGGGTTCAGTTCTTTTAATTTCAGGTAAATCGCGATCTTCATTGATTTTAGCTAGAATTTTGTCGATGGTTGGGATCTACTTCTCATAATAAAATGTACGTACAACTCCTTTTATTGCAGTGTTCATCTCTTCTTCCAACGAGGTTTTTCGTCTGTCTGGGATCGAATGTGGCTTGGGAGTACTTACAATTCCAGTCCTTTTTTCTCCTTCAGTATTCGGTACATAGTAGATTTTCCAACTCCTGTTATGTTGGAACACATCTCAACAGAGCTTTTAACATTGTTATTTAGATATTGATATCTTAAGGCATCATAAACATTCATCGTAATAAATTTTTCATTGAGGAAATAATGCCCTGGTTCAACGATTTTGGAATAAATATGGAGATGGAAGCCATATCTTTTAGGTATCTCACTAATCTCAAATAATATGTAAAAACATGAACCAAATAAGATAAATCATTAAGGACAAACTGTAAGGTGTACTTTGCTCACTCACAGAAATTAAATTAAAGTATCAGAAATTTTATTGTTGCCGTAAATTTATAAAAGCTTATGATATTTAAATGTAATTAAATATAATTAGATTTACGGTAGTCCTCAGTTACCTGCGGCACTGGAGCAGGTACGTTGGGGGTTTCGGTAACAGTTTTATTTCTCGCTAGTTCTTGAATAGAGTATAAAAATGTATATGCTTGCGATCGCCCCTCCCCTCCCAAGAGCTTTCAGTTCAGGAAAATAGAACCGATTCTGCCTTTTATATTGGGAATGTGTATGCTGCTGGCACTCCCCCTTGTTGACAACTTGTTTTTATTGCGATACCCCCCCCCCCCAAGAGCTTTAAGTTCACGAAAATAGATCCAATTCTGCCTCTTATACTAGGAATGTTTATGCTGCTGACATCCCCCTCCTGTCAGCAACTTGTTTTTTCTTTGGATTCCCCCCCCCTCTCCAAGAGCTTCAAATTCAGAAAAATAGACCGCCTTTTACACTAAAAATGGGAATGTTTCTTGTGTCTCTATCACCCCCCCCCCCCCCCCCCGCCCATCAACAACTTGTTTTCGCTTGCCATACTGGACTTTTATGATATCCCCCCCTCAAAGAGAGAGGCTCGATCCGCCCGAGATGTGATGAATGTTGGATCGGATTCAGCCTTAGAAATCATGTCTTGGGCTATGTCAATACGGTCCCGTTTTTGCATGAAACTCAGGTCTTTTGGGACCCACTTTCCAGTAACACGGTGGAAACCCAAATCATTAACCACAATATCCTGGATGGATCCATAAGCAATGTTCAAGTCCTCTGCAAATCTCTGATGGTTAATTTGCGGTTATTGACTAACATTTCTTTCACTTTATTGAAGTTTTCGTCGGTTTTCGATGTTGACGGTCTGCCATTTCGTTCGTCATCTTCGACTAACACATGACCATTTCTGAAGCGTTCGTGCCAGTGATAAAGGACTGTTTTCATTAGAGTATCATGGCCGAAAGAATTTCCCAACATTTCCAGGATTTTAACATCATCATCATCCATTTTTAAGCAAAATTTAATACATACTCGTTGTTGCAAATTCATCTTCATATTTGAAACTGTAAAAACACGTGCACAGGTAGATGTACCCAAGATGACGCAACTTTTACAGATATCAAGCTACGACGATAAAATTTGATGGGAATGTCAATGATAGATGTGGCAACCTAACTAAAAATACATAACTCAAATCAACTAACTGGTGGTAATTCCCGGAGAAGCTATACACGTCGACTTGATAACTTCCTTTTTTTAGTTGGTTAAATAAAGCAGACAATGATCCTATTTTCATTTATAACTTAAAAAGTTTCATCGGTCTTTGTGGACAGTGACATAAAATACATTTTTCTTTATCCGTTTTATGGTCATTTTTTAAGAAAACACTAAAGCGCCAATAAATTTATAGGTGTAATCGAGTATAAAAGGGGCTCAAACTAGCTAATAATTTACCCCAAAAAACTTTTTCTACAAAAATGATTAATGATTATGATTTATTTACACTGTAAATACGGTAAATGGTCCGAATTTTTTTCTACAAAATTAGGCAATTTAGAAGTTGTATAAAATCCTCCCATTCGTGTATACATATAAAAACCGAATATCGGAGCGCATGAAAGGCAACGATAAATTTTGTCATTGTATATTTTTGGTGTTCACGGCAAGAATAAATTACCTGTCAAAAGATAATATATTTTTGCTGTTAAAGCAGAAATAGAAAGAAAAAGTTTTACTGATAATAAAAACTAATAAATTACGAAAAAATGGGGAAAACTAATTCTACTATAAAAATATATACAGGGTGTTCCATAAGTAAGGCCTAACTTACACTTTAGTCCAATAAGAAATTATTAAGAAAGATTGTTTTCGTGTCTGTTCTACTTCAAACTGATAAACTTTGTAAATATTCGTTTTGGAGATGCTTTAAAAATTGCTCTGCAATTGAGAACTATCTCTCAGATACGCCACTCGACTGTAAATTTTCAAGTCATCCTCAAGAGAAAAGGTAGAAACATTGCTGGAAAACACAGATAAAGTCATTGATAAAAAGCAAGAACAGGACAGAGTCCAGATGAGATTCTTGAGGAACGACAGAGTTATAGACCCTATTTTCTCTGATAATCTATCGCAAAACCTGACTCCTTGCAACAGGCCAGATAGATAACTGTCAATTCAGAAGGTTTTAATTCTACTGTAAAAAATATATGAGTAATTTCCTCTGATTTTTAAAATTCAAGGTACTGATTCATTGCTCAGTCAACAACAGCACACTTCTGATAAAGTACCAGAGTTACGATTCGAAAGGTTTACAATTTTTTATATTGCTATTTTAAGAAGAGTCTTCTGAATAGAGTGACGATAAGTGCCGATTTTTCACATAATGGTAATGGGTACTGGGTATAAAAAATAATTATTTTACCTTATAAACTGAACGACCATTGTTCTCGATATCTGAAACTCATATGGTACCATTATTTAGCTCTGTATTTTCGAAATATATATATATATATATATATATATATATATATATATATATATATATATATATATATATATAAAATCCGTATCAACCGGATCAGAGCTATGACCAAAATTAGAAAAAACCAAAAAAATTGACCAAGAGCTCATTTTAAAGCTTAGAGCAATTATTATCAAATGCCGAAAAATTCGATATGGCGGCTCTAATATGGCGTCCGGAAGCCGTAGAAAAATCGAGTATCTGGCAAAAAAACTTGTAAAAATAAAAATTCGCAAACCGATCGGGTAGTTTTTGGATCAATTTTAGCGGACGTATTTTATGAAAATCAACCAATTTGCACTAAATTTGGTATACGGGGGTTTTTAGAGTTGCCGATTACGAATCTGAAATTTCCAAAATCCTCAAGTTTATTATGGCGGGTCTAAGATGGCGGACGTATTCTATGAAAGCCAAGCGATTTGTACCAGATTTGGCATACGGGGATTTTTGGAGTTGCTTATCACGAATCCAAGATCAGGCTTGCCAAATTCAAGATGGCAGGTCCAAGATGCCGGATGACATTTTTGAAAATCAACCGATTTGTACAAAGTTTGTTTGAAAGAGGTTTTTGAGATTG
The DNA here is from genome assembly GCA_034092305.1 of Diaprepes abbreviatus. Classification (NCBI taxonomy): domain Eukaryota; kingdom Metazoa; phylum Arthropoda; class Insecta; order Coleoptera; family Curculionidae; genus Diaprepes; species Diaprepes abbreviatus. The sequence goes on along the minus strand of JASJET010000131.1, from coordinate 1,315,425 downwards.
CTAATCACGAATCCAGGGCCAAATTTTCAATACTCAAGATAGTGCACTCAATAAAGCGGAAATTCAATAACTCAATTCTCTATTTTAGATCTGTAATCTTGGATTTTGCAAATCCGACCTAGGATTCGTGATTAGCGACCCCAAAAACCCCGGATACCAAATTTGGTGCAGATCGGTTAATCTTAAAAAAATATGTCTTCCATATTGGATCCGCCATCTTGAATGTTTCAAATCCGACATCGGATTTCTAATCAGCGATCCGATATGTTGGATTTTGTCAATCTACCATGCCAGCTTTTTAGGGGCTTTTTTTGCTAGACACTCGATTTTTCTACGGCTTTCGGCCGCCATATTTGAGCCGCCACGTTTGATTTTCAAATGCGCACTCAGCATTTGAAACTAGACGCTCTAAGCATGAGTACTTGGTCAATTTTTTTGATTGCTTCTAATTTTAGTCTTAGCTCTAATCCGGTTGCCGCAGATTAGTATATATATAATGATCAAAATAATATATATATATATATATATATATATATATATATATATATTAAACTTTCCTTGTAGTTTGACCTTCCAAGGGACCATTTCACTTTCAAAAATTTCTCTAGAACATTATCTTCTAAGCAACAATTGTTTAAACTTTTGGTATTTTTAATAAACAATTGACATTACTCACAAACTTTTCAACCGATCTAGTCGAATTTTCTTACACGTATAAAGACCCATAATTGCCTCATCTTCAAGGTATTATATGTCGCTTTTGGTCATTATTGTAAAAGTTATTAACATTTATTAAATAGTACAAAAAATGGGTTTTGTTTTATACACGTTTTCACATGGGCTATTTGGAAGAAGAAAAACATCAGACAATTTGTCGTTGTTATTCGAATAATAAAAATATATCCAGAGTACAATATGAATACCGTAATATATGTCCCGGTCGTCGAGTACCATCTTCTAATACAGTAAAATACACTGTCAAAAAGTTTGATGAAATGGAAAGTCTAAAATTCAGAACTGTAGTTAGAAATGAGGAAGATGATATAAATATTTTATTCTATTTTCAAGGTAATGTTTAACTCTAGTATTTTAAAACAAAATGTTATTAGTTGATGTAATTTTTAGAAGTTCCAGAAAGGGAGCATTATCTATAACTATCAATGATGGTTCTTCCAGACTAAGTATTAACGTATTTTTTAAACATTTTGCCAAAATTTCAGTGTTTCCCATGATAATCTATAGTCAAATATTTGGAGACAATCTTCCCCGTGAACAAATCATCCCGCAGAGCCAGCATGAACAACAATAAATAATCATTTACCCACATATCTTTGAGGTTTGCGTACATTTCATATATTGTTATCTTGCTAAGAATATATTTTATTACCTTTAGATAAATTATTTCGACAAATTGTTATTCGATTTTGACGTATAAAACATGAAATTAAAGGTATTTTCAGTGCTTATAACTTTAACCAATACAACTTTTCTCTAAAATGTCATCGAAAAATTCTACGGGTAGAAAATCTAATTTTCTGACTTTGGCCGTTATTTATAAAAACGAGCCGATCTGACAGTACCTCTTTACGTATTTATCATTTTCAACGCTCCCACTATGATTTAAAACTTTCAGATATATAAATAAGAAATTTTCCGTGAAATGGATCTTTTTTCATTGTACAGACTGAATTATAAATTTTACGAAAAAAGTTAACATATAACAATGTAAAACAACCCTGTATATACACGATTAAAAATACATTACTTAAAGATGAAATGCTGGAGGCCCTTTTTAAAACAGCAGCAGCATTAATTTTTTCAGCTCCTGCGTTGTGTTTTGTTCTCGTTCTCCCACATATTGTGAATAAATAATTTATTTAGGTTAAAGTTGTCTGTAGCAGAGCAGAGATTTGCAAGGAAAGAGAACAATATAGTAAATTACAGGGCTACCCAAGGCTTTTGTTTATTTTTAGATCAGGCTTCGTTTCCACAAACATGAGGCTTGGTGTTTATTATCTTGGGGTCGTATATTTTTGTTGTTGTTTATTTTTCCTTTTGCTCATTGATGCTTTTAGATCCTTTTAAACGGCCTAAATAACGAGCTTACGATATAATAAATCATTATTGTACTTCGAAAAGGCTATAATCCGATACCGAACGACGATGACGTCAGTTAATTTCGCGTCACATCCAAGATAACGATCTCTTTGGTAAACACTGTATAATATTACAGTTTACCGAATATATTGCTAAAAGGAAGTTTTTGCTCGCAATCTGTAAAGTAGCCTACTATTAAGTTCTCAGGTTTAGAGTTAAATATTGATTTTTCAAGCTGTAGTATGGGGTATAAGGAGCTATAGGTGACTACACTTTCGATCATGTAACCATATAGCCTTAGCCCCTTTATCTTTAAGAAAATATTTGTAGAGACAAATTTAAAATACTAATGTTGTTGTTGAATTTCAGTTCTTTCAATCCAATAATATTAATTTGAAAACTAAAGTGAAAAATCACAAGCGACATTTTTTGCTTAGAATGGGCTGAGGAGCACGATCATATTTTTGATTTTAGCCATTAAAAATTTTTTCGTTTATAACAAATTACCCGACGATTTTTCGGGAATCCACTGTCGGTAATTGTAATTAGGGAGTCAAAATACCTATAAATGACTTTTATGCCGGCGGAGTTGACCTTATATGAGATGATTTTGAAATTTATTGTTAGATGTGAAAAACAGTTCTAGGAAAACCTATTGTTTTTCAGTAAAAAAAGTTTTCAAACAAAAGTGTGTGTATTGAAAATACCTATAAAATGAGCTAAGGCTTATCCGAATCGGATAATTTGTTCGTTAGTTATTGCAAAAAAACCTGCTAAAAATGGCTGTTTTTTCAATTGTTTATAAACAATAGAAAAATATACTACATTAACTTTATACTGCAACTAAAGAAGTCTCTTATTGCATACAACAAATATACAAAATTTCAAGTAAAAATATTCAGTAGTTTTTTGCACTGTGAATTTGTTTATAACTTTTTATGTTTTTTTTTATTGTTTATTCTCAGCGATCTAAAGGCACGCAAATGAAAATTCAACAAAAAACGAAATGAATTGTTGATCTTAAATTGTTGAGACAGATAAACAAAATTGGGATTCGTTTTTACATTATAAATAAATATAATAATTCTTCGACAATTGTTGATATCGAAATGCCGATAAGTGGACGCGATAGCTGAGATTTTGACGCACATTAAAAAAAATTGTGTACGGCCACTAGAAGCTGAGCTGGCGTTTTTTTTTTCAAAAAATCGCTGCGGAGTTATTTATTAACATTAAGGGATTATTTAAGTAGAAACTCATACGCAGATGGTTAAACTATTGTGTGCAGCAGTTTTTAACTCAATTATTTCAAAATTGTTGATGTAGCAATAGTTTAAAGTTACACCTACTCCGAGAGTGAGAAAGTGAGAAATGGAGAGGACGTCCTTTCAGCCTGCGGCGCACGAAAAAAAAACGTGACTCGGACGCTTCAAATTCGAACAATGGATGATATGTTTTTGTAATCAAATTATTGTTAAACATAGCAATAAACAAATTGTTGCACTTTTATACAATTTATGCGTAATTATAATTTTACTGTACTAACATGCTTTTCAAATTGCGAAAAAAATGTTATAGTGGTCACCAGTATACTATTAATTAGGAATATTAAAAATTAGATTAATTTTTAATGTGCCATTAATATTTATCGAGATATAGTATGAAACAAATGGCAATATTTGTCGATAGCATTATTATTTTTCGAGATGCAGAATAAACTACATTTGACGATTATATTATAAGCGATTATACAATCGATAATTATTGTAATATTACTTTCATAGACAATGGAAGTAATAGAGGAGAAAATAATTATGATTATGATAATAATGATGATGTTGATGATGATGGTAATTATGTCAATGATGAGAGTGATGATGATGAGAGTAATGATGATGACGATGAGAGTGATAATGATTATAATAATTGTAATGATAATAATAAAACCGATAAGAGTTTCGAAAATGAGTTTCCATCTATATCTAAAAAGCGGAGAACGGAATAAATATTTTGTATACATTTCAGCAAAAATTATGTATGTTAGCAAAAAAGAAGGTATGGAACATGATTAGAAGAAAGAAATAGGATATAAACGAATATACACAATCTCAAAAAATTTCTGAGCACGAATGGGAAGACCACTTTAAAACACTATATGGAAATACAAATCAATCACAACAGAACAACTACCCACCCGAAAATGCATCTGAATATGACGAATACACCAAGGAAGTAAGCCTCCAAACGACGAAAGACACGATAGCCAAATTAAAAACGAGAAAAGCCCCAGGACCCGACAATATTCCCAATGAACTAATTAAATATGGTGGAAATGCATTACACGAAGAACTAACAAAACTCTTTAACAAAATAATTAAAGACCAAGAGATACCCCGAGATTGGAAGAAAAGTATAACAGTACCTATTTTCAAGAAGGGTGAAAAGAAAATCAAGGAAAACTATAGAGGAATAACTTTATTAAATTCAATAATGAAATTATTCACCAAAATCCTTGAAGGTATAATAACTGACTATTGCAGAATATCAGAGGAACAGCAAGGTTTCCGCAAAAACAGACCTACAGTAGATGCCATATTCATCGTAAGACAGATAGCAGAGAAATCTATTGAATTTACTACGCCGGCTTTTATGTGCTTTACAGATCTTACTAAAACCTTTGATAGGGTGAGACTGGATGATATTCTGCAAATAATGCGAATTAAAGGCAGCCCAAACAATTTAATTAACATATTTGAACAGCTAAACTCCAACACCACAACACAAATCTCAGTAAGCGGCAACCTAACTAAGGATGTACCGATAGCGTCGGGCATACGACAGGGGGACTCTCTGAGTCCATTACCGTTTAACATAGTAATGGACCAAATAATTGAGAACGTCAAAAGAGCGGCACCAGGGTACAGAATGAATACCGGGGAAATAACAATAATATGTTACGCTGATGACGCCATCATAGTCTCGGAAAATGAAGACGATCTCCAAAGACTTCTATTTGCATTCCACACTATAAGCAAGCAATTCAATATGAAAATATCCATCGATAAAACTAAGTCAACTGTAATAAGCAAAGTACCCTTAAGATGCAAACTAGTAGTGGATGACAAACCAATAGAACAACTCATGACCTTTAATTACTTAGAAGTTGAGATATCCGCAAATCAAGACAGAACAAGAGAAGTAAGAAACCAAGTAAACAAGGCAAATAGAATCTCAGGAAGCCTGGCGGATATAATATGGCACAACACATACATGAGCAAGGACGCAAAAACAAAAATCTACAAGACCTGTATTCGACCGATAACGACGTACGCAATAGAGACGAGAGCTGACAACACAAAAACAAAATCAATTCTAAGAACTGCCGAAATGAAAGTACTAAGAAGAATATCGGGATACACATTAAGAGATCATATACGCAATTCAACAATACGCGAGGAACATGGAATGCAGGATATAGTAAGATGGGGACGGAAGCGCAGAAGAGCCTGGAATGAGCACGTAGGAAGAATGGCGCAAAATAGGATAGCGAGAATCGCCCGAGATGGAACACCGGAAACCAGAAGACCAATAGGTAGACCACCTAAAAGATGGAGAGGGTCCTGGATTTCAACATCAAATGAGATGAATGATTGAGTTGGAAAAAACAGGCTGTAAGCCTATAACAAGAGGAAGAAGAAGAAGAAACAAAAAATTTTGTATGTGAAAAATGTCCGTCCAATAAAATAAACAAAAAAATTAACATGTGCTTTTCTTGTACAAGCAATAATTTAGCAGCAAATGACAGTCGCAATTTGATTCATGCTATAACTCCATAAATATTTATGGTACATTAAAAATCAATCTGATTTTTAATATTTCTAATTAGTAGTATACTGTTGACCAATGTAACATTTTTTTCGCAATTTGAAAAGCCCGTGCAACAATTTATTTATTGCTATGTTTAACAATAATTTGACTACAAAAATATATCAATTCTTCATATCTTGTCGAAAAACCACAAATTAAAAAAAAAATAAAGGTTTTACGACCAATATTCGCCGAGATAATCCACATTTTTCCAGCGAAACGAATGTGAAGCGTCAGAATCACAGATTGAAAGAACGCCCCCCTCCACTGCTCACTTTCTGACTCTTGAAGTAGGTGCAATTTTAAACTATAGCAACATCAACAATTTTGAAATAGTTGAGTTGAAAACTGCTGCATACAATAATTTAACCATCTCTTTATGAGTTCCTACTTAAATAATCTCTTAATAATAAACAAGGCAGTGGCCATATAGAATTTGTTTTTTTTTCAAAATATGCGCCCAAAATCTCACCTTGATAGGTCCACTTATCGACATTTCGATTTCATCAATTGTCGAATCATTATTCTATTTGTTTATAACAAAATAACCAACCACAAATTTGTTTATCTGTTTCAACAATTTAAAATCAACAATTAATTTGTTTCTTTTCTGTTATTGTTAGTGTAAGTCTCGAGCTTTCATTTGCGCACCCGCAGATCACTGTAAGATCTCTAGATCGCTGAGAATAAACAATAAAAAAAATACATAAAATGTTACAACAAACAACAAACAAATTCACTGTGCAAAAAACTATTGCATATTTTTACTTAAAATTTTGCACACTTGTATGTAACAACAGGCTCCATTAGTTGCAATATAAAGTTAATGCAATATATTTTTCTATTGTTTATAAATAATTGAAAACACCCATTTTAGCAGGTTTTTTTGCAATAACTAATGAACAAATTATCCAATTCGGATGGGCCCCAGCTCATTTTGTAGGTATTTTCAATGTGCATATCTTTTATTTGAAATTTTTTTTACTGAAAAACAATAGCTTTCCCTAGAACTCGAAAAAACTATTAATTGTTAAATAAAAAAAGTTCCCCAAAAAAGAAAATGGGACATAAAATACTACATAATTATTGTTATTATTCTGAAGATTTCTACGTAATCAGAAGTCTACTAAAAATAAATTTTTCCAGATGGTATTTCCGCCGGCCTATTTGGTGAAGCCACATCTCTTTATCGGTTATGAAAACCCATTGGGCTACCGAAGTGTAAATTTATTCAGTACTTTGACTATACACAATTTGTTTCAAAATTTTGTTCTTATACATTGTCAAAAAACACTTACATTTTTTTCAGTATATTAGATAAGAACCGATACTACCATGTAGTAAAAAGAGAAAATTTTGTTTATTTTAGAAAAGATTTATTATTCTCAAATAAGAGATTTTGTTAATAGGACATTCTCGGACTATTTTCATATTTTTATATCCTAAAAATGTTTATTTATCAGTCATTATGTGCAAAAAGTTAGAAACTACCACTCATTTTATGTTTGATTTAGGTTAGTCATGTACCAAAAGTTTTCTTTTTCAACAAAATTTCCTTTAAAATTTCTAAATGTTGGTAAATATTTTGCTTTTTCTTCGACTTCAATAAATTCACAAATAGGCTTAGAAAACAATTGCAAATTTCAGACTTCCTCTGACATGTGAAATTGAATAAATGTTGGTTTTGTGTATCGGTTTTTATTTGAAATCCGAGGAAAATATATAATGCAAAAAAGTTTTTCTTTTGGTATAATATGGGAAAAAGAATAAGTTAAAATTTTTTGTACCAAGCTTTGGATTTAACAATCTATAGAAATATAAGTTTTTCTTATCGCACTTGTTTGTATTTGGACAAATAATGACATTTTCAAACGTCTGATATTTTTAAATGAAATTTGCGGATTGAGATAAATATTTCAGCTTATTTTTTGGTTTTTAGTTAAGCAAAAACAAACAGCAATTTTTTTTTGAAACTTAAGAAATAAAATGAATACTATGCAGCTAAATAGATAGATAGATAGATACATAGATAAATTTATTTCATTATATTTTGTACAGAAAAATACAATTGTAATATGTCACAAAACAAAAAAATAAGGTTAAAACTATCTGTAAATAACATTAAAAGTCCTAACAATATCCTCTAGAAGAAGTCTCCATGTACTCATCCACCGAATAAAATGCATGCTTTAAATTCATAAAGTCTAAATCTTTAAATGTTTCTGGCAGTGTATTTTTCTTAGATCTCTCCAATCTATACCTCGAAGGCCTAATTAAATTAGCTGAGCTAGTGTTATAAGAGTGAATTTTGGTGGAATTTCCCACGTTTTTTTTTGAATCTCCAATAGTTGGTATAAGATGAATAAACTAGGCAACGTTAGTACCCGCAATTTTCTAAAAAGTGGCCTACAATGGTCCCTATAGCCGATACCAGAGACAAGTCGAATAGCCTTCTTCTGCATTCTAAAGATCTGAAACGCTCCAGCACAGCAACCCCAAAGGTGAACACCGTACGAAATATGAGAATGCAACAAGGAATAATAAATAGAGAGAAGGGTGTCACTGTGAGGAGACCTACGAAGTTGCCTGAGAACAAAAATAGAGGATGCCAACTTATTCCTCAATAATGTGATGTGAAAATTCCAGTTCAAACCATCGTCCAAACTGATACCCAATAATGTCACCAAAGAACCATCAACCACTCCATTCCATTCATGAAAAACAAATTCTGTGTTTTTTCTTCATTAAATTTAAGGGAATTATTAGCAAATCAACATCTCGCACGCTCTCCCATAACAGACATTGATTTCATTAAACATTCTGGGTCTCTACTTTTACAAATTAACGCCGTATCGTCAGCGTAACAGACACACAGACCCAGTGACAAATGCCTAAAAAGATTATTGATTGCCGTTGTTGGATGGATTGTGTTTTATCGCAATTTATTCAAACTGTGCAACCTCTAACACTGAAGGGATATGATTGGAACGAAGTTTGCATTTACTGATCGCAATTTACTTCATTTATACACGGAGTTGCATATAGTTGTACGTTTGCTGAATGTGATTTCAGCACTACAACGGCATAATGTGGATATATCCACTGCTAATGCATCTCAAACGGAGGAATCCGTGAAAGCCGCACAAACATACATATGCCATCCGGCGGGAGGTCGGCGAAGCCGCGTTCAGTGTTGCATGCTTCCTTCCGATCTGTCCTTTGCACAGACAGGTGCATGTCGGTACCCTGATGAGTCTAGTAGAGACGAAACATGTACCTCTGCCGTATCACTGTGGCGGGGAGGGTAAGTTTTGACTTCTCGGTATGGTGGTACAGGTGGGCCATCATTTCGATGGTGGTGGAATTGGATGGATTGTGTTTTATCGCAATTTATTCAAACTGTGCAACCTCTAACACTGAAGGGATATGATTGGAACGAAGTTTGCATTTACTGATCGCAATTTACTTCAATATATATATATATATATATATATATATATATATATATATATATATATATATATATATATATATATATATATATAATTTTCTTTTATTTTGTCTTTTCTTGGGTTTAGGTTCTTTATTTAATAAAAAATCAAAAACAATTTGACGTTTCGCCCTCTATTTAAGGCATCTTCAAAAAGGTATAAGAAAAAGTTTTTTTTAATGCAATTTTTAGCCCATATGCAAAATTTTACTCTTGCGAAATAAGACTGAACGCAACCTACATAAAACTTCTTAGTTTTGATAATGCTTCATCCCAGACATATTTTGTTTAAATTATCGCCATATTAAATGTGTGTTTTTCTACACAATCGAAATAGGGCTATGTGATGCAAAATTTATTTGTTTAACTATTTTTGAAAACCTAGTTTGTTTCTAAAACAAAAAGTTTGCAAAGACCTTTCCGTAATGTTGATCATTTGAAAACCGTGATTCGGAAGTGTATTTTAGAAATAAGGCCCCTTAGTATCAGAAACTCCATTAAAAAAATTTGTCAAGAAGAACAATTGTTTCTATTGAACGCAGTGAAAGGTACACTGAAAGGTAATTTTATATTTTAAATTTTTGAATTGTTTTAAATTTAATATTGAAATACAAAAAATAGTTTGTAATCAATTAAAAAAGTAAAATTTTAATATTAATATTAATGTGTATTACAAACACGTGCAGCCGTCGAAGTAGCATCAGTTGAAAATGCCAGCTGAGATGTTGGCGAAACGTCGTGAATATTTTCTACTGATGCACGGATTGAAGACCGGTAAAACACCGGTGGATATATATATATATATATATATATATATATATATATATATATATATATATATATAGTATACTTGAATTAGCGAAAAATATGTTGTTACGCCTATGCTCTAAAACTTAGCAGTTAGCCTTAAGATATTCAACTATAATATTAAACTGATGTTCTGAAGTTTAATGACGTCGCATTCAAATATCGACACCTATGACGTCAATCGTTAGGTCAGAAATAGAATAGAACCGAGAAACAGCAGCAGAGTGCGAAATAGTCATTTTAAATGCCGGTAAAGGGAAACTCGGGAGAATAATAAGTTTTCTTTATGGGTAGTAGGCGTCGGGAAAATAAAGGAAAAGTCCCATATTACATCTTAGCTTATATAGAAGCGGATCGCTTATTTTATGGCCTTATCTGGAGAACGTTTCATAAGCTATTATCAATTTTTCCGCGATTTTACGGTTTGGTTCGGAACGCTTTTGGTTACATTCGCCAACATAAAGAAGTGAATATTTCTTTTCATCCAGAATTACCATAATATTTTGAAAATTATTCCAAAAATGTATTTTTATTTTTTAGCGTTTTCATGCTATTTTTTTTTATTTTCTGCCTAGGCGAAATTTATATTTGTTTCCTGAAAATTGGGAGAAAATTTTTATACAAGAAAAGGTCACACGGTGCTTAAATTATGCATCTTGTTTGGAACGCGTTTTAAAGAAGGAAACATTACAGAACTCTACCACGGTACAACTTAAATAACTGGTAGTTTAACTCAGCTTCGCGCTAGTTTAAGTTTAAGATGACTTTTAAAAGATATAGCCCCGTTTTAAGCTTGAGAACAGTTCAGTGTTGGTTTTGGCCCGGGTAAAATGGGTTAACATCTTAGTGTTGCCAACCTTTTGATTTGAAAATATCGTATATAGGTCATTAAAATTACCGTACACTACCTTATCAGCCTATTTTCCATATAGAGAGAGATAAATTAATTCAAACATAAGAAAAACAATCCACACTTAGAGAGAGCCAAGTAATTAATTGAATTAAAAAAATGCATTTGCAAAAATTTGCTGTTTATTAGTTTTCCTATTTTAAGTTGGACATCTTCTATCCTTTTTTCATATTTTAAATTGTTACACTGCTAATGAGCAAACTGTGTAATCAGTATTCTTATAATTTTATTAAAACTTAACACTGGGATTCTGTGCTACATAAAATTCTACAACTAGTTTTCCGCTATTGATCTCTATCGTCGAAAACGATAATATTTGTCGGCATTCTGTGTTTCTATCGTCTATACTTCGGGCGTTTTTGGACATCGTACTATCCACATGGAAACATTATTGAGATCTAGTAATTATTTATTTTAATTCACTGTCAATGTCAATGTTTCCATCTCTTGGAAGTGACTTTACAAATTGCTTCATCAATCTCAACTTTATGTGAAGCGGTGGTAAAAGAACTTTATGAGGAGGCACCAAAATTTCATGCAGGACGTTCCTTTCGCCAACGTTAAGCTCCCTCGGAGGCCAACACTTTTTGATCCAGTGATTTGCTCGGTCTTTACTATCCCATAGACACAAAAATCAAGGGAATTTGGTAAACCCAGATTATTGTCCGAGCAACATGCCCGAGATTTTTAAATCACCGCACACTTGCCAACCGTGGTCTTTATATTTTAATTTGCAAAGAACCAATTCCAGGTTCTTGTAGGTTTCCTTGAGGTGTACGGAATGACCGACAGGAATAGAAGCATAGAAACCGCCATTGTGAAGCAGAACTGCTTTAAGGCTTCTTTTTGAAGAATCTATGAAAATACACCACTGTGCTGGGTCGTTGAGATCTTTAACGTATCCATCAAACCTTCAATATTGGTACTATAAACCAACTCGTCCTCTTGGGCAAAGTAGGAAGTGAACTTCTCACGATATCTAAACCAGGAGGAAGGCACTCCCGGCAAAAGTAAGTTCCTGCTTTTGAGCCTTGATCCAAGTAACTCAGCAGCGTTTTTGGGAAGATTCAAGTCTCTTACCAAATCATTTAGCTCGCCCTGGGCAGACAATTTCGGACTGCTGTCATCTTCAAATTCAAAACTTGACTTGTCATGGGGTTCAGGTACAGCACCATCTTCGTCAGAACTTGGAATCTCTTGTAAGGTAGCAGGGGCCTTGGACACTGGTATTTCGGTCCCATGAAGGATGGGACAAATAGCTGATTGCAGATTGGGGTATGAAATTGACTGCTTCCGTTTTGAATTATACCCTTTTACATTACACGAACAAAAGTAACAATCCTCACCTTGGTTCTTTTGCTCGCGCCATACCATAGGAATCGCATATCGAAAAGCTTATTCTTGCCCTTAAACCAATTTCGAAGATCTTCAACACATCGTTTGCAGACTTTATGAAGTGCCGAAATTTTATCCTGATCTCTAAGTTTTAATATATGGTCGACAGTATATTATCTGCGAATTTCGCTCTGGTTTTCTCTCCATGCCTGTTTCAACCACTTAATGGTAACTTGAGTGGAGCTGTAACGAACCGAGAGCAAAATGCACAGAAAACAACTGCCGTTTCGTAAAATTTCAGCAGGATATTACCCGCAGAATTTGATTCCTGACTGTTATCTTCAACAGTACAAACAAACATCTGAATATACCCCGGAGCAGTAGGAAATTAATAAAAATAAACAATTTCAAGGTATATGTATTTGTAAAAGTTATTTTCTTCCCCTGACAATCGTTAAGAAAAGGGGAAGAAGTTTATTCTCTGCGAATTTGACTCCGGTTCTCTCCTTGTGCTAGTTTCGACCACCTATTGGTCTCATCAATGGGGCTGTAACTAACCGTAAGCAAAATACACAGAAAACAACTATCTACTTAAAATATACATTTCGTAAAATGTCAGCCGGACTGTTATTGTTATGTTCAACACTACAAACGAACATCTAAATATACCCCGGAGTGGTAGGAAATTATTAAAAATAAACAATTCTCTATGTATTTTATTATTTATAAATTATTTTATTCTTCCTACGACCATTAAGAAAGGGGGAGCACACAGTATATTCTATGCGAGTTTCACTCTGGCTCTCCCTCCATACTAGTTTCGTCCACCTAATGTTCTGGCGATATTTTAGCTGCTAAAATGACATCTGGTCTGTTCTGTTATTACAGGGTGTCTCAAAAGAAAGTTCACATTTAAAAAATCGATTTAAAAAAAAGTCAGGACTTTATTGAAAAAATGTTTATTACATATTAAAATACATTGTTTGGGAATTTATTTTTTAAAAATGATATCGTCCAAATGTAATCCGTTGCGCTCACGGCATTCATTTAATCGAGCACTAAAATTGCCCATGACGGCTCGGCAGGTATTCTCCGTGATGTCTGCCATTTCGTTGCGGATATTTTCTTTTAATTATGCCAAGGAAGTCGGTTTGTTGGCGTAAACTTTTGATTTGACATAACCCCATAGGAAAAAGTCCATAGGTGATAAATCAGGACTGCGTGGAGGCCAACTTATGTCACCTTTCTTTGAGATCAATTTGCCAGGAAAAATTTCACGCACTCGTGGCAGAGACATGTTGGACGTGTGTGAAGTTGCTCCGTCTTGCTGGAACCATGTTCTTTGGTTATAGCCAGGAAAATTTTGCAGTTCAGGCACGAAGAAGTCGTCTAACATCTCCACATACCGCTCTGAAGTCACTGTTATTGTGCGTTCCCTTTCATCTTCAAAAAAGTACGGGCCGATAATTCCTCGCGCCGACCTCGCAGCCCATACAGTCAATTTCGGCGAATGTAGAGGTTTCTGATGTTTGTGTTTTGGATTGTTTGCACTCCAATAGCGGCAATTTTGCTTGTTTACATGACCATTAAGATGAAAATGGGCTTCATCCAAAAAGAAGATGTTGGTAAACGTTGAAAAGCGTTCAGTCATCTGGTTTACGAAGTCTAGCCTCTGACCAGCATCCTGAGGCTTCAATCCTTGCACCAACTGAATTTTATAGGGGTTCAGCTTTAAATCTTTGTGTAAAATGCGGAATAATGATGACCTATACACATTTAAAGCAACAGCACGCTTACGAATCGAAACGTTTGGGTTGTCACGAACAGACTGAGTAACACTCTCTACGTTTTCGACCGTTCTCGAAGACCTCGGACGCCCGGATTTTGGTTTATCTAGTGTTGAACCGGTCTCTTCAAACTTCTGGACCCATTTTCCAATAAGCCGAGCGCTTGGCGCATCATTTAAGTGACGAATATGTCGAAAATTGCAGAATTTTCTACGCGCTACAGTCGCCGAATTACCGTTTTTGTAAAACTCACGTACGCACAAAGCACGGTCCGCTCCCGAGAAACGCTCCATAGCGACTAAATTTCCAAGAGCCAGGCTACCGATTGACATACCCCCCGCGCCGCTCGGAATAGTTGCGTTCACGCAATAAGCAAAACAAATGTGTACTTTCTTTTGAGACACCCTGTATTATTATCCATATTCTTGTATTATATGTTTTTTAATAATTATTATGAAGTGTATTTCAATATTTTATTAATATTAGAGAGTTGAACCAACTGCATGAACCTATTCTTACAATATTAATCAAAATTAAAATCCGCACTTTAGAAAGTTCTCTCTAATGGCCTAAAAAATTCAAAATTTAATTAAATCATATTGTATGTTCATTGTAAAATTCAGAATAAAAAAGTCATTTAAAATTTGGCATAAGTAAATTATGATCGCATATATGAAATGAAGTTGTTGATGATTGCTCATTAAAAATTTATGTAAAAAGATTTATCGGTTTCGCGTTAACTATAATATTGTTGCCAGAAAAAAAAATAAAATTTAAAATCCGAAAATTCCTGTAGAATGACTATATGATATATTTAAAACATGTAAATTATTGACAATTATCAGCTTAAGAAAAATTACTATATTTCCATCACAACAAGCAATTACTTGCACTAAGAACTATTAGGTATATTTATCCAATGTTACAGCTAAGGTAAATTAATCTCTCGGCTTTGTCGTCTAAATCTAGAGACTCCATACCAAGTTGGAGGATTAATAATGGAGAATATTCAGGAAACTTATCCGCTTGATTATCCTAAAGGAAAATTCAGATGCACACGCTTTCAACGATGTTATTTTAGTAACAATATACCCATGAATTCCTGAATAAGAAAATGCACCAGGATGCAGTATGTTGACGTCTTAGGAAAATTAATCATTGTTGGAATTATACAAGATAGAACAATTTCATGTTTATCCTGAGTCAGAGACATATTTTTGATAAAACTTAAATATTTTATGAAACGGGAAATTTTTTAATTTGAAAACGATAACATTAAAATTGAGGTTATTCAATTAATACTGTGCTTTATCGGTCTTCCAACTTATTATTCTGTAAATTGAACCGTTAATTTAGATTTCTTAATTATACAAAAGAAGGGATTTGAAAATAAGAATTATTCACTTTCCCACATGCTGTTGCAACACCACTTATACGTGGTACCTGCAAAAAATAGTCACAGCTCTAAATTTAAAACCGTTTTTTATATCTCTTATATTAGTAAATCAATTTTTCTCTAATTTTTAAAAGCGACCTTGAATGTTCATATTTCGCAATTAATACCATTGAATCAAGGAAATTTTAGATTAAAACAGAGATCGTCAAGTCGAGAAATGTATTTTAAAATAATAATTAGTGACGCAAAAAAGACTTATTATGGTAGCCGAAAATAAGAATAAAAACCCGTGGAAATTATAAATAAGAAGACCAGCAGTAAGGGTTTAAGTCAACCTGATATTCGTTTATATGACAGTAACGTATAGTTGGATTATAAGGGTACAGCTCACAAATTAATTTTTTTTTTAAATATTAATTTACATGAACCACTCTTTAATAAATCATTTTATGTATCCTCAGCTTGTGAAGGTAAAATATTAATATTAATTGTAAAATTAAAAACTTCTAATTTTTACGGATATGACGATGTTTCAAGTTAGCATTTTAAATAGGTTAAAAACTATATGGCTTCGCCCTGATTACTTAGTCAATTTTTCCATGGAAAGTGGTTATTGTTATGTATTTTTCCTAATAAATTGAAATTTGCTGTTGTTAAATCCCTGCACAAAAAAGTGATCCAACTATGGAAACACATTTTAGACCTATAAGCCTTCTCTCAACATTTTCTAAACTCACGACAGTATTATGTATAACAGGTTGAATAGTTTTCTTTGCAAGCATAATGTTTTACACGACTATCAACATGGTTTCAAGAATGGTAAAATTTGCATACACCTTTTTTTTCTTTTGTATCTGAAATATACCGGGTGAGTCAACGATTGGATGAAGTAAGTTTGTGCCTTTTCGGTGAAATTTACAAAGAAACTATATTTATTGTTTGATACAGTTTATTTTTACGCAGATTTTAAAAATATTTAGGACTCTACAGGGTGAGCCAAAAAACTAGGACAGCCTAAAGTTGTATTTTTTTAAATAGAACACCCTATATATAAATCGTATTTTCGATTTAGCTTATAATTTTAAATCTTTTTTATTAAGGGTTTACTGTAACAAAACTTTATAGTTTCTGAGATAATTAAGTTTAAAGAAAAAAAGTCACATTTTCAAGCATCAATTCAATCCTAAATAACGTTTTCAATTTTGTGACAAATATATTCAAATTTGGAATTTAGCGAGGCCAAGGACAAGTTAACATAATTTTTACCTAATATTTGCAATAAAAGCTACAGGGTGTTGAACACATCGGCTCAAATTTGAACAAGTTTAAATGAATAAATATCTTTTTTTTTTAAATGGTACACCCTGTATATTTTCATGTTATTTAATAGAGTAATAAAAACCCTAAAAGTTTTATTCAATATATTCTATACCTATTTATAATAGTTTTTGAGATATTTCAGTTTTTCTTATTTTCCATACTTTTTTACAGAAACAGTCTTCATTATCATAGTAGCCATGTAAAATAATAATAAAAAGAAACTACAGAAACAAACAGAATGTGGTTAAATATGATGAAATACATTATTCGTTATATTACAATGGCAATAGTTTAATTAAACATAATGTGAAAAAATTAACACAACAATAACGACAAAGCAAATACATATTTACTTTTATATTAAATTGAAACAAAAAAATTACCTATTAAATACTGAGATTAATTATTTCTTTTTAATAAGTGTTCGAATAAACGACCCTCTTGTGCAATGCACAAATTTAGTCTTTTTTGCAGATTTTCTCGGACCCTGGACAAAATTAGTGGCGTTATTGTTCTACAGGTATCCCTAATCCTGTTTCGCATATCTTCCACTGTTGTTGGTGGATTAACATACACTTTATTTTTAATATAACCCCATAGGAAGAAATCTCATGGGGTGATGTCACAAGACCTTGGTGGCCGCTCAATGAAACCCCCACGTCCAATCCATTTTTGCGGATATCGTTGGTCCAAAAACGCACGAACTTCACGATGGTAATGCGGAGGCGCACCATCGTGCTGGAACCATATACTGTCGAGCTCATCCCTATCGAGACCTTGAAGCAGTTGGGGTAGTTCTTCTTGTAGAAAGTTCAGGTAACTATGGCCGTTTAGTGGTTCATTAAAAAAGTGGGGTCCAATAATTCGATTATGATGAATACCACACCAAACATTTAATGACCAGTGGTTTTGATGTTGCACCTCTCTAATCCAAAATTGGTTTTCTGTGGCATAATAATGCATGTTGCGTCTATTTACGGCACCGTTACTTCTAAAAGTAGCTTCATCACTAAACATTACCTTGCATAATAAACTTGGATTTAATTGAATCTCCGCATTTATTGTACGACAAAAGTTCCTGTCCATGCAATTCTTGGTGTAATTCCATGTGATATGGATGATACCTATATTTCTTGGTAGTACGATTAGCGGTGGATTGTGATGTTTCACATAATGCTGCTAACTGACGGCTACCAATATAAGGATTTTCCTGAACATTTAACAATACTTGTAGTTCTTTTTCTTCATTAGTTACTGGTTTGTTGACCACTTTACGTTTTGGATAATCAACAGTACCAGAAGAATCAAATCTTTGCATTAAGTTTTGAAACGTATGGGTATTAGGCTGGCGTCGATCAGGATACTTCATTTTGTAAATTCTTTGAGCAAGAAGGCAATTTTTTTGAGCCTCTCCTATTGTATAAATCATATCTATTAACTCATTCTTTGGAAAATTCATTTTACAATATAAGATGAATGCAAAAAAAACCAAACTACACTACATAAAAACCAAAAGAAGCGATTGCGGTTATAAATTTGACACACAGAAAAATGTTCTTTTACATTGTTTTTGCCATGGCTACTATGATAATGAAGACTATTTCTGTAAAAAAGTATGGAAAATAAGAAAAACTGAAATATCTCAAAAACTATTATAAATAGGTATAGGATATATTGAACAAAACTTTTAGGGTTTTTATTACTCTATTAAATAACATGAAAATATACAGGGTGTACCATTTAAAAAAAAGATGTTTATTCATTTAAACTTATTCAAATTTGAGCCGATATGTTCAACACCCTGTAGCTTTTATTGCAAATATTAGGTAAAAATTATGTTAACTTGTCCTTAGCCTCGCTAAATTCCAAATTTGAATATATTTGTCACAAAATTGAAAACGTTATTTACGATTGAATTGATGCTTGAAAATGTGACTTTTTTTCTTTAAACTTAATTATCTCAGAAACTATAAAGTTTTGTTATAGTAAACCCTTAATAAAAAAAAATTAAAATTATAAGCTAAATCGAAAATACGATTCGTATATAGGGTGTTCTATTTAAAAAAATACAACTTTATGCTGTCCTAGTTTTTTGGCTCACCCTTTAGGTCCTAAATATTTTTAAAATCTGCGTAAAAATAAACTGTATCAAACAATAAATATAGTTTCTTTGTAAATTTCACCGAAAAGGCACAAACTTACTTCATCCAATCGTTGACTCACCCTGTACAAATATACAGATCAATAGAGGTGAGAGTTTGCACTGATCATTAAATTCGTTTATATAAGTTGGCTCGTCTGGACTTTCGCAGTCCTTCTTTGAACTGGTTCCATTTAAAAGGTAGATACCAACATGTCAGTGTTACTGTAGTTCTAGCTCTGTCTATTGTAACGTTACTGGTGTTCGGGTTGGAGTTCCACAGGGATCCGTGTTGAGACCCCAACTGTATATAATTTTTACTAATGATATTTATGTTGATTTGTCTAATTTTAATATATTATCGACGTCCTGCGCTGATAAAACACATATTATTTTTGCCGTTAACAATACTTTGGATATAAATACAATGATCTTCACTATTTTTCTTAAATTGTCTGAATGGATGAGTAAGAACAAATTAACTTTAATGCAGAAAAAACTTCGTGGATAATTTTGCGTAATTCAAGATCAAAGGATATTTTTAAAACTGTAAAAATAGACAAAACTCTTATAAACTGCTCATTATCTATTAAGATGCTAGGTGTGTACATAGATCAACATTTGGGCTGGTATCCCATATTGATTATTTATGTAAACAGCTATCATCATCATACTGTGGTTTTCGTTCGTTATCTAAATAATGTAGGAAATTTGTACTTAAAACACATTATTTCGCCACTTTTCCCAGATCGCGATTTGAAATAATGTCTAAAGATTTTCAACGAATTTCTATTATTCAAAAAAAAATGCATTACACATTATTACTGGTCTCAGATGGGCACTTTTAAGGACAATTATACTCTTACTGAATTTGCGGTTTTTTGACAAGGGTGAAATAGATCATATTTATATTACTATTACGATTTGATCCGCCTTCTTTTAGAAGTCTGTTAAATATGACAAGAATTTTAAGTTGATTGCATAATTATTAACAATTCTATGGATTAATAAACATTTCAATTGGTAATAACAAATTTCCTGGCCATTTCTCAGAAAAACGCCCTCTATATTGGTAATCAGCGGGTAAAAATACATAAGAAAAACCTTAATGTGTTTCAGTAGCTTGGTCGACCACGAAGTCAAAAAAATTTTCTTGCATGCGTATGTTGTGCGCCGTCAACTGAATGTTTAGAGAATTTTTCAACATCTCTCCAACCCGTTATTGAAAACCGCCCCTCTAGAGGGATGAATATTTGAAAAAGCTGTGCGGAAACTTTCTAAGCCCTGAAAGGACAACAGTTGAATTTAAAATTTTGTAACCCCTTTGCGCCTCCGAGATCAACTTGGTCGTAAGGGCTGAAGGTTTAAAAAATTGGGAACCCTGTTGTTTGAGATACATCTGACCTTTCAAAAATTACATGAAAATCGTTATTTAGTAAAAGGAAATAAAGAAACTTTTAAAAGAAAATTCTGTTATACCTCACAATGTTTTGCTCTTTTGTCAATAATGTGATGTATTTGTCAGTTTGGGTTCTTTGATCAAAAAAAATCTGCTGCCTCAGTGGATGCTGGGGAGGATGACACTGCCTCTCAAAAGGATGTGTGAAATAATTTATTTTTCACTACACTGAGCTTACGATGCCCGCGCAGACGCGCTGCCTTGCAGGTGGCATTAGGGTGTGAAAATGAAGCCTTAATGTGTCTCAAAATGAGTTGACATTGTAGCATTTAAATTTACCAGTTAGCATCAATGCTACATGTTTTTAGTAATATGATATAATTTGTATATTTTTACCTGATTAAATTTAATTATTTATCCCTTAATTTAAAATAGTAAACATGGAATTTGTTTTTTTGGTTCACAACTCTTTTGGTCTTGTAACTTATCACTCTTTCTTCTTAACACAGTTTGTAAATTGCTGTAGTTTATATATCACATTATTTGGTTTGAATTTAAAAGTCGTAAAATATTTTACTTTTAATAAATTCTCATTTGTTTACATTCCATTTCAGTATTAAAAGTATAAGGTTATAGTTCAGTTAGCATTTGTTGTGGATGTATACCGATTCGTTGACACGAGCACAGGATGTCGAGACCGATCATTTAAGGTTGAGTATGCAGTATGGAATTTGTGGCAATTTTTTTGAACTTTGTTTTAATCATGATTAATAACTTTGGACTGTTTGATCATAATTTTCTTTTTGATAATTTTCCATAGCTTGCCAATATTTGATGTATTACCTAGTAATCAGTGTAAGGTCGGAATAAGGTTAGAGTGCTCCAGGTTGAGAATAAGGCTGGCAAAAGTAAATGCAAATATCCCTAAGATTTGTCACGTCTGGTTGCAAGAGAGATTTTTATTTTCGTTCCCTTTACTGTTGAACTGTCGAAGGTAGCAGACCAATCCTGCCATCAGCTTTGAAAGGACAGACGGTCAAGTGTTTTTTTTAAAGTGCACTAATCAATGAGGTAAGATTTTGCCCCTTATCTTTACGAACATGTGGTAAAAACAACATTTTATTTCAGGGCTATCTGAAGCCAGTCTTTTTCATCTTTGGTTTCATCTCACTCTTTTCATTTTGATATTGCTGTCAAGGCTTTCTGATGGTTCCGGCCCTAGTTTTCCTGTCCGTGTGACCACGACTATTTTAACCCTTACCCTGCGTTTGGTTGGTGAGTTGGAAGTGGCCCTGTAAAGCACCCATTCATCCACAACAACAGGCATCCTAGCAACAGCGCTGGATCAAATAATAGTAGTGAGAGGTACCATAGCATAGACCAAGTAGGAGAAAACTTTAAGTTAAAGAATTGGCGCTCTACATCAATTTTTTAAATACAAACAAAACAATATAAATATATTTTAATGTGATATAATAACATGTAAGAACTTTTTGATAACTCTATAAAACTTACGTTATTGGCAATTAAAGGTTCTAGAACGTTTGCGGCCAAATTTGATATAACCTTTTAAAAACGAGTTAACAACCATAGTTATCAAGAGAGTATAAAAACATTGTAGGTACCATTCTAATTTATGTACAGGGTGAGTCAACGATTGGATGAAGTAGGTTTGTGCCTTTTCGGTGAAATTAACAAAGAAACTATATTTATTATTTGATACAGTTTATTTTTACCCAGATTTTAAAAATATTTAGGACTCTACAGGGTGAGCCAAAAAACTAGGACAGCATAAAGTTGTATTTTTTTAAATAGAACACCCTATATACGAATCGTATTTTCGATTTAGCTTATAATTTTAGATCTTTTTTATTAAGGGTTTACTATAACAAAACTTTATAATTTCTGAGATAATTAAGTTTAAAGAAAAAAGTCACATTTTCAAGCATCAATTCAATCCTAAATAACGTTTTCAATTTTGTGACAAATATATTCAAATTTGGAATTTAGCGAGGCTAAGGACAAGTTAACATAATTTTTACCTAATATTTGCAATAAAAGCTACAGGGTGTTGAACACATCGGCTCAAATTTGAACAAGTTTAAATGAATAAATATCTTTTGTTTTAAATGGTACACCCTGTATATTTTCATGTTATTTAATAGAGTAATAAAAACCCTAAAAGTTTTGTTCAATATATCCTATACCTATTTATAATAGTTTTTGAGATATTTCAGTTTTTCTTATTTTCCATACTTTTTACAGAAATAGTCTTCATTATCATAGTAGCCATGGCAAAAACAATGTAAAAGAACATTTTTCTGTGTGTCAAATTTATAACCGCAATCGCTTCTTTTGGTTTTTATGTAGTGTAGTTTGGATTTTTTTGCATTCACCTTATATTGTAAAATGAATTTTCCAAAGAATGAGTTAATAGATATGATTTATACAATAAGAGAGGTTCAAAAAAATTGCCTTCTTGCTCAAAGAATTTACAAAATGAAGTATCCTGATCGACGCCAGCCTAATACCCATACTTTTCAAAACTTAATGCAAAGATTTGATTCTTCTGGTACTGTTGATTATCCAAAACGTAAAGTGGTCAACAAACCAGTGACTGATGAAGAAAAAGAACTACAAGTATTGTTAAATCCTCAGGAAAATCCTTATATTGGTAGCCGTCAGTTAGCAGCATTATGTAAAACATCACAATCCACCGCTAATCGTACTACCAAGAAATATAGGTATCATCCATATCACATGGAATTACACCAAGAATTGCATGGACAGGATATTGAAAGTCGTGTAAACTTTTGTCGTACAATAAATGCGGAGATTCAATTAAATCCAAATTTATTATGCAAGGTAATATTTAGTGATGAAGCTACTTTTAGAAGTAACGGTGCCGTAAATAGACGCAACATGCATTATTATGCCACAGAAAACCCATTTTGGATTAGAGAGGTGCAACATCAAAACCACTGGTCATTAAATGTTTGGTGTGGTATTCATCATAATCGAATTATTGGACCCCACTTTTTTAATGAACCACTAAACGGCCATAGTTACCTGAACTTTCTACAAGATGAACTACCCCAACTGCTTCAAGGTCTCGATAGGGATGAGCTCGACAGTATGTGGTTCCAGCACGATGGTGCGCCTCCGCATTACCATCGTGAAGTTCGTGCGTTTTTGGACCAACGTTATCCGCAAAAATGGATTGGACGTGGGGGTTTCATTGAGTGGCCACCAAGGTCTTGCGACATCACCCCATTAGATTTCTTCCTATGGGGTTATATTAAAAATAAGGTGTATGTTAATCCACCAACAACAGTGGAAGATATGCGAAACAGGATTAGGGATACCTGTAGAACAATAACGCCACTAATTTTGTCCAGGGTCCGAGAAAATTTGCAAAAAAGACTAAATTTGTGCATTGCACAAGAGGGTCGTTTATTCGAATACTTATTAAAAAGAAATAATTAATCTCAGTATTTAATAGGTAATTTTTTTGTTTCAATTTAGTATAAAAGTAAATATGTATTTGCCTTGTCGTTATTGTTGTGTTAATTTTTTCACATTATGTTTAATTAAACTATTGCCGTTGTAATATAACGAATAATGTATTTCATCATATTTAACCACATTCTGTTTGTTTCTGTAGTTTCTTTTTATTATTTTGCATGGCTACTATGATAATGATGACTTCTGTAAAAAAGTATGGAAAATAAGAAAAACTGAAATATCTCAAAAACTATTATAAATAGGTATAGGATATATTGAACAAAACTTTTAGGGTTTTTATTACTCTATTAAATAACATGAAAATATACAGGGTGTACCATTTAAAAAAAAAGATATTTATTCATTTAAACTTGTTCAAATTTGAGCCGATGTGTTCAACACCCTGTAGCTTTTATTGCAAATATTAGGTAAAAATTATGTTAACTTGTCCTTGGCCTTGCTAAATTCCAAATTTGAATATATTTGTCACAAAATTGAAAACGTTATTTAGGATTGAATTGATGCTTGAAAATGTGACTTTTTTTCTTTAAACTTAATTATCTCAGAAACTATAAAGTTTTGTTATAGTAAACCTTTAATAAAAAAGATTTAAAATTATAAGCTAAATCGAAAATACGATTCGTATATAGGGTGTTCTATTTAAAAAAATACAACTTTATGCTGTCCTAGTTTTTTGGCTCACCCTGTAGAGTCCTAAAAATTTCTAAAATCTGCGTAAAAATAAACTGTATCAAACAATAAATACAGTTTCTTTGTTAATTTCACCAAAAAGGCACAAACCTACTTCATCCAATCGTTGACTCACCCTGTACATAATTTTTTTTTTTTCAATAAAATGGAATTGTTATTTTGTTTTAATTAAATCGTTTCATTATGGAGCTGTACACCAGCAGTCAATAAATTAAAATCATTCCTCATACCTTAGTGTTTTCCTGTTTAATCACTAGGTAAGTAAAACAGATAATGTAAAACAGGTGGCGCCTATTGGATAATCAAAGCAGAGCACAACTATCTCTAAAAGAGATACGAACCTAGCCTCCGACATATTGAGCTGCCGTACGCATCCGTTGCCGTACCCTGTAAAAAGGGAGACGCCGCAATATAGGCCCCATCAAAGTTAGAGAGTCTTGGCACTTAAGATGGGTAGGTGCTAGGGTTAACCTCCAAAGAATGAGATTACTTTCACATATCGATAAATTTCCTGACAATTTTGGTGACTATAGCGAAGAACAAGGCGAAAGATTCCACCAGGATATCAAAGTGATGGAAAAAAGGTATCAGGGAAATGTGACGTAAATATTTTAGCTGATTACTCTTGGTCACTAAAAAAAGAACAAGCAAATGAAAAACAAACAAAAAAAAAATACCACTTCGTAGAAGTTTTGAAACCAAAAGAGTCAGATATAATCAACGAAAGTAAGCTACTTGTTACCAGTTTTACTGAAAACCATTTTTCAAACGGCGTTTAAAAAACAAAGGAACTGTAGTAAAATAACAGCCATAACGCTGCAGGATAATGTAACAATTGTTTTTATTTTTTGAAGCTATTAACCCTTCCAATCATGCTGTTTTCGGGAGCGCAAAGGGGATAGACAATTTTGCATTCAACTCTTGCCTTCCGGAGGTGGTTTTAGGATTAAAAAGTTGGCACAGTTCTGTGATGATACATAGACGGCAAGAAAAATTCACATATAAAAAAGTATTTCACAATATTTAAAATAATAATATTCATATCCCAGAAGAGATAGATTTTAATGAGGTGTTGAAACGGGGTTGAAAAATCGTCTAGATACTCAGTAGACAACTCACAACATATAAAACTTACGAACAAGCCATTTATACGGGTGCAACGAGAATAAGTCATATCATGTTACCTCAAAGTAAGGCAGCGATAATGGCACTCCAGTCTCAGGCCACTCGGGCATACACGGAAATGAGGAAGTAAACCATCTGACGAAGTTTGGTTCCGCAACTGAATGATATGGATCCCAACCAAGTCTATCTGCCCCAATTGCTGTTGGCAAAAGGGAATTAAAATCGTTGCTGGACAGCAAATTTATTGAATCATGGAGGGAAGCTCCTGGAATGAAGTGTGCTAAGGAACATATAAGCGAATCCACCGCACGACGTACTAAGGAACTTCTCCCCTTAAGAGGGAAAGAGCTGCGAATTGTTGTGGGATTGTTGACAGAACATTGTCACCTGAGGGCCCATCTTCATAAGATCAGTGTCGAAGACGATCCGACGTGCAAATGGTGTTGGGAGGAGGATGAAACTGTTGACTATGTGCTCAGAGAGTGCCCAGCACACAACGGACTGAGACAGAGATACTTCGGAGATACAATTTTGTTACCGCAAGCGGTTAGGCAAGTTCAATTAACGAGGCTGCTTGGATTCGCAAAGGTGATCGGCCTCGAATGACCTGCAGCTATAGTGGGATGTAAAAGGCCCAAAAGAGGTCTAGGCATCGATGATCTAGTATTATCACCCATTTATTAATTCATTCATTCATTCATTCAAGGGGGTGGTTTTTGGGGTCTAAAAAATTAAACTTTTCTGTAATTGCACAATAGACAACACGAAACATATACATGAGAAAATGTTTTTGACAATCTCCAAAGTAACGAAAATAAGAATTTTTCAAATATCATTCCTCTAGAGGGGTGATTTGCACTAAGGACTGGAGAAGTGTTGACAAATTCTCTAGATATTTAGTAGACGAATCATGACATACGCATGCAAGGAAACTTTTTTTAATGTTTCAAGAAAGAGAGAAATGGATCTCTGAAGTATTCAACTCTCTAAAGGGGGTGGTTATCAGGATTGAAAAAAGTGAAGAATATTCCCAGGTACACTCGATATATCATCAGTTTTCATTTCAAAATATCTGAATTTAAGGAATGTTCGCACCTTTCTTTAAGGGTAGAAAAAAATTGTGACCTAATGGAGCAATTCTGAGGTTAGATTTGGTTTCAGCTATCTTAAAAATATAAAAATGTGCTGATCTAGTCTGTAGTTGTGAAATGTGAAAATTTTGCTGTTTTAAATAAAATAATACATGTAAATAGCACCATAATTTTCTTAATAAATACGTATTTCGAAAATCCCAAAACATCTTTAACTGCTGTCACTTAGTTATTTTTGTATTTTCCATTAATATTTTCTATCCGAATTCTCGGTTTCTGCCTATAACGATATCTGTCAATAAAACTTTTTAAGCTCGTCAGAAAGAAAACCGTTGACATGGAAATAACGAACTTCTTAATTGAATATTTTTCTTCTTTTCCTTTTCCTTATTGGTTGCGTTTTAGAAAATGAGGCAGGATTCTGACAAAAAAGACATTTTAGGAAAATAAAATTTAACCGACCATGCTTGTTTATGAGCTAATGATTATTATTATTGGAAATTTTTAATTACCGTCATGATTGCATCACTAAAAAGCAATTTTAGGTTTTAAAAAGCAGCGGCGGCACGTGCTATACGTTTAGTAAAAACATTTGGCGTCAAATTGTAAAGACAAAAAAAAATACTGAGCCTCTTTTTCTCTCTCTCCAAAATATTGAATAAGTTAGATAGAAAAAAAATTAAAAAACTGGAACTAGAAGGAAATAGGCCTCTATTTTACTCTTTCACAAAAATTGTTCTAGTAGGTGTTTTTCCATATCTACAGTACCATTTCTCCACTTAGTATTTGATCCCAAATTTGCCCATTCGATTAGCTCACGTAGAACTAGGGGAGAGTTTATAGTAGATGAAAAATAAGGCATCACCAACTTTACGGTTGGGTCATCCTAGTAGAAAAAAAGCTGATCTCTAAAGTGGGAAAAATCTAGTTTAACCTAGTCACAGAAATAGGTCACATAGAGTTAATAGATTTATTTAAAAATATCTAGAGAAATATACCACAAATATTTACCCAAAAAAAAAAGAAAATTGCAAATGTATTGTCGTATTATTCAACATCTTACCGCCATCCTCTGGTCAGATTTAACTTCAAATAAAGCAGCCCACTGAATCGGCTCGGCTCCGTCCGTTCCGTCCGCTTCAGTCGATGGCCCCCGCTCACTGGCTCCGCACAATTCAGACTAAACAGTGATTAAAACTGTTTTAACCATTAGAATTTCTAGAGCTGTTATTTTTGATGAAAAGTGAATAAAATGAGTACTTCTTCCGACTCGGAGGAGGATATTGTTGTGGCTGCTCTAGCCTGTGTTGAAGCGAAAGTTGAGAAGCGGAGAAGAAGATATTGGGTTCATGATATTTACCTTAAAAGAAAAGTTCACGGGGAATTTTATCATTTATTTCCAGAGTTGATGACCGACAATGAAAAGTTTTTCAAATATTTTAGAATGTCTAGTATAAAATTTATGAAATTTTAAATATGTTGCCGCTCAGGAAACAAAACACTAACCTTCGAAAATCGATTCCACCAGATGACGTTTAGCGGTTACTTTAAATTAAGTGTATTATATAGTCGAATAAATTAAATTTGACGTTTACATCACAGATTTTTGTGACATAACTAATGTTTTTTGACTGTGACGTGAACGCCTAGACAATTTACTTTAAGTTTATTAGGCAACAACTATGTATAGAGAATATTATTATCATTATTATATATTCTGTATGCTCTCACGTCCTCTATCAATTCTTCGTCCAACATAGTAACAATACAAACACTACGTCTATACCACAGATTATACTACCTCTTTCTATTTTTAAAATAACCGAAGGCTTTTAGACCTTTCAGCAATTTTTTCCCTCTTGAGAATAGTCGAAGACGCCGATGCTGAAAGCGCGGAAGCGTTCTGGCCGGTCGGAACCAGTGAGCGGGCTCTCATTTATTTACGTGTAAACCAAAACGGGCCGATTGCGTGGAGTCGAGCGGTCTGAACCGAGCGGAACCAGTGGGCGCGCTGCCTAAAGGTGCGTATAAATATGGCGAGTCGAGCTCGAGTCGAGTATGCCTCGAGCTTCGAACGAGACTCTTTTGAAATTTTGCCGATTTCTATTGTTATCGAGGGCCATCGTCGGCAAATTTGAAATGAGGTAATAAATGCAGTTGGGTCACAAGAAGTCAATTTTTTTATAGTGCTATTGTTTTCGAGTAGCTCGACCGAGACTCGCAGCGATCCATTTTCTGTCGGTTTTTTGGTGCGAACTCAAAGGGTTTTTTAATCTAGTGAGACGGGTTTATGACACGCTTTTTCGAAAAAATTTACTTTGCAGTGAGACTGAAGACACGAGATTTTCTTATTTTTTTGTTAATGAAATGAAATTTATTTATCACTTGGCATTAATTGATTAAAAGTTGTTCATAAGTGAATATGGAGTGATCGGAAGAAAATAGAGGACCTGAAAATAATTCCAAAATTTGTGATTTATGGACAAAAATTTTAGAGAAGAAAAGAAGTAAATGTGTGAAATGAAATTGCGTTAGAAAATTCGCCGAGACCAGCGAGAAGAAAATTTCGAGTGCGTCGGCCATATGGAAATGGGTGGAAAAAGTGCTAACAAAATGAATTTTTCGTAGGGAAAGTGAAAATAGAGATGATACAGAGGAAATACTTTTAGAGAAAACGGTATTTGCGGGAAATTAGAAAATACCACAGGGAAGGCATGTGGATGTAATTTGTCTCAGTACAGGACACATAGTACAAGACATGTATGAAGATAAGAATACAGCAATTTTTCGAGAAGCATTCTTAGAAAGGTTATCGACAGATTTAAAACCGCTCAGGGCCACCAACTCATTACAACTCATATTGGAGGAAATTTATGGGAGTTTTGCAGCAGTTTGAATCGAAATCTACCAAAGATTAACGTGAATAAATGACGCCGGATATCTTTCAAAGATATTTTTATCAAATGATACAATTGATTCAGGAGAGGTCAGTTGTAGATTTGGATAACGCCAGTTATCATTCTAGACTGGTGGAAAAGTTGCCAATAACATAGTTGAAAAGCGATATTACAAATTGGTTATTAAAAAAATATATTTCCTTTATGAACGGTTTACTAAAGAAGCAACTTGTAAAAATTGCAAATTAGAAAGAAAGACAATTTAAGAAACATGTGATAGACGAATGGGCTGAAGAACTTGGAAATGTTGTGCTTGGAACACATTAATTAAAATCCATTAAACTTATATGGGCACAACTAATTCGTAACTCGGGATAACCCAAAATGTAAACTATAAGGAATACGTTAATTTCTTACATACATTAAAAAAAAGTATCAGCGAGGACTGGTGAAACGGCATTAACTATGTTATTAAAGAAAAATTTAATTGAAGTTCGCATCGATGCAGCCACACTCGCCGCGACAATCATCGCCAAACAAACTAGTAAATAAACCGGTTAAATTTCGTTTTTTACTTTGAAATATTAAATATAATTAGAACATAACACTCCTGAAAAAAGTAGGTTCTTTTTTAGCAACCTGAAACCGCCATATTGAACCGTGAACAGATTACTGGCGCCCTACGTATAAGCTAATTTCGAGATTACTTAAGTAATATTTCGATAATAGGAAAAACTACCTCTTATTTATTTCGGAATATAATGATATAAGGAAAATATGATATTAAAAAAATTTCAGCCAATTTGACAGCATGAGGTATTGTAATAATGGCCAGTGAACGGGAAAACAAACTCATGTAAAGGCTGATTTCCAAGATTTATTAATAGATCTTGTAAAAGTACAACAAAAAGGTATCTTTTTTATTTATAAATATAGGAGATAATATGTAAATAAAATCACTTAAAAAATTAGATTTATTTCTAATGTCCCGGCACCACAGTTATGTTGAACTCTACATAAGCTGATTTCGGGATTCATTATTAAATATTTGGAACATAAGAAAAAATTAACTACATTTCATTTCGGAATATAAAGAAAATAATCAAAACTTAAATATTTTTTTCTTTACCCTTTTATTGGTTTACAACGTCCAGATGCAATAAATCTCTTTTGCCGCCGGGCGGCGAAAAAGGGTTCGAACCGACAAAGATCAGTTCGTTGGAAGCTCGACTCGAGCTCGACTCGCCATATTTATACGCACCTTAAGAGATCCGAACATAAATAAGTACGACAACGGGTGTCTGGGAAGGTGTCAGTCGGAATCCCACTGACGAGTCCTACGACTGGCACTGGGACGAAACACCCATATCGTTAGAGAGCCGATTCAGACACGGCAGGTCTTTTCTAGGTTTTCCCTGCCAAATTACCCGATGACGACAATAATAGCCCGGAAAGAGAGACAAATAAAGACAACCCATACGAGAGACGAAGAAAGAAAACCGAACGTGCTTGTAATATAGGAGTATACAGGGATAAGTCGATAAGTAGTAAGCCAGACTTTCTCCTATATTACAACAGTATCAAATAACTAGTACGCAGATTCTTTAATTTAGTTAAGAAACTAATTTCTAGCACGTGGACGTCATTGAAACGCAATTTTAAATTCATGGATGAAATTAACAACTGACAGTTGGCGTCAAAAGCCGGTTTTAATAGATAAAGTTTACACTGCCCAAGAACAGAATCGTTCTGGGAGCGAAGGTAACAGTTCTTGAAAAGTATTATGTTAGTAAATGAAAACCAGATGAAAAATAGAAATTATGAC
Organism: Diaprepes abbreviatus; assembly: GCA_034092305.1. NCBI lineage: Eukaryota > Metazoa > Arthropoda > Insecta > Coleoptera > Curculionidae > Diaprepes > Diaprepes abbreviatus. The sequence goes on along the minus strand of JASJET010000131.1, from coordinate 1,283,724 downwards.
TTCAATTGGTCATAACTGTCAAAGCGTAATATAATTTTGAAATCAAGAACGGTGAACTCCGCACCCAGTTGGACAAGTATGATAACAACATTCAGAACAGAGACTAAAAAGTATCCGACTGAGAAGAGTGAACAGTGGAGACCGATTTCCATGGTTTTCTTGTTGTAGCAAGTAGTTATATATTATGCTGAGGTTTTCTATGTCTCCCTTTTGTTCATGGAAAGTGATTCGTTGTTTATGGGAACCATTTCTAGGAAGACCCTTGTATTAAATTTATTTTCTTTTACTAAGATTTTCGGTCTCTCAAAGTTCATCATATAACCCTTACTTAAAACATGCTCCGCAAGAGCACAAGAAAACACTCCTCTGTTACAATCGCTTCTATGGGAACTTATTCTACCTGAAAGATTTCTAGAAGTTTGGCCTATATAAACTTGGTCACAATTTAGTCATGGAATTCTATAAATAATGTTCCATTTTTGTCTCAGTGAGACAGGTATTTTTGTTCGGGAGTGGAGTAATGCGATTTTTTAAATTTGTTTCGTCGCTATTTTGATGGAGATTCCATTTTGGAAAACTTCTTTAAGTTTAAGAGTTAAATTTTCGATAAAGGGAAGTGACATGAAGATAAATTGTTGAACCGCGTTGTTGTCTTTAACTGGTAGTGATAATTGAATTGTTTGTGTATGTATTAATGAAGGTTGGCTTGCCCTTTCAAGCTTCAAGCAGTTGTAAGCTATCATTTCTAAAGTCTGGATGTGTAAGTTTAATTACCCTTTTCATTCCCAATATGAGATTGGTTTTCATTTTTGAAGGATGCTAAGATTATAAATTTATAAACCTATTTAAGCACATAGGCTTTCTGTACCACTTAGTTTTCAAAAAGCTGGTTTCTGTGCATGTTACCAACATGTCCAGGAATGGTATACTGTGTGATGAATCTTCCATTTCTACTTTGAATTGGAGACGGAAGTTGTATGAGTTAAACATCTCCAAGGTTTCATCTATTCTGTCTACCGAAGGGTAAGAAGGAAATCATCAACGTACCTGTTTACAAAAGGGATGTAAAAAGGAAGGTATTGTAAGCCGTCTTCAATAAGATCATCTAAAACGTAGTTTACTAATATTGGTCATAATTCGCGTCTCATAGGGGTTTCGTTACACCATCTACATTTGACCGCAACCTTTACATGTAAGCTTAGTGCAATTTGGGTCTGTCTTTACTACTTCGAGTACTACCAATATCAGTATGGTGTTTAAATAAATTAGTAATTAATCATTAATATTCAAATACTTCAATGAGTTAGTAAAAAGAAAGTGTAATTTTGAAATAGCTTAACAATCATTAACGTAGATCCAGGCGAGATCCAGCTTCTACCATAAATGGAGCCTCTAGATGGTAACTCGTTGTGGATTGAGTACAAGGAACAGGAACTGGCTATCATCTCTAGTACTAGAATGTCGGTACCATCTTGGAAGAGATAAGAGAGCATTCGAATGAAAATTGATGAATGGTCGACGATAGAGAGAAAAACGGGGCGATGAAAATATAGAGGGTAGGACGAGAAAAGAATATCGCCGAAAGGTCGACGACAGATTAATGAAAGATCGACGACTGATCGATGAAAGATCCATGGAAGATCGATGAAGGAGCGACGAAGGATCCATAAAAGATCGATGAAGGAGCTACAAAGAATCGATGAAAAATCGATGACAGATCGATGAAAGATCCATGAAGGAGGCCTGAAATAAAGGCCCAAAATTATTGATGAATTTACCAACTTCATACGAAAAATGCAAAAGATAAAAATTATTTTTAAGCCGGGAATACAAGTACGAAATTTAACTTACCCTAGCTGACATGTGACCTTATATCTGATTGTCAAGTTTTATTATATTTGTGGGAAAACATACGAAAAAATGTTGTTACAGCTTTAAACAGGAACTAGGCATCATAATTATTAAACTATAACTGTTCACGGGAAAAACTTGCTTTAAGATAAAATCTGCAAAGAGACGTTCTCAAAGAAGAAAGATACCTATCGGTTAATCTCTTATAACAGACAAAATGCCAGCTGAACTGTAGCTTTGATCCCAGTAATAATTCACTCTTCTGCAATAGGCAACAATGTCTGGTTGATATCATTTCTCAGAACCAACATATATCAGGAAATCCTACATGAGCGAAACAAACTCTTACTGAAAATATATCTTGGTTTCTCATTATAATCGCGGTGAAATGAAAAATAGGATTTCTGTAATTTTGGATATCTACAAGCGGAATAATCCTTTTTCGATATTTGCAAGGCTTTTCACAAGGTATGATACAATGAGCTTATAATTGAGCTTATAAGACTAGGGATCCTCGTGTATCTGGTAGGACTGGTCCTAAATTTCCTAGACCTCGGAAAATTTGTAGTATCGTTGCTACATCTACAGTGAAGTCAATTAAAGCGGGGGCTCTTCAGGGTTCTCCTCTGTTCTTCACTCTCTTCAATCTATATGGGTCAGATATACCACACGACCAATATAGCATGCTCTTTTTATTCGCCGACGATAATGCATTCAAGACGTCCTCAGGATCATTTAGATTAATTATACTGACACTACAGCAACATATAAAAAATCTGAAAAAATGAATGGCCAATTGGAAGATCAAGCTAAATCCGGCAAAAACGCAGATTGTCATGTTCACCAGATCCCGATTTGTAATCCCATACAATTATCCATTTCTCATACTCAAATTCCCTGAAGGGGTGATGCGAAATACTAGTTTTTGACACGAAACCCAACTAGTTTCTAAATACCAATTACTTATTAAACGTAAAAAATTTATTGTATTTAATTTAACGCTGTATGATTTTATCGTATTCAACGATCCTACATGTGAAATTACAGGCGGTTAACTCGATATTTGTAGGAAATAAACCTTTTTGTTCATGGATGTGTATTTCAACTGCCCGATTTAGCGATAATAAACAATGGCTTTGAATAACCTCTGAAACATCATTGATTTTTCTCAGATTTTGAGGAAATTTCTTTTTTCGATAATTTTAAAGACTTCGATGCATCGCATTTCTATTTTTTTTAATTACCCTGTTAAATCGTACCAATTTTTGATAAGTGCTGTTATGTTGGGTTTGATTTAAGGGGGGATTGTAAGCAGTCTTAAACAGGAAATTTTCTGTGAAATATACACTCGTACATAGGTCCAAAATTATTGCATAATAGTAAATAAATTTTGTACGTTATTTTTAGCTTCAAATTTCTAATTGGATAACTTTGCACGAAACTGATAAACAACTATTAGAAATAAAATAACTTCTTAATAAATGTTATTCCAGTTTAGATATTGTTGTCGTGCAATAAGTTGAATTTTGAGGTTGTTCAAGTTATATTTATTTCCAAATCGTGTCAAAATGACCGGAAAGTTATAACTTGTTTTAATAGAAATGGAATAGTAGCTTTGCAACAGCAGGATTTTGGGACAGACATACATAGCAGAAATCATAGGCGTAGAGCAAAATACTGTTTTAAGGATTGTTAAAAAGCAAGTAATATAAAAATTATACAGGACAAGGCAGAAAATGCAAAAACAAAGTTAGCTTAAAATTGTCAAGTAATAATAATTAAAAAATCTTGTTTATGTGTATCGTAACAAAAAATCTCATATCGGCTCCATTAATTTGCATCGTCTACGTGTTCCCAAGTTAACAGCTGAATGAAACATACGTGCTTCAATGGGCAGAGGAACCAGTGACTAATTGGGATAAGGTTATGTTCTTAAATAAACGAAGAAGAGGGTATAATGATAGAATAGCTGTACATTCTGGTTATGCTAAATCATATTGAGCGTTTATTCCGTGGAGAAGTAGGTGAAATTTTTTTGTTTAGTCAAGAAAACGCACCTCCACATGGCATATTAGTAATACTCAATTTTTGTGAAGAATAAAATGTAACCTATGTAAAATGGCTTTCAAATTTACTAGAGATAAACGTGATAAGATACGCCTAGGATATTTTTAAAACACAAAATATCTCCCCCTCCCTTGAGTCATTAAGAATCGCAGCTATAGAAGAATGATATATAATTTCACAGGCCCAATGGGTCTTTTAATTGACAGTAGGTCCGATCATCCAACATCTTGCATCTATCTCTGATGGTGACAATATAGGCTATTTTTTTTTTATTATGACTGACATTGATTTTTTGACATTAAGATCTTTCAGTTATTGGGTTTTTTATCACCATATTATAAAAAGGTTCCCTAATGAACCATGAATAATACAAAGAAATCTGCATAATCATAATAATTATGAATATTCAATAATTTTGGACATATGTGTATTTGAATCTTCAGAGAACCTAAACTCATTCCAAATTTATTTTCACCTTTTGAAATTCCTCCAAGTAATTAATATTAATAATTACTGATTCAAAATATGTAATATAAAGGAATATTGAATCATATCCTTCATCAAGGTTCTGACTAATCCACTCACTACCTGAATTTCTAAAAATATATACAATTTAACTAGCTAAAAAAGAGAATGGTTATTTTGCAAATATCAAAGTGGTATAACTCCTCAAGACGAAGTAACTTCTGGTAAAATAATTATGCCTTTCAACAAAATTGTCATACAAATATAGGTGTATTGTTTAATATTAAATGAAATTTTAAAAATATGCAAGGAAAGCTAAGTTAGTATTTTGCTTTTATTTTGCAAAAAGTTTGCACATGATTGGGCCTGTTTAAATTAAAACTGAAGTTAAGTATATTTTTTTGTATTATAATCATAGGAGAATTTTGTTTTATTTTGTATTTTTATTTGTTGAAAAAAAGTTATCAATTTAGTAGTGTATGTTTCCTTTTTAATATATAATTTATTATTGACAACCAAATATTAAGGATATAAGCGGGAAACAAATATTTCCATACTTCCATATATATATATATATATATATATATATATATATATATATATATATATATATATATATATATATAATTGAAGGTTTTCGGGCATCCCGTGTATGTGCTAAGTCCCTCTTAGGACTGTAAGGCAGCTGACGTTTCGGTGAAATCTCATTCACCATTTTCAAAGCTCACTCGTAGACGCCATACAGTGAGCTTTGAAAATGGTATATATATATATATATATATATATATATATATATATATATATATATATATATATATATATATGTTATATAAACCCAAAAAATATATATATATATATAATATCTTTGTTTTCTTAAACCATCTATATTTATTTTTCTGAAATTTCTTGGGTATGAGGTTTTTTGTTTTTAAAACAATCTAATCAAAATTTGACGTTTCGCCTATTTTTTTTTGGGCTGTATCAAAAATATATTGTCAGTCAGTCTATGGATAAAATCTACAGAGAAAAACAGAACAATCAGCCATCACTGAAACAATTAAATACACTTAAAATAGACATACATATTTTATAACTAACACACTGTACAATATTAAAAATGTAAATTTAAAATTCTTTGCTAGATACGCACCCGTTGTAGTTGTGCCGTATATAATTCAACTAAGAGTATACATTGTCAGTATGAAGGAATTTGGTATTATCAGTAAAAGTTTTTTTTTAATATATTTTTATTAATTATTTGTGGAGCAATTATTATATTATTAAAGAATCAGATATTTTTTTTTGGTATTTTAGTGTTGTATTTGTTATAATTTTTAATGCAGTTTTTAATTAATTAGGTTATTATAAATTTGGCTAAGATTTTTTATATCTTGTTTGTGATTTACGACATGCTTTTCTTTTTTAATGCGAATCATCTCCTTAATAAGCAGTTTGCGGTAGCTTTGGTCCTGGGCTAATATCTGTGTATTTGCGAAATCAAATTCGTGTCTTTGAGAAGATTCGTGCTTATGTAACGCAGTTGAAGCATTTTTGGTGTACTTGTGACCATTCAGTCTATTATCCAAATATTGCGTTGTCATGTCTATGTATTTTTTGCGCAGTTTAGACAAGGTACAGCGTATATTAAATTTGACTTCTTTTTGGTTGCTACTTTGCTTTTTAACGGAGTGAAAAGTGAAGACAAAAGATTTTGAGATTTGTGGCATACAACAATGTCGTGTTTTTTTAAGGTGTATTTTATTTTTTCTGAAAGTCCTTGAGTGTACGGCATAGCTATGTATTTTTTGTTACCATCTGGGTTCGCTGATTTGTCTATATTACTAGTATTATAAAATTTATGAATTCGTTGTTTAATAATTTTATTAATTTGGTATTCTAAAAAGTTATTTTCAATCAGAATCTTTTTGACTTTCTTAAGTGTTTCGGCTCGATATTCAGGAGACGTTAAAGTTAGTGCTCTGTCTGTTAGACCGATGATAACGCTGTTCTTTTGAGATAGGGGATGGTGTGAATTGTAGTTCAAATATCGGCCAGACCATGTTTCTTTTGTATACCACTTCGTCTTAAGGCATTCATCAACATTGCTTCTTATTATTGTTATGTCCAAAAAGTTAATCCTACTGTTTTGTTCGATTTCTGATGTAAATTGTAATTTGGGGTGAAAGTTATTGAAGCAATCTAAAATGTCTTGTACATGGATTTCTGGAACGGCAGTAAGGCAATCATCAACATACCTTTTAAAAAAGTCATAGGGATATTAGTATTATTTAAGACGGTTTCTTCTAAATACTCCATTACAAGTTGTGCAACTGTGGAAGAGATGGGTGATCCCATGGCACAGCCATCTAATTGTTGGTAAAAAGTATTTTGGTATTGGAAGTAATTATTAGTTAACGTTAGATTTATAGATTCTATAAAAAGATCTTGATTAAGGCTGGTATGTTCCTTTAAAATTTCCCACTTTTCTCTTATTATTTGATTTAAAAGTTCGTTAGGTATATTGGTATATAATGATACTACGTCAAGAGAAAGTAAACTATAATTATTTGGAATTTTTGTTCTGTTAATGAATTCCTTAAAACTAAAAGAGTCCTTTATATAATACTCATTTTTACAAGTAATTTTTGATAAACAATTACTAAGATATTTAGATAATTTGTAGAACGGTGATTGTATGCACGAGACTATGGGTCTAAGTGGAATGCCTGGTTTATGTAATTTAGGCAGTCCGTAGATCTTCGGTGCAACTGCGTTATGTATTAATAATTTTTTGCCTTCCGTTTCAGACATGAGTTTTTTGGATATCATTTTCTTGATCAAGGTATTATTTTTTAATTGAAAAGTGTTAGTAGGATCACTGCGAAGTTTCTTGTATGTTAGGTTGTCAGATAGTACATTATTTAATTTTAAGTTGTAGTCCTTTGTGTTCATAACTACAGTTTTATTTGTTTTGTCTGGTTTTAAAATGGTTATATCGGGATTATCTTTAATAAATTGTTTTGCTTTATTTAGTTGCTTGGAAATTTTTTTCTGGAAGGTATTTGGTTTTTGATTTTTATGTTTCAATTTCATTTTATGATTTGTAATTATATTTACAATATCAGCGCGTATGGTATCTTTAATTTCAGTGGGCTTGTCATGTATGGCAGATTCTAAACATGCTATATATTCAGTTGTTGGGAGTTGTTTTTCAGTTACCACTGGTAATGCGAATTTACCACCCAAAGAAAAGCATGTCGTAAATGACAAACAAGATATAAAAAATCTTAGCCAAATTTATAATAACCTAATTAATTAAAAACTGCATTAAAAATTATAACAAATACAACACTAAAATACCAAAAAAAAATATCTGATTCTTTAATAATATAATAATTGCTCCACAAATAATTAATAAAAATATATTAAAAAAAAAACTTTTACTGATAATACCAAATTCCTTCATACTGACAATGTATACTCTTAGTTGAATTATATACGGCACAACTACAACGGGTGCGTATCTAGCAAAGAATTTTAAATTCACATTTTTAATATTGTACAGTGTGTTAGTTATAAAATATGTATGTATATTTTAAGTGTATTTAATTGTTTCAGTGATGGCTGATTGTTCTGTTTTTCTCTGTAGATTTTATCCATAGACTGACTGACAATATATTTTTGATAAAGCCCAAAAAAAAATGGGCGAAACATCAAATTTTGATTAGATTGTTTTAAAAACAAAAACCTCATACCCAAGAAATTTCAGAAATATATATATATATATATATATATATATATATATATATATATATATATATATATATATATATATATATATATATATATATATATATGTTATATAAACCCAAACTCTTCAATTTTGTGCACACAACTTCAATATTATTTTTCCACGTGAAATTGCAATCCAGAACATCCCCTAAATTGCAAGAAAGTGACTGACACCAATTAGTAAATGTGTTTATAATTTGATTAACAAGGGCCTGCAGTCGCCTGAGATCTTTCCCAGAAATTATGATTACACTAGCATCAGTTAATCAGACCGGCTTTCCACACATTATATTATGTGAGAGATAATCACTACACAGTAATAACGTTCTTTATAATAAAATTTAACCACCTTCTAAGCGCTAAAAAGTGAAAAATAACAACGTAAATTTTTTTATGGGATTGAAATTTTTGAAGTCGGCGCCAAATTATTATTTAAAAAATGCCCATGATTTTATAACTGACTTTATTTATGATTGCTCTCTTACTATAGCCTCTTAATATTTTGCGGTAGTACTTATTTGTTCCATTTGGTGCCTATTTGGCATCCACCTTAAATATTTCAATTCCATATAAAATGTATATTATTTCTTTTTACTTGTTAGTGCTTTTTTAGGGGGCGGTTCAATCTTTTTGTAAAAAATTTTATTTTTCGATTTTTAGTTTTGAACTCGTGTCGATATCCATAATTTAACTACGTACCAAGCAAGATCTTTTCAGGCGTGGCAAATTAAGTAGAAGGCATATTTATATTAGATGATGAAGGAGTCAAGTTGAGAAATATTTATGTAAATTTTCCGGTGTTATAGTAGAATAGTTGAGATTCATACACATTAGGTAAGATATCAGGTAGTTTTATGTGCGAAGCTGATGGAACAGTAGACTTAATGGTTCTTGAAAAACATGTGTTTTCAAGCGAGGCCGATAATGACACTTCATCCATAATAGATAAGCTGTCAGATGGTCTTGTATTGGAAATCGGTAGAATGGCAACTCTACCTTCATCAGCTTTTGAAGAACTGGCATTATCATAGTAGCTGGGTATTGGCATATCTGTCTCATAAAATCCATTGCAGAGTCAGAAGAAGTAATATCGTTGAACAGTGAAATCCTGGTTACTTTGTGTCCTGATTGAATATTGTCAATTGTAGCAGTGATGTTGTCAGTTATTCCATAATTTTTTATTGTTTTTCCAGGATTATTAGCTAGCCAGTTGTCACTTGCTCTGTTGTAAGACTTATTTAGAGGTCCGTAAAAATATCTATCAAGAAGTTGTAAGCTATAACTACAGTGTGGAGGGAATGACAGAACTGTCACCCCATCAGCTCTGAAATAATTCAGTACTTCGATAGACAAAAGAGAGTCATAGGTATCCACAAACATGGGAACAGGTCTTTCTTTACTGGGTTTAGTTTGTTTTACGAAATGTTTGATATACTTTATAAATTTTTTCTCTTTCATTCATCCTGATGGATTAAGATCATCAGCTGATCCTTGTAATATACCCGTAGAAGAACAAAAAATGGGGGAACCGTGTTTCCAATAACTGAGATAGCTACAACAACTGTCACTAGTGTGCCTCGCTCATCTGATATCATTTAACCTAAGTTTTTAATACCATGACAAGCTAATACTCTGTTAGGTGCCTACATGTAGCGTTGTAGGACCCGTTTTAGATATCATCAGGGCCAAAATTCAAATGTTGGTAAACGCCATTTAAGTGAGCGAAGAATAAATTAACATCGTTTTTATTAAATGATATAGCTCTCGATAAACTTATTGCATGAGGTGATCGGATTGATAGAGAAAGATGATGTTTAAGAAAACTTCCTAACCAATCTTCACTGGCTATCACTTTTGTTTTCCAAGAATTAGGCATAAGTTTTTTAAGCGGAGTGTGATTTTCAGCTGTCACTAAATGACGCAACACTCGATAAGCCGACAAGTGTTTGATTGTTAATCTACCTACCCCAATAGTCAACCATCCCTCAACTTAAATGCGTTCCAACCAATGTTACAAACGATAAGTAAACGATCAGTCTTCTGTTCCATCTAAGATTCAAACCTGTTTGAAACGGTTTGCAGATCATCTACTGACTATTCATTTGGTGCAAGCATATTACTGTTTTTTTGATTACAACATAACATATAATTCACCAAATTACCAAATCTTTTATAGATTTGTTTTTCCATCGAATAAAAACCCATAAAATAACTTTGATTTGCAATATTTTAGTATATTTGACAAGTCTACATTTATTTTGCTAAGGTTATGTTCAATTCACAAACTCCAAATAAATTGGTAGCTAAATAATACAGACAAGAGCGTTGAAAATCATTTGCAAACTGTTGGAAATCTGTTTGTGAATCAAGGTTAGAACGAACCTGTCACCATGTAAAATTAATTTAGTTAGTTTTAATAGTTCTAATAAATTAAATGACAAATCCTACCATAAAAGAAAGGCAATTATATACAATCGGAAAATACGTTAATCTTATGAATTTATTTTGCGGAATTAGTTCTTAAAAGCCTTTTTATATCAAAAGAAAAATATATAAATTGTTTCACAAAATATAAAAGAAGTTTATTCAAGGCTAGTGTTTAAGCCACCCTATATAGAAAACAAATAAAATTAAATTGTCGGATTCCAGTAGTTTCATAAAACAAAGCGTTTCCAAAATTGATATTATTCCATACTTTACAGACATTTTGCTCCACACTGTTCAAAATAACCTTAAATTTAATGTACATTCATTAATTCAATTTAATGGTTTTCTAACTTAAACCGTGAATAAGTTACATGTACTTTGAAATTAAAGCTTTATACATTACATTTAATTGAATGTTACCTTAAATTTCAATAAACTAACTGAAAATATACTAAATTTAATGTACAATTACATCAGATTTAATATAAAAAATTATTAAATTTGATGCATTAACATTAAATACATTTAAGAAACGGTTTACGAAATTTGCTTCCAGCATATTACCTTAAAATTAATGTGAAGTTTTTTTACAGTGCACTATGTCACAGTGTAGCCAATGCATACATTTATTAAAAATTAAAACCTATTTTTTTTATTAAAAACCAGAAAGAATTTCGCAAATTAAAAGCCATTTTAATATTTATAACAATATATTTTTATTTTCAGGTAAGTACCATACCTTCAGCTCTATATAAGAGGCCTATTTCAACTGTGAGTATATTAAAATAGTATTTTAGTTAATCTGGTTAAATAATGTTAAACGGATATTTTTTTTAAACTCTTATAAATATATATATATATATATATATATATATATATATATATATATATATATATATATATATATAGATACGATATGAGTTTTAATATAGTTATATAAATGTATTTGAATAGTGAATGTATTAGGAACTAGTAATGATATATTTGTAAAAGTGTTAAGAAATACTTAACACTTTTAATAAATCGTGACAATATATATCATGCAAAATTGCATCGCAAAAAAAGGAAGAATGACAAAGTTTCAATGCTATATATTGGAACTGACGGACTAACATAAAGAAATTATAAGGGTGTGTGAATACAGAACCCTATTTTTCAAAAATGAACTGCACTTTAGCAAGACTAATATTTAAAAAATAGTTTCTAAAATTAAAACTCTTTTACATCACAACACACATCTGAAACCTAAACACTATAAATTAAATCGACAATTTCCTTATAACACCAGTATTAAACAAATATTTTGAAAACTTAATTTTATATGTAAATACAAAATCTTTTTGAAAAAATTAATTAAGCTGCATCCATCTTACTGTTTATTATTATGTCAATTTTATTAAATAACTAACAGCGGTGGTAGACGTTTAAATAAAAAATCATAAAAAAATAATTTTTTGCCAGCATTTTTGACGTAAAATGAAAATATCGGCTTGTAGAATGATATGTCTACTTCTAAAATCTTTTTACAAAATTAACATCGGACCAGTACACTAAAAATTTAAAATGGGAATGATCTGGTTTTTGCACGTCAAATGGGGTGACTTCGGACACCTTTTACAACTTTTTTCGCACAGAGAAAAACCCAAAATAATAAAATTTCCAAAATTTTTTGACCATTTTAAATTTTTTCTATTTGTATTAGTCTCTTCCTTTTCTTTTGAGTTAAAGTCTATCCGAAGTCACCCCATGAAGTGGGATGACTTCGGACAATGGTATAAAACTACGTAAAACTGATTTCTACCTCTTGCAGAAATGACTTCGAATGCAAATTTTCTTTTTTAAATGATTCAAGAAGGTAAAATCATTAGGTACCTATGACAAAAACACCATTTTGTTATAAAACCATCGTTTATTGTAAAAATGAAACTAAATATTTTTTTACCTAAAAAAAGAGGAATATTCTATTCTAGAAAAACAAATTCTTATGTGGCAGATACGGCAATGGTCTATTCTATAGTTAATTAGGTCAGGTAGATTGATAAACTTATAGTGATCTCTTCGAAGAGGTAAAGGAAAAAGCCTTTGAATAATTTCATATATTCCAATAATGCTTTCATCGGACACGCTTAGAAAATGAAGGAAAACATCATCTCCACATTTCTTTTTTAGAAGAAACGTAATAAAATAACTTTCACTTTCCACATTTAAAATTTTTGCAACATAGAATTTGCTTTTTGAAGAATTTTCTATGGGAAGTTAGATTAAAATCATAAACTGTAATATTTTCATTTGAAAAACAGTCTCGTGGTTCCTCGTTGGTATTTCTTCCTCTTAGTCAGAGGTGTCGAAATCCGATGGTAAATAGTTTTTATCCAAAAAATCAAGGTTTTTCTTTAGTTTTTTATTTTTCTCTGGTAATTTCTAACTACAATTAGTCTTAAAACAATTGTTCATCAGAGTTTGGGTTGAACTTATTTTTTTCGTTCTAATTTCAATGAATATATATATATATATATATATATATATATATATATATATATATATATATATATATATATATATGTTATATCGTAAAGTTTCACGGATAGTGGAATAAATGGTTTGGTTATTCCGGGTTTCAATCCGTTCATTCCAAAAATTGTTTTGCCTACGTTTCGCCAAAATCTCATTTGGCATTTTCAAGTGTGTTTCGTTTTGTTACTCGCTGAGATGGTTGTCTCCGTTGTCTTTCCAGTTTTGTTTAGCTGGTTCACCTTTTGATTGGGCGAGCGGCTTCGCATGCTCCTCCCCTCTGTAGAACGCGATATATTTGATTCTTGTATGCTGTTCTCTCTGTTGATTTTGGTTGTTTTGTTTCTTGATTTTTTATTACTGTTTTCCATGTGGTAAGAAATATTTAAAACATCGTCCCGTTTATTTAGCTGTCCCGCTTTTCCAATTTCTGGGGCCTCTATTATGACACGTATCTTGTAGTTTTGTATATGTGCTATTTCTTTTGCTTTTTCTAAATCCATGGTATATCCGATTGTTTGGTGATGTTGATATAGCTGAGGTTGTCTGTTTGTTTTTGAGACTAATTTTATGTTCTTGAATTCTTGCTTATATGGGTCTGTTTGTTTGCCCTATGTATGTTTGATAGCAATCTGCACATGGAATGCTGTAAATGCCATGATTTTCAAGATTGGTCTCATCTTTGGGATTTCCCAGGATGCTGGCTATTGTTTTTTGTGGTTTGAATATGGGCTGTATATTGTGTTTTCTTAAGATTCTTCCGATTCTGTCCATTATTTCTTTTAGGTATGAGATTATGACTTTCTTCCTTGTTTGATCTTGGTCTTTTCTTGTCTTTTTATGACTTTCTTTATATCTGATTGTGAAAAACCATTCCGTTCTAGAGCTACTGAGATGGGTTTTACTTCATTTTGTTTTGTGTCGAGTTTTGTTAGGCGGAGAGATCTTGATATTGGTGTGTTGACTAGTTGAGAGGGATGGTGATGTGATTCTGCATTGAGATATCGATCAGTATATGTGGGTTTTCGATATACGCTGACACCCAGGGAGTTGTTGGATTTTTTAGTTAATAACAAGTCCAAGAAAAGAAGTTTCTGATCTTGCTCGATTTCTAGCGTGAATTGGATTCTATGGTGGATATTATTCAGGTATACAAGAAAATCGTCTAGGTGTTCTTTTCCATGTGGTCATATTATAAAAATATCATCAACATAACGTTTTCAAAATTTCGGTTTTAAAGGTGTCTTTGGCAGCACTTCTTGTTCGAAATATATCATAAAAAGATTGACTATAACTGGTGAAAGTGAGGACCCTATAGGTGCGCCATCTGTTTGTATATTTGATTGTTGAATATGAAATATGTGTTTTTAGACGGTGTTTTGCAAGTTCAACTATATAGGCTGGAAAATCTTCGTTCATGGTGATTTTATCCAAAGTCTCATCCAATGGTATGCTTGGATCTAGCGATTTTTTGTCGAGACTTGCTGAGGTGTTGTTTTCTTCAAGATGAATGTTTTTGATCATTTTGGTTTGCTGTTCGGAGTTTTTCACGAAGGAACTGGCCAGTTGGTTGCATTATACTTGCTAAATAGTTTTCCAGTTTTTATGTTGGAGATCCCACGGTGCTCACTATTGGTCTCAGTGATGCATTTGTTGTGTGTATTTTTGGTAAGCCATACAGTTTTGGACATCTGCTTGATTTTTCCCTTGGTATTATAGATTTTTCCTTTTCTGGGTCTTTGACCTTGGCTTCTGTAGTTTTTTCAAGATATGTTGTTGAATCTCTGTTCATTTGTTTATAAGAGGCGTCTTTGAAAATTTCTAACATTTTTGGCCAATATTCGTTCATTACAACCATGACATATCCCTTATCTGCTGGTATTATTGTTAGTTCCATATTCTTCCTTAAAGATGATTGGACTTGATGTTCAGCTCGCGTTAAGTCTGAGTTGGGAGGCCTGCTTAATTTCAAAATTTGCGTTATGTCTTTTCTGGCTTGTTCTTTTTCGTAATATTTTTCTGTTATCAGAATGCTGCGACGACTTTTTTTTCAAATATTATCTCGACTGAACTATATAACAAAAAGACTTTCGCTAAAACACTGAACTCTTTTTACGCTAAAATTGGAGTTAACCGTCTCAACTTTTTAACCTTCGCTAGCGCGAAGCTAAGTGAACCTACTGGTTATGTAAGTTCTACTGTAACTTACAGGTTGCTTGCATCACCGGAATAATCGTTTTACCTAAATATCTGATTTATCACTTTGAAATTTAATATTCTAACCTGGTTCTGTAACGCTATCCTATATATTTTTTTTGTATACTTAATAAAAATTAATGAATCTCAAATCGCCCAGAATAAAGCGCCCAACATAAATAAAACCTTTAATGCGAAGGGGCTCAGCAGTTAATTAGTTTTATTATGATACTTAATTAATCCCACACTTTTACGGCAATAAAAAAGAACTTCCAATGAAAAGAAGCTTCATTAAAGTTTGCAAAACTGATTTTATTTTTCCAAGGCGATTTCAAAAGCCATTCAAAACTCTTTTTAATACCAAATTTTCAACCATGCACTTCCATTATTCATCTTTTAGAAAATACTTGGCTTTTCTTATCTGTCACCGTTCCTCATCCTACGCTTTTCTTTCGCTGCCTACTTGATTGATTAACCCTCTAATCTTAGCCGCATACCATTAGACATTTTAATAAGCTTTCAGATATCGGATTTCCCGAGGATTTCCCACAGGAAAAGCCATATACTATTTCTTGGATACGTTACCGAGTTCTGGGATTTTTGTCGATCTTTTTAGCCTCCAGTTTAAAGTTTAATTAGATTAGTTTCTTTAACCTTTTGACATTTACTATGATTGCAGCGATATTCCAAGGGGAACGTAATATAATGCGGAATACATTTCTCAGTTTACTTGGTAATTCGCTCAATCATTTTCATTGAGACTACTAACTGAATCAGCAAGTTCATTATGAATTAAATGAACCTCATCATTCTCTAGGAAAATAGGCCGGCCTCATATGAAGTGATTTTGAAATTTATAATTAGTAGATTTCTGATTACGTAGAAACCTTCAAAATGATTATAGTAATTATGTAGTGTCTGATATCTCATTTTCTTTTTTGGGGAAAATTTTTTATTTAACAATTAAGATGTGATAAAACATTTTTTCGAGTTCTAGGGAAAGCTATTTTTTTCAGTAAAAAAGTTTCACACAAAAGTTGTGCGCTTTGAAAATATCTACAAAACGAGCTAATGATCATCCAAATCGGATAATTTGTTCATTAGTTATTGCAAAAACCTGTTAAAATGGCTGTTTCTTCAATTGTTTATAAACAATAGAAAAATATATTGTATTAATTTTATACTGCAGCTAAAGGAGCCTCTTGTTGCATACAACAAATAGACAAAATTTCAAATAAAAGTATTCAATAGTTTTTTTGCACAGTAAGTTTGTTTATAACTTTTTATGTTTTTTGGATTGTTTATTCCCAGCGATCTAGAGGTTGTACAAGCAGTCTGCGCGTAAGCAAATGAAAGCTCCATGCTTATACTAACGATAACGAAAAAGAAAGAAATGAATTGTTGATCTTAAATTGTTGAAACAGATAAATAAAATTGGGGTTCGCTTAGAAAATAAATAGAATAAGTCTTCGACAATTGTTGATATCGAAATGCCGATAAATGGACGCAATAGCTCAGATCTTGACGCACATTTTGAAAAAAGAAAAATTGTATACCACTACTAGAAGCTTAGTATTTTTTTCAAAAAATCGCTGCGGAGTTGTTTAATAATTAATAATATTAAGGGATTATTTCAGTAGGAACTCAGAGGGAGGTGTTTAAACTATTGTATGCAGGAGTTTTTAACTCAATTATTTCAAAATTGTAGATGTAGCAAAAGTGTGCACCTACTCCGACGGTCAGAAAGTGAGCAGTGGAGGGGACGTTCTTTCGGCCTGCGGCGCACAGAAAGAAACGAGACTCGAACGCTTCAAAATCGAACAATAGATGATATGTTTTTGTAATCTAATTATTATTAAACATACCAGTAAACAAGTTGTTGCACTTTTATACATTTTATGCATAATTATAATTTTACCGCACTTGGGTGCTTTTCAAATTGCGAAAAAAAATTGTTATAGTGGTCAACTGTAATTAGGAATATGAAAAATTAAATTGATTTTTAATGTATCATTAATATTTATCGAGATATAGCATGAAACAAATAGTCACATTTGTTGATAGCATTATTATTTTTCGAAATGCAGAATGAACTACATTTGACGATTATATTGTAAGCGATTATCCAAGCTGGAATTATAGTAATATTACTTTCAAAGACGATGAAAGTAATAGGGGAGAAAATAATTATAATTATGATAATAATGATGATGTTGATGATGATAATAATTATGTCAATGATGAGAGTAATGATGATGATGAGAGTCATAATGATGATGACGATAAGAGTAATAATGATGATAATTGTAATGATAATAATGAAACCAATGATAGTTTCGAAAATGAGTGCCCATCGATGTCTAAGAAAGGGAGAACGGAATAAATATTTTGTATAGATTTAATCAAAAAATATGTATGTTAGCAAAATATTTTGTATGTGAAAAATGTTCGTCTAATAAAATAAACTAAAAAGTTAACATGTGTTTTTCTTGTACAACCAATAATTTGGCGGCAAGTGACGCAATTTATTTCATGCTATAACCGCATAAATATTAATTGTACATTAACAAAATCAATCTGATTTTTAATATTCCAGTTAGTAGTATACTGTTGAATACTGTAACATTTATTTCGCAATTTGAAAAAAAAAATGCAACAATTTATTTATTGCGATATTTAACAATAATCTGATTACAAAAACTGAATGTTCAGTATTCTAATCTCGTGGAGTAAAGATCCCTGAAAATGCCTCGAGCAATCATAGGCGAGACGTCGGATAATAATTCCAATTTGACACGGTCTAAACTCAAGAACCATGATTTTCAACATTATTAGACATGTTTAAATGAATTTTTATGCTAAAATTAACTCAAGAAAAACTCTTTAAAATTTTTCCCATTTATTTGGAAACACCATGTATTATTCTAGAACCCAAGAAAGTTTACACGTATTTTGTCGTTTTGCGAAAAGATCATTCTGAACGAAGTTATCGAGATTTTAAAGTTGAGCTTAGAGTTTTTGCAGTGAAGAAAGATGAAAGTATTTTTTTATTCAGATTTGTACAGGGTGTCCGGATTTCGTTGTTTTTGCCGGCTAGCTTGCGTATTTTTAAACTTAACGGGATGCGGTTTTCGTGAAGTGGTGTTGCTTTTGCGTGAAACGAAATTTGCCGCAGACAGAGTTTTCACAGCACTCTTAGTTTTTTAGATACATGTTTTTTTTAGAAAATTTGCCATTTTGGAATATCCCTCGTATTTCGGTTATCTTTTTAGTTATCGAAAAGGTAAATATTGACTCAAAAAAATTTCATGTAAAATTCAGTGGTGTCGTTGGTGTTTCTTTAAGTACTATTGTTCCTAGATATATATATATATATATATATATATATATATATATATATATATATATCGTTTCAAAAGCCCTTAGTAAGCGGAATGCAACGGTTGATGAATATGCGGGGTGTTTCATTGAAAAAAAAAAAAAAACAGAAGTTATATATATATATATATATATATATATATATATATATATATATATATATATATATGTATATATATATATATATATATATATATATAACTTCTGTTTTTTTTTTTTTTTCAATAAAACACCCCGCATATTCATCAACCGTTGCATTCCGCTTACTAAGGGCTTTTGAAACGATATATAACCCTTAATAATTATTTTTTTGTTTAGGCCATTTAAATATCCTTTTTAGTTTATTTTTTGTATGTTTTAATTTTTTTAAGGGGCCGTGAAAACAAAATTCACAAAAAAACTTTCAAAATGCGACTGTCAAAGTTCTAAATTATTATAAAGCTTTTGCTTGTCTATCTACTACTGGTATCAATTTTCAACTTATTATTACGTAATATTCATAGTTCATTTGTTATTTTGTTAGTTTTTAATATATTATTCAATTATTAATTTTCCTATATAATGACTGTAAATGAGCCCTTTGAAAATCGCGACAATTATGGTATTCTGTTGTTTCACACAGTGCAATTAAAATTGTGAAGAAGCTACGCAAATGTATTTAGTTAGATATATGTATCATTAAATGTTATATTCTTGGATTTTAATATTATTATTATCTGATATCTGGAAAGGAGGCAACCCCATAAAGCGATATTTAGCCGCATTAAAAGTAATTTAATAAATTTCAGAACATTCTTCAAGCCGTGGCCAAAAGTTTACAATAAGCCACAATAAGAAATCCAGGAAATAATTATCCTGATAAGAGTAGAAAATAACCCTTCAACTTTGTTTTATCGGCTTTAAAATGAAATAGGAGTGCCATTTAAATTTAGACTCATACACAATTTGCATTTTGGAAACGCACAACGAAAAGTCATTTTCTGTATTATCAAAATTTAAACAAAAAAGTTGTATGATCTGACAAAGTTTTTATTAACAGTGCAGGTAAGACATATTGGTCACAAGAAAACCATAACATTATATTTCTTCGCGAATGAAGGCGAGATTGAGATTCAGCGTCTCTTGCTTTATTATTGGATCTATAATTAACTATCATATATATGAAGTTAGATGGCCCAACTCAGGCCACTATGAAATAGACAATCACACGGTATACTACTGCGGAGATACAACAACAAGAAAGAAAAACGGAGTAGCTATTATAGTCAACAAAGAGGTTAACAGTTGTGTACTCAGTTTTATAGGCATATCGGATAGAGTTGCACTACTTAAAATTAATGCCAAACCATTTAATATGAATATTGTACAAGCATATGCTCCAACCTCGGAAAGCTCAGAGCAGGAAATAGAAATTTTCTATGAACAGCTAAAAGAAGCCCTTAAACACACCAAAAAACAAGAAATCAATGTCCTGCTGGGAGACTTTAACGCTAGAGTAGGCAAAGGAGTAGTAGATAATACTGTGGGTCAATTTGGACTGGGCAAGAGAAATGATAGAGGGGATCGTCTTATTCAGTTCTGCCAAGAAATGGATAGTGCGATAATGAACACCTTTTTTCAGTTACCGCCTCGAAGACTCTACACATGGAAGTCTCCAGCTGATTGTCCCAAAAAAGTGATAAGAAACCAGATAGACTATATCATCATAAACAAAAGATTTCAGAATTCCGTAAAATCCGCAAAAGCATATCCGGGAGCGGATGTCCCTTCAGACCATAATCTTTTGCTGAGCCGGATTAAGCTACACATGAAAAAGATCTGGAAAGGAAAATTCCAAAAACGACCGGACATTCAGAGGTTGAAAGATAACACCACAAGAGACGAAGTCAAAGAGGAATTAAACAACAAAATAACGAGCATAGCCACGGATATTAACAAGGAGAACATAAATGTGGATGATATGTGGAAGAAGATAAAAAATGTCTGTAATTCAATAGTGGATAATAAACTAAAAGCAGGAAAAAATATAAAGAAACATCCGTGGATGACAGAAGAAATATTAGAACTCATGGAAGAACGAAGAAAATACAGACATAAAAATGAAAAAAGGTACAAAGACATAAACAAAGTTATTAACAGTAGGATCAAGGAAGCAAAAGAGTTGTGGCTACAAAACGAATGTAAAGAAATCGAATCCTTAGAACAAAAATATGACATTTTTAACTTGCATAAGAAAATCAAGGCCCTAACCAGAGGAAACAACTCACGCAGCAATAATTCAGTACTGGACAAACACAACAATCTGCTGTACGAGAATGAAAAAATACTTGAAAGATGGGAGGAATATATGGGAGAATTATTCGATGAAGACCAGCAGACAGAAACAGATGTCCTTGGATTTTCCGGACCAGAAATAACACTCAGCGAAGTAACATATACAATAAAACGACTAAAAAACAATAAGTCACCTGGGCCGGATAATATACAATCAGAAATACTAAAACTATTTGAAGATGACCAACTTAAACTCCTAACAAGTCTACTTAATAAAATTTACGAAACTGGCGAGTTGCCTGGAGATTAGCTAGTTTCCACCTTCATTCCTCTTCCTAAGAAAACAAATGCTACCAGATGCTCTGATTACAGAATTATAAGCTTAATGAGCCATGCGCTGAAAATCCTTCTCAGTATCATTCACTCTCGAATATATAGAAAACTTGACGAAAACGTTAGCAATGTTCAGTTTGGCTTTAGAAATGGACTTGGAACACGAGAAGCTCTATTTTCTATTCAAATTTTGATACAAAGAGCTCGGGACGTAAACTGCAATGTCTATGCATGTTTTATCGATTTCGAGAAAGCATTCGACAAAATGCAACATCACAAACTGCTTCAAATATTAAATGAATCTGGTATCGATGACAAGGATTTACGCCTTATTAGAAACCTTTACTCACAGCAAAGGGCGACTGTACGTGTAGGCAACGAAACATCACAAGAATTTACAATAAAACGGGGAGTTCGTCAGGGCTGTATTTTATCGCCGACGTTATTCAATACGTACTCGGAAATGCTGTTCAGGGAAGCTATCAGTGGAATGAGAGAGGGCATAAAAATTAATGGTGAAAGGATTAACAACTTAAGATATGCAGACGACACAGTTCTGTTGGCCGATAATGCAGAGGATCTGCAAACACTAATAGACCGCGTAGTGAAATCCTGTGAAAGATACGGCATGAAATTAAACTGTAAAAAGACAAAAATCCTTATAGTAAGCAAAAATGACGAAATACACCACCAATTTAGAGCAAATAATGAAACTTTGGAAACTGTTGACAAAGTTACGTATCTAGGATGCAGTCTGAACAGAGAATGGGACCACTCACAGGAGATTAGATGCCGCATAGAGAAGGCGAGAGCTCTCTTCAACCGCCTCAGAAAGATGTTGTGCAATATGCACCTGAACATTGATATAAGAACACGAGTATTGAGATGTTATGTATTTTCAACTCTTCTATATGGAGTGGAAGCCTGGACTTTGACAGAAACAACATCTAAACGACTGAAAGCCTTCGAAATGTGGTGTTACTGCCGCATGCTCAGAATTTCATACATCCATCATGTCACAAATAAAACCGTGATGCAACGTATGAAAAAAGACCCAGAAATTATGCGCAATGTGAAAATCAGAAAGATATTATACTTAGGGCATGTAATGCGCAATGAGAAATACCAACTAATTCAGTTAATTTTGCAAGGTGAGATAGAGGGTAAAAGAACTCAGGGTCGCCGACGAACATCATGGCTGAGGAATATCAGACAATGGACAGGAATGACGACGGTAGATTTATTTAGAACAGCTGTCAATAAGGTCATATGGGCCAATGTGATTGCCAACATCCACAGAGGATAGGCACCAACAGAAGAAGAATATATGAAGAAACTCTCACCGCAGATCGTTATTTACAAATACTGAAAAATATTAAACCAGAAGTTCGTGAAAATGTGCCTTTGAATCAGTTAAATAGCACGTTCTTGCAACAAGATGGAGCTCCTGTCCATAATTACCGAATCATTCGGCCTTATTTAGACAATAACTTTCTAGAGCGCTGGATTGGTTCACAAGGTCCCATAAAATTGCCCGCTAGATCCCTGGATCTGTCGGTAATGGATTTTTTCTTATGGGGCTATCTAGAAAATTAAATTTATAATACTCAGCATCATACGATGCAGGATTTAAGAAACGTCACAGAAAGGGAATTCAGAAATTTAGCGGGTCGATCCCTTGTGTTACTCAATGCTTTACGCAGATTAAGACAAGTATACCAATACTATATTCAACATGATGGTTTACAATTTGAACAATATCTTTAATTCTATTTATTTTTAATATTTATTCTTATAATGCATAATTTAATAAAATTAAATAATTTAGTTTATAATAAAATATTTTCCATAATGTCAATAAGTGTTGCCATTGGTTATACATCTGGCAAGGTATTATTTAAAATATAATGGCTTGATCTAATTTCCACGGCTTCCTGAAAATTAAAAATGTAATCTAAGAAACTTTTTTAATGGCTTAAACGAAACAAGAATTATTAAGTGTTATATATCGTTGAGAAGCCCTTAATAAGCGGAATGCAATAGTCTATGAATATAGGGGGTGTTCTATTTAAAAAAACACATGTTTGATTTATATCTAAGAAACAGTAGTAGCTAGAGAAATACTAACGACGTCACTGAATTTTACGTGAAAAACTTCATTCGAATCAATATTTATCTTTTCGATAACTAAAAGATAATCGAAATACGAAGGGTGTTCCAAAATGGCCAATTTGCAAACAGCCCCGGTATCTAAAAAACTAAGAGTGTTGTAAAAATTCTGTCTGCTGTATCTTTCGTCCCACGCGAAAACCGTATCCCGCTAACTTTAAAAATAACGGAGCTACCCAGCAAGAAAAAAATGAAATCAGGACATCCTGTATATTTTTATAACTAATCGACGTAATTCAGTTTTCTTTTTTGGTTAAGATCACATACGTTATAGACTTTCAGAAAAATATTTGAAAACCGGAAAATTTTCAGAATTAACAAAATAATGGCCGTTTTTCGAAAAAAAAAACAAAGGCGATTTTCTCAAAAACTACATCTTTTTTTGATGAATTTTTTTCGAGGGTTCCTTCTTCAATTACAGTTGTTCTCATAGGTGCTAAAATTCAGAAGGAGACATGATATATTTTTTTTTTCAATGACCGATTCCATTTCTAACCATAGAATGAAATTTTTAAAAAATACTATCTCCGTGCAATATATCATTATAGAAACCAAAAAACTATAAACATATTTTGCCGTTTTGCAAAAAAATTATTTATAACGAAGTGATCGAGATTTTAAAGTTGAGATTGCAGTAAAAAAATGTACAGCCATTGTTTTATTCAAAATTTTATATTTCTCTGACTAATCAACGTAATTTAATTTTCTCTTTTGATTGAGGTCATATATATATATATATATATATATATATATATATATATATATAAACTTCTGGATTCGTCCATATGTGTCCGATCGCCAAAACTATAACCCTCTATATCTATAATATTTTACCAATATCAATATGCCATATCTTTTTTCGAGAAAATGTGTTGTAAATAAAGTTACAAACAACACCCCGTATAACCATCATAAACTAATGTAACAAAATAAATTAATGTTGAAAAAATTTGAATTTTAAAGCTGCCACGCACTCCAACCTTTATCGATTCCCTTACGTTACAGAATGACGTCATTTATGTTCGTTATGACGTCACTCGAAAAAGAGTTTTGTTTACTCTTTGGCCTTTTCCGGGAGTTGTTTGCCGAAAGGTCATTAGCAGAGGGATTTGAAAAATTATGTAACTTGATTTGATGGATTGGAAGAATATGGAATAGAGAGGATATCAAATAATACGGCATGCAATGACTTTACTGGGTGACTTAATAATTTAAATTTAATGAAAATTCTAATTTTATTTATATAATGGATTTTTGTTTTTACATATGGGTGTCGGAAAGATTTTGAAATTTCAAGAACATACAGGGTAGCACTATATTGTGTTAAATAAACCTAAGTAAGAGCCAACTTAGAGTTCTGAGAGGAATCCTTACAGGGCATTGGTACCTGAAGTGACACCTCAAGAAACTCGAATTGGCTAAAAAAGAGAGTGCAGATTGTGTGTGAGTAGCGCTTTAGAAAACCCTTGAATACGGCTCTTGGGAGCACACCAAATAGAAGAAGGGGAGCTACCTAATTTGAAGCCGCCAACATCCTATGGTTCCTAAGAGAAATAGAACTGGAGGATCTGCTTTAGCCAGAAATGTATCCCTAATGACTTGGCAGCAGTAGAGAAGCACAATACAGGGTGATTCTGCGCGAACCTTATCGATCGATTGTGGGAAAACTATCATTAGGAATAATCTGAAAATTTGAATTTTAAATAGAATACCCTATATATTATTGCATTTTTGATTTATACGTAAAATTCTAGATATATTTCATGTATAATGATCCATACTTAAATCTCACCGTTTTGACTATATTTAAATGTTTATGTCAAAAATGCTTTTGCGGACCAAAACTTTACTATAAATTTTTTCTAGTCTTTATTATTTCATTTGGGTTAGTTTTCTTGTAGACGAAGATCGACTTTAGTAATCTCTTTATGATATTTTGAAAATTACAGAGTGGTCAAAAAAGAAGAATAAAAAATCGTCAAAAGTCAATTTTTTCAAATATAAAGTACCTATTTTTATAATGTTATCATATTAGGCATTAAAAATAAGGGTAACTTTGTTTAAGGTTGTCTATTCCAAAAATATGTAGTTTTCAAAATATTGGCAATTCAACATTTTTCTATTGTAAAAATGCTATACGGGTTTTAAGTTTTATTATTAGTTGGCCATGATAGCGAGGCGTAGCGAAAATAAAACGATCAAACCCTACAAAATTGTCACTATTTCTTGCGGTTTGACATTCATGCCCGGGCGATTAAATCACACGCACGAAGATTATCTAAACTTATTTATTATTTATGGAGAATGGAGTTATTTCAAGAACATGCGATATCCGAAGAAACAGAAACCAACACTACCAACTGGTAAAAAGATTATAAGAAACTTCATGAACTTTAGATCTATAAAAGCTAAAAGAAATAGTGTGTTTCAGAACCTTTCCCTCCCATGTGACTTGCAATTCCCACTGCGCCTTTCGCGTGTTCAGATGGAAAGCGCTTACTTGAGTTTTTGAGGGATTCTACTTGAGATAGTTTTCCTTGTAGAATCTGGGCATACGAGATTGAGCAGCTTCGAGCTTTCCTTAGATATTGTGGAAGTTCCATGATTGTACCGCAATAGGCAGGTCGTCGGCATATAGAAAGTGTCTTGCGGCCTTTGTTATTGGCTGGACATTTGTGTATATATTGAAAATGACCGCAGCACGTACACTGCCTTGAGGCAGTCCGTTTTTTTGGTTACTTTTATCTACTTTTCTTCCCATTTAGCGTAAGGTAGAATCTCCTGTTCTGCAGCAAAGATTCTACGATTTTGTAAATTAAAATTTCGTACTTGAAAAATTGTTTCATTATTATTACATATAAATTAGCAGACTTATGATCAATTTCGAATTTAAAAAATAGAGAAAATAATTAAAGATGCTTTACATACATATATATATATATATATATATATATATATATATATATATATATATATATATATATATATATATATATATATTATTGTAATATAGGAGGGAGTCTATCGGAGACCACTAGTTATAGACTCGTCCCTGTATACTCCTACATTACAAACAAGTTCGGTTTTCTTTTCTCTCTCATAAGGGTAGTCTCTTTCTGTCTCACTTATCGGGTTACTTGTCGTCATCGTGCTTTTTGGCAGGGAAAACCTAGAAAAGACCTGCCGTGTCACAATCGGGTTAATGTATATGCGAATTTCTCTTAAAAATGTGGGTGTTTCATCTCAGTACCAACTATAGGACTCGTCAGTGGGATTCTAGTTGGTACCTTCCCAGACACCCGTCGTCGTACTTATTAATATTTGGAACTTATATTTGAAGTTAAATCTGGCCGGAGGATAGCGGTAAGATGTTGGATAATAAGACTATATATATATATATATATATAAACTTCTGGATTCGCCCATGTGTGTCCGATCGCCAAAACTATAACCCTCTATTTCCTTAATATTTTACCTATATCAATATGCCATATCTTTTTTCGAGAAAATGTGTTGTAAATAAAGTTACAAATAACACCCCGTATAACCATCATCAACTAATGTATGTATATATATATATATATATATATATATATATATATATATATATATATATATATATATATATACAGTGTTACTGATAATCCTATACATTCCTTTGGGGATCTGATAATACAAGAGTTAAGGAATATATTTAACCCTAACATGCATTATACAAAAGGCAATAGGTTTTAAGATATATTTTGATTTTCGTTTTTTTTCTCTAAATAACCTCTAAAAATAGAACTGTTTACATATGTAATTTAATTTTGTATAACTTTTTTTCTGGAATATTTGACCATTACTATGGCCTGTCAAATGGAGCAAGAAAAAAAATCTGTGAAAGCATTTCGATTCTGTGAAGAATTTGAGGAAAACCTTACTTTTTGAAAAAAATTAAACATCGAAATATCTCAAAAACTATTCCGTTTTGTATTATACATATTAGGGTCCAATTTACTCTTTACTTGTATTATCAGATCCCCAAAGGAATGTATTGAACTACCACTAACCCTATATATATATATAAAATAAAATAAAATAAAATAGGAAATTCTCGGCTATGTGGACTAAGACCGTTGATAAATATTATTCTCATGCCAAAAAGTGCGGAGATATCCAAAGAACATGGAAAAACTCCGGGTCCGAAAAATGACGACAGCGCTGTTTCGTTCTGTCATACGGTACAAACCATCATCTCGTATCTGTGTCATATAAACAGACTTCACAGTTGAATAATAGTTAATAAGACACAGTGGCGACATCTCGATGATTTATTTGCTATTTTTCAACTGTGAATTCTGTTTATATGACACAGATACGAGATTATGGTTTGTACTGAATACAATGGCCTGACGAGTCCCATACTAGGATGAAACAGCGCTGTCGTCATTTTTCGGGCCCGGGGTTTTTCCATGTTCTTTGGAGATCTCCGCACTTTTTAGCATGCGAATAATATTTATCAACGGTCTTAGTCCGCATAACCGAGAATTTCTTATTTTATTTTAAAATTACACGGACGAAACTTCTCCAATATATATATATATATATATATATATATATATATATATATATATATATATATATATATATATATATATATATACATATATATATATATATATATATATATATATATATTCTACCGACCTAATCTTGTGCCAGCATACTAAAAAAAATAAGTCATCTTTTAAAGTTAATTCTATTGTAAGAATCGCAAAGTTGGTCTCCTTTCAATTAAGTTGCTTTGCTAAGCGACAGGATGCCATAAAAAATTAAACAATGCCTTGCTTAATACTGAAGATGCACTTATCCTATCGTCGTTGTAACCAGCGTTAAAAATAATAACTTTCAAGCGAGAAACTTCCGTTTTATAAGTAAACAAGCTCTTAAGAGCTTAAAAAGCAACCCAGATGAATTTTTAACGACCCTTATACCAATCGATTTTGTTTCAGACTTAAACCGGGGACTTGTATTCAAAATTAGATCCTGTAGTGTTTCAAGTCATCTCCATTATAAGCGGTATATATGTCAATAATGTATGGGATAAGAATAAAGCAAGCGGAAATTAATTTAATTATATTTTAAGCGGAAATTTATGTGGTTTTGATCATAAGTAGTAATATATAAAAAACGCAAAAATTAAATAATAATTTTACTGTTTAAATTATTCATATATCCAGAATTAAAATAATATTTGCTTATTCGGAGGGCCGCACAAGAGTGGCGGGTATAAATTAATCTTTTTATCTTATTTGTTTTTGTTGGTTTAACATAGTATTTCCTTTCAAAAAAAAAAGAATGGGAATAATACGTTAGCGACTTTAGTTTAAAGCTGAAAACCTACATTCTATAAAATAGAATCGTCCTGAATTAAAGCAAACTGATCTTAGAGTTAAACGTAATTATAGAAAATTAATTCATCGAACAAAAAAACTTTTTATCAGAATATAATTAAATATAGTACAAACATCAAGAAACTACCTGAAATGTGGTTTCCTAATTAACAAATAAACAGAGAGTTTTAAAAAGCTTCAAATAAAGACTGATAATTACTGCGTAACGGATCTTTATTTAATAGCTGATGTTTTCAATTAATATTTTGGAAGTGTCTAAAATTTTGAAAAATATACCAAGTTTTCACAGTGTGGTCAATGAAAATCTCAGCGCGGAATCTCTTGCAGGATGCATATTGGTACGAAAGACTAGCAGAAACTTATGATACGCCCCCGTTCACGAATATTCCGATGCGATCTGTCATCTTTATTATAATATGCCGAAAGGAATAGTATATCGATAAGAGTCATATTTCTAGATCTCAACTTTTAGGTTAATAATTTGTAGATTTGTATAGGAAATTGTATAGGTATATAAATACGGATAGGATAATAGTTTTAAGATTTGTATAGTGTTATTTAAATAGTGAACATATTAACAAGTAGTATTTAAATTGTTGTATAGTTGTATTTGAATAGTGAAGATGTTCAAAAGTAGTATAAGATATCTAAGCTCTGTTAAGAAGTCGTTAGTATAAATATTAGAACTGAAAGGTGTGTGTTTTATTCTGCGGACCCAGTGAGCGGTTTTAAAGAGACAAAATCGTAAAAATTGGTGTCAGAAGTGAGGGATTATCACGGGATTTCCAAAAAATTGCATTGTAAATTAGAACAGATAAAAAAAAACGGAGTTTACTATTGGATTTGTTTTCAAGTAAGAAGATTAGATTAATTTTCCATAAAATTCTAGAACCGGAAAATTCAGCGTTCTTTCAAAAATTCACATCTCCATCAGTCTCTAAGTTCTAGCATTAACTCTTTGCCAAATAATAGTAGTTTGTATGTATTCTATACGATCGAAAACCAGGCGCTGTCGATTCATTAGCTTTTGCACAATTGCTATTGGAATTTTTAGGTGCTATATTTCAGCGCGCCTCGATGCATCCCAGATGGTCCGATTTTAATTTTGTAAAAAGATTTTGAAATTAGAAGTATCATTCTACAAGCCTATTTTTCATTTTGCCTCAAAATGTTTATGAAATACGTGAAAAATGCTAACAAACATGACCGAAAACTGCTGCCACGTACTATATGCATACGACTTCCCTCGGCAGTCGCGTTGCCTCCACTATTCTTCTACTTTCACGTGCTCTGCCGTTTTCGATCATGTTTGCTAGCATTTTTTACGTACTTCACAGACTGTTATTTTGAAAATCTTTTTACAAAATTAAAATCGGACCGTCCATGATGCATCGAGGAGCTCTGAAAGGTAGTGCACTATAAATTTCAAAAGGCAAATTTTGTATAAACTAATTAACTGACAGTGCTTAGTTTTAGCACCTATAAAGTACATATAAGTTACTATTATTTCGCGAAAGGCCAACGCTACAACTTAAAAATTGACGAAAATATGAATTTTTGAAAAAACTCCGATTTTTCCTACTTTTCCTGCCTTGCTCTGTTACTAGTGATCTGATTGAGTCGATTCAGGGCCCATTTTATTCGTGTTTTTGTTCTCTACAATTCGTCTCTTACACCATCAATTTTGCGTTATTAGTTTTAATTTTATAAGCAAAAAACAATAAAAAAACGAAATTTTTTTGTTTTTTAATTGTTTATAGCAAATTAGTAGATTATACCCGAGAATGAAAAATATCATTATGGATTGTTTTTAGTGTGATCGCATAGTCAGTAGCCTGATTTTGTCACGAAAAAATATCTATTGATTCGACTAAAATGTAAGCAAACTTCTTCATGCTGCTTTCAACTCTGCTAAATCACTCATTGTAAGAATGACAATTTAACGAGCGAATTGGGTATTTTTTATTTTAAATAGTTAGTTGGAATTCGGTGACAAGTTATATTTATTGCCTTTAAAAAACAAGGCATAAAAAACAAACAGGAAATTGGGTATTTTCAACCAATTTAACTTTATTGTAGTAATTTAAAAGATACCAATTTGGAAATGTTTTATACGTATGTAAATACAATTTATGCAGGCCAATAATTCCAGTAAATTAGAAAAGAACAGAAAGGAATATTATCTTAAAAACTGTTCTAGAGATTACAGAGATGTTTAATGTATCGCACAGAACAATTGAAAATTACTTTATATGATGTCAATTTGGTGGGACTATGGAGGTGTTATTTTGAGCTACTTTCAAGAAACCGGACGATCAATTGTTGTTTTTTGGGACAATTGCGATCCCTTGCTCAAATTATCGCAAAAAATATATAGGCATGACAAGCCAATTACTAAAGAACGGATTGAATGGCCATAAATATACTAAAAACGCCTCAACAGCGTTAAACAAACACATAGAGGATAAAAAAACATACCTTTGATTATAACAGTACCATAATTAAAAATAAAGATATGAATTATCAAAAATTGCAGGTAAAGGAAATGATAGAAATTAAAAAAGATAAAAAGACTGTTAACGACAAAACGGATACAGGAAATTAGAACCGCATTTACACCAAACTTATTTAAAGAAAAATATTAAATATTCGATCCTGTTAATAAACATCAAAAATTGAATATCCTCTTAAACATAAAATTAAATGTATGCGTTTTTTCGGTTTTATTTGGTCCATTGTTAAAATATAAAAAATAAAACACACTTGCATTCTATGTATCCTAAGTACATAAATAGACGATGTTAAAATTTCATTTCATTATTAATAAATAAACAAAATATCACGGTATGTACTGTGTAAAATTAAACACTTTTTTAGAAATTTGAATAATTTTTTAAAGTGTTTGTTTGTTTTTTAAAATTGTAACTATGTTTGTGTATGAATGTTTTTAATTATATAAAAAATATTTTTAGGAATATCAATATATAAAAAAAAAATTAAGATGCCTTAAATAAAGGGCGAAACGTCAAATTGTTTTTGATTTTTTGATAAATAAAGAACCTAAACCCAAGAAAAGACACAATAAAAAGAAAATTATATATATATATATATATATATATATATATATATATATATATATATATATCTTCTTCTTCAAGTGCCTTCTCCATTACGGAGGTTGGCATATAGCTATTTTAATTTTTGAGGCAGTTGCTCTAAATAGTTGTTTTCAACTGCATCCAAACCATTCCCTTAGGTTTTTTAGCCATGAAATTCGTCGTCGTCCTATACCTCTTCTGCCACTTATTTTGCCTTGAATTATGAGCCGTAAGATGCTGTATTTTCTCCCCGCATAATGTGTCCGAAATATTGCAGTTTCCTCTGTTATCTCGACTTCCTTTTCTTTCCCCATTCTTCGCAACACTTCGGCGTTCGTAACTCGATCCACCCACGAAATCCTCTGAATTCTTCTATAGGTCCACATTTCAAAAGAGTTAAGTTTTCTCATTGCCTCTCGATTGAGTGTCCATGCTTCCATTCCATAATATAGAACACTGTATACGTAACATTTAGTCAGTCCTATTTTCAGGGCTAACGTTAGATCTTTGCTGCAGATAACCTTTTTCATTCTAATAAAGTTGGCACATGCTTTCTCGATTCTGGTTTTTATTTCGACGGTATAGTCATTATTTTCTGTTATTAGGATTCCCAAGTAAGTGTACTTCTTAACTCTGTCTATGTGCTGGCCTCCTACCATTAGGGTTTCATTATTATTGGTGTTTTTTTTACTAATTATCATGAACTTGGTCTTTTTCGTGTTAAGAGAGAATCCATATTCTCCACTAACTCTTAATATTTTATTCATTATTTTTTCTAGGTCTTTCAAACTATCAGCTATTATTACGGTGTCATCTGCATACCTAATATTGTTGATTAAAACTCCGTTTACTTTTATCCCTGCTGTTTCAGATTCAAGACTTTCCAATATGACCTCTTCAGAATAAGCGTTAAATAGAAAAGGTGACAATATACACCCTTGTCTGACTCCCCTTTGTATTTCCACATCTCCGGAGATGTGGAAATATATATATATATATATATATATATATATATATATATATATATATATATATATATTTATTTATTTATTTATTTTCTTAATTCTTGAACCATAGATTATATCATTTTTAGTTTAGAACCTAAACCCAAGAGAAGACAAAATAAAGAAAAATGATATAATCTATGGTTCAAGAATCAAGAAAATAAATATTGATAGTTTGGGTTGAAGCTACTAAAATATCCATTATGACATTTTATAAGGAGATAGAAGTATCACATAGACCGCACGTGGTAATGCATCTTAAAGAATTATCAAAATCTTGCACTAAGCTTGCCGCTCAAAAAAATAGAAGAATTTTTTTATTAAGATGCAAACATTTGGATCTATTCCCTACATTTTTAAACTTGAATGTTTCACATATTTGTTTTACAGGTACGTACCTTGAAAATAAATTTAATAATATCATCATGAAAGCCAAATATAATATTTTAAACTTATCAATTACAGAGGCAACCAAAGCAATAAATTCTTTAAATACATCCATTAGAGAAAACATTAAAAAAACTGAGAGATACATAACAAATAATATATTAGATAGATTCTTATCGTTAGAAAATAAAAAGTTTGAGGAATTGCATAAAAAAATTAAAAAAAGACACCAAAAAAAATTAAACCAATTATTTAAAAAACGTGAAATCTGTAAAGAAACAAACAACGACAGGTCCAAATGGATCGAAAATATATCTGATACCCGGTACCGTCCGAAGTTAATGAAATTTTATCATATGGTCCAAATTTTTCATTAGATGTTACAAAAGAAAAATATATTCCAATACCCGAATATATAGCCTCAACTTAATCTGTTATTAGCAATGAGTCAGACGACAAGAAAGACACAATTAGAGCTGAAGTAACAAATGTTTTAACTAATCATAAAATCAAAATAAGACACCAAACAATAAAAAGTAACAGCCTCCAAAAAAAAAATAGAACCTAAACCCAAGAAAAGACAAAATAAAGAAAAATGATATATATATATATATATATATATATATATATATATATATATATATATATATATATATAAGGTTATTAATAATCATAGACGAAAGAGAAATTAATATTAC
Source organism: Diaprepes abbreviatus (assembly GCA_034092305.1). Taxonomy (NCBI): domain Eukaryota; kingdom Metazoa; phylum Arthropoda; class Insecta; order Coleoptera; family Curculionidae; genus Diaprepes; species Diaprepes abbreviatus. The sequence continues at coordinate 1,249,678 of JASJET010000131.1, read as the reverse complement.
TTGACTACGGATCTGTAGAAAGTTGACTCAGAGGTAGAGCGTTTTCGATGAGTAGTACCTCTCTGACGTTGAAGTATCTTTTTGGCTCCGCTATTAGAAAGAGAATAATCTGTCTCTTACTAAACGTAAGCCAACTTTCTTTTATAGGATCTTCGATCTGGTATTTTTATATTATCTCCATGGATTAGCCTGACCAGCTTATTTTTTACCAATTTTTTCCAAAAACGCGTCACCCAAGACTCGATACCCCGACTTTTCCACCCACAGTCATGACGCACAAGTGTAAACAAAAATTCCCCGTTTCCTATGGTCTGTGAAAAACTCGGGGTGGGTATCCGTAAATGAGACAGGGCCTTTACAAATTTACTGTCAGTAACGGTCGGTTAGACTTCGCAAGTATTTCTGCTACCCTTAAATTCGCACGCACACCACGGGGCGTCGCTTGCTGAGCGCTTGGTTTAAGCCTGCGACTTTAACCTTGACTTCCCTACTACTTTTGATGGTTTAAAAGAGGTTGAAAAGTCCAACATCACCAAATAAGAATCCATAACAATATAGTTTTAAATAAAAATAATTGTTTTTAATTTTATCAAAACTCTCAAAAGTTTTTCTTTTATAAATCACCCCTTCAATCGAAAATTTATAACCAAACTGAGCTGCTTAAAATTTTCGAGCCGGTCGGTATATACCCGGGAGTTTGAAGGTTTCAAGTTTAAAGCTAATTTAGATAACAAACAGAGTTGCTTGTAAACTTTGAGATAATAGGCACGCCGGGGTACATAATTTAACATTAAACAGTTATAGCTGTTATATTTAAGCTTGTCTTTTAATATTTAGATGTGTTCGGATCAACGCGGGAGAAATTAATATATAGAGAGTTTTAATTAAAAATCTTTGTTTTATATGAACCATGAAGTAAATTGTGAAAAGTAAACAGCACGAGATCGATTTAATTAGAGGGAAGTATAGAAAATATGTATACCTAGGACTTTTTGAATGTAGAAAAATTCTTTCTTTATCTATATACTGTTACGAACTTTATACCGTTGTACATTTCATAGTATTAGTTTGTGTTCGTAGTTTGTAGGGTTTTAGGTATATTTTCTAATGTAAAGAACTTTGTAGCCTTTTATATTTCATAGTATTAGTTTGTGTTTGTAGTTCGTAGGGTTAACAAAAGTGAAATTACTTAAATAAAATATGAACTCGTAGAAAATATACCTAAAACCCTACGAACTACAAACACAAACTAATACTATGAAATATAAAACGCTACAAGGTTCGTTACATTAGAAAATATACCTAAAACCCTACAAACTACGAACACAAACTAATACTATGAAATGTACAATGCTATAAAATTCGTAATATTGACCCCTTCCAAGCCTTGATCGTCCCAATCAACCTTCTTGATCTTGATAATGGGCCAATCTGTCCAGATGCACGATTTTCATCTTCGCATGAGGGCTTTTTTGAATTCGGTACACCAGGTCGTTTAGTCGAGTCACTATGTTGTACGGACCTTCCCATAACTTTTGAAGCTTTTGTGAACGCCCTTTGGTTCTTTTCGGATTGTACAACCAAACTCTTTCACCAATCATGAATCCACCAGTATTGGCTTTGAGGTTATAGCGGGTGTCGCTTTCTATTTGTAACTTTTGACGGACTTCTTCGTATAAGACCTGCAGCTGCTTACTAAGTTGGTTGAAGTAGTCTTCCCAAGTTGCTTCAGAATCGGGTGGATGTCCAGTAAGCAAATCGACTGGAAGACGTAATTCTTTTCCAAAAATTATGTGATAGGCTAGTAAAAATGGCTGAATGCATTTATCCCAGTTATTTTGTTGTTCATTTACTTGTATCCTTATGTAATTCTCCAGCGTTCTGTTAAATCTCTCAACCATTCTATCTGACTGTGGATGAAGGGGTGTTATTCTAGTTTTGTGGATTTTCAGATGTTTACAAAGGTTCGTAAAAACGTCAGATTTAAAATTTTTGCCTTGATCAGATTGTATCTCTCCTGGCACCCCATATCTACAACTCCACTGTTCAAACAACATTTCAGCAACGGTGGTGGCTTCTTGATTTGGTATCGCATAGACTTCTGGCCATTTACTGAAGTAATCTATAGCTACCAACATATAGCGATTCCCGAATTTACTAATAGGAAATGGTCCTGCTATGTCTATAGCAATTCTTTCAAAAGGTACTCCTACATTGTACTGCTTCATTTTACTATGGCTACGGGTCCTCGGTCCTTTACTGGCAGCACAGTCGGTGCATGTTTTGCACCAATCTTTTACATCTGCGCAGCTCCCCAGCCAATAGAACCTCTCTCGAACTTTTTCAAGAGTTTTTATAACCTTTAAGTACTTCTGGGATCCTTTTGGTGGATAAAACAGTCTGGTATTTGTAGTCTTTGCCATCAGAGCTCTCCCAGACTCTGTTTAAAAGACCATTGTGCATAGTCAGGGAATCCCATAAGGCCCAGTAACTTTTCACTTTTTGAGATTTTGCTTCCTAGTTTCCACTGGCATACAATTTCAGTTCACTTCTTTTCTAATTTTCTAACCTAATCTAACCTCTTCTGGATTTGATCGCACCTCTGACACCAATTTGTTCCGGACGGCCGATCTTCGAACACACATTGTATTATTGAACACACTATTATTTTAAAATATTTTTATTGTCAACCTTACGTGTGAAACTTGTCAAACAATTTCAAGTTGTATCAACGAACTCTCACACTAAACTAACTGCGAAAGTCGATCTGGACCCTTTATATACCCTTTTGGTTGATACCGGAAGATTCCTTGATTCTCTAGAAGGATTTCCATACCACATGGGGTTAATCAAAATAAGAAAAAGGAATAATCCGGCGATTTCTAGACCTTCCATCATAGGCGTTCCATGTTAAAAATAAGGAAATCGAATTCTCTAAAAAGTTCCAGACCTTCTTTCATAGTCGTCTCCTGAGGAAATTAACAAAGGTAAAATTACTTAAATAAATTATGAACTCGTAGAAAATATACCTAAAACCCTACAAACTACGAACACAAACTAATACTATGAAATGTACAACACTATAAAGTTCGTAACAATACTTTAGATAAATACTTATATCTTTAAAAGAAAGTTTGCTATAAAATGCACAGATAGTCGCGGGTTATTTGTAGATATTCACCTAGGGCGCAGTATTATACTCGTGTCTTCGGCTATAGAGCTTACGTTCTTCTTCTTCTTCTTCTTTTACGTTGACTAGGGATATCCCTGTTTGTCATTATATCTACACCCGCCTTATTCTGCTGATGAAGAGAACCAGCTCTGGGCCCATCTTTTTGGTGATCGTCCTGGTATTCTTCTTCCTCTTGGTCGTCCATACATACAAACTTTGGCTAGTCTCTCTTCACTCTCAATGTGTTCTTTCCAACCTCTTTTTCTTTCTTTTGTCCATTTGACCACGTCCTGCACATTACATTTTTCTCTGATTAAGGTATTTGTCAGCCTATCTCTGATTGACACGTTCAGCATTGATCTCAGTACTTTCATTTCGGTGGTTCTCATTTTCTGGTTTGTCTTCTTAGTGTCTGCTCTTGTTTCCGTGGCATAAGTTAGAATTGGTCGTATCATGGTCTTGTTTTTGTTTTTCCCTCTATTCTCATGTATCTGTTTCGAAATATAACATCTCTTAAGCACCCTGCCACTTGTAGGGCTCTTGTATTTTATGACAGTACTTCTCCAGTAAGGTTACGACAGCTTGTTGTGTCAATGCCTAGGTATTTAAAGTTCATGACTTGTTCAATTATGGCATTTTCTATCTGTAGCTTACATTTTCTTGGTTCCTTGGAAATACACTTTGTTTTATTCGTTGATATCTGCATATTGTACTTCTTAGTTGAATCGTTAAATAGGTGAATCAATCTCTAGAGGTCTTCGTTATCTGCGAGTAGGACCGCATCATCCGCGTAGCATATTATATTGATATTGTGTCCGCCCATCTGGTATCCGCGTTTCGGTCTGATGTCCTCTATTATGCGGTCCATTATCAAATTGAATAAGAAGGAGCTTAGCGAATCTCCCTGCCTTATTCCTTCGTTTATCTTAATGTCTTCGGCTAGACCTTCGGATGTTAGTATTTTTGTGCTGGAATTTGTGTACAAGTCATCAATTATGTTTATGATCTCCGCTGAAACATTTTTCTGTTTTAGGATGTCCGTTATATGCTGCTTCTTGATGCGGTCAAATGCTTTTGTTAGGTCAACAAAGCATAAGTATGCAGGGTGGTTAAATTCTATTGATTTTTCGATTATTTGTCTCACTATAAATAAGGCATCTGTGGTTCCCCTGTTTTTTCGAAAACCCTGTTGTTCCTCCGAGATCTCTATTTTCTCTTCAAGTTTGTCACGAATAATTGCTGTAAATAGTTTGGTGACTGAGTTAAGAAGTGTAATTCCTCTGTAGTTGTCCGGGTTTTTGTGGTCACCTTTTTTGTGTACGGGAATTGTATAGCTGGTTTTCCATTTTTGCGGTACTTGCTCTTCTTTAATAATTTTATTAAAAAGCTTTTGTAACTCCTCAGTAAGCATTTGGCCTCCGTATTTCAATAATTCGTTGGTAATTAGATCTGGTCCAGGAGATTTTCTATTCTTTAAATTACGTATTTACGCTTACGTTCTTCTGTAAGTAAAATGGAGCAGTATTTATACATAAGGCATATTCCGAATTAAGCAATTTGAAAGGTATGAGGTGTGCATGCAACAAGGAAGTTTGAGGGGATAGGGATAGCTACAACAATAAGCTAAATACCTAAAATATTATTCGAACATGTAGAAAATATATGTCATTAAGTGGCTACGTGGAGTAAGCGCAGAAAGAAACTTGATAGTAAATTTGTTGTATGAGGTTGGCAATATAAGAACGAGAAAACCAGAGCCGGATTTATGAAAATGGCGATCAGCATCCCGACGTATTCTTTGAGTTTAATGTGGTCGTTTGTCATCGTCCTCGGCGCTTAAAATACTCTTGATTTTTTTGTTGTGTTATCCAGTGACATTAGTTAAATTTCGGAATTTATATTTGTGTATGTTATCAAGACATTTGTGCAGGGTCTTTATTTATAGCAATGCATCAATGTATGATATTATTTTGTATATTCCCTTAATTCATTATTTTCGGCATATACATTTTTTTATATTTCGGTAATTATTTACATTATGGTAAATCTAGGAAAACGACGTTTTTTGGAAAAAATTCAATACTTACCCCCTATTTCGAGGTCGTAGAACACGATTTTGGCATTGATTTTTCACTATTTTTCCTCAGTTTTCCGGAAAACTCAAAAAACGCCAAGCGTCACTTTACCAAGATATTTTAATTCTAAAGAAAGCACCGAACTTACATATTTATTTTCAATAGTACTAGTTAAAATATCATGTATGTGATATATTTCAACGATTTATGCACAAAATTTAGTGAATAAATTTATAAAATCTGGTATTTTCAATGAAAAGCCAAAAATACGTTCCGGAAAGGCTATCGACCATCAGATTCGCGAAAACGACTCATATTTCATGGTATAAACTATAAAATTTGACCATCTCAGTCAATAACATAGTTTAATTTTTGTAATGTTTTATACAGTCTCAGGGAAGATTTATCTGAAACACCCAAAGTTTTTGATTAGTTGAGATTTAGCTTGATTTAGGTTAATTTGTAAAACTGAAACTAATCTGAACTAACCTAAATTGACCTAGACTTATACTGTCGTTATATAAACTATATAATGTATCCTTTACAGTTAACAACATAGTTTAATTTTTGTAATTTATAACAAAGGGTAAAATTAATTTTAACCACCCAACATTTTTGGTCAGTTTTGGTTAGTTTAGGTTTAGCTTAGTTTGGCTAGTAAAGGGTGTTTTTTATAGAGGTATAGAACGTTAAGTTTTACGGTCAACATAATCGTCCATCAGAGCAATTAATTCGATTAACTATGGAACGTTTTCGCACCACGTTTACTCTAAATGATAATACGCATCCACAGAGACGTCGTACAGTGCGTACAGAAGAAGTCATTGCTGTTGTAGAGCGTAGCGTAGAGGAAGACCTGAATCAGTCTATTCGCCATCGTGCACAGGAATTGGATATGTGTCCATTCACTTTATGGAAGATTTTGCGGAAAGATCTTGGTTTGCGTGCTTACAAAATCCAACTCGTGCAAGAATTGAAGCCACACGATCACCTAGCAAGGCGTAGATTCGGTGAATGGGCCCAAAACAAGATTGCCGTTGATCCAGATTTTCATAAGCGAATTTTGTTTAGCGATGAAGCTCACTTTTGTTTGAATGGATACGTCAATAAACAAAACTGCCGTATTTGGAGTGATGATAATCATCAAGTGTATGTTGAGACACCGTTATATCCAGAAAAACTGACTCTTTAGTGTGCTTTATGGGCTGGTGGAATCATTGGTCCGTACTTCTTTAAAAACGATGCTGGTCAGAACGTTACAGTCAATGGTGACCGCTATAGAGCCATGATTACTGACTTTTTCGTTCATCAATTGAACAACCATGATGTGCAGGAGCTGTGGTTTCAATAAGAGGGCGCAACATGTCACACAGCTTGTGCCACAATTGATTTATTGAAGGAAACGTTTGGTAACTGTATAGTTTCACTTTTCGGACCTGTGAATTGGCCTCCAAGATCGTGCGACGTAACGCCGCTAGACCATTTTCTGTGGGGATATATGAAGTAGCTAGTCTACGCCGATAAGCCCGAAACGATTGATCACTTGTAGGACAACATTCGCCGCGTTATTGCTGATATACAGCCACAAATGTTGGAAAAAGTCATCGAAAATTGGACCTCCAAATTAGACTACGTCCGAGCCAGCCGTGGCGGTCATATGCCAGAAGTCATATTTAAATTATAATGCTAGAAGGTTATCTTCAGAATAAAGTAAATTTCATGTCAATTTAAAAAATTCATCTTTGTTTTATTCCATTTAAAAGTTCTATACCTCTATAAAAAAACACCCTTTATAAGAAACTTAAACTAATCCGAACCAACCTAGATTTATTAATTAAAATGTTATTGTTTATATTTGATAACGATTAGAGATACAACCTAATCGAAACGTCGTAAAAATAAAAATAAAGACAATGCAAGTCCGACCACATTTTAGCCATACATATTTTAGCTGAATTGTCCCCACTGCGAAATTTTAAAAATGTTCCAAAGTCTATTTTCCGATAAATCGATCGAGGCAGTTCGTTGTGGGACACTCTATAGAGTATTGGGATCAGGCGCGGATCCAGGAGCTTTGAGTTTAGGAAAATAAACCCGATTCTGCCTCTTATACTAGGAATGTGTGTGCTGCTAGTATCTTTCCACCCGTCAACAACTAGTTTTTTCTTGTAATCGCCCCCCCCCCAGAAGCTTAGAATTTAGAAAAATAGACTCGACCTAGCTTTCGCTTGCCATACTCTACTATTGTGATATAACTCCCCCCCCCCCCCCAAAGAGAAAGGCTGGATCCGCCTCTGAATGGTATAAGATTAGATGACACTTCGGAATCATAAAACTATGGTTAAAAGTAAGCGATGATTGGTTTAGTAATTCTTGAGATTTTTGGCGAATATACAAACATATATTTTCCCTCTATACAAAAGCAAGATAAAATGTGAAAAGACTCCCTATTTTTGTAGACGAACCCGCCGTTCCGTCAAGAAGGTAATAAAATTCCAAAATCTTTTATTTCGTTATTTAAAAAATAAATAAGGCAAAGGACCAATCTTCAAAAACATTCTCTTTGAAATTTCGTAGCTTTTTTTCTTTAGGCTGTGATTAATAAAATGTACCCTTATTGGCTGTAATGGGCCTGAGAGACAGTGTGCCTTTTAATTTTAATATTGCTTTTTAGGGAAGGTAAAAGAAAAACATCTTTAAATATAACTTGTTGAAGATAAAAAAAAATGTTTTAAATCAGGAATGTTGTTTTTTTATATGATTTAATATAAAAAAAAACTTAAAGAATGCTGAAATTGGGGGGATGCAAAGGGGATTGAGGCCCAGTATGCAATAATTAAAACCGGTCAAGGGTGTGAAAGACACCCATTAAGTAAAGATTTCGTAGTCGCTTTTTCGTTTTTATTTTTTTCTAAATATTATACAGGGTGTCTCTAGAAGGTCTGTACAGAGCCCTATCACAGATTTCTGGGGCTAAAATATGAAGATGTAGCCCAATATACCAAAGTTAGTAGTTTCCAAAATACGGGGCATCAAAGTTACAATTTTTTAAAAACTTTTTGTAAATATTTATCTTAATTATAGCTTGATTTGAACTAAACTTGGTACTTTGAAGTTTTTAGGATAGTAAATGAAGATCTGGTTGAAGTTTCGATAAATACTGCAGATGACGTCACCAGCAGCACTTCGCCCATATCTAAAGCTTCATAACTTTCTTGCGTCTCAGTATATTAAAGTTCTAATTAAAAATTCTGATCTCTTGACATCTTTCATTTAAAAAAGCTTTAGCTAGTAGATGTCGTTCCGAGCAGCTGTTTCTGAGATAATTGGGATCTTGACTATTTTTGGAAAAATGTTTAAAACCAACATATACTTGGTGCATAAGTACCTAATATAACCGAAAATATTAAAATTTTTTCCTATTTAAAAATAATAAATTTTAAATTCCGTATCAAATTTCCCGTTAATACTTGTCACTTGCTCGATGTGTCATCACAGCAGGCACGGATCCATGGGGGGGGGGGGGCAAGAGCTTTGAGTTCAGGAAAATAGACCCGATTTGGCCTCTTATACTATAGTTTATTCAAGAACTAGAGAGAATAATAAATCATTTTTTACCTTTTTTTTTCTTCGCAAAGTACCTGTGTTCTTTAGTCCGATGTCTTTGGTAAAATCTGTTAGACACATATATTTTTCATAGGAATGGGTTAGAAGTTTTATAATCAAAAATTCCGTTCTATCATAATGGACTATTTGGGCTGGATGACAATAGATATTTGAAGTGTAAAGCGTTAAAAAGGATTTTAATCCTTGTCATAGGCGTCGGAAGGAGGTTTATTTTATCACTAAGTATTTATGGCATAGGATATTATTTCGGTAATAAACTTAAAATAAAAAATTTTTGTAGTATCATTTTATTTCTTATGATTTCTTAATAATTCACATACATTACAAAATATAGATAATTTTGCCATATTTAACACAAACCACAACTGTATTTTTATTATTTTTAATTTTGTCATAAAAACCGTTTTAGACACATTCAGACTAAAACGTACCCTTATTCACTCAAAAAATTCTAAGTTATAATTTAAATACTTACAAAATACCCACTGTCAAAAATACAAGAAATTAAACATACATAAAAAAATAAATTCTTCTATATAATATTAACATTCTTTTGGGGCCATCGGTCATTTTATTATTAATTAAAAACATTTTTAGGACATTTCACGTTTCAGTTTATTTATTTCTTAAACCATCTCCAGAATTACAATTAAACACTAAAAAGGGATTCAAATGTAATTAGTTTTTATATATTACAATTAAAATTAGACCTACTTATTTTTATTTTTATTGCACTGACATCTTAATTTAATTTACTTTATTATATGGAAATCCGATAGCCCCAAAAAAATAAAATAAACATGTTAATTTTACACGCTTAAGAAAACGACACAACTACAATAATAAAAAAACGCCTAATTGGAATTAAATATATGTAAAATTAAAGAGAGGGACACACTAAAATAAAAAAAATATATATAAAATATATAAACTAATTCGTAATTAAAGTCAATGAAGTCATCTTTGCTCAAATTAATTATAATTGGTTCCTCTATCTCACCGATCATGAGATCGAGTTTCCACGTTTTGATTTATCCTTTTTTTTTCCGCAGTAACTGTATTAAAAAAAATCTTTCAAAAGTTCAGTTAAATTACTAATTTTGTAAGTTCTGTTATTTCTAGCAACTCCACCTTTTAGTTGAGAGAGATCTGTCCTTATCCAACGGACAGTTTCCGGTCGATCTATAAGAACAGATTTCTTATCTGTTTTTTCCCAGCAAAAATTAAGTTCTCTGAGCAATTTCCAGATTCCAGTTCTTTTAATTTCGGGTAAATCCCGATCTTCATTGATTTTGGTTAGAATTTTGTCGACGGTTGAGATCTGCTTCTCATAATAAAATGTATGTACAACTCCTTTTACTGCAGTTTTCATCTCTTCTTTCAACGAGGTTTTTCGTCTGCTTGTGATCGAATGTGGCTTGTGAGTATTAACAATTCCAGTCGTTTTTTTCTCCTTCAGTATTTAGTACATAGTAGATTTTCCAACTCCTGTCACGTTAGAACACGTCTCAACATTATTATCTAGATATTACTATCTTAAGGCATCATAAACATTCATCGTAATAAGTTTTTCGTTGAGGAAAAAATGCCCTGATTTAACGATTTTGTAATAAATATAGATGTGGAAGCAATATCTTTTGGATATTTTACTAATCTTAAATAATATATAAAAACAAGCACAAACAAGATAAATCACTAAGGCCACATTGTGAGGTGTACTTTGCTCATTGACAGAGATTGAACTGTCAGAAATTTTATTATTGTCGGAAATTTATAAAAGCTTATAATATTTAAATACAATTAAATATAATTAGATTTACGGCAGTCCACAATTATTTGCGGCATTGGAGCAAGTACGTTGGAGGTTTCGGTAACAGTTTTATTACTCTCTCTAGTTCTTGAATAGAGTATATATGTATATGCTTGCGATGGCTCCTCCCTTTCCCAAGAGCTTTGAGTTCAGAGAAATGGAACCGATTCTGCCTTTTATATTAGGAATCTGTATGCTGCTGGCACTTACCCCCCCCCCTGTTGAAAATTTGCTTTTCTTGCAATAGCCCCCCTCCCCAAGAGTTTTAAATTCAGGAAAATAGACCCGATTCTGCCTCTTATAGTAGGAATGTGTGCGCTGCTCGCATCCTCCACCCCTGTCAGCAAGTTGTTTTTTCTTGCGATCGCCCCCCCCCCTCTCAGAGAGCTTCAAATTCAGAAAAATAGACCCGAGCCTGCCTTTTACACTAAAAATGAAAATGTTGCTGGCGTCTCCCCCCCCCCCCCCCCGTCGACAAGTTGCTTTCGCTTGTCATACTGTACTTTTATGATATCACCGCCCCCCCCCCCCAAAGAGAGAGGCTGGATCGGCCCCTGCATACATCAATAGTGGTTGGATATGGAAGCCTTTCGTTTCTTGGGTCATAGCGATTCATAACCACCATTTAAATTGTTTTGGCCATTACTTAACTTTAAAATATAAGAGAGCCCTCATAATTTTACTATGGTTCTTATTTTTTAATTTTTATTTACTTAAAGTCAATTTTTCATTTACCTAAAAAAATTCAAATGAATTATCTATAAAAAGTAAAGACCTTTAGTAACGCTTTGATCCTTAAATTGACCTGAAACCTGTAAAACGATTCATCGGACATCTCTGATAGTTTCGAGCATTATCTCCCATTGTGTAAGTTTATTTCTCGGTTTACCCTCAAATAGTTCCGCCTTTGACAACGACCCTAAACTTTCTTTAGCGATAACCAGTCAAACAAAGATCTAGGGAACATTCTGGAAATATCTGGGAATATATCAAGGCCTGTCGTATGTATGTAAAGCATTGTGGGATTTCAAGGTTCTTATATATCTTGATATTGATAAAACGGGGCATAGGGAAGCGGTTAAAGACGATCAAAGGAGGTTTGATTAGGGGACTTTTTGAGGTGTGTGTTTGATAGTTTCAATAAAATTCGAAACGGTTATGCTAAATAGGTGTTAAATGGATGTTGTTAATTGTGGTTTTGATAGCGTTTTAAAAGTATCGTCTTCAGAATGATCAGCTGTTATATTACAGCTAATCTTTATCTATTTTTTATAAATTTGATCGTTTTTAAAAGCAAATATATCAAATATAATTTTTCCCAACCTATATTTAAGGATTCTTGAAGACGTCTGAGAACTTCTATTATATGAAAGTTTTCTTTATAAAATAATTGTAGTCTTTATACGTAGTGTCCTGGCAATACCGCTTAAAGTACATTCATTGGACGTTCAAGTATACAAATAATATATATGGCACGTTCTATATCAACCCAGCCAAGGTTGAGAACAAAAATTGAAGAGCTAATAAAATTTTTATAAAAAAAATTGAACCAACTTCTAAAAGTGCACTAAAAAATGAAAAATAATTATACATTTTTAAATGAAATAGAAATTTTTGAAGTCGGTGCCAAACTCATACCTGACAAAATGTGATTCACATAAACAGATTGGCGCCGACTTCAAAAATTTTAATTTCATATAAAAATTTATAGTAATTTTTCACTTTTTAGCACACTTTTAGAAGTTGGCTCAATTTTTTTTTTATAAAAAATTTATTTTTCGATTTTTAGTTTTATATTCAAGGTAGCAAAAAAGTACCCATTTTATCCAAAGTTGTAAATCACCCTAAAATGAACCACTAAAAATTCTTTGATTCTTAGAGTTCTGGAAATACTAGTGAGATTGTGTCAAACAAATATTTGGTCTGTCATAATAAATCCACTATCTTAAATTTCAAATTAATTTTAGATTGGTAATATAGGCCCCAAAACCTTCCAATATCGATATTTAAAGAATTTGAGACGTAAATTTCTTAGCCCGATATATTTTATACTGCATATTGAGTTTGTATTCGCCTCAAGAACCTCGTATATCAATTTTAAACAAAATCGGAAAATATATAAATTTTCAGCCCTTCATATTGTATCTTGTCAACCTAATAGTTGTAAAAAATTAACTTCATATTGGTAATACCCGACCCCGAAAACTCTCTAATACTAAATCTGAAAAATATGAATTAAGTAAAATTTTCAACCCACCATATTGGATCCACCATAATGAAAGCCCTCTAGTACTAATTTTGGATGAAATCCGGAAATTAAACATATTAGATTTTCTTAAAATAATTTTATATTCGCTATTTACGTCCTCAAAAACGATTCAGTCCCACCTTTGAACAAAATCGAAAAATGTAAAATTTTTGGTCTGCTATATCGAATTCGCCATATTGAATCTTGAAATAATACTTTTAAATTCATAATGTATACCCTCAAGAACAGCCTATATCAGTTTTGGAGAAAATCGCAAAATGTAAAATTTTTAAGACACCATATTGAACCCGCCAGATTAAGTTTTTCAAAAAATATTTTAAATTCTTAATTAACACTAACAAAATCCTCCAATACTGATTTTAGATAAAATCGAGACATATAGAAAATTAAATTTTTTTATCCGCCATATGGAATTTTTTAAAAATATATTCAGATTCGTTGTGTATGACCCCGAAAATCCCCCCATACCAATTTTGGAGAAAATCGGACAAAATTAATTTTTTTGGCTGCCATATTGTCAGCGCCATCTTGGGTTTTACTGCACCAATTTCATCCAAAAAAATATGGGACCACCGCAGCAACTTCCTGAACATAACGTAAAAAATTTCATTCAAATCGTTGCCGTCGTTCCGGAGTAATCGGTGTACATACATAAAAAAAATGCATAGTCGACGATTGAAAACCTCCTTCTTTTAGAAGTCGATTAAAAAAAGGAATGAGATGGCTCAAATTTTTCGTACTGGTGCACACTTTCAGTATGGCCTTTGAAAATTTTCCAAATGGTGGCTACAAAATTGTGCTAATTTTCAAACGTTTTTTGACTTTTTAAATTTTTTCAAAATGGTTACACGAAATTCAAAATTTCGTCACTCGACTTTTGCGAGAATACATATGTGCGCGTGAAACTTTGAAAATTCGGCGCTTAGGGAATAATTATCTTAGGAACTCCAGCCAGAGCTTGTTTTTTAGGTAAAAACATCTATTATTCTTCGTCGTAGCCAAAAATTTAAAAAGAAATATGAAAAGTATGAATTTTTTTCCTAATTTATTCCTAAACCTTTTTATTGCAGTGTTCTTCCATTTTTCGGAGAAAAATAACTTTATATTCGTAGTCAGAAACCTCAAAAACATGATAAATGTGATTCTAAGTACTAGAACGCCGTGGTCACATATTACTATCTTTAATTGATTTTTTGGATCTGTTTTTCTCACCTAAAGAAGCCAAATTTATCTGCCGGCAAGCCGATATTCTTTCCGTCAGTGATCGGCCAAAAAAAAATTATAATTAACCATTTTTTAATTTAATTCTGGCAAATTACCAATTAATAATAAAGTAAATTGGAAAAATAAATTATTAATTATTCTTATAATGGGTAATTTGAAAAATTAAATTTTCAATTACTCTGGTAATGAGTAATTTTATTCCTAAAAAGATTCATTACTTCGTCAAATGATAATTTAAAAAATTACAATTTCGATTACTTCGTTAATTGATAATTGCAGGAATAAAATAACCAATTACATTATTGATGATGGTTTTAGGAAACAAATTAGCAATTATTTCATTAAGTGAAAAGAATATTTTCAAAATTATCATTTGATGAAGTAAGTGACAATTCTATTGTGTGAATTAATTAATATCGTATATTGACCCATTCTAATATTTTCAGCCGATATAACCAATATACATATAGATATCGATATTGGTCAAACACGAATTTATATCCTCTACATTATCCTTTTGATAATTCGACGCGCAAAAGTTAAAATTCAGGGCAAAATTTAAATATAAATTTATATGTTTTTCTAAAGTCTTTGTTTTTCCATTTTTATAATGAAAGTTAATGAAAGGTGTTCCTTAAGATATTAGATAAGGTTTTTCTTCAGTTTGTTAATTAAAGTTTAGGTATTTAATTTATTTTCTCTTAAGAGGCTGCATACTTCGAATATTTACCTTTTTGCGTAGGCATCCATTTATTTTCGGAAAGGGTACGATTTTATAAAAAGGAATCTTCGAAAATACTTTCTGTTACACAACAAGGTAACAAATTGTAGAAAAGGAAAAGTCTGTCTCCTTTTAGCAGTGCAGGAAATCTTGTTATTTGTCTAATTTGTCTCTTCAGAAAATAATTGACGTAAAATCTGATCATTCTCCTAAAATTTCTTCTATTTTTAAGTCGTAAAACACGAATATTTTGTTTTTTTCGCCGATCTCGCGTGATTTTTCTGAAAAAAATATTTCACTTTCACTCATATAACTCCTCTTTTCCCATCACTACCTTTAAAATTTGGGCATTTCTATTAAAATTCACAAACGCTACACAATGTGGTTACGAACGACTAGGAAAAACTTATTGGTACTCCCTCGTATACAAATATTCGGATGCAGTGAGTCATCTTTATTATTGGTGCTTTTTTGCTCTATTTTCAACAAGCTATTCTTCATTTTTCTTTTTCTCACAAGCTATTCTATATACTCTAGAGGTAGATTAATCTCACGCTTCAATATTATTCGAGGGACGATAGGCTTGTGCTAAAGTAACACTATTCTGTAAACTGCAGGATTTTGAAAAACAGTTAATTTATGAAGTAAAATTATTTTATGCTCATTCGGTTCATCAGGATGTAACCTTTTGTGACGTAAGAGATAATTTGTCTCTATCGATACCTTTTAAAAAAGCATTCTATCTTTTATTCAAGAAAAAATTTTGAACAAAAAGACTAGAAACTATCAAAAAGAAATGAAGAATGTAAACAAACGTGTGCAATTTTATAGGAAAACATTTGACAACAATGGGCGGAGTTTCGCGGTATTTATAGACGTAGGATAAATTAATGTTATTTTTATATAGACTGAGGAACCTATAGAAGAACATTGGTTCACGCTTAAAAAATATAGAGCGTTTTCGAGGAGTAATATCTCTCTTTCTAATTTCGGTCAGCTGACAGTGATATCCAATGACCGGTATGACTCGAAAATGTTTTATCTCTTTTTAAGCGCGAGCCAATTTTCTTCTATAGGACCCGCAATCTATAATTAAGTAATATTAATTTCTCTTACGTCTATGGCGGTATTTGACTAATAACCAGTTTTGTTAGCGCCTCGTTTTCTGGCTCGATTTTTCATCTTTTCCTCTAAATTTTAGCAAAACATTTGTGTACAACTTTAGAAATAATGGGCGATAGTTCAGAATATTCATATGTGTTTTAGTAAAAGTGGCAAATTTTCATGAGATAAGTCGAAAAATGCACAGAAGTGACAGGGGAAAGTGAACTTTAAGATCGGCGAAGAAAACAACATATTCTACGATCCTAAAAGAGGAGGTATGTAAAAAAATCATCGAAAAAGTCGGTAAATTCGATGTTTTCACCCTTACGAATAATTACCTTAATTAGTTAAAGAAATGGCGCTAGATCATCGTCTTCAAGTTGGTCTTTTCTCATCTGAGCTGTACTTCAGTCTGGATTAACGTCAAAAGTAACCCTTTGAATGGGAAACCCTTCTCTTTGTTCTACACTGCGACAGTGCTTACATTTTTCCGTACAATTTACATAAATAATCCAGGGAAAATGTGAATTTTCCATAAAAATTAGGAAAAAGTCTAAGTTTGTCATTTGGTCTTATTTTTATGCGTGTCATGTTGATATGAATTTCAAATTTCATTCAAATGGAAATTTTGCCAGTTCATTCATTTGGCAAGGGATATTAGTTTAAAAACCAATATCAAATCTGAACTGACCTTAACTATACTAAGCTATATACTATTAATAATATAATAATAATACTATTAATATAGCACATAACTGGAGGATGCCAAGCGTTTGCCGCAACCGAGTATAAGGAAAGACACGACTCAGCCGCTAAGATACTCCACCAAGAGTTAGCAGAAAAGTTAAACCTATTACAGGTAGGAAAAGTGCCTTATTACAAGTACAATCCGGAGCCTATTCTTGAAAACAACCAGTTCAAGTTATATTGGGACCGAACGGTTCTGACGGATCAAACAGTAACTCATAATAGACCAGACATTATACTAATAGATAAAATTTCTAGGCGAACTACACTAATCGACATTGCTGTGCCTAACAACAACAACCCAAGGCCAAAATACAACGAGAAGATCGCCAAATACAGAGATCTGGAGGTCCAAATCCGAAGACAATGGGCAATGAACAGCGTCCAAACGATTCCCATAATAATGTCAACAACTGGAGTGATACCGAAGAACCTCCTGCAGAACATCAAGGGACTGGGCCTTAGTGAGCATCTTTATAAGCCGATGCAGAAAGCAGTTCTCCTAGCAACCGCGCGAACCGTCCGAAAGTTCATGGGAAATGCAGCAGACAACGTCACCTAAGACCCGATAACATGGAAAGGGTTCCCACAGAGCTTCATACTTTTGGTGTCGTTGTATGCCTGGCATGAGTGAATAATCCCTGGAGGGAGTGCGAAGCCGTTTGGCTTGTAAATCATCTATTAATATTATAGTATGTATGAAGACGGGGTATGAGTTGGAAAATGTTCTACAAGTTATTCTAAGGGATTGTTATGTTTAGTTCTGGTTAGTTTTTTTTTCGTAAATTATTTGTTGGACTTTAAAAAATGGTTATTTTATGGAGATAAATAAATTTATGCCTATTCAGTAATTTATAAGTTCAGCTTGTTTTACCCTTGTGTGACGTTGCAGATTTTTTTTTCTGTTGATACCTCTGCCATTACTCCATCCTTTATTTAAAAAGCATTTTCGAACAAAAATTTTTGATTTTGAGAAGTTATAATATTACGAATTCTAGCTATTTGTTACATAAATATTATAGAAAGAAATCATGGATTTATTAGGTAAAAGCAATTGTTTATCGGTCGGAAAATTCAAAAATAATCAAAAAAATGTTAATAATAAATGTAATTTCTTTAAATTCTAAGAACTTCATATTTTCTTACAAACATAGCTGGGCCTTAGCAACAAGGTAGTTCATCACCTGGCAGTTACCATAGCTACAAGGGTACTCGTGAAATACTAACAGCCAGATTCACTAAGAAGATTTAAGATTTAAACCCGATCTAGTTGCCATGAAATTTAAATCTTATAGTCGTCACAGTTTTGTTTTGCTTACGATATTGTCATAATTTATATTACATATGTCAACAAATAAACGCTTATATAGGAATATTAAGGACAAATGCTCAGACAAAAAGCCTTGAAATATGTAAAAGAAATAGTTGTATCCCGAAAACAAATAAAGTTCTCCATTTTTGCTGCTTCAGTAGTAAAACAAACATAATTACAAAATACAATTATTGTATTTTTAGGTTTTAAAACTTGCTTGACTTTTTGTTGCTCTTGTCAGACGAAGCCCTCTGCTGTCCATTTAGAGCGATTTTGAATTTCAACCATAATAGTGAATCCGGCAGTAAATAGTTATGTAGGTGGAGAAGGTTTTTTTTTCTGTTTCTTTTTTACTCTAAAAGCTGTTTATTAATGACAACAAATCACATTTTTATATCTCTTTATACTGCTATATTTTTGCTACAAACACATTTTTTGGCCGCTTTTATTATGTAATTATATTTAGAATCCGACTCTGTGGCAAAAGTTTCCTCGTATTAAAGTCGTTACGAAATCTTAATTGCAAGTGTTAAAAAGTCCACAAAGCCCGTTTTAAACATTATGGTAATTATATTTCTTAAGTTCCGGTAAATTTAGAAAATTGTAGGTAGAAATTGTTCGCAAATGTTTGAAAAGAATCCTCATTAAAGCGAAGTAAAAGTTAAAAATAAGCGATACGATAATTTAGGAAACCACTATACATCTTTTTTCTGTTTATTTTGTAAACTTTACCATTGTTATTTTAATTAATGGTTGCCATGTCTTTCGGTAACAAATCGGCCTATGATAAAGTGTTATTTCTAATGGAAATTGTTTTATCCAACATTTCATCGGCTAGTTATATATATATATATATATATATATATATATATATATATATATATATATATATATATATATATGTATATGGGATAGTTATTTTATTCACCTTTCGACCGTTATTTTTAATATATATATATATATATATATATATATATATATATATATCGCGCTTGCGCAGGTTATACCTTGATTCTACCCTAGATCTGAGACTCCTCTCGACTCGCTATCCTGTTTTTCTGGTGTGTTATTTTTGGTTGGGGTTTGATATTAGAATTTTTCACGTATTTGAGATGTTTTTTTTTGTGCATTATCTCTATTATTTAGGTTTTTAGTGTTTTCTATTTCAAGAGCTCCTCTGATTGCCCAATAACTATATTGTTGTTTGTGGTTTATAAATTGTGCATATGTTATGCTTCCTCAGAGTTCTTCCAGTTACGTCTGTTATACCTTTTATGTATAGCAGTGTGGTTTTTGGGTTCGGCTTGTCATGTTCTTCTTTTTTCTCTGATTTTGCTTTGATGTTCTGTTTTATCGCTTTTTTGATGTTGTGATTTTTGTAGTTGTTTTATTTTAGAGCTGTAGTGATGTTGTTGAGTTCTTCTTGGCGATTTGTCGGTTGGTTAATGTCAAGGATTTGGAGGTCAGTGTGTTGGTGACTGATTGATAGTGAGATTCGGCATTCCGGTATCTGTTTGTATGTGTGTATTTTCTGTAGACCGTGTATTCGATGTTTAAGTCGTCTTTTCTGGTAATTAGAAAGTCAAGGAAAGGTAGCTGCTTGTTGACTTCGACCTCCAATGTAAACTCTATGCGGTGATGAATGATGTTTAATTTTTCTAAAAATATGTAAGATCTTCCATGTGGCCAAATTATGAAAAATGTCATCTACATATCATCCAGAGGAATGATCTTGTTTTGGTTTCTCTTAAAACTTCTATTTTGATATTTCATAAAAGAGTTTGCGATGATTGGTGATAGCGAAGACTCCACAGGAACACCATCTGTCTGTCGGTAGAAGCTATTTTCATAGGAAAAATATTTTAAGACAGTTTTCGGAGAGATCAATGATGTCATATGGGAACTTCTCGTTCATAGCCACCTGGTCTAGAGCCATGCCAATTGGTATGCTTGAATACAGGGGTTTGATATCCAGGCTAGCAGCAATGTCACTTTTTTGCAGTTTTAGTCCTTGAAGTATGCTGACCAGATGATCCGAATTTTTCAAGTATGAGTCTGCAATTTCTATCACCGATTGCATATTTTGTACCAAGTATTTTTCCAATTGTTCTGTAGGTGAATCCACTGCACTTACTAAGGATCTTATGGGTGTGTAATCCATATATGTAGTTTGGGACATCTGCTTGCTTCTCTCGAGGGATAAGAGATTCAACTACATACCTCGCAAAAATGACAAGAAACATAATCAAAGCAGATGTTTCAAACTATATAGATTAACGAAAATTCATAAAGAAGGAACACCGATAAGTCCCATAGTGCAGTGGATTTACCTATTCAACAACGGGAAAATACCTGGCACAAAATATGCAACCAAGATCCGAAATTATAGACTCATACCTGAAAAATTCTAATCACCTGGTCAGCATATTTCAAGGGCTAAAAATTGCAAAAAATACATACCTGGACATCAAATCCCTATATCCAAGCAAATCAAAACCAGATAGCTATGAACGAGGAGTTCTCATATATCATTGACCTCTTCGAACACTGTGTTAAAACACACATTCTTCCAATGAAAATTATTTCTACCGGCTCTTATGGGATTTTCGCTATCACCAGACACCGCAAACCTTTTTATGAAATGTTTTGAAGCAGAAGCCCTAAGAAAAACCAAAATAAAACCATTTCTCTGGAAACGTTACTTGGATGACATCTTCATCATATGGCCACACGGAAAATCCAACTTGGACATAGTTTTAAAGGGACGAAACAACATTCATCACCGCATACAGTTCACATTGGAGGTCGCGGTCAACAATCAGCTAGCTTTTCTTAACCTTCTAATCACCAGAAAAGGCACCCTAAGCATCGATTACACGGTCTACATATACAAAAAGATATGTGAACGCAATCTGATCTCCAGGTCCTTTTGACCTACCAAACTCGCGAACCGCCAAAAAGAAGTTAAAAAGCATCACAACAGCTATAAAACAAATCAACTACAAAGAACACAATATAAAAAAGGCCATAAAACAGAACGCAAATGCAAAAGAAGAAGATGATAAATCCAAAACAAAAACCATACTACCATATACAAGTAGCATGACTAGCTTATCTACTGAAGGAATCAACAACATAGCATCGTATTTGAAAAAAAGTTCTTTTTTAAATTTTTGATTTAACCCAAAATGTGTTACTTTTCCACTTCCCTGAATCTAAAATGTCATTTTCCGATAATTGATTATCGAGTAGGGCAAAAAAATTTCGAATAAAAGTTATCAGAAATGAAGAAAATAATACAAAAAAAATATAATATAACATGTGATCCGTTTACAATAAGTTAGTTTCGGACAACTTCTCGTATAACCGAAAGTCACACAAGGTCGATGTTACTACCCCGTATATCAATTATTTATTTTATAATCGCTCTGAATATTCCAAAATCAAAATTTTTTAGATTGTTAATTATTAAGGTAACCTAATTTTTTTTTATTCATTACATTTTGTTCTTATGAACGACATTTATTATTCTCAGAAAAAATAACCTTACACTCTGTGTATTCCTATATCACTTTTGATTTTGCTAAAATTCGCCTTATCTTATACAAAAATAAATTTTCCCTCTTTCATATTTTCCCTTTTTTCAAATTGTGATAAAAACAAAACCAAACACAGAACATACGTCAATAAATAACAAGATATACGGCCTAAGTTCGGATTCGCAATTTTACCAACATGAATAGGTTACGTTACGAAGTGAAAAAGAAGTACGGAATAACAGAATAGGACTGGGCCAGTATATCGAGATGTCACAAGGGTAGGTGAGCAGTAAATGCTCCTTAGGTAGATTCAAGAAAGGCAATACTAGTCAAAATTTAAAATTTTAATTTGACATATATCATGTCGTAAAAGACATGGCTATTTTTGGCAAAATAGTAAACATTGACACCAATTAGCTTAAAACAAACAGTCGCAAAACAACACAAATAATATAGATTAATGGACTCTTCATACGCGTTTCGACCACCTAATGATCTTATCTGTGGAGATGCGACCGACCAGGAGCGAAGTTCACAGAAAGCAACTGACTATTTAAAATCGCTATTCCGTAATATGTCGGCAGGATTATATCTGCGGAACTTGATGCCGAACCGTAATCTACCAACAGTCAAAACGATGTTTGTTTTGTGTCAAAATCTCCCTCGGGAAATAACATAACTAATGATGAAATTCGAATGAAAACTAATTTCGAAGTTTTCGACATCACTCCTGACATACAGGCAAACACAACTTTGAAACCATATTGCATACTATGGATTGATATTATTTTAATATGTTCATTTTGGGACAGTCGAATTACCTTCCAAATCAGGTTATCTTGAAATTTAGTGTCTCTAGATATCAGCCGGCGGGAAAGTGTTCAGAATAATGGTGTTAATTCATGGTTTCTTAGGCTTCTTCAATTTTTATTAAAGAATTAAGTTATGGAAAAACAGTTTTTTTGAGTTTTAAAACAAAGTGTTACTTTTTAGAAAAGAAGTTCCAAAGAAAAGTTGTGCACCTTAAACATACCTATAAAATAAAAAAAAAACATTGAAATCAGATTATTTATTCATTAGTTATTGGAAAAAAAAAACATGATAAAATGGCTGTTTTTTTTTAATTGTTAATAAACAATTGAAAAACATATTGCATATACTTCATAGTGTAGCAAAAGAAGCTTCCTGTGGCATAAAATAAGCATTCAAAAGTATCTTTTAAAAACAAAAAAGTCTCTATGATCAATAGAAGCAAAGATAGATTTTTAAAATCACTGTGATGTTGATCATTAACATTAAGGAGTTATTTTGGCAAGTATTCACAGGGCCTTGCTTAAATTATGGTATGCGGAAGTTTTCGAGTCGATTATTTGAAAATTTTTGATTAGACCATAGTTTAAAGTTCCAGTTTTTCCGAGATTCAGTGTGGGTGCAGTGGTGAGGGATGCCGAGAGCGTGCGGTCGAAAACTAGACTCTGACGCTTCAAATTCGTTTCGCAGGAAAAATTTGGTATATCTCGGCGTATATTGGCCGTGCAACCTTCATATATATATATATATATATATATATATATATATATATATATATATATATATATATATATATATATATATATATATATTATTTTAATTTGTGGCATCTCGAAGACAATAAAATGTATATTTTCCTGAAAAAAAATATGTTTAAGCTTAGCCGTAAACAAAGTATTGAATTTTCATATATTTTAGTGTATTTGAAATTGCGAAAATTTATTGCTGTTTATATAACAACAAGCTGCAACCAATTTATACAACTGATGACTTAATTCCGCAAGAGATGTTGAAACACATAAGTTGCAAATGTAAAAAAGGTTGTAAAACAAGCGTTTGCACTTGCCCGAAAAACGGCTTACGTTGTTCATCGTTTTGTTCCACTTGTAATGGCGAAGCTCGGTCAAATATCAAAGAAATTGGTAAGAATAGATATGTCTGAAAATTTGATCTCTGACCATGACGTTGTAAGTTATAATTCACTCATAGCCACCAAGAATTCACAATACAACTTTATCTTGATCTCCAAGAAACGTAGAGTCGAATAAATATTTTATAAAGAATTACTAGGAAAATATTAATGATACAAAAAATGTTGAATATAAAAATGTTCATCTCAATAAAATATACAAAAAAGTATTGATGTGTTTTCTTGTAAAATGAATTATTTAGCAGAAAATGACTCGATCTGATAAGTATTATTGGTTATATGTTAAAAATTAATCTGATTTTCAATATTTCTAATCCATGGCATACTACTAACTAATATTAATGAATTTTCGCAATTTTAAATGCACTAAGTGTGTTAAAAAATATCGTTAATCCATTATTTAATCATTGTTCGAAAGATATGTAAAAATACAATAATATGTTTATTGCTAAGTCTAAAAGTGTTTTTTTCAGGAAAATATATATTCCATTATTCATATTTCATCGAGATACCACAAATCCAAAAAAAAATTGAAAGTTCTATGATCAATATTCGCCGAAGTAATCCAAATTTTTCCGGCGAAATTTAAAACGTCAGAGTATCGTTTTCGCCCGCATGCTGTCGTCATCACCACACCCACACTGACTCTCCGAAAAGCTGCAACTTTAAACTAATGTTACATCAACAATTTTCAAATAATCAAATCAAAAACTTCCTATTTATAGAATAATATTTAAAGGTTCTTACTTTATTATCTAATAATCAAGTCAAAACTCAGAATTTTTTTAGTTAATCTATCCTTGATTCGATGTAGCTGTACTGGCGAATATATAAAATACTATAATAAAATAAATAAAACACTTGAAGTAGAGCGAGGGTGATGTCAGTTGTATGGATAGAAAATGTCAGTTAAAAAATACCTAGTATTGTACTTGAAGTGAATTTATTCAAAAACTACAAATACAGGGTGTTTGGTACATCGATAGAAAGTTTGAAAGAGGTAATAGAGAATGTAATTTTGAATAATTTATGCCATATATGCCTTAGTACAAAAATGCACGGTTGTAGAGTTACAGCACATTTTATAGTTTTTCGGTTTAAGACCTTAAAACCTTAAGAGTTTTTAAATAATTTGAATTTTGACAAATGAAGAGCGTATTGATATGATTTATCCTTGGAGAATGTCATCATCAAAATTGTTTGTTTGCTTCTCGAAGCTATGCTGAAAGGTTTCCTGAAAGAAACCATCCTAAAACAGCCGTTTTTGTGATATTATTACACCAGTTTCGGGAAAGTGGAAGTGTCACTTATAAAAACCTGTTATAAGAAAACCTGTCACTGAGGATGAAGAAAATGTTTTTACTCCACTTGATTCAGTGATCGAAAATCCTAATATTAGTCAGAATCATATATCCGAAAATACTAACATTAGCCAAGCAAGTGTTTCAAGGATTCTTAACAAATACAGATTTCATCCTTATAAAATCCAAGAGCTTCACGGAAATGATTTTGACAACTGAACTAAATTCTGCTTGTGAGTGTTACATAAAGTGGCAGAAAATGTACACTTTTTTGATAATGTGTGGTTTCGTGAATAGACACAACTTCCATTACTAATCTGATTCAAATCTGCATGAATATAGAATTATGAAACACCAGAATAGGTAGTCAGTTAATGTGTTGGAACCCTACTTTTTTGAAGAACCTTTAAATGGTTTGATCTTTCGCGATTTTCTTTTACACCAACTTCCAGTATTATTAGGAGATGTCCTTTTAAATATGAGAACAACTATGTGGCTTCAACTGTATGGAGCTCCGCCTCATTATCATCGCGAGATTCGGCAATTTTAAAATGTCAACTTTTGAAACAGGTGGACTGGGAGAGACGGATTTCAAAATTGGACCCCGAGATCTCCGTACTTAACTCCACCAGATTTCTTTTTAGGGGGATACATAAAAGGAATTGTCTACAACGCACCCCCGACAACACCACAAGACATGAAAATACGCATAAGAGACGCTTTTCAAACTATAACCCCGCAAATGTTGTCCAGAGTTAGCAGTGGTTTTGAAAAAAGAATATGTAAGTATTTGGAAATGAATGGTCGACATTTCAAACATCTACTATAAATATTTTGCTTCTGTTTTGTATCCTCGTCAATATGTTATTACCATTATTGCTGTTATAGCCTGTTGGATGACTGTAAATCGCATTTCGAGTTTCTGAACATTCGTAAAGATTAATATTCTTATAGTTGTAAATTACCTGTCATTTCCAAATGCCATAGGCAACTAAATACATTAGAATGTCTATTCAAAAGACACAAAATGGTGCAGAAAACGATTATTTTGCGTATTCTGTGAAAACGTGAAGACTTAGCTATAGAATACCTTTATGCCATTCGATAGGTATTTAAAAGCTACATTTTCTGGTAAGTTAAAAAGCACAGCGTTCTATTTAAATTGATCAAGTTATAGCCACTTAAAATTTTTATTTGATTAGTTTTAATTTTTGAACACCCTGTATAATATAGCAAGATTATTATAATTGGGATATAAAATATGATTTTTTGTTACACTTCATTGTAAATTTCGAGTACATAATTGAAATACTTCTTAAGTATTTGAAACATGAAAATTAGGTTAGATTTTGTCAAAATTCAAATTATTTAAAAACCCTTAAGGTTTAATTATTATAAACTTTATTAAAATAGGCAATAATATATAGGGAGTTCTGTTTAAAAAAAACACTATATTAGACCCCCATATATCCCTAAAGTAAAACTTTTAGGAAGTCACTTATTTTGGCCGCAATATTCCGAGCCGTATAGGGTGAACAACCCTGTATAGTAATTCCTATTTTTATCTTGTTTTACTGCCTAAAAACTAAAATTTTCACATTAAAAATTTTTTCCAAATTTAATTCGGCCGGCTTATTTGCCAACGTATCGAATTTACCAATTTACCACATTTATACTTGATGTTTGAAGTTAAATCTTCACCATCGCCCAGCTCTAATACGGAATACGGAAACAATATATCTAGCAAGAAAGTTACGACCCTTACAAGTGTAGATGTGTGGAAGTAATCAAAGGAAAAGGGAAAAAAGAATTGTCGTGGATTAGTTCGATGATTAAATTGTGTCTTTCTTAAGAGTTAATTGGGCCATTCCTCTTTTAATTACTTTTGCGAAATCTATTAGGAAAGCTATAATTTCTCCATGCTCGCAATGATAAACTTGTAAATTTATCAGTTCAGTTAGAATGTGGTCTCTATATAACTTTTCGCTTATTTTATGACAGTTTATGTAGTTGAGGAAGCAGTCAGCATATTAGGTTAGGTTAAGTTATTCATAGAAAGTTTTTGGTTGAATAGGCCACAATCGTTACAAAAAAAAACAAGAATTAAGGTGCAAACTTGTTTCGTGTTTCAATGTAAGTTAACTTAAAATATTCTTTAAAGTTTGTGAATAACAAATTACAATAGGAATTTAAATTCACCCAACTTTCTTCTTTTAGTAAGGATAATGAATATAGTTTTTTCAGGGTTTATCCTAAGGTGCTCCTTAGTACACCACTTGTTCACTGTAGTCAGAGCCATGACCTCCCATATTATATAAAAGAATCAGTGAATGGACAGAATATTCTAAAACATTCACTAACTACAACAAAAAAAAATGAGAAAAGCCGAAAGAAGCTCCTGGAGGAAGCTGTGTCAAGAGGTCGAAAGCACCTCTGAAGCATCACGCACTACAACATTTTGACGGAAAATCCCGTAGACCCTATAGAAACATTGAGGAAATCGGATGGAACCTGGTCTGGCATCTGCCAGACTCTGACATTATCCCTGAAGCCACAATAAATGATAAAACCAATCTCCCACTCTAACCCGAAGGGCATCAAAAATAGACTGGAAAACAGCAAATCAAATAACAATCCACAACAAGGTATTGTGGGCTACAGAATCTTTTGAAATTTACAAGGTACCGGGATCCGATGAGGTCAACCCAATGCTCTTAACACAGGGCAAAGGGTTTATCACCCCGGTGATCTGCAAAATTTTAAGGCCAATATAGCCACAGGATAGTTGCCCTCGGCCTGAAAAATATCCAGAATTGTCTTCATACCAAAACCTGGAAGAGACTACGCTCAGGTCAAGTGGCCAATTATTCTCTCATCTTTTATGCTACAGTTATGAGAGAAACTAGTAGAAAGGAATTTACGGGAAGCCTTTCTTAAAGAAAGGCCACTACACCCCAACAAACATGCCTATCAATCAGGAAAATCGTATGAATCAGCTCTATATCACCTGGTAGAGAGAATTAAGTATTTCACGGATGGCAAGGAAATAGCACTGACAACCTTCCTAGATGTTGAAGGAGCATTTAATCACATCTGGCTCGCCTCCATGACAACGTCTGTCAAAAAATATGGCATTAAATTCACTCTCTGCACGTGGATCAAGATCATGCTTCAAGGTAGACTATAGTCTAAACTCTTGAGGAAAATCATAGAGGTGTCGAAAGCCAAGACCTGTCTGCAGGGAGAGGTACTATTCCCACTTTTGTGGGATTTCGTGGTCGGTGAGCTCTTGGTAAATCTGAACGACCGACGCTATTGTACACCGAGGTATCCTGATGATATAGTCATACTCATTGTGAGAAAAAATGGCAATACATTATTGGAATTCAACGGAGATTATTGATTATTACTCAGAAGGAGTTAACAGCGCTCTCGCCCCGATCAACTGACGACCGGTAGGGTCGGTCATATTTTTGTTGGAAGAATAAAAAGTTATTCTCCAGTACCTCTTTCGCTCAACTTGAATCAAGTGTTTTATGATTAAACAAGCTTTAGTTAAAAAATGTCCCTGCAGTTTGTTATGTAACCTACCTTTTTTCTAACTGTATCTAGTGAGTTACTCGAAGTCAATAAAATAAATTTAATGAAAATGTTATATGGAAGCTAAAGAAAGCTCGTGTTATTATTCTAGTATTCATCAGTGGTCCTTCCACCACTCCAATAAACCAGCGCCTATTCTACAGTTAGACCCCAGTTTGAACAAGCACAGTTAAAGATTCTTGTGACTTCAACACATACTCAATTTAAAGCGTGCATATCTTAGACCACGATATTTTATATCCGCATATGACACCGTGTTAGTGTATAAGGGAACTGATGTCTGGAAATCAACGGTGATCTTAACTTATATGTTAAATGGGCTCTACTCTAACAAATTAAAAATAAATACTTCCAAGATTAGCGCACTTTATACATTTTGACTAGGATTGCATGTCTTTGGGAACTCCACGAAATCATAACACTGAAAAATTTTACTCAATACAAATAAATACATATGGGTTTATAAAATTTTTTATTCTTTCTAATTTTGGTTGCTGGGGAAACTGGATAGTTGATATTTATTAGACTGAAAAAAGATGTATATAAAAAGGAAATAAATAACAGTTGTTTTGTTGGTATTAGGTCATGGAAGTTTTGCACCACTTGCTGTGACTCATTATGACCACTTTTGCAGGAAGTTTTGATTAATATTACAAACATTTTCTATGTTAGGTAAAGTTGCCCTAACTTTTGTATGAGTTTAACATCTAGATCCCCGTTGTATCTGAGCATAGCCTGATGCCGTTGCAAAATATTTTCATTTTAGTGTACCTTGTTTTATTTTCTTTAAGAAAATTTTAACGCCTTTGGTTATATGGTAAAATGCATCTGGGGATAGATATATCGAACGAAAAAAAATAAATAAAAAGTACCTACTAAAAAGGGTGTTAGAAAAAAATTCATGGTTTTGAGGTTTCTTGTGCATCTTATATCAACTAAATGTAATTTTTTTTTATCTAGTATATTTTTATCAAGGATAATTTATTTTCGGAAAATTAAGACTTAGTCTCATTTTAAGCCCATTCGTAATCACTTTGTTAATGATAACCCATTGAGAAATGAATTATTTCATAATTTAATAATATATGATAGGCACCATATTTTTCTTTTTTACTTGTTCTAAATATCGCCCGTGTTTCGTATCTCAAACCATGAATAAATGGTTAAGGTAGGGCTGAGACAATTAATCATGATGACTGTAAGCCATGTTTCAGCACGAGATAACATTTCTCGGGCTCTTGTGAGATTAAGTGTCCCTTCTGATACAAATTGGCGGTATCGAGTCAATTTATTTATAAGGGAAATCAATAATATAGTTCCAAACAAGATTTTGGCTAAGGTAATTAATAAATTAGTTTTGGTAGAAATAATTAGTCACAAACTCAGATAATCAACATAGTCATTTATTATAAAGTAAATTTTTCCACAGCCAGTCGACATCCTTATGTGTCTATCAGGGACTATCTTAGACGCTTTTATAATATTTTATCAATCATTTTGGCCTCACCTACTTTTAACAAATCAGCTGAAAATGCTTCTCTTTCAAATAGTTTCATGTAATAAACCTTTAACTTAAGAGATATCCATAACATTTATCTATCTGTCAACAACATATTTTAATTTTCTTCATGTAAAAACAAGTGTGAAATTAATTTAACCGATTAAAATTTTTGGTTATTTCAGGTTAGTATAGGTTAGTTCAGGTTGAGCTTAGTTTTAATTAGTTTAGAAAACTGAAGTAATTAAAATTGAATGTAACCTGAATTTACCAATACTAACTTAAACAAATCTAGATATATTAATTAAAAAATGTTATTTTCCTGCAGAGGCCACGTGAAGGCAAAACAATCTCAGTCAGGAAAGGATATTGGAACTGTTCTTCGCGCCACCAAATACTGGTGCTTTTCCACGTAAATACCTGCAGGCCCTTTTAATATTTTGAGTATGGGTTCCACTCTCAAGATCTACAAAATTTTGAGACTAATTCACTATCAAATGCAGGAAGCATTCGTTCAGCAATGGGAACAAAAAAGAGCTTCTTTGTTTCCCTCTATCCCGCCAAAAATCTACTCTTCTACTACCTTCTGTTGCCCAATTAGGACTCATCTTTTTCAACAATGTTTCATTCACACGCCAGCATAAAACCTTTTATACATATATATATATATATATATATATATATATATATATATAATATATATATTATATATATATATATATATATATACATATATATATATATATATATATTATATATAGGCATAATATAAAATTAAAGAAAAGGAAAAGGTTATCCTTAAAACAGTTAATATTTGGAAGGAAAATCACGAGTAATGTAAAAATGAAAGAACGGAAAAATAAAATGTTTTCCTGTCACTCTCCTTAAAAATCTTTAATTGATAGAAAATAATATATGTATATTTCTAAGAAATCATATTTATGACATAGCTATAGCGTAATTTGAAACTATGTGGAAAAATCCAGTCTAGAAGCCTGCCCTACGACTTCGAAATTGTGGGTATGTAATTTTCCGAAAAAAGAATCATTTTTCTAGATGTTAATTAATCTAGATATCAAACAAACAAATAAATAAGTATATATTAACCAATAACTTCAACAACACGGATATACAACCAACCTGCAGAATCTAATGCATAATGTTGTTTGTTTTTTTTACCTTAACGAGAAAAGCCGACTCTGTTAATTTGCCTTTTCTCTAATTAGAACGTCCCAGTTGCTGCAGACATTCATCTTTACAAATGTCCACTCATGATTTATAAATTTTCTTCTCAATTAAAAATAAAAATATTTGCATTTTGCTGCTTTTCTCGCACACCTCCACTTAACGTAGGCGCAGAATCAGGACCAGAACGGCGTTGACGATCCTGACTCTACGCTTGGAAAATTAAAAATGTAAAAAAATTAGAGAACAGAAGAAATAATTACTTTCTTGTTAATTCATGGCAATCAGCACTGCTTTTGTTTTCTAATTTTACGGTCCGAAATTTTAATATTTACGAATAATTGGTACATTTGGTGGTATGTGGTTTTAACCTTCCAGAAATACTTTTTGCGTTTTCTTGCAGTAAAAAAAAGATTATGTGTGCTTAAAATGGTATTTTTTTGTAGTTGGTATCCCGTAAATGGTTTTTAGTTCATAAGTTGAAGTTTTTGGAACTAACTTCACTTGCGAAATGTAATCTTTCAAACATATCAATAAAATCTGGTTTAATGTGATCAGTAATCTATTATGCAATAGTTTTCCCTAAAAAGGTAATGTTGAAAAGCAGATCACTTTATACCATTAGCATAAAATTTAAGATTTACTTGCATTAAAATTGAATTGAACCGTTTGGCAACGTTGCATGAGCGCGCACTTCGGATCTTTGAATGTATCCATTTTATTTTGTAAATCTAATAATATTCAAGTGATTTTACACGAAGAATATGCCTTGTAAATTATAATTGAGAAAAAAACGTTTTTAGCGGTGAATTTTGAGGGTAGATTGATCACACCATGAAAAAAAATCAGAATCGGACCCCTGATAATTTGTGTGTGGAAATCAATGCAGGAAAAAGAGGAACACGCAAAAGAAATTGGGAATGGAATTTAACTGATAAGGAATAAATCTTAATGTTAAAATAACATATAAATACCTATTAACTGTAAGCTTTTACCCGTGACTTCGTTCGCCTGAAGCTTGGTATATAAAAGTCTATTGAGTTATTAGTTCTCTAGTTTTAACCAATCGGTAGAAACAGTAGCTGATACCGACATCAAAGTCAACAAATAGTGTAGAACGACGAATATCTCCTATGTAATAGTGCGTTACATCTTATTATCTTACTGAAATTCATAGAAACCAATTCTAACATTCCCCTAGTGAGACATCATCAGTTTTCTACGCTTAAAACTCACGTACAATGCCTTAAGAATGACAATGTCATTTTGTCAGTTTAGACATTATAATAATGCCAGAAATAGAACGAGAAATAATTCAACTTTTCTTTAAAGAAAGCATAAATATAGGCTCAAGACCTATATTAGCCCAAAAATATATCAAATGCAGGCACAAAGAGAGAATGGAAAAGGTACTGTGTTGAGATTAACAATTTCACTCATCTTCTTTAACAGTTGTTTTTTTACATTTCACATTATAGATTTATTAAAAGATGTAAGAGGGTCAAATTTTAAGGACATGGTCTTGAATCATAAAACTATACAATACAGGAATCCCATAGCACGATTACATTTCCTTGGTACTCAGGAAAAGATGCAGTATTATAAAATTCCCTGATAGCGGGCCCCATACAACATCAGTATTTATAAGGTGTACTACGTTTTCAAAACCATATAACTTTTTTTAAATATCGTTAATTATCTGTAACTAATAACTGAATGATAAGTTAAGCACAAAATATTCAAATTATGAACCTATTAGTAGTGGGAATAGGGGGCTTCTAGTTGACCCCCCCACCACTTTTTTGATTGGTCAGCCAAGAATGACCTTGTTTCTGATTGGCTGCCCAAGTTCGCCCCCTATTCCGATTGGTTTCATAAACTCCGCCTCTTTTTGCTCCACCTCCTACCTCCTTCCTAACCACCACAGTAGTTGGAGGGGAGCTGGTAGCAGTTGGAGGGGAGCTGGTATTTTAAAGGACTGAATCTGAGCGAGCTACATTCATTTACAACTAGTCTTAAGCTTATATAGAAGATTCACCACTAATAAAGAACAGTGTTAAATTAAAAATAAGTGGTAGTTATGAACAGTGATTTGCAAAATGAAATAATCAAATTAGGTAAACAGTTTACTAAACTTCAAAATTCCGAATTAAAGAATGCAATGCTAAGGAAAACACACCCCGAGTGGGCACAGGTATATTATGAGACTGCCTTCCAATACCAATTAGCTGCAGAAGCCTGTTTAAATTATAGAAAAACCCAAAATTTGCCGAAGTTCTTTCATGAAATAAAGAAAATAGGATTCAGTTACTTTTTAAGGATATTGAAGGATTATATAAAAGATCCTGATATATTAAAAGAAATCGTGGAAGAGGAAGAGAGAGATAAAGAGATATTGAGAAACAGGGAGGTTTTAGTGTAGGATTTATTATGGAATTATTAATAAGAGAAATGTATGAAGAGTTTTTGATGTCCGCAGCCTGTTCCGAGTTTTATGCATATGAAGGTCAAGAAAGTGAAGCGCAGAATATTATATTGTTTTTAAATTATATGGAACATGCGGAATTATGTTTACTAGCAGCTAAATGTTGTAGCGAATATTTAAAAAATAAAAATATAGATATTTTAATATGTAAACTTCAAGAACTAGGATTAAATAATAATATTTCATGTATTAAAACAATGTTAGAAAATAAAACACATAATTTGTAATCAAGTCTTTTATTACATAAAAAAATTGTTGTAAAGGTAATAAACATTTGATAATGCACATACACATGGTATTTTTTGATGATAAAAGCAGCAAGGATCCATTTTCTTTAGGGTGGGTTGTTCATCAATCTCGATAACTGGTTTCATGGAATACTTCTTTACGAAATCTGCCTTTTCTTCCCCTTTTACATAAACATAGTCCACCTTGGCGCTTAAATCTCTTATGATATCTCCACATTTGTGTAATGGTGTAAATCCTTCACACCATTCAATGCAATGGTAATTTTTTATTAACCACAGAGCTTGTTTGTGTAAATAGGATGGTAAATGACCCATCGGAAATGGAGCTTTGAAAATAAAATGACTTGTCTTTTGCCCATCGTACGCTGCTAATTCCTTTACAATAAATTTATTATTTTCAATTTTGAATCCTTGAAGATCTAGAATAAGTTTCATATTTTCAAATATTTGAATTTCTTGATCATTTCTACTTTTAATTGATATTCACTTATTTGTTTTTTTAATTTCTGCAACTGAAGTTGAAAATCTAATACTCGAACTGAAATCTCGTAAGACATTATATAAATGAAGAATTCTGGTTTGGCTACGTTAATAAATATCAAAATTGACGCGTGCGCTCTTAAGCGTAAGTAGCGGTTTGTTTAAAAAGAGTATTTTATCTTAAGGAAATTGTATTACAGCTGTTTCACAATTTTTGTTAATGGATTGTAACTGAAAACTTTATCATGAATTATGACACAATATGCCGCTGTTTTAGGGGGAATTTTTTCCTTGGTTTCAAATTCAATTCTCATGGTTACTGGACCTGTTTGTAGTAAATCTCTTTGATGTGAACAATTAATGTAGACTATAGGAGCATTTTCTTTAAATTCTTTCGGATTAAAAATTGGTTCCACTGGAGAGTTATAATACGTTTGACGAAAGTCTGTAAACATTTCATACAGAGTAGCAAATTTATTATTTTCAAAGTCAAGTTGAAGATCATTGTAAGAATATCTTTCTGAATTTAAAAAGACATTCATATTTCTTAAATTACAATGATCAAATTTACTCATATCCATTTTTAGATTACCACGTCTATTTTTCTGAAAAGCAATTAGAACATGACGTGGCGTTTCGACTTTTGTAGATGTTTTTACGGGCCAGTTGTGCCTCGTAGTTTCCAATAACTCTGGATATTCAACTAATTCCCAGCTTCGGAAGGTTATTAGTATATCACTATTTTTGTCAATAATTTTGGTAAGTGCTAATTCTTGCGGAATCGCTACAGTAAGATGAGGAACTCTCCAACACAACTTGGTAATTTTAACTTTGGGTTTTTCATCTTCATTACTGGATAATAATGCATTTGTATCATCATTACTTCTTATTAGAATAAGTTCTTGTTGTGAATTAAGAATAATCTTATTATAATCTTCAAAAAATCCTGAATACATCTTTAATGGTATACATAATGAAACATTACCTTTGTCATCAGTCATAATTTTTTCTTTAGATTTTGTTTTCGGATACCAACCGGCATTTTCCAATTTAGCACTTTCATTTTGATTAAATGAAATATATCCCTTAAGAGTTGAAGTTATACCAATATCCCGAACGGAGTCAATAGTAACACCATTTAAAATATAGCGTAATTCTTTAAATAAAAATGCCGGAGCATTATTAATTAAAACAGTATTAGCTAAAGGGGAATCATCTTCTTTAGTTACTTGCAATTCCACATAAATTTCACTTTTGCAAGGTAAAGGATATTTTCCTGTTTGTTGCAAAGCAATTCTGATTTCATCATTTGGTCCGAGTTTTGTAGGATTAAAAGGATCGAAAGAAAGAATTTCCCAGCTTAATATTGATTCATCAACCAATACATTTTCTCTTACATTTAAATAATCCATTTTTATTTAAGTTTAAAACCCAAACTTTGAAGAAATTTTCTATTAGAAGGTGTTAACCTTTGGAAGTTTGATTTCCTACTAAAGGAAGTTGGTTTCTTTCTTGTCTTATTAATGTTTTTATTATTAAATTTTCTAGTAAAGTTTGCCGATTTATTGTTATATAATATTACCATCTTTAATCTACTTTTTTAAGATGTAGTCTGATGGTTATGGTTTCTTCTCTAAAATTAACCAAATCACCTTCCTGATCTATTATTTTAATGGCTATTTTATCAATTACTTTAACGGTGACTGGGAAATATATGACGTTTTGAGGTGACTCAATTATTTTGAACCCTGGAGCAACGCTCGGGAAAAATTGGTGTATTATATGAACAGGTTTCCCGTTTAAATATGATCCCTCTGCAATACTGCAGTCTATATTTATTGAATTTACTTTAATTATTTCCGCGGGAAAATCTGATATATGTTCAATGTTGGCTTCCAATCGCCCATTTTTAAACCCTAATAATTTACCAATAGTTCCTTCACGAAAAGTTATGGGGGCTGAACATTTAAGATGTGTACGTAAAGTATTATTATTTGCATAAAGACTAAAACTAATTTTATCCTCATCCAAGTGTTTTTTTAAAAAATCTGTTATGTCTTCTAATTCGTAGCTACCTGGGGGTATGGCTATTTCTAAATTTTCATCATGAATTAATACATTATTCCCAACATCAATATTGGGAATTGCATTAAATGTTTCGAAATTTACAAGACCGATAACATATTCAACATCTTCATCTAAATATATTGGAGGATGTAACTCTGATGTTAAAATAGCGGAATTGCCGCTAAGAACAAAACTATATGACATTTTACTTTAAAAATATGTTTAATAATAAACTAAAATTAGGTGTTACATATGGTTATAAAGAAATTTTAGACACAATTGACCACAATTTGTTTTGTTAAAGTTTTGATAACTGTTATAATTATAATTAACAATATTATTATTTTGGTCGCTATAAAAATATTTAATTAATTCAGAAGGGGGTCGCAAATTACCATAACTATCAAAATATATTATGTTTTTTCCTTTTTTTGTATATGCTATCCAGTGAGTACCAACACCACTGTGATTATCTAGATTGACAATTGCACTTTCAATTAACTTTATCTTTTTTGGTAATTTATCCCTCATAAAAATACCACGAAAGTTGGGAATTTGTAAATATTTAGCGTATTTAAGTAAATCGTAATTTGTAAGTGCTTTTCGAGGTATATGTTTTAGCAGTTTTTTGAATAAGGTTTCAAGTATAATCCACATCCTGTTTTATAGGGTTGTAAATAAAGTCCACTTCCTTTTTTTCCTACCGCAATGGACTCCATCATTTGATTGTGTCGTTTAGATTCTTCTAATTTCGCTTTGGCTGCTTTTGCATCATTTACTGCTTTAGCAATACCTGCAGCCCCTCCTCCAAGAGCACCAAGAGCAGACAAACCAGCAAATAAAGGTATAAGTGGAAGAAATCCGCCAGTCTTTGGGATTGGAATTACCCTTTTCTTTGGAGGTAACACTTTACCAGTTTTTTTAATAGCTTTTAAAGCAGTTTGAATACTTTCATTTAGGTCTTTAAAACGTTTCCCCTTAATTCCTTTTCTAGCTTTTGAAATTACCTGAGATAATGATAGTCCTCGTCCTTTTCGAGTTTTTCGCTTGAACTTTCTTCTCGTTCGAAGTCCCATACCTAATTTTCTTTTAATTTTCATAGCACCAGTAATTCCTAGTGCAGCAGTTTTTTCCCCAAAACTAGAATCTTTAGCTTTGAACCTTGATAAAGCTTTGTCAGCTAATACTTTATCAGCTAAATGCCTTCTTTTTATATCATTTGATTGTGAGTAAGCAATATCGTGTTCTTTACAAGCCTCATCCAATAAATTTATACCTTTATCACCTCTTGACAATCGTTTTTCCAATTTTGTTCCAGGTCCACAAAAATTATAACCAGGAATATGCAATTCAAAGGGTAATTTATTTATTAATGAGTTTACTAAACCACTTCCTTTCCTTTTGCTGTTTGTCTTGTAAATGATTCGTTTATTATGTGATGGAAACATTATATATAGTTGCAATCCTAGTGATAACTAACCAGTTACATCACAATACTGAATATTAATAGTTTGTTTTATATATAAAATGAGAGTTGAGAAACAACCATACTCTATAACAATTAAGGATCATGAAAGTTCAGTGAATGGTTTTAGAAAACATGGAAAACTGTTTGAGGGAAATAGTAAAAGAGGGTTAATTATTGGCCCGTCAGGCTGTGGCAAAACCAATGTTATTATTAGTTTGATTGAAGATCCGAATGGTTTGCGATTTGAAAATCTGTATGTTTATTCAAAATCCTTATATCAACCAAAGTATAAATATTTGAAAACACTTTTTAAACCTTTGAAAAAAATTGGATACTATGAATCTGAAAATGAAGAAACAATTGTTTCACCAAAACAAGTTAAACCAAACTCTATAATAATATTTGATGATATAGTGTGTTGTAATCAGAATGTTGTAAAGGACTATTTTTGTTTCGGAAGACACAAAAATACTGATTGTTTTTATTTATGTCAAACATATTCTTCTATTCCGAAACAATTAATTCGTGACAATGCAAATTTAATTGTTATATTTCAACAAGATCGAACAAACTTAAAACATATTTATGATGATCATGTTAATGTTGATATGTCATTAAACCAATTTAATGAGTTGTGCTTAATATGTTGGAAAGATAAATTTGGATTTTTAGTAATAGACAAAGACTCTAATGTGAAATCTGGCCGATATCGAAAAGGATTTGATTCATATATTTACTTATAAAAATAAACGTTTGATGGTAAATTATACCAATCATGGATGAACGTTTAGCAAGAGAGTTAGTTAAATCAAGAAAAGCTGTTAAACAAAAATATCAGAGTTTAAAAAATGCGGAATTTGAGGCGCAAACTAAATTGGAGGAAACATATAAACCGATAACTCAACCCTTACAAGAATTAATTTCAACGATTGGTAAAATTGAACCTGTTGAAATAAAGGAAGAGCTACACACACCAATTAAAAAAATTTATGAAACACCACAGAAAAGATCAATTCAAACACTAACACCAAAGAGAAAATTACAATATGGAACATCAACACCAGAAAAAAGAAAGACGGGAAAAACTCCACTCCTTCCTACAGAAATACCATCGATTATTGACTGGGACGCGAGTTTAGCTTCAGCAAGTCAAATGCCATCTATACAACAAACAAGTATTATTGCAGAAACAAACCCTTCTTCAGGTTCACACTCCACAATAGGAAATCTTTCAGATATACTGGAACAAACACGGCAAACAGTTAGAACATTTGTTGATACAGATTTATATAAAGAATATTTATTAGGATTTGATGAATTACCTCGCCAATATATTGATAGCGGTGTAAAAGATGTTGAACATGAGTTTGATCACCAATATGGAATAGTTCATGATTTGGAAACCGAGAAATTCTTTTTGGGTTTAACTCAAAAACCTGTCGAAATTATTGGTAAAAACATCAAAATTGAAGGAATAACCTATACAGGTACACCAGGTTTATATGAGTTATTATTTAAAAAAGAACCAATAGGGTATAAAAAACAAGATTTGGAAAATTATATGGATATTTTAAAAAGAACCAATGCATACCGTAGAAATAATGATCCAAATGAGCAGGTGCAGGGGAATGGATCACATAAATATATTTCTATAATAGGACCTTATTTGCAAAGCAAAGGAATTACAAAAACTAAAACTCTAAATCCCGAATCTCAACAAGCAGTCCAGGGATTTTTTGAAAGACGCAAAGCTCCATATAGAGAAAGTCGAGTGTCTTCAAAAAAAACCGGATTTGGTATAACTTTAAAAGTTAATAAACCTAATACAGATTACATATATTGGGATAATGTAAACGAACTTGTTGAGAGACTTCGACTATTGGTAGCATCCATGCTTGCGGGACACACTGGTCATAACAATAAAATTATTTCCATTATTGAAGAACTAAGAGAAGCGAATATTATTATATAAAAGGACATAATAGATACTTTTAAACATTTCTAAAATGACCATCGATATTATTATTATCACTAGAAAATAAAATATTATCAAATGTTGAAGAGAAAATAATAAAAATTTTTAAAAGCGATGTAAAATATATTGAAAACAAATTAATTCAAAATTTAGATCCCAGGTTGAAAAGCGATGTTAATAATTTAAATAAGAGGATAAATGAATATGATAACAATATACAAAATATTGCAAAAAAGATTAAGTTATTTGAGGATAAAGTTATTCCTGAATATAATGACAAGATAATTAATTTGAAAAATACTGTTGATGGAAATGATGAGGTAGTAGAAAAATTTTCTCAGAAAGTTTCTAAATATGCAAATGACTTTGACGTAGTGAAGTTAAAATATGATAAAGTTGATGATTTTGAAAATGAAATAAAAAATGAAATTACTTCAATTAAATCAATAATTAAGGATACTTCAGCAATTGACAATGTCAAGAACAGTATTTCCAAGGAAATTACATCAAAGTTTCAAAATTTTACTAATTTGCTTAATGATAGAGTAGCAGAAGAAGTAAGGAATTTTAAGAAAATACATGACGTTATGGATAAAAATACACAAAATCTTGAAAAATCAATGAACACTCATTTCCTAATTCACAAAAAAGATACCGACAAAGTTAATGAATTTAAAGAACAAATTAAAGAATTTGAAATTAAAATCAATGCATATAAATCAAATTTACAATATTTAGAAGACAAATTGAAGGAGGATTTTCAAAACGAAAATGAAAAAATTGAAACAAAATTCAAAGATCAAATTACAAAAGATAATGAAAAAATCGAGGATATACTAAAGCAATTAAACAATCTGAAAACCAAATCTGAAACGTCTTTTGACGAGGGAAATTTTACAAAGGCAATCGATGAGAAATTACAAAAAGAATTAGAATCCTTACTAGAAGTAGTGCAAGCTATAATAGAAGTTTCTAAAAAGGATGTATTAATTAAAATTAAAAATAATAGTTCAAAAATCGAGGAGACTTCTTTACTCATAAAAGAACTTGAAACATCTTATACAGATATACTACACAAAGCTGAAAAGACAGCGTCAGACATAAAAAATATAGAAAAAAAAATTGTGAAAATGACATTAGATATTACAAATGCAGAATTTCAATTAGGAAAAGATATAAAAAATCTAGAAGATAAATTAACAAAAGAAATAAAATCTTTAAACGAATTAGTTCAAAGAGCTGCTGAAGTTTCTAGAAAAGAATTTAATGATACAATGAATTATGCAAGAGAAGAAATGAATTCAACATTAGGTGGTTTCAAAAAAGATTATACGTTATCAAATGTTCTTTTGGAAACTAAATTTAATGTAAAAATGTCTGATCTTAATAACAACATCACCCAAATAAATTCGTCAATAAAAGAAATTAGAAATGAAAATAACAAATCATTTGAAACAATGGAAAATAAATTTAATGTAAAAATTTCTGATCTTACTAACAACATCACCCAAATAAATTCGTCAATAAAAGAAATTATAAATGAAAATAAAAAATCATTTGAAGCAATGGAAAATAAAATTAAAGAACTTACTAAAAAAAACTGAGATGATTTTTTTTATATTTTACAACATCAGCGATAAAGGGCTTTTATAAACGGTTTAGAAGGAGGTAAAGTTATTTGTGGGATTTATTTTCGAGAGTAAGGTATAAATTAATAATGAGTAAAATTAAGCAGGACGTTGTAAATGAATTACATAAACCGGCGAGAAGGCGATATAGAAGGAGACGAACAATTGTAAAAGGGCTTAATGATCTATTTCAAGCTGATCTGTTAGAAATGCAGCCATATGCGAAATTTAATAGGGGTTTAAGATATATTTTAATGGTAATAAATGTGTTTTCTAAATTTGTATGGGCAGAACCTGTAAAATCCAAAACTGGTAAAGATGTAGCAGCTGCAATGAAAAAAATTCTATTAACTTTAAAAACTTCCCCAACAAATCTGAATACTGATCAGGGTAAAGAATTCTTTAATCAAGACTTTCAGAAACTTATGGAGCAGTTCAAAATTAATCATTACAACACATTTTCTAATATGAAAGCTAGTATTGTAGAGAGAGTAAATAGAACGATAAAAAACAAAATGTGGAAAAAGTTTAGTTTACTAGGTAATTATAAATGGATCAGCTTTCTTAAAGAAATAATTACAGAATACAATAATACTAAGCATTCAACAATCGGAAAAAAACCAAACGAAGTTAACAAAAAGAATGAAATGGAAATCTTGAAATCAGCTTATACTCATAGGAAAACTGTGGATCCCAGATCACCAAAATTTCGTGTTAGTGATAGAGTACGAATAAGCAAGATTCGCGAACAATTTTCTAAAGGTTACACGCCCAACTGGTCAAACGAAATTTTTCAAATAAAAAAAATCCAGCTTACTAATCCAACAACGTATTTGATTCAAGATGGAAATGGGATAGATATTCAAGGAGGTTTCTATGAAGAAGAACTTCAAAAAGTAAGACACCCAAATGTATATCTGGTGGAAAAAGTGTTAAGAAAGAAAGGAAACAAAGTATTTGTAAAATGGTTAGGATTAGATAAATCTTATAACTCTTGGATCTTCAAGAGAGATGTGATGTAATAGTAATTAATGCTGTAATAATAATTGATGTTTGTAATAAAAAAAAATGATTTTTTATATATATTTGTTTTATTTAAAAATAAGCTTATTACATAAACATTTTTTTAAATACAATATTCCTATAATCAGAGTCTAATATGGGATTTAAAATTTCTTCAGTCAATTTAATCCTTCTTCTAAAATGTTTTTGATTTATAAACTCTTCAGAAGTCATACGAGCTTTTCTGTAGGCGAAGTTCCAAGCAACCATCAGATGAATTTGGTTTCTTGATTCATCAATAGATACTGTCTTCTTCATAATAGTGCTTAGACTTTAATTTTTGTTCTAGTTCTTCGGGATGATTCAACAGCAGTTCCAGCATGGAGCACACATTTTCACTATTTAGATTTTGTTTTGGAGAAAGGACATTATATATTTTGTCAAAAGAATCTCCGTCGTAAAAATTGTTATTTCTAAAAACGTTGAAATAACGTCGAAAGTTTTGTTTTTGTAAAACATTTAGTCTATATTCTATAAGTGGAATTTGTTCCCATAGTCTGCACACAGTTTCATTTCCATAGTAAATAAAATCACAGCTTTTCACAATCTTCACTATTGGTAATTCACCAATCTTTTCAAAATGAATAGATAAATTTTGCAAATATATCGGTTCATTGAAAACATTTGGTGAAAACATATAATTTGTTATAACTCCTTGATATTGCAATAAGTTCTTCCAATCATCTTCATTTAATATCACAGACTGACCATTTTTACCACCAAGTTCAATGCATGGTAGAAAATCACTTTCCACCCACAAACCAATCGCAGCATATTTAGAGTTAGAATTATTTAAATTATATTTTGTAGAATTTATAATTGTTTTTTTTATTTTCTTTTTTAATGGTGAATTTTCAAATATATTTTTACTCTGATTACTGAACATTTTAAATGATGTATTTCAAAAACTAACTGGCTATCTGCTTGCTCTTAAAAAACTAACTATCAATCCGTTTGCTCCTAAATTTTATACATTTTCCCTCTCCTCTCAAGTGGAGGGGTAAACTTATTTTCCCTCTCCATTTAAGAGGAGGGGATAAACTTTAAATGTCTTTATACTAACGAGAATCAATAAAAAACAAAATTTATATTATTTTTTTAACATTTATTAAATATTTGTATAGATATTTTTTCATGAAATACAATAAAATTAAACATGTACAAATAAATATTGCTGCTGTAAATATAATAACAAATATATAACAACAGACACAATGACAAGATTCTTCTTTTTTATTATTGAAAGGAATCCAATCTGAATATTGTAATGGTTTGTTTGTCATGGAATATTTAATTTTTATGTATGTATTTTCACACAAAGCAGAATCAGTTACATTATAGGTAAAAAAGTGTGAATTTCCAACAAGATATGTCATTTTCATCTGTTTGTAGCAGTCGGTTTCATTTTTGAGGGCATTTATACATATATCAGCCCTAACTGTATAAGGAATGTAATTTACATATATCACATTTCCAACAAGGGAAACTAAAACTATTAAAGATGCAGCAGTCATTGTTGTAATATTACTAAGAAATAATGGTATTTCTATACAATATATATGTTTTTGGATTCAGTTCCCCCTCCAACTTTTAAAGCTTCAAAAACGACTTACATAATTTATCATCATATAAAATGATGTCTTTATAAAGATGAAAAATTACTAGGAGTAGTTAATTCTAATCGCGGTTTTTTATTTTTAGATCCATTTTCGTTTCCAGAACTTAAAAAAGTTAGAGTATCATACATCATTTTCATATCTTTATCAAAAAAATCTGTTTCCAAAATATCCTTATGTCCCCATGCAAGAGTTTTTGTGGAATTTGGTATACAATATCTTTTATCATCATGAGTTGTTAATGCCAATTTATTTAACAAATTAGTGTATATATTATGCATATCTGACTTGAATACATACATGGTGCAGAATATTTTGTCACCTTTCTCAACAACATCTTTATAATCTGATAATGTTAATTGATTTTTTATACATGATCTACTAACGCCTTTTGCTTTTTTATCTACACTATTTTTGGATTTTATACAATATGCTTTAGCACCAGTTCCATAAAAACTTTCAATGGGAATCCCTTTGTACTCATCTTTAAATTTACCAACAACTGATGTAATAGGCATGCAATGAATATTTTGTTCAGAAAAATTAGAAGTATCAAATTTATCCAGATTTAGCTTCATATCTTCATAAAAGTTTTGGGTCTGAACTTCAAGAATTAAGGAATCAGTATCCGTATATAATAAATTTAAATTATTACCATATTTTACTTTTAA
Organism: Diaprepes abbreviatus; assembly: GCA_034092305.1. NCBI lineage: Eukaryota > Metazoa > Arthropoda > Insecta > Coleoptera > Curculionidae > Diaprepes > Diaprepes abbreviatus. The sequence goes on along the minus strand of JASJET010000131.1, from coordinate 1,204,834 downwards.
ATACCCATAATAAAAATTATACATTACAGTTTTTGCAATATCCAGAATACTCATCCCAACATAAATTGGTTTATTGTATTCAATGCAAACCTGTTGAAGTTGAAGAGCAACTAGATTTTCAGAGAAAATTTTAAAATCCTTTAATTGAGGTTTAGAAATAAGTTTTTCGGCACTAAATTTATTACCCTGTCTTTCCCATTGAGATACTAATTTAATATCTGCTCGCCTATCAACATTTTCCATGGTTTTACCGAAAATTGAATTATTTGCCAATTTATAACAATTTTTATCAAATTTATTTTTAGATAAATTTCGTAAATTTGTATTTAAATCTATATATTCCGCTAACCATGGTGATTGTGTAAACTTAACTGCTCTGTGTATTTTTATGATTTTGAGTCCAAATTGTAGACATTGTTTCAGATATCGGTAGTGAATGATATAGTTATATTTATTATGTAAGTTTGGAATTAATTTTGAGTGGTTTGAAATTGGTGGTGTATATTGTTCAGGACAAAATGGGAAATCATTATGACTATCATGTAAATAATTTGGATATTCTAAATCAACTTCAAATATGTATCCTATAGATGATGTATCTGAAAGTTCGGATATATTTAAAGTTTCTATTTCGAGCTTAGGTACCCAAGCAAAATTTTTTTCAGGCAAATATTGTTTCATAGCATAACCATACAAATTTGTGGCGTCTAAGTAAGCGATATATGTTGTAGGTCTTTCAGGATTAAAATTTTCTAAGAATGGATTATTTGCTTCAGATTTGCGTTTGGAACAAGTGCTAACCCCACCACGAACACCTTTTTTGAAAAAATGAAGCATATCTGGTTCCGTTAATAATTCTAATTCTACATTAGTTAATTTCATCATTGCATCCCAGCACATAGAAGGGCTAGTGACATAATTAACAGGATCTAACTTATAGGTTTTAATACATGTGGATCTATAATTTTCAAAAACATCAGCCAAAAGTAAAACATCTGATTTTAAGTAAATATCGGAATAAGCCCCTATTGTAGAACACTTAAATAGATTCCACACTTCTACAGCGCGATTGTAGTCTTGAGGAGAGATATTTTCATCGGTTAAGTTATTATAAAATTTATCAATCAATGGTAGAGATTTCTCATTTAATTTTTCGTTGGAATCTATGTAAGAGTATGGAAATACCCCTTTTTGTCTAATGTATCGAAATTCATCAGCATTTGAGAAAAACTTTTTAATTTCAAAACATTGTGAATCTTGTAGAGTTTGTGATAGTGACTCTAAAGACTCTGGGAGAAATTGAAAAGAATCTATAAAGCGTAGTCGCAAAGCAACTGGTTTCCGCTTTTCTGACACATCAACGAAAATTTCCTTACTAAAAGAAATATACTTTTCTTTATTTTGAGCTATAACACTAATATTTTCTTTATTATAGCAAAGCGATTTAATAAATAGGTGAGAATCATAGTTTTTTAAATTATGCAATACTATTGGTATATATTTTGGAGGTTTAAAATGCAAATTACATATTGAGTGGGCGGCTCCTCGATATTTACCTGTAATATGACAATGATCCCTACACTTTATGAAATTTCCTTTTGAAAAAGGTTTTTCACATACATAACAAATGCTAGAATTTTCATATTCAATCTGTTCCACAGATGATAAATCTTTCAATGGTACTTGATATTTTAAATATTTTTTATAAATTTCTTTTACATCATTTTCAATGTATTCAATAAATTTTATAGCACAATCTGTACCTCTATAAAGTTTAAGACACACAACATTCTCATCAAATGATGATTTAATATAATAAGCAAATGAATAGGGTATATGTTCAGCAGTTTTAATAGTATATGAGGTTGTCGAATCAGGTGTAGATTGTTGGCACTCAATGTTTTTCAAATAACATTCAAAATCGGCATAAATAACAAAAGGAGCTTTATACTGTTTCTGAATATTTTGAAACTTTAATATATTTGCAGGAATATAATTGCCAAATTTATCCAAAATCAAATTATCTGAAGGAAGCTCAATTCGAACAAAACTACAATCACGTTCTAAATGTGTGTTAAGTTTTTCATATGTTCCAAAATATTGAAGGCATCCATCACATAAGTATTTTTTTATTTTCTTTTTTGATAATTGTTTGGATACCAAGCAACCTAAATCCTTTATCCAACAGTAGTGGTTATTTCCATCATCAGAACTTATTAAAAGCAAATTAATATGTAATTTTTTCTTTTCATTATTATAATGTAAAGGACCGACAATCTCATATACCTTTTTATTATCCCTTAAAAATTTTTCAACTCCATATACATTTATGGACAAATTATTTTTTTCCTCAAACTTTTTTATATCTAATAATTTTACTGGAAATTCAATACCTGTAAAATCGAAAGCGTCTCTGAAGTCTGGATATGATGAGGTCTTTCGAGGATTACCGGTTGGCTGGTATGCTGCTGAAACCACTGCCCAGGCGAAACAGCAATTGTCCTCATTAATCACATTCACTATTGATTTAGAAAAGTGATGCATCTTAATGTAGGAGGAGGCATTCAATGGGTTGTACTTATTGATGTTGACTTCCAAATGCAGAATTCTTTGTAGAGCCCACCCTGTAATAGGAATTAAAAAATTAGTTCTGAATAATATTTGTTAGAGATGTACAAGTGATATTAAGAAAACTTAGCTCTTGAGATTAAATAATAATTACCTGAGTCTCTTTCCGGCAATTCATCTGCTTTGGTTTCAATAATCTTGAATAAATTATCGTAAAGCTGTTGTAGATCAGTTGTATGGGTTACAATGAAGAACGGTGTATTAAATGACTTAATTGAAGTAGAGGTTAAAGTTGGAGAATAATATATTCCAAATAATTCCAAATTTACTTTAGCACATGTAAATTCTTGTTGACGCTGGCGTATTAATGTTTGCACTTTATTACCAATATCTTGCTGAAACTTTTTGATGTCGATGTGATAATTCTGCGAATATATTCTGTAGGAAGCTATTCGACATTTAAATGCACTCCTGATAATGTCAATTCCATTTCCATATTTTATGCAGCTCCTGTTTTTATGAATATTTGTCCTCAAGTGTGTGCTCCAGGAATTAGATTTGACATTTACTTCACAATCTTGGCAAAATCGCATTGGAGGCCTTGAAAGTAGTTCATCAACTGAAACAATTATTATTTTTTAATTCCTCTGTAAACCTTTATTAATAATAAAAAGAAAAATTAAAAGGAAAATTATAGCTAAATATGTTATAAAAAAATACTTACGATTAATTATATAATCTTCCAAGTTAAAGGTGTTTTCGTTATTGACAAAATTTTCTCGAAGGTGGCGTACAATATGTGATTTTCTTTTAAATTCTCTTAAGCAGTGTGTGCAAAGGAGAGTCATTTTAAAATGGAATCGGTTAGGGCCGTGTCGCTTTTAAATAAATACAATTTTGATCTATCAAGACCCAATGACATAGAATAATTAGCAATTTTTTCAGCTCGCGCAATTTAGAAAACTTTTGGATTTACTTTTGAATTAACTTTTGGATTCACTTTTTAACTTGAAGAAAAACATGGATTTTTTTTAAAAAATATATTTCCCAAATTTAAAAGAAGATCGCCTTGTCGTTGAATACAATTTTTAACGTCTTTTAAAGTCGAATTAGATAAATTATTACATATATTATCTAAGTTTAAATAGGAATAAACCATTGACTTAAATCTAGATGCGGCACACCTTGTTTCATTCCTATTTAAGCTCGGCTTAGATTTCATGCGAATAAATTTATCTAATTCACTCTTATTTGCCGCCAGCTGTCGCTCTGACTGCTGTCGTTCTGCCTGCTGTCGTTCTGCTTGCTGTAGCTCTGCCTGCTGTCGCTCCGCCTGCTCTCGCTCTGCTTGCTGTAGCTCTGCCTGCGGTCGTTCTGCTTGCTGTCGTTCTGCTTGCTGTAGCTCTGCCTGCTGTCGTTCTGCTTGCTGTAGCTCTGCCTGCTGTCGCTCCGCCTGCTGTAGCTCTGCTTGCTGTAGCTCTGTTGCTGTAGCTCTGCTTGCTGTTCCAACCACGATGGCTATAGAACCTCTCTGTTTAATCTCAGAGTTTCGACCAAAAGGTCCACTCGTTGTCGCGCAGTTCAAAAATTAAAATTAGAGGTTGAAACTACTTCAATCGTTATTTGTTGATTTAACTTCTCCGCACACCCTTAAAACAGAACACTACTAAAAAGAATCGGAAAACCACATACTAAATTGGGGGTAGTTACCCTTACACGAAGGGTTTGCAATTTAAGCCTGTAATATTTCAACAATGATCGCCCACATACATAGGAATCTAACCCCAAAACTTCGTTAAAAGGCATCAAGTAATAAGCTCAAAATACGGCATCAAAAATAGGGGTGAAAACTACCCCAACCCAAAATTCTTGTTACTATTAAGTGGTTAGGTGAAAATGCCTCCTAATGCACACACTTAAATTCTCTCAGTGCAGCCCGCAACTATTTTCAGTTATACACAAAAACTACCCTCTAGGAATATAATGATCATCTTCAAAACCTCCAACCACGATGGCTGAAGAACCTCTCTGTTCAACCCCAGAGAATCAATAGAAAAGGTTCACTCCCTGTCGCACAGTTCAAAAAATAAAATTAAGGGTTGAAACTACCCCAATCGTTATTCACTGATTTAACGTCTCCGCACACGCTTAAAATAGAACACTACTAAAAAGAATCGGAAAACCACATACTAAATTGGGGGTAGTTACCCTTACACGAAGGGTTTGCAATTTAAGCCTGTAATATTTCAACAATGATCGCCCACATACATAGGAATCTAAACCCAAAACTTCGTTAAAAGGCATCAAGTAATAAGCTCAAAATACGGCATCAAAAATAGGGGTAAAAACTACCCCAACCCAAAATTCTTGTTACTATTAAGTGGTTGGGTGAAAATGCCCCCTAACGCACACACTTAAATTCTCTCAGTGCAGCCCGCAACTCTTTTCAGTTATACACAAAAACTACCCTCTAGGAATATAATGATCATCTTCAAAACCTCCAACTACGATGGCTGAAGAATCTCTCTGTTCAACTCCAGAGAATCAGTCGAAAAGGTTCACTCCCTGTCGCACAGTTCAAAAAATAAAATTAAGGGTTGAAACTACCCCAATCGTTATTTACTGATTTAACGTCTCCGTATACCCTTAAAATAGAACACTACTAAAAAGAATCGGAAAACCACATACTAAATTGGGGGTAGTCACCCTTACACGAAGGGTTTGCAATTTAAGCCTGTAATATCTCAACAATGATCGCGCACATACATAGGAATCTAACCCCAAAACTTCGTTAAAAGGCATCAAGTAATAAGCTCGCAATACGGCATCAAAAATAGGGGTGAAAACTACCCCAACCCAAAATTATTGTTACTATCAAGTGGTTGGGTGAAAATGCCTCCTAATGCACACACTTAAATTCTCTCAGTGCAGCCCGCAACTCTTTTCAGTTATACACAAAAACTACCCTCTAGGAATATAATGATCATCTTTAAAACCACCAACCACGATGGCTGAAGAACCTCTCTGTTCAACCCCAGAGAATCAATCGAAAAGGTTAACTCCCTATCGCACAGTTCAAAAAATAAAATTAGGGGTTGAAACTACCCCAATCGTTATTTACTGATTTAACGTCTTCGCACACCCTTAAAATAGAACACTACTAAAAAGAATCGGAAAACCACATACTAAATTGAGGGTAGTTACCCTTACACGAAGGGTTTGCAATTTAAGCCTGTAATATTTCAACAATGATCGCCCACATACATAAAAATCTAACCCCAAAATTTCGTTCCGATTAGGAAATTATTAAATTTTTTCGAATTATCGTACATTATTTATAACGTTGTTTCGAAAAGTCTCTATATACCTACTCGATAGCCTGCCTAAGACCGAACGGCTTCGCTGCTCAAAGTAAAGTGCATGCATAACGATGCTGGAGAGGAACGAGATGAGGGGCGGAGCTAAATAAATAACAGGTGTAGTTTATGTAACCAATCAATATAGGAGGCAAACCTGCACTTTCACTATTATGAATAGTCGCACGAAACCATCAATATCTCGTTGGAATAAACCTTAACTAACTTCTGTACTCCTGATAATCGAAAAATTGAAACAGCCTTTATTTTACGCTAAAAATTCCATAAATATTGTTTTTATTCACAATGTCTTTTAATATTTGGCCTATAGAATATTCAAATTGCACTTTGAATATCTTGTTTATGTTCTTTTGTTTTTAACCCTATGCAGGGATATTACTTTTGTTTTTAACCCTATGCAGGGATATTACTTTAGTTTATATAATCTTCCTTGTACACCCTGGTGCAAGTATCCTAATTTACTTACGAAAATCTTAATTTTCGCGAGTTTTCACACAATTTCACCCAGAAAAGACACAAAAATTCGTAGTTTTCCGATTTTACACCGTACTTATTCAGTCTGTGGTATTATTATGATCTAAAATCCATTAATTAAATTTAAATTCCAAGACCATTCAGCTCTCAAAAATATGTCTGCACGGCTTCGCTGTTCGAACTGAAGTGCTTACATAATAGTGTTAAAGAGAAAAAAGACGAGGGGTAGAGCCAAAGAAAAAAGGTGTAGTTTACGTAACCAATCGATATAGGACTTCCACGACTAAGAAGAGTTGCAGAATACAATCTATATCTTTTTCTGATATACCTTCACTAATTTCTGTACTCTTAATAATCGAAAATTTAAAACAATTTTAAACACTGTAATGTTACCCTAAAAAAAAGACCACACAAATTTTTTAACACTTTTTCAGTCACCCGTAGAAAACAGCCAGATAAATGTTGTTTTAATTCATAATGTATTTATAATATTTGACCTATGGCCTATATATCCTGCACTTTGAATACCTTGTTTATATTCTTTTGTCTGGAACCCTACACAGGGATAGTCCCAAATATGCCAAGTTCAGAGACAAGAGTATAACAATAGGTCACGAAATCTTTCTTGTACATGCTGGTCCAAGGTGCAAGTTCCCTAATTTCCTTAAATGACATTCATTTTCGTGAGTTTTTTAACAATTTCACACCAAAAAGATACAAAAACTCATAGTTTTCCGATTTTGTACCGCACTTATTCAGTCTGTGGTCTTCTCAAGATCTGAAATCCATTAATTAAATTTCCATTCCAAGACAGTTCACCGCCACATAAGAGACGTCCGCACGGCTTCGCTATTCAAACTAAAGTGCATATGTAGTAGCGATGGATTGAAAAAAGATGAGGGGCGGAGCTAAAGAAAGAAGAAGAGTAAGAAAGAGAACGTAACATATCGATGTAGGGCTTCCACCACTAAGGATAGTAACAGCATACCATCAATGTCAGGTTCTGATATATCTTCATTAACTTCTGTATTCCTGATAATCGAAAATTTGAAACGGGCGAATTTCACCCTAAAAAAAAATAAAAAAAATGGCCACACAAAATTTTTAAAACTTTTTTAATCCTGACCCATACAAAAGACAGCTATAAATGCTGTTTTAATTCACAATGTCTTTATAATATTTGACCTATGGACTATACATCCTGCACTTTGAATATCTTATTTATGTCCTGCTGTTTTCAACCCTATGCAGGGATATTACCAAATTTGCAAAGTTCAAAGACAAGAGCATAACTTTAGATTACGTAATCTTCCTTGTACACCCTGGTTCAATGCGCAAGTTCCCTGATTTTCTTACGAAAATCTTAAATTGCATTCATTTTCGCGAGTCTTTTAACAATTCCACCCCGAAAACACAAATTTTCATAGAGTTTCTCGATTCTACATCGCGTCTATTCAGTCTGTGGCCTTCTCAAAATCTGAAAATGTTTCAATCGTACCCATTATTTAAATTTAAATTCTAAGACAATTCGGCTCCATAGAAGACGTCTACACCGGTTCGCTGTTCGAACTGAAGTGCATACATGATGGTGTTGCAGAGAAAAATTTTGATGGGCGGAGCTAAAGAAAAAACAGGTGGAGTTTACGTAACCAATCGGAATAGGGGGCGAACTTGGGCAGCCAATCAGAAACAAGGTCATTCTTGGCTGACCAATCAAAAAAGTGGTGGGGGGGTCAACTAGGAGCCCCCTATTCCCACTACTCCTATTAATAGCGATATTTAGGTTACTTCTTTAAAACAAAATCTATGTGTGACAATATCCAGTGACGATCTCTGTCATCTTATCGGTAAAACATATTTTTAATTGTTTATAGTACACTGAATTTTTCTACGATCATTTGTCGTCTATGTTAACATATCCAGTGATGATCTCTTTAATTTTATTGGTAGAAATAACTGTTCATTGTTTATATTAAATAAAATTGTTATGAACCATAAACAGTTGAAAAAAAACAGCCTATGCTCTATTAATATATATATATATATATATATATATATATATATATATATATATATATATATATATATATATATAGATATATAGAAACGTTGTAGATCTAAATTTTTTTTACAATAACTTTACTGTTACATTTAAATAACATCATCACTCTGTGCTGTTGTGATTAATGATAAATGTAAAAGTCTCTTGTTGATTTTCATTTTCAAAAACGATACTTATGGTTGGTGGTTAGATTATTTGTTCCAATTTCAAAAAAGCTTCCATTGCGAATATCCGTGTATCCTCACTTTTTCTTTAAAGCCAGCTCTATCGTATATTCTCAGAACTGCACTCCATAAATTATTTTCACAGTCTTTTGAATTTTCATTATAAATTCTGTGTGTTTTATGGTAAATACGCATTGCAGGCATACACAGGTCTCTTATCTGTATTCGCTTTAGTTAACTTTTCTTAAACGTGCCTTTTGAAAAATGTTGAGCAAGATTGATCGTGTAAGCACGATTATGGCGCTATTAATTTAAATGATTTAAAAAGATAAACGACTTAAAAAGTTTTTTATCCGGTAAAATCTGTTTTTAATATTCATTAATCTGCATAAAGCTGGTAAAAAAGCTGAACAAGCTTAGTTACTGTCTTGTTTATTTTTAAATAAGTGAAATAATTTTTGTCACTTAGAAAGTTTAAATGAAATTTAGATATTGGTGATATACTGCAATAGTTAAGTACGCTGTTCTGAATTTAAAGGTAGTCCATTGAGTAATACTCCATGGAAATCAGATCAAAAAAGAGCTGTTTTGTTAACAAAAATGTAACATTGGTCTTTTTGCTGGAATGTGTTCATTTCGACATCCTATAAAACATATCTCCATGGTAACTCTGAAAAACCTGTTCAAAAAAAAAATGGCAGACCAAAAATGGTCACTATTTTCGGTTTTTTGAGCTTATCTCCAAAAATAAAAGTTGAATCAAAAAATATTTCAAACAAAAGTTGTAGAGAATTAAAAAACCTATAAATATAATATATAAAATAAGTTATAGGTGGCGCCACTAGTTATCGAGATATATTATTTTTCGACAAAATTTACGGTTTTGGTTTTTTTTTAAAAAAAAAAAGAGATTTATTAACAAATCACCGATTTAAAATTAGCATAAATATAGGTATCATCATTTTAAATAAGTATGTCAAACCCGAAATCTGTGAGTTTTTTATTTTCCGAGAAATTCGACGTCAAAGTTGAAAATTCAACCTTAATTTTCCGCTTTTCTTGTATTGTTTTATATTTTGAAGATCTATTAAAAAAAAAATTCAATTGTGGGCCGAGAAATTGTGCAAAAACCAATTTTTGCATCAAAAAAATTATGATAACTTTTCACCGAATGGAGATAAAATTTTTTTAATGCATGCATTGAATTCATTTCCGATCTCAAAAAAAAATTTATTTTGGATGAAAAAAAGTTTTTTTTTTCAAAAATTTGTAATGGCGTGGCAAATGAATATTAAGGGCTCAAATTTGCAGAAGATGCTTTCTAATACTTGTAGTTTACCTGTGAATTTTTTGGATCCAAGAAAAACACTTTCATACGATCTGTGAACCTTCGAAAATTGGGCTGAATCTAATCGAAAATAGCTGCTGCAGGCCGCTGTCGGCGGGTTGCCATAGTTCAAGCGCATTATTCATTGCCGCTTCAAGGAAAATTATGCATCACAAGTAATATTTATAATGTTGATGTTGTTTTATTAATTTATATGATAATAACAATTTGTTTAATCATATTAATTATTAATTTGTTTGTTGACAAAATTTTTATAAAAAAATTATAGAGAAAATCATACAAATATTCAATTATATATTACATATTGGGGGCGATCACAAGAAAAACATGTTGCCGATAGGAGGCGAGGATGCGAGCAACTTACACATTCCTAAAAGACAGAATCGGGTCTATTTTCCTGAACTCAAAGCTCTTGGGGGGGTGGGGGGGCTATCTCAAGAAAAATAAATTGTCAATGGGGAGAAGTGCCAGCAGCATACACATTCCTAATACAAAAGACAAAATCGGTTCTATTTTCCTGAACTCAAAGCTCTTGGGAAGGGGAGGGGCGATCGCAAGCATACACATACATATACTCTATTCAAGAACTAGAGAGAGTAATAAAACTGTTACCGAAACCTTCAACGTACCTGCTCCAGTGCCGCAAGTAACTGAAGATTGCCGTAAATCTAATTATATTTAATTATATTTAAATATTATAAGCTTTTATAAATTTACTGCAACAATAAAATTTCTGATAGTCCAATTTCATTTCTATCAGTGAGAAAAGTACACCTTACAGTGTGTCCTTAGTGATTTAACTTATTTGTGCTTGTTTTTATATATTATTTGAGATTAGAGAGATACCCAAAATATATTGCTTCCACCTCTATATTTATTCCAAAATCGTTAAACCAGGGCATTTTTTCCTCAACGAAAATCTTATTACGATGAATGTTTATGATGCCTTAGGATATTAATATCTAGATAATAATGTTAAAAGCTCTGTTGAGATGTGTTCCAACATGACAGGAGTTGGAAAATCTACTATGTACCGAATACTGAAGAAGAAAAAAACGACTGGAATTGTTAGTACTTCCAAGCCACATTCGATCACAGGCAGACGACAAACCTCGTTGGAAGAAGAGATGTAAACTGCAATAACAGGAGTTGTACATATATTTTATTATGAGAAGCAGATCCCAACCGTCGACAAAATTCTAACTAAAATCAATGAATATCGGAATTTACCTGAAATTAAAAGAACTGAGCTCTGGAAATTGCTCAGAGAACTTAATTTTTGCTGGGAAAAACCAGATAGGAAATCTGTCCTCATAGATCGTCCGGAAAATGTCCGTTGGAGAAGGAAATATCTCTCTCAAGTAAAAGGTAGAGTTGCTGGAAATAACACAACTTATAAAATTAGTAATTTATCTGAGCTTTTGAAAGATTCTTTTGAATAAAGCTACTGCAGAAAATTGGGAAAAATCCATATAATTAAAGAATAAAACAAAATGTGGAAACTCAATCTCATGATGCGTGAGATAGAGGAACTAATTATAATTAATTTGAGCGAAGATATCTTCACTGACTTTGATTAGGAATTAGACACGTAATGTTTACCAGCGTAAACACAATTTTTTATTTAAATTTTCTGTAATATATAAAAATTAATTACATGTGCAACTTTTTTTAGTGTTTAATTGTAATTCGGCAGATGGTTTAAGAAATAAATAAACTGAAACGTCAAATGTCCTAAAAATGTTTTTAATTAATGATAAAATGACCGATTGCCCCAAAAAAAAATTAATATTATATGGACGAATTTATTTTTTTATATATATACTTAACTTCTTGTATTTTTGACAATGGGTATATTGTAAGATTTTAAATTATAGCTTAGAATTTTTTGAGAGAAAAAGGTTACGTTTTAGTTTGAACGAGCCTAAAACGGTTTCTATGCCAAAATTAAAAATAATAAAAATACAGTTGTGATTTGTGTTAAATATGTCAAAATTATCTGTATTTTCTAATGTATGTGAATTATTAAGAAAATATAAGAAATAAAATAATATTATAAAAACTTTTATTTTAAGTTTATATTCTATGCCATACATACTTAGTGAGATAATAAACCTCCTTCCGACGCCTATGACAAGGATTAAAATCCTTTTTAACACTTCACACATCCAAGTATCTATTGTTATCCAACCCAAATGGTCCATTATTATAGACCGGTATTTCTGATTATCAAATTTCAAACCCATTCCTACGAAAAATATATGTCTAACAGATTTTGCCAAAGACACCAGACTAAAGAACACAGGTAGTTTGCTAAGAAAAAAAGGGTAAAAAATGATTTATTACTCGCTCTAGTTCTTGAATAAACTATAGTACAAGAAGCAAAATCGGGCGATCACCCCCACCGCCCCCCCTGGATCCGCGTCTGGATATACCCCTGTATATATCCCATTAAAACAAACTATTTTTTTAGCACCATAAAACACCATGTGTAATTGAAAATATTTTTAGATTGTAGAAATTTGCATAGCATACAACATTTTTTCAAATTTTGGAAAAATAAGGGAGATAGGATACTTGATCACATTATTGCGCCATCCTGTAATTTAATGTTGTTCCGAATAAAATGTTTACATGTTTTTTATTTTAGGTTGTTGATACGATAAATTTCTTCGCAATAACGTACTTAAAAAATAATCGTAAATCAAAGTGTTTCAATATTGACAAAAGTACATCGAGTGTTATTAAATAAAGGTTTGCAATACACCCGAAGCCTATAAGTAAATTATAATAATGATTATAAACGTATTTTCCTTCGCTTAGTGGTTTTTCTTCAAAGACGGGAAAAGCGGCAAAGCAAACAAAACCCAATGGGAAAAGTCGTCAAGGCCGTGCGTGTGTGTGCACATGCCCTGGGGATCGGTCGCTTTGATCTCTATTAATGAGGAAAACGAAATTCCCTATTTAGAACAAGATGATTTTTTCTTTCCTTTTAAAAAATCGTATCGGATATCGTAGGTTGACAGATTTTCAGAAATGGGATTCTTTTGATCATTATTTTAGCAGTGGTGCAGAAAAAGGAAAAAAATGTATCAATTTTGAGAGAAAATAGGTTTTTTATACATATATATATATATATATATATATATATATATATATATATATATATATATGTACATATATATGTTTATGCGGTTTTCACGGATTCCTCCGTGTGAGATGCAATAGCAGTGGTTATAGCCATATTATGCTGTGGTAGTATTGAAATCATATTCAATAAACATATAACTATATATATATTTATTTTCTTGTTTCTTGAACCATAGATTATATCATTTTTCTTTTATTTTGTCTTTTCTTGGGTTTAGGTTCTATATTTAATAAATACATAAAAACTGTTTGACGTTTCGCCCTTTATTCAAGGCATTTTCAAAATGTTTGCTTCCTAAAAATATATAATTAAATTACATCACATAAAAAACATATTCACCATTTTCGAAAAACAAACAAGACACTTAAATAATAGTTAAAACTTTAAAATCTCTTAAAAATACTTAATTTTACCGGTACGCACCTTGACATTTTGCTGTTTTGTTTCTGAATAAAATTTAAATTTTGCATCGTTTTCTGAGGATACGTGGAATGCGAATGTGTTTTATTTTTTTTTAATATTTTTTATATTTTACAATGCATAAAAACCATACATAATAAATAATAAAATACATACCATATTTGTTTTTTTATGCATTGTAAAATAAAAAAAAATATTAAAAAAATAAAACACATTCGCATTCCACGTATCCTCAGTAAACGATGCAAAATTTAAATTTTATTCAGAAACAAAACAGCAAAATGTCAAGGTGCGTACCGGTAAAATTAAGTATTTTTAAGAGATTTTAAAGTTTTAACTATTATTTAAGTGTCTTGTTTGTTTTTCGAAAATGGTGAATATGTTTTTTATGTGATGTAATTTAATTATATATTTTTAGGAAGCAAACATTTTGAAAATGCCTTGAATAAAGGGCGAAACGTCAAACAGTTTTTATGTATTTATTAAATATAGAACCTAAACCCAAGAAAAGACAAAATAAAAGAAAAATGATATATATATATATATATATATATATATATATATATATATATATATATATATATATATATATATATTTATATATATATATATATATATATATATATATATATATATATATATATATATATAACTCTGTGTGTAGATGAAGTAAAATTCGAATGTGATTTCAGTGCTACAACAGCATAATGTGGGTATAACCACTGCTATTGCATCTCACACAAAGGAATCCGTGAAAGCCGCGTAAACATATAAATGCCATCCGGCGGGAGAGGCGCGAAGCCGCGTTCAGTATTGCATACTTCCTTCCGCTCTGTCCTCTGCACAAACAGGTGCATGCCGATAGCCTGATGAGTCTAATAAGACACGAAACATGTACATCTGTTCGGTATGATGGTACAAGTAGGTCATCATCTCGATGCTGGTGGAATAGGATAAATTGTGTTTTGTAGCAATTTATTTAAACTGTGCAACTTCTAACACGGAAAGGATATGATGGAGCGAATACTGTTCGCATTTTATTTATATATAGATGTATATATATATATATATATATATATATATATATATATATATATATATGGTACTGTGATTAAGAAGATTAGATTAAGATTTTCAAATAGCTTTTTTTTAATTCAATACGGCGGGGTCCATTATGGTGAGCTGAAAAATTTAGATTTTTCAAAATTGGAATTAGTGGATTTTTGGAAATGTAGATTACGGAACTAAAGTTAATTTTCTAAAGTTAAATATAGCAGATACAATATGGGGACTAAAGATTTTACAATTTTTCATTTAAACCAAAATTGATATTGGAGATGTTCTTGGTAGAATAAACTTTACAATTGCTTATTCCAGATCTTCCAAAATTGGGATTAGACATTTTACTCAATATTCAACTAATTTTTTAAATAACTTGTAAATTCATGTCTGTGATATTTAGTAATATTTTTCTTATTTTTCTATTCCCTTCAATAAAAAGGAAAACTATCATATATATATATATATATATATATATATATATATATATATATATATATATATTTGTCTGTTTTTCTTGGGTTTATGGTCAGTTAAAAAATTAAATGAAAATGTAGTAATGTACATCAACACTTTCTATATTTTACATTTTTTATATATATTTTAGCAATTGAAATAATACAGCAAATTTTTTTATAAGTTAAATTAGTTGGAACATATTATATATTTACCGTGAACAAAAATTCACGAACGACACTGTACACCGTCTACACATTAATTAAATTTAATATTGTGTTACATTGAGAAATTAGTTTTTATAAAATAACAGTATAAAGATGACCACGTGGGTGACCTTGAAGTTAGAGTTTTACTGAAAGGACCAGATGGGATATTTTTGTAAGGTAATAAAAATTGTTGTGGCCATTGAAGGTTTAAGGGATCTAGTCTGAAAGTGCAATGAGTTTGTGATTTTAAAATTACGTTTTTTAGTAGTTATTTTATAATATTTTTATATATTCTGCTAAGTTGCTGGGTACCTGCCTTATAGTTTACTGCGTGTTTATTTTTTTGTATCGCTATCATTTCCAGAATACCTTTTTTTGTGTGGTTTTCACTTTTTTAAATTTTGCCTGTCTCAAAATCAAAGGAATGGTGGTTTTCCATGCTATGTGTTGTTAACGTCCTTTTAGTTTTTCTCGTATTTATGTCCGTTTATTCAGTTTTTTAAGTGTTGGCTTGTTTGTTCTATGTATTCACCATGCAATCTTTGTATGGAATACTGTAAACGTCATATGATGTGTTCTTTTTATCTTTTGAGATTTCAGATTTTAGTTTGATATAGTATTTTTTTTTGGAGATTGTGACCCTTATGGCTTACAGTTACGTTATATTTCTTAAAAACATTTTGGAGTTTTTCGGGTAGTTTCGAGATATATGGAAGTGATTTGTATTTTTCGTTTTTCTGTTTTGTATTAGTATGTAGTGAGTTTTCGTTATAAAATTTACGTGTTCTTTTTTTAAAAAATTGTTTTTGATTTTCGGGATAGCAATTCATTTTTAAGGCTTGTTTTAGTTTTTGAATGGCTTGGTTTCGGTATTTAGAATCTGATAATTTAATGCTATGATCTGCGAGGCCTATAACAACGATTTTTTTGTGAGATAGAGGATGTTGAGACTAGACCTCTTAAACCCTCAATAGCCAGAATAGTCTTTATTACCTGACAAAAACATCCCATCTGGTTCTTTCAGTACTACTATGTCTTCAAGATGACTCACGTGGTCATCTTTATACTGTTATTTTATTAATATTAGTTTCCAAATGTAACATAATAATAAATTTAATTAATGTGTACACGGTGTGCATTGTTGTTCATGAATTCTTTATTATATATAAAAAATGGAAAATATATAATGTACACCAACACTAATATATTCTGTTTTAATTTAATTTTAACGGACTGTAAATCCAAGAAAAACAAACAAATAAAAATATATCATTGAAAGTCCAAGGAAAAAATATACTTTATATATATATATATATATATATATATATATATATATATATATATATATATATAATGTATTTTCTTTCTACTATATGTTTATTAATTTACTTTTATTTACACGGGGGGAAGTACCTCCTACTTTCTCGGGGGCACACAGAGGAGGTCAAAATAACCCTACTTGGTCGCAGAAATTCCTAAAGTACCCCTTAACGGAAGTACAGAGTTCCAAAAAGGTACCCAGCGATTTACCTTATCGACTCTAAGTTTTGAACCCACATGTATAATTTAATGAAATTTAATTATTTTATTGAGGCCATAAAGAATCATTAAAGTATATTACAGTAGATGTTTTAGATCCTCAGAGAAGTCAGGAACGGACTTGCGGCCACACTTTTTGTGCCTAATTTTTGGCAGATGTCATTTTACAGAGCTGATTTTTTAAATACTTGATCATTCCTCTTCAAAAAAGGTACTCTTGATTTATTTCGATAAAACTGGCGGTTTTCAAGATAAATCGGATTTTATGCGAAACACTCAAAAGTTACTAATGCTAAATACAAACAGCTAAAAATCAGGTTGTTATTGTTAATACCCTCATAATGTGTTGGCGGAACTTCTCAAAACCGACTTCAAGTAAAAATAATTTTAAAAAATAGACGAATATTCTTATGTTGATATGCATTTAATTTATGGTGAAGCGCTGTCAAATTCTTCGAAGGCAAGAAGACTTTATGCTGAAAGATTTTCAGCTCGAACATTGCCAAGTCCAAAAACCTTTTAAAGGGTTGATCGAAGCCTAAGGGAAATAAGTAAAAGATGATTAGAAAATAATTACTAGAGTTAACGAATTAATTTTTTTACAAGAAAATGTATTGAAGTACGTGGAGCCCATATTGAACATTTGTCAAAATAACATTTAAACTTTTTCACTATTTTTGTATTTTAAGAACATCAATCCTTTGAAAGGTCTCTAGACTTGACAATGTCTGAGCTGGAAATTTTCCAGCATAACAGTGTAACCGCACATATGAGCTACAGTATCTCCTCAATTTTTTATACGAATCACATTTTGTCCGGTATTAATTTGGCACCGACTTCAAAAATACTTTCATTTCATATAAAAAAAACATTATCTTATTATTTTTCCCTTTTTAGCTCATTTGTTGAAGTCGGTTCAATTTTCTTTTTTTGCGTGGTTTTCTGTTTTTAAAATTTTGACTCTCTCAAAATCAAAGGAATGACGGTTTTCCGTGCTATGTGTTGTTAACGCCGTTTTAATTTTTTGTTGTATTTATGTCCGTTTATTCTGCTTTTTTAAGTGTTGGCTTGTTTGTTCTATGTATTCACCATGCAATCTTGGCAAGGAATACTGTAAACGACATGTAATTTTTTATCTTTTGGGATTTAAGATTTTAGTTCGCTATAGTATTTTTTTAGGAAGTAGTGACTCTTATGGCTGACAGTTACGTTATGTTTCTTAAAAGCATTTTAGAGTTTTTCAGAGAATTTCGAGATATATGGGAGGGATACGTATTTTTCGTTTTTCTGTTTTGTATTAGTATGTGATGCGTTTTCGTTATAAAATTTATGGACTCTTTTTTTAAAAATATTGTTTTTTTAGGTTTTCGAGATAAAGTTCATTTTTAAGGCTTCTTTTGCAGTTTGATTGGCCTGATTTCGGTATTTAAGATCTACGGTAAAGAGGCAATTATAAATTAGAAGTATTTCTCAATTTTTTATACGAATCACCTTTTGTCCGATATTAATTTGGCACCGACTTCAAAAATACTTTCATTTATATAAAAAAAAATCTTATTATTTTTCTCTTTTTAACTCATTTGTTCAAGTCGGTTCAATTTTCTTATAAAAATTTTATTTTCAATATTCTGTTTTTTTAATAAACGTTTATTAAGTGTTAGGGATTTATCGAAATGATATTGAGCCTCTTTAATAATCAGGGATCTGTAATATCATTTATTCTTAAGAATCGAACTCGTTGAAACCATATGCCCAGAGGAAAAACGAATTTGATATCAACAAACTTTCAGTAACCGCAATTAATTAGTATTGTGTGCAAAAACATCGTAAAAGGCAGAGACTAGGAACGATATACGCAACAGCAGCTGCCATTAAGGGATAAACGAGTAAATATACACATGTGTTGTTCATAAAAAGACACTTGAGGTTTTGTTTTGAAGGTTACAGAGAACCCTCATTGGAATTTTTGGAGAGTTTTAGTGGGAAACCAATTTTTATATACCGTTGGTCTGTAATTTCCAGTAATAGAAAACGATTTACATTGGATCATCTGTGTGTTGCGGAGTCAGGTATCAATCTATAGACTCATACGTTGTAAATTATGGATTTAGAATAGTGTGGGTCTGAGAACTGTATTGGGCTTTTAAGCCAGTTCATTTTGACAAGAAGAGGGACCCAGCTTAATAGTCAAGTAGCCAATCTCTGACGTAGCGGTAGCTTTACCGTGGTGTCATAGTGAGGGAGTATGATTGTGTTATTAGTTGGTTTGTAGAGGGACTAGCACAGTCCATATATTTGGTAATAGTTTCGGGAATAAAGGTGCTAATAATATCGCATCCGAGATCTCTATCGTGTTCCTCACAAAGCGTGGGGCTCCACAAATCATTCTGAAGACCTTGTTTAGAAAGCTCTCTAATGGCTTAAATCTAGACCTGCCTGTGGTGATCCAGGTCGGAGCACCAAAGGACAGTATCGATCGTATAAAAAGCTTGTTCATTCCTCAGGCTTAGTTTACTATTTTGATGTAGAAACGAGTAGAGAGCCAACCATGGCGTCTTAGCTTTGGACAGAATGTAGTTCGTATTTAGCAACCAGCTAGTCGAAGACAAGCCCCAAGTACTTCACATTATTCCACGAAGGAATGCGAACATTCTAAATGGTTAGCCGATTGTCCCGAATTGGAAAACGTGACTTTGAAAATATGATGGCTTGTGGCGTTGAAGTCTCAACACTATGTAGTTTAAAGAACCTAAAGAGGTTGCAAACGCAGTATCGTCAGCAAACAGAAATAATTTGCTGTTGTTTCCATTTAAAGTGGAAGCGTAGATGTTAAGCTTCCGTCCCCTTGTAATTGGGACGAGGACTATTTTGTTGTGTACCCGTTGGTAATTTGATTTAGGGCAGTTTGCATAAGACTAGTAACAGTTCCTGCATTCTAGCCTCTAACATTGACAACTAGGTCATCAGCATAACCTTGCGTTGTGAATCATTAGTTATTCAGATGGTTCAGCAAACTGTCCAGGACCATGAACCACAGTATAGGTAATAAAACTCTCCCTGGGGTCATCCTCTGACTATGGTGATTTTGGCTGCTTCGTTACCGACAAATGCAATGATGATTCTGCTTTTTAACATTGATCGAATTCATCTTGTCAGAGGAGGCTTTGTTTGCCTTGCATCCAGGGATCTAACAGTGGGTTCATGGGAGGCGCTGTCAAAGGCTCCTTCTATACCACTTGATCACTCAAAGAGATCTCTTTTACATTAGTACTCTACTTTTGAATATTTTTGCCATTTAAGGAATGTAGTGCGGGCCTTTTCAATACGGCATCTTATCTCAACCGAGTGGTCCCATTCTTCATTGATATTTGTTCCCAAGTAGATATATTTGTTAACTCTTTGGATGGGTCTGTTATGTATCAGTAGTTGACCGTGTATGCGTTTATTTTTAGAAATAATCATGAATTTGGTCTTTTTTGTATTCATCTGCAGTCCGTATCTTTCACTTACTTCTACCACTCTGTCCATCAATCTTTGGAGTCCTCTTAAATCATTTGAGATAATTACCGTATCGTCTGCGTATCTTATGTTATTAATACATTCGCCATTGATAATCACCCCGTCGGAGGTCTTTTCCAGGGCTTCTCGAAATATATATTCTAAATATATGTTGAATATCAATGGCGAAAGTACACATCACTGTCGAACTCCTCTCTTTATCATAACTTCCTCGGATTCCTCACTTTCTATTCTGACTGAAAAGGTCTGGTTCCAATACAGATTTGCTATAATTCTTAGGTCTTGTTTTTCTAATCCAGCTGATTCAAGAACTTCCATCATCTTATTATGCTGAACCTTATCAAATGCTTTTTGATAATCAATAAAGCACGTGAAAATATCGTGATTAACATCCCGCGCTCTTTGGAACAAGACTTGGATACTAAAAAGTGCCTCCCTAATACCTAGGGCATTTCTAAACCCAAACTGGGTACAACTAATCTGTTCTTCGCAAATCCTATATATTTTTTGATGAATTAATTTCAAGAAAAGTTTAAGAGAGTGACTCGCTAATCGTACGAAAGTCTTCACAGTTTTTTGCACTTGATTTTTTAGGTAGCGTTATAAATGTACTTTTGAGCCATATTTCAGGTATAATTCCAGTGGAGTATATTTCATTAAATATATCTGCAAGCCATCTGATATCTTCTTCATTTAATAGTTTCCTCTAACTATATTGAAAATACGGCACTTGCGGTGTCCGCCAACACACATTATTAATATTATTTTATTAATAGAAATATTTTTATTGACTATAACGTTGCAATTTCGACTGCAGATTTTTAATTTGCAATAAAGTCAGCCCACAACTAAGTTATGAAATGTGGCATTAAGCGTATCGAGTTATTTCACTGCTGTAATATGCTACCGCTGATAATGTTCATTCAACCGTGATTTTACGCTAAACGGAGCTATTAACTTTTTATTTAAAGGTCTGGGTGTCATGCACGCTTAAACTACTTTGAATTATTATCGCTAACTTATTTAATATGCGTGCACTGTTAAAGTATACGGGGTTAATCTAGCGAAAAAATAAGAAACGAAAAACATTTTTTAATATTCGTAAAAAGTGTTTTTTTTTATAATATCTTGCATTTTTGACGATCGATAACATATACCTCAGGGGCGAATCCAGCCTCTTTCTTGGGGGATGGGGGCGGTGATATCACAAAAGTACAGTATGGCAAGCAAAAGTAAGTTGGCGACGGGGGGGGGGGGGACCAGCAATATTCTCATTCCTAGTATAAGAGGCAGAATCGGGTCTATTTGCCTGAACTCAAAACTCTTGAGGGGAGAACTATCACTAGAAAAACAAGTTGTCAACGAGGGGGGGGGGGGGAGTGCCAGCAGCACATTCCTAATATAAAAGGCAGTATCGGTTCTCTTTTCCTTAACTCAAAGCTCTTGGGAAGGGGAGGGGCAATCGCAAACATACACATTCCTATACTCTATTCAAGAACTAGAGAGAGCAATAAAACTGTTACCGTAACCTCCAACATACCCGCTCCAGGGCCGCAGGTAACTGAGGACTGCCGTAAATCTAATTATATTTAAATATTTTGCTGGAAGATGGGTAAAAGTACTTTCTCTATTTTCATGCTTTAATTTTTGGTACTCGATTCGTACCATGAAGTTGGGCCCTCTGGGCAATTGAAATTCTGTAGATTTTCGTCTTCTTCTTCGACAGAATCACAATTTCTTAAAATTGGTAATCCATAATTTGTACTTAGCTTTATCATTATCTTATTAGTTAGAGAGTGTTTTTCTTTCCAGCGCTACTTTTATTTGTACTGCTTCAGCCTTGTTCTTTGCAGATTTTTTTTCAGCTTCTTCAAGTTGTTTCTTAGCTTTTAAAAAAACTTTTTTGGTTTCTTTTACACGTCTATACATACGTTTTTTGATGTGTTATGCACATTCTTCATTTTCGACCACAGGATTACCGTTGTAAGGATCAGCATCTAATAAATTTGTGAAGGTTTTCGAATCTCCATCACCTATGTAACTTTTATACTTTATATCAAATTTTTCTACAGATCGTTTGAACATCTTTATTACTCCTTCTACCTCCTTTTTCCCCGAAGTTCCTTCATGATTCGCAACACAATCATCTTCATGATCTTCACACCACTCTAAATACTCATCAGATTCGTCTTTTCCTGACAACTGTTCGCAAGCTTTACACACTTTTGATTTTACTACCACAAAATTTTATTTGTATGTTTCCCAATTAACAAAATAATACCTAAAAGTGAAAAAAATCCCCGCTTGCCCCAAGTACCATCGCCAGAAACCATAATCTGATCTACACTATATCCTTTCAACGTTTTTCTGTTGTTCTTCTTTTACTGCTTTTTTAAAAACTAAATCACCTACGGCAGTTGCGGCAGAATATAAATGTTCAATTATTGTATAATAACAACGTTTACTAAATCCATTCCCAAATTCCATTAATGAAAAAAAAGTGTTTATGCCAGACAATCCTATTCCAAGTAGACGCATAATAAAAGTCAAAACGTCTGTTGATTTCATAAGAATTTTTTATCATCGGACTAGAATCAATTATAAACTGTCGGAAAGGACACTTTTCCACTAATTTAAATTCTAAACCTTGTGGAGATTTTTTCAAAAATTGTGTATCACCATCACACGATTTACACTTTATTACTGATTGTAACGCTATAAATACTAAACTAAAACTTAGAATACTATAACTGAAATTTTCATCGTAAGCTACTTCAAAATCACTTGAATCTTTAAGTTTTCTAGCAGAAGTGCTAACCAATTCAGCAATTTTTTCAGACTTATGTCGATTGCCTTGAAACTTTCTTTTCGTTCCACTTAAACTTAGTCGCCTACTACTATTTTTTGATTGTTTTTTATCCATTTTTACGATTTTACTTGGGATTTACTCACTAAACAACAAGGTTCGACTAACGAATTTATTCGATATACCCATGTGCTCCAAAAACTAGTTTTGTCTCTTTCTATTATACAGTTATCCAATTTCAAAACATGTACGAGGTTTGTCCTAAAAGTATCGAGCCTACCTTCATATCTCCGAATTGGTATTGTTCTTTATCATCCGGTGAGTGACATCCTTCAAAGTAGTCCCCATTTAATTGAATAACACGGTATTTCCACTTCCTAACGCAGTCCTGGAAGTCAGTTTTCGGAATTGCTTTTAGTGCATTCGTCGCATTAGTTTCAACCGTCTCTTTGTTATCGAACCAGTGTCCTTTAAGCGGCATTTTTAATCTGGGAAAGAGTCAAAAGTCACAGAGAGCTACATCGGGACTATACGGAGGCTGGCGAAGCTATACGACTTGGTGCTTTGTTAAATATTGCTGCACAAGGTTCGATTAATGCGCTGGCGCATTGTCGTGGTGAAGCAGCCAATCACCGCTTGTCCAAATCTGTGGTCGTTTTCTTCTGTCTGCGTCACGCAATCATTTCAATTCTCCAACGTAGTATTCTTTAGTGATCATGTGACCTCTCGGAGCATATTCGTGGTGCACAACACCTTCATAATCAAAGAAAACAGTCAACATTGTCTTCACTTTGCTCCGACTTTGACGTGCTTTTTTTGGTCTTGGTGATTCAGAATGCTTCCACTGTGAAGACTGTCGCTTTGTTTCTGGATCATAGCCGTAAACCCATGATTCATCACCAGTAATAATCTTCTTGAGTATATTTTCATCATTAGAAACCATTTCCAAGTGGTCCTGAGCGATTTCAAAGCGAAGATTCGTCTGCTCTGCCGTTAGCAATTTTGGGATGAATTCCGCACACATGCGAGCCATTGCCAAATTATCGGTTAAAATTCTCCAAACAGTAGTTTTTGGTATTCCAGGATCACTTTCTAGTCCGCGTACAGTCAACCGACGATCTCCTTCAATTGTAAGTCGCACACGCTCGACATTTACTGGTGTTATTGCGCTCCAAGGTCGGCCAGAGCGAGAATCACTGTCAACTGACGGGCGGCCATCTTTAAATCGCTTGTACCACTCTTTTATTCTTGCTTTACTCATACATTCCTCTCTAAATGCTTTATTCATCATATTAATTGTTTCCGAGCAATTTTTTCCAAAATTAAAACAAAACTTGATGCAAATTCGTTGATCTAATTTTTGCATCATTTTTTATAATGAGAAAATGCGACGAATAAAAAAAAGACACTGTAAATACACGTACATCGTTCACGAACTAACACGTCCAGTCGGTAACTGCGCACACCAACGAGTTCGTGAAGACTTACTGGTGACGCCCATGCCCCACAGAGGTCGCCCGGAAGTTTTGACGCGGAGATTTGAATGCAGGCTCGATACTTTTGGGACAAACCTTGTATACATTTATGAAAGTATACGTAGCTATGATGCTTACGGAATAAGAGTAGAGAGGGAAGACCATCGCAGCTGCCGCTCACTAAATTTTATAGATATAAATCTGAAATTTTCACACGATACATTTAATACATAATACTTTCAAAATATGGAAAAAAATCGACTTTTTAAAATTTGAACATGAGACTACTACCATAAGATGAGGCAGTTGTGGAGTTCTATTAAATTAGAGGGTGCGATTTGGAGATAGGGGTGAAAATGCAACCCTTTCAGTTTTTTAAACATAACTCGAAAGTGAAGCAAAATTTGGGTATAGTTAATGGGAAACTTTATAGAGAATCAAATTGCCCATCGAAATTACCTGAAGAATATGGAAAATGATTTTTTCAATCTCTTTTTCAATAAAAAAATTTATATAATATTTGAAACTTAAGTAAAGTAAAATTCTTTTTTTTGGCTGTGGTTAAAACTTTTAAATCCATTAATATACAATATTAAAAAAGAGCCCGTTTTGTAGAATTATTATTTTTAAATGTTTCATGCATTCGCTTCTAAAAATATTTTTGAATAAATCATACCATTGTCCATTTGAATTTTGGGTTTTATTTTATTAATTTGAGCATAAATAATTAAATAGAAAACTCAGTTGTTTTAATATTTGAATTATTAAACTAAAATTGATATTCCAAACCTCTGTAAAATTTAATCGTAAACAATCGTTATTGTATTTCCAAAATCCAGTGGTGTACCAGGTTCTTTTATTATTGTTTTTAGGTAAGTTATAAAACTGAAGATTTTAAAAACAAGTTGTCTTGTTTGGCTTGAAGCTAATAAAAACGTTTATTTAATGCGTAGTGAAAAACTACTAAATTCGGGATAACACTTTACTTCTTAGTTACATTTTTTCGAACCTTGTATTATTAAAATTTGAGTTACTTGGTTACTTCCATTGATAATTGATAATGCCTCACATGAATCTATATCTATATATAAAAAAATTGTAGGTACCATTCTGATTTATGTACATAATAATTTTTTGGAATAAAATGGAATTGTTATTTTGTTTTAATTAAGTCGTTTCATTATGGAGCTATACACCAGCAGTTAGTAAATTAAAATCATTACTCATACCTATGTGTTTTCCTGTTTAATCACTAGGTAAGTAACACAGATAATGTAAAACAGGTGGCGCCTATTGGGTAATCAAAGCAGAGCACAACTATCTTTAAAAGAGATACCAACCTAGCCTCCGACATATTAAGCTGCCGTACGCATCCGTTGCCGTACCCTGTAAAAATTAATAAACCTAAAACTGATACACAAAAAGGGGAAACGTCGAGATCAGGTATTGCAGAACACACCTAGGATAAATAACACCATATAAAGTGGTCTGAAGCTACGATAATATATATGGAACCCAACATGAAAAAAAGAAAATTTATAGAAGCAGCTTACATTAAAAATAATAATGGAACTTTCAGTAAACCCAATGTTGATATACCAGATCTTTGGCAACCACTACTTTGTAACATCAAATCATTGAGGTGTGTACAGTAAAGTGAAACTTTGCGCTTCAATGGACACAGTTCCTATATAAGCTCATGGCCTTGAGACAAAACATTCATTTTATACTTAATGACGATTAGAGATAGAAACTAATTGAAACGTCGTAAAAATAAACAAAAATAAAGACAATGCAACTCCGACAACCGCATTTTGGAAACATTGTCAAATACACAAGGCTTTTCGGATTGGTTCAAACGCCTGTAAAAGTATATTGATCATTGTGCAGAATACTTTAGAATACAGTAAAATAGTTTTTAATGATAAATATTTGTTTTTGCTTGTTATCTCTCTCCTACAACCTGACAAAAACTCAATTCAAAATTCAAAACGTTATCTAAGATGGAATTTGATGAAAATTTTGTTAGTTCGATTTTCTTTTATGTCGCAGTGTATACTGGTAAACCCAGTAACGAGATTAAAACGATAGACACCCACAGAAAAATGTTGCCTGCAGCTGACTTTCTAAAAAATTAAATCTAAAAGAGAATTTAAATGAAATGCTCCGCTAAAACGATTAAAGTAGTAAACGTGTCTAGTTTAATTAAAATTTTAAACTCCCGGACTGAAACTTACGGGCGGGTTTATTTTGTCGTAAGCGATGCATGCAAGGGAATTACTTTAAATGTTAACTATGTTAATAATCGTCTGCGTCATTTAAAATAAATTACACATTTTAGCTCATTAACTTATATGAAAAAAGGAGGTGTAGTTAGCGCCAGGAGGACAAAAATATGCACCAAAGTGAAACAAAAGACGAATATGTAGATGAGCCTCCGATAATTGTTTCAATTGAATATTGATAAATGGTATAATGTGGTTATTCTGCTAAATAGATGACTGATGATGATGGAGTTAATTAAAGAAATGCGATAATCATATTTTAATGTGTATAATATGTTAATAAAACCTTTAGATATCAAAAATTTGTCCACAAGATATTAACGATATCTCAAAAATGAGCGATTTGCCTGTTTCTTTCAGCTAGGTGATGACACGAAAGTTTTTTATGTCTTAAATTTTATGATACCAAAATATATCTGGAGATTTTTAGAAAAATACCTGTTTTATGTCATATCGGCCAACAAATTCTCCCGTAGAGTCAACATATCACCCAAACTACATGCCGTTGTGTGATTGCTGAATAATGTGATAATATTTTTATTTATATTTGGAAAAGTGTTGATAAATAGTGCGAGTCCTTTTATTTCTTAATACCCACACCAACTTTATGCTACTCTTTTTTAATTGCATGATTTAAACAAATAATTTGAGAAAAAGTAACCAGGCAATTATATATATATATATATATATATATATATATATATATATATATATACAGGGTGTCCAAGATAAGGATCCTAAGCATGGGGATCTCGGAAACAGTTGGAGATACGAGGTCGGTTAAATTAGAGAAAAGTTGCGCAATTTAGTGCTAAATTAAACGCAGTTAAAAAAATTTAAAAATTTCAAACACTTCCGGAGATTTCCGGAAAAAAACGAAATTTGGCAAAATCGTTTTTAATTTTTGCAGGCTTTATTTAAAGAGATATCAGAAAATAAAAGGTAGATTCTCATTGCCACTTTTTATTTTTTATAATATGGTCTAAATAAAATTTAAATCCGACGTTTCGTTTCTGAGATACCATCATGAACTTTCATTTTTTATATGGAACAAAAAAAAGTATCCCATGTATTTGATAGCATTTTTTATTACAAATTCAACGATGTATCACCCTTGCATATCGAATACGTAGTTCAAGTACTTTCCATAAGAGCTCCATGAGAGCGAGAGAGAAAGGTATATCAGTTTTATAAATGCCAATGAACTACACACTTGATATGCAAGTGTGATACACCGTTGAATTTGTAATAAAAAATGCTATCAAATATATGGGATACTTTTTTTTGTTCCATATAAAAAATGAAAGTTCATGATGGTATCTCAGAAACGAAACGTCGGATTTAAATTTTGTTTAGACCAAATTATAAAAAATAAAAAGTGGCAAGAAGAATCTACCTTTTATTTTTTGATATCTCTTTAAATAAAGCCTACAAAAATTAAAAACGATTTTGCCAAAATTCGGTTTTTTCCGGAAATCTCCGGAAGTATTTTGAATTTTTAAAATTTTTAAATTGCGTTTAATTTAGCACTAAATTGCGCAACTTTTCTCTAATTTAACCGACCTCGTATCTCCAACTGTTTCCGAGATCCCCATGGTTAGGATCCTTATCTAATATATGTATATAAATATATACATACATATATATATATATATATATATATATATATATATATATATATATATAAATATATAAATATATACATACATATATATATATATATATATATATATATATATATATATAAATATATACATACATATATATATATATATATATATATATATATATATATATATATATATATGTTTTACTGTTAAGACAGCGGAGTATGGGAAGTGAGTATCCATCCTGCAGGAAGCCATCCATCAAATATTCACCTGGCAAGCAATCCCTATCGTAAGGATATCCTATAATTGCATTAAATAGTCACAGTCGAGATATCCCTATCGATGCCGCCAACTATCTTTTCAATTATTCAATTGCTCCACTGTCCGGTAGTCAAGATATCAACCGGTTATCGGGCGCCACCCTATGAATTAACGTGGTAGAGAGCCCACTTACACCGGACGGCTCATTATAGAGCAGAAACAGCAAGCCAATTGTCATTAACGCTTGTTAGTGACTGACTGCCGGCTGCCAGTTATATTTACCAACTTAAGATATAAAATACCACTACCATAAGTTTTTTTCGGTTAATTAATTTAATATAAATAAAGTCACTGTCGTTTTCACAACTACACTAGGATGTGACACGGTTCTATTTTCGGCTTAAGTTCACTATGGCTAAATCAGTTGATTTTAGTTTTTTATTGCAGATATTTACGTTTTGGGCAGCACAATATTATTTTCTTTTAGCATTGCTCATAAATTCTTTGAATAAAAGCATGCCATTCGTTGAATTTCGGGTTTTAATATATTACGAAGCCTCGAAATTCTATTTTCTTATCAGTTTCTTTTCCAGCTTAATTATTTTTATCCTACATTCTTACACCACAAAGAACTGTTTAAATTAAATTTCATTATCAGTTGACCATTATTTTTGTGACGTATGTTTGGTGTTTTACTACTCTGTGCGAAGTTGCAGAATTTACTTTTACGTTTTTTTTTTTCAGATTTTTACCTAGTGGCATTAATGCCTGAATTGAATATGACCATAGTTTGCTGTTTTAAATCTCATTAATACCTAAATTGACCACATTAGACTACTGTTAAGTTGTATGTTGGGTTTTAGGGCCGATTAGTACTATTTATTTATGATTTTCGATAGCTGGTATCTTGTAGATACCTCAATTATTTTTGTTACACTAGTGTGATACTTTGAGCGCAACTTTTCTATTTATGGTAAACTTTACTTTATTTTACTACGTATTTGCTCTTTGAACGTATCACGATGGCTTCAATTTTGTACGTTAATTAACATATTTGTGTATTTTAAAGTATTTTTGAATTGTATTAAATTTCTAGTTCCCATTCCGGGTTTAAAATTGGAGAAATTAGAATTACATAGCATCTTGATATATCTGTTGCCTCGAAGTCTTTCAGTCCAACTCCAGTTTATTTTATTGTATGTCCAAATACATTATTTAGGCCCTTGATACTGGCCAAATTTATTTAAAATTCTAAATTTTAGATGACTATTTATTTTTATTTAATATAAAAGTTAATGACAAAATATGTATTCTGACTTTCCACATAGTATTATGGTAATCATTGTTAATATATTTTGATTATATTTGTTCTATTATTATTACCTTAAAGCTTTATTAAAACTATGTTTTTTTTGCCAGGCTTCAGCTGATTTATATAAAAAAAATTAACGTTAATAAAGTAAGCATATAGCGTCATCATACAATGATTTCAGACCTCCCAAATATTTTATATTTTATTTTATTAGTTCCAGCTTTGTGATGATTGATTTAATTAAGTAACTAATTGTTTTCTATAGTAAATCTTATGTTTTATCTTATATTAAAGTAATGATCAGTGGTCACCTGGAGTCGGCCTGGTCTTTCATTCTATGTTTACATTTCTTTTTTTTTCTCTCTTACTTATATTAAGTTCATTAGCTAAAGCCGTTTATTACCCTACATTAAATGTTTGCTTAATTGTTACTAATTAGTTTTGATTAATATTTCTTTTTTTCTGTTATCTTAAATTAAAAACCACCTTCGATTTCTTTTTTAAATATGTAGTAGATCTAAAATTTTAAATTTAAACATTTCCCGATATTTTGGCGAAGGTTGATTAATTTTTTGTAGGGTCCATTCTACTGGTTATATTAGTACTGGTATAACACCCTATTGGTTAGCTTATTATGGAGTCCTCCCTTCGGGGCATTGTATTACTGGTTATTATTACTGTTCGTGTTCTGCGGTTACCTGTTGATGTTAAGATAGAATCTACACCGTTAAGCAGGGAAATCAAACAACTGACAGTCTCACTATTTGAAAGGCAAACTTTAATATTGCCTTTTATTTATTAGAAACAACCTATTTTATTCTTTATTATTGGAAGGCGTTGCGCTTAATTTTAAAATACCATCTATGATCACAAAATAAATAGTTGTTTTATGTTATAACGTCAGTAGGCTATTTTATGTGTTAAATCTTTTATGATTGAATTTATTCATTTTGTAGTGAATTTAACGGAGATTTTTTTTATAATAATACATCTATCTCATGCTACAACTTCACTGAATTTTTAATTAAAGATTTTTTACTATTACTGTCTCTACCAAGTTTTACTTGTCCTATATGCTACAGGCGTTCATATTTTTTTGTTGTGCTTGCTAACATTTTGGGAGTAAAGTTAAAAGCTATTTCCTAACAACATCTCGGAAGGCTTCTGCATTCAGCCTAGCTTTAGATGCAGTGGCGCCTTGAATAATCCTCCCCTACTCTCGGGCATAGGGATTGCTCAGTATTGCTGAGCTATCAACTGTACCTACAGGGTGAGTCAACGATTGGATGAAGTAAGTTTGTGCCTTTTCGGTGAAATTTACAAAGAAACTATATAGGGTTTTTATTACTCCATTAAATAACATGAAAATATACAGGGTGTACCATTTAAAAAAAAAGATATTTATTCATTTAAACTTGATCAATTTTGAGCCGATGTGTTCAACACCCTGTAGCTTTTATTGCAAATATTAGGTAAAAATTATGTTAACTTGTCCTTGGCCTTGCTAAATTCCAAATTTGAATATATTTGTCACAAAATTGAAAACGTTATTTAGGATTGAATTGATGCTTGAAAATGTGACTTTTTTTCTTTAAACTTAATTATCTCAGAAACTATAAAGTTTTGTTATAGTAAACCCTTAATAAAAAAGATTTAAAATTATAAGCTAAATCGAAAATACGATTCGTATATAGGGTGTTCTATTTTAAAAAATACAACTTTATGCTGTCCTAGTTTTTTGGCTCACCCTGTAGAGTCCTAAATATTTTTAAAATTTGCGTTAAAATAAACTGTATCAAACAATAAATATAGTTTCTTTGTAAATTTCACCGAAAAGGCACAAACTTACTTCATCCAATCGTTGACTCACCCTGTACTCTGTGATTTTTTTGATATTATTTAACCTTTCTTCTCATTTAATAGTAAGGTGTTGCCTCTCTTAAATGCTAGTGTATTTATACAATATCATGTTATAAAAATGTCTAATTCGTTTTTCTCGAGAGGTAAGTTTTATGATCTAACATTACTTCTGAATGCAGAATAAACGTTTATATTCTTTAGTTAAAATTAAGGTATCCTAAATTTTCTCACTTTTAATATTTTTTTAATTTATAAAAAACTGAACTTGACGAAAACCTACGAAGTAATGAATCAAATCCAAAGTAATACTTTCCAAAAATAAAAGTCATTTTCTTCAATAAATTATTCTCCCTCGGAACACCTATGCAAATGCATTGGATTATAAGAATTAAGGCTGAAATTCTGGCTAGAATCCAAATTGAAATGGAATTGAATTGAAAGCGCTGTGGTAGTGTACGTGACAAACTTTTTACCTTCCAATCTCGAATAAAATTTATGATTGGTTTTGTTATGTTCAAATTTACCTCTAAATACTCTTAAAGTTAATTTAACAATGTGTTTAAGTGTTAAGTGTTTATAGGAATTATAATAATATATTTAAGATATAATTTGTACGGACTGCTAAGAGCTAAAAATTAAAATTATTGGTTATCTCACATATCGCTTTAATTGTTTTGAAGGACTTCGGTCACTATTATAGTTTTTTTTCCTTTTGACATTTGATATCAGTCATATTTAGATGAATTTAGAAGAATCTTGTTCGTAATGTTCTTTGTTGCTGTTAGTTTAGGGCCAATTTTAATGTGGAGTGAAGAAACAAACATTTATACATCAGAACCCAAGTTGTTTTAGTAAACCATTTCTAGATATAAGAGAAGTGTGGAAACCACTTCTTAATAATTGTAAACTAAATCTAAATGCAGCATAAAAAATGAGATTTTGCCATAGCAGGCATGACTGCACCCATCTCAGTCATACTCCACTGCATTCGCTTTTAGTATAAATAGTCATGTAGCTAAGGGATTTATTTAGTTTCACTTGAAAACCGCTAGAGATAACTACTAGCCGAAACGTCGTGATATTCAACAAAAAAATAAAGACAATGGAAGTCTAACAGATATCTACTATTTTGCAAGAAACATAGTTGTCTATGACCTTCAAACAAAACCATTTTGATATATTTTCCTTTTTTATTTACTGAAGCTCACAAAGAGATATGCAAAGTTTATGATGTTGATTCCATAACAGACCGCACGTGTCAGGATTGGTTTTAAAAATTCTGTTCTGGAGATTTTTCATTCAAAGATGATCAAAGTTCAGGTCGATCTACTGAAATTGATGATGATTAATTGAAGAGAACCATCATATAACTGTTTGAGAGATTACAGAGAGGTTAAATGTATAGCACACAACAATCGACAATCGCTGAAAATTTGTTGAGCTCATTAAGAAGCTTGAAATTTGGGTTCCGCATGAATTGTGTTAGGTTCTTACCAATTTGATTTTCCTGAACATCACAATACAAATGATGCCTTATTCAGTTTTTAGATGGTTTTATTCAGAAATTAATTGTAGTAGAGTGACTGTAGCAACCTTCTGTGATTTATCATAAGCATTTGACTGCGTCAATCAGCACATTCTGCTGCAGAAACTTTGCCAATATGGATTTAGAGGAGTAACACGTTCTTGGCTTCAATCTTACTTGTCTAAACGTTGTCAGAAGGTTTCCGTTGAGAATGACTGTAGTGTTCTTCATAGATTTGTTTTTGCCCCACTTATATTTCTAATTTTTATCAATGACCTCACCTTACATTACTGAAAAATTTACTTTGTTCGCAGACTACATCACTATTCTATGGCGCTGTGCTTTGATCATCTGAGTCTAGCACGGTTTAGTCTCACAGATCTTCAGGTGCTTAAATCTTGGTGTAAATCTAATCTTCTTCTGCTAAGCTTGTCAAAATTAAACAGTTTGTCATTTAAGTGTAATCTGAGACTCTCTAACATCCGCAATGTTCTTTATTGAATTTCGGCCTGAGACTAAGTTTCTGGGAGTTATTATTGACACATAAATCTCATCTGGATGTTTTTCCGCCAGAATTGTAGCCACTGAACGGGGGCGCTCCTTATCTAGATCGGTCTATTTTGCCTTAATTGAGTATAGGATAAGATATGACATCTGTTTTGAGGGTTGTGTAGCAAGAACCTGATGGAGTCTGTTTTTGTTTACCAGGAACGGGATGTTAGGTACATGCAGACGAAAAACCTCGTTGGAAGAAGAGATGTAAACTGCAATAAAAGGAGTTGTACATACATTTTATTATGAGAAGCAGATCCCAACCGTCGACGAAATTCTAACTAAAATCAATGAAGATCGGGATTTACCTGAAATTAAAAGAACTGAGCTCTGGAAATTGCTCTAAGAACTTAATTTTTGCTGGGAAAAACCAGATTAAAAATCTATTCTTATAGATCGTCCGAAAAATGTCCGTTGGAGAAGGAAATATCTCTCTCAGGAAAAAGACAGAGTTGCTAGAAATAACTCAACTTACAAAATTAGTAATTTAACTGAACTTCTGAATGATTTTTTTTTGAATAAAGTTACTGCAGAAAATTGGGAAAAATCCATATAATAAAAGAATAAAAGAAAATGTGGAAACCCGGTCTCACGATCGGTGAGATAGAGGAACCAATTATAATTAATTTGAGCGAAGATAGCTTCACTGACTTTGATTACGAATTAGATTAGAATTATTTAAATTTCCTGTAGCATATAAAAGTTAATTACATTTAAATCCCTTTTTAGTGTTTAATTGTAATTCTGCAGATGATTTAAGAAATAAATAAACTAAAACATCAAATGTCCTGAAAATGTTTTTAATTAATAATAAAATGACCGATAGCTCCGAAAAAAATTTTAATATTATATGGACGAATTTATTTTTTTATATATGTTTAACTTCGTGTATTTTTGACAATGTGTATTTTGTAAGTATTTAAATTATAACTTAGAATTTTTTGAAAGAAAAATGTTACGTTTTAGTCTGAATGTACCTAAAACGGTTTATCTGTCCAAATTAAAAATAATAAAAATACAGTTGTGATTTGTGTTGAATATGTCAAAATTATCTCTATTATTGTAATGTATGTGAATTATTAAGAAATCATAAGAAATAAAATAATATAAAAACTTTTTATTTTAAGTTTATTACCGAAATAATATTCTATGCCATACATAGTGATATAATAAACCTCCTTCCGACGCCTATGACAAGGATTAAAATCCTTTTTAACACTTCACACATCCAAATATCTATCGTTATCCAACCCAAATACTCCATCATTATAGACCGGTATTTTTGATTATAAAAATCTAACCCAATTCTATGAAAAATATATATGCCTAACCTATCTAGCCAGACACCGGACTAAAGAACACAGCTAGTTTGCGAAGAAAAAAAAAGGGTAAAAAATGATTTATTACTCTCTCTAGTTCTTGAATAAACTATAGTATAAGACACAAAATCGGGTCTATTTTCCTGAACTCAAAGCTCTTGGGGAGGGGGGGGGGGGGCGATCGCCCCCATCGCCCCCCCCCTGGCCGCGCCTGACCGTATTACTGACAACTTAAACTTTCTTGATAATACTCTGGAAGCGATCATAAGTGAAAATTTCAAGTGAAAAATCCCTCATTTTTATGCGCCTGTATTTCTAAATTATGCAGGAAATTTTCTTGTTATACCATCTTTCTAACAAAACACAAAAAGACAACAGATAAATGCATAAAATTAGGAGACCTAATTTATTCTAGAAAATATTAATAAAACCATTTTTAACCAGTCCCATTAATATCTTTTTACGATCCGCACGAAGACCTAATTAGTCGGAAAAAGTGGCATTTTTGAACGGCATTATTAAAGACGACCCAAATTAATCCCATAAATTTATGCGGTCCCATAAACATGATCCGCATAAATAATTCAGTCTCTTATTGCGGAATTTATTTGTCATTTCAGACGCCGCCAGCCAGTCCACGGAAATAAACCGGATATTTTCGCTACTGGTCGGTACTAAATTATTGTTACGGACCGTGTTGGGGTTAAAACACTGTAAAATAAAATTTAATGGTCGTGTAATGATTTACGGGAACTATATAATACGAAACAAATGTTACATAAAACCAGTGGTTTAATTCCGCTTCAGTTCTTGAATATTCATCTTTATAGAAGGTGCTCTTCAGTCGACTCCAAAAACGTAATAAATTTAACAGGATTTAAATGTAAGATATCTTCAATTAACTTGCAAGATTATGTATATTAGGAGTTATATTGTGTGTTCACCCATTTTCAGTATAATAAAATTATTATACTCTTGTTATTCCAGATGGTGCAAACCAGTTTATGGAAACTGCTAGTTGCTGTTGAATAATAAATTTTAGGGTTTAAGAATCCTGACAAAAAGATAAATCAAAGAGTTTTTAATGTAAATATATGAATATATTACATATCAGACGATTTGCATGGAGCTGAAGGACGATAAATTCTGAAGTCAGAGGTTCTTCATGACATAAGATCAAGAAAAACAACAGTCCCAGACGACAATCCAGTGGAACTCCTGCAATTGATTCATGAAGACAATATCGATATACTGGTCAAATTTTTTAATTCTCTATACAACACTGGAGAAATACCGGCAGAATGACTGAAATCTATTTTTAATAAACTATATATTTCCAAAAAAACAACGAGTCAAAAGATGTAACGAATGCAGGTTAATAAGTCTCGTGAGTCATACCTTGAAGGTTTTCCTGAGTATTATTCACTGTAGAATATGGAATAAATGCGAAAGCGGCCTACATGAGACCCGGTTTAGGTTTAGGAATGATCTTGGTACTAAAGAAGCGCTATTTGCTCTAAATATACTACTCCAAAAGTGTCGAGACCAACGTAAAGATATTGTGCGGATTATAGAGAATCTATATTGGCGCAGACGACATGGTCCGAGTTAATGGTAAGCTTACCAAAAAATGCCATCCAGATGAAAACTAGTATATCTTAGCCGTGTTCTCAGAGGAGATTGGTATAGAATGCTTCATCTGATTATGAAGGGTAAGATCGAGGGTTGTAGAGGTGTTAAAAGGAAGCAGATCTCTTGGCTGAGGAACATCCGAGAGTGGTCAGGAATACACAGTGCTGAACAGCTATTTAAAATACTGTGACCAACTTACCATTGTATGTGCCAACATCAGGAGGGCCTAACAACACGACACATAAAGAAAATTATATATTTAATCAAACTGATTGGAATTTACTCGAATTACACACAGATGTCAATGACGCTGAAGGCTTTCATAAAAAAATATATGAAATTTTTGATTTATGTGTTTGGTTTACCTAATGTATTTAAATTTAAGGAGAGGTTAAGAAGAGTATATATATAAAAAAAAAAACAAAAAGCTTAGACAAACATTTAGAGTTTAAAAGAAATAAGAGCTGAATTGTAAAAAAGATATCAAAACTTCAGATAAAGAGTACGTGCGTATAACGTAATATTGGTATTGATTCTAAATTGTTTTGGTCTTATATTAATGTTACAAAGAACTAAGAGAACTTATTGATACGCCCTCGTAGAAGAATGATATTCCGATGCAATAAGTTATTTTTATTATAACGTGTGTGAAAAGTAGAAGGGATAGCTAGAAACCGACTTCACTATCGAAGTTGTCATCAATAAAAAAGCTTGTAACAGAATTTTTGACAAAGTTCTAGAAAATTCTACTTGGAAATTAGAAAAAATAACGAAAAACAGATTTCACCATCAGATTTAACAACAAAGAAGAAGTTAAAACCGCGTTTTCAACAGCATTCCAGAAGATTCTATGGTGAATGCTAGACAGCAAACAGCTGAAATGGAGCAAGTAAATAAAACATTAGCTAATTTTATGGAACTTATAGAACAACGTCACTTTAAAGGCAAGCAAGAAGAAGAAGAACGGGGCCTAAAAGAAAAACAAGAAGAAGAACAACGTCGTCTAAAAGAAAAGCAGGAAGAAGAGAAAAATCGCCAAAAATAAGAACAACGTCATCTGAAAGAAAAACAAGGAGAGGAAAGGAGAGGAAGTTGCCTTAAAAACAAATAAAAAGAAGAAAAACTTCGCCAAAAAGAAGAACGTCGTCAAAAAGAAGAGAGAACAGCGCTAAAAAAAGAATAACGCCGTTTGAAAGAGAAACAGGAAGAAGAAGAACGTCGCCAAAAAGAACAATGTCGTCTGAAAGAAAAACAAGAAGAAAAAGACCGTCGTCTTAAAGGAAAACAAGAAGAAGATGAACGTCGCCAAAAAGATAAACACGAAGAAGAAAATGGCATTAAAGATGATAATGAAGTGTGCAAATGGATACCAGTGGCCATTGTAGAAGAACAGCAAAAGTTCAATCAAATCGTACGGGAACAAACGCAACAGTTTAAGAAAGAGATTGGAGAAGTGCGACAAGACGTAGGAGGAATGCGACAAGAAATGAAAGAAGTCGTAGACTGGATAGAATCTAAGATGAAGAACTATCAGCCAGAAGTCATGAAAATAAAGAAGCATGGTCCTTCTAATAAAGTAATAACCACCGGATAGAACATTAAACCTCCAACTTACGATAGGAAATCAGCAAAAATTCTTTTGGGTTTCTACCAGTTTTCACAACCAAGGCTTGGCCCAGATTCTCTCTACTATTGCTTCCAGAAATTTCCAGAGCACCAAAAAAACAAAAGATTAACTTGATGAAAGTGGCAAAAATGGAGTGTTTAATGCATTTCTAGACACACTTGATTTTTTTACAATGGCGGTTTTTGATGTGACAGGTGAATAAACTTTGAGCTTTTTATTTAATATTTGATGAAAATAAAGAATTAATTTATGGTGAGTATTAGCTTTATTTTTGGTATTATTAGTAAAATTATTTATGGTTTTGTTCGTAGAATAACAAAACTCTAACATACTTTGGGATCAAAAAACTAAATAACCTTTAGAAATTACCATATTAATCTACTAAAGGTAACAAAAGGTGTGTTAATTCCTTTACCTACTTACTCCAATACTTATTTATCCCTTTTTCCTGGTCTGTGGGCCCTTTACTGTTTCCGACTCTTTTGGGAAAACGCGTAATCGAAAATCCTATTACAGTTGAACCCTGTGATTTTCCTTTGCAAGTGGAAAATAGAAATAATTAAGGACTTTTGCGGCAACGTTGGGGCCATTTGGTTTTCAGGTAAATAATTTTGTGAAGTGGAAATTTTGATTTAAATTATTTGCAAATGAGGACTTTGAAAATCCATATTAATTACATTTAGAAAATTATTATTAATTTTTTTTATTTTTTATAATTAACAGAGGAATTAGGCATTGAAACAAATAATTAAATGCCTCACTCGACTCTCATCTTCACCGTCTTGAAATTTATGTGAAAAATATTTCTGCTAAAAAACATACCATTTCAATGTTGTAAGTAACGTTTCCGTTAAGTAGTCACCAACGATCATACAAAAAACACTTAAAGAAGACCTGACCTTAGCAGAAAAACATCTCTACCACCACATACCATGGACATGCTGGAATGTTGTTTGACAAATTCCTATCTCCCAAAGAGGAAAAATTCTTCATCCAGAATAATGGGCTATCAATGGAATCTTCCCTCTCACCGGTGGTTGCAAATATTTTTCGAGACCCTTATAATTAAATCCGTAGATAGAAAACTAAAATTATGGCTTAGATATGTAGACAGCATCTTCATTATCTGGAAAGGAAATGGCGAAGAACTTCAAAATTTCCTTTCTCATGTCAGTAAGATTAACCAAACCATACAAAAAACATAAAAACCCAGCGAACTGGAATACGTATAAACATTTTATAAATATGGTTACTGCAGCAGTAAGATGAGAAAAAACAGGATACCTTAACTTGGAGCATAATAAGTCGACAAGAGATATTTGGTCATCATTAAAATTGTTAAATATTTCAAAGAATAATGGTCGAGGCCAGATACCTCACAGTCTTAGCGATGTTGACAAAATTAATGAATATTTGGTTAAATTAGTAGAAAAATTACCTTATTTTAAATTTTTATAAAAATAACGCAAAAAATAGTGAAATTATTTAGAGCTATCAGCGAAATAGAAGTTCAAAACTACTATGCCGACGACACTCAAATATATTTATCTTTTCAAAAAAAAAAAAGAAATGAGACAAGCTATTGAAGCAATTAATTGTGACCTGTATAACCATAAAGTTTATTCTGATGATCATTGCCTTAAATTTAACTCTAATAAGTCAGGTGCTATTGTCTCTGGGAGGAGCTCAGATAGATCTGATTTTTTATCTAGACCCAGGAGATCTATATCTCGGTCTTATTATGGACTCAGGTCTAAAATTTACAGAGCATCTAAGTAAGTGCCTCCAAAAAGCGTATTTAAATTTAAAATTAATATATCAGACCAGAACAGTTTTAAATAAACCTATAAAAATTATGCTCTTTGAGTCACTAGTGTTATCACAACTAAATTATTGTGATGTCATCTATCAACCATACCTTGAATTAACATATATAAAACGAATACAAAACATTCAGAACTGTTGCCTACGCCTTGTTCATGATATTCGAAGGTTTAATCATATTAACCACACCCTTAAGCAGTCCAAATGGTTGAATATGGCTAATAGAAGAAAATTACATAGCGTAACATATTTCTTTTTAATAATTAAAACAAAAAGTCCCTAATATTGGCATAATGGATTCCTTTTTGTCAGCCAGTCGTAATGCCTGTTGGATTGTTACTGATTTTAATGGAGTAAAGATAAAAAAAAAGAGGGAAGTTTATTCAGGATTATTGCAACTTCGTTTGTGACTTAATAAATCTAAAATTTAACTTACTTTTTAAGTTCCTATTAATTTTCTTACGGAATTGTTAAACCATTTAGTTTATGTTATTTTGTTCATGCTATATACATATAATCATGTGCTTAGAAAATATTTTTGTTTATTATTTATGGGCTATTTGTGGGTTAGGTGTAAAACACTGCGGGTCGGCTATTCTGAACCTCATCCAGTATTGGAAGTTATTGTATTTTATTTGGAAATTTAGAAATAAAAGACCTTCATTACTATTAAGCTCGTTATGGAAAAAGAAGAACAAAATAAATTACTGTTCTTAGACGTTTTGGTTGCCAGCTCACTAGAGTCACACCAACCATTCAAAAGGTTACGAATATCGTTGAGAAACAGAAAAATCTGGTACCGCCAACCAAGCTTATACTCAGGAACATCACATAAATGCTCTGAAGCTAGAATCCTACACCGTGGACAACACCGGAAAAAACTTAAATTCAACAGAACCTGAATTCCTTCAGTAAATCGTCTTTAGCTATAAGGGAAGTGTAGAAAACACTTCTTAGTAATTGTAATCTAAAACTAAATCTCAGTCAGACTCTGATGCATTGATTAAAGATAGCCGAAACGTCGCAATATTCAACAACGAAATTACGACAATGGAAGTCCAACATATATCCACTACTTTGCAAAAAGCATCGTCGGCTACGACCCTTAAATTAACAGGAATGATTTTGTTACAAAAGCATCACCAAGATTTTTAAATAAATTGTACGAAAAGTACCTTTTACTTGTTTATCAACAAATTAAATAATACTTTTATTTTGAACGCTAGGTATTTTAAATTGGTGGAATTCGAAATAAAGTTTTTGGTCTTTTTTCAGTGAAAACCTTAAATTACAAAGTACTATAGGTTTTTTTTGCAGTAAATATAAAATTGTTTAAATAATTTTTATATTTACTTCAAGATTTATGGTTTATGGTGTTCGGCTGTTAAGCTAGAACAAATTTTATCTCGCGTCCTGATGTGAAGTTTGGAGTATCATCTCGTTGTGCCCACTGACCTCTACTATGGATCCCTACTCTTGTCGGCTGCTAAAGCCAAAAAATGGCAAACCATGGGCGAAAAAATGCTTTTCTGCACATCGGGCGGCAGTCATATTTTTGGATGTTGACCAGATAAGGGCATGCGCATAAGCGACTTCCTGTTATCGATCGGTTGTTTCGTAGTGCCATCCGTAAACAGCACAGTATGGGCTTAACGCCATTTTTGTGTTTATTTTTGCTTTTGTAAGTTACGTGCGATTTAAACGGATTTATAGCGTTTTAAGTGATTTTTTTTCATTTGTTTTTGTGTTTTTATTTAATATAATGGAATGGGTACATATTTTATTTGTTTTATTTTCCTTTTTCTCTATAGAGTAAAAAATATTGTTCCTTTACAACGTTTTTGGATTTACGTTGTTTTCATATAACATTAAATTTCCAAAACATGTAGTATGATATATTTCTGGCACTTTCCAAAAGCAGTCATTTCTTAAAAAAAATCTGAAAATTCGCACCAAACCATAGAATAGTTTATTCTGTCATATGAAAAAAGTACATTCATCAATATGTCAAGAAATTGTATAATTTCTCCATCTATTACATTACTTACATAAATAAGAACTAACGATTCTTTTCAAAATATATTTATTTGGCAATGCAAGTAAGTATAATTATGAATAAAAACATACTTCGTCAAAATGAAGTTAGAATATTTTAA
Organism: Diaprepes abbreviatus; assembly: GCA_034092305.1. Taxonomy (NCBI): domain Eukaryota; kingdom Metazoa; phylum Arthropoda; class Insecta; order Coleoptera; family Curculionidae; genus Diaprepes; species Diaprepes abbreviatus. The sequence goes on along the minus strand of JASJET010000131.1, from coordinate 1,162,244 downwards.
AACATACATTAACTTACAATAATTATAATGTATTATTATTTTGTTATATACATAAAATACTTCAGTACAAGGTTTATATTTTAGCCAGAATCGGCTATTGCCTCTATAATTTCTAAGCTCTGTTTGAATTATTTTTCCAAATTGCCAACGACTTTTTTTCCAGTTACTAATTTGCACAATGTCCGTATTCTTGCATAACTTTATCTACCTTATATTTAACCGATGTTTCCAACCAGCTCAAATATTTTTTTTTTGTTCTGCAGCCAATCTGATTTATAATTTTGTATGTCTGAAGATTGAGGACATGACGTTAAAAAGCGTTGTTCATTATTAATACTGGTTTTGGAAGTAAATTCAGATTAGTTATGTCCTTACTCATTTTATGAAATTGTCATGAATCATGTTGTCATGGAAATCCTCACTTTGAAATCGTCAAATAAAAAATTCATTAATATGTTAACAGAAGCACAATATTACGAAATAAGTTAGACAAATGTGAATTTCTTTTGTTGGTATATTTTTTTTATTCACCCCAGCAATGACCTTGTTCACTTATTTTATTTGAAATAACATTTTCATCATTTTGTCGAAAAAATTAATGAGATAAGAAAATATATGCTCCGTTCACCATTACGGCAGAAAAATATTATTATATAAAATTATTTTCAAATTCTGCATATCCGTTAAAAAACCCATTTCGTATCAATATTTTCTTAAAAAATTAAAAAAAAAAGATAAGGAAAAGATGGTAATTGTTTTTTCATAATTAGAGAATTTCCGAACCTTAAAAATATTAATTATTCACTCCCACCCCACAACAAGAAAGTTAACGCACACAGATGGAAACAATAGATTAGAGAAATAGTAAGATACATTTTTTTCACAATTTTACTTTCACAGTATAAGAAATCACTAAACTAACTCCCATCGGTAGACACTGACCGGATTATTCCCTTCTGCTTCAGATATTATTTGTGCCCATATGATATAACTCCCAGAACAAGAAAGTTACATGAGACCGACTTCTTTACTAAAGATTGTAACTTTGATAACTTGCTTCATTTAGACACCATTTATGACTAATTGAACTAACTAAATAGATTTTCGAAGTTCGGTCCTGTCGATGGTCACCTGATCATTTTGTAGTGCGCATGCCGACATCTGATCTACGATGTTTATATTTTATTGTCGTAAATTTGCCGTTTTTGGGATTAAGCTTTGCGGATCTATAAATATTTTATCTATGGTTGTGCCCGAGCTGTGACATCCTTATTGGCTAAGTAAAATTCTAAATGCTAAAGATAAGAGCCGCTTTGTAATTTCTGGAAGAATAATTCCCAAAAAGAAAAATTCCATTTTTTTTGTCCGATGTTTAATTTTGTTTCATTTCAACCTAATTTTCCTAACCTAAACCACCAACAGAATAAATTAAAAGTTCTGGCAGTTAGAAAGTTATGAATGATTTAAATTAGTTGCTTCATCAGTTATAATTACTTGTAACTCCTTAAACAATTGCTATATTTAGAAAAGCGTGGTAGCGTTGAATAAAAAATAAAAATACCTGGTGAATGAGGTATTTAATTTAAAATTAGTGCTTAATTTATAATTAGATTTAATTTCTAAAAATCTTAGTTCATCCTTATTTTATTTTCTAAATGCTGTAGGCAATCCTGAATCTTGTAAACCATACTACACAGTAAAATGTATGTATGTAAAATTACCATAACTTTCATTGGTAATATATTGCCTTGTGTATCTAGGTAAAAAATTACTTGCATTTCAAGTAAAATATATTCATGAATCACTAAGTAATTTTCGTATTTATATCATGTAATTTTTGTATATTTTCCTTGTCGATTTACTTGTTGTTAGATGCAGTGTAACTAACACATCATGTAAAAAAACGTATTCCACCATGTCAGATTACGTAAAAATACGTATTTCACCATTTGAGATTACGTGAAAATACATTATAATATATGTTAGAAAATTTAAGTCATCAAGTAAAAAAAGCCCCCCACACTCTTCTTATGAAAAAGTGACCCTGATTAAACAAATTTAATTTTTAATATGATGCAATTTATGTCATCCTGACTAAAAATTATCCTTGTCACGACTCGATAATTTGATGTTTTCTCAAATAATCTTTAGACGACCAATATTAAAAAATACATATTTCACAAAAAATAGATCACGGAAAAATTCAGCCTGCTTCCGTACATGAGAACTACACAGTATATTGAATTTTAACAGAAGTAACTGAAATAGGATATAAATTACATCATATTAAGAATTGAATACGTTTGACCAGGAATACTTGACCATAAAAAATGTACAGGGCTCCTTACCTATCTGTTGTTAAAAAAATTCGTGAATTAGACATATGGATACGTCAGTAGGTAGGGATTTTCATTCATCTTCTGAATAAAACAACGAACAGTTGCTGTTAACGAAGTTTTTATTATTGTAATGATCTGTATATGAATAAAGAAATAAAAGCTGACATAATAACGATTTATTTGTATTGAAACAACTAACCAATATTTCGAAAAACAAATAGGTACATATTGTAATTATTTTACAAGTGCCAAACAAGACTGAGGCAGAACAAAAGTTAAACTTATTCAGAACGAGTCATGCTATAATGAGATTATTTAAAATAAAGTTTTTTCTTTAAATTTACATATTTATGGTACATTATATATAAGAATGTGACTCACAAAAACTTATAACTAAAAATTTATTTATAACAAAAAAAAACTTAGCAGCTCAGATTAATAATAACAGATACATTTAGACATAATTTTGTACGCATAGAGTGGGGATAAATTCAATGGATAATTAGAGAGACCCAATAGTCTATTTTATTTGTGAATCATGTACTTAGCAACTTTTTGTTATTAGTAGATTTTTACTAGCTTTTAAAATGTATTAAAGATTAAAGCTTAGTTAACTAAGCACTTCGTGCAACGCTGCTTATTATTTACTTTTAGAAATCCAGTACTTGATCAAAAGATGTATTTACTTCCCCCATGGCTACAACGTTTTCTTGACATTTTAGAAGTAACATTATAGTAAAAGTAAAGTACTATAAAGCATCCCCACTTATATATCTATTTTTTCGTATTACTATTTCAAACTTAAAAGATCTTGGCGCATACCGATACAAAATTTTTGAATGAGATGCTTTATCTGCTTTGTTTTTTAATCTGAGCTTTGTAGTCAGTTATATATTTCTTGTAATTATACGAAATAAATAAATAAATATATATATATATATATATATATATATATATATATATATATATATATATATATATATATATAGATATAGATAAACTTATATTTACAAAAAAAAATATTTCAGCTTATAATAACAAAAAACTTTCTTTAAAGTAAAGCCTTCAAAAATAAATGGCGCCATTAATTTTTTAGCTTTACTTTACATACAAAAAAATCTATATATCTTTCTAGTTACATATTTTGTTATTAAAATTTATACCCTATTTTTCGAATTTCGTTTTTTAGATCTTGTTCCACTTTCAGGATGAATAATAAAACAGTTCCTTTGAGTAAATTCTAATATAGAACTTATTTCGTTTGGGTATTGTAAATTAAATACACAGTAATAACAAAAAGTGGTTACAAAAGCATCAGTAGATATTAAATAGTCCTCTGCTACTATCTCCTTTTCCATGCAAATTGTTGTACTAAATTTGTAGATACAGCATCAATCTGAACTTTTGCTATAAAAATAGTTTTAAATATTTCCATTTCAAATATGACAATTTTAACTTCATGACTTCTTAAAGAAAAAAAGATATAGGGTAAATAATATTTTGGCCTTTAGTATACCAATTTAAAGAAAATAAATGTTCAAAAAAAAAATGTCTCTGGTCACATTTTTGTTGTCTTAATTGTTTCGGCAACGCCAGTGGTGCACTTGGAAATAAATGTTTTTATAACTAAAACTCGTTTCAGATTTACACCTAAATGGACACTGAAATGTTTTTCTCGACTTACCTGCCAATATCCCCTTGTAACTAAAACACAATATACTTTATAAAAAGAAACTATTGCACCAAACGTGTTACTATGCAGTTAGTATACAAATAATGGCCGACTGCTACGTCACGCTGCTGCTCTTAGGGATGAGTGGGGGAAGCGTCATTATTTTACATTATTGTATATTATTTTACATTATCTAACATTATTTTACATTATTTTACATTGTTTCACATTATTTTAAATTGTTTTACATTATCTTACATTATTTTATATTATTTTACACTACTGCACATTAAATTACTGTTTTTATGTAATCATACTTGAAAGCATATGTAATGGGAAAATATACATTGTACACTTAGTAAAATTTCAAAAGCAGTAAAAGTATTTAGATGTAGATTTACATGCGTTTTTTACTGTGTACCATCTTTTCCATCAGGTCATCAGTCTTTCTTACTCATTTTATCTTAAGGGAAACTTATTTAATTGAATGAATAAATAAAATATATTAAATTTCTGGACAAAATTAACGCATTACTATATTACAACAGAAAACTCGTTTGACTTAATTCTAATTATTTATTAAGAATACAAAAGTATACCACAAAATTTTCGGATATTTTAAAATAAATTAGCTAGAATATAACATGATTAGATTTGGGTTAAAGTTATTCATGAGATCTGCGACAGAATTGCGAAAATAATGAACTGTCGAAGCGAATTTATTAATGGCTTTACTGAAATACTGCTAACCTGCTTTGCATCCTGTGCTTTGAATGACAACAATTAATAACAACAATTATAATTAAAATTTACTAATATATATAGATATATTTTACGACTGTAGAATTAGTTTAATAAACTATCGCTTCTTCTCCTTCAAATCGTTTAAAGGAAAAAAGGAGATAGACAGAGTGTATTTTCTGTCAATTTAGCTCTGGTTCTCTCTTAACACCTTTCGATCATCTGATGATCTCATCAGTGGAGCCGTAACGAACCAAAAGCAAAAGAAATAACTGCCCATATAATATCTGCAAAATTAATATCATTCTAGGTGATTTAATTAGTTCATAAAATTTGCTTATCATATCTCTAAAACTGATAATAAAAACTTTGTTTTACTTCTCGGCATTTGAAATGAAACGCGACACCCACAATCTACTATTTTAATCTCGGTACACTTCAAGAAAAGGATAAATTTAAGTTTATATGTTGTTGCTGCTTTTTTTGTCCAAGAGTTCATATTTACCACCTGATCATGAGGATGATTGTACTACATGTTACAGAAAATTTCACTTAAATTTTTTTTCATGACAAAATAAAATAAAAACGAATTCCATAATCTTTAGTTATATGATTGCTAAATTGTCTTAATCTTCGTGAAAGCGTGACTTTTTGATTAGTTTACATACATTTGCTAAAATTAGAAACGCCACAAAAAGCACATTACATAAATATTACGAATCGCATGGAACCTGAGTTACATAATATTTTATTATTATTATGATTTACAAGCCAAACGGCTTCGCACTCCTTCCAGGGATTATTCACTCATTCGAACTTTCGGACGGTTCGCGCGGTTGCTAGAAGAATTGCTTCCTGCATCGGCTTATACAGATACTCATTAAGGCCCAGTCCCTTGATGTTCTGCAGGAGGTTCTTTGGTATCACTCCAGTTGTTAACAGTATTATGGGAATCGTTTGGACGCTGTTCATTGCCCATTGTCTTCGGATTTGGACCTCCAGATATCTGTATTTGGCGATCTTCTCGTTGTATTTTAGTTTTAGGTTGTTGTTGTTAGGTACAGCAATGTCGATTAGTGTAGTTCGCCTAGAAATTTTATCTATTAATATAATGTATGGTCTATTATGAGCTACTGTTTGATCCGTCAGAACCGTTCGGTCCCAATATAACTTGAACTGGTTGTTCTCAAGAATAGGCTCCGGATTGTACTTGTAATAAGACACTTTTCCTACCTGTAATAGGTTTAAATTTTCTGCTAACTCTTGGTAGAGTATCTTAGCGGCTGAGTTGTGTCTTTCCTTATACTCGGTTGCGGCAAACGCTTGGCATCCTCCAGTTATGTGCTGAATTGTCTCCGATGTTCGACAGCCATATCTGCACTGGTCGTTTTCTATTGAGGGATCTCTAATGATGAACTTCCGATAGTTCTTCGTCGGAATAACATGGTCTTGGATAGCTAACAAGAAGCCTTCCGTTTCCGGAAACATCTGTCCTGAAATCAACCAGTAGTTCGACGCTGAGTTGTCGACATTGTCCTGATTGACCTCATTTGGATACCGTCCATGAAGTGGCTTCCGTAGCCAGGTTTGCAACTTCTCTTGGTCTGTTTGGTGGTGAGAAGTAATATCTTGTTCCCTCAACTGTAGCGGCGTTGAATCGTCTGCCTCGCATATTGCTCAATGTAGTGTGGAAGAGTCCGCTAACCTGTGTAAATATGAACGTAAGTTTATTATTCGTTGGTCGAGCTACTTACCAATATCCACCAATCCTCTTCCTCCTTGGTGTCTTGGAAGCATTGTACGTTCAATAGCACTCCGAGGGTGATGTTTTTGTGCTTTTGTTAGGAGTGTCCTTATTTTTTTTTGCAGGTTTTGGATGTCCGTCCTGCTCCATTTTACAATTCCAAAAGAGTAGCTCAGCGCAGAGCAAGAATACGTGTTGAGCGCCTTAAACAAATTTCTACTATTTAAATTAGTTCGTAATACCCGCCTTACCCTCTTGACCAATTCGGCTGTCAATTCGGCCTTACAAAGACACCAAAAGTATGAAACTCTGTGGGAATCCTTTCCATGTTATCGGGTCCTAGGTGACGTTGTCTGCTGTATTTCCTACGAACTTTCGGACGGTTCGCGCGGTTGCTAGAAGAATTGCTTTCTGCATCGGCTTATACACCTGCTCACTAAGGCCCAGTCCCTTGATGTTCTGCAGGAGGTTCTTTGGTATCACTCCAGTTGTTGACAGTATTATGGGGATCGTTTGGACGCTGTTCATTGCCCATTGTCTTCGGATTTGCACCTCCAAATACAGAGATTTGGCGATCTTCTCGTTGTATTTTAGCTTTAGGTTGTTGTTGTTAGGTACAGCAATGTCGATTAGTGTAGTTCGCCTAGAAATTTTATCTATTAGTATAATGTCTGGTCTATTATGAGCTACTGTTTGATTCGTCAGAATTATTATTATTATTATGGATATTATTGGTCTGACAGCTCAATTTTAATATGTCATCCATTTTATTTTTTGGAATCCGTGCTAGTACCTCCCAATAGCTGAGCTAAGTATGATACTCTAAATGTCATTGCATATAACCTTAAATTTTTTGACAAGAATTTGGGATGTAAATGCACAAGAATTTATTTAAAATAAAATGTTTCGTTCTGTTATAGTATTCTAATTTAAACTAAATCATGTGGTATATAAACTACAATATTTTACAAATCCAGTTAAGAAGAAAAAAGTGTTCAACTATAAGACCATAAGTTGTGAATGAAAAAATATATCGATGCTTGCAGAACTTTAAATTACAGGTAAAAATATATAAATATTAACTTAAAATTTGGGATTTGCAGCTTGTTCCTGGATTTACATGTAACGGGTAGCTGGCCCGTTGCCAAAACCCCCAACCCCATATTAAAGGATAGCGGACAGATTGTGTTGAGATTTAAAGGCTACTTTTATGTTATGTTTGGAAAGAGTATTAGCTATGTTTTCTGATAGGGTACCACAGTATGATAAATATATATAAGATGAACTATCTTTATCATTTTTTATTTTGGGATATATTGAATTAAAAACTAGTTGTTTTTGTTTTTTAGTTATTAATTTCTTTATGGTTTCTTGGGAGAAATTGTTTTATATTGCAATCCTTTCAATAATATTTAGTTCCTCTTGAAGATCTTCTTCAGAGAGAGGCAAAGAGAATGCTCTATGTATAATTGAATTGTATGCAGCCATTTTGTGTTGTAAGGGGTGAAAAGAGTCATTAGATATAGTATTACCTGTAAACGTTGGTTTTCTAAAATTTTTAAAACTACACTAATTATTGAGGTGAGATATGGTGAAATCAAGAAAATTTATTTTATGGTTACTTTCAGTTTCCAGAGTAAATTGAATTTTTGGATGGCAATTATTAATGTATCGTAAGAATTTTTAAAGCTGTCTAGTGGTGCCTTTAAAACATGCTAGAGTGTGATAGCTTGTATATTGGACAAAGTGGTAGAAGCTTTAAAACTCGCTTTTCAGAACACCACCGATCATATAGACTACAAAAAACAGACTCGAGCTTTGCCAATCATTGCTTAGAACACAGCCACAGTTTTCCTAATTTAAGCAACACTGACATATTAAATTATTCAACAAAGGGCCCAAAGTTAAATATTCTTGAATCTTTAGAAATATATAAACATAGTAAAAATAAAATGTAAATTTGCTTAATGACCAGACAGAACCCCGTTATTTGTTGTCGCCAAATAATTAGTTCCCAAAATTTAGTACCTCCCCTTTGTAATAATGTAATGTCACAGGTAGTTTTTATTTATTGTTAAATTTTCTCATGTTTCTGTATTGAATACTTAGTCTACCTTTTGTAATTCAGTTTGAAAATGACTCTGTGAGTTGAAACTGCAGTCACTGTTTTCTTAATAAATTTAGTGGTATAAAACATAGTAGTTCCTTTTTAAACATTTCCCGAAGATGATTAACTACCACATAGTAACGGCTATCAGCATCAACTTTTTATAGCATTTTTTTTTAAATGTATGATGGATTTTTGTTCTCTCGATACAAAATTTCTGATTTAAATATCTTAACCATTTCTGGGCTAATACAGATATTAAAACAATTGCTTGACTTTAACAAACTTTTAGAATGCAAAATCCCACACAATGTGCCCGGAAACGTTGCGTATTTGTTTACCAAAATTGCATAATACATAAAGCGGTCGGGATTTCCCCTGTAGTTTACCGACTAAAAGCCACGAACATGGGAAATATAACTGCATTTATGATTTGTAAACTGTTTTGTATGTCAACATGTAAAAAGAAACATTATTTATTAGTTTTTATATAATAATTAGAAAAATTGTATCTTATTCAAAAACTCCCTAAAATAGACATATAATTCCCTTTTTCCCTGTATGTCGCAAAATTCCCTAGATCTAGGGAAATTTCCCTGGACCGGGCAACTCCACAGCATAGCATCATTGGCAAGCTGTGAACAAAATCACATATGTCAAATTGCTTTTATTAGTTTTTCAAATGAGGTAAAAAGTAAGTTATTTAGCTGACTTATGACTTCTCATAAACTCATACATACAAACATTCTTGAAATATATTAAACTATTACTAAAGTATATAAAGGGTGTTTTTTATAGAGGTATAGAACTTTTAAATGGAATAAAACAAAGATGAATTTTTTAAATTGACATGAAATTTACTTTATTCGAAAGATAACCTTCTGGCATTATAATTTAAATATGACTTCTGGCATATGACCGCCACGGCTGGCTCGGACGTAGTCTAATCTGGAAGTCCAATTTTCGATGACTTTTTCCAACATTGGTGGCCGTATATCGGCAATAACGCGGCGAATGTTGTCCTCCAAGTGATCAATCGTTTCGGGCTTATCGGCGTAGACTAGCGACTTCACATATCCCCACAGAAAATAGTCTAGCGGCGTTAAGTCGCACGATCTTGGAGGCCAATTCGCGGATCCGAAACGTGAAACTATGCGGTTACCAAACGTTTCCTTCAATAAATCAATTGTGGCACGAGCTGTGTGACATGTTGCGCCGTCTTGTTGAAACCACAGCTCCTGCACATCATGGTTGTTCAATTGATGAACGAAAAAGTCAGTAATCATGGCTCTATAGCGGTCACCATTGACTGTAACGTTCTGACCAGCATCGTTTTTAAAGAAGTGCGGACCAGTGATTCCACCAGTCCATAAAGCACACTAAACAGTCAGTTTTTCTGGATGTAACGGTGTCTCAACATACACTTGAGGATTATCATCACTCCAAATACGGCAGTTTTGTTTATTGACGTATCCATTCAAACAAAAGTGAGCTTCATCGCTAAATAAAATTCGCTTATGAGAATCGGGATCAACGGCAATCTTGTTTTGGGCCCATTCACCGAATCTACGCCTTGCTAGGTGATCGTGTGGCTTCAATTCTTGCACGAGTTGGATTTTGTAAGCACGCAAACCAAGTTCTTTCCGCAAAATCTTCCATAAAGTGAATGGACACATATCCAATTCCTGTGCACGATGGCGGATAGACTGATTCGGGTCTTCCTCTACGCTATGCTCTACAGCATCAATGATTTTTTCTGTACGCACTGTACGACGTCTCTGTGGAAGCGTATTATCATTTAGAGTAAACGTGGTGCGAAAACGTTCCATAGTTAATCGAATTAATTGCTCTGATGGACGATTATGTTGACCTAAAATGGACGTAGTGCGCGATACGTATTTCGAACAGAACCATGATTTCCAAAATAAATTTGCACAATTAGGAAGCATTGTTCAGGCGTCAGTCTATTCATGTTGAAATGCCAAATCAAACTAAACATAAATCACTTGACAGCTGACAAAATGGCCGCCAGTTAAAAAAGTGTTGCCAACTTAAAGTTCTATACCTCTATAAAAAACACCCTTTATATTTCTTAAAACTTTATCTGGGAAATTTTAAAGTATCTACACGTTAAAAACGTAGGCGCCACGCCGCCTACCAAGCGTCTCTGAATGATATAGGTTTTCGTATTTAGGCCCTTCTGAGACCATTATCTGACAACTGTGTCAGCCTTTATTTTATTTTATGGTTTAACGCCTACCTTTTTTTTTATATTAAGGTATATCGGGTCTTTATCGTTACGACGCTTATGAAAAAAACGCGTAATCAAAAATCCCATTATTGTCGAACCCTCAAACTTTTCGCCGCAGGGCGTAAAAGGAGAATAATTAAGGACTTTTGAGGTAACATCCCGATTATTTGCTTGTAAAGGAATAATTTGACGCTGCTAAGAGAGTTTTTAATAATACTTGATTAGGTAAAGTAAATTGTTATTCAAAGGGCATACAATAATAAAAATTTAAGATAAATCATCTTAATGGGTAACAGCAATTACATGCGTGTAGAATACTATTATATTTCTACAAGGTGTCTCTAAAAAGTCTATATAAAAGGCTAATGCAAATTTTTGAGGGTCTGAGTGTTAAAATTGATAGTTTTAATCGGATCAGTAAATATGTTAAAGAGACAATTTGATGTTTGGTGATGACAACATTGCAATCTCGAAAATTATAAGAAATATAAAAACGGTTGAATGGGAAAAGGTTTGGGTAATTCTGTCAATAGGAAAATGGTGCTTTTGCATTGGTTCTGGATTTCTAGATCGGCTATAGCTTTTTTATTTCCCAATATTTTTTGATTCTGTAAACACTTTTGTATAGCTACTTTTTATGTAGAATGCGTTCATTCGGTCAAATATTAATTAAAACGTTTCGGTTTTCTGGAACCATCATCAACTTCCTTTTTCCCCATGACCGCCTTGTTAGATTTTTAACACAACACAACATTCTTTTACTTAAGATTAAATGTCAGCTCTCCATAATACTCCATTTCCTACTGTAAAAATGTTATTTAATAATTACAAACTACATAGTCATACAAAGGTTCAATTCTTCTACCATTTTTTTTAATACACTGTTGACATTATTTCGAAATGGCTGGTTGCACAATGAATGGCATTCCGATGGATATTACCAAGAATATTGTGAGTTTTCTGTTCAAGAACTTCCCTGCTTTTAGGGAGATCAAATTCGTATACCCCTCTTTTCACATATCTCCATAAATAAAAGTCTAAAGGTGTTAGGTCAGGAGACCTAGCAGGCCAGCGCATAGGACCACTATTGGAAATTATTTTTTCAGTAAAACCTCAGATAAAAATGTTTGTGCTTCCTGAAATTATGTGCAAGACCGTCTTGCTGAAGCCACACATTATCAAACTGGTCATTTGGCAGATCTTCTCGAATGGAAGTAATAATTTGATTATATAACATTGCGAGATATCTTTAACCTGTCAATATTTGTTATAAAGAAAAGGGACGATTTGCTCAAAATAATGAATAATTGGTTGAATGCTGAATAACGTAATAATATTATTATTTATATTTAAAAAAGTGTTGATAAACAGTAGATATTTCATTTCTTGATACACACACGCCGATTTTATTCCTTCTTTTTCTAATTGCATTACTTAAACTAGTATCATATGATAATCGGTACGTTAATTCAAGAATACATAAAAGTATGAATTTCTGGTAGCCTAAATTATTTTTATTGTTATTTTCAATATGTAAACAATATCTAACAATATTTACCAATAAAAATAAGTTTTTAAATCCTCTTTTGTTACTATTAATTGCAAACTTCACTAAGAACACTGGAAAGAGTTACGACAAGCAATTATACTGAAAGAAGAGATAAGTAAACATGTTTATGTCTGTCAAACATCAAAAAAGCCTCTTCCCCATAGATCATAAACAGCCTTCAAACAAATATATTGTTGTTTAAATCTATAGGCCATGATCAAAGTACATATCTATGTTTTTCATGTACCATTGCAATTGCAATAATCCCTATTTTTTAATGCAATAGCCGCCACTGATCAAAACCCAGAAGACGATTTTCGCATAGGACGGCCCGTTTCGGAATTTCTAATGTTAATTAAAGTTTTACTTTAAATGTAATTTGTTAAAACTGATTTAATTTTTTTATACATTTTATTTTTAAAATACCAAAATGGCATAACAAAATTTAGAAATACTTGAACTGGTTTTAAAATAGTTATTTAGATAAAGTAAAAATTTATATGATGTTAAATCTACAGAACACGGTGTTTCCGTTTTAAAAATGGGTTGTTTATGGAAATACAAAGTCACGATCGTGGTTCGAAAATATCTTATAAATATTAAATAGACAAATTTACGTTTATTTCTTTTACTATCCATGTTTTAATAAAGTTAAAACCCGTACCAAACTAGAAAATCTTGAACTTGCATAACAAGGAAATAAAAATTCGAATGCGGGATCAGATATAATTTTACTACCTAAAAATTATTGTAAACACTTTTTCGTTATAACAAACTGCTACTCTTATTTTAGATATTAAACACGCATTATGTTAGGGTTCCTTGGCAATTGTGAACACAAAAATATATCAAATAAAAAACTTTTCAAATATTTCATGACAACACAATCATAGAGGAAGAGAATGAAATCAGATACACAGGCCAAGAAAAAAAATATTTGCATAAACTTTTTAAACCATTTGCCTTCTTCTTCTTTAGGTGCCGTCCTCGTTCCGAAGTTTGGCTATGATCAAAGCTATGCGTATCTTTGACACTGCAGATCTAAACAGTTGGCAGTTGTTGCAAATGTACCATTCTCTTAAGTTCTTTAACCATGAATGCCTTCTTCTTCCTATGGATCTTATGCCTATTATTTTTCCCTAGATAATTAATTGCAGCAACTGGCATTTATCTCCCCTCATAACATGTCCCAAGTATTGCAGTTTGCGTTCTTTAATAGTAAGTACTAATTCTTTCTCTTTCCGCATTCTTCGCAAAACCTCCACATTTGTTACCCTCTCTGTTCACGATATTCTTAATATTCCACGGTACATCCACATCTCAAATGCTTCCATCCTCTTGGTGTCAATCATTTTCAATGTCCACGCTTCCATTCCGTAGTAAAGAACTAACAGCACGTAACATCTCATAAGGCGAATTTTAAGTTTAAGGCTTAAATATCGTCCGCAGAACACCTTCTTTATTTTAATAAACGTAGCTCTAGCTTTTTCCACTCTGAGTTTGATTTCTTCAGAGCTATCGTTATTTTCGTCGATGACAGTTCCCAGGTAATTATATTTTCTCACACGTTCAATTTTTTGATCATGCACGGTTATGTCAGGGAAGTTTTGTGGTGATTTAGATACCACCATTATTTTTGTTTTACTGATGTTAAATGATAATCCATATTCTTCACTGCATTCTACTATTCTGTTAATTAGAATCTGAAGATCCTCCGAAGTTTCTGCAATTACAACTGTGTCATCGGCATATCTCAAGTTGTTTATTGGGATGCCATTTATTTTAATACCTATATTTTGCTCTGAAAGTGCTCTGTTTACGATGTCCTCTGAGTATAGGTTGAATAAGATTGATGAAAGTATGCATCCCTGTCTTACGCCTTTCTTAATCTCGAGTTCCTCCGTTGTCTCTTGCTCTATTCGAATATTCGCTTTCTAGTTATAGTAAATCTTGCAAATAATCCTGATATCTCTTTTATCCAAGTTTTTTTTTCTACCAGCAGTCTCATTAGATGATCGTGACGTACTTTATCAAACACTGATCTATCTTTATTTTTTGTGAAGGTTTCTTGAGTTTAATGTGTACACGCGCTATCAGGGGGTTATGATCTGAAAAAACATCTGCGCCTGGATAAGTCTTAACTGATCTTATATTTCTGTATCGCTGATTTACTAAGATATAATCGATCTGATTCCTAACTGTTTTCTGACTATTATGTTGTGGGAATGTCCATGTGTACAGTCTCCGTTTGGGTAGCTTAAAAAATGTGTTTAAAATTATCATATCATTTTCTTGACAGAACTGTAACATCCTGTCTCCTTTGTCGTTTCTTGATCCGAGGCCATAGTCTCCCACATATTTCGCTTTTTCCTTTCCCAATTTTGGAGTTAAAGTCTCCAAGGATAAGTGTGATGTCTCTTGGTTTTATAGACTTTAGAACTTGGTTGATTTGTTCATAAAACTTTTCAATCTCCTCATCTGATTTTTCTGCAGTAGGAGCATAGATCTGTATAATATTAAGTTTTGCGGCTTTTGTATGCAGTTGCCTTAATCTTATCTTATTTTGCGTGCTGAAACTGTATTTGGTATCAGTTTTTTTCATCGATCACAATTTTCTCACAATATGACATCGATTATATCTTTTAAAAAAATAAGGAAAGTTTGATATATATAAAAATTAAAAATCATAGTTTTCTTTAAAAACTTACAATTTTTATTTATAATAATATAAAATTACTAATTGCTTATTTTTTTTTTTGTATTTCCCCTTTCTTTTCTTTGTAAAGTTTTTTGCATTGCAACAGTAATCACCCATCATGTTGATATTCCATCGTCCCTGGTATTGTTTCCCCACCTCTTTTATGTTCTGATGAAACTGTTCCTATTGCTCTTCACTCAAATCACCAAGTTTCCAGGAAAAAAGTCAAGACTTTAAGGCTCATCAGACAACTAAGATTTTTGAACTTGTCTATCATATTAGCTACAATCAGTTCATAGTTAGGGACTTTCCCATTGCCCAAAAACGTAATCACAACTTCTTTAAATGATATTCAAGCCTCCTTTTTCTTTGTACTTACCATTACTTCGACGTTGGAATCGAACATCAATTTACGCATATCAGGCCCAACGAAAATCTCTTGTTTCAGTTTAACTTCTAATAAATGAGGAAATCTTCTACACAAATATTTAAAACAATCACCATCTTTATTTAGGCAAAGCGTTTACAAATTGTTTTATTAGGTCCAACTTTATGTATAATGGTGGTCGAACGCCCCTCCACAAAACCATGCTGGAACTCAGCTATAACGTTCCAAAAACAAGGTTTAATCTTGAATTCAATTATGGATTCAAAAATTTTGGCAATCAATAATATTTTACTAATAGTACAATAATTAATTGCTAAAGATTTATCTCCATTCTTGAAAATTAGTGTGGCATATGAGAGTTTCCAAATATCTGGAAATAGAAAGATTAAATAAGATCACCAAAATATGCGCAAGAACACAACAAAAACACTTCTTCAAATATATTACTGAAACCTGATCTGGACCAACACAGAGATTGTTATCCAGATTATTTATCGCGTTATAAACATCCTCAGTATCAATATTACAACTTTCAATTTCAACAGAATTAATGTTTTCCAGATTATAACTATCACATTCTTTACCACACTATACAGAGGCAAAAAATACTCGGCCACCTAGAAACCATCCTCAGTAAATTCAGAGCGATACGATACAACCTGCGGCACCTCAAAGTTCTCGTTCTCCATATAAAATAATCTAAGATAGTCAAATCAGAAGTACAAGGAAGTCACAGAAAAGGCCCATTCTTGGAAATTCACTTCTTTTCTTGTCTGCTTGTAAGAAGTTGGTATCTGGACCGGTTCTGTGTGGTGGGGCGCCATCGATGCACGACGACGAGGTCCTGTGGTAAACTACGTATGAGGAAGTGTGTTGTTAAAGGTGTGAATATGACCGCCAAGGTCAAAGAACTATCAACATTTAAAGTTTTAGAGATTTTTAGCGACAACTGCTTATCATAAGGGAGGTTCAAGATACTTTTCCTAAAAATTATTTGCAGCAAAAAGAAATAAATAGCAATCTCAGCAATTTTAATCGTATTAGTTTCCAATAGAACAGTACTTGGCCTAGTGCTCATTTTAATATATAGATTGATGGAAACCTAAAAATGAAACTTTAAATATTATACTTTTCTAGTGTAATGATAGAAAAGCTTCATATTGTAATACAAAGCTTTTAAATAATATATTCGTATGCTATTGTACTTTAGGAGAAGAAAATTATTAATTACTTTGTAATTCTTTTTAGCATTCTATTTCTTAAATATCGAGCTAAATCCGGCGCTGTATCTTTCCCCTCGAAATTTCTCAACTTTCTCTACCTCTTCAGAACATTTTCTGGCCGGCATCCAATTACTGTAAACTTTCGGAAACTAAATAACGCTAACTGTAGTAGTTAAGGCCCCTAATTATTCCTTCCACCAGCGGAAAATAGCGAGATTCAGCAATAAACGGTGTTCTATTACGCACTCTTCCAGAAATTCGAATGTTACTTTAAAATATTAAAGCTGCACTCAAAGATTTGCTTTTATCTTTTTAATTGAATATTCTTTATTTAGAATCTGTCTTACTCAAAAATGGCCAGGAGTTACGATTTGTCAAATATTAGAAATAATTAAAATAATTATATATATATATATATATATATATATATATATATATATATATATATATATATATATATATATATATATATATATATATATATATATATATATATATATATATATATAATAGAATAAAATATTGGCGAAGCGGACGTGAAAATTTGTCAATCTACATGATTCTCGTGTTAAAAAGTGCGGAGCACTCCAAAATATGGGGTCCGACAGATGGCGACAGCGCTGTTTCGTCCTAATATGGGACTCGTCAGGCCACCGCAGTCGGTACAAACCATCATCTCGCCTTTGCATCGTATAAAGCTGAATCAAAACACAGCAAATAAGACGACAAAGGCGACATCTCGATGGTCCACTTGATAATACAAGAACCACACAGATTAACAAAGTTTGTTAAAGAACCGTCATATGGTGGCGCGACGGTGAATTAAAACAGAAATATGTAAAATCGAGTACACGAAACGCGCTGCCCAAAGGATAGGGGTCGCATTTTTCGGTACTGGCAAGCAAGCCTACCGCTTATTTTAGCAGCCAAAGCCACGTGCCGCACCAAACGATCCCACCATGAGAGCATCGTTTAGCGTGTTTCAAAGTCAAACAAGTAAATAAATATGTAGATAAGTTTTTGTCCGTGTAATTTAAAATAAAATAGAATAAAATATTGGCGAAGCGGACGTGAAAATTTGTCAATCTACATGATTCTCGTGTTAAAAAGTGCGGAGTACTCCAAAATATGGAAAAACTCCGGGTCCGACAGATGGCGACAGCGCTGTTTCGTCCTAATATGGGACTCGTCAGGCCACCGCAGTCGGTAAAAACCATCATCGTAGTACCCAAAAATGCGACCCCTATCCTTTAGGCAGCGCGTTTCGTGTACTCGATTTTACATATTTCTGTTTTAATTCACCGTCGCGCCACCATATGACGGTTTTTTTACAAACTTTGTTAATCTGTGTGGTCCTTGTATTATCAAGTGGACCATCGAGATGTCGCCTTTGTCGTCTTATTTGCTGTGTTTTGATTATAAATTCAGCTTTATACGATGCAAAGGCGAGATGATGGTTTGTACCGACTGCGGTGGCCTGACGAGTCCCATATTAGGACGAAACAGCGCTGTCGCCATCTGTCGGACCCGGAGTTTTTCCATATTTTGGAGTGCTCCGCACTTTTTAACACGAGAATCATGTAGATTGACAAATTTTCACGTCCGCTTCGCCAATATTTTATTCTATTTTATTTTAAATTACACGGACAAATACTTATCTACATATTTATTCATATATATATATATATATATATATATATATATATATATATATATATATATATATATATATATATTATTTATTCACAAACTCTACCGATTTTCTTATAACATATAACATATTTTCAAAGACAGAATAATAGCACCTAGATGATTAAACATCTGTATATGCTAAAATGTGATTCTATATTATAATTAATATAAACAAAGTCTCCTTTCATGTACAAAACAAAAAGTAAAAATTCCTAAAAATCTAGACTACATTAACTTACAAAAATATCTTTTCAAATCGATTCCACCTCAGAAAAACCAACTCCTTACTATGTGCTTTAAACTGTTTCACACTTTCCAAATTTCTAATCTCACTGGGCAATAAGTTGTATGTCTTTGGTCCGATATAATTTATATGCTTTAGGTTCAGATTGTTATTAATAATGGGGATCTGTATATGCTTATCGGTTTTTATTCTTGTATCATAATAGTGATCAATAAAAGTTTGTAAATTTAGATGTCGATATATATATATATATATATATATATATATATATATATATAAACAAAGACAGATGAAACGTAAATAGGTCTTACATTTGGTATATTTTTATCAAAGAGTAAATGTGTGGGGTATAATTTATTTTTGTGAAATATAATTATGTAACGGAAGAAGTACGCACACAAGCCAACAAAGCAGCCATGATATCAGTCCAACTAAAAGACATAATCTGGAACAATAAACATATGACGGTTGAGAGCAAAGCAAGAATTTACAAGGTCTGTATAAGACCGATACTAACCTACGGCGTAGAAACAAGGAATGAAACAGTAAAGAAAAAACAAATTATGAGAACCACAGAAATGAAAACGCTGAGAATCATCACGGGAACAAGTTTAAGAGATAGAATAAGAAACGCAAAAATACGCGAGGACAGCGGAGTGGGGGATGTTGTGAAGTGAGTTCGAAACCGCCGTAGGCAGTGGAGAGATCACGTGGAACGACTGGACGATGACAGACTAGCAAAAACCGTGATGAGAGAGAAACCAAACACCAAACGGCCACCTGGACGGCCCCCTAAAAGATGGAGAGACAGCTGGATTTTCTACCTCAAACGAGGATCGATGAGGCATTGTGTAGATAACAGAACTTGGTTCTACCTAAAAGAAGAAGAAAAAGAAGAAGATAATTTTTAATAGATATTTTTGAATTTAATTTAATTTATACAAAGCATTATTGTATAGTCCTCCCCAAACTAAAATACCGTACCTTAAAACCGATTCTATCAAGGCTTTATGGACCATAATCATAGTTTTCCTGTCCAGAAAGTTTCTTCACTAAGCCACGAATCTTTTTTGAAACATAGTCGATGAGTGGTTGCCATTTAAGGTAAGATTTGATTCCAATACCCAGGTACCTGGTGTGTGGTGTCTCATTAATGACGTGATTATTAATCATAATGTTATTATATAAAGGTACACTTACCTTTGTCAGAGAGAAAGCTATATATGTTGTTTTTGCTAAGTTTAATGTTAATTTTTGGGTTTGTAACCAGTTTTTTATATTTGATAAATTTATTATAGTTTTCTTTTTTACACTTTCTCATGAATCCCCAGAAACGACCATTACTGTATCATCTGCATAAGAAACCATCGGCCCTTCTGTTTTTAAATTAAGCAAAGAATAAATATATAGAGTAAAAAGTACTGGGCTCAAAACAATTCCCTGGGAAACACAAATTTTTATAAATTTTTTGCCTCTTTAAAAATTGTTTATTTTTTACCATCTGTACAAGTTCTGAAAGATAATTTTTAAACATAAGTCGTTTCCCTCATGCCGTAATTGTGCAAAATTGTAAGTAGTTTGTCGTTAAGTACAGTATCAAACGCTTTAGCCAAAATCCAAAAAGACTGCTAAACATTTTTTATTTAGATTCAAATTATTGACGACATTCGTTATTAATTTCCATTCATGGCGTCGGTATTATTACACCCCTAGAGAAATCCAAACTGATTCTCATATAAAATTTGAAATCGTTTCATAAAAGTCATCACTCTATTCCTAACGCATTTTTCCAAGAGCTTGGCAAAGTTGCTAATTAGATTTATTGGGCGATAACTGCCAACAATGCTCTTTAAACCGGATTTATATATGGGAGTAATTATTGATGTTTGAAAATGAGATGGCACAATTCCTTTTTCAAATATTAAGTTTTAAACATGTAACTAAGGCGTCAATATTTCTAGATGTGTCTGTTTTACGATACTTGCTTTAATACCATCATAACCTGCTGCGCTTTCATTTTTTAGAGACCCTATATGATTTACTAATTCATTTTTTGTAAGTGGGTAAAAAAAGAGTGTAGCATTTACAGGTAGATCAATTTGGCGTTCTTGCTGCGGTGTGGGAAAGGCTTTTTTCATCTCAACCCCTATGTTAATATAATAGTTGTTACAAATTAGCCGTTTCAAGATAACTGTTGAAATGTACGCCAGATTTATTCCTTATGTCAACTTTACCATCTAGTTCATCGATCTCATAGGTTATTATATAAAGGTCTATTTGCCTTTGTCAGAGAAAAATCTATATATATGTTTTTTTGATAAGTTTAATGTTAATTTTTGGGTTTGTAACCAGTTTTTTATATTTGATAAATTTATTATAGTTTTATTTTTTACACTTTCCCATGAAACCGCAGAAATAACTATTGATGTATCATCTGCATAAGAAACCATCAGCCCTTCTGTTGTTAAATTAAGCAATCAATTAGTACATAGAATAAAAAGTACGGGGCCCAAATATATACATATATATATATATATATATATATATATATATATATATATATATATATATATATATATATATATACGTTTAATGCGGGTTTCACGAATTCCTCCGTGTGAGATGCAATAGCAGTGGATATATCCACATTATACCGTTGTAGTGCTGAAATCACATTCAGCAAAACGTACAACTATATGCAGCTCCGTATATGAATGAAGAAAAGAAAAACAAATTGTGTCCCTTAGCAATTTGTTTCAACTCTGCAACCTCTAACACGGAAAGGATATGGTTGGAACGAAGTTTGCATTTACTGTTCGTATTTTACTTCATTCATATACGGAGCTGCACAAAGGGATTGAATAACTTTTGATTACTTTCTTGATAATAACATGATTAATCGCGTTGAATGTGTGAAGGATCTGGGTGTTACATTTGATCGGGCCCTTTGCTTCGACACACATATTGATAATATTGTGAACAGGGGTTTGAAGTTGCTCGGGTTTGTGAAGTGAATGCTTACAGATTTTAATAGTGTAGACTGTTTTAAAGTGATATACTGCTCTGTAGTTCGATCAGTCTTAGAATATGCGTCCCAAGTTTGGTCACCTCATTATTTTACATACAAAGAAAAAGTAGAAAGAGTACAAAGAAAGTTTTTAAGTTTCATTGCCTTTAAACAGGGAATGCAGCAGCAGCGGTCTGTATATGATGATATTGCCGATGCTTTGGGGTTGTTACCATTATGTGTGAGACGCATATATCTTGACCTCGTTCTACTTTATAAGATTGTTAACTCTTGTATTGATTCTCCTGAACTACTCACTAATATTGGATTATCGGTTCCTCAAAGAGCATTTAGAGCGCACAATTTATTTGATGTGATATATCACCGAACGAATTATGGCATTAACAATCCTATTTCTCGAATGTGTAGGGAAATGAATTCAGTTCCTTCCGAGATTGATATTTTTCGTTTGCCAATTAATGTCTTTAAATTAAAAATTTTACAATTCTTGAAAAATTAGTTAATGTTGTCAATTGTCAATATTTGTCTTTTGAAGCACTTTGACGTATGTTTAGATTTGTAGGTTTTTTTATTGCTGTTTTAAATAGTGTTTGTATTTTTTATTTTTGAAATGGAAATTGTCAATTGTCAATACTTGTCTTTTGAAGCACTTTAATGCATGTTTAGATTTGTAAGTTTTTTAATTCTTACTGTTTTAAATAGTATTTGTATTTTTTATTTTGAAATGGATTGTATTCATTTGATCCGTTAATATACTATTTATTTATTTATTTATATATATATATATATATATATATATATATATATATATATATATATATATATATATATATATTCGGCTTTTACGGATTCCTCCGTGTGAGATATAATAGCAGTGGATATATCCACGCGAAGCCGCGTTCAGTATTGCATACTTCCTTCCGACCTGTCCTTTGCACAAACAGGTGCATGCCGGTACCCTGATGAATCTCCTAGAGATGAAATATGTACCTCTGTCGTATCACTGTAACGAGGAGGATAAGTTTTGACCTTCTTCTCGATATGGTGGTACAGGTAGGCTATCATTTCGATGGTGGTGGAATAGGATAAATTGTGTTATGTAGCAATTTATTCAAATTGTGCAACCTTCAACACGGAAGGGATACAATAGAACGAAGTTTGCATTTACTGTATATATATATATATATATATATATATATATATATATATATATATATATATATAAGGGCACCGTATTTGTTGAAGATAAATGGAATTGAAATGAGCCAGTGGATAATTTTCAAATAATTCTGGAATGATTTCCTCAAGGATTTCTACGTATCTACGTGCTTCTAGACCCCCTTCATACATCCCGTTGACTATGCGTCGGCGCAAAATAAAACACGAGACACCAAACCCGATGCGCCATTGTTGTGCCCTTTCGAAAATTAAATAATTATTTTCTGCAGACCAATGCCTCGTGTTATGACGATTAAAAATTCCAGTAATTGAAAAATAAAATTAGTCAGACCAGATGACAAATGTACCAAAAGATTCGTTGGTGCAGACTTGTTCTAAATACCATCGACAAAACGTTACTCGGCGCTCATCATCTCCGGGGTGTAAATGTTGCACAATTTTAAATTTACAGGGATGATATTTAAACTTTTTCAAAATTCTTTTAGCGTCAGATTTTGCTGCACCAACTTCTCCCTCTATTTTTCTACAGGATGATGTTGCTGCGTAAATAACACATTTGTTTCTTACCTCTCCCTGTTTCCTTTGACGTACGTTTTGGGACGGAGCTAAATAAAAGATCCGTGTTCAACTAGATTTCTTTTTAAACAAGCAATTATGTCTGGAAAGGGTTGCCTTGTTTCTAGATACCTAACATGAACAAAAACGATCGCCAGATATGAGAAGTTATCCTAATGATAACGCTTTAAACACATTGCCGACTGAAATATAATTCAGAAGCTTCTTGGGGACTTTCATTGCTTTGTATACTAACATATCATACTTTTCATAATTATCATAAACGGCCATTGTAAATGCAAAATAAATAAAAAGTAAATAAAAACATCTTCGTAACAAAAATATTTCATAAATAATAACAATCTGACAAAACTGTGAAATTTTTGACATCTGCCTTTTGTTTCTTATAAATTGGCCATGGCCTACTGTTACAAATAACGTAAATTATTGAAAATATCGAATTCTGACTTTGTTTTCCAAAATAAACACATCATATATTTTTGAAAAGCCTAAATTATGCTTAATCAATATATAATATAATATATAGAGTGTCCTGTTTAAAAAATTTTAAGTTTGAGTAATATCTCAAAAACTGACTGCGCTACTGCACTCTACGTAAAAAACTCTATAAAAATTACTTTTTACCTTTTTGATAAATTAACGCATAACGAAAAACGAAGATTTTAAAAACCACCCTGTACATTAAAAACTAATTAGTTTTTACTTTTTTGGTTTTCGGTCATATTATTACTTTATAAAAAAATTAACACATGTTTTTTTTTCTAACGTTTCGGTTTATTTTATTGATTAAACCATCTTCAGAGAATTACTGTAAATATGAAAAGGAATATGTAAATTTATGCTATATAAACTGAAAATTTTACTTTCTTACCTAATGTTAACAGGTGGTTCACTTGAATAACTTACATTTAACTATTTTATTAATTTAATACAATATAAACACTTCTTATTTAATATAAATATAAATATAGAAAACTATTATTTTTTGAATGCATTTTTTTTTCACATCTGGTTTGTTTTGCTTTTGACAGAGTACTACCAAAGGGTTTGAAAGTTTCTGGAACATCTGCAATTTTATTGCCCTATTAGATTCGTATATACATTACTCAGGTCATTTGTGTCCGTTCTGAAATTCATTGTACCGGGTGTTCTTTTAATATGGATCATTTCTTTAATTGTTCTTTTTTTGTAATTAATTTCTTTGTCTAAAATCTCTACGTTGTTAAAATCGATGTTGTGCATGTTACCAATTGCATGTTTGGCTAAGGCGGTTTTATTATCGTTATTGTGATGTCTAATGCTGTATTTGTGATTTTGTATTCTATTTTTTAAATACTGCTTGGTTTGACCGACATATGTTTGGTTGCAATCTAAGCAATTGATCTTGTAAATGACATTTGTTTGTTCGTCTTTAGAGATATTAAGTTTTGTGTAAAGGTTTTTGAAATTATTCGAAGGTTTTTCAGCTATTTGGATATCATATGGTTTTAGCATTTTTTTAATGGGATTAGTAATTTCTGGTATATACGGCAATGATATGTATTTTTGGGTTGATGGAACATTGCTTTTTGTTGGTTGATTGTTGTTATATAGTTTATCTACTCGGCTTTTTATTATGGGTTCAACAAATTTCTTTGGGTAATTGTTTTTCGCTAAAGTGTCTTTAACTTTTTTTAAATTTTGCGGTCTAAATTGTGGATGGGAAAATTTGATAACTCTATCGGTTAGTGTTGTGACCACACTCTTTTTGTATTTTATGGGTGCTACAGAATTGTAATTTAGGTATCTCCCTGACCATACCGGTTTTGTGTACCAGTTTGTTTTTATTTTACCATTGTGATCATATTGAATAGTAATGTCGAGGAAATTAATGGCTTTATTATTTTCTTTTTCTAATGTAAATTGTATTTTATTATGATAACTATTAAATTTATTGAGGGTGTACTGAATTTTGTCTTCCGGTATGCATAATATACAGTCGTCAACGTATCTTTTAAAGAAGAAAGGTTTGTAATTTAGTTGTTTAATTACATTTTCTTCTAGAAGTTCCATGACAAGGTTTGCTATTGCAGATATTGGTGAACCCATGGCAACACCGTAGATTTGTAAAAAGAAAAAATCTTGAAAGCGAAAAAAGGTTTGCGTTAAACATAATTTGGTAGCTTCAATAAAATCATTTTTTGTTAATGGTGTGAAGTTTTTTATTTTTTCCCAATAATTTTCTATGCTTTGAATAGCTAAGTTAATGGGGATATTAGTGTATAGGGATACCACATCAAAAGATACTAATATGTGACCTTGAGGGATAGTTTTATTTTTAAAAACCTTTTTTCGCTTTCAAGATTCTTTCTTTTTACAAATCTACGGTGTTGCCATGGGTTCACCAATATCTGCAACAATAGCAAACCTTGTCATGGAACTTCTAGAAGAAAATGTAATTAAACAACTAAATTACAAACCTTTCTTCTTTAAAAGATACGTTGACGACTGTATATTATGCATACCGGAAGACAAAGTTCACTACACCCTCAATAAATTTAATAGTTATCATAATAAAATACAATTTACATTAGAAAAAGAAAATAATAAAGCCATTAATTTCCTCGACATTACTATTCAATATGATCACAATGGTAAAATAAAAACAAACTGGTACACAAAACCGGTATGGTCAAGGAGATACCTAAATTACAATTCTGTAGCACCCATAAAATACAAAAAGAGTGTGGTCACAACACTAACCGATAGAGTTATCAAATTTTCCCATCCACAATTTAGACCGCAAAATTTAAAAAAAGTTAAAGACACTTTAGCGAAAAACAATTACCTAAAGAAATTTGTTGAACCCATAATAAAAAGCCGAGTAGATAAACTATATAACAACAATCAACCAACAAAAGGCAATGTTCCACCAACCCAAAAATACATATCATTGCCGTATATACCAGAAATTACTAATCCCATTAAAAAAGTGCTAAAACCATATGATATCCAAATAGCTGAAAAACCTTCGAATAATTTCAAAAACCTTTACACAAAACTTAAACCTGATATCCCTAAAGACGAACAAACAAATGTCATTTACAAGATCAATTGCTTAGATTGCAACCAAACATATGTCGGTCAAACCAAACAGTATTTAAAAAATAGAATACAAAAAATACAAATACAGCATTAGACATCACAATAACGATAATAAAACCGCCTTAGCCAAACATGCAATTGATAACATGCACAACATCGATTTTAACAACGTGGAGATTTTAGACAAAGAAATTAATTACAAAAAAAGAACAATTAAAGAAATGATCCATATTAAAAGAACACCCGGTACAATGAATTTCAGAACGGACACAAATGACCTGAGTAATGTATATACGAATCTAATAGGGCAATAAAATTGCAGATGTTCCAGAAACTTTCAAACCCTTTGGTAGTACTCTGTCAAAAGCAAAACAAACCAGGTATGAAAAAAAAATGCATTCAAAAAATAATAGTTTTCTATATTTATATTTATATTAAATAAGAAGTGTTTATATTGTATTAAATTAATAAAATAGTTAAATGTAAGTTATTCAAGTGAACCACCTGTTAACATTAGGTAAGAAAGTAAAATTTTCAGTTTATATAGCATAAATTTACATATTCCTTTTCATATTTACAGTAATTCTCTGAAGATGGTTTAATCAATAAAATAAACCGAAACGTCAGAAAAAAAAACATGTGTTAATTTTTTTATATAGTAATAATATTACCGAAACCCAGAAAAGTAAAAACTAATTAATAATTACACGGTCAACAAATAGAAACAAAATTAAAAACTAAGAAAGCCATGACAAATTTGACACCAGAGAATCATTCGTTTCGTTAAAAAGTAGGAGATTAAAGTGAAAACTGCAACATTCTATCTTCGATAATAACTCCAATACTGCCTAAAAGGGTCTAAAATGGGATATCCCGTACACATTTTTCCATATTTTTTTTTAAGTGGGTTAAGAAGGTAATAAAATGTCCAAACATTTGATTAACAATTTAATAGGCTTAGGAAAGATTCTTTACAATAACAAAGATAATAATAATTTTCCAAAGCTAAAATAATCTTTTATAAGACGCTCGTGATCGTAAAGTTACAAATAAAGAAAAATTGTAAAAAGGTAATATCTGTCACAAAGTAGCAATAATATAAAAAGGTTTTCTTTATTTAGGGGAATTTTAATTTAAAACTTCAAAGAATTTTGATATTAAGTAAACGTCTCTTTGAACTGACGCCAAAAATCCAGTTGTTTTTAATAAAAAAAAGTTCAGACCTTTGCCGTAATTTGATCAGTAAAATATTTTACATTTTTAGAATTAATTAACGACCCACCCGGCTTCGAACGGATTCCAAATAAGAATTATGTAATAACAATGTGTAAAAGTGTGACGTAAAGTATAAGCGCAGGGACGGTCTTAGACCATTGGCCGCTCTCTTTTACAAAATTTATAATTTTTTCTGTTTAAATTAATACATTTATCCCTTCAGTTTCTGTCTACTCAGAATTCAAATATTGCCAGACAACCAAACGATAACGAATTGAATATTCTCGAATTCTCGGTTCGCGTGGTTTGTTTCCTATGCGGGGCGTTAGGCGTACTATGTATGGACAGTTGAATACATACAGTATTATTTAAACCTTTTGTTGCATTCGGATCATTTTTTTACGTTGGCAGATGTGCGTTTGGTTGTCCTTTAATTTGACTGTTCACGTATTGGGCACCATCTCCATCACACAGCCTGAAGCGTCCACTGCTGAACATAGGCCTCCCTCAATCGTTTTCAATGTTTCCGATCTTGTGCTAATTGAATCCAGTTTGTTGCGATTCTCTTGATATCATCAGTCCACCGTGTTGGAGGTCTGCCCCTACTTCTAAATGCCTGGAACCTAGGACTATAATGCGTTTAGTCCATCTAGCGTCTTCCATTCTCGCCACATGTCCGGCCCAATTCCATTTCATATGTGTTATACTTTCTATAGCATCCGTTTCCTGTTCTAGTTCTAATAATTACATTTGGAACTTTATCTCTCAGTGTTATTCCCAACATTGACCTCTCCATGGCTCGCTGAGTCACTCTAATTTTTTCGCAACTTTTCTTAGTGAGTGTTAAAGTTTCAGCACCGTACATGAGCACAGGGAGCACACACTGTTCATAAACCTTTCTTTTTAAGCAAATCGGTATATTGCTTTTAAATACGTCCTTTCTCAGCTTGCCGAACGCCGGCCATACTAGTGTTATGCGTCTTTGAATTTCGCAGGTCTGGTTATCTCGGTTTATTCTCAGTTCATGGCCCAAATATTTATAAAATGTTACATACTCGATTTCAGATTTGTTTAGGGATATGTTGCTACTTGGAACTAAGTTTGTCATACATTGAGTTTTTGTACGGTTAATTTTTAGACCTACCACATCTGACGCTGCACTTAGTGTCCTTAGTAACTCTTGGGCTTCTTCAAGATTGTCAAAAATTAACACGATATCGTCAGCAAAGCGTAGGTGGTTAAATCGTTCACCATCTATATTGACTCTCATGTTCCCCCAACCTATTTTTTTAAACATGTATTCTAGCAGCATTGTAAATAGTTTTGGTGAGATGTTATCACCTTGTCGTACGCCACGTTCCATTCTAAATGTAGATGTTATTTTGGAATGGACTTTCACACTTGCTGTTGCGCTATTATATATGTTCTTAATTGAAGCTGCATATCTGTGGTCGACTCTACAATCAGCTAGTGCAGCAAATATTTTGTTTTGGTCCGCTGAATCGAACGCTTTCTCGTAGTCCATAAATATTAAGACCAGTGGTTTGTTATACTTCACTGTTTTTTCTATGAGCGTTTTCATAACTAGCAAGTGGTCATTTGTACCATAACCGGATCTGAAACCTGCTTGTTCTCTAGGTTGGTAGAAATCTAATTTGGGAGTCAATCGTATTGTTATTATTTTTATAAATAGTTTGTACGTGTGGGAGAGGAGACTGATTAGACGGTAATTTTTTAGGTCGGTGGGATCGCCGCGGATGCATAATTATCATTAATTATGGCATTGTTCCATGAAGTTGGGATTTGTCCGGTCTCTAAACATCTATTAAGTGGGACTTTGAGAGCATTTATTAATTTTTCTCCTCCTGCTTTAATACTTTCAATTACAATGCCATCTTCTCCTGGGGATCTGTTGTTTTTCATTTCTTGTAAGGCCACTTCAATTTCTGATGATGAAATTTCTGGTATATCTTCTGAGCCTTGATTGCAGACATTTGGAATGTTTGTTAGGTCATCGTCAATGGTGTACTTTTTGTATAACGCGCTGTAGAAATCTTCCACTATTTGGATTATTTTTTCTCTATCTGTTGTAATTGTACCTGCTGCATCGCGGAGTTTATGAATTTCTTTTGTTCCTTCTGCCAGGTTTCTTTTAAGTATTTTTAAGCTTTTATTCTGCTCAATTACATCGGATATGGCTTCCGATTTGTATTTTCGTATATCTCTTATTATAAGCCTTGATATTTCTCTGCTAATTTGCCTATATTCTCCTGAGTTCTTCTGTTCCGTTTTTCTTGGTCTTTCAATAAGCTCTTTTGTGTGTTGACTTAATTTGTCAGATGTTTTATTTTATTTATTACAATACTTTTCTACGATGTTTTTTACTATTTGGTTATTTGTTTCCTCCAGGTCTATGGTTTCCAAAGTTTGGAGTCCGTTTTGAACATATTCTGTAAATTCAGAGAGATTTTCTGGGGTTGTCCGTCTTATTAGGTCCTTGCTGTTACTAGTTTGGCTCTTTCCCTCTTAATATTTATTACCACTGACGTCTTGGATTATTTCTTTTCTACTCGATAGTATGTAATCTATTTCGTTTTTAGTGACACCATCTGGGCTTGTCCATGTCCACTTTCTACTAACAGGTTTTTTAAAAAAGGTATTCATGATGTAGCGGTTATGTTCCAATGCGAATTGCAGTAGTCGTTCGCCTCTTTCATTTCTTGTATCTATTCCGCGACAGTCTATGGCTATTTCTTTCTCGTCTTCTTTTACTCCTACATTTGCGTTGAATTCACCGACTATCACTTCATAGTGAGCTTTTGAGTTATTTAATTCACTTGCAATATCTTCGTAGAATATGTCAACTTCCTCATCGCCATGTGAACATGTTGGAGCGTAGGCCTCTGACTCAGTTTTATAATAACACTGGCCACTCTAGGGTTTCTCTTTCTTATTTCCACAATGCTTTTAGTATGCTTTCTATGTATAAGAAAGCCGACTCCACCCGCTGTATTGTCCTCAGCGCCCACATAGTAAAATCAAAATTATCCTTCATCCTTTGTTTAGGTTTTATTATCTCACCGGATATAATATTTATTTTTATACTTTACAAATTGAAAATTTATTCGACATAGAAAATTACATAAATTATATAAAACATCAAGACATAAATCTACGAGAGCCGATTCTAATATTACATAACAAATTCTGTTTATTACATCTACTCGATTCTCATCAGATTCTTTGCTCGATAAACCGAAGCAAAAATTGATGTGTCTTGTGTTAGTATCAATATCCAAAAAAAATGTGTGATACCAACACAAATTCACAAGGATTTATGGAATATCTTGGGTGCCTGTATTATCCTATATGCCATTGCAATACAGTGATGTCATGAATTTAAGGATGATACAACTTTATTCGAAGATAAACATACGATTGGGCCTTCGATAACTATCAAGAAAACATTGACAAAGAATATGATCTTCTGTAAGGCAGACTTACTAGAGATGTTAACGATATCACAAAAGTGAACTCGTGTAGTGACGTCAAGGTTTTTTAGCTAAATTTGGTGAGAAAAGTCAAGACTTTCTCAACAAATTCGTATCGATGGATGAAATATGAGTTCACTACTACGACACTAACACCAAAATTCTTAGTACAGAACTGAATCATCGTTATTCTCCAGCTTCTTAAAAATTCAAATTAGCACACCTTGTATAGTTAAATTTAAATTTTATAACATTAGTGTACTGGAGAATAAAATATCCAGAAAAATTAAATTTGTTACATACTTTTATGATCATCCGATATACACACTTTCATAAAAATAATATCAAAGATTTTGAAACATTTTTTATTAAAATAAATCCATTGAAGGTAAAGTCATTATCTGACCTACTTCTTTTTCTCACTTCAGCATGTTTTTTTTACCGGTTCGGCCCTTTAGGGTAAGCGTATAATTGGAAACCTGATGACTTCTTAATCTCGTAATTTTTCGCTCCCCCATAGAAGATATAAATAACAAAAAGTTACCTTCATAACTTACAATATTATGATGAAGTTAAAAAAGATAAACTTTTAGGTCTTTAAGGATTATGCAACAATTGAAAATTATTGAAAAAAAATGGAAAGCTTATTTTTACATTCTACATAAGTAGGTTAACGATATGTACTGTCCATAATAAAGTGATGGTACAAATGAAACAAAAATAAAATGGAAACCGATTTTTGATGTTTTGCTTCAATGGAATTTATAAATTTGAAAATGTTCAGATTTTATTGCTACTTTTGTTTGCATCCAATCGACTACTGTAAAATATATAACCTTTAAAGCCGTGTCTATATTTATATAAGCATGTGGTGCGCAGCTCAACACACGCATACACATACAAATATGAACGGCACTTTTCTAGTCTCTGACCCAAGGAAGTTGGAAGGGGTAAAAGGAAGGAGAATACTCTAAACTAAATTTGGTTCCTCATGTAACTCTGTACTCCCCTCAATGTGGCTATGCTGCACTTGCGCAGTAGGTCAAGGGACAGGACTGAATTTGAGAAACCTCTTATTTATGTTGTTATATTGAAAAATTACAATTTAAAGTTCAGGTTATAAAACGACTAATAAAATAAATACTACCTTAAAAGAAATTTTAAACATAATTCGAAATAAAATCTTATCTTATCTACAATGTTAAAAAGGATCTGGCCATAGGGATTAACTATATGTTACTCTTCTTTATGTTATTATTAAGTAAAGTGTTTTCCATGTACATTCTAAACTTTAAAATAATTAATTTCTGATCAAAAAAAAAATTAAATGAAAAAAATGATAAAAACTACACACTAGCGCAAACAAAACTTTAAAATCGTCGATCTATTAAAAGACCTTCAGTATAATCTTACATATTGATGTAATACAAAAAACGTAGGTACTTACCGAAAATAATGAATTTCCGGGATCGAACCACGCGATTTACACAACGATACCATGCACTGATACATTGTTATAAATTAAAGTGTATACAAATGTCTTGACAACATACACAAATATAAATTTAACTAATGATACTGCACCTCAGAATAAAGAAAATAAGCGTTGAGGACGATGTCAAACAACCGCATTAAACATAAAGAATACGCCGTGACGCCGATCGTGTCGCAAACCCTGCTCTGGTTTCCCGTTCTCACATTTACTGCCCTCGATTCGAGAGTTTTAAGCTCAGGTGCATCAAACCCTGAGTAGCTCCGAGTAGATGTGAATAAAGCAGTTAAAGTGTTAATTTGAACAGTAAATAACCTCCAAATTATTTTTTTCGGAATTGGTGTTTTTAATATGCCTAGCAAAACATATTGAAGACAAAAAGCTTAAAATATTATTTTATTACTTATTATTTTGAATTTTGTCTGGTATCATCGCATTTTCGGCCATAAATATTTCATAATTCGTTAAAAAAACTATGAACGTAAGACCGATGGCTTGTGAAATAATCTTATTTTTTTGTCTCTCCATTTCATGTATAAAATGTTTTTTTAACCAAAAATAGCATCTAAAAATGATAACTGTTAGCTGTTAGGGCTTTATACACCAAAAATTTTTAGTGATGCTCGAGGGGTAAGGGGAAAGCAAATCTGACAAGCTCCGAGACATAATGCACTACATGAATAAAGCAAGGGCTTCTTGCACCTGAGCTGCTCCGGCCCATGAATCGAGGGCATTAATTGCTAACTTCATGCAACAAATTTACTACGAAATGTCTTTTTGCGCTTGCTCCACATAGCCAGTCGATGTCAATTTATGACATTTATTTTCTGCATGCTGGAACACTTTTATGGGCATTTAGCCTATTTTTGTAGTTTTCCATCCCCTTCCAATTTCCTTGCTCTGACCGCATCCATTACTAGCCGCTTATACCTAGAGCAAATATGACGCAAACCAGTTTTTCAATAAATATGAAGCAAAGAAACAAAAAAGTGTTAAAAAGGGGGTGATCAAATGCAGAGTGTTTGACTCTAATTGACCAATACGGAAACCTTGCAATCTAATAGGATCCAAACCAATACATAATTTAGTTATTCCCAAACCTAATAAGACAAGGTTTTAGGACTTTCCCGTTATATGGTTATAAAACTGCTTCTTTGATTAAATCAAATCCTCTTCATACTATTATTTTCCTCTTTTGTTTTCCTTAAGAGGGCATCCCACTTTATCAACTTTAAAAAATCGAATTTTTAAATAAATTTTTCAAAATTATTAACATTCAAGAAAATCTCAGAAAATTTCATTAAGATTCAAGTAGCTCTTTTATATTTTTGAGAACATTGAATGGGTTCTCGAACGCTCGACTGAGGGTGCGCGTCCTCCTCTTGCATGCGTGCGTTGTCTTGATCGTTTCTGAACCGCCACAACTCTGAAGCTTCCAGAAAGTCAAGAATCCAGCGAAGAGATACTAAATCACAAAAATATAAGCTTTACGAAAAGGAAGAAAGTATTGCTGATTTAAAAAAAACCTTAAACGCATTTTTCTCGAAACAACGTTATTGCAGGCGTTAAGAAATTTCTAAAAACCATTCAAACTTTAACCACGTATTCTAGACATGCATGGCTATGTTCAGTGGTACATATAAACCAAACGATTAATATTTACTTTTTTTTCTGACATAAAATATACCTTCGTTTTACAACTTTTTGTAAACACCAGAGATAGCCACAAGCATACTGATTATGAAATTATTTTGTTTTTTTTTGTTTGGAATAAATTAGCTCAGCTAAACTTCTAAAGCCAGCGATTTATCTTTATTCGACATTGCATGTTAAATTACATTTTTTTTTATAAAACGTATATAAAATCAATATTTTTTTTCACATACTTCAATAGCATATTAATATATTCCAAAAAGAATTACATTGATACCGCAAAAATGACCTTTTTTTTCGAGCTCCCTTAATAAAATGCTAATAACAAAATAAAAGACAAGGCTACAAATAATTTGTTCAAAATTTTATGACCAAAAGTCGGCAGTTTTATTGAACACCTACTCTTGAGGGCAGTAAAAATATAATAGCCACCTCCTCAGTACATACTGGTTGGGTAGGCAGGCATAAAACCACTTTCTCTTTCTCACATTAATTGCAATAAAACAGATGAGTCGATAAAAAGATCTGTAATACCGTCACTTTGATGTGTCAATATTCAATATCAACAAACTATGATAAATTCACTCCAAATCAAGGCTACATAGTTTTTTTGAATCCTTTTAAAATACATAATACTATCACATGCCACTTTTCCTTACATAATGTATCCTGTTGTCAGAATTTTGTTCCAAACTCAATCTTGTCTCACCAAAATGCATCTGTTTGATGGTATTATACTTTACTCCCTAATAGTCTTATCAGTGTCGATTTTTTCTTGCTGTACTCGAAATAATATTCCAGGATCATTTCGAATAGGAATATAGTAACGGATTATCTTTGTAAGCAACTTTTCTATGATGTTTACTAATGTTGAGTCAAAAAGTCCGTTGAAATTATCCCAAAAAAATATATCTGATGGATTTACGACAAAAGATCTTAGTGTCCTTAAAACAGGTCCGCCTTTACTCATCCAAAGATTACTAAAAGTATCTGTTAAATGACAAAACACTAAATTGTTAAAATGTGATTGAGCACCAACATGCATGAACCACATCTGAGCTCTCACAGGAAAAGATAAGTCTTCTAAAAGATAATTTAAATTTTGGTGCAAAAAATGAAAATAGAGTGTACCAGTTATTCTTTCTTCCAGAGGAAAGGGTCTAATCAAATAATCCCTACCCAAACCTTAACCAAAAATCTTTGTTGGTACCTAGCGTGTATACAGCATCGGGCTTTTTTTCATACAAACATGCAAATTATGAGAATCATACGCTGACTCTTGTGAAGCTCGCATTGTCTGTAAATAATAAAATTTGGATTATCTTTAAATTTTTGTAAAAACCAATTTAAGTTATTAAGTCTTGCAGGATAATCGCCTGAAGTAAGTTATCATAGAGTAATATTTGAATAAGATGATATCAACTATATGGTAATGTCTTTAAGTTCAGCCAATCTGACTGGAAGTTATTTTCCATTAAGAATCTTTAGACCCTTTCGTAATTTGGCAGCATGGCGTAAAAGATCTACATATTTTTCAGATCCGGTAAAATTACCAGATAAAGTATTGGAAGCTCGACGCGATTTAAATATCGAACTCTTCATCGGAATAGTAGCAAATATCTACCATCGCAAAAAAGAACAAAAACTGCTTCAAGGGTACAATATTTGTACAATTTAAATAACTTTAAAAATGGAAAATTTCATCTTTTCGTATTAACGCATATTTGAGAGAAGCAAAAATATTTCAAAAACATCATCAGGTGTATCATACTATAACAAATTGTGCAGTACTGTACAGACTCCATTCAAAAAGAATTAATTCGAAATTAGATTTTTCCAACTGTAAAATTAGAAAATCTCTTGAAATTTAAAATATATATACTGCATATTACATTCAGTCGTGCCAGAAAAATGGAAGGAGGCGCGTGTGTTTCCCCTTCCTAAAATATCAACTCCTGAAAATTTCAGCGATATTAGACCAATTAGTATATTACCAACGCTCTCAAAAATATTGGAAAAAGTTATTGATAATCAACTTCGGGAACATGTCGAAACAAATAAAATATTACCAATTTATCAATCTGGGTTTAGACAGGGTCATGGTTGCAGTACAGCTCTGTTAGATATTACTGACGACATTTTTCAGGCTACTGACCGGGGCAAGTTGACGTTGCTTATGCTGCTCGATTACTCTAGAGCCTTTGATTCCCTGCAACATGAGGTATTAAGGTCCATTTTTCATTATATTGGCTTATCAGAATCAGCAATAGGAATGTTATCAAACTTCCTAACGGGGAGGACCCAGGCTGTTGTTTATAAGGGAAAGAAGTCAGCTTTTTTGGGTATTGCGATTAGTGTCCCGCAAGGATCCATTGTATCACCTCTACTTTTTAGTATATATATTTCTGTTTCCAAACGTCTTTAAATCCTGTAAACAACACTACTATGCTGATGATGTGCAACTGTATTTATCCTTTCACCCTGATGAATGTCCACAGGCAGTGTCCGCTATAAATTTTGATTTGTATAACTTGGTTCAGTTTTCTTATGGTCATTCTTTAAAATTGAATCCACAAAAAACCACAGCTATTTTATTTGGTAAGAAGAATGATAGGGATAATTTTATGCGTAACTACAGCAAGCTAGTAAAGGTGAATAATGTTAACATAACTTTTAAAAATACAATTAAAGACCTCGGTCTTCACCTAGACCAAGATCTAAGATTTTCTTACCACATTACACAGTCATTAAAAAAAAAGCTTATAAAAACCTGAAACTCATTTTTCAAAATCGTCATTTTCTAAATAGTGAACTTAAGACTTTGCTTTGCGACAGCTTAGTGCTCTCGCATATAAATTATTGTGATACGGTTTATGGGCCATGCCTGTCTGCCTTGGACACTAAACGAATACAAAAACTACAAAACTCTTGTTTAAGACTTATTTATGGGATACGGAAATTCGAACATATTACTTATAAATTAAAAGAGATCGGTTGGTTGGACATGCGACAGAGGCGACAATTGCACGTACATGTCAATTTTTCTCCATACTTAATCAAGAAACACCCCCATATTTGTATAATAAAATCAGATTTCGATGCGATGTACATAATATTAATGTTCGGTTTAAGGGAAAGCTTACTATTCCCTCCCACTCACTGGAGTTGTTCAAGAGATCGTTTTCGTATAATGTTGCCAAATACTTAAATAATTATGCCATTGATTTATTGGGTAGATCGATGTCAGCACGGAGATTTAAAACCATGGTTTTGGGGAGCATCCTGGGTGTCTGAGTGAATTTTGTGCGTTTTCTCTGGGTATGTCTTTGAACCTTTATCTTTCTTTCACTTAAAACTTATCAATATTGTTTTTTTTTAAATTAATATTGAACTGTATTCACATTAATATTTATGTTGTTAACTAATTTTTCCTTAAGTTGAATATTGTTTTTCTTTTGATATATTTCGTGACATTTTTAATTTTAATTTTTTTAAATTGTTTTTCATTACATTTAGTTTTGTGGGTTAGCTGAACAGACGTCAAAGATATTTTATATTTAAGACGAACTGAAACTCGCCCACTATTTCTGAAAATATAAATGTAGAATAATTTATTAAATAAAGACCTTTATTATTATTATTATTATTACACAACAGCAACACATGTAGGTACGGCATTCTATATCATTCATAAAAATCAATTATAATGGTGGATTACGTTTTAGACTTCAGACATGAATATGTTGCTTGTGCACCTCTGCGCAATTACCCAACAAATAACATTCTTCATAAATAATTTAAAATGTCATCCACTATGTCACAAGTAATGAAATAAATTATTTTTATGCCAATCCAAAAAAAAAACTTAATATAAATATATAAGACAGTAAAATAATAAATATAGCATATTATAGTTAGATCCATCTTATATATGACATGATGGATCATCTAGGGCATTAAACTCTTAATAGTAACAGTTATATTGAGGTTTTAAAGTACAGGTTGTCCAATTTTCAATATTTTTGCAAGATATCTCGATTATTAATAAAGATAAAGACTTGCGATTTTCGCGAACCATACCATTATTTTGTTAAACAAAAGATGCGGCAAACAAAATTTTCCTAACCTTTTCTGTTTTTAAGATACAAATAGTTGAACACATTATTTCAGAGCTCTATCTCAAATTTTTCAAGCTTTCCAAAAATGTATTGTAATGACGTTTTTAAATAGAAATTCGCAAATATCTTCCTCTCAAGATAGCGAAGCATCGGTAGATGTAAATCCATCGCATAGACGACCATCGGTCAAACATTCAGCGGTTAAGCGATCTCTATTGGAAGGATATCCCATAATTATTCTACATACTCCCGGCCGAGATATCCCAATTAGCGGCGCTAGATATCCTCCGAACTATGCATCGATTTCACTATCCAGTAGTCGAAACGCGGACCGATTATCAATCTTGTTCGCCACCCTCTGGAGTAATGTGGTAGAAAGCTCACTTGCACCGGGCAGCTTGTTACAGTGTAGAAACGGCTGCCAATTGCAAATTATTATTTGCTGAAATATAAAAAGGGGAAATAGGTAATGAAACTAACGTTTTCAAGACATTCTGTATCCTGTATTCTATATTTAACAAAATACCCTAAAACTAACGTAACTCTTCGACCGGCGACGGTGTGTTATATCTTGGTAGTAACGCGGCGTCGATCAGCGGTAAGCAAGGTCTTTGTACATGGTGGTTTGCTACGTGGTCACGGTAACATTGGGACGATAAGACTCTAGCCGTAATGGACGCCACAGTTGTTTGCTCCCGTAATTACGGCACGGCTGAGCAGCACCTATTTGTGAATAAGTCCATACGGAACTAAATAAAACTGGCGGCACTTAATGCGTGTGTATATAGGTGATGGTAGGATATAAAGAAACCGACACTGCTCATTCTTATAAAGGTCCTCGACAACGTTGGTAGGATGGAACAACATTGTCCGTGCTTATAAGGGTCCTCGACAATGTCAACCAATAATATAGGATATTAGCAAAGGACCTACACTGCTCGTTTTTATAAAGATCCTTGACAATATCGGTAGGATGGAAAAATATTGCTCGTTCTTATAAGAGTCTTTGACAATGTTGGCTACTAGCGGTAAAATGTAAAGAAAGCAGTAGATAACGAAACATCATATACACCTACAATGCTAGACCAGGAAGGCGCAATTTAGCAGGTTATTTGGACAATCCACTTGTACTCTACATCTAGGTGGAGAACGTAAAGTTCTCAGTGAACTAATGATGTGCGGTGCTTTAAATAGTTTTCCGATCGTCGGAAATTAATACTATTTTTGACGTAAATTCCGAGATGAATGAGGCCTATCCAGGAATATTGAGGGCAATGTAAGAACAAACCCTACATAAAATGTAACAGCAAAAAATAGGTAGCGGCCAAGAGGGAGGGGGGTTCAAAGTTGGCTAAAACAGTTTTTTTTTTGAATTTACAAGCGTAGGAACGCATTTTGGAAAAAAAAATTTAATGAAAGGTGTTGAGATTTTAAAAACCCACAAGTTGAGCTTTTGTGCGGTCATTTTTGTCAATTTGTTATTGTAAAAATGCCAAGAAAAAAACCTTCAAATCGGCCATTTTTTGCATATCAATTATTTATTGCAAAATTAACTTTTTTTCACTTTTTTGATTTTAAAGAGAAGCCATCATCATTTTGAACACAATGATATTTTAAAATAGTAAATCTGATAATTTGTTGCTGAGATTGTCGCAATTAGCAATGCCCCTGGTGGTAGGGACATGTAGCTAGCGATCTATTTTCGACCACCGTAGTAAATGTATTGATGTTTCGTCCCGATACCGGTGATGAACTCATCAGTGGGATCCACCGGTATCTTTCCCAGACATCCTTGTACTTTCCACAAACTTGGACCTCTATTTAAGTCCAGTTTTGCCGGAAAGCGGTGGTAGGATGTTAAGTTCCACAACAAGATATTGCTAAGACGCAAGATATTGATTGCCATAACTTTTTTTTGGGTAAACATTTTGACCTTTACATGAGCTCAGTTTCTTCATAAAGACCTAAATTTTGATATCTTGTTAGGGGCAAATGAAAAAATTAATTTTCAACCCCTTCAATATTGTTTTAAAAAAGGGGGTGTGCATTATTCATAATTTTCGAGCTACTCCAAATAAAAAAACACCGAAATTAGTCGTTGATGAAATTTGAAGCCGCGAGTTCAGTTGTCTCGTGCGCACGAGTGCTTCATTTCTTTATAAAAAAAAACACCCATTTTTTAAAAGCGCTATTTAAGGGGTTGAAAATGTTTTCATTTGCCCCTAATAAGATATGAAAGTTTAGACCTTCACGATAAGCTTGAACCTTTGCGGAGGTCAAAATGTTCACTTAAAAAAAAGTTATAGCAATCAACATTTTGTGTCTTGGGATAAACAATTAGCAATATCTCAGCAACCGATTTACTATTATAAAATATCATTTTGTTCAGAGAGACGAGGTCTTCCCTTTAAAAGCAAAAAAGTGCAAAAAAAAGTTAAATTTGGAATAAATATTTGAAAAATTGCCGATTTTGAGGATTATTCGGTCTTTTTGGAATAACAAATTAGCAAAAATGATCGCACAGAAGCTGAAATTATAGATTTTTAAAATCTCTACTTCTTTTATTTAAAACTTTTTTTTCCAAAATGTCGTCCTTGGCCTGTAGATTTATAAAACCTGTTTTAGCCAACATTGACCCTAGCCTCCTGGCCCCAACCTTTTTTTTGCTGTTACATTTTTTGTAGGATTTGTTTTTATATTGCCCCCAACACCCCTGGATAAGTCTCATCTATCTCGGAATTTACGGCACTATATTTACTTATGGCTTGGACCAGTGGAGCCGTATCGAACCAAGAGCAATATTTGCAGGAATCGACTGGAATATAAAAAGTAAATTTCGAGACATTTCGGCAGGATATTAAAAATCTGGCGACTTCGATGTCAGACTGAAAAATATTGCCGGTCGAAACGACATCTATGCATTCACCGGAATAGTGTAAAATTAAAAAAAAAAGAAACAAAATTTCAATAAGAATAAATGAAATCTATCTGCCATGTTTAAATAGTTGCCTATATGTTATTCTCCTCTCAAGCGGAGGAAAAAAGGAAAGAATATATTAAAACAGTTTATTTTCTGCAAATACAACTCTGATCCATACGCGTTTCGACCACTCATGGTCTCGTTAGTGGAGCTGTATTAAATATAGAGGGTGTTCCATTTAAAAAAAAACTATAACTCAAAATCTGATGCCTTTAGAAAAAAAACTAACTCGCCAGTAGATTTTACGTAAAAAACGATAGCCGCTTTTTACTTATTCAAAAACTTACAGATTAACTAAAATACGAGGAAGGCTTATAAGTGGAAAATTTTTAATTTCACCCTGTATCTTAAAAACAGAGAGAGTTAGGAAAAGTTTTGTTGCATCTTTTGTTTAACAAAAAAGTAGCACAGGTTCGCGAAACTCGCAAATCTCTATCTTTAACAATAAAAATAGAAATATCAAAAATTGGACATCCTGTACTTCTCAATTTTTTTGTTCTAAATTGTGTTCATTATTTTAACATAGCCCTTGACAAAATAAAAAAGAATAGGTGAGAGCAAACAAAAATAAAGGACGGGAAATGGACGCTTCCGTATTTTTATTTCTTCCGGATTCTGACACTTCTAACTTTAAGAAAACTTAAAAGGAATTTATTGACTCTTTTTTCATTAAACTGTGTAATTTAATTCCTTTAATATAAAAACTTTTCAGAATTGTTCGCATGATTTATTCCAGTTTTGATTTTGACCGGAGCTAAAATTTCAGTT
Organism: Diaprepes abbreviatus; assembly: GCA_034092305.1. Classification (NCBI taxonomy): domain Eukaryota; kingdom Metazoa; phylum Arthropoda; class Insecta; order Coleoptera; family Curculionidae; genus Diaprepes; species Diaprepes abbreviatus. Next base: position 1,120,012 of record JASJET010000131.1, on the reverse strand, counting down.
CGAGTAAATATAGATTCGTTTCGTCTTGTTAGTCACTCCTTCATTTCCAACATCACGGTGTTTTTCACAAAGTTTGTTAATTACCTCACTCAAATCTAAAAAAGTAATTAAATTAGCTTTATTGTGTACCCGTTTAAGTTCAAAATTAAGTTGGTTATAAAATTTGTATAATATGTAAATTTAATACAACATAATGTTTATACAGGAATATTGTGGCTAAAATACGTGACTTTCAAAAAATTTTACTTTTGGGATATATGGGGGTCTAATATAGTTACTTTTTAAAATTATTTTCAGATTATACAGGGTGTCTCAAAAGCTCTGAAAGTATCAAAGTTGTGTTTTTTAGATGCCTCCCTCCCTGTACATTATTGCATTTTTAGACTCTCCGATCAAAATAAGTGCCTATTTTAACGAGGTTTAAAATAACTAAATCTTAAGGGTTTTTAAATAACTTGAATTTTGACAAAATCTAACCTAATTTTTATGTTTCAAATACTTAAGAAGTATTTCAGTTGTATACTCTAAATTTACAGTGAAGCGTAACAATAAATCATATTTTATATCCCAATTATAATAAACTTGATATATTATATAGGGTGTCCAAAAATTAAAACTATCCAAATAAGAACTTTAAATGGTTATAACTTGATTAATTTGAACAGAACGCTATACTTTTTAACTTACCAGAAAATGTACCTTTTAAATACCTATCGAATCGTATAGGGGGGTTCTATAGCTAAGTCTTCGCGTCTTCACAGAATACGCCAATGAATCGTTTTCTGCACCATTTTGTGTTTTTTAAATAAATGTACTAATGTATCTAGTTGCTTATGACATTTATAAACGTCAGATAACTCCTTTAATATGTCAGTTTAGTCTGCAAAGCTTATTGCTATAATAGCGGTATTATTTTTTTGTAACTGTGAAACTTCATTTATTGAACTGAATTATTAGAATATTGTAGTGTTATTGCTTTGTCAAAAAGAAGATTTATCCAAAGGAAAAGTGTATTGATATGATTTTTATCCTTGGTGAATGTCATCATTAAAATTGTTTGTTGGCTTCTCGAATCTTTGTTCAAAATTTTCTTGATCTAGTCATTACTAAAGTTTTAAATAAACACTCTTTTGGAATTTTTCACAAACCCACACATACGAATACGACCATACATAGAACTTCATCTCACCCAGAACAACATAAATTGGCGGCTTACCATAGTTTTATTCATCGTCTTATTAGCATTCCCTTATCTGAAGAGAGTTTTAATAAAGAATTAAATTGGGTTAAACAAGTTGCAGTTAACAATGGTTACTTACCATCAATGGTCAACTCAATTTTAACACAAAAATTAAAAAAGGAAGCCACACAAGAAGTTTATCCTATAGCACAAGAAAACAGAAAACGCAACTTTACCACTTTAACATATTTTGGTAAATCATCAATTAAAATTAAAAAGTTTCTGAATAAAAAATATATTGGAGTAGCCTTCAAAACAAATAATTCAATAGGAAAACGCTTAAAAAATTATAAAATAAAAACAAATAAAAATAACAAGTCTGGGGTTTATAAACTGAAATGCGGAAGTTGCCCAAAAGTGTATACAGGCCAAACAGACAGATCGTTTAAAAAAAGGATTCAGGAATACAAAAATAATTTTTTACACAATAAAAACAGTTCTTCATACGCAAATCATTTAATAGAACAAACTCATCAATTAGAGGATAATTTTGAAATTCTCCATGTAGAAAGGAAAGGTTATAAACTGAATTTCTTAGAAGTCATAGAAATAAATCGATTAAAGAACACAGGTAATCTATTAAATGACCAAACAGATATCCACACCTCACCCCTGCTAAATATCTTTTAACAAAAACCAGTGTGGATTTCCCAATAGTTTAAATAATAGGTAATAAAATGTAAATTAGGGTATTGCATTTATTCATTATTGTGAATCTAGGTATAAGTTTTTCAAGTAATCAAATATTTTGTCATTTAAAATAGAACTTCTGATGAAGCTACAGCGTTAGCGAAACGCGTTAAGTTTTTTAGTTAGATATATTTGAAATTTGACAAATATTCGTCTTTTATTCATCGTTGAATAATTAAAGGTATGTAAAAAACGTTGTCCAAAATTGTTATCATACAGGGTGTAAAAAATGGGGTCACGAGTGTCACAGCTAGTCCGTCACTGCGGCTGTGAGTAATTCACAACACTTTCTTGGATAGTAATTGAAAGAGTTTTACCTAGTATACGTTATATTAAAAAAAAATTGAAATATACCTGGTGGTTCAATAATTATGTGTAAAAGACTTGATTCCATTACAGCTTTTTGAGAACATATATCTTTGAAGAGGAGACGAAAAAAGTTTATATGAACCTGTAGTATTCATTCCACGTGTTTTTTTCGTATCTGGGCGATTTCCCACCTTTCTCCGAACACCCTATATACTGAGCAAAAACCGTTATTGGTATTTTATTTACCCGTTTTACGAATACTTTGCTTAAAACTTACCGCAGCAGAAAAAATAATGACATAAGGAAATTTCATAAAAGTAAATTAAATATACAGGGTGAGTCAACGATTGGATGAAGTAGGTTTGTGCCTTTTCGGTGAAATTAACAAAGAAACTATATTTATTGTTTGATACAGTTTATTTTTACGCAGATTTTAAAAATATTTAGGACTCTACAGGGTGAGCCAAAAAACTAGGACAGCATAAAGTTGTATTTTTTTTAAATAGAACACCCTATATACGAATCGTATTTTCGATTTAGCTTATAATTTTAAATATTTTTTATTAAGGGTTTATTATAACAAAACTTTATAGTTTCTGAGATAATTAAGTTTAAAGAAAAAAAGTCACATTTTCAAGCATCAATTCAATCCTAAATAACGTTTTCAATTTTGTGACAAATATATTCAAATTTGGAATTTAGCAAGGCCAAGGACAAGTTAACATAATTTTTACCTAATATTTGCAATAAAAGCTACAGGGTGTTGAACACATCGGCTCAAATTTGAACAAGTTTAAATGAATAAATATCTTTTTTTTTAAATGGTACACCCTGTATATTTTCATGTTATTGAATAGAGTAATAAAAACCCTAAAAGTTTTGTTCAATATATCCTATACCTATTTATAATAGTTTTTGAGATATTTCAGTGTTTCTTATTTTCCATACTTTTTTACAGAAATAGTCTTCATTATCATAGTAGCCAAAAACCATGTAAAAGAACATTTTTCTGTGTGTCAAATTTATAACCGCAATCGCTTCTTTTGGTTTTTATGTAGTGTAGTTTGGTTTTTTTTGCATTCATCTTATATTGTAAAATGAATTTTCCAAAGAATGAGTTAATAGATATGATTTATACAGTAGGAGAGGCTCAAAAAAATTGCCTTCTTGCTCAAAGAATTTACAAAATGAAGTATCCTGATCGATGCCAGCCTAATACCCATACTTTTCAAAACTTAATGCAAAGATTTGATTCTTCTGGTACTGTTGATTATCCAAAACGTAAAGTGGTAAACAAACCAGTAACTAATGAAGAAAAAGAAGTACAAGTATTGTTAAATGTTCAGGAAAATTCTTATATTGGTAGCCGTCAGTTAGCAGCATTATGTGAAACATCACAATCCACCGCTAATCGTACTACCAAGAAATATAGGTATCATCTATATCACATGGAATTACACCAAGAATTGCATGGACAGGATTTTGAAAGTCGTGTAAACTTTTGTCGTACAATTAATGCGGAGATTCAATTAAATCCAAATTTATTATGCAAGGTAATGTTTAGTGATGAAGCTACTTTTAGAAGTAACGGTGCCGTAAATAGACGCAACATGCATTATTATGCCACAGAAAACCCATTTTGGATTAGAGAGGTGCAACATCAAAACCACTGGTCATTAAATGTTTGGTGTGGTATTCATCATAATCGAATTATTGGACCCCACTTTTTTAATGAACCACTAAATGGCCATAGTTACCTGAACTTTCTACAAGAAGAACTACCCCAACTGCTTCAAGGTCTCGATAGGGATGAGCTCGACAGTATGTGGTTCCAGCAGGATGGTGCGCCTCCGCATTACCATCGTGAAGTTCGTGCGTTTTTGGACCAACGATATCCGCAAAAATGGATTGGACGTGGGGGTTTCATTGAGTGGCCACCAAGGTCTTGCGACATCACCCCATTAGATTTCTTCCTATGGGGTTATATTAAAAATAAGGTGTATGTTAATCCACCAACAACAGTGGAAGATATGCGAAACAGGATTAGGGATACCTGTAGAACAATAACGCCACTAATTTTGTCCAGGGTCCGAGAAAATCTGCAAAAAGGACTAAATTTGTGCATTGCACAAGAGGGTCGTTTATTCGAACACTTATTAAAAAGAAATAATTAATCTCAGTATTTAATAGGTAATTTTTTTGTTTCAATTTAGTATAAAAGTAAATATGTATTTGCCTTGTCGTTATTGTTGTGTTAATTTTTTCACATTATATTTAATTAAACTATTGCCGTTGTAATATACCGAATAATGTATTTCATCATATTTAACCACATTCTGTTTGTTTCTGTAGTTTCTTTTTATTATTTTACATGGCTACTATGATAATGAAGACTATTTCTGTAAAAAAGTATGGAAAATAAGAAAAACTGAAATATCTCAAAAACTATTATAAATAGGTATAGGATATATTGAACAAAACTTTTAGGGTTTTTATTACTCTATTAAATAACATGAAATATACACGGTGTACCATTAAAAAAAAAAAGATATTTATTCATTTAAACTTGTTCAAATTTGAGCCGATGTGTTCAACACCCTGTAGCTTTTATTGCAAATATTAGGTAAAAATTATGTTAACTTGTCCTTGGCCTTGCTAAATTCCAAATTTGAATATATTTGTCACAAAATTGAAAACGTTATTTAGGATTGAATTGATGCTTGAAAATGTGACTTTTTTTCTTTAAACTTAATTATCTCAGAAACTATAAAGTTTTGTTATAGTAAACCCTTAATAAAAAAGATTTAAAATCATAAGCTAAATCGAAAATACGATTCGTATACAGGGTGTTCTATTTAAAAAAAAAATACAACTTTATGCTGTCCTAGTTTTTTGGCTCACCCTGTAGAGTCCTAAATATTTTTAAAATCTGCGTAAAAATAAACTGTATCAAACAATAAATATAGTTTCTTTGTTAATTTCACCGAAAAGGCACAAACCTACTTCATCCAATCGTTGACTCACCCTGTACATACTGAATAACTATACATACATATAATCTCCAATTATAAATGCAGAAAAATTTCCTGAATATAAATTTACTCCTCAACCTTCGAGTACCTAAATCTTCAAGAAATTTGCATGTTTTATATAATTTATATTCTCACCATAATAAATTTATCTAAAAAAACTGTAATAAAACGTTTTAGGCAAAACATTGTATTGTCAATTCAATTGGGTTGTCAAGACTCTGTGATGACGTCACAACTAGGCCCTTTGTTTTTGCATTATAGGTGTTGATGTTTCTTTTATTCTATGTAATAATCCCTTATTTTACATTATATTTTTTAATATTTACGAACCTTTAAGCTAACCTATGTTTTTTTATGATCGGAATTTTTCCTGACAAATAAATATCCCTAAATCAAACTCCCATTTTTTATCATTTACTAAAAGTACTTCTGCAAGATCAGATATTTTTCCAACGACAATAATTTTTCTTTTAATAAGACATTTTTACTTAATGAACTGCACCACTAAACCCCAAATGTCATTTCCTAAAAGCATTTGAATAAATTTAAAAACGTTTTACCCGCAGCGTAGGAAAATGAGATTTCTGGATTCAGAATTGATGAAATTGATATCTACGATAGTTTACATAGCATTTTATATCCGTGGATCTTGATATAAAAATCTAAAAAAACATTGAGAATATTTTAATAAAGATAAATTCGTCTAAATTAATTCCACATAAAGTTTTGACCATCATATTTTTATAATTACGTCCTTTTTAAATATTATAAAAGAAAACTCTCTGCTGTGAAATAACGATAGCTAAACTATTTAACATTGATTCAGAAGAAATGCCAGATATAACAGGAGAAGAAATGATTTCGTACAGAATGAAGACAACAGAGCGCCAGGAAAAGACAGTAAGTAATCTTGTCGTGATAATGAACAAGAGAAGAATAAAAATCGTAACAAAATTTGTGATTTTTTCTACGACAAGAAACAAGACACAACTTGAAAATCATAACAAATAGTATACTAGAAAAGCAGACGAGTATCAGCCAATAGAAAAGACACGGAGAAATACTGGTCAATGAATTCCCTAAAATAGTAAGAATAGATTATCGCTGTCAAACACTACTTGAAAACATACAGAGTAAATAGAACTAACCATTTTATACATCATTTAAACAAAAATACCAGTCAACAGCGGTTTTAGACAGGGAGACTCGCTTAGTCCTTTGTTGTTTAACATGATAATGGACGAAATAATAAAGGAGGTGCGACTTGGTAGAAGATATAAAATGGGTGATACATAAATAAAAATTCTCTGTTACGCTAATGACGCTGTGATATGTGCCGAAAATAAAGACGACCTCCAGAGATTGTTAAATACCTTTAATCTTACGGGAAGAAAATATAATATGATTATCTCAACCGAAAAAACTAAATGTATGACAACCTCAAAAGAACCCCTCCGATGCAAACTAGAACTAGACGGTCAAATAATACAACAAGAAATGAGTTTCAAATATCTAGGAATCGACATAACTAGTTATGGCAAGATGAAGTAAGAGGGCAGGTGGCCAAAGCAAATAAAGTGGCGGGTTGTCTCAACGACGTGATCTGGCGAAACAAACACTTACAACAAGAAACAAAGGTTCGGATCTACAAAACCACAATTAGACCTATTATGACATACACCTCAGAAACACGGCCAGAGACGACAAAAACGAACAACTATTGGAGACTACAGAAATGAGAATACTTCGACGAATAACAGGAAAAACGCTACTAGACAGAGAAAGAAGCGATAACATTAGGCAATCATGCAACATAGACTGCGTTAATGAGTGGGTCCTACAGCGTAAGACACAATGGAACAAACACATAAGCCGAATGACAGAGGATAGACTGGTAAGGATCGCACGAGATAAATCGCCTAGTGGTACACGCAGTAGAGGTCGACCACGGAAAAGGTGGAGCGATAATTTAAGTCCAGAATGAGGAAAATCGAAGAAGGAACAGGTCAGGGATCTATTATAGAAGGTAGAAGAAGAAGAATTTAAACAAAAAAGTTTCTTAAAACCAATATGCCAAAAGTTTCATGATAAGAAATAGCTGGCGAAGAGCCAATGCATAAAAAAAATAAACTGAAGAAATTGGTTGGCTTAATTAAAACGAAAATTGACATAAATTTATGGGAATACTACAGAAACGAAAATGTATCGATGAAACATTTTAGAAGCAAATAAAGAGTGTAGCAGATAAGAAATGTAATCACCTAAAAACTATTACAAAACCATCTGGAACATTGTGAACGGGGAAGAGAGAAAGAAAATCATCCATGTAGAAATAGGAAATCAAAATAATAAAATCGCACACAAAAAGGAAATTGCAGAATTATTTGGTCATTATTTCACAATAAGTGTAGCATGAAAAATAAAAGAATACTTACAAAGAAATATTTCTAGAAATCCTACAACGGGACTGACAGTGCAAAAGTCGTTTTACTAATAGAGAAATGGTGAAAATTATGATAAATCCTAAAAATAGTTAGTCATGTAAACCTGATGACAAATTCCCCTTCGTATTGTTACGATTTTCTCTCTTTAAAACCGTTCTCTGGGTTCGCAGAATAAAACACTAATATTTCCGATACTTATATTTTCACAACTTAATAACACAGCTCTCTTATTACTACTACTAAATCTTTACTATTCAAAAACCACTCTACAACTATACGACTTTCTATACGATTAACTTCCAACTAACTTACTACGCTATCTTTATTTATATACCTATGGAAATTCCTAAATAAATCTAGATCATAAAAGTTGAGATCTATCTAGAAGTGTGACGCATCGAGACACTAGTCCTTTCAGCACGTTAAAATAAAGATGACTCATCACGTCGCAATAGTTATATATACAAGGACATATCAATAAGTTTTAGTCGTTCGTAACAGTATTAAAGAAAATTGGCTAGAAACTAGGGAAGCCCCTTACGATGCTCATCAATCAGGCTTTTGATACTGGGATGATTCTTACCGTTTTGAATCTCCCATATTCAAGAAAGGAGACCAATTAGAGATTCAAAACTGCAGACCCATCTCCGTGCTAAACGCTTTTTTAAAGATCTTTGAACGAGCCTTATACAGGGTGAGTCAACGATTGGATGAAGTAGGTTTGTGCCTTTTCGGTGAAATTAACAAAGAAACTATATTTATTGTTTGATACAGTTTATTTTTACGCAGATTTTAAAAATATTTAGGACTCTACAGGGTGAGCCAAAAAACTAGGACAGCATAAAGTTGTATTTTTTTAAATAGAACACCCTATATACGAATCGTATTTTCGATTTAGCTTATAATTTTAAATCTTTTTTATTAAGGGTTTACTATAACAAAACTTTATAGTTTCTGAGATAATTAAGTTTAAAGAAAAAAAGTCACATTTTCAAGCATCAAGTCAATCCTAAATAACGTTTTCAATTTTGTGACAAATATATTCAAATTTGGAATTTAGCAAGGCCAAGGACAAGTTAACATAATTTTTACCTAATATTTGCAATAAAACACATCGGCTCAAATTTGAACAAGTTTAAATGAATAAATATCTTTTTTTGAATGGTACACCCTGTATATTTTCATGTTATTTAATAGAGTAATAAAAACCCCAACAGTTTTGTTCAATATATCCTATACCTATTTATAATAGTTTTTGAGATATTTCAGTTTTTCTTATTTTCCATACTTTTTTACAGAAATAGTCTTCATTATCATAGTAGCCAAGTAAAATAATAAAAAGAAACTACAGAAACAAACAGAATGTGGTTAAATATGATGAAATACATTATTCGTTATATTACAACGGCAATAGTTTAATTAAACATAATGTGAAAAAATTAACACAACAATAACGACAAGGCAGATACATATAATACATAAAACTATTATAAATAGGTATATGATATATTGAAAAAAACTTTTAGGGTTTTTATTACTCTATTAAATAACATGAAAATATACAGGGTGTACCATTTTAAAAAAAAGATATTTATTCATTTTAACTTGTTCAAATTTGAGCCGATGTCTTCAACACCCTGTAGCTTTTATTGCAAATATTAGGTAAAAATTATATTAACTTGTCCTTGGCCTTGCTAAATTCCAAATTTGAATATATTTGTCACAAAATTGAAAACGTTATTTAGGATTGAATTGATGCTTGAAAATGTGACTTTTTTTCTTTAAACTTAATTATCTCAGAAACTATAAAGTTTTGTTATAGTAAACTCTTAATAAAAAAGATTTAAAATTATAAGCTAAATCGAAAATACGATTCGTATATAGGGTGTTCTATTTTAAAAAATAAAACTTTATGCTGTCCTAGTTTTTTGGCTCACCTTGTAGAGTCCTAAATATTTTTAAAATCTGCGTAAAGATAAACTGTATCAAACAATAAATATAGTTTCTTTGTTAATTTCACCGAAAAGGCACAAACCTACTTCATCCAATCGTTGACTCACCCTGTACCACAGACCAACATTATTTCTAAAACGATACCATGGATTTCGAAGGGGTAAGTCAACAGAAACTGTAGTATATCGTTAGCTAACTTCACTCTAAAACAACTGGAGCTAAACAAAATAGTGGTGGAAGCTTTTTTTGCCTTTTCCCAGGCTTTTGACACACAAAATCTTAGCTATGTTGAGGAGAAGCTGTCCAGCTTTGGCAATAGAGAAAAAGCGCTATTCATGTCATTTCTGACTGAAAAAAAATAGAGGACACTTTAACCTCTGAATACAAATTAGCAGATGATGCTTCTCGAACAGTCTGATCCTCGTCGAAGAAAAAACTGACAACATTGTAACTAAGTTGTAAGGGAAAAATACGTAGTCAAATTTCTCAAGACTTACATAGAACCTCAGCTGGGTCAGGCTTGCGCGAAGCCAAGCAAAACATACTTTGCGCAGTTAAAACTAAAGCAGACTATTTATGAATAAAAACTAATGTTATAAATTTGGCGTACGAGTATTAAAAATCCTCGCGATGTTGTCACATATTTTTTGATTAATGTATAAAGTTTTTTTAATTCAAAAAAACTCTTTTTAACAATCCCAATTATTTTATTTGAAGTTTATTCGTTATATGCCTTTTATATTCATATTTGCAAAATACGTTTTAGAAATATTTACTTAAAAATGTATTCCTTATTATAGTTTTTAAATTGCATAACTAGTTTTTTTTATTTTTTACGACCTTTAAAACACACTGCAAATAATTTTGAACCTTCGGGAAATGTTTAAAAGGAACTACTATGTTTTATACCACTAATTTTATTAAGAAAACAGTGACTGCAGTTTCAACTCACTGAGTCATTTTCAAATTGAATTACAAAGGTAGACTAAGTATTCAATACAGAAACATGAGAAAATTTAACAATAAATAAAAACTACCTGACATATTTCATTATTACAAAGGGGAGGTACTAAATTTTGGGAACTATTATTATTTGGCGACAACAAATAACGGGAAAAACCCAAGTTCTGTCTGGTCATTAAGCAAATTTACATTTTTATTGCTACTATGTTTATATATTTCTAAAGATTCAAGAATATTTAACTTTTGGCCCTTTGTTGAATAATGTAATATGTCAGTGTTGCCTAAATCAGGAAAACTGTGGCTGTGTTCTAAGCAATGGTTGGCAAAGCTCGAGTCTGTTTTTTGTAGTCTTTATGATGGGTGGTGTTCTGAAAAGCAAGTTTTAAAGCTTCTACCACTTTGTCCAATATACAAGCTATCACACTCTGAACATTTTAACTTATAAACTCCTGATTTATATAAGTTAAAATGTTCAGAGTGTGATAGCTTGTATATTGGACAAAGTGGTAGAAGCTTTAAAACTCGCTTTTCAGAACACCACCGATCATATAGACTACAAAAAACAGACTCGAGCTTTGTCAACCATTGCTTAGAACACAGCCACAGTTTTCCTGATTTGGGCAACACTGACATATTACATTATTCAACAAAGGGCCAAAAGTTAAATATTCTTGAATCTTTAGAAATATATAAACATAGTAGAAATAAAAATGTAAATTTGCTTAATGACCAGACAGAACTTGGGTTTTTCTCGTTATTTGTTGTCGCCAAATAATAATTAGTTCCCAAAATTTAGTACCTCCCCTTTGTAATAATGAAATATCTGAGGAAGTTTTTATTTATTGTTGAATTTTCTCATGTTTCTGTATTGAATACTTAGTCTACCTTTGTAATTCATTTTGAAAATGACTCTGTGAGTTGAAACTGCAGTCACTGTTTTCTTAATAAATTTAGTGGTATAAAACATAGCAGTTCCTTTTAAACATTTCCCGTAGATGATTAACTACCACATAGTAACGGCTACCAGCATCAATTTTGAACCTTCTAATAAACATATCAAAAAAATTAGAAAAATTTCCTCCATAATTAATAAAAATACCGCATTTAAAATTAATATCCAATATTACTTTTAACTAACTCCCCCGAAGTCCCTTTAAAAGTTACTCCGATTATTATATTTTCGTGTGGACCTCATTCCCATTAAAAAGATATACACCAGTACGAAGAGGAAGCAAAAGAGAGAATAAGCAATTAATGAGGGAAGAGCAAAAGAGAGAATAAGCAATTAAGAATTTTTCAGGAAGTAAACAGCAGCAATTAGAAGATCGATAACGGCGGCTTTATCAATTTTAATTAGATTTCTCAGTTTAAGTTAATTAGTTTTTTATACCGATTTGCTAGTCTACAAAATGGGCCGCAGTATAATTTTTTTTAATTGGTATTTTTTTTGTTCTAAACCAGATCACAGAAATTATCTTTTAAAACTTACTTCAAAAAGAGGGAAATCGCAGTTCGACAAATCAATATATGCTTGCTAGAGTTAATATTACAAGTACATCGAAATTTTTTGCATATATTTTCTTCAAGTGCCATGCTCTTTACAGCAGGCGCGGATCCAAGGAGGGAGGTGGGGGCGGTCGCGATATTTGGAAGTATAAAGCGTTAAAAAGGATTTTAATCCTTGTCATAGGCATTGAAAAGAGGTTTATTTTATCACTAAGTATTTAAGGCATAGAATACTATTTCGGTAATAAACTTAAAATAAAAATTTTTTATTATTTTATTTCTTATGATTTCTTAATAATTCACATACATTAGAAAATATAGATAATTTTGATATATTTAACACAAATCACAACTGTATTTTTATTATTTTTAATTTTTGCATAAAAACCGTTTTAGGCACATTCAGACTAAAACATACCCTTATTCTCTCAAAAAATTCTAAGTTATAATTTAAATACTTACAAAATACCCATTGTCAAAAATAGGAAAAATTAAACATATATAAAAAAAAATTCGTCCATATTTTTTTGGGGCTATCCGTCATTTTATTATTAATTAAAACCATTTTTAGGACATTTGACGTTTCAGATCATTTATTTTTTAAACCATCTGTACAATTACAATTAAACACTAAAAAGGGATTCAAATGTAATTAATTTTTATATGTTACAGTTAAAATTAGACCTACTTATTTTTATTTCTATTGCACTGACATCTTAATTTAATTTACTTTATTATATGGAAATCCGATAGCCCAAAAAAATAAAATAAACGCTACACGCTTAAGAAAAAGACATAAATACAATAATAAAAAATTACGGTTAATTGGAATTAAATTTATATAAAATTAAAGAGTTGGACACACTAAAATAAAAATATATAAAAAAATAAAAATATATATAAACAAACATTAAACAATAAAATACAACAGAAACAAAAATTTTAATAATAAATTGTATTTACACTTGTAAACATTACGTATCTAATTCGTAATCAAAATCAGTGAAGCTATCTTCGCTCAAATTAATTAAAATTGGTTCCTCTATTTCACTGATTATGAGATCGAATTTCCACATTTTGATTTATTCTTTTATTATATGGATTTTTCCCAATTTTCGCAGTAACTTTATTCAAAAAAATCTTTCAAAAGCTTAGTTAAATTACTAATTTTGTAATTTGTGTTATTTCTAGCAACTCTACCTTTTACTTCAGAGAGATATTTCCTTCTCCAACGGACAGTTTCCGGACGATCTATAAGAACATATTTCCTATCTAGTTTTTCCCAGCAAAAATTAAGTTCTCTGAACAATTTCCGAAGCCCAGTTCTTTTAATTTCAGGTAAATCCCGATCTTCATTGATTTTAGTTAGAATTTTGTCGACGGTTGGGATCTGTTGTCATAATAAAATGTATGTACTACTTCTTTTATTGCAGTTTTATCTCTTCTTCCAACGAGGTTTTTCGTCTGCCTGTGATCGAGTGTGGCTTGGGAGTACTAACAATTCTAGTCGTTTTTTTCCTCCTTCAGTATTCGGTACATAGTAGATTTTCCAACTCCTGTCACGTTGGAACACATCTCAACATTATTATCTAGATAGTTTTTCGTTGAGGAAAAAATGCCTTGTTTTAACGATTTTGGAGTAAATATAGAGGTGGAAACCATTATCTTTTGGGTATCTTACTAATCTCAAATAATATATAAAAACCAACGCAAACAAGGTAAATCACTAAGGACACACACAGTAAGGTAAATTTATAAAACCTTATAATATTTAAATACAATTAAATTTAATTAGATTTACGGCAGTCCTCAGTTACCTGCGGCACTGGTACAGGTACGTTGGAGGTTTCGGTAACAGTTTTATTACTCTCTTTAGTTCTTGAATAGAGTATAGGATGTGTATGCTTGCGATCGCCCCCCCCCCCTCCCAAGAGCTCAGAGGTAAGATTCTGCCTTTTATATTAGGAATGTGTATGCTGCTGGCACTCCCCCCCCCCGCGTTGACAACTTGCTTTTCTTTCGATAGCCGCCCCCCAAGAGCTTTGAGTTCAAGAAAATAAACCCGATTCTGCCTCTTATACTAGGAATGTGTATGTTACTGGCATTCCCCCCTCTTCAGTAACTTCAAATTCAGAAAAATAAATACGACGCTACCTTTTACACTAGAAATGGGAATGTTTCCGGTGTCACCCCCCCCCCCCTTCGACAACTTGCTTTCGCTTGCCATACTGTACTTTTGTGATATCACCCCCCCCCCCCAAAGAGGGAGGCTGGATCCTCCCCTGCTTTACAGAGCACACACAAGGTTTCGCTATATGTGACAAAGGATCCATCTCCCTTATTTTTCAAAAATTGGAAAAAAATGTTTTAATAAAAGTTCTACAATCTAAAAATATTTTCTATTATACATGGTATTTCATGACAGCGTGGTGCTCAACAAAAAATAGTTTTTTAATGGGATACCCTACATAGCTTTGCATATTTGGATTCTCCCAAGAACTACCCATATAATAGCACATCTGGTTTTAAATTTTATTGCGAAGTTGTCAACTTTTTCAAAAAATTCACCGAATTTTGAAAAAAAAAACATGGTCTTCTATAATCAGTGCTTGTTTTTCCGACATATTCATTTTTATTAATTGTATACAAAAATACGTTATCCTATTGATATCTAGTTAGTCATGAGTATTAAACGAAAAAAGGAAAAGTTAAAGTAATATTTATTACTTATCTGTCACTAGTAAAGAGTATTGTTTTAACTTGACTGACTGACTCCGTAGCACTACAACCCAGGGTGGGTCTTGGCTGCCTCGACTATCTGCCTCCACCTAGAACGGTCTTGTGCCAGCTCCCTCCATTCTCGCTGGTCAACTTCAAGGATAGCTAGATCCTTGTGGATGTTATCTCTCCATCTAAGCCTAGGACTTCCCAGTGGTATTTTTCCTTGTGGTGCTTCCTCCCATACCCATTTTATTAGTCGATCGTTTTGACTCCTTTGTATATAGCCTGCCCATTGTAGTCTTCTGGACTTTATTTCTTGAATGATGTCAGGGCTTTGATATATTTGCGCAAGCTCTATGTTGCTTCTCATTCTGTGACGGCCTGTTTCAAGGTCTCGGTATGGGCCATATATTATGCGCAGGATTTTTCTCTCAAACCTTCTTAGCAGCTCCGTATCGTGGACTGTCAGGGTCCATGTTTCACTGACGTAGATTGCTACTGGTCGTATTATTGTTCGATAAATTTCGGTTTTTGCCTTTGTAGTGATAAATTTTGACTTAAGCAAGGTTTGTATCGTAAATGTACATTTATTTGCTTGTGTGATGCGCTGTTTAACCTCTTCCTGCATATTATTGTTTGCCGTTATCACTGCGCCCAGGTACTTGAAAACTCGCACATGCTCAAAATTATAGTCATCCATGGTGACGTTCTACGTGATTCTGTCTCGGGCGAGGTTGCGGGAGACATGCATGTATTTGGTCTTTCCTTCATTTATTCGGAGCCCTATTCTCTGAGCTTCTTTTTCTATCTTTATTAAGTTTTCCTTCACATTGACTGTGCTTTCTCCTATCACACCCATATCATCCGCGTAGGCCAAAATAAGTTTAGGGCCACTTGGCCCAAAAACCTCCGCGTCAACTGATACTGTTCTTACGGCTTTCTCCAGTGCCAGGTTAAACAGTACTGGCAACAAAGCATCTTCCTGTTTTAATCCTCTGTTGATAGAAAATGTTTGGCTACACTCTCCTTCAATTTTGAGACAGCTTTTTCCCCCTCCAGGCACGCTTTACACAGTCTAATCAGCTTGTGCTGGATTCCAAATTCTTCCATAGCTTCCCACAACCTTATCCTAATAACAGTCATATGCTTGCTCGAAATCTATGAACAAGGTATGTAAGTTTTTGTTAAATTCCCAACATTTCTCTAGCATCTGTCGGATAGTGAACAGCTGGTCAACTGTTGATCTTCCGCTTCGAAAGCCACATTGGTAGTCTCCGATAATCTCCTCGGTATACGGAGAGAGGCGTTGAAGGAGCACGTTTTAACTTGGTTTATAAAAAAAAGTTGTAATTTTAAATAATAATTTTTGTTTTGGGAGCTAGTGACAACAATGTGCTATTAAAGAAAAGAGTGTATCAACAGCAATTTGCCAACAGACGTCAGTCTGAAAGAAAAACATTTGAGAAACCTATGGAGCGTTTCAGAGAAGAGAAAGCGTGGTATGCGACAAAAATACTTGGAGAAAAAGTTTTTTTAAAAGTAAATATAGGTCAACGGTATCAAATCCACGACTCATATCGAGAAAAAACACCTGTATGTAGAACCATTGATTTTACGTATCTTCCGAAGCACATCTAAGAGTTTTTACTAACCTGAATATTGACAGTGGTCCGCCAATGTCTTGTGTGAAGCGACAAATGTATAAATAAATTCTCTAGGGAGATGATGCTGATGACTTGGACATTTTAGTAATAGCACAGATTTTTTTATCTTACAAATGCGACAGCTTTGGTATACCAATTTTCATTCTTTCTTACCTCGGGGCCTCTATTACACTGGGAAAAATTTTAAATTTTTTTTTCCATAATCTAGACAAATAATTTGGTAATTTAGACTCGCATCACTATTTTTGTTCTTATTATATCTGACAATATTTAAATGCTTATCTTAAGGGTTTTTTAGATTATTTACAAAAAGCCACATTTTCTAAATTTTCAAAGACTTTTGACATGCAGTTATGATAAAACCAAAAAGTTTTTCATGCCAACGTAATCTATAAAGTTAGATTCAACCCAATAGAAATTCGCATAGAAATTTGGTTTTGACCGAAAAGTCTTTTGTTACATCTGGTTAAAATGAAAAAATTTGTGTCGATATTTTTTCCAAATTTTCTATTTCTCCCAGTGTAGTAGCAGGTCGCAAGGCAAGTAAGGTCAAGAAACTTGATTTGTCCCCAAGATCGTTCTATGTGTATGTTGAGCTTTATGATACTGGTTGAAACTACTAATCAGCATTAAAACAGCATTTTTATTATTTTTGATACAAAATGAATTAGTTACAATTTGTTTTTCAAAATAACGATTATATATTGTTTGCCTAATAAGTATTAAAATATTTATATTTTGACCAAATATTAATTCGTAATTAAAAAACTTTCAGTGTTTTTTCAAACATTTATGCATTAAATCGTAAAATCTAATTTAGAAAACGTCTGTAAACAAATACTAAAATGGTAAACAAGACTATTCAGCGAGCCATAAAAACAAAAACTTCAAATCTCTCTTGACTCGTTTTATCCAATTTGAATGGTAACAAAGTTTAGTTATTACTTATTCATTGTTTTCTTTGTATAAATTACAAAAATTCAGTATTTTGAACAAGAAACTCTAAATATTTACTTCTTTGTTACAATGCTTTTAAGGCAGTTATCGGTGTTCACTCGGCCGGAATGTCCGTTTCTTGAAGGTGGCCTAAAAAATTAAAATAGGCCGGAAAATCACAGATAGGGCAACATAGTGATGTGAGAATACGTATTAAAATAACCGAACAATTCGAATATTAACTTAATCGTATTAAACCGAATAGTTCTTTGGCATCCGGAATGCGGAATTCGGAATGTGATGTGCTTCGGTTCTATTGAAATAAATGGAAACATAGTGTCAGAATAAGAATAATTTTATCCTTGTTTCGTTTGTAATAACGCATAAGTATGTCTTGGTCTTCGGAGCGACAAGAAAACGAAGATCGAATCATACGGATGGTGCTCGTTTCATTCGTATTAGTTCGTACTGTTTCGGGTGA
The DNA here is from genome assembly GCA_034092305.1 of Diaprepes abbreviatus. NCBI lineage: Eukaryota > Metazoa > Arthropoda > Insecta > Coleoptera > Curculionidae > Diaprepes > Diaprepes abbreviatus. The sequence goes on along the minus strand of JASJET010000131.1, from coordinate 1,102,073 downwards.
TATGGGAATACGTATTGAAATAACCGAGCAATATTCGAATAGCAAATTAATACGTATTAATTTAGACTCTTCCCTGGCATACGGAATGTGATGATACCGATGATTTTTTATATAACGAACGATGCCCGATGGAAACGGATGTCACGGACGCTGCGGCATCGAATACACTTATTCGTTCACCAGTGCTGGAGATGATTATTATTCTATTATTTTAGGTGCAAGTACTTTTGATGACGCAGAGCATAAAAATATATTTTAAAATTATAAAATAAAAATTCATATATATATATATATATATATATATATATATATATATATATATATACAAAAAAAAGTTTTATTAAAGAAATTAAAACAAAATATATATCATAAAAACATATAAATTTAACGTTAGTCCCAAAAACATATCTTAAATTGTTTTTAATAAATCAAGGAAAACATACATTCTAGTAATATTTAATCTGAACATAAATAAAAAATAATCCCAGATGGTTTTCTTTGAAAATAATATGTACAATATATAAATAAAACAATAATTTTGAACTTAGGTAGAAGTGATACGTCGTTTTCGCAAAATTTCATGCTGCTGACTTCGGTTCATAGTTAAACGAAATAAAGAGCCAGGATTATTTTTTAATTCTGTGGATTGGCTTATACATGGAATCTCATCTTGGTAAAAAAACTTCAGGGATATTTTTTACTGCTTGGAGTTTAACAAAACCTGAAATATGAACTTGAATCTCATCGGTAACATTATTTTTATTCATTTCTTCATGGTACAGAAGTGGACGTATTTCAGAAATATATATTTTTTTAAATTACCAATAGTATTTTAAATATTTTAATTTTCGATTACACAACCGACATAGGGGAAATTTACTATTTGATGAATTGGCAAAAAAAAACAATTGATTTTTGTGTGGGAGCCATGATGTAAAACCTAAAATTTGACGCGGCGCCTATGTCTAAATTTTTACTAAACCACTGTTGTCCAATTCCCCATCTAGAGCCGCGAGGAGTTCAATTCGTATTAATTCGTAATGTTTCGTCAACATTCCGCAATTCGTATTGTTAAACAATCCGAATATTACATTCATCCGGATCCGTATTATTCGAATATCAAAATCATCCGAATATTTACAACACTAGGGCAACATCGTTGGCGTAAGTGTTTATATTCCAAAAAGAATTCGTATGAATGCCGATTGCACACGAAGCCAGGACAGTAAGCCAGTCCAGTATTGCCAACCCTACCGTTTTAACGGGAAATCTACCGTTATACCCATTTTCATATGCGATTTACCGTTTTTTTTCTCACCGTTTGGGTAATAACTTATTATATATTTATTTAAAGTAGTTACAAAAAACTGTTGCTATTGCATAATATTATTATATTAATTATAAAACAGCTACACTACGAAATCTAAAGGATTTCATGCATAAAGGCCCACGAGTTTCCTTCAGTTCACTAGGTGGCGCTCCACTGCACACGTAAGCCAGTTGTTAATCTATCCTTGTTTACCAGTGCAATAAAGAAGAACAGTAGGGTCTTGAAAAGTTAGACTGGCATTCTATCTACTGTCCTGTCTCGACTACTGGCTTGCAGTGTTGCCAACCTCACCGATTAAGTAAGTCAGTTGTTTTTTATCTTTGTTTACCAGTACACAATAAAAAAGAATGAATAGATACAAATCTGACTTATCACATTTAGAACAGATTTGGTATACAGAGAGGTTGGTAGAAATTACACAATTAATATTCTCAATTTTCCTTTTTCACTCAAAAAAAACGGGAGTAGTGATAATAATGTAATGAAAAAATACTGTGGGGGGATAAAATGAGCTCTTAACCGTTTAAAAGAAAACTGTTTTGGTTGCCATCTATCGGATTGGAGAATAACTGGTAGAGTATTAACATGCACCAATTTTACCGTACGTTAACGTTATTTATTACAGAATTTGTGGCCATTCGAAAGATTAAAGGATTGTTTGCTAAAACTAATTAAATCTCTTTTATTTTGTCTTTTGTTAATCAAATTCAGTGCCACTTGCTTAAAAGGGAAAATATGGGGTAAATATTGAGATATATAAAGCATCTTTATTAAACTGAGAAACCTACAAAAAATTATGTAGGTTTAGTAAATGAGATGAAATAGAGAAAAGCAGGTTTGAAACTCTGTAAGTTAAAAAAATTGTGTGAGTTACCATTTGATGTGTAATAAATATTGAAAATAATCGTTATCTAAAAATGAATTGAAAAATAATACAAAACTAATTGGGTCCGTAATGAATAAAACTTTTTGGAATCTATCACACATTGAAAATTTTTCAGCATAGTCTAGACTCGTTCTCAAGGATTTTCTTGATTTTTTACTTTCGGTAACAAGTTTTTCTAATTAAAATACTCTTTCATAAAGGTGCTTTGGACGATAGCTTAATTTTTCGTGTAACTTCAACTTGCTTTAACAGGCCTATTTTTTTAAAACTAAATTTGGGCATTCAGAACATTATAAACTAGAAAAAGCAGTTTAATAACAGACAATTATAAAGAAAAGATGGCTTAATATTAATTTAGTGGAAAAACTTAGGTATACGTTTTACTATTAAAATAGAGCTTTGCACTTATTAAAAGTTTTTTTCAATCTAAGTATTGGAAGGTTTTTAGGGGCGTATATTACGAATCTAAATATTTGTTTGGTATTATTTCATCCAAAACTGATATTTAGAGAATTCTTAGAATCAAAAAATATTTGGTAATTCAATTTAGTACGGTTTAATCCATATGAATGGAGACAGAGCTAATGTCGAAAATTATCGTGAAATTTCCAAATTTTAACTATTTAGTAAGATTTTTGGGGGTATTGCTTACCAAAATATGTATCCTCTTTTTAGGCATGTGTTAGCAACTTCACAGCATGGCTTTATGGCAGGTCGATCGACTACTACTAATCTGCTTGTTTATGAGCAGTATTTGGTGGAGGCTTTGGAGGGGAGGTCTCAAGTGGGTGCTATTTGCACTGACTTCTCCAAGGCTTTCAACAAGGTTATCCATCAGCTTCTTATTTACAAGCTGGAAGGCTTGGGCATCCATAGATCGTTTCTACAATGGATAAATAGTTACCTATCTGGTAGAGTACAGCGAGTAATAATTAATAACTGTAAATCATCTGATATATGTGATACCTTTAGTGGATGCTCACCTTATTCCGCTCCTTTTTAACGATATTGAGGATATCATAACTTTCAGTAGATGTCTTCTTTATGCAGATGATTTAAAGATATTTCGGGTTGTCGGGAGTAGCAACGATTGCGAGGGCATTCAGCAGGATCTAGCTCGATTCTCTGAATGGTGTAAGTTATATTTTATGCACCTTACTGTTAATAAATGCTCCATTATAAGTTTCTATCGTAAAAGGGATTGGGTAACTTTTGATTACTTTCTTGATAATAACATGATTAATCGCGTTGAATGTGTTAAGGATCTGGGTGTTACATTTGATCGGGCCCTTTGCTTCAACACAAGTATTGGTAATATTGTGAACAGGGGTTTGACGTTGCTCGGGTTTGTGAAGAGAATGCTTACAGATTTTAATAGTGTAAACTGTTTTAAAGTGACATACTGCTCTGTAGTTCGATCAATCTTAGAATATGCGTTCCAAGCTTGGTCACCTCATTATTTTACATACAAAGAAAAAGTGGAAAGAGTACAAAGAAAGTTTTTAAGTTTCATTTCCTTTAAACAAGGAATGCAGCAGTATATGATGATACTGCCGATGCTTTGAGGTTGTTACCATTGTGTGTGAGACGCATATATTTTGACCTAGTTCTACTTTATAAGATTGTTAACTCTTGTATTGATTCTCCTAAACTACTCAATAATATTGGATTATCGGTTCCTCACAGAGCTTTTAGAGCGCACAATTTATTTGATGTGATATATCACCGAACGAATTATGGCATTAACAGTCCTATTTCTCGAATGTGTAGGGAAATGAATTCAGTTCTTACCGAGATTGATATTTTTCATTTGCCAGTTAATGTCTTTAAATTAAAATGTTTACAATTCTTGAAAAATTAGTTAATATTGTCAATTGTCAATACTTGTCTTTTGAAGCACTTTAATGTATGTTTAGATTTGTAAGTTTTTTAATTCTGATTGTTTTAAATAGTGGTTGTATCTTTTATTTTTGAAATGGATTATATTTATTTGATCCGTTAGTATACTATTATTATTATTATAAGAACTTTGATAAAACGGATACTTTTTTGTGACCTTAAATGCTACGTATCTCGCTTACTGCTTACTTCAAATAATTTATGTATATTATGTAAAATTACAAAAAAAATTGAACTGAGTTTTAAAATGGCGCTAAAAAGCGAATAATCAAAATATAAATATTTATATTAAACTGAAATTTTTTAAGTCGGTCTCAAATTTTTACCAAATCAAAACAAATAACTACTAACACGAGATACAAGCAATTACGAGGAAAGTGATTCTCAATATTTTTGTGTAAATCACATTTTATCAAGTGTTAATTTGTAAACAACTTCAAGAATTTCAATTTCATATCAAAATTTATAAAGGGTGTTTTTTATAGAGGTATAGAACTTTAAGTTGGCAATATTTTTTTAACTGGCGGCCATTTTGTCAGCTGTCAAGTGATTTATGTTTAGTTTGGTTTGGCATTTTAACATGAATAGACTGACGCCTGAACAACGCTTCCAAATTGTGCAAATTTATTTTGAAAATCATTGTTCTGTTCGAAATACGTATCGCGCACTACGTCCATTTTACGGTCAACATAATCGTCCATCAGAGCAATTAATTCGATTAACTATGGAACGTTTTCGCACCACGTTTACTCTAAATGATAATACGCATCCACAGAGACGTCGTACAGTGCTTACAGAAGAAGTCATTGCTGCTGTAGAGCGTAGCGTAGAGGAAGACCCGAATCAGTCTATCCGCCATCGTGCACAGGAATTGGATATGTATCCATTCACTTTATGGAAGATTTTGCGGAAAGATCTTGGTTTGCGTGCTTACAAAATCTAACTCGTGCAAGAATTGAAGCCACACGATCACCTAGCAAGGCGTAGATTCGGTGAATGGGCCCAAAACAAGATTGCCGTTGATCCCGATTTTCATAAGCGAATTTTGTTTAGCGATGAAACTCACTTTTGGTTGAATGAATACGTCAATAAACAAAATGCCGTATTTGGAGTGATGATAATCCTCAAGTGTATGTTAAGACACCGTTACATCCAGAAAAACTGACTGTTTGGTGTGCTTTATGGGCTGGTGGAATCATTGGTCCCTACTTCTTTAAAAACGATGCTGGTCAGAACGTTACAGTCAATGGTGACCGCTATAGAGCCATGATTACTGACTTTTTCGTTCATCAATTGAACAACCATGATGTGCAGGAGCTGTGGTTTCAACAAGACGGTGCAACATGTCACACAGCTCGTGCCACAATTGATTTATTGAAGGAAACGTTTGGTAAGCGCATAGTTTCATGTTTCGGACCCGTGAATTGGCCTCCAAGATCGTGCGACTTAACGCCGCTAGACTATTTTCTGTGGGGATATGTGAAGTCGCTAGTCTACGCCGATAAGCCCGAAACGATTGATCACTTGGAGGACAACATTCGCCGCGTTATTACCGATATACGGCCACAAATGTTGGAAAAAGTCATCGAAAATTGGACCTCCAAATTAGACTACATCCAAGCCAGCCGTGGCCGTCATATGCCAGAAGTCATATTTAAATTATAATGCCAGAAGTTTATCTTTCGAATAAAGTAAATTTCATGTCAATTTAAAAAATTCATCTTTGTTTTATTCCATTTAGAAGTTCTATACCTCTATAAAAAAAACACGCTTTTTCGCTTTTTAGCGCCTTTTTAGAAATAAGTTCAATTTTTTCATAGGAATTTTATTATGTATTGTTTCAGTTGATAATTTTCTTTCTATTTAACTAGATATTTTTGCAGATATACTCGTGTCAAATAAATGAAGAATTGGACAGTCAAAAATTGACAACGCAACTTAAGTTACTTAATTTTACTGAAAGTAAGTCACAACGATTTTGTTTTCAAACAACATTTGCTACATTTTCAAGGCATAAAACGGTATTTACAACCGTTTTTCCTTAAATCTTCTTTGGTCGTAGAAAAATATTCAAATAAAATTCAGCTTTACAGAACTTTTATTATGGACGAAAAATTTAAGATATTAAAAATACCCCTGAAAAAGTGCTGATTCAAATTTGAAGTCAAAATTGTTTTAACACTTATAATAAGTTATAAAATATTCATATGAAGAAAACTTTTGGAGTGATCTAAGAGTATCCTGCAGGGCTTGTGCATAAAAGTATCAAACAGTTTTATTTAGAAAGTTAGAAAAAAATAAAAAACTACAAATTTTCTCCGACCTGTTTCTATTCAATTTTAACGGCAGCAAAGTTTACTTATTCATTGCCCTCTCTCTCTCTCCAAAAATAACAGAAATTCCGCATTTTGCACAAGGAACTTTAAATATTTAACGAATCCGTCTTTTCCAGAAGAGGGTTGTTTGAAAGAATGGCAAGGGAGCATAGGCACGTGTGCGAAATTTATATTTTAAGAATGTTTTTGTAGCTACTTTTATTGAAGAAAATGGATTTTTTAACGTTGTGAAAACTAGTTTCAAAAAATTAGCTACATAGACAGACAGATTGTTAATAATTTATACTTAAATATTGAAATAACTTAGCCAAACACTAACTTATTATACATTTTTGATATCAGGAGGAAAATACCTTTCATTCTAGTAGAGAATACACAAGGTGTCCCATTTAAAAAATTAAATTTTTCTTTGTTTCTCAACTTTACGATGCATTACTGTTTTTATAAACAAATATAAAAGATATTTTGGAAGAAATCTTACAACTTCCATATTTAAAGTTCTATCTCTTATAATAAAGTCTCTAGGGACATATATATATATATATATATATATATATATATATATATATATATATATATATATATACATATATATATATATATATATATATATATATACATACATATATATATATATATATATATATATATATATATAATTACACACAAGTCTTAACAAATAAATTCACATTTTAAAATTACAAACAACAATCAAACATCGTTAAGCTTTGCAGAACGATGACATACCCCTCGATCTAACGTCATATGCATGTACATTTCTATTATAATTTATATGAACTTGTAAATATGTAGGAAAACTACCCGATCTGATTTTAAAAATAAAGATCAATGTTTAATAGTGAAAGAAATCCTCCACTGACAACCACTGCATTTCTCGCAACACGTAATTAATTGATATTCTTCTTGTACCTGAGAGTATAACTCTCATGGTTCTATTTCGCAATTTTTGAAATCGTACCTTTTTATTCTGATTAAGCAGAAACAAAATTGTGAAGCAATAAACAAAGTGCGGCAATACCAGGGTGTTAAGCAGGATTGTTTTAGTCCACATTGTCAAAAAATTAGAACATTTGTAAATATAGTTAATTTTATAAGAGATTATTTTCATTAAGTTATTCGAATGTTCTTTAAATTCATTAAAATTGTCTATCTATGATTACTCCTAAATATTTAAATTTTTCCACCATTTCTACTATTTCATTACCTACTTTAATAATAAGATCTTCACATGAAGAAGTTCTGTAATCATTCTCATTGCTGATTATCACGAACTTGGTTTTTTCCATATTTATTTTTAATTGGTTACAAGAATACTACCAATATAAATTTTGTAATGTAGAATTAAGTGTGTCAACCAATTGAATACCATCAAAACCAACAAGATATAAAAGAACATCATCTGCAAAAAGAGGTATACAAGAATCATCAGATGTATTCACTATATCGTCAATATATAAAAGAAATAACAATGCACCCAGCACACTACTCTGTGAAAATCCCATGGTGTTTTCAATCTCGTCAGATACTACATCATTTAATTTCAATCTTTGTTTTCAATTAATTAAGTTATTGTTCATAAATTGCAACACTTCACCCTTTGCACCGACACTTTCTAATTTTTTAAATCGTCTTTCTCTATCCAAAGTCTCAAAGGCCCTCCTCAAATCCAGAAATACAGCATCCGTAATAAGATTTTGATCGAAACGATGTTTCCAGTCATTAAGAACATACTACACTGCAGTTTCACAGCTATGCTTACCCCGAAAACCAGATTGCATATTATTTATAATTTTTTTGGCTTTTGTGAACTCTAACAGCTGTTTCATCACTAATTTTTCCATGACTTTTTCAGCACAACTAAGCATGTTAACAGGTCGCAGATCAACAACCCTGTGAGAATTATTTACTTTAGGAACCGGAACTTTACATGCAAAAAATGATCAAATTAAGAAGTGTATTGTCAAAGCAGCTCTTTAAAAACACAACATTTATATCATCTGATCCATTTTTATTTGGTAGCTCAAAAACAATCTCCTGAATTTCCTCAACAGTAACAAGCTTAAAGTTCTCCAAATATCTGGGTAAAATTGGAAAATCTGGTCCAGACTATTGCTCGAATACTGGTAACATAAAAGCAGTTTAATGAACTTGCCATATCATTTGGATCTAAAATTATTATGTCATCAATTTCCAGTTGCAAATAACTGTTAGTTTTACCCTCATTGGGAAACAAAATTTTGAAATATTCCACATTGCACGGGAATTGCTTTTATTTTTATAATATTCTTTTTTTTTCCTAAAGCATAACATTCACCGCAATATTTCTTTTTTGTTTGTAGATCTCCAAATATAACTATACATTTATATATCTATTTTGATGTAACAAAAAATCTACCAATAGCCCTGACCTAAAGGCCCATCAACATCCACCCAGTAAGACACACCATAAAAGAAAATTGTAAAACTGTTAATCGTTTTCGATATTGCCGGATGTTGGCAAGCGAGGCCACCTTACGTATGAAGTAATTATCGTCATATATCTTCTTCCTCTTATGGTGCAGTCTCCATTAATGAAGGTTGGTGACAATTTGGGCAAATTGTGTTCGGTCTTGGGCTGCTCTGAATGAAGCGTGGGCTTCTAAGTCAGTTCATTCTCTGATGTTCCTAATCCACGAGTGCTTGTTGCGACCTACTTCCGGTTTTTCCTTGATCTTCCCCTGCATTATCAGCTGCAGGAACTGGTACTTCGTGTTACCGAAGATGTGTCCAAGATAGGCTGTCTTTCGGCGTTTGACGATCTGTAGCACTTCTCTTTCTGTGTTCATACGTCTAAGGACCTCAGCATTGGTTATTCGGTCAGTCCATGGAATTCGCAATAATCTCCTTAAGACCCCACATCTGAAATGCCTCCAATGGCGGCCTTCAGTGTCCATGTCTCCTCACCATACATCAGTACCGAATGTACGTAACACTCAAAACGATAGCGCAGCTCTTCAAGTCGAGAAATGTTGTTCTAGCCTGTTCTATTCAGCTACATATCTCCACGTCTGGTTCCAGATCAGCTGTTATCCAGCTCCCAAAATATTTAGTCGTCATATACAGGTGTGGAAAATCCGAAACAGAACCTTTAAAAAAGGGAATGTAACAGAAAGCGACGAACAACCCGTTTAACCATGTTGAAGAAGTGAAATAAAAACATTCGTTGTATCGTAGCTTGCTTTCTGGTTTCCAGCAAAGATGGTTGGCGGGGTCGTCAAAACACAGTGGGTTGAAAGCATAAAAATCGGATCCAACATAGCAGACTAAAACTTTAAAATCATGAAAATAAATTCGAAAAACGTCTAATGTGGTTCAATAGCTGTTAAATATGCAATTTAAAAAAAATAATAATAATAATTGTATTTCTATGAATAAAATATTGCGCTTGAGTCCGAGGTGCATTTTAAAAATAATACTAAAATAATAATTACGTGGATATCGATAATCGTTAAAAAGGGAAAAATACTTTTTCCTCTCTGCTTAGGACTTCATAACAAATACCAATGCAAATAATTTGTAAGTAATATAATATTTATTGATTTACACAAATGAATAAATAACACGACTGTAATAAAAATAATAAGTATAACTTTTTAATCATTGCCTTCTTTGTTAACAGCTCTTTTCTCATTCTCCAATACGTACGAGTTGTTGTCCGAATCCTTACGATATCAAAAAACAATGTAAGGATCCATCGAAGCCAAAAGTTTTGGAATACATCCTCTATATTTTTCTCGAAAAGATTTTCGAGAAAAATATCTAGTCTAAGCGATAGTTTCTTATTAACTTGTCCGTTGATTTTTGTGCATCTTTCGATAGTTCACATATCGGTAATATTGCAAATGCTATGATCTCTGGTCAATGGAGTAAGTAATTTGTGGTTTCCTGTTGGCATGTTGTACCAAGAATATCCTTTGAAGAATAATCTTGCTGTTTTGAAGTTTGTATTCCCAAATCTTCTCTATTGCAGTTTAATATCCGCTTCCAATAGTTTGCAAAATGACGGGAAACCGGAGGATCAGTTTTCGCTTTACTCTTGTTATAATGGCTGTAGCTTAAAATACTCCGTATTTACTGGGACACAGTATCAATGTTGTTGAACTGAGATGTTGTTTGGCAGAGGTAACAACGTTGGACCGAGTATCATCAGTATCAGAAATATTCGGATCAGTGAATTTCATTTTGTACTGGCTCTGACCTGACGTTCCATCGAAGCCCCATTTACAAATGAAACTATCTACAAATCTAATTTATCGATTTGTTGAAGGGCTTCTAATTGGTGCAATGTAATTCGATCCACTGTATGTTCCAGTAAGCCTTGGAATTTAACCTCGGCTTTTGATTTAGTAAAAGTTAGATACTCGTCATGTGGATAACATACTATTTGTATTTTACACACCAGAATAAGGCGAAAATATATTACTTTCTCGACAATCCAATGTCAAATATAAGAGCGGCGCACAAATGTAACTGGGTGCGACGCAACAACAACACTGTTACCTTTGACCTGAGACGAAACTTTAGAAACAAAAGACTGGCCGTTCATATTACCGAAGTTTAATAGAAACGTTATATAGCCAACCTTCTATTTTAAATTTCTTAACTAGAAATTATTTTGGCCGTTTCTCAAATTCTAACACACTAAGCCCGTCTAACTTCTTTCAGATTAGTTCGGAACAGAAGATCGTAGAGAACACCTACGCGCAATATTACCCCCCGCTAACTTCCGTGCCACACGAAGACGAGCAGTACCTTGAAAAAAATGATAGGGTATTTTTACTTTTCTTCTAAACTTGTGTTTCCTGGTCTTTTGGAAAAATTTCTTGAGTTATTCTCAATTTGTAACAGCAATATTTGTTCCGCTTTAAAATATTCCAAACTATTCGAGCATTCATATCAAGTTTTTCGGCAATTACGGTACTATTGCAAGGAAATTAAATTTTTGCTAAACTACAAATGTCAGTCTCCCAATTTGCTCGTTCTTCAGTAATTTGAGAAACCGGTTGCTCCTTATTATTATCAGTGCATTTTTTATAAATTTTTAAACAACCTGTTGTCTTAAATTTTTTAATAATTTCCGAAATTCTAAATTTTCAAGGAACAGGATGATTTTCGCACGTAAATGCAAATCTTCCGATTATTTACCAGAATAGTAGCACTTAATAATCTGCTCTTTTTGTTCCGTGGAATAAACTACCATTGTAACAAAAAAATTTGGCGTGAAACATGGTACTTACGCTTCGATGGCCTGAATGAAAGCAAATAACTTGGAATACTCTTGTTGTGCTAGGGCGTGGCGTATGCTGCCGCCCGCTCTCACCGCGCCAGCATTGTATTACCCCTCACCCTAGGGCCAAACATGTAATTTACACGCATCTCGATGCTTACGACTGTCTCATTCTAATTTGATGAATAATATAGTATTTTCTTTATCTTACTTAAGAAACGTCCAGGTTCCGGTTTGGATTTTCCAGACCTGTATAACGTAACTTATTAATAGACTAGTAGAGTAAAGGTGACGGCATTAGATTTGATTGTAATTATGAAATTTTTATTCTCGCTTTAGAATTTAATTGCAAAAAAAGTAAAAATGGTTATTATTTTAAATAAGATTTTATAATAATTATGCAATTTTTATTCTTGCTTTAGTTTAATTTCCTCAAAAATATATGGGGAGGCTTAGCTTCCCTTGCATGCTCTGAGGAGCCGCCAATAAAAGTGCTGCATCCTCTGTTTTGATTTTTATTTGCCAGTTTTGATAATTTCTACTTCCTAGTATTCTTTACGAGTAAAATTTGATCAGATTTGAGATATCCAAAATGTCAAAAAGGACCCTTTATTATATAATTTTTTTTAATCTTCTCAATGGACCTCTATTAACTATATATATTTTTTTATTTTAGGAAATCGATCTGCAAGGATTCTGTGAATTCGTCGACACCTATCTGGAAATTGAAACTCCCAGAGACCTCTGCAAACACCTGTTCCTGTCATTCGTCAGAAAAAGCGTTAAAGTGGAAGGTAAAGCGTTTAAGGAGATGACAGTGCTTAGTTCTACCACGGCTTGTGCCCCAATAACATCGCATAACAAAGGTTACTAACATTTTTTTTTGACATTTCCTTCAGTGGGCTATAACGGAAAACGAAAACTTCTCTAAAATTCTTAAGGGAATTAGAATCTCTTTAAAATCGGTCGTAAGAAGATGGAAAACCATCTACGGAAACAGTACACAGAGAATAAAGCTCGTTTATTGGTTTGAAATAATGATTTTCATATTTCTAACCCGTTGGGCAAGATTACGTCCTTTGTATATTTTAAGTAGCGGAAATTAAAATGTTTTCTACTAACGATTTCATTTATGCCTATCAGATTCATGGACGCCTAGTAGGGAGCAATCTGTCTAAAGAAAATCCAATAAGAATATAGCTAAATATACACTTTTGAACAAAAAAACTGACAATATTTGAATATCTTTTTAAGTTTTGTATGGGTTTTAATCAGTTTTTGTCGTCTTAGGCGCTTTCATTTTGACAATTATCTTATATTGCATTTGTAAAAAGATGTATTGAATTTGATGTTATATAGAGTAAAACCAAAAGTTGCATTTTGCGGCAAATTTAACACCTTGTGAGAGCATTGAACGACAAAATGTCTTGCCAATTTAATGAATTTTTAAGCCTCTTATTATTTTTTTAATTATCTTCAATAGTCAGGCAACTAAAAAATAAACATTAGGAGCAGTTCTCTAAAAGAATGGAAGGAGACTTCTATAATGTACAAAAACAAATGTGGCGACTGATAAGACAATAGCGCAAAGAAATATCTGAACTCTCCGAAACAAACAAAATATCAGAGGAGAAATGGATAGACTACCTAACAAAATTATTTGAGGGAGATGCTAACACTGGAAAAACCAACATACCAGCAATAAGGAATAATGTGGAAGTCACCATTCAAGAAGTAGAGAAAGCTATAAAATCCTTAAAAAATAGAAAGTCTCCCGGACAAGACGGAATTCATAACGAATTGTTGAAATACGGAGGACAGCGACTAACACAGGAACTCACAAGCTTCATTCGAAAAATCCTGACACAATGCAAAGTACCAGATAGGTAGAGAATCAGCACAATAATGCTTATGTTTAAGAAAGGTGACAAACAAGAACTAGGGAACTACAGGGGTATTAATCTACTGGACACAACTCTGAAACTCGTTACGAAAGTAATCAAAAATAAAATTAATTCGGTTACAACACTGAAAGACGAACAGCAGGAATTTAGATCAGGAAGGTCTTGCGTGGATGCAGTATTTACTCTACGACAGATAGTCGAAAAATCTCTAGAATACAATAAACCAACATTTTTATGCTTTATAGATCTAACAAAAGCATTCGATCGCATAAAGCTAGATGACGTAATCCACCTGTTATATAAGAGAAATATTCCTATCAATATAATTCAGACCATCGAAAACATATACGCAAACAGTAAAGTTCAGATTCGCACTAACGGTAAATTATCAACACCCATACCAGTCAACAACGGTATTAGACAGGGAGACTTGCTTAGTCCTTTGTTGTTTAACATGATAATGGACGAAATAATAAAGGAGGTGCGACTTGGTAGAGGATATAAAATGGGTGATACAGAAATAAAAATTCTCTGTTACGCTGATGACGCTGTGATATGTGCCGAAAATGAAGACGACCTCCAGAGATTGTTAAATACCTTTAATCTTACAGGAAGAAAATATAATGTGATTATCTCAGCCGAAAAAACTAAATGTATGACAACCTCAAAAGAACCCCTCCGATGCAAACTAGAACTAGACGGTCGAATAATACAACAAGAAATAAGTTTCAAATATCTAGGAATCGACATAACTAGTTATGGCAACATCGAAGATGAAGTAAGAGGGCAGGTGGCCAAAGCAAACAAAGTAGCGGGTTGTCTCAACGACGTGATCTGGCGAAACAAACACTTACAACAAGAAACAAAGGTTCGGATCTACAAAACCACTATTATGACATACACCTCAGAAACACGGCCAGAGACAACAAAAACGAAACAACTATTGGAGACTACAGAAATGAGAATACTTCGACAAATAACAGGAAAAACGCTACTAGACAGAAAAAGAAGCGATAACATCAGGCAATCATGCAACACAGACTGCATTAATGAGTGGGTCCTACAACGTAAGACACAAGGGAACAAACACATAAGCCGAATGACAGAGGATAGACTGGTAAGGATCGCACGAGATAAATCGCCTAGTGGTACACGCAGTAGAGGTCGACCACGGAAAAGGTGGAGCGATAATTTAAGTCCAGAATGAGGAAAATCGAAGAAGGAACAGGTCAGGGACCTATTATCGAAGGTAGAAGAAGAAGAAGAAGAAGATCTCCAATATTTGTATTCTAAAGGAAAAAAAAAGAGGAAATTATGAAAAACATTACTAAAAATGAAAAACATTGCTGATAATTAATTATTATCTCTTAATGGGTTGAGGGCAGTTGGTCTACTGAAATTTCGTGAAATTAAAATACTTTTGTTTTTTTCATCTAACGTTTCGGTTTACTTTATTTAAACCATCTTCAAATATGACCTTTTTACCTGGAAAGAAAGAAAACAAAACATGGTCTTTTTGATGACATTTCTTTTACCTTAAGGGCTATTTACATGTGAACAATTTGGTAAAAATGAATTTTACGTGAAAAATTTTTGGGATATTTGTGAATATATAAAAAGTAAAATAATCCCCTGAGCCTATACAGTATATCCCACGAAGAAATACCGCAATCGATTTATCAGAGAACAGACTTTGGAAAACTTTTAAAATTTAGCAGTTTACTAAAGTTGACGGGGACAATTGGGCTAAAATATTTTCAAGATGGTGGCACTATAAGTTATTTCATCAAAATGGCGTTTTGCAGGTCTAAACATAACTATCAATTTCTCCTATATGATAGCCTTTATTATTTAACTGAGGCTGATTTTCTTCTAGAAGAGGATCTACTTGATGTACTGCATTGACATTTTGATAATAAATAAATACAGGGTGATCAAAAAATAACATTAAATATTAACTTGAAAAAATCTTTAAGGTCATTTTTTTTTAAATGTTAACCCCTATTTCCATAATTATATCTTATTTAGCATTAAAAATAAGGTTATCAATTCAAGTTTTTGAAATATTGGCAATTTAACATTTTTGTATCGTATAAACGCTTGCCACGAAGGCGAAACACGACGAAAGAAAACAATAGAGCACTACAGAAATGTCACTATTTCCTGCCATTTGACAATTATTAATAAAAATCATGCTGGGGCGATTAAATTTTACTTACGAATATTATTTCAATTTGTTCATTATCTATTTCGAATGTAACAAAGTTTTATCGAGGACATGCTGATCCAGATAAATAGGAATCGTCACGGAACGGTGTTAAACGAATATTTGAAATTTTCAAAAATTTCGGCACCGTTAAGGCGAAAATGCACACAGTGGAAACTTATTCTCAATGATGAATATGTCTAGAATGCATTTTTGGGATATTTTGCGGTATATCTTAGGACATCATTAAGACAAGTGGCTTTACAAATAGGAAGAACTCAATACATAGAATTCTGTTGAAACATAACTTCCATTTGCCGAAAAGAGTGCAATTTTTCGAATTTATATTGATGATACAAGACGACCTTCGATTTTTAGACAACATAATTTAGACTGATGAAACAAAATTTACGAAAAATTACCTTTTTAACAGACACAATTTCCATTTTTATAGTAATTCAAATCCTCATGAAATAGGATTACGAAATGTTCAAGAGACCTTGCAATTTAACGTATTTTGTGTTGTGAGAAATACTGGAATATTAAAACTACATTTTTATGTAGAAAAAATAAACAGTAATTAATTAATAATATAAAGCAAACTATGTTCCCATTTTAAATTATGTATTAACTTTTGTAGAAGAAAGATTTTGAAATATTCTATTCTCTGACTAAACATGTTAAATTGCCAAAATTGCAAATATTTCAAAAACTGCAAATTTTTGGAAATGATAACTTTATACAAAGTTATCATTTTTAATGCTAAATAAAATAACATTGAAAAATAGAAAATAAATATAATTCTGCATTTTTTCCGGTGTGGTAATAAAAGAAAATTATTTTTTATGCTTTTATTTTTAGAGTGTAAAACTTCTTTCATTTATTGTTGTTCTTGTCAGTTTTGTCAGTGTTTCGGAGGTATAACTTTACTTTTTTTTTTAATTTTTTTGACCACACTTGCTATGATTTTAGGGATACATTCCCATACACCCCCACCGGTTATTTTATACCTAGGCTGAAATTACACCGGTCTCCCTAACAGAGCTGGCAACGTTTCTTTGAATATACATTTCTATATTTCGTTATATTTTTCAAATTGGCTTTTTGCAGTCCCTTTGGATATATAGGCGCCCATGATAAACAATTGGCATATTAAAAAACACTTTATATAGGATGCTACAATACAAACTCGAGCCTAAATTTGATGATCTTGATAACCGTAAAATATACAGGGTGTCTCTAAAAAACCTGTACAAAACGCTAACGCAAATTTCTGAAGGTAAAATACAGGGATTTGTTCCCCGATTTATTTTAATTCAAAAGTTAATAGTTTAGTATAAAGAGGGTGTTAAGGTTATAATTTTCAATTTTTTTTTTCATAAATATATTTTTTTAGGGTTTTGATTACAGATTCAATGTACAATTCAGGGGCGCCACCAGCAACACTTTGCCTGCATCTACAGCTTCATAATTTTTTTTCATTATTTGCAGGTATATTCAATTTCTAATTAAGAATACTTTTAAGAATTCGGGACTGGAGAGTTTGAGGTGAAATAATTCTATCCGGTTTTCATTACACCAGTTAATTATTTTACGGAGTTCAAATTGCAAAGTTAAGCAATCATTAACATTCGGAAAATGTTTAGGTCATCTGTATAAAGAAGAAATTAGCAATTCTTAAATATATCTATGAGGACGTTAACAAAAACAAGGAACAAAATCGGATCCAGGTGTGAACCTTAAGGTATGCCTGAAATTACTTCAATCTCTTTAGATGGAACACTATTTATTTCAACTATTTGTGTGCGGATATGAAGGTAACTCGATAACCTTGATAATAAAAGACCTTCCACATCATATAACTTAAGCTTACCGATGAGAATACGAGTACTGTGGATTCACTCGGTCAAAGGCTTTTTTAAAATCGTGGTATACTCAGTCGACTTGAGCAGCCAAATCTAAAGCGGAAGAATACTATTGAGAATAAGTGCATACATTTATTTGACAGGTGCGATGAGGCAAGAAGCCATGTTAGAGGTCAGAAAGAATAGTTTTTAGATTCAAAATACGTTTATCGATGACTATAGTCAAGAACTTTTGCCATGCAGTCCAGACCAAATATCGGATGGAAATTGCTTACATCAGCTCTGCATTTTTTGTGAAGTGCTGATTCCATATGTTAGAAAATTGATTTAGGTTTGAAGAACGCTGATAGATATAACTAAAGGGAGAAGCCAAAATTGTTCCACAGTTTTTTATGAAGAGGGGGGATATCGTCTGAACCAGCACCTTGGAGTCATCGAGTTCAATTAGAACTATTAATATCTATATTTTGCAGATTTATGTTATTAATGGGAAGAATATGTGTAAGCTTTGAGAGGGTCAAATTTGTTTTAGAAAATACTGACTGAAGAAGAAGTCGAGGAATTAATCTATAATTAAATGTGGTCAGTCGGTTAAGGACGGGCTTATGGCTAGGACGCCGAAGATCGAGCAAAAAGTTTTAGAACGAGTTGAAGAAAATCCGGGTCTGAGCACCAAACGTTTAGATTTGGAACTTAGAGTTTCTAAAAATACGGTAAATAGGACTTTAAGGGAACAGATGTTGCATCCGTTCCAACTCCAGACAGTACAAGAGATCTTATCTCTCGACCTCGAATTGGGACTAAGCTTCTTTTATCGAGGGGGTATGACAAATTTATATAATATTCATACCGCAATAAAGATTGTGCATCATAAACATAAATTTGAAATTAACTTATATGCAGGAATCCTGGGCAGATTTATTATTTGCCCTGTCATCTTACCACCTCGTTTAAATGATCTGATTTACCTAGAACATCTAGTTAATTTGCAAAATTTATTAGATGACCTTTTTTTTCACTGCCTACAAGACAACTTGTGGTTCCTGCACGACGGTATACCCCATACTTTACATTAAATGTTAGAAATAATTTTAATGTAAATTTTTAAAATCGATGGATCGGCAGAGAAAATGATGTTCCTGCGAATTGACCACCCCGCTGACCGGATTTAACGCCTACGGATTACTTTTCATGGGGAACTGTAAACATGTAAATACCGAAGAAAAACGATTTTGCTTAAGTGCAGAGTTGATGGAACATGTGCAGTTCAACTTTCTCCGTAGAATTCACCTTTATGTACATGAAAACGGAGGTCATTTCAAACATTTGCTTAGAGTTTAATTAAACGATTAAATAAATAAAAATTTTCTAGTTGGGTTTGTTATTGACTTTGTGTGTTATTCTCATTATTCTTTGTCAGTTCATTCTTATACTATTATCATCTTTAGTTCGTTGATATGTAAATTTTTAATTGCTGTTGGCCTGTAAGCCCTTGCATACACTTCAAATTTCTAGGACCAGTCTTAGGTCTGGGTAAAGTGTAAATGCTGCTCGAAGCCACACCCACTAGATATAACTTTTTTCGAAAAAAGATTTCAAGAAATAAAATTTTTAGTTATAAATTTAATATACCGAAACCAAAAAAAAATATGACGCTCTAAATATAGGCAAAGTGCCGCTGGTGGCGCCCTTTGCAAAGTACATCGAAATTGTAATCAAGTCTTCATTTCTCATCCTAAAAAATCCAAAGTACCAAATTTAGTACAAATCAAGCTATTATTAAGATAAATATTTTAAAAAAAGGTTTAGAAGATTACAACTTTGACACTCTGTATTTCGGAAACTATCAACTTCTGGGTTAAGGTAATTAGATATTTGCCTAAGTATTTTGTACATACCTTTTAGAGACACCCTGTATTAAGCCGGTCAAATTGGGGCAAATGTGCTCAATTTTATGATGAATTATGAAATTTAGGAAATTATATAACTTTCGAAAGTGTCCATAAAAAAACGAAAATGGATAATTTGTTATTTTTTCCTGACTTTATTTCAAGAGATATTTTGAAATACATTGCACATTTTTATTTTCAATTTTTCTCCTCTACAAAACGGTGTGATCAGTTTGTAAATCCGATGTTTCAAATTTTATGAATCATCAACGTAATTTTTTTTTAAATGCGGATCTGGCGTTTTGATTACATCTCTAAAAAGCTTTTTGTTTCCTAAATTTAATAATTATAATGATGTCCAGGGTGAGTATTTTTGATCTTTTCATAGGAATCTCATGTGTCGGATAGAAAAAAACATTTTTAAGCAATCAAAATTTCAGGAAGAAATAAAGAAATCTTTCTGCCGTATTTAAATAGTTTGTTATATATGTAATTCTCCTTTCAGGCAGAGAATATGAAAAATATATGTACAAACAGTTTATTTCCTGCAAATATCGCTCTGATCCTCTCTCCATACGCGTTTCGATCATCTCATGATCTCGTCAGTGGAGCTGTATCGGACCGAGAGCAACATTAGCAGGAAATAACTGATATATGAACCATAAATTTCCAGGTATGTCGGCAGGATATTACACCTGCCGTCTACCAACTTCGATGTCAGACTGAAAAATATCGCCAGTCGAACGACATCTATGAATCAACGGAGTAAAGTGAAATTTTTAAACAATCAAAATTTCAGTAAGAAATAAAGAAATCTTTCTGCCGTATTTAAATAGTTTGTTATATGTAAACTGTTTGTACATCTATTTTTCATATTCTCTGCCTGAAAGGAGAATTACATATATAACAAACTATTTAAATACGGCAGAAAGATTTCTTTATTTCTTACTGAAATTTTGATTGTTTAAAAATTTCACTTTACTCCGTTGATTCATAGATGTCGTTCGACTGGCGATATTTTTCAGTCTGACATCGAAGTTGGTAGACGGCAGATGTAATATCCTGCCGACATACCTTGAAATTTATGGTTCATATATCAGTTATTTCCTGCTAATGTTGCTCTCGGTCCGATACAGCTCCACTGACGAGATCATGAGGTGATCGAAACGCGTATGGAGAGAGGACCAGAGCGATATTTGCAGAAAATAAACTGTTTGTACATATATTTTTCATATTCTCTGCCTGAAAGGAGAATTACATATATAAGAAAAAACATTGATTTTTATTGGGACACCCTCGAAGTTACGATTTAACAATATGTTATTGCTTAAACACTATTCTATTTCAGTTCGTTAAATGCTTTGTAACATTTCTATTACCTTCCTGTAGAGAAGCTAAGATGACAGTCAAGAAGAGAGAGAAAAAGAAAAAGCAATTTATTTAAAAATTTCTCTTCAAATAAAATTAGGAAAAAACGACAAACACAACATTCCGTTTTGAATGAATATCTTCGGCAGTATCTGAAACTTTCTAAGTTTTTGAACGGCTTTCACTGAATATCAAATTGTGCAAATTAAAACAATACCCAAATTCCCATATATAGACCCATAGACTCACCCCGTGTAACAAGTAAAACAGCTTTAACAAGCAGTTATTAAATAACGCCCATCTTGTTCAATATTTTCAAGAAATTATTTGTTTATTTTTAGTAGATAAGCAAATAATTTCTCGAATCACTTTTCAGGTTCATGCGGGGCACCTGTGGTCCGCGGACTACCGATTGGTAATCACTGGTCTAAAAGAAGTACTCATCTTTTTGGTATGTTCTATGTGTTAACCGTAGAAATTTTCCCTGGTTGACAATATTCAGGGCATTTTCGTATTCAGGTGCTACAAGTTTAAATTTATAAATGGAGACTTTTAGAACGGAAGGAGATACAAAGATTACTAAACTAATGCAGAATTAAGCAATATGGTCCAACGAAAACGTGACGGAGTCCGTAACTGCTGAAAGTTTCTTTTTAACACAAAAATCCTTCGATTTTCTTTGAAGGGGGGAGAGTTTTCGGCATGCATTACTTAGTTTTAGCTACAACTCCTACGTAGGAGTTGCAGCTAAAAATTTTCCCTCCAAAATTTTAAGTGTA
The DNA here is from genome assembly GCA_034092305.1 of Diaprepes abbreviatus. Classification (NCBI taxonomy): domain Eukaryota; kingdom Metazoa; phylum Arthropoda; class Insecta; order Coleoptera; family Curculionidae; genus Diaprepes; species Diaprepes abbreviatus. The sequence goes on along the minus strand of JASJET010000131.1, from coordinate 1,080,324 downwards.
ATGGATGGTCGCGATGCACATCAGTGGAAAGCTCTTTTAATTCTCTATACTACTGTGGATGATATTTGAGGTCCATCAATTTTTTACAAAGATCTAATTAAAAATAGTTATTTTTTTAATAATTAAAGTAAAGAGTTTTTTTTTCAAAAAGTTGATGCTGGTAGCCGTTACTATGTGGTAGTTAATCATCTTCGGGAAATGTTTAAAAGGAACTACTATGTTTTATACCACTAAATTTATTAAGAAAACAGTAACTGCAGTTTCAACTCACAGAGTCATTTTCAAACTGAATTACAAAGGTAGACTAAGTATTCAGTACAGAAACATGAGAAAATTTAACAATAAATAAAAACTACCTGAGATATTTCATTATTACAAAGGGGAGGTACTTTTGGGAACTAATTATTATTTGGCAACAACAAATAAAGGGGAAAACCCAAGTTCTGTCTGGTCATTAAGCAAATTTACATTTTTATTTCTACTATGTTTATATATTTCTAAAGATTCAAGAATATTTAACTTTTGGCCCTTTGTTGAATAATGCAATATGTCAGTGTTGCCCAAATCAGAAAAACTGTGGCTGTATTCTAAGCAATGGTTGGCAAAGCTCGAGTCTGTTTTTTGTAGTCTATATGATCGGTGGTGATCTGAAAAGCGAGTTTTAAAGCTTCTACCACTTTGTCCAATATACAAGCTATCACACTCTGAACATTTTAACTTATAAACTCCTGATTTATCAAATTTATTAATTTTATCTTTAGCATTGTAAAGGATAGTGGACAGATTGTGTTGAGATTTAAAGGTTATTTTTATGTTTGGAAAGAGTATTAGCTATGTTCTCTGATAGGGCACCACAGTATGACAAAGATATATAAGATGAACTATCTTTATCATTTTTTATTTTAGGATATATTGAATTAAAAGCTAGTTGTTTTTGTTTTTTAGTTATTAATTTCTTTATGGTTTGTTGCGAGAAATTGTTTGATACTGCAATCCTTTCAGTGATATTTAGTTCCTCTTGAAGATCTTCTTCAGAGAGAGGCAAAGAGAATGCTCTATGTATCATTGAATTGTATGCAGCCATTTTGTGTTGTAAGGGGTGAAAAGAATCTTAAGAATCTTAGCTTTAAAACTCGATTTTCAGAACACCACCGATCATATAGAGTACAAAAAACAGACTCGAGCTTTGCCAACCATTGCTTAGAACACAGCCACAGTTTTCCTGATTTGGGCAACACTGACATATTGCATTATTCAACAAAGGGCCAAAAGTTAAATATTCTTGAATCTTTAGAAATATATAAACATAGTAGAAATAAAAATGTAAATTTGCTTAATGACCAGACAGAACTTGGGTTTTTCCCGTTATTTGTTGTCGCCAAATAATAATTGGTTCCCAAAATTTAGTACCTCCCCTTTGTAATAATGAAATATCTCAGGTAGTTTTTATTTATTGTTAAATTTTCTCATGTTTCTGTATTGAATACTTAGTAATTCAGTTTGAAAATGACTCTGTGAGTTGAAACTGCAGTCACTGTTTTCTTAATAAATTTAGTGGTATAAAACATAGTAGTTCCTTTTAAACATTTCCCGAAGTTATTTTTTCAATTTAAAGCAATAGTGGTCAACAATTTTCATACGATAATAACGGTTTTCTTCCAACCATCCCCTTAGGAATGTACTCGAACTTGTAGTTTTTATCTTGCCTTTTTTTAAACATTCTAGTAAGAAATGGCCCCGATAAGAGACTATTTACTAGTTGATGATTTTGCCGATCGATTTATAGGTATTTCATCGTTCAATACAAAACTATTAAAAACGTGTACTTAATTCAAGAAAGAGTGGAAATTATTCAATTGTTTTATACAAGTAACCAATGTGCAACGAACTGAGCTATTTACTGAACGACATCCCGATAAACATGTTAACCACAAAGTTGTATTGGAATTAATAGCAAAATTCGTAGTGTGTAGTGTGCGAAACGAAGCTGTAGAGGTAGCTGTTCTGGGACACATTGCTGTAAATCCTACCTTAAGTATACGAAAGTTAGCTTCTGTAAATGGTGTAATATTACAAGTTCCATTCAAACAAGTTTCAATTTGACCAAGAACTGCAACAGTTGTTTTTCCGATAAATAATCCTTTTTCCTATATTGCTTGGTTAACGGCCATAATTGTCGCTACTGGGCAGACTCTAGTCCAAGACTAATTCACGAAGTGCATTTATAACATCCTGAAAAGATAAATGTTTGGGCTGGTGTTTATGGCTACTCGCTTAAAACAGATGCTCATCTTTTCTGCTTATAAAGTCCGGCATGTGCGTGTTTTCTTGGACCAGACATATCAAGGTCGTTGGTTAGGTAGAAAAGAAACTATAGAATCCCTTTGATTTATTTTTCCGGGTAAAATTTATACCTCTCAACCGGACTCTATGGAGGGTTTATGTCAGCGTATTGTTAACGGCACCAAGTCACTCCTCAAATGCTACCGAATGTACGACAACGTTTTCAGCAAAATCTGTGTTATAGTGTGGAAGTAGATGGTCAACAATTTTAGCATTTACTCTAGTAAAATTTCAAAATTAAAATTTGTGTTCAGCGTCTTGTAATTTTGTAAAGAATTGATTGTTCCCAGAACTTGCAACTTGGCCACCCTTTTAATTTAAAATCTTGGAAGGGATTCATTTTCTACTTAGGAGATTGCAGCTAGAACTAATTAATGCATGTCGTCCCCTTTAAAAAAAAATCGACGGATTTTTGTGTTTAAAAAAATTTTTCAACAGTTACGGTTTCCGTTACATTTTCATTGAGCCACCTAGTAAATTAATCGAAACGAAATGTAGCAAAATCAAATCAAGAGAGTAAAAATTCTATTAGAAACATATTCCTTGCCCTATCAAGGTATATTTTATTTTAATTAATACCGGCCAATATTTTATTTTTACTACAATGTGCGATTTTTTTAACATTATGGAAATAATTCTATTTTTTACATTGAGAAAAAGTTCCGTAAACTTGACCCAATTTTCTTCGTATACTCTAGAGTACGTGCTTATAAAAACTATTTTCCCCAAGTTATTTAACTGAATATCTCGGTTTCCTCAAGAGAATAGAAGATTTTCTGATAGTGTGGTTATTTTTTATTTTTATATTTGCTTTTACGCCGTACCGAGAGGCCAAATAAGAGAGGATGTCGGCTATACCTTAGAAACCTTTAATCGCAGAAATTATTTTCAAGTTCCTAGGATGGTCACTAGGGGCCATAACAACTATTATGAAGAAGGGTTTTTTCCCGTATGATATTGTATAGGCTCATTTGAAAAGACTTTCTTACATTATTTTTTCCATTTAAAAATATATTTATGCCTGTTTGTCAGTGGTTGTTAGTGGAAGCTGTTTGATATCTCAACAGTTAACATAGATATTTTTGTATATCCCCTATTTTTGGGTTGTAGAGCACGAACCCGAATTTTTTTTGAAAGTCTTAAAGTGTTTTCCAAAAAAAAAATGTTTATCACTTTCACATATACAGGGTGTCCAGGAAAATGTGGGATATCTCCCGGATACGAGAAAAACACGTAAAAAGAGAATGTCACGGTTAAAATTTTATCTTAAATTTTCTATGGTTAATTTGGTTAATGTTACCTTCTTTTGGCTAATATTCACGTTGTGAGCAGCATGATATCATTGTTATTAAGCATTCCTCATTTCTCCTTCGTATAACAGCCTAATATTCGTTGCATTTTTGGGTCCTATTGCTTTTCAGGCCTTTCCAAATTTCACTCGCTTGCAAATTTTCTTCCCAACTTAATTATTTTCTTTATCTTTTAGTAATTTGCCTATAAGAAATTCAGACCTAATTAAAGTCCTTTCCTAACTTGAATTTTAGGTCGGCAACTCTACGTCACTGTTTGAGGTTGTTTATATTTAAATACAATGTTGTTATTTACCTTTTTATAAGATATCATTTTTTTTGTGCTGATTATTTCAAATTAAATTGTTACATTTATCTATTTTAGTTACAGTTTTCCGGATTTTTATTTCAAGTATTTTCAAGGGTTTGTTTACTTTTTGTAAAGGTTATGTGACCTTTCCAGCTGACGTTTAGCCAAATTTGCATTCTTTTAAGCCCGGTTAGTTCAGTCGAAGATCATGAGACTCTTAATCTCAGGGTCGTGGGGGGGGGGGTCGGGCCCCACGTTGGGCGCTTTTTTGCTTCACTGGTATTTATTCTAGGCGCTAGTGGGGGTTAACTCGTGAGAGCAGAGCAAAGTTGAAGGCTAGAGGCGGCACCAGCAAGCAAAGTGCCAAGCTAGCCCCTATGCCATAGAGTAGGGGTGGGTATTTAAAGAGGGCGCCACTGAATTTTGCCGGGGAAACAGAAACCTCCCACGTTGTTGCTTGGGCCTAGACTTCAACTCAACTCCCAAATCGCCACACAAAATATTCAAAATAAAAATTACTAAGTGTACAAAACGTTTATGGGACAAATGAAACTCAAAGAAAATGTTTTATACGAATCACATTCTTTATTTATTGATAAAATAGTGGATTTCCTAGTGCCCAGAGGGTATATCTGGACTTTCCAATGTCCAGTGGGTGGATCTGGGTATTCTTCTACCCCGAGGATGGATTGCTGTTAGTATCCCTAAGAGTGGATACTTTTTCCTATGAATTATTGCAAAAGTGAGTCCAGAAATTTCCATCCCGTTATTTTGCCGCCATTCTGCGGGTTTTGGGTGGGGAATTTCATTTTGCGTATCTCGATAACGTTGTGGAGTTCTGTGTTTTGAGTATTTTCTGGCTAGTTATCGAGGTACAACCTGGAAACAGGGATTTCGTCGGCCTCGTAGCATTATTACCAGGAATCAGTTTGACCCCAGAAAATCGGGGTCCACCCTCGAGGTAGTAGTATAGCCGTATTCACCCTTAGGGATACTAACAGGAATCTACCCTCGGGGTAGAAGAATACCCAGATCCACCCACTGGGCATAGCAAAGTCCAGGTCCACCCTCTGGGCACTAGGAAATCCACTATTTTCATCAGTAAATAAAGAGTGTGATTTGTATAAAACATTTTCTTTGGGTTTCATTTGTCCCATAAACTTCTTGTACACTTAGTAATTTTTATTTTGAATATTTTGTGTGACGATTTGAGAGCTGAGTTAAACGCTAGGCCCAAGCAACAACGTGGGGAGTTTCTGTTTACCCGGCAAAATTCAGTGGCACCCTCTTTAAATACCCACCCCTACTCTACGGCATAGTGGCTAGCTTGGTACTTTGCTTCCTGGTGCCGCCTGTAGCCTTCAATTCTGCTCTGCTCTCACGAGTTAACTAGCGCCTTTACAATAAATACCAGTGTAGCAGGAATAAAACTAGTTTAAATATACTTTTTTCGTATAGGCCCTCTTTTTGGAGGTCTCTCAAAGACCCGCAATGGAATCAAGTTTTTTCACATAATTATTGAACCACCAGGTATATTTTAATTTTTTAAATATGGTGTATACCAGGTAAGACCCTTCAAATTCTCCAAGAAAGTGTTGTGAATTGCTTACAGCTGCAATGACACTCATGACCCCATTTTTTTATGCCCTGATAAGAACTTTGGACAACGTTTTTTTACATACCTTTAACTATTGACTAAAAATTAAGTACTCTTCATTCATGTCGCTAATCCTAAACCGAAAAAACGTCATTTTATTTACATCATATATTTGGCGTACTTTGATAAAAGATACATCTTACGAGAAAATCTGTAAATTCAAAAATTTTTAAGATCTATGAAAACAACGAAAATCTTTAATATTTCCATAAAATTGTTAAAATCTTGTTGATTACTCAACTAGAAAAGATCAATATTTTCAGAATATTTCAGAAAATTTTAAAAAATCTTGAAAATGTATTTAGAAAATACGATAAATCCATAAAGCTCTGACAATTTACTGGAGCTTTTTGAATTAAACTCATCAAAAAATCTAAAAATTTCAAATGATAATGAACTATTTTTAGAAAAGTCATGATCCTTAAAAATGATTAGAAATTCCTTAAGACATCCTCGACAATGAGTACAAGTATTCTTAAAGTGAGACACTTCTCATTTTAGAAATGGTTACAAATGAACAATTCCTTAAATTAGGGCAAAGACGCGTAATGTGGCACGTATGCTCATTTTAATTGCAACAATATAAATTGGGCTTTGTTACCCCAGGTTTAGCAAGTGATAAATAGCGAGTCGTTATTAAATTTATATATATTACGTACTTAAATTTGTATGGTGCATAGAAATTAACTATATGTCAGTCAAAGATTCACGAAATCTACTATACTTTCACAAATAAACAATCATTAATTGTTTAATTTGTATTTAGTATAGTTTTCTACATAATCGTGTACTATTCTTGAACATTATTACTCCCTTTATCTTTTAATGTTTCTAGAATTAGTTCCAGCGTTTGTCACGAACAACGATAGCAGTATCAAGTATAAAACTAAAAATATGGAAATTGTGGGAATTCTACAACATAGGGAGATATTTTTCTAATAAATTCCTGTTGTATTTATTACTAATAACACTGCGTGATAAGCACCAGGATATATATTTTCCATAGAGTCTAAATAGTTCCTGGTATTGCCTAGGGAATCTTTATTACCAAAGTAGTTTTCATATTTTTGACATTTAGGCCAGCGTAATTAGCATCTGGAAAAAAATTATTGTTACTAGACTTCTGACCACGTAGAAACCTTCGGAATGATAATAGTCATTATGTAGTATCTTATGTCTCATTTTCTTTCTTCGGGAAAATTTTTTATTTAACAATTAAGATATGAAAAAACAGTTTTTTCGAGTTCTAGGACAAGCTATTGTTTTTCAGTAAAAAAGTCTCAACAAAAGTTGTGCGCTTTGAAAATACTTACAAAATGAACTAATCCAAATCGGATAATTTGTTTTGTAGTTATTGCAAAAAAATCTGCTAAAAAGGCAGTTTTTCAATAGTTAATAAACAATGGGAAAATATATTGCATTAACTTTATTTTACACCGAAAGGAACCTGTTATTGCATACAACAAGTGTGCAAAATTTCAAGTAAAAATATTCAATAGTTTTTTGCACAGTGAATTTGTTTATAACATTTTGTTTTTTTTTATTGTTTATTCTCAGCGGTCTAGCGATTCTACAGTGATCTGCGGATACGCAAATGAAACCTCGCGACTTATACTAACAATAACAAAAAAGAACCAACTTAATTGTTGATTTTAAATTCTTGAAATATAAACAAATAGAATAACTCTTCGACAATTATTGGTCGTAGAATCTTTCTTTTTTTTTTAATTTGTGGTTTCTCGAAGAGATATGAACAATAGATGATATGTTTTTGTAATTAAATTATTGTTAAACATAGCAATAAACAAATTGTTGCACGTGCTTTTCATATTGCGAAAAAATGTTACAGTGGTCAACGGTATACTATTAATTAGAAATATTAAAAATCAGATGATTTTTAATGTACAAACAAATTGCGACTGTCATTTGCTGCCAAATTATTGGCTGCACAAAAAAAACACATGGCCCAACATTTTTCACATACAAAATTTTTTGCTAACATACATATTTTTTGCTTAAATTTATACAAAATTGGACACTCATTTTCGGAACCCTTCTCGGTTTCATTATTATCATTATGATTTAAAAGCCAAATGGCTTCGCACTCCCTCTAGGGATTATTCACTCATACCAGGCATATAAAGACACCAAAAGTATAAAACTCTGTGGGAACCCTTTCCATGTTATCGGGTCCTAGGTGACGTTGTCTGCTGTATTTTCTACGAACTTTCGGACGGTTCTCGATGTTGCAAGGAGAACTGCTTTCTGTATAGGTTTATACAAATGCTCACTAAGGCCCAGTCCCTTGATGTTCTGCAGGAGGTTCTGTGGTATCACTCCAGTTGTTGACAGTATTATGGGAATCATTTGAACGCTGTTCATTGTCCATTGTCTTCGGATTTGGACCTCCAGATCTCTGTATTTGGCGATCTTGTCGTTGTATTTTGGCCTTAGGTTGTTGTTGTTAGGTACACCAATGTCGATTAGTGTAGTTTGCCTAGAAATTTTATCTATTAGTATAATGTCTGGTCTATTATGAGCTACTGTCTGATCCGTCAGAACCGTCCGGTCCCAATATAACTTGAACTGGTTGTTCTCAAGAATAGGCGCCGGTTTGTACTTGTAATAAGGCACTTTTCCTACCTGTAATAGGTTTAACTTTTCTGCTAACTCTTGGTGGAGTATCTTAGCCGCTGAGTCGTGTCTTTCCTTATACTCGGTTGCGGCAAACGCTTGACATCCTCCAGTTATGTCCTTAATTGTCTCCGATGTTCGACAGCCATATCTGCATTGGTCATTTTCTATTGAGGGATCTCTAATAATGAAGCTCCGATAGTTCTTCGTCGGAATAACCTGGTCTTGGATAGCTAAAAAGAAGCCCTCCGTTTCCGGAAACATCTGTCCTGAAATCAACCAGTAGTTCGACGCTGAGTTGTCGACATTGACCTGATTGCCCTCATTTGGATGCCGTCCATGAAGTGGCTTCCGTAGCCAGGTTTGTAACTTCTCTTGGTCTGTAGCGCCGTTGAATCATCTGCCTCGCATATTACTCGATGTAGTGTGGAAAAGTCCGCTAACCTGTGGAAATATGAACGTAAGTTTATTATTTGTTGGTCGAGCTGCTTACCAATATCCACCAATCCTCTTCCTCCTTGGTGTCTTGGAAGCATTGTACGTTCAATAACACTCCGAGGGTGATGTTGTTGTGCTTTTGTTAGAAGTATCCTTATTTTTCTTTGCAGGTTTTGGATGTCCGTCCTGCTCCATTTAACAATTCCAAAAGAGTAGCTTAGTGCAGAGCAAGCATACGTGTTGACCGCCTTAAACAAATTTCTACTATTTAAATTAATTTGAAATACCCTTCTGACAAATTCTGTTATCAATTCAGCCTTCATAGTGCGATGGTCAATTCTTTTAGCCAATTACAATTATCATCAGCACCATCATCACTCTCATGATTAACGTAATTATCATCATCAACAACATCATCATATTGAATTTTAATATTAAATAATTCTCGATTGGATAATCGCTTACAATCAATCTAATTTTTAATATTCCTAATTAATAGTATACTGTTGACCACTGTAACAATTTTTTCGCAATTTGAAAAGCACGTAAGTACGGTAAAATTAAAATTATGCATAAAATGTATAAAAGTGCAACAATTTGTTTATTGCTATGTTTAACAATAATTTGATTACAAAAACATATCATCCATTGTTCGAATTTACAGCGTCCGAGTCACGTTTTTTCCGCGCGCCGCAGGCTGAAGTAACGTCCCTCTCCACCGCATACTTTCTGAGTCTCGGAGTAGGTGCAACTTTAAACTATTGCTACATCAACAATTTTGAAATGATTGAGTTGAAAACTGCTGCATACAATAGTTTAACCACCTCCCTATGAGTTCCTACTTAAATCATCCCTAAATATTAATAAACCATCTATCTCAGCTTCTAGTGGTCGTATACAGTTTTACTTTTTTCCAAAATGGGCATTAAATAGTCAGCTATCGCATCCATTTATCAGCATTTCGATATCAACAATTTTCGAAGAGTTATTCTATTTGTATATAACGAAAAAACGAACCACAATTTTGTTTATCTGTTTCAACAATTTAAGATTAACAATTCATTTCGTTCTTTTTTGTTATTGTTAGTATAAGTCTGAAACTTTCATTTGCGTAAACGCAGACCACTTTGCGACCTCTAGATCACTGAGAATAAACAATAAAAAAAACATAAAAAATTATAAACAAATTCACTGTATATTCACTATATATATATATATATATATATATATATATATATATACTTTCCTTTTCTCTGCCTAAAAGGATAATACATATAAAGAACCATTGAAATACGGCCGATAAATTCCTTTATTTCTTACTGAAATTTTGATTTTTAAAAAATTTCAGCATGTTGTATATCCGAAACAATCCTACGAAACTAAGCCATAAACAATCTTTGACATTACAAGTCAAGAAAAAACTCGCCACTACACTCGTAGGCTCAAAATTTTGACAGGTGTCAGTCACCTGAGCTAAAACTCGTTTTTTTGATATTTTAAAGATTTATCTAAAAAAAAAGTTCTCTGTATATATTTTACACACAGTATAAAATATATTAAAATAGAAACCAAAACGCAAAAGTTAATTTTTGGTTAGAGTAATGAATTTATGTTCGCCACTACTATATGGTTAACCACCACATTGCAAAAATTTGAGTCTGATTTAACCGTTTTTGTATCTCCGACCGTTGCTAAGATCCCCATGTATAAACTTGAATTTATAACACCGTTCTTACGCAAAGGCCTTGTACTTAACTTATCACCGGTATTAACTGGTAATTATTAAACTCCCACCCAAGACAATTCAGATTGTTGTTTTTTGTTATTTTTTATTCTTATATTTTGTTATTCTTATATCCTTTGAATTGAACCATTAATAATGTTTCTCCCAATTCTCCCAATTCAGCACTAGTTTAGAAATGTAATAAACATTTTACTTTTTGGATAATTGGATACTTTAATTCAAAAATAGCATTTTCCTTATAGCCCCTGCACTTAGATTTCAGTTTTCTTCAATTTCCTTTTAACTGTTGTTATTTTTGTTGTTGTTGCTCGAATCATATGTTGTAGGAGATTTTAACGAACTTTCGTCTTATTAATTAAAAAAATTTGCACACGCACGAATTGCTGGTTACACTACATTATACTGTCATCATTAAATAAATTTCCTATGCAAGCATGGTTTCATTTTTGATTGTTCTCATCTGAATAGCGCTATATATCTATAAGCAAAGCTAGCAAGGGATTCTACATGATAAAACTGGTAAGTTGTTTAAAAAAATTATTGTTTAAAAAAGTATTGACACTGCGATATTTTAGTTGTCACTATTAAACGTTACTTGGCAACGCACAGTTAGTTGTTTCTATTATAACTAGCAAGATATTGTTACAATTTCAACTCTTTAAAAATCACTCACTGAGTCCGCAGAATATAAGACAACACTTTTCACTAACTTTTTTCCAATACTCTTATTAACTACTTCTTAACACAGCTAAATCACAACTATCTATTAACTACTTCTTAATGTCTAAAATATTCAAATACAACAATGTTGGCCGAGAAATTTTGCAAAAACCAATTTTTGCACCAAAAAAATTGCGAAATTTTTTTAATGCGTGCATTGGATTTAAATGTTTTTTTTTTTTAATTCATAATGGCGTGGCAAATGAATATTAAGGGCTCAAATTTGCAGAAGATGCTTTTTAATACTTGTACTTTATCTGTGAATTTTTTGGATCCAAGAAATACACTTCCCATACGATCTGTGAACCTTCGAAAATTGGGCGGAATCTAATCGAAAAAGCTGCTGCAGGCCGCTGTCGGCGGATTGCCTTAGTTCAGGCGCATTATTCATTGGCGCTTCAAGGAAGCTTATGCATCTCAAGTAATATTTATAATATTGATGTTGTTTTATTAATTTATATGATAGTAACAATTTGTTTCGCCATATTAATATTAATTTGTTTATTAACAAAATTTTTACAAAAAATTTTAAAGAAAATCATACAGATATTCAATTATATATTACATATATACTCTTTTTTTATATTATTATTATCTAATAGTTTATTAACAAAATTTTTACGAAAATTTCTATAAGCAAATCATATAAAAATATAATAATAATATAAAGGAAAAAAGCAGTATAATATGTAAATATATAATTGAATATTTGTATGATTTTCTCTATAATTTTTTGTAAAAATTTTGTTAATAAACTGTTAGATAATAATAATATAAAAGAAAAAAAAACAGTAGAATATGTAATTCATAATAGAATATTTGTATGATATTCTCTATAATTTTTTGTAAAAATTTTGTTAATAAATAAATTAATAATTAATATGACTAAATAAATTGTTACTATCATATAAATTAATAAAACAACATCAATATTATAAATATTACTTGTGATGCATAAGTTTCCTTGAAGCGTTAATGAATAATGCGCCTGAACTATGGCAACCCGCCGACAGCGGCCTGCAGAAGCTATATTCGACTAGATTCGGCCCAATTTTCAAAGGTTCACAGATTGTATGGAAGTGTATTTCTTGGATCCAAAAAATTTGCAGGTAAAGTACAACTATTAGAAAGCAGCTTCTGCAAATTTGAGCCCTTAATATTCATTTGCCACGCCATTACGAATTTTTGAAAAAAAAAAGTTTTTTTTTTCGAAAATTAAATTTTTTCTTTGTGAGATCGAAAATGATACATTTAAATCGAATGTACGCATTAAAAAAATTTATCTCGATCCGGTGAAAAGTTATCGCAATTTTTTCGTGCAAAAATTGGTTTTTGGAAAATTTCTCAACCCACGATTGAAAAAAAAAATTTTTTTTATTTGATCCTCAAAATATAAAACAATACAAACAATTTTCATTAAAATTGAGCATTGTATCTTAATTAGAAGAGCGGAAAATTGAGGTTGAATTCTCAACTTTGACATCGAATTACTCGGAAAATAAAAAACTCACAGATTCCGACTTTGACACACTCTTTTAGAATGATAATACCCATATTTATGTTAAATTTTAAATCGGTAGTTTGTTAGTAAATGTCTTTAAAATAAAACAAACAAAAACCGCAAATTTTGTCGAAAAAAAATATAGTAGCGCCACCTATAATTTATATTATGAGTTGATAGGTATTTTAATTCTCTACAACTTTTGTTTGAAACATTTTTCGACACAACTTTTACTTTTCGAGATAAACTCGAAAAATCTAAAATCGTGACCATTTTTGGTCCGCCATTTTTTTTTGCACAGGTCTTTCAGAATTACCATCGAGATATGTTTTATAGGATGCCGAAATGAACACATTCCAGCAAAAAAAAACAATGTTACATTTTTGTAAACAAAATAGCTCTTTTTTAATCTAATTTCCATGGAGTACATATTCTATCCCTATTTACATACCTATAGAACTTTCTAGAAATAACAAGAAATATACTAGCATAAAAGTTAAGAACTATTTAGAAACATTACTCATCGATATAATATTCCATTCGATACAGTGTAATAAATATAATTCATCGCATCAGAATATTCATATACGAGGGCGTATCAATAAGTTTCTCCTAGTCGTTCGTAACAATATTTTTACAATATACCTCGTATACAAGAAAAATCTTGTGTATTAACAAAATTGTTTCCTGTTCCTGATTTTTATTATTTTTTTATCAATTTTTGAATTGGCACTTAATATACTTTTGTTCTCCTGTCAAATATAAAAGTATAATTGAAGCGTTGGTAAGTGGATACAAAGACCTACACCCTCGAAAAAATTTTAAGCAAAATTAATGCAAATAAAATGTTAAAGGTCTTTGTAAATTTGAAATTACACGTTTATGTAAAGTAGAAATTATCTTCAACAATTTTAATTTAAATAGGACATAAATATTAAATTAAAAGTGGTGCCACCTATATTATAATAGCTAAACTCTTCACTAAATTACAGGTACTGTTCTAACAGAATTTACCAACGTTAACTGTCCATCTACTTCTTTACTAACTAAATACTTAATTTTAAAATATTTCTTGTTTAGAAAATTTCCTACATGTAAAAAATTTTAAAAAACTCTGTTCCTCCTCATTCTCTTTGGGCGGGAGGATTGCTTAACCTTAGAAGAGACCTTAGCATAAGTTAAATAAGGGAAGAGACGTTAACTTTCAGTGACTGACTGACTCCGTAGCACTACAACCCAGGGTGGGTCTTGGCTGCCTCGACTATCTGCCACCACCTAGAACGGTCTTGTGCCAGCTCCCTCCATTCTCGCTGGTCAACTTCAAGGATATCTAGATCCTTGTGGATGTTATCTCTCCATCTAAGCCTAGGTCTTCCCAGTGGTCTTTTTCCTTGTGGTGCTTCCTCCCATACCCGTTTAATTATTCGATCGTTTTGACTCCTTTGTATATGACTTGCCCATCGTAGTCTTCTGGACTTTTTTCTTGAATGATGTCAGGGCTTTGATATATTTGCGCAAGCTCTATGTTGCTTCTCATTCTGTGACGGCCTGTTTCAAGGTCTCGGTATGGGCTATATATTATGCGCAGGATTTTTCTCTCACACCTTCTTAGCAGCTTCGTATCGTGGATTGTCAGGGTCCATGTTTCACTGGCGTAGTTTGCTACTGGTCGTATTATTGTTCGATAAATTTCGGTTTTTGCCTTTCTAGTGATAAATTTTGACTTAAGCAAGTTTTCTATCGCAAATGTACATTTATTTGCTTGTGTGATGCGTTGTTTAACCCCTTCCTGCATATTATTGTTTGCCGTTATCACTGCGCCCAGGTACTTGAAAACTCGCACATGCTCAAAATTATAGTCATCCATGGTGATGTTCTGCCTGATTCTGTCTCGGGCGGGGTTGCGGGAGACATGCATGTATTTGGTATTTCCTTCATTTATTCGGAGCCCTATTCTCTGAGCTTCTTTTTCTATCCTTATGAAGTTTTGCTTCACACTGACTGTGCTTTCTCCTATCGCGCCCATATGATTCGCGTAGGCCAAAATAAGTTTAGGGCCACTTGGCCCAAAAACCTCCGCGTCAACGGATACTGTTCTTACGGCTTTCTCCAGTGCAAGGTTAAACAGTACTGGCAACAAAGCCTCTCCCTGTTTTAATCCTCTGTTGATAGAAAATGTTTGGCTACATTCTCCTTCAATTTTGACACAGCTTTTTGCCCCCTCCAGGCACGCTCTACACAGTCTAATGAGCTTGTGCGGGATTCCAAATTCTTCCATAGCTTCCCACAACCTTATCCTAATAACACTGTCATATGCTTGCTCGAAATGTATGAACAAGATCTGTTAGTTTTTGTTAAATTCCCAACATTTGTCTAGCATCTGTCGGATAGTGAACAGCTGGTCAACTGTTGATCTTCCGCTTCGAAAGCCATATTGGTAGTCTCCGATAATCTCCTCGGTATACGGAGAGAGACGTTGAAGGAGAATGCTGGAGAATAATTTATAGGCGTGGCTTAGTAAAGCAATACCTCGGTAATTTTTACATTGCATTTGGTCCCCTTTTTTGTGGAGTGGAATTATTACCTCTTCTTTCCATTCGTCAGGAATAATTTCTTGATTCCAAATTTTCAGTGCCTAGGACTATTTTATTAAATTATTAAATGCCCAGAACAATTAAGTTAGGTTAAATGCTCGTTATTTAAGAAACCAAGGTAACTTTATGTATATCGAAAATCCGTTGAAAAAACTGTGATTTTTTTGTGTGGCCACGTAAAAAGTAATAAAACAAGCAAGATTTCCCACAGAGGAGCAAGAGGGTAAAGCAGAAAGAAAAAAAGCGATATCTCGCTCAATCAGGCGAGGTGTGGCAAGGCTAGACAGTGCGAATATTAGGACATGTTAGCATCGGTACAAGCTTTGTCAAAAAATATTATATCTGCTGTTTTCTTGCATATGGGCCCCATTCATCCTTAGGGTAAGATTATCACTATAGGGTCGCTCTCTGTACGCTTTCACTCCGGTAAAATATTGTTACAGGAGAAACAATGAACCTATTTACACTATCGGTTTCGCGGAGACTTCGATATCGTAAACTCTTTTTCATTTAGGCTTGATTCTCACTGTAGTGCCGCTCTCGATACGATCTCGGTTCGCTCTCGATTAGATAATTTTTTTTTAAGTGAAAAAGAACAAGGTATCGAAATATCCGCGCAACTGGTAGTATAAATAGGTTCATTATTTCTCCTGTAAGAATATTTAACCGGAAAAAGTCTGCTCGAAAGCTACATCTAAAACATGAATCACTTTGTACCCCTTTTAGGTCCCATATCTTCGATATAGCCCAGTCATTTGGTAGTTTTACCTGGAAAGTTTTCCGGGAGTTTTGAAAATTGGTAATTTTATAGATTTTGATGTGCTCTTTTCGAATTTCGACTTTGCCACCTCGTATCTCCGCCGCTCGCGCCGCCATATTGGAAAAATAGCGCCTAATAACAGTTTTTTTACAATATCTCCTTTCCGACGCATTTTACGACAAAAACATTTATATCCAAAATTAAACTAGAGTATAATTATGTTTTTACAATTTTTTTTGTAAAATCAATAGTTTTTGGCGTACGAGCGCCGCAAAGTACATTTCAATATGCGTTTTGGAAAAAACTCATTTCCACACCACCTTGAGGTAGAGTAAGCGGCGCGTTTTTTTTTGTGCTGTCCCCTGCAGGCCTAATCCACATGTGATGCACACTTTCGAAATTTAACGCAATCTCCTTCGCTTTGCTGTTTCTGATGGACCAGGCGTTGCGAGTTCGTCTTGGGCACCGATCGAGACGTCGCAGACCGAAATTTCAGCCGCATCATCTGCGATGGATATAGCCACAATAAATCTGAAACGGATGGCATAACTACTTCCGATGGATACCGCCCATGGCATGAAAAGTGTTGTTACCATCTAATATCTGCATATTGAAATCAGTTTTGTCAAAAACAAATTGAGAAAATGCGTTATCATCGATATTCAACGGTGCGCGCATAATAAATGAAACGTCGAACAACATTGCTTCGGTGTATGAAGAGCAAAATCCAAGAGATGATAATACATCTATTAATCGCCTAGATCCATACTTATGAAATAAAAATGCAGCTAGTCCGATCTGTAATGATGATATAAAAGATTACGGCCTTGCTGCTGCAATTATAGAATGGGGGAGAGCAATGCTTTTTTTCTTCCATTTTTCAAAAGACGCTCGTTTCTTTCTTTAAATCACTCCGTCTAAGAAAACGCGTAAAGTTTCAGGTATATCGGACTCAGAGTCTTGAAAAAAATTATCTGATGGAGGATAATGTTTTGTCTCATAGACGGTAGAGCAAATATCCTCTATAATAATTTCTGCTGCTGTTTTTACAGTACGCCGACGTTCTTCTGCATTGTCATTACTTTTTTGATTGTACCAGGCTTCCGTTAATAGCTTAAACCTGTATTTCGGAAACAAACCACCGGAGCCTTATTAGCAGTGGCGGCAATTAAAATATCATCACCGTATTTTTTTGAGGAGTTTTGCTTTCACCTTTTTTATGTGTGGACGGTAATCACCTTCAATTTTGGCTATCAATTCGTCCATAGAAAACTGACCCTTATCGGAATGCTGCTCAAGATAAGAATAAATGAACTGCATCGCAGTATCGATCTCATTTGCATACGGACTTTTTTTTATATATCTTCAGCTGGTGGTGCTTGATACATTATTTTCATGCAGGAATCGTGGTACTGTGCATCAGCTGCGACCAAATCATTCACATGCTCAAGACGCTCAACAATTACTCGACCCCAATCATCATTACGAGCTCTAGCAAGTTCTGAAATACTATTTTTCATTGATAATTTCCGCACACTATACACAACATTACGCTTGCACAACCGCGTCTATTTTTGTTTTGCTATAAACTCTGCTGTTATCTAATCAGCACATAAAAACAATGGTCTTTGAATGAGAATGTTGGGTGCGAGGATCCCAGTAGTGGTTGAGGTGTCGTGACTTCTTCTACGCAATGATGCAGGGATCAACTTTTCATTATTATATCGTTTTCGACATACATCATGAACCACTATCGATTTTAGTACCGCCAAAAGTTCAACTTTATTGTCTTTTCTTTTAACACTTGACTTACGAAAAGTCTCCAATCCTTTTTCCTTCACTTCAGTTGTTTCACTTTCTAATAATGGATTATTACAAATAAAACAATCTACTTTATCAGAAGCCA
The DNA here is from genome assembly GCA_034092305.1 of Diaprepes abbreviatus. Classification (NCBI taxonomy): domain Eukaryota; kingdom Metazoa; phylum Arthropoda; class Insecta; order Coleoptera; family Curculionidae; genus Diaprepes; species Diaprepes abbreviatus. The sequence goes on along the minus strand of JASJET010000131.1, from coordinate 1,062,428 downwards.
TGGCTCTATAAATACAAACAACACTGTAAGACGATAGACGTATACTGATGACTAAACTAAATACTTCTCTTAAGTTCTACCGACAGATGTTTCGTTTAAGGTCGAGAGAGGGACCCGACACAAAGGCGACGCATTACCCTTATATCTGTTTTTTTAATACCTACGACAATAGTAAAATATTTTGGAGAAATATACGAAAAAAACGTGGTGGTGTAGAGGAATAATAATTTGCGGCGCTCGTAGGCCAAAACTATTGATTTTACAAAAAAAACTGTTAAAACATAAATTGTAGGAAATTTTCTCCAGTTTCATTTTCTATATAAATCTTTTTGTCGTAAAATGCGTCGGAAAGGAGATATTGTAAAAAAACGGTTATTAGGCGCTATTTTTCCAATATGGCGGCGCGAGCAATGGAGATACGAGGTGGCAAAGTCGAAATTCGGAAAGAGCACATCGAAATCTATAAAACTACCAATTTTCAAAACTCCCGGAAAACTCTCCAGGTAACCCCCTTTTTTTTGACCAAATGACTGGACTATATAGGGTCGCTCTCTATACGCTCTCAGTCCGGTAAAATATTGTTACAGGGGAAACAATGAACCTATTTACACTATCGGTTTCGCGGAGACTTCGATATCGTAAATTCTTGTTCATTTAGGCTTGATTCTCACTGCAGTGCCGCTCCCGATACGATCTCGGTTCGCTCTCGATTCGATAATTTTTTTTTAAATGAAAAAGAGTTTGCGATATCGAAATATCCGCGCAACTGGTAGTATGAATAGGTTCATTATTTCTCCTGTAAGAATATTTAACCGGAAGAAGTCTGCTCAAAAGCTACAGTCTAAAACGTGAATCACTTTGTCCCCCTTTTAGGTCCCATATCTTCGATATGGATCTAGAAAAAAATATATATAAAATACTTGGGTTATTTTGACGAATTTGATATACACTTATCAGGCACCCTGTATGTAAGAGTGGTGGAAATTATGAATACAAAATTTTTATCTGAAAGATATTTCTAATTTCTAAATTTATTTTGTAGTTAATTTAACTTAATCTCTTCTTTCCAAACTTCCCCTAATTCAATTTCATAATCGTTTTTTATCTTTTTGGCCATCAAACGGTTATTAAAAAGAAACCGTACTCAAGAACTTTAATTTAGAATTCTGGCAAAAATACTTTAATGAAATATCTTTTATTTTATTTCTGTTTGATATGAAAATATTTTTATTAACTCCAAAAGAGGACCTAATTTAAATTTAAAAAAAAAAATAGGTTTTTAATATCAGAAAAGCTAATTAAATTATTTAGAGCAACTATTTTAATTTTCAATCAACTTTAAAAAGGTTATACAATAAGGCAGACGTACACTGTACTGTCTCAGATTACAAAAAATTACCGGGAAAGGGTGGAGGTCTCTCCTATGGTGGTGCACCTATAGACCGATTTCGAATTGATTAGTTCTCATCAGTACAGGATATGCAAGCGCACCTGAACATAAGAAAGGAAATCCATGAAACAACTTATATAAAAACAAATATGGAGTATAATACAAGCAGCGTCATCTCCCAGCATTCCAATCTGAATATTTAATCTCTTAGAGATCCACTCTTGGCTAATAAAAATTTGTTTTCAAACCACAAGTATAAAATAGATGTTTCGTTATATTGTGTTATTTGATATACAGTGTGTCCCAGGGGCGGATCCAGCCTCTCTCTTTGGAGGAGGAGCGGTGATATCACAAAAGTATAGTATGGCAAGCGAAAGCAAGTTGTCGAAGGGGGGGAGACATCAACAACATTCCCATTTCTAGTGTAAAATGCAGGGTCGGGTCTATTTTTCTGAATTTGAAGTTCTTGGAGAGGGGGGGGGGAGATCACAAGAAAGAACAAGTTGTTGACAGGAGGGAGGATGCGGGCAGCATACACATTCCTAGTATAAGACGCAGAATCGTGTCTATTTTCCTGAACTCAAAGCTCTTGGGGGAGTGGCTATCGCAAGAAAAACAAGTTGTCAACGGGAGGGGAGTGCTAGCAGCATACACATTCTTAAAAGGCAGAATTGGTTCTATTTTACTGAACTCGAAGCTCTTGGGAAGGGGAGGGGCGATCGGAAGCATACACATTCCTATACTCTATTCAAGAACTAGAGAGAGTAATAAAACTGTTACCGAAACCTCCAACTTACCTGCTCCAGTGCTGCAGGTAAATGAGAACTGCCATGACTCTAATTATAATTAATTATATTTAGACATTATAAGGTTTTATAAATTTACTGCCACAATAGAGTTTCTGACTTCTTTCAGTGAGCAAAGTACACCTTACAGTGTGTTCTTAGTGATTTATCTTGTTTGTGCTTGTTTTTATATATTATATGACATTAGTGATATACTCAAAAGGTATGGCTTCCACATCTATAATTATTCTAAAATCGTTAAACCAGGGCATTTTTTCCTCAACGAAAAACTTATTACTATGAATGTTTATGATGCCTTAAAATATCAATATCTAGATAATAATGTTAAAAGGTCAGTTGTTCCAAGATGACAGGAGTTGGAAAATCTGCTATGTACCGAATACTGAAGGAGAAAAAAAAAGACTGGAATTGTTAGTACTCCCAAGTCACATCCGACCACAAGCAGACGAAAAACCTCGTTGGAAGAAGAGATGTAAACTGCAATAAAAGGAGTTGTACATACATTTTATTATGAGAAGCAGATCCCTACTGTCTTATGATATCCCCGGAGAACTCCTCCACATTTTTAAGCATTTGCTCCAGCTGGTCTCTGGTAGCAACCGTCCGTTTAAGATCATTCATGTATAGAAGATGATTCAATCTTACTACCTCATCGTTATTATTTCTAATATTAAAGCCGTATCTGGTGGAGTTCAAATGGCGTGACAGTGGGTTCATTGCAAGACAGAACCACAATGGGCATAGCGAATCGCCTTGAAATATTCCCCTTCGAATTGGGATTGTATTAGTTTCGATGGTATCGCTGGATGGCACTTACAATTGGACCCTATTTCTCCAGGTGGACATGATGCGTTCTAAAATGGAAACAAAATGATTATCGACCCTATACATTCTCAATATAGTTTTGAGCTACTTATGTGGCACTGAGTCGAAGGCCTTCTTATAATCCACGTAGGCAGCAAAGAGGTTTCTTCGGTTGGTACAGGCTTGGTTACATATCAGTTCTTCCTTGCATCCCATGGTGCATCCTCTCTGTTGAGTTGCGATGATGTGCATAGATGGGTTGGGTCACCTGAGCTACTAGTTCTCGCTGTCCCTTAATATATTGGTTTAATTTCAATTTGAGATACTTTTAAAAGGCATTATAATTATTATTACTTCTTATGAGTAATTCTTAACCGGATGGCATAGGGTATACCTGTACACACCGAAGAAGAATTCTGGACAAGAATACAAAATTTAGTAAACACTTTATGCCTAGATGTAGAGATGATAAAAATGGTGCAGGTCAACTTTCTCCGTAGAATTAATCTTTCCACTGTGTCTATCAATAAATGGCACCTATCCTATGTTGCTTGGTATAGAAAATCGGCTCGTTTTAAGTAGTTGCTAGATTGCGAGATGTCCAAATTATTAATATATAGAAGAAAAAAATATTCCGAGAGAATTAAACTAAAATAATAAAAAAAATAATCCTAAAAGAAATTAATTAGTGTCACCCTCCTGCGAGTTACCCCTGCAATGTACTGAAAACCTCCTCAAAACATTTATACCATTTTTTAACCCCTTGGCTGTTAATCTACCTTTGAAATATTGGTATTGAAAAATCTCTTAAAAAATCTGAACACTACATTAAAACACCATACAGATGCGTTGAATTAAAAACCACCTTCTTTTTTTACTGTCGATTAAAAAGTGTTAAATTCATTCGCTCTAGTAAAATGCAATTTATCGAGAGTATATTTTATGTTCGTTCATAAAAGTCACCGTTAATAAAGGTAACTAGATAAAAAGCATTATACTAGCCGTCGATACAATAACAATGAAAGCGGACTATTGTATGCTTTTTAGTTGACACAATAACAACAAAAACCTTTTCATTTCGTAAATGGATTATGTTGTATTGAATTGGTTTTGTTGTTTTCCCACTTAACTAGTTTTTGTTTCCTCGGTTTGCGGACAATATGGTGTTGGCTTTTAAAAACTTTGAATAGCGTGTTTCGTAATTTTATATAAAAATTGATATTATTCTTGTAAAAAGTGTAAATCATAATTATGTTGTGTTTGAAGGTTGTAGACAATGTTGAAGAATGACTAAAATGTGGTCGGACTTGCATTGTCTTTATTTTTATATTTACGATGTTTCGATTAGGTTGTAACTCTAATCGTTATCAAGTATAAACTGAATGTTTTGTCTTAGACTACGAGCTTATATAGGGACTGTGTTTACTGAAGCTCAACGTTTCGTTTCACTGTACACACCGCAATGATTTGATGTTACAAAGTAGTGGTTGCCAAAGATTAGGTATCTCAACACTCGGTTTACTGAAGATATCATTATTGTTTTTAATGTATGCTGCTTCTATAAATTTTCTTTTTTTCCTATTGGGTTCCATATATATTGCCGCAGCCTCAGACCATTTTATATGGTGTTGTTTATCCCAGGAGTGTTCTACAATACCTGATCTCGACGTTTCCCCCTTTTTGTGTATAACTTTTATGTTCCTTAATTCTAACTTCTAGCGGTCGTTTGGTTTCTCCAATATACATTTCACCACACTCACATGGAACTTTGTAAACACATTCTTTCTTATCGGTAGTTTTAGGTTTTGTTTTTGTTAAATGAGCTCTAAGGGTGTTTCCTGATTTAAAGGCTGTTTTTATATTATAACTACTGGCAATTCGTCTTATTTTCTCCGACGTTCCCTTAATGTACGGAATTGTGAAGAAGGAATGTGTTTCTTGCTGTCCAGTGTTCGTTGTTCTAAAATTATTTATAACATCGTCAATTAGGTTTAAAGGATTACCATTCTGATGTAAATCGGATTTAATATTTGCTCTTTTTCCAATGATTCGGCATTATTGCATATAGATAGATTGTTACAACAGAATAATTAGAACTTTGATTAAGATCTTGTCGAGTATGTGGTGGTTTTCTGTATACTGAAGTTTTAATAGTTTCGTTTGAACGATTCACCATGACATCTAGGAAGGGCAATTGATTATTTACCTCTTTTTCCATGGTAAACTTAAATGTAGGTCGAATGGTATTCAGATGTTTCAGGAAATCATTAAGTTCTTGATCATTGCCCTTCCATTCGATGAAAGTATCATCGACATATCTCAACCAGACTTTCGGTTTTACTGTTGCTGTTTCTATGGCATGAGTTTCGAACCATTCCATATATATATATATATATATATATATATATATATATATATATATATATATATATTGGCGACGATTGGAGAGAGTAAAGAACCCCTCGGAAGCCCGTCGTCCTGAGCGTAAAACTTGTCCTTTACTTGAAAGTAAGCACTACGCAGGCAACACTCCAAAAGGTCCATCACTCCGTCCAGTGGTAACGTGGTTCGATCTGATAAAGTAGTATCATTTGAAAGTCTAGTTTTGATTATGTCTAGTGATTCCCTTAGTGGTACATTAGTATACAGACTTTCCACATCAAAGCTTATTAGTCTGTCGTCTGGCTCTAGATTGATGGTACTAATAATGTTCACGAAATGTGTAGAATTTTTAACATGTGTGTTTGTCTTACCTTCTAAAGGTTGTATGATTTTTAAGAGAAACTTCGCCAGTGCATTTGTTGGTGATCCTCTGGAGCTGGTTATTGGCCTCAATGGTATGTTCGTTTTATGAATTTTTGGAAGTCCGTAAAGATGTAGTGGCTTACTGTAGTGTAGTGTGAGCGCCGATCGTAGGTTGTCAGGTATATTGTTTTGGTATTTCCTGAGTGTTCTGTAGATTTTTGTCTCTATGGATTTTGTGGGGTCACGGGCTAATTGTCTATATTTTCCCTTTTCCAGGATATCTCCGAGTTTTTGGTCGTACGTTACGATGTCCATTATCACTGTTGCATTTCCCTTGTCAGCTGGTAAAATCTTTATGGATTCATCCTTACGAAGTTCTTTTAAGGCTGATGCTTCTAGTTTGGAGAGATTTTGAACTGTATTTTTCTTGTCTTCCAAAGTTGATTTTATTTTCCACCTAAACTCGTCGGAATGATTTTTGTCTACTTGTATAGATTCTACAGAGCTTATGATATCTAAAACGGGTATGCTTTTTTGTTTACTGCGAAATTAAGCCCCTTGCTTAGTAGTTGTTCTTTTGCTGTTGAAAGTATTCTTGAAGACAAGTTTATGATGGTTTTTCTTGAAGTTGTTTCAGGTGGAGTCGGTTGTTGATGTAATTTTAGTTTCTCTAGTTTATTTCGGTGTTTCCTCGCCATATTTACTTTCAATTTGTTGCATATATTATCTATTTTATTGAAAATTGGCTCATGATCATCTGACAAAGTTTTAGCTTTGATTTCTTCATTGCGTTGTGTAGCTTCATCCAGAAGAATGGCTTTTCGCCATCGGTGATAATTTATTTGTGTTCTATTACCTGGTATTGGTGATTTCAATCTGAAACCTATATAAGCTCGTAGTCTAAGACAAAACATTCAGTATGTACTTGATAACGATTAGAGATACAACCTAATCGAAACGTCGTAAATATAAAAATAAAGACAATGCAAGTCCGACCACATTTTAGTCATTATTATGTTGTGTTGTACATACAGACATTTCGACTAACATGTAATTTTTCGATATATCTTAAATTATTGCAGAAATTTACTTTATTTTCCAAGAATACAAAATTCTCATTAATAAAGTTTAAAAATATCAATCCTTCAATACGTTATTTTGCAAGTTAACTGTCGCATATGCCTAGAAAGGTGATTATACTTTTTTTTTGCTTCTTTAAATGATCGAATCTTTGATCAAGCTTGAAAACTGTATATAGTCTTCAAAATGTTTGTATAGGAAGCCCCTAGCATATTTTCGCAACCCTTTACCGGTTCCACGGGTATCGGCCAAGTTCCTGCTCTAAAATGCCATAGGCAACCGAGGCGGTAACCTGCCATCAGGGCCTCATTTCCTATGAATAAGTGGAGAAAAAGGCGATCTATTAGAACGTCCAGTTTCCTGTTGGGGGCACTTCCCATCGCACTTATCATTCAACAAGCCATTCCCTGTACTGACAGATTACATAACGCCGCTTTTAAAACCCAACCTCTCCCTGGAGATATTTCTCTCAAGTAGAGAGGATTGGGAGAGAGAACAAAATCTTCCGACAAATGGATCCTGGTGGTATACTGATGGATCTCGACAAGATGAAAGAGCTGGAGCCAGAGTATTCGGCAGGAGCACAGGAGTAAGAGAGTACTACCCTCTCGGACAACGTGCGACAATCTTCACAGCGGAAATTAATGCTATTCTGCAGTATTCCCATCTCTATGAGAGGGACATAGACAGGAATATAGTAATAAATATATGCTCAGATAGTAAGGCTGCGATATTGGCACTAAAGTCCAGTGTCATAACTTCGCGACTGGTGTCTGAGTGCAAGGATATACTAAATGGTATGATAAGGAGAGGCTGCACAGTCAGACTCGTATGAGTCCCGGGTCACTCGGGTATACGCGGGAATACGGAAGCAGACCGTCTGGCAAAGTTGGGTTAGGACCATATGGACCCCAACCAATATTACCTGTCCCAATTGCTATTGGCAAAAGGGAATTAAAATCGTTGCTGGAAAGCAAATTTATTGAGTCGTGGAGGAGAGCTCCTGGAATGAGGCGTGCTAAGAAATATATAACTGGACATTGTGCACTGCGTACTAAGGAGCTTCTCTCCTTGGGAAGGAAAGAGCTACGAATTATGGTGGGATTGTTAACAGGACATTGTCACCTCAGGGGCCATCTTCATAGAATCGGTGTCGAAGGCGACTCGACATACAGATGGTGTTTGGAGGAGGATGAAACTGTTGACCATGTTCTCAGAAGATACAGTTTTGTTACCAGAAGCAGTTAGGCTAGTTTCACTAAAGAGGCTGCTTGGATTCGCAAAGGCGATCGGCCTCGAATAACCTGCACATATGGTGGGATATAAAGGGCCCAATGGAGGCCTAGGCATCGATGATCTAGTATCATCACCCCTTTTTCATTCATTCATTCATTCAACAAGCCATTCTTTGAACCTTGTCAAGATAAAGATAGTGTTTGTGTTAGGCTGTAATAAGCCACCATACAATAATGACGTGCGTAATCATAGGACGTATATGTCTTTTGGTGCTCGAGCCTCAATATGTTCATTTCCGACAGCATAATCTCCCCATTTTCCTCTTTTTTGTAAAAAGGACCACCGCGGCCTTGCCTGGATGTATTCCGAGACCCGCCATTCGGCACCATCGTTCAGTCATCCGGAGAGTACGCGTCATCGATCCCTCCAAGTCCCGGACATCCAGGCGCGGAACCGGGGGGGCGGTGGGGGGCGCCCCCCCCCCCCAAGAGCTTTGAGTTCAGGAAAATAGACCCGATTTTGCCTCTTATATTATAGTTTATTCAAGAACTAGAGAGAGTAATAAATCATATTTACCCTTTTTTCTTCTCAAACTACCTGTGTTCTTTAGTTCGGTGTCTTTGGCAAAATCTGTTAGACACATATTTTTCATCGGAATGGGTTAGAAATTCTATAATCAAAAATACCGGTCTATAATAATGGACTATTTGGGTTGGATAACAAGATATATTTGGAGGTGTGAAGTGTTAAAAAGGATGAGGAGAGGGAGGTTTATTATCACTAAGTATTTATGGCATAGAATATTATTTCGGTAATAAACTTAAAATAAAACGTTTTTATAATATTATTTTATTTCTTATGATTTCTTAATAATTTACATACGTTAGAAAAAATAGATAATTTTGACATATTTAACACAAATCACAACAGTATTTTTATTATTTTTAATTTTGGCACAGGAACCGTTTTAGGCACATTCAGACTAAAACGTAGCCTTTTTCTCTCAAAAAGTTCTAAGTTATAATTTAAATAGTTACAAAATACTCATTGTCAAAAATACAAGAAGTTAAACATATACAAAAAAAATAAATTCGTCCATATATTATTAATTTTTCTTTTTGGGCTATCGGTCATTACTATTATTAATTAAAAATTTTTAGGACATTTGACATTTCAGTTTATTTATTACTTAAACCATCTGCAGAATTACAATTCTTGAATCGCTTCGAAAATGTTGATAGATGGAAATGCTATTTTTGAACAAGAAAACGCCACACAAGCAATGACACAACATTTTAAAAACAATTTGTAAAAAGTAAAAAATTGATTCATAGTAATATTTCATTCTACAAGAATTTATAGCGATATGTGTCCCAACAACATTTTATATGGCTGCATTAAAGACATTTTTAAAACACCTATAAATTTGCCCCGCAGATGGTTTATGTGAGCCTCCGGAGCCAAAGATATTATAAGTTACATTAACATTTTCAAGATATTAAGGCGGAACTTCCCTAAGTCATAAATTTTTCAGTTACGAGCGATATTGGCAATTTTATGGGATTGGCATAAAATGCTGATCATCGGTGCCCGTCTAGGATACTTGCTTTTTAAAGACCCTACTTGTTAAAATCGATTGTACTGGGTGCTTCTAAGGGATTTGTAAAGCTAGTAACATTTTTTTAAGAACATTGTATTTTGAACATACACACACACACGCATATATATATATATATATATATATATATATATATATATATATATATATATATATATATATATATATATATGAATAGTTTGGTTATTCCGGGTTTCAATCCGTTCGTTCAAAAAATCGTTTTCACGACGTTTCGCCAAAATCTCATTTGGCATTTTCAAGTGCGGTTCGTCTCGTTACTCGCTGAGAACTGATGGTGGCCTCCGAAGAATTTCGAGTTTTGTTTAGTTGGCTCGCTGCGTGATTGGGTGGGCGGCTTCGTAGGCTCCTCCCCTCTCCCGAGTGCGATATATTTTGTTCTTGTATGCAGGTCTCTCGTGTACTAGTTGATTTTTGTTGTTTTCTTTCTTGATTTTTTATTAATGTTTTCCATGTAGATGAAAAATTTATAGCATCGTCTCGTTTATTTAGCTGTCCCGCTTTTTCGATTTCTAGGGCCTCTCTTATGACGCGTACCTTGTAGTTCTGTACTGGTGCTATTTCTTTTGTTTTTTCGAAATCGATGGTATGTCCTGTTGTTTGGTGATGTTGAAATAGGGCTGAGGTTGTCTGTTTGTTTTTGAGGCTATTTTTATGTTCTTGGATTCTTGCTGATATGCGCCTGTTTGTTTGTCCTATATAAGTTTGATGACAATCTGCACATGGAATGCTGTAAACGCCATGATTTTCAAGGTTGGTCTTGTCTTTGGGATTTCCCAGGATGTTGGCTATTGTTTTTTGTGGTTTAAATATGGGCTGTATGTTGTGTTTTCTTAAGATTCTTCCGATTCTGTCTGTTATTCCTTTTATGTATGGTATTATGGCTTTGTTCCTTGTTTGATCTTGGTCTTTGGTCTTTGTTGTAGTCTTTTCTTGTCTTTTTATGGCTTTCTTTATGTCTGCTTGTGAGAAACCATTCCGTTCTAGAGCTGTAGAAATGTGTCTTATTTCGTCTTGTTTTGTGTCAGGTTCTGTTAGGCGGAGAGACCTTGATACTAATGTGTTGACTACTGCCTGCTTTTGAGAGGGATGATGATGTGACGCTGCATTGAGATATCGGTCAGTATGTGTAGGTTTTCGATATACGCTGAAGCCCAAGGTGTTGTTGAGTTTCCTAGTTAATAGCAGGTGCAAAAAAGGAAGTTTCTTTTCTTGTTCGATTTCTAGTGTGAATTGGATTCTGTGGTGGATATTGTTAAGATATATGAGGAAATCGTCCAGGTGTTCTTTTCCATGTGGCCATATTATAAAAATATCATCGACATAGCGTTTCCAAAATTTTGGTTTTAAAGGTGCCTTTTGCAGTGCCTCTTGTTTGAAATATATCATGAAAAGGTTGGCTATGACTGGTGAAAGCGAGGACCCCATAGGTGCGCCATCTGTTTGTTTGTATATATGGTTATTGAACATGAAGTATGTGTTCTTTAGGCAGTGTGCTGCAAGTTCAATTGTGTAGTCTGGAAAATCCTCCTTTCACCAGTCATAGCCAACCTTTTCATGATATATTTCGAACAAGAGGCACTGCAAAAAGGCACCTTTAAAACCAAAATTTTGGACACGCTATGTCGATGATATTTTTATAATATGGCCACATGGAAAAGAACACCTGGACGATTTCCTCATATATCTTAACAATATCCACCACAGAATCCAATTCACACTAGAAATCGAACAAGAAAAGAAACTTCCTTTTTTGCACCTGCTATTAACTAGGAAACTCAACAACACCTTAGGCTTCAGCGTATATCGAAAACCTACACATACTGACCGATATCTCAATGCAGCGTCACATCATCATCCCTCTCAAAAGCAGGCAGTAGTCAACACATTAGTATCAAGGTCTCTCCGCCTAACAGAACCTGACACAAAACAAGACGAAATAAGACACATTTCTACAGCTCTAGAACGGAATGGTTTCTCACAAGCAGACATAAAGAAAGCCATAAAAAGACAAGAAAAGACTACAACAAAGACCAAAGACCAAGATCAAACAAGGAACAAAGCCATAATACCATACATAAAAGGAATAACAGACAGAATCGGAAGAATCTTAAGAAAACACAACATACAGCCCATATTTAAACCACAAAAAACAATAGCCAACATCCTGGAAAATCCCAAAGACAAGACCAACCTTGAAAATCATGGCGTTTATAGCATTCCATGTGCAGATTGTCATCAAACTTATATAGGACAAACAAACAGGCGCATATCAGCAAGAATCCAAGAACATAAAAATAGCCTCAAAAACAAACAGACAACCTCAGCCCTATTTCAACATCACCAAACAACCGGACATACCATCGATTTCGAAAAAACAAAAGAAATAGCACCAGTACAGAACTACAAGGTACACGTCATAAGAGAGGCCCTAGAAATCGAAAAAGCGGGACAGCTAAATAAACGAGACGATGCTATAAATTTTTCATCTACATGGAAAACATTAATAAAAAATCAAGAAAGAAAACAACAAAAATCAACTAGTACACGAGAGACCTGCATACAAGAACAAAATATATCGCACTCGGGAGAGGGGAGGAGCCTACGAAGCCGCCCACCCAATCAGGCAGCGAGCCAACTAAACAAAACTCGAAATTCTTCGGAGGCCACCATCAGTTCTCAGCGAGTAACGAGACGAACCACACTTGAAAATGCCAAATGAGATTTTGGCGAAACGTCGTGAAAACGATTTTTTGAACGAACGGATTGAAACCCGGAATAACCAAAACACAGAAAGGATATGATGGAGAGAAGTTTGCATTTACTGTTCGCTTTTTACTTCATATATATATATATATATATATATATATATATATATATATATATATATATATATATATAAATATGCGTGTGTGATTGAATCTTAACATTCAACATTAAAAAAATCATTTTCTTTATTACTAATCCGGCAAAAATCGCATATTTTCTTTATTCAGCTCACCGATTCATAGATTTTATTTCTAGATTATTTCCTTAATTTTCCTATATGAAGGTTTGCTTGTTGATGTAATAATAAGAATAATAATAATATCTTAAACAAATACACTAATCAGTAAAAACACACTTACATATATCAAGGGAAGTGAAAGTCTACTTACAGACGCTCACCTTGTTCACATAATCTATTATGGCTTTCGCTCATCATTGCGTGAATATTTTATACACATTTATATATATTGTTCCAGACTGTCTTCAAACACATTGTACACACTATTATTTTAAAAACTTTTTATTGTCAACCCCAATTCTGACACTTGTCAAATTAATTCAAGTAGCATCGACAAGCTCTCAAACTATACTGTCCCCGAAAACCGATCTGAACCCTTTATATACCCTTTTGGTCGATACTGGAAGATTCTCTAATTTTATAGAAGGATTTCCATACTACATGGTGTAATAAAAATTAGAAAGAGGAATAATCCGGCGATTGCTAGACCTTCTATCGTAGACGTTCCATGTTAAAAATAAGGAAATAGAATTCTTTAAAAAGTTCCAGACCTTCTTTCATAGACGTCTCCTAAGAAAATTAACAAAGGCTAAATAAATTATGAACCCGTAGAAAATAAACCTAAAACCCTACAAACTACAAACACAAACTAATCCTATATAAAATTTGTATAAAAAAAATTGAACCGACTTCTAAAAGTGCGATAAAAAGTGAAAAATAATTATAAATTTTTATATGAAATTGTACTGTTTGAAGTCGGCGCCAAACTAATATCTAACAAAATGTAATTTGCATAGATTAGAAATAATTTATTTGTAATTGCTTCCTTACCATAATTTGTATATATTAGTAGTTATTTATTTCATTTACAAATAATTTGGCGCCGACTTCAAAAAGTTCAATTTCATATAAAAATTTATAGTTATTCTTCACTTTTTAGCGCACTTTTAGAAGTCGGTTCAATTTTTTTTATAAAAATTTTATTTTTCTATTTTTAGTTTTAGAATTCATTATGATATCCATCAGTTATTTGAACTAAGTACTAATCGAGATAAGTGTACCTCGCAATGAATCCAAGGTGGAACAAAAGTTTCCATTTTATTCAAAGTTGTAAATCACCCTAAAAAGAACCACTAAAAATTCTTTGGTCCTTAGAGTTTTCCAAATACCAGTAAAATTGTGTCAAACAAATATTTAGTCTGTCATAGTAAATCCACTATCTTAAATTTCAAATTAATTTTAGATTGGTAATATAGACCTCAAAACCTTCCAATATCAATGTCTAAAGAACCTGAGATGTAACTTTCTTAGCTCGATATATTTTATACTGCAAATGAGTTTGTATACTCCTCAAGAACCCCACAATATCAATTTTACACAAAATCGGAATATGTCAAATTTTCTGTCCCTCATATTGTATCTTATCAACCTAATAGTTGTAAAAAATTTACTTCATATTTGTAATACACGACCCCGAAAACCCTCTAATACCAAATCTGAAAAAATATGAATAAAATTTTCAACCCACCATATTGCATCCGTTATATTCGATTTCAAAAAAATTATTTTGTCTTAATCTAATCTAAACCCTTCAAAGTCCCCTAGTACCAATTTTGAATGAAATCCGGAAATTTAAAATTTCTAGACTTTTATTCGCAATTTACATCCTCAAAAACGATTCAGTCCCACCTTTGAACAAAATCGAAAAATATAAAATTTTTAGTCCGCTATCTTGGATTTGCCATATTGAATTCTGAAAAAACACCCTATATCAGTTTGGGAGAAAATCGAAAAATGTAAAATTTGCCAGATTGAGTTTTTCAAAAAATATTTTAAATTCATAACTAACATTAACAAAAATACCCCAATACTGATTTTAGACAAAAATGGGGGGATGTAAAATTTTTAATCCGCCATCTTGGATCCGCCAAATTGAATTTTTTTAAAATAATTTCAGATTCGTTATGTGCGACCTCGAAAACTCTCCTGTACCAATTTTGAAGAAAATCGGACAAAATTGATTTTTTTTGGCCTCCATATTGGATCCGCCATATTGAATTTTTTAAAAATGTTTTGGATCCATTATGTGCGACCCCGAAAACTCCCCGACACCAATTTTGGAGAGAATCGGACAAAATTAAATCTTTTTGTCCGCCATACTGGATCCGCCATATTGAATTTTTTTAAAATAATTTCAGACTCGTTGTGTATGGCCCCAAAAATTCTCTCATACCAATTTTGGAGAAAATCAGACAAAATTTATTTTTTTGGCCGCCATATTGTCAGCGCCATCTTGGATATTACTGCACCAATTTCGTCCAAAAAATATGGGACCACCGCAGCAACTTCCTGAACATAACGTAAGAAATTTAATTCAAATCGATGCCGCCGTTCCGGAGTAATCGGTGCACATACATAAAAAAAACATACATACTCGACGAATTGAAAACCTCCTTCTTTTAGAAGTCGGTTAAAAATGTATAACGCTATAAAAGTTCGTTACAATATATATATATATATATATATATATATATATATATATATATATATATATATATATAATCTATGAATCGGTGAGCAGAATAAAGAAAATATTCGATTTTTACCTGATTAGTAATAAAACAGACTTTTTTATTGTTGTATGTTTAGGTTCAAAAACGTACTGACATATTATTCCATTTATCAATTTAAACCTTTAGTAGTTTTAAAGGATGTTAATAGTGAAAGATACGTCCCCTAATTCACTAATATAGTTTAACTTTAAAACCGGTGTAAATCGACAGTGGAGAATTAAAATTGATAAGGGTAAGAATACGTCAAGCAAATTTTGAACCTTTAAAATACAATGAAAACAATATCATAAGGAAAACAAAACTGGTCATCTAGAAAACGTAATTTCCAAGACAACTAGATCGGATCTAAGTCTTAAACATTTTTAGTGAATCTGGCTAACGATGTTTATAATCAACCGAATACTATATTTATGTATAAATTAATTATCTAATTCACAATCTTCCCTGGCATAGTCCCCAAAAATGAAAATACTACTCAACTATCGAATAACTTTTATAAAATATAAATCTTTTCTTTAATTATTTCTTCAAAGTTATATTTAAATTATCAGTAATTAAAACAGCATAAATTGTATTGCCCAGACAAGAATTCACTGATAAATGTAAAACAATTCTCTAATAACGTTTAAAATGAAGATGCTAAGAAGTTCCAAATTAAATCTGTATTCGCAACTGCTCCAAATTTATTTTGAATGATTTAACAAAACGAATGAGATTAATATTTAAAAGAAAGAAATCCTAAAATATTTATTCATTTAACCGTTCTAAAATAAATATTAAGATTATTATACATATCTTAATTTATTTTCCAATCTTTCTTTTATGACATTAAACAACTTATTGAACCACTAATTTTCAGCATATTCTTTTTTGTGCTTATGATGTATTATTTGGTTGACAGTACGGACATTTTAAACTAATATGGACTGATCACGTAATAAACTCAAAATGACAGCAACATATCTTGAATTTATAATGTTATATCTCGTCAGGTATTAGTCTCCTATGGTTTAAATTTCAATTTAAGTTTAGTATGACTAAATCAGTTAATTTCATCTTATTTTTGCAAATACTCGCATTATGGGCAAACACAATGTCCTTTTCTTTAAGTAAGTATCTCTCATGAATTCTTCGAATAAAAATATACCATTTGTCGGTTAGTTG
The DNA here is from genome assembly GCA_034092305.1 of Diaprepes abbreviatus. NCBI lineage: Eukaryota > Metazoa > Arthropoda > Insecta > Coleoptera > Curculionidae > Diaprepes > Diaprepes abbreviatus. The sequence goes on along the minus strand of JASJET010000131.1, from coordinate 1,045,987 downwards.
CATTTTTTGATTTTATTACAGATCCCCGTTGTTCTAATTCCTTGACGATTCTTTGTACTGCTCGTTCATTTTATCTTCCTGAATTTTGGCTAGATTACACTACAAAGTATGGTTTTAAATTACATTTGTTATCACTGTTTAACCCCTATTTGGGTTGTTTTGTATGGCATTTGCTAGACTGAGGGTGGTTGTATTTATGTCTATTGTTATTAATACTTAGTGTTACCTTTTTTCAGTTATATCTCGGTTTTCTTTCCTACTATTTGAACGTAATTCTCCCTGTCATATGGCGCTTTTCTTGAAATTATTTTGATCAGTCACGTAGATTTTGCTTTGTTTATTTGTTCAGGTTAGATTTTACGTCTATTCTGTCACTGTCGAATTTTTGAGAAAGAAATTTGGACAGATAGCCTATTCTTGACTTGGTCTGCACCGGTACCATTATAGGCGGGAAATGTACTTCTTTAATTTAAAAATAACTAATGGGTTAGTTATTTAATTTTGAGCTGAAAATGTTAACGATTTTTGAATTGGTTAATATAACAAATTTGTTTCAGCCGACTGTTGTTTTCCAGGATCATTTTTGACCTGTCATTTCTTTCAAACGTGTCAAAATTTTTGAACTCGCCGAAGGGAGTAAGTGTTGCACGCATGTTTACTTTTCCTTTCTGTGACAACTTAAAAAGCTTTAGATTTTGCATCTCAATTCATTTAATTCATTCTTTGGGATTTTGGGTTGTAAAATAATTAAAATTATTTCCGTAATTTAGTGTAATTATTTAGTTACCCCATCTTTTACCTGTTTTGGTGTATATTGATTTATTTTTACCGGAATAAGCCCGGAGACGGTGATATTAGCAGTTCTGCACGTTTCAATGAAGGAATTATCTTAACCCCATATAAAAACTCAGTGGTTCTTTCTACGGGTTTCTTTTTAATGGTTTCTATCTTCTAGTTTCTCTCTAGTGGCTTCTTTCTCGCATTTTTTTTTTGTTTTTAGTTTTTCTTTTACGTTTTCCTTTTGGTTAAAACTTTGAGTTATCAATTAATGAGTACCAATATTTAACTAGTAACCACACACCAATACACAGTTTATCAGCGTTGCAACCAAATGTGTGCGAAACCAGACGCTAGCAGTCTCACCATAGGAATAAGAGGCAAATACCTTATTTTACCTTTACTTTCATCTTATTTTTATTCTATGATATTTTCTAGGCTTTCCTAATTGTGCCGTGCCTTACATTCCAAAAGTTATATCGGTAGTTAAGGTGCTAACTACCAAATTGTGCGGCAGTGCCCCATCTTGTTGCCAAATTAGATCATTGTATTGCTGAACTGGGATATTCTCTAAATGATTTTCTACATTATTTTCAATTAAATTTAAATATCACCATTTAAATTTCCATTTAAAATAATTGGCCCAATAATCTTATTTATCAACGTACCACACCAAACGTGAATTGTTTGTCGACCCTATATTTTTACGACCAGATAACTTTTCCTGTCACATATGTGAAAAAAAAAATTTTGAACTTGATGCAAATGGTTGGCGAAACCATAAATTTCGGAGAGGAAAAAAAATTTTGAGATCGTTCAAAATGGGTTTTGAAGGCAGTGAGTGGCACTTTCAGATGTGTCATGTAAAAAAATTTCATTCTACTTTGAAACATAACCTCCAAAATAACAAAAACAGCGTTTTTTGCTCTTTTAGGTTAGTTTAGGTTAGGATATCTCGAAAAACCTTCGGAAAGGTAAAGTCTCGTTTCTACGTCTGATGTTAGAGGAAACTTGGTCAGCCTGTAGTTATAATTCCTGACATCATTCCGCATTAATTTATCCGGAAAGTAAAACCATCACTCTCTACAGCAATCTCGATATCTAATTCGACTGAACTATCATACATTTTATTCATGCTTAACTTGTCTTACATTTTCTGTAAAATTAAGAGTTATAACGCGGATATTGCAAGTTATAAGTACATTATTAAAGCCCGAGAAAAGTAAAGAAGACAATAATTAATGAAAGGAAGTTTCTAAGGTAAAAATATCACTCCTTGACTTTAACTGTGCTATTTTTACCACGTTTTATCTTATTTTAAAACGTGACAAAACGGTGTCTCACTTAGGTGGCTCTCCGGCGTAACGTAAACGAATTTTACGCCATTAATTAACTAGTGAAACTCTTAGTTTCGCCACTAGCTATCCAGCTGCGTTTGCGAATACACATAATTCACTCTTCTTTGTTTAAGTTTAAATAAACCCAGAGAAAACGTACCTACTGTTATAAATTGGGTGAAACCAATATATTTTTATTAGCTTGACTACTTCTGTTCATCACAGCCATTTATGTGATAATATTTTAGGGCACACTAATTTCTTCAATTTTATAGAGTATATATTTTCTTGTTACGTTTCCAAATTTTTTATATAAAACAAAAAAATAAACACAAATATATAAATTTCACAGGTATTTTTGTTGTACCTCTCGCAGAATGTGTATGAAATAAAGAGTTTGCTTTCATTTCCTGCATATATATCTTATCATAAATACTAGGGTATGATCATATATTACCCCACTAGGCCTTAATGATATTTACCAACATGTACAGAAATGCCTTTGGTTTAAAATTGTGCTTGTACAGAGCTAGCGCCAAAAGATTTACTTTTACTGTAAAGTAACGATATCTTGCTGTAACAACTTTGTTATTCAACTGTTTTAAATAAAACTCCGATTCTGATCCTAACTCATTGATAATTTTCTTTCCAAATGTTCATTTTATTTTAAATGATACTGTATGTTCACAACAAACAGAATGCTTATATTCCATAACTTTTCCATACAAACGATTTGCCTTAGGAATTAATTAAAATGACGTATAACTTCTAAAGGGTGTTTTTTATAGAGGTATAGAACTTTTAAATGGAATAAAACAAAGATGATTTTTTTTAAATTGACATGAAATTTACTGTATTCGAAAGATAACCTTCTGGCATTATAATTTAAATATGACTTCTGGCATATGACCGCCACGGCTGGCTCGGACGTAGTCTAATCTGGAGGTCCAATTTTCGCTAACTTTTTCCAACATTTGCGGCCGTATATCGACAATAACGCGGCGAATGTTGTCCTCCAAGTGATCAATCGTTTCGGGCTTATCGGCGTAGACTAGCGACTTCACATATCCTCACAGAAAATAGTCTAGCGGCGTTAAGTCGCACGATCTTGGAGGCCAATTCACGGGTCCGAAACGTGAAACTATGCGGTTACCAAACATTTCCTTCAATAAATCAATTGTGGCACGAGCTGTGTGACATGTTGCGCCGTCTTGTTGGAACCACAGCTCCTGCATATCATGGTTGTTCAATTGATGAACGAAAAAGTCAGTAATCATGGCTTTATAGCGGCCACCATTGTCTATAACGTTCTGAACAGCATCGTTTTTAAAGAAGTACGGACCAATGATTCCACCAGCCCACAAAGCACACCAAACAGTCAGTTTTTCTGGATGTAACGGTGTCTCAACATACACTTGAGGATTATCAACACTCCAAATACGGCAGTTTTGTTTATTGACGTATCCATTCAAACAAAAGTGAGCTTCATCGCTAAACAAAATTCGCTTATGAAAATCGGGATCAACTGCAATCTTGTTTTGGGCCCATTCACCAAATCTACGCCTTGCTAGGTGATCGTGTGGCTTCAATTCTTGCACGAGTTGGATTTTGTAAGCTCCCAAACCAAGATCTTTCCGCAAAATCTTCCATAAAGTGAATGGACACATATCCAATTCCTATGCACGATGGCGGATAGACTGATTCGGGTCTTCCTCTACGCTACGCTCTACAGCAGCAATGACTTCTTCTGTACGCACTGTACGACGTCTCTGTGGATGCGTATTATCATTTAGAGTAAACGTGGTGCGAAAACGTTCCATAGTTAATCGAATTAATTGCTCTGATGGACGATTATGTTGACCGTAAAATGGACGTAGTGCGCGATACGTATTTCGAACAGAACCATGATTTTCAAAATAAATTTGCACAATTTGGAAGCGTTGTGCAGGCATCAGTCTATTCATGTTGAAATGCCAAACCAAACTAAACATAAATCACTTGATAGCGGACAAAATGGCCGCCAGTTAAAAAAGTGTTGCCAACTTAAGTTCTATACCTCTATAAAAAACACCCTTTACTTAACGTATCTATGACTGCAATATAATTGTCGCAAACATCTCTTCTACGTTTTTTGTAGTTGTAATTATATATGAAGATTTCCATTCTTGGGAAATTACTGTTCCGTTTAGACACTTCTGAAATGGATTTATGAGATATGAGATATAGCTTCCTTGTTCCATTGTTATTCATTCTGACGGTATATATTTTTTAGAATTACACACTTTAACAACATATGCTACATTTATTCTGCAGAGGGATGCACTACTAATTATATTCTTTTGTTCCTCTTTTTATTTGAATTCCCCGCTATCTTCTGTTAACAAGTTTGAGAAGTATCTGTCCCACTGTTCTTGCGTGATGGGAGTTATTATCTCTTTTTCTCTTATCTTAAGAATCTTACTATTCTCTAGCTTTTTAAACTCTTTTCCCCACCGAGAAATCTATTGCTGTTGCTCCACTTTATTTCCAAAAATTCATCTTCTTTCGCATAATTTTTCTTGAGACCTTCGCTTATACCTCCTTGTAACTAACCTAGTTTTGGTTTGATTTTTTATTCAGATATTTTATCATTTATCTCTTTAACTTTTATATCTACCTCTATTTCTTCGTTCCACCAATATAGTTTTTGTTGTCGGTTCTTTTCTTGATACTCCCTGAAATGCCTTAAGGTAAGCATTTGATTATTATCAGAAATAATCAGAACAAAAAAAAAGTTATATGGTAGTTTAAATTAACAAAATTTAATTAATAACATAACCTAGACACAATCATTAATTTTTACAAGTTTTTCCAATTTAATTACGTTCGTGAGGCATGCAAAGTCAAGAAAATTGGACTTTAAATTTCTTAACTAGAAAATAAGATTGACTTCTGTTGTGTTTAATTTTAGATTTATCGCAACTTTTGATGAAAACTCATTTCAATTAATAACAGCACTCGATCTTATTCATAATCAAGCATTGTCTAAAACTTTCAGAGCTAATTATAATTAGTTATGCTATCTGAATATATTTCTAACAACTGACAAGTAGTGTTCAAAAATAAGATTTCCCATTTAGTTAGAAAGCAAAATTAATTTAAGAACATAGTTGTTTTAAAAATAGCCCTTCTCTGGAATTACATTCAAGAACTTAATAACAGCAATTACACCGTTCCGGAAAATATACCACTAGAATTTCCCGAAGCTTGGCCAGCAGTAGTCTCTTTTAACCGCCCGGAAAATTAAAAATAATGCCTTGATTTAGTTGAAGTATTTTTCTAAATTAGAACATCGTAGAAATAATCGTCTAGCTTTTCTTGGAATATATCGTAAGTGTTAAACAAATTTTTAATATATTTAATATTTTGAAGCATTGTGTTCCCGTATTATTCTAAATCTCAAAAATTACTAAACCATTTAAAGAATGATTGGTCAAATGTGTGTCGGATACATATTATATTAGGGTTTTGCAGCAATTACTTGCGTTGGATGTTCAATGTTTATATATTTTTGTAGAGAAACCTATAAAATTTCGAAATATAATTATCTAATATGTCAACCTTGAATTCTTCTCGTGTTTCCAAGAGGTTTTTGCGAAAATAACAACTCTAAAAGTAGCCTCAAATAACATTACTTTTACAGAAAATTCAAATATTTAAGTAAATGGGCCATATATGGACCACCATAAGGATTTTCTCAAATAAAACTTTTAAAGTGTAATCAGCCTTATTTACTTTACAGTTCGATAATTAGAACATCTTAGAAATAATCGACATTTTCTAAAATATGAAATTTTTATGAACTTGCAAGAAGTTGGTTATCCGTTCGATCCTTGAGTTTCGGCAGATCTTCGCCAAAAGTCCATTTCAAGAGCCAGCAGTTTACGTTCTAAAGTTTTATTTATCTGCCATGTTTCACATCCATACAATACAACGCATTTAAATATTGCATTGTATAAAAAATGTTCATGTCTTTCGTCTTAATTCCTAGAGCTTCTTGTGCAGCGGAGTGTAGAGAGGATACGATGTGTTCATATAGTTCATCAGTGTGCCCTGACAACACTTCAGTTTGAAGTTTGTTATCTAATCGAGTCTTAAATTGATATTTTGTACTAGGTTCATGAAGTCCTTCTACATTGTAAGATATTCGTTCTATCGTTGAGGTGTTTGTATTGTCTGTTTCGTTGTCTTTTGTCTTGAAGGGAATTTGTATCTTTGCACCCGAGAAAAAGTGGTCAGATACGCATTCTATTCCTCTGTATACCCTAGTGTCTTGAACTTTCAGAAATGATTCCTATTTAACAATTGCATACTTTCAATGCGGTCAATTTGGTTCAAAATAATAGAAAAAAAATATTCTAGGAACATGAAATTAAATCAGTCAATTATTAGGGCTTAGACTAATCATAGGTACAAAATTCACACACATAGAAATCGACCATATCTTCTATACCGGCACACAGAGTGTAGAAAGAGGTTCATTCATGGATTGAGGTTTCGGAGATTCAACAGCTCCTGCCTCAGGTAAGCAGTTATCATAATTATCATTGACCTGTGTTGTTAGATCGCACGGTGGGTCGTTAGATTCTTCTACTGTTGGTCTTTGCCAATAAAGTCATAATCTTGAAAGACATTTCTGTTAACGGGATATATCCTAGTTGCACGGAAACCATTAATTGCCAGTTCTGTACGCTGAGCTCTTATGTAGGCTTGACCAAATAATTCCGCTGTCATAAGGTGTCACTGCTTAAGTTTGCATTCGTATCTGTTTGCGAACTCCTTCAGTCAAGTACTTTTTTAATGGACCCATTAATACTTTATCAAGGTATCTCAGCCATATTTTTTTTTAAACCCAGAGTCAAATATCACGTTAAAGAGATATGTAAGTTGTTTAATATCGACTTGCTTTAAAACTTCTGCATATATATCGTCGTGACCTGCACTTTTACCATTCTTTATACAGTTCATTGTGTATCTGACTTCAGATTCAAGAATTTTTATGTTTGCTATAGCGAAATTCTCCACACTCAAACTGCGCAATGAAAATCTTAAATCACACCACTCTTTTACTCGTTGATATTAAAAATGCGATTGACCCATAGAATGGTGGTATCATCTGCGAAAATAGTAAGCCGACCCATATATCAAGAGCAGCAACATTATTGAGATGCAATAAAAATAGGATAGGATGTGAAACTCCATGTCCCACCGTTAACACATTCGATTTTCTATCCTTGGAGTATAGATTGCGTTTTTTTACTTGATAAGAGAGTCAATTAAATGAAACTTCACTGAAGCCATAGCGACACAGTTTCTCCAGCAGTATCACGTGGTTGACGCAATCAAAAGCTTTTGAAAAGTCCCAAAATACCGCTGCCGCAACACTGTTCTCATTCAGACCTACGTACACAATCACCAGAAGATTAAACATTGCATCAATAGTACTTTTAGAGGCCTGGAAACCAAATTGACCAAGAAATTTGACAAAAATTGGCTGGGTTTTAAGAATCTCCTCCCTTAAACAAAGGAGCAATCATCGCTGTTTTTAAACTAGAGGACGTGAGTATCATGGTAAATATCGAAGTTCTAACCTGCTTGTTGACTATTCGCTGAAAGATTAGGAATCCTAAGGCTGGACGGTGTAATTAGCGCGCTCTAAATATCGGCCACTCCTATCTCCTAGCTAGAAATTCTGAATATTATGTAGTCCCTTTAGACTTGTATGATCATCAACATAGCATTCTGAAAACGACTGAAAAAATAATTAGAAAAATAATTTTCACACATCGAAATATAAGTTATTTAATTTAAAAATGGCACCTTAGAGATTTTTTTCATTTATCTACTTCTTTTTTACACCCTTTTTCTTTTTTCTTTCAGGATCAACCCCAAACGTTAACGCCATCGGAGAGCTGACAGTGCTGTCTGACAAACCAAAGTCCTTCGTGGAAAGAATACAAGGATTAGGGGAATCTCTGTTGGGACATCACAGGTCGGACAGTGATTGTTCCACAAAAGGAAAATCCGGTAATTTGCTGTTTTTATACTAAAAAGATTTATCTTTGGTCTTTTTTGTTCAACAAGTAATGGACTTTTTGATCAATGTAATGACTTCCTTATAAAACGTTTTTTCTTTCTTTATTCCTAAAATTGGAGTTAACAGGAACAATGGGAATACAATAATATATTCAGTATTTTACGATACAAAAAATAATTTTGTTCCATTTTCAAAACTTGCTATATAAGGACTAAAAAATGTAGACAGAAAAAAAGATTCACCAATATTAGGATTATTATATTTAAGTGAAGACTAATTCAATTTTATCATTACTTAATATGTATAACTATATAATTTTATCATTACTTAATATGTATAACTATTCTTGAACAAGACGTTTCTAATGAACAATTCGGATTTCATAATGATTTTGGAACAAGAGAGCATTGTTTTCATTCATAGACTTGTTTCAAAAAAGCTTTTTCGATGCATGCGAAACCATGCCAACAGAAGTATTTTTTTAACTCCTTGGAACTTATTAAATAGGTCAACATGATGACTTCGCAAGAATCTATTACAGCATATTAACATGGACTTCTTCTCTGTATCAGTGTATGAAATTAAAAACTTTGAAGCAGTGAAGCATACGAAACTACAGGGTGTTCGAGAAATTGTAGAAAATCTCTCGGATATGAAAAAACACGTGAACGCAATACTGCAAGTTAATAAAAACTCTTTTAATATAGGCCTCTTCTTCGAAGATATGGACTGCCAAAGAGCTCCAATGGGAATCAAGTTTTTTTACACATAATTATTGAACCACCAGGTACATTTCAGTTTTTTTTTAATAATGTATACCCAGATAAGAGCCTTCAAATTACTATCCAAGAAAGTGATATGAATTACTCACAGCTGCAGGGACGGCCTAGCTGTGACACTCATGAACCCATTTTTTTTACGCTCCGTATGAAAAGAACTTTGGACAATGTTTTTAACATACCTTTAACTATTGAATAAAAAGTATTCTTTATTCATGTTGCTAATCCTAACCGTTTTCGAAAAAAACATCATTTTACTTACATCATGTATTTGACGTATTTCGATAAAAAATACGTCTTTGTTCCCATCAAATTTTCAACCTTCAACCTTATGATGAAAAAAATTCGATCCAAAATTAGAGTTTACCTCTAGTTAAAAACGTCTAATTCTGTAAATTGCAGTTCGACCTAGGTTCACAAAAAATGTGCGTTTTATTTAATCAGCACCAAAAACAAAGTATTGTTGTTGCAAACATTGCGGAGTACGAAAGAAATAAATATCCTACATTTTAGAACTTGTCAACTTTCACATCGCTGACACACTGATTCTTTATTTCTTCTTCTTCTTCTTCTACGTTGACTAGGGATATCCCTGTTTGTCATTCCATCTACACCCGCCTTATTCTACTGATGAAGAGAACCAGCTCTGGGTCCATCTCTTTGGTGGTCGTCCTGGTAATCTTCTTCCTCTTGGTCGTCCATACATACAAACTTTGGCTAGTCTCTCTTCACTCATTCTCTCAACGTATTCGTTCCAACCTCTTTTTCTTTCTTTTGTCCATTTGACCACGTCCTGCACATTACATTTTTCTCTGATTAAGGTATTTGTCAGTCTATCTCTGATTGACACGTTCAGCATTGATCTCAGTACTTTCATTTCGGTGGTTCTTATTTTCTGCTTTGTCTTCTTAGTGTCTGCTCTTGTTTCCGTGGCATACGTTAGAATTGGTCATATCATGGTCTTATATATTTTTGTTTTTCCCTCTATTCTCATGTATCTGTTTCGAAATATAACATCTCTTAAGCATCCTGCCACTTGTAGGGCTCTTGTATTTTGTGACAGTACTTCTCCAGTAAGGTTACGACAGCTTGTTGTGTCAATACCTAGGTATTTAAAGTTCATGACTTGTTCAATTATGGCATTTTCTATCTGTAGCTTACATCTTCTTGGTTCCTTGGAAATTACCATACACTTTGTTTTATTCGTTGATATCTGCATATTGTATTTCTTAGTTGATACGTTAAATAGGTGTGTCAATCTCTGGAGGTCGTCTTCGTTATCTGTGAGTAGAACCGCATCATCCGCGTAGCATATTATATTGATATTGTGTCCGCTCATCTGGTATCCACGTTTCGGTCTGATGTCCTCTATTATGCGGTCCATTATCAAATTGAATAAAAAGGGGCTTAGCGAGTCTCCCTGCCTTATCCCTTCGTTTGTCTTGATGTCTTCGGTTAGACCTTCGGATGGTATTATTTTTGTGCTGGAATTTGTGTACAAGTCGTTAATTATGTTTATGATCTCCGCTGAAAAATTTTTCTATTTTAGGCTGTCCGTTATGTGCTGCTTCTTGATACGGTCAAATGCCTTTGTTAGGTCAACAAAGCATAAGTATGCAGGGTGGTTAAATTCTATTGATTTTTCGATTATTTGTCTCACTATAAATAAGGCATCTGTGTTCCCCTGTTTTTTCGAAAACCCTGTTGTTCCTCCGAGATCTCTATTTTCTCTTCAAGTTTGTCACGAATAATTGCTGTAAATAGTTTGGTGACAGAGTTAAGAAGTGTAATTCCTCTGTAGTTGTCCGGGTTTTTGTGGTCACCTTTTTTGTGTACGGGAATTGTATAGCTGGTTTTCCATTTTTGCGGTACTTGCTCTTCTTTAATAATTTTATTAAAAAGCTTTTGCAATTCCTCGGTAAGCGTTTGGCCTCCGTATTTCATTAATTCGTTGGTAATTAGATCTGGTCCAGGAGATTTTCTATTCTTTCTTGCATATTAATTTACTGATTTTTGGATTTCGTGATGAAATTAATTGTGAAATAATTCGAAATATAGAGTACACATTTATTGAGTATGCAGATGTGCATCTGATGTATAGTCTTACGTCTTGCAATGCTTTGGAAGCCAAGAGGTTATATCACGACAGATTTCCTAATCGTACTTTTCCAGAGCAGAAAACATTTCAACGGGTGGATCAAGGTCTAAGAGAGAATGATAGACGAATCCATTTAATAAGATAATGTTATTAAATTTCTTTATAATTTTAGGAAATTTTTGGGAAAACAAGTACTGATGCTGGTCGGGAAACAATGGTACTTACTCCGCAATTAGAGGAAAATATTTTAAATGCTCTAGATGACACTCCTTCAACGAGCGCTCCAAAATTATCAGCGCAGTCTATTACGTTGAAAACAATAGTATATGAAGTTCTTCAAGAACAGCTGTTATATCCATATCAATTGAAAAAAGTGCATGAACTGATTCCTGAAGATTTTCCCCCTAGAATGCAATTTACAAACTGGCTATTGGATCAGCAACGAAATAATGTAAACTTCATTAGCACTATTCTCTTTACGGATAAAGCAGGGTTTAGCAAAATGGTATCATAAATTTACATAACTCACATGCATGAGCTGATGAAAATCCTCATGTAACTATTGTTTCATATCATCAACATCAGTTTCAATCAATTAATATCTGAGCAGGAATCATTGGCAATTTTTTGATTGGACCTTTCGTATTGCCGGCACGACTGAATGGAGAACTTTATTTGGAGTTCCTCTAGAACTCTTTTCACGATTTAGTAGAGCACTTACCACTTGAAACCCGTCGAAAGATGTACTATATGCACGATGGGGCACTACATCATTTCAGTGTCGTTGTGCGGGAGCACCTGAATACCGTCTATCTAACCGTTGGATAGATAGGGGAGGACCTATTGCCTGGCTTCCTCGATCTCCTGACCTAACGCCGTTAGATGTGGGGACACCTCAAAATCTTGGTGTATTTCACTCCGGTCTATAGTAGGGAGAAACTTCTATGGAGAATCACGTTTCATTATGATCAAATAAGAAATAATGCTGAGTTAATATGGCGGGTACAAAAGCCCTCAATTCGTTGTGCTCGCGAGTGTATCAGACTTCACGGAGCCCATGTTGAACCCTCTTACGAAGTTTTTAACTAAGCTGTAAGTAATTCACAACACTTTCTTGGAAACTAATTTGAAGGGGGTCTTACCTGGTATATATTATATTAAAAAAATTGAAATATACCTGGTGGTTCAATAATTATGTGTAAAAAACGTGATTCCATTGCAGCGCTTTCGAAGCTCATATCTCCGAAAAGGAGGCCTATACGGAAAAAGTTTATATGAACTTGTAGGATTCTTTTCACGTGTTTTTTTCATACCCGGAGTTTTTCCACATTTTCATGGACATCCTGTATATACGAAAATTTTATGTGTTTTTAAACATAGAGATATCTCAAAAAACTTTTTTTGGACAAGTTTTATTTGATCACTGTCCGCAAAAAATTGCTGCGACCAAATTACAAAGGCGTACTCCAGTTGTAGTTTGTGTATGTATGTGCGTAGAATTGGGTAGGGTCTGTACACTACGACCTGATAGATCTATTGTGGTCCTCTGTTATTGCCAACTCGAGATTTCTTACCGGCTAAAGCAGATCCTCTAGTCCGATTTCCCTCAGGAACCTTAGGATGTTGGACCGCTTTAAAGTGGGCAGCTCCCCTCCTTCTATTTGATGTCTTCCCAAGAACCGCATCCTGGGGTTTTCTAGAGCGCTGCACTCTGCAAGGATATGAATAGAGGGTTCGTCCCCCTCCTCGCAGAATTTGCACTTTTCGCCTTATCATAAGTAAAAAAACTACTATTTCAAGAAGAAATTTTCAGAGTGTCAGCACAAATGTTCTTAGGCACCATTTTTGAACAAACTTTCCTCGTGTGAGAATGTTCATGAAGTATCTACCGAACTCTTTCTTTGTTGATTCTGACAATCTCAGCAACCGCATGAATTAATCTACAGGACGCAATCCCTATTTCACTATAATCATCACTGTTCTGAAACTTTGTAAGTAGCTTCACGTTGATGAGTCCGACAACTTTTTATGTGCAAAAATTCTCGTATGCTTTAGAACGTGGAAAAATAACAATTTTCAAGCGTCGGACTGGAAAAATCATGCATAAAATTTGTCGGACAATATGGCCATTTGATTGTTCAAACATTAATTAAACAACTGTTAAAAAATCAACTGGTTGGTAATAAAAAAAATATGTTCACGTTATTTTGACACATTATAATGTGACAAAATATGTCTAAAGAAGGATCAAATTGTTAACCATGTCCTCAGAGACAAACCAGCACTCAACATTCCTAGGCGGAAATAAAGAGTGTTTTTTATAGAGGTATAGAACTATTAAATGGAATAAAACAAAGATGAATTTTTTAAATTGACATGAAATTTACTTTATTCGAAAGATAACCTTCTGGCATTATAATTTAAATATGACTTCTGGCATATGACCGCCACGGCTGGCTCGAAAGTAGTCTAATCTGGAGGTCCAATTTTCGATGACTTTTTCCAACATTTGTGGCCGTATATCGGCAATAACGCGGCGAATGTTGTCCTCCAAGTGATCAATCGTTTCGGGCTTATCGGCGTAGACTAGCGACTTCACATATCCCCACAGAAAATAGTCTAGCGGCGTTAAGTCGCACGATCTTGGAGGCCAATTCACGGGTCCGAATCGTGAAACTATGCCGTTACCAAACGTTTCCTTCAATAAATCAATTGTGTCACGAGCTGTGTGACATGTTGCGCCGTCTTGTTGAAACCACAGCTCCTGCACATCATGGTTGTTCAATTGATGAACGAAAAAGTCAGTAATCATGGCTCTATAGCGGTCACCATTGACTGTAACGTTTTGACCAGCATCGTTTTTAAAGAAGTACGGACCAATAATTCCACCAGCCCATAAAGCACACCAAACAGTTAGTTTTTCTGGATGTAACGGTGTCTCAACATACACTTGAGGATTATCATCACTCCAAATACGGCAGTTTTGTTTATTGACGTATCCATTCAAACAAAAGTGAGCTTCATCGCTAAACAAAATTCGCTTATGAAAATCGGAATCAACGGCAATCTTGTTTTGGGCCCATTCACCGAATCTACGCCTTGCTAGGTGATCGTGTGGCTTCAATTCTTGCACGGGTTGGATTTTGTAAGCACGCAAACCAAGATCTTTCCGCAAAATCTTCCATAAAATGAATGGACACATATCCAATTCCTGTGCACGATGGCGGATAGACTGATTCGGGTCTTCCTCTACGGTACGCTCTACAGCAGCAATGACTTCTTCTGTGCGCATTGTACGACGTCTCTGTAGATGCGTATTATCATTTAGAGTAAATGTGGTGCGAATACGTTCCATAGTTAATCGAATTAATTGCTCTGATGGACGATTATGTTGACCGTAAAATGGACGTAGTGTGCGATACGTATTTCGAACAGAACCATGATTTTCAAAATAAATTTGCACAATTTGGAAGCGTTGTTCAGGCGTCAGTCTATTCATGTTGAAATGCCAAACCAAACTAAACATAAATCACTTGACAGCTGACAAAATGGCCGCCAGTTAAAAAACTGTGGCCAACTTAAAGTTCTATACCTCTATAAAAAACACCCTTTATAATATTATCACCTAAAGCGGTTAGGCAAGTTCAGTTATGACTTACAATCATGGTGGGAAGTAAAGGGCCCAGCGAGGCAAAAGCGTGGAACATCAGGTATCATCACTTTTTATTCATTACTCCCGAACGGAAGATTTTGATAAAAAATTGTATTATTGAAATTCGACATACAATTTGGCAGATATTAAATTAAATGTTTTAAATCTTATTATCGTCTAAACTCAATTTGTAAAATGACAACGTCAATAGGTCGTTTCTTCCCCTCACTTTTTGCCTCACTTGTAGTTTATCGATGTATAATAAATATTATGCTATCCCTCTACAAACATTCCTTATGAAAAAATCTTTATATATTGTGAAAACATCGGACAACATAAAAATAGGATTTATAAGGGAAAGAAATACAATAAACACGTTTATCTTTCGAGGGTCTAAAGAAAACACGAAACCGGTTGAAACCAGATATTCCGATCAGATCGTCGTCGTTTGAAATCCGGTTAAACAGAAAAAGTATTAGATAAAAAAACAGACATTATAAACAGGTCCGTGAGGGTAAAATGAAGTATAAAAGAAAGCTAAATTATTTAAGGAACTTCATCAATCATCCTCAAAAATATTATATATCGATTTCAAAAAATAGTAATTATTTAAATTTATGGTTCTTGGATTTAGACCGTGTCAAATTGGAATTATAATCCGACGCTTCGCCTACAATTGCACGATACATCCTCAGGAATCTTTACTCCACAAGATTAGAACATTGAATGACTATCGAGTTTTTTTTTTTCGAGAAGAGGAAATCATGCATAGACACCAACACGAAGTGTGAAGGTAGTGCCGGATTCCTACCGGCTAAAACCCCCCCTGGACCGAAGGTCCCCACGAACTACTTCGGTTGATTATGGTGAAGCCATAGCCTACGGAAGCGCACTGTGAGTATCCCTTTGGTTTCCAGGCCGTAATCTGGTCATCACACATTGGTGTTTCCGCTCCAGGTGCCTTTGCACCTGTTGCATCGCACCGCCTTACATTTCGCATTCAATGTAAGGTTGGTCCACGCTCTCATTCATTCATCTCAGACTTTACCTAAAAATTTGACCTGGGCTTCTTGTTCCCTTGTGCTTCGGCGCGGTCCTTGGGATTCCTCCCCAGGATCTGCTTGCCTGTCGGTCGTTTTCCTTCTTCGGAGTTCTTCTTCTCTCATCTGCTTCCTTCTCTCTTCTACCTGATATTTGATTCTCGCCTTCTCTTGCTTTGTTTGTCTAGTGTTGCATTCTAGGTCTTTTATGTTTTCTTACCTCTTCTGGATTCTAATCCACTGCTAGTCTAATCAGCGGATTATCACGCTTTTCTGCTTTCTGGAAGACTTTAATAGCCTTTTGTCTCAGGACCTCTCGCAGAGGGGTCCATCTCATATATCTGCGTATTTGTTCGTTCCTGATGAATCACGGGGCGTCTAGGGCCATCCTCAGTACTATCCTTTCCTGAGCTTCAAGCTTTTTGATATGTGATTCAGCAGCGTAGCCCCACGCTGCTGAGCCATATGTTAGTACTGGCCTCAGCATGTTCTTGATTAACGTCAACTTATTCTTTAGACTTATTTTGCTTCTTCTATTCAGCAAAGGGTAGAGTTCTTTTTCGCAAGTTTAAACTTCTTTATTGCAGCAATGATCTGTTTTTCCCAATACAATCCTTTGTCTAGTGTCACTCCAAGATATTTGGCTTGATTAGTTCATTCGACTTTCTCGCCATTAATATCAATCGTCTCGTCTGGTAGTCTCCTTCTCTTCGTCAGGAAGAGCGCTTGAATCTATTCGGCGTTTACTGCTTTTTTACAAGAAATGAACCAGTCGCTGACTAGGTCCATTTCTTCCTGCAGATATCTACTTAACATCATTGGATGGGTAGATCTCGCCATAATTGCTGTATCATCTGCGAACAGGCCATGTTCGTGTTCCAGTCTTGGGGATATGGTGAGTAAAGATGCTATAGAGGTGCGGTGAGAGTACAGACCCCTGTGGTACTCCTGCCTCTGGTCTTCTCGGTTGTGACGTTTGGTTGACTATGAACT
Source organism: Diaprepes abbreviatus (assembly GCA_034092305.1). Taxonomy (NCBI): domain Eukaryota; kingdom Metazoa; phylum Arthropoda; class Insecta; order Coleoptera; family Curculionidae; genus Diaprepes; species Diaprepes abbreviatus. The sequence goes on along the minus strand of JASJET010000131.1, from coordinate 1,029,235 downwards.
CACGTCCTTGCAGATCCACGCCGAGTAGCCAGAGTTCCAGAGTTTGTAGATTAGGCCCGCATGCTATACTCTATCAAACACTCTGGCTAAATTTAACAGGATGACTTCTGTAGACTGGTTCCTATTGAATCCTTCTGTTGCATATTCAGCACCACACAGCAGTTGCAATTCTGTGGATCGTCTTTTCGCAAATCCGAATTGCTCCTATGGGATAACTTCGTTTGCCTCTGTCTCTTCTTTTAGCCGTTTCAGTATTATCCTTTCTGCTACCTTGCTCAAGGAAGGCAACAGACTGATAGGCCTGTAGTTCTGAGGTAAGGTGTGATTCTTGCCCGGTTTGGGCAACATCACTACCTGCGCTTTTTTCCAGGCATTTGGGAAATGCCTTAGTTTCAGCATTGCATTTATGATGTTGGTTATCGCTACTATACTCTTTCTGGGCAAAAGCTTTAGCATGCGGCTTGATATTCTATCTACTCCTGGAGCTTTCCTATTTTTCTATCTCCTTATGACAGCTTGGATGTTGGCTCAGGAAGAATGTTGTCCTGCCGATCTCTGGCTCTGACTCCTCTGGCTACTCTGATCACCTCTTGTTCGAGTATGTCGTTTTCCTCCAGATGGTTGGCCATTTCTACCGTGCAACGGGGGTAATATTTCTTTTTTCCTTCTGAGAACTCTTTGCATATTCCACAAGGAAAGATCCTCAGGATTTAGCTCTTGCAACTTTTCTTCCCATCTTTTGGTACTTAGGTTACTTAGTTCTGTCTTAAGCAGGGCAGAAGCTCTGTTTAGAGCTATCCTGTCCTCTTTTGACCGAGTCGCTCTGTACCTCCTCTTGAGGCGTCTTCTATTGACGATCATTCTTTTGATCCTCGGTGGAGTCAATCCATAACGGTACCTATGTCCCGCGATCCTCTGTTCTTGAGTTACTTCTTGGTAGACCCACGTGATCGCTCTCTCTAGACTCAGTACTGCTGCATCTAGCTTTTCTACCGAGTTTATCCTAGGAATTGCATCAAGATTCTCAAAAACCTTTCCTTTAAACAGCGCCCAGTTTGTTTTCTTTTTGATTTCAATGTCTTCTATTTTTTCATCGTTCCCTATTTTCAGTATGATCGGGTCACGATCTGATGAGCGGTCGATCATATTCTTAATTTCGAAATCGTCTCTTACATTGTGCAAGATGGCAATGACTATCAAGGAGCAACAGCCCGGTATTAATAGCAAAAGAAATTAATATTACTTAAACTGCGGATCTGTAGAAGAAAGTTGGCTCGCGTTTAGAAAGAGATAGAGCATTTTCAATTAGTAGTACCTCTCTTTCTAATTTCGGTCAGGTAAAAAGGAGTATCCAATGCCGTTTGAAGTGTCGTTTTTAGTTCCGCCATTAGAAAAAGAAGTACTACTCATTAAAAATGCTCCATCTCTTTCTAAACGTGGACCAACTTTCTTCTATAGGATCCGCGATCTGGTATCTTTATATTATGTCTATGGATCAGACTGACCAGCTTATTTGTTAGGGATTTTCTCCAAAAATACATCCCCCACAGTCATAGCGCACTAGTGTCGACGAAAAGTCTCGGTTTTCTATTGTCTGTGAAAAAACTGAGGTGGGCACTCATAAATGAAAACAGACCATGGGTTCCGTAAAAATATTTCTACAAGTTTATTAAAAGGAGATTGAGAAAAATTGCTGATTTGCGTAGTCCTTTTGTTTCATCTGGAAGAATAATCTCTAAAAAGAAAAACTTTATTTGCATTTAATTATTTTTCCAATATTGCTACGTTAATAGTACTTTCACTGTTAAAAGCTACTTTCACAGTTTCAGAATCAAGAGCTAATTTGTCAGAAAGTTTATAAACATTGCTTTATTTAGGTAACATTATGTTTAGTTGTTCCTATTATTTTTATTAAAGATAATATTTTTAAAATTAATAACAATATAAAATATTGATTTAAAAAAAATTTTGAATTCTATTTACCTAAAAAATTAGAGCCAATAAATTTTAACACCACATTATTCTTTTATTTCGCATTAAAACAATATTACCGAGTTTAAAGAACTAAAATGTAATGAAAGACTTGTTGTAATGAAAGTTTTTCAATGATATATCTTTGACCTTCATGAAAAATATCTCGTTCTCAAATGTGAATTTTCTATTTCCGCAATGCATGCCTTCTGGTAAAATGAATTGTTCTAGATAATTCGACTGTCTGTTTGAAAAACAAATGATAAAAGTAAGTTTTCAATTACCGTAACTGTGTGTCGGAAAATGAAATAGTTTTCAATACTGTAGATTTAAAGTGGCAAGAGCCCGGTAACAGAAGATGCAACTATTACTTCTTTGTTCCGTAGAGAAACGTTGAGTAGAGATGTGTTAAATTAAAGTTCGTTTCCAACGTTTGTCATCAATAAAACCGATTATATTTTTTTATTAAAACTTATTAAACCGTGGAATTTTATAGGAAATCAGAATAATCCCCAAAAAATTTTGCTACTGACGCATACCAAGCGGTATAAAATGACGTTAACGAAATCTAGTAGTCAGCTTTCACCATTTCTCCAATGCAAAAAAAAATATGAAACTTTCAACCGATTTCAATCGTTTTAATGAGAATAAGTGACGCATTATTTGAAATAAGTATTGTTAGCAAGATGTCTATTTTAAACACTTATACAATATACTATTATCGATCATTTTAAGGTGTAACAAAAGTACCGTTTTACCAAAATTCTACCTCCCTTTTTGCAAATGCAACTACTGCCTCCAAAGGACCGATCGCTATGGGAAGCTCTTTCAAGGAAACTCTCTTATTGGAACGCTTCCTTTTTACCTTAATACATTTACGTATATCACTTTATACTTATTTTATTATTTTCAGGGACCGTTCACCCGATGTTGACAATAACACACACGTCGTATTCGTGTCACGAAGCCGTAGGAAAGAAGAGCACCGATTCCAGTCCCTCACACAGCCAGATTTCCAGAAATTCCTCGAAAAAATCAAACAATTCTTTGTTAGTCAATAACGGAAAGCTCGAAGGTGGGTGGTATTTTAAATATGTTCTATATAAAAATATATTTTTAGCATTTCTTTATACCTGCAAAGTACAGAGGCGTATTTAGGGAGAGATTAATTGCCCTCCCCTCTACAATAGCTTGTAAGGAAACTGTTTTAAGTTGAAAACATGAACTAATACATATACTGAATGAAATAATTTCTAGTTAAGAAATTTAAAATAGAAGGTTGGCTATAGTAACGTTTCTATTAAACCTCGGTAATATGAACGGCCAGTCTTTTCTTTCTAAAGTTTCGTCTCAGGTCAAAGGCAACAGTGTTGTGGTTACGTCGCGCCCAGTTACATTTGTGCGCCGCTCTTCTATTTGACATTGGATTGTCGAGAAACAAATATCAACGATTACAAAATTGGGCTAGACAGAAAAGCAGTACTACATTTTCGCCGTACTCAGGTGTGTAAAATACAAAAAAAAGCATGTTATCCACATGACTAGTATCTAACTTTTACAAAATTAAAAGCCGAGGTTAAATTCCAAGGCTTACTGGATCATACAGTGAATCGAATTATATTGCTTCAATTAGACGCCCTTGAACAAATCGATAAATTAGATTTGTAGATATGAGTTTTATTTGCAAATAGGGCTTCGATGGAACGTCAGATCAGAGCCAGTACAAAATGAAATTCAGTGATCCGAATATTTCTGATACAAACTTATTCCTAACCTCTCTTATTCCACTTCAATTAGCAGGTATTAACACGCAAACTCAACAAGAACAGATTGTGTTGTACAATTTTAAACCTTCCATTACGGGCCTCTGAAATTTTAATTTATTAAGAAAACCGAACAAAAGTCTTTAACGAAAATAGAAAATTATGAACTCGAACCAGACAACTTGCACCATATAAAAGAGTTCTCTTTGCCACCCGAGCTTAAAATCTAATAGAGAAGATTTGGGAATACAAACTTCAAACAGCAAGATTATTTTTCAAAGGATATTCTTGGTAGAACATGCCAACAGGAATCCACAAATTACTTACTCCATTGTCCAGACATCATAGCATTTGCAATATTACCGATAGGTAAACTATCGAAAGATGCACAAAAATCAACGGACAAGTTAATAAGAAACTATCGCCTAGACTTTGCTCGAAAATCTTCTCAAGAAAAATATGGAGGATGTGTTCCAAAACTTTTGGCGTCGATGGATCTTGACACTGTTTTTTGACATTGGAAGGATTCGGACAACAATTCGTACGTATTGGAGAATGACAAAAGAGCTGTAAACAAAGAAGGCAATGATTAAAAAGTTCTTTTTATTATTTTTATTACAGTCGTATTTTTTATTCATTTGTGTAAATAAATAAATATTATATTACTTACAAATTATTTGCATTAGTATTTGTTAAGAAGTCCTAAGCATAGAGGAAAAAGTACTTTTGGCTTTTTAACGATTATCGATATCCACGTATTTATTATTATAGTATTATTTTTAAAATGCACCTTGGACTCAAGCACAATATTTTATTCATGGCAATACAATTATTCTTTTTATTTTGTTTTTAAATTGCATATTTAACAGCTATTGAACCACACTAGACGTTTTTCGAATTTATTATCATGATTTTAAAGATTTAGTCTCCTATGTTGGATCCGATTTTTATTTTTAATATTAAATCTGTGCTTTCAACCCACTGTGTTTTGACGACCCTGCCAACCATCTTTGCCGGAAACCAGAAAGCAACTTACGATACAACGTATGCTTTATTTCACTTCTTCAGCATGGCTAAACGGGTTGTCCGTCTCTTTCTGTTACATTCCCTTTTTTTAGAGGTTCTGTTTTGAATTTTCCACACCTGTATATCGAGTTTCCTTGTTAATTCTTTCGGGAAGATCTGTGATTTTTTCTTTTCGACAGAGTCTATTTTTTGTAGAAGAGGAAATCATTGTATTGTTTTCTTCTCTTTTTCTGAAGGCATAAAAGGGTTTCCTTGAAATTTTAAGAGCAGTGTGTACTCTCTAAAAATAATGATACCTAATTGAAAATATTCATTTCCAAAAATAAAATTATTTTTACTACTTCTTGTACAAATGAAACAGATGGCATAGGACCACTGTTTATCTTCTCCTCGAACTGGGGAACGTGAAGTGAGCGGTGAAAGGTGGCGAACGCGTATTCTTGAAATGTTCATCATTCATATTCTCGTTCGCCCGGTGGAAGGCAAGCGAACGGTGAAACATGCGCAAATGAAATGTCAGCCGCTAAATGACATATTTAACACACGGATTTCAAAAAATAAAATAGTATTAAAATTTTTTTTTTCAAATTAACTCGTCATTAAAAAAAAAATAATATGTTACGAACAGTTTCTTTAAGACGTTTTATTTTTTGAATAAACGTTAATTAGGTGATACCCGATATTTTTAATATTTTCAAATTTTTTATTAAAATATCCTTAGAAAGTTGAACATGTCTCGCAATTATTAAGCAAATCTGAGATTACAGACATATAAAATTATCACAGGAGATTCTGTTCATAATTCAATTGTATGAACGTGCTATTTAAAAATGTTTTTCTAGGGCCAGTTCTGCTTATGGATTTAACATAAATACTTGTGTCCATAACAGCCGAGTATCTTAGTTTTAAACAGTTAAATCTAACATAATTCTTTTCACGACGCAACTTATAATAAATTTGAGAAATCACAATTTGTAAGCTATCTGAAACTTTTATTTAAATAAGTAACAAATTTTATATTTAAATTATGTTAACTGCAGCACACTGTGTTAAACACTATACGGCACTACAATTAAATAAATATTATGATTATAATTTGTCGGGACATATAAATATGAACCCTACAGACCAACAAATGAGGTCCTTCAGCATAAAAACCTTATTTATGGTACATTTTATTTTCAAGTCTCTACAAATCTTTATAAAATAAAAAAATAAATATTAAAAGTTGAATGTGAGATCGGCCAGTATTTTTAATGGACGTCTTCTGTCTGGCTTTTAGTTTCGGTCCCTGGTTATAAACAGTTTGTCGATCATTGTTCAAGTTTCAGGTTTTCTTTCAAATTTAGTTGTCAGGACAGAACATCTTGCAGTAAGAGGCTAGACATTTTGTGAATGCATACAATTAAATAATTGATTGGATAGTTTCCGTAGTGGATTGGGGTAACTTTTAGTCATACTACGTAGAGTTGTAATTTCCACCGTTTCAAGGTTTATCAGTGCTGGCTTTCTGCAATTACTGTCAGTATATTACTTTTTATATATGATTACTGTTTTTGTTGATATCCCTTTTTCGTTATATATTAGAATCTTAAAGTACTTGGCTCTTTGTATGCATTTTTGTTTAACAGTTCTAGAGTGTCAATTTAAGATAAATTTTATCCAGGCAAAGTGCAAATATTGTAATGGCAATTAATAACTTCACAAACATAACAACAACAACACTATTTTTTTTCTTTTGACGAATTATTAAAAGTACCAAAACTACTTTTTGCCTAAAATGGTAACAAAATATACTACGGACGTTTTCGGTCTGACAGCTCAATTTAATATGTCATCCATTTTATTTTTTGAAATTCTGGGGTTTTAGCACGTTCATATCTGGCAACATTGGCTTTTCAAGAGTACGGCTTTTACTGTCAAAAAGTTCACATCGCCTTTCACATCACTTTTCACATCACACTTTCCAGGATAGGGGCCCTGTTGTGCTTGCTTGTGAAGAGTTTCACCACGCATTGTCTAAAAGGGACAAATAAAAATATCATTTCTCTATCCTAATATTTAATATATGATTATGACAACTGATTAAAGTAATGCGGATACGTTTTAAAATTATATAGGGGAAGGGGGCCCAAAGCAGGTCACTTAAGGTTTATTTTAAAATAAATGCCACATTTTTATATCTAAACTGGTTTTATTTGAATAATCTGCATACTTATTTAACAAACTTGGAAAGTAACACCATAAATCACGCAACTTTTAACAATTTTCTTAGTTATAACGAAAAATATACAGTGTGTCATTTGACCTGCTTTGCCCGGAAGGTATGCCCAAAGCGGGTATGGCATCTGGGCAAAGCGGGTAAAGACAAATCAGATAAAAATATTATCTTATACTAATAAATCGTCAGTCAAATGCAAAATCACAGATATGTCGGTTTTCTTAATAACACCTAAACACATTAAAACAAAACTGTACTTCTAACATCCATTAAATCTTAGACAAAATCAATATTTTAAAAACTCAAAAAATTTTCTAAATTTAAACAAGTAGCAATCTCAAAACAGTATTTAAATCAGCTTCTTTCTATCACTCAATAACAAAGTAAAGTCTAAAACGTAAGTATTGGTACTTAATCATAAAATTTTCAGTCTTGAATAAAAGACTACCTAGCTAAACAAAAATTATTCTTAGCACATATCACAATAGTAGGCTCCGATACCAGGATAAGCTGTACACGCTTCATGTACCCAACTCTGGCAGTCGTCGCATTTTATCCAGTCTTCCGTAGGAGGATCTAAATAAGGTTCATGGCATAAGAAACATACAACGTCTTCTGTAGACTTTTTCTTGCGGTTTGAAATTTTATGAGTTTTGCCTGAAGTCGAGGCCTTCGGTTGTTTGCTGGTCACTCTTTCTTAGTCGAAGTTCTTTCAGCTTTTGCCTTTGCTTTCATTGGGACTTTCTTTTTCTTCAGCTCTATTTCTTTTCGCTGCTCTTTTATGGAGGTACTGATTAAAATTTCAGCTTTTTGTACTTTTCTTTCACAAGTTCTAGGTACAATTTGTTTAGGGGTAGGACGAATGTCCATCGGGGTTATTTTTGTTTTGGTAAGACGTTTTGTCTGTTTTGGACTTTGTAATTATAATCTTCAATCATTTGATCCAATGCTGAAGGCGAAACAGTGCGTTCGGAATCTATAGAACGGCGAGGAGGTGTGTGATGAGAAGGAATTTGTAGAATGTCAACACCAATTCGTTCCGGGAAGTTTATGGGAATTTCAGGTTCAGAATCTTCATGCAGTTGATTTTGATTATTTGTTTCGGCAGCTTTGGCTGAATCTCGAAGATCGTTTGATAGTGGACTTGCTGTTGTTGGTGATATATGATTGGAAGGTGAATGAAATGCATTGCTGGAGTTGTTTGGCTGATTTGTTGGAATGTCAGTTCCACTGGAAGGTTCCAGTCTATTGGTCATTGTTGAAGGAAGATAGTCGGCATCACTGAATACATGTCGATTTGTTGGCCATATACCTGTAGACTCAAAACCTTTGACAGCGTTTTAAGAACTAGCTGCTTTTAAATAAGCTTCTCCGAATAATTTGGCTACGTCAAACTGCGATATGATTCGCCCCACATGGTTTCGTTGGAAAACCGACACAGATTGTTCAAAGTAAGTTTTCAGAGGATCGTAAATGCATCTGTCCAAGGGTTGAGTCCGATGAGTGGTATATGGAGCCAATTAAATGAAAAATCACATTATTTTGCGAAGCATATTCTAGTGCTAGCAAGTACTTGTGCAACACGTAATTGTCCATAACAAGAATAATCTTCTTGTCTTAAATCGGTCTTGTCATTGCTACAAAATGTCGCAGCCACTCTAAAAAAGTTGGACCAGAAACCCATCCGTTGTCCGTACAGGTAGCTACAGTACCTGGTGGTGCTCCATCTATTAATCGATCATTCATACGTTTACGTCCAAATATCATAAACGGTGGTATAAAAGAGCCAGCAGCATTGCAGCAACATATGACCGTCGTCAGTTTTCCTCTTTCGGTGCTGGAAATTACACCAACTTGTTTTTTTCCTGTTTTAGTGAGCACTTTAGAAGATCTGTTGCTAGTCGTTTGAACACCTGTTTTATCTATATTATACATTCTTGTGCAATCAATTTGGTGCTTTTCGATTTGCTCCTCTAGGAGATCGAAGAACCTTTCTACTTGGGGTCTATTAAAACCACGGGCACGAGCCACTGAAGTCGGTTCTGGTTGTCTCAAAGTAAGTTCAGGGTGTCTTTTTCTAAAAGATTTGAAGCAGCCGTCGCCTGCAGAATTATTTTTAAATGGATGTGAAATGTTGTTGGCTTCTGCAAACTGATAAACCAAAGCGCAAAATTCCTGTCTGGTCAGACCAAAAAAGAGATTGTCCGTGTGAAACAAGTACTCAAGTAATTCAGTTTCTTGACTGGCTGAAAATACGCTGCGAAATCTTCCAAGTTTCTTTTCCGCTGAACTTTTTTTAATGTGCCTTTGCAAAGTTGATAAATTTATACCATATTTTTTGGCTGCGCTTCTGATGGATGTTCGATTTGCTTCTTCCATGGCGAGCTTCATAGTTGCTTCACCCCAAGATGCTTGTTGAGATTTTCTTTTATATTTTTGTACCATCTGTAAAATTAATAGAAGTCAATCAGCCACAACACAAACCTTAAATCCAAGAACGTAAAAAAGTACCATTCTATTTGTAGTTACCAGGGTAAAGTAGGGCAAACGGGTACCTGCTTTACCCGTACCTCCTTTGCCCAAAGGCTCTTTTTTAAACATTTATAAAATATAACCTCAATGTCTGCGTGAGAAATGTAATTGTTTTTTGCGGATTCAAAGCTAGATTCATGCTTAATGACATACATATATTAAAGGAAACATAACTATAACCATATTCGAATAATTCAAATTCACTTACCTTGATATTTTTTAATAAATTCCACCAAAAAAACCACGCGACTCCGACGCCTTGATTTGACTGATTCATGTCGGAGCGTGTTCGGATGTTTCCGTCGCACTCACACATATGTGCTATTTCATTGCACAGATACGTATTTACGCCGACCTGCTTTGGACGGGTACCTGCTTTAGGCCCCCTTTCCCTACGTCTGTCGGGCATCACCTACATTTAGATTTTAAATTTAATTTTGTTTCTTACAATTGATAACCGGTGACTCTCCAAAAAAACCAAGGCAATCCCCCTGTGGATCGCAACGCACGAGTTGAGAACCACTGTCTTAAGTACATCGAAAAAGCGTCCACCCTAAACATATATTATACAAGCAAAGTGACTGATTTGAATTTTCTGATATGTCCCAATAATTGGATATCCATATATATATTTTTGTAATATGCCTTTATTTCTTAAGATTCGAATACAATTCACGAAAATTTAATAAATATACTGTGCACGCATTTTACAAAGCAAAGAATATTTTCTTCCTCTTTTCTACATTTCCATCACAACATTTATGTGGATCTCTCATATAAAATAAAATATATTATGTCAGATAAAGATCTGCAAATAATATCCTATTATTCTTTCGAAAATGCTGAAACGCCACGGTTTAAATGAAAATAAAGTAAAAGTTTTATGATTTTACGAGAAAGGAAAATGAAATATTTCATTTGATGAGCTACGAAAAAAAGTCATTGTATGGATTTCTATGTACAATATGTACATACAGCAGTCTAAATTTAGAAATAAAATTATTTTTGCTTTCCATTAAAAGACATTTTTACGTGTAGTTAGAAAAATAATTTATTTTTGTAGAATTTCTTTTCTGCCATGAAATCTTCTGTTTAACGTCTAAAACTATTACAACATAACGCTTCTTGTATGAAAAGTGAATTTTTTTGTTAATTCTGGGGCGCTGAACAAAAACATGACAATGAAATTAAGAACTTAGTTGCAATTTTCAAGAACATAGTTTTTTTATTTTATTTTTAACATAATAATAAAAAATACATACTTTTACACTTGCAGACACACTAAATATTCTGTCTTTTTGCTTTTGGGAATTGTTTCTAGAGCATCCAACAGTAGTCGGCAAGTATGGAAGCATTCCACTTTCCCTGATACCTTCTCTCAATTGTTGATGTATCCTGAAGGAAGCGTTCGTCGTGCTCATCACTTACAGCTCCACAATTTACTATGGTTAATTTGGTTCATTTTACCTTTTTTTTTTGCTAATATTCACGTTTTGGGCAGCACTATATCATTGTTATTAACAGCATAATATTCGTTGCATTTTTGAGTCCTATTGCTTCTCGAGCCATTCCAAATTTCACTCCCTTGCAAATTTTCTTCCTAACTTAATTATTTTCTTTATCTTTCAGTAATTTGCCTATAAGAAATACAGCCCTAATTAAATTCTTTCATAATTTATATTTTCAGGTCGACAACTCTACGTCACTGTTTTAGGTTGTTTATATTTAAATAGAATGTTGTTATTTACCTTTTTATAACATATTTTTTTTTGTGCTGAGTATTTCAAATTAAATTGTTACATTTATCTATCTTGGTCACAGTTTTCCGATTTTTTTATTTTCAAGGGTTTGTTTACATTTTTGTTGGGGTTATGTGACCTTTTCAGTTGACGTTTAGGCAAATTTGCATTCTTTTAGGCCGTTGCATTTTGGGAGGAAATTTGGGCGAGTAACTAATACCATGTTGCTAATGGCTGAGGGAAAATTCTTATTTCCTATTTTAGAGATCAACAATGAAGTCCTATTTGATTTTGAATCGGAAATGTCAACGACTTATTAGTTAGCAATGCTATTTAAGCCCACTATTTTGAGCTGTCATTCTTTTGTCGAATTGCTACTTGTTTAAGGTCCCTTTTGTCTCGCGCGCTTTGTCGAGGGAAAAAGAAGCTCATACAGCGCAGGTTTCGGGCTCCCTATAAAATGGCGAGAATTTAACTGTCAACCCTACTGTTTCCTGTGAAATTTTGTATTGTGGAGTCGAGAAATTTCCATCCCGATTTATTGCCGCCATCCTGCGGATTTTGATGGAAAATTTCTTTTGCGTGCCTCGATAGCATTGTGATGATTTTTGTGATTTAATTTTTTTTTTGGCTAGCTATCGAGGTACACCCTGATAACAAGGATTTTGTCGGCCCCTTGGCATCATCATCAGGAATCAGTCTAACCCCAGAAAATCGGGGAATAAGCCAATCCACCCTTAGGGGCATAAGCAATCCACCCTCTGGGGTAGTAGTATACAACTCGTATCCACCCTCTGGCTAAATCCCACCATAGAAGCTAGAAGAAGTCCAGATCAACAACAACTCAGGACTTCTACATCATCAGGATTCAGAGTATTAATATAAACATTTCTTTCTTTGTAACATATTTGAGTTTCATTTATCCCACCACTTTATGTTGTGTTCATTTAACTTAATCATTTTTATTTATTTTTTTTTTATTTTGGTGCAGCAAGTTATAGAGCTCGGTTGGACGCTAGGCCCGAGTAACAACGTGGGGGGGGGGGTTCCGAGTTTACCCGGCTAAAACTCGGTGGCGCCTATAATAAATACCCACCCCTAATCTGCGGCATTGGGGCTAGCTCGGCACTTTGCTAACTGGTGTCGCCTCTAGCTTCCAACTCTGCTCTGCTCGCTCAAGACAGCCTTTCTATCTTTTTTTTTGCGCCTATAAATAAATACCAGTGTAGCAATATGTAATTGTAGGATCTTTAGAAACATATTGCAACCCATTTTTTGATACGATGACAGCATATTTTCAGCAAGACTAACGTAATTGTCAGCTTGTTTATTTCCGAAGTAATTAGTAACCACGAATCGAAAGTCATTTCAAGCATTTTTTTCAATATCTAATAGAGTGCTGTTAAAATGTTTGTCTTTCAGAACATTTCGAATCTGTGGCCCAACAAAAATACCTTTTTAATTTTTGCCTGAATTGGCCTTGGGAATTTCTGACGCAGGTACTGAAAAGATGGCCCATCTGTATTCAGTGCCTTAACAAAGTTTTTCATCGGGCCATATTTGATATGCAGTGTTGGCAATAAAATCTTTTTGCGATCTACCAATGGCATATGTTGTATATTCTTTTCACCTGACTCTAATGATTGTGGAACGGACCAGTCTTTTCTCGTGTAATGAAGTGCCTTTTCCCGACTGTCCCATTCACAAAAAAAAATAGCAAAACTTGGTGTAGCCTTGGTGTACCCATGTAAAAGTGTGATCACCTTTAAGTCGCCACAGAGCTACCATTGGTGCTCATTGTATTTTATATTTGTGTACTGAAGTGCCTTTGCCCGACTGTGCCATTCACAAAAAAAAATAGCAAAACTTGGTGTAGCCTTGGTGTACCCAAGTAAAAGTGTAATTACCTTTAAGTCGCCACAGGGCTACCATTGGTACTCATCGTATTTTATATTTGTCAATAGATACTTCATATTGTCGTATAATTCTTTCATGTGAACTGCATATCAAACAGAAAGAGGCGGTAAAATATTTCCCATATGCAATAGTACTGTTTTTAAACTCAATGAACTGTCTATATACAATCTCTATTCCTCGGGCTTGTAGGCTTGTAATTTATATTTAAAGCCGTTAATAAACCGCTAATGTTATTGCAGAAAACCAAGTTCTTTTCCATGTTAAAAAATGATGCTAGGCCCTTACGGCATCTACGAAAAACACATACTGAAACATTGTCTTCTTATAATTTCCACAGCTGCAATCTTGATCCTTGATTAGGTTATATTGTGCAGTTGGTGGTGTAACGTGCTGGACGTTGGCGGCATATCTTCTTCTTGATAAATCGTTGTATCGGTATTATCTAATTCGTAACTGAATGTTTCTGGGGGTTCTGGAATAGGAAGCTCGTCACTATGAGGCACAGGTCTCATAGCGGATGGTATATTTGGATAGTTGATAACCAACTTGAATATACCTATGCTTTAGCCAACACGAGCTATGATGCAGAAATCTCTCTCTCTCTCTCTCTCTCTCTATCTCTTTGTCAACTTCTGTCCATCCACTTCTGGATGTAGGTCTCTCTCAATTGTTTCCATCTTTCTCTATTATTTGCCAATCTCATCCACTGTTTGCCCGCCACGGTCCTTATGTCGTCTACCGATCTTTTTTGAGGTCTTCCCGTGCTTCTTGTTGTCTCCCTCGGTCCCCATTCCAGGATTCTTCGTGTCCATCTGTTGTCCTCATATCGGGCTATGTGACCAGCCCATCGCCACTTCATCTTTGCAACCTCCTTCACGATGTCTTTGACTTTCGTTCTGCGTCTTATTTCGGTGTTTCTGCTGATGCAGAAATAGCAATCATTAATATGATCTGAAGGCTCTCTCCAGATTATTACGACAGCAAACCCAATAGATCGTTTTTTACTAATTAACCAGTTTCTCAGACTTGAAGGGCATACATTACAGCAAATATGTGGCCCCCACTGTTTATCTTGATTCCCAATATTGCAACCGAAATAAAGCTGAAATGACTTTTTTATCAATGGGGTAATAGACCGCATCTGAGACGCAAAAGTCACCTCACCACAATTCGAGACATCTTACAATCTTAACTATTGGATTTGACTAATTAATATCGACTGACAAACCTCTCCGCAATAGTGGCGTTTGTCATTTCTTTGTATCCAGAGGCTGTTCAGTACAAAGCAGACATAAAAGTAGATTTACATGGATTTAAATTGCTATCTCCCTTATTTTAAGCCCTAAGGGGTTGGGACTTCGTATATGGAGTTCATCCCTGGAGATACAAAATGCGATGTTGCCAAGTTGTTCAAAATTCCCTTAACTTGAGGAAAACTTATATTTGGCAGCGTCGCATCCCTCTATTGTTATAACAATACAAATCTACCACGTGCATTCTTGCGGTTACATTGTAAATATATAGGGAGACATGATATCACGTATCGTATATTAGTTTTGGTTTTATCACACCAAAAATGATAAGATTCAGGCGATTTTATTTTAAATATATTTTGGCTGTTATTTTAAATTTTATATTTCGGAGCTCAAGGTATGAAAATTAAAGTGGTTTTGACAACAAATCATTTTTAAAAACTTTACTTACTCGTTTAATATTATTTCTTTCTATGTACCTTGCGGTCTAAGGCACGAGTAGAGTCAAGCTTCTATTTTCCTACTCCACCCTTCTTCTTTCCGTTACTTCCCTAATACTGAGGTAATATTTTCTCCTTCTTTTTCCTCATCACTTGCATCTTGACAAACATGACCGAACTAACTTAACGGTCCATCTTCTATTTTTTTTTCGTTACTGGTTTGATTCCGTGTGCTTCCGATATGTCTCATTTAATATTTTATCCCTCTGGGTCTTACTTTCTATTTTTTTAAAAAATCTCATATCCATTGCATTCCCAAGTATTTTAGGCTTTGATTGTCTTTCTCTCACTGCTGTATAATACTTTTCGTCTTTTTCCTTCTTCCACTTTTCTATTTCCGTCGTCTTGATCTGTTTTGGGATTTTCTTTTTTCCTAGAAAGATTGTTCTCATAACATAGGACATTCTTCCTACTTTTTTCACTGTCACATTTATTTCTAATTCTATTTTTCCATCGCATTGTCCAGATATTTCTAATTTTCCACCTTTTCTTATATTTTTGTCGTATTTTCATTTCTCCTGTAATTAGTATGCTTTCGGTTTCCGATGTTTACTTAAAATTTATCTTTGCAACTTCTTTATCTAAAATTTCTAGATTCCTCTGTAGATTTTTCAATTGTTTTAGCTATTATTTTTAATAGTTTCATTAATTTCTTAGCTTCCTTTATCATTTCGTCTAATATTATCTAAAACGGTTTTGCTGATAAATGTTACGCTTTCATTTTTCATTTAATTTCATCATGAATACTCTTTCTATCCTTTGTTGAAATACTGTCAATCTCAACTGATATTTTATTTTTCAGTTTTAAAATAATTTATTTTTCATTCATTGTCAATAAGGAAAATATAGTCGACTTGCCTTTTCCTTCCAAAGTCTTTATTTATTATTTGCCTTGTTTTCTTAGATTTGTTTTTTGCATTTCGTATTAATTCTACTTTAAAATTACTTTTTGTTGTTTCAAATATTTTCTATAATCTTTCCTTGTTTTCTTCGTCAGCTCATACAAATCTTTGAGGTCTTCTTCCTTCTGCCTTATCTCTTCTGTTACCCAATTGGAAGTGTGCAAATACTTCATCAATGTTACCTTTGAGCAAGCCATCTCAGTTATCCTTACTCAAAATTTAATCTTAATTACCTTAGGTTGTTTTGGCCAATAATCCTGTTTGTTGACCAGTGTAACATAGAAATCATTTTAGACGTCCAGCTGACCTACATTAACTGTAGATTATGATTAGATATAGACTCGAAAGCATAGTTTTAGCCCCTCCGTACAAAAGCAAATAACAAAAAAACTAAGGAACAAAAATTCGTAAAAAAAACTATGTGTTATTGAGATATTATCGTGGAGTTATCTGCAAAAATTTTGTTGGTATACAATAAATGGTACTGAAATAGCATTGAAAATACCATTTTGGTTGCTGTATTTTGTTTAATTGATTTGTCACGCTAACAATTTTCCTGCTTTTTTCAGGATTTCACCAAAATCAAAGTATACCTCAAATAAGGTTTATAATTTATCATAATGCAGGTATTTTAAGCTACAATATTACTTTTATGTTTCTTTTGAGGTAACTATCCTTCGCCAGAAAGACATAACTTCTCTTTTTTACTTCTTATCTATTTTCGTCCCCAAAAAGGTGTTTTTTTTATTAACAATACCAAAACATTTCATAGAAATCAATGGAAAATTGAATATAGTTAACCTCTGCATGCTGGTAAAGTGTAATAAAAATTCTAATCAAAATTCAATATAATTAATCGTAGTAAATCACAAAATAAACGGTTGATAAACGAAGCTGCTAAAGCAGAGAATAAACATTGATTTTTCTGTCTTTCTTAATCCTGGGTGACTAAATCAAAGCTTGAATTATTAATGACAGAGGCGTCATTCTTTCAATAACAAACATTTGGCGCTGTTTTTATTATATTATGGCAACTGGGTTTATAAATATTTGCTTATTTTTAAAGATGCATTCTTTGCCATGTTATGACGCATTTAAATCAGTTTAAGCAGGAAATTTAATATAAAATCTTAATCAAGAAATATTTTAAAGCAAATGTACATGTCTTTTCTTAATCATTCTCTTAAAAAGTTGCAAAAAGTGCGAATTTTCCAGAAATATATCTGAAGTAAGTGATAATAATGGAGGAGTTCCAAAGAAGCAATATATCTGAAGAAAATCATGCAATATAGTACATACGTAATTTTGGCTCTATAGAGGTGGATTGTTAATAAGCATTACTCTCATATTAAGTGCGGAAAGCTCCAAAATAGGTCGCATTTGAAAGGTCCGAATCGGTTACATATTATCGAACCAATAATGAGCTGTGATCTGCTGAGCCGGACGTGTCCCTTTAGCTGATCTTTGCCCCAAAACAATGGAGGAGCTCCGGGTGCAGAAAGTGACGGCAGCGCTGTTTCGTTGATCAAACCGTTCCTTCGAACATACCCTTGTAGACGTAGCATAACGTCAGAACTAGGGCCCGATTGTTTGAAAGCGAAATAACGTAATATTTTTATTTATATTTGAAAAAGTGTTGATAAACAGTTGATATTTCATTCCTTGGTACACACATACCAGTTTTATGCTAACCTTTTCTAACTGCATTATTTAAACCAGTATCATATGATAATTGGTACGTCAATTCTAGAATACATAAAAATATGAATGTATGTTTGCCTAAATTATTATTATTGTTATTTTCAATATGTAAAAAATATCTAATATTATTTACCAATTAAAATAAGTTCTGAAAACCTCTTTTTGTTAATATTAATTGCAAACTTCGCATTTATAGTAATTTCTAACATTTAAAAACATTGAAAACAGTCACAACAAACAATTAAACTGAAAAAAAAGATAAGTAAACATGTTTATGTCTATTAAAGACCAAAAAAACCGACCATAAACAGCCTTCACACAAATCTATTGTTGTTTAAATCTATAGAGTATGATTGAATGGCCGTTCTATCTGATATAATCCATCTAGATGCAGCAGCACCTTGTCTAGTATTTTCAAGCAGAGAAAACAGAAGGTAAGACACGATTGCACTATCTTGACGTATTACTCATATCATAAGACCAAGATCAACTGAACCACGATGGTTTTTTATGAATACTTTAATTTATATAATACTTGATTTAAAAATTATACGGATAACTTTATCTTATGTTAAATTTTGTAGGCTTAATAACACAGCGCTCTTAGAGGGAGATCGTAGTGTCTGGAACTGTAAAAGATGTGGTTAGTTTGGGTGCCAGTGCCGGATAAGGTGACCTCTATCCTTTGGTGAAGTATCCTTCATGTACCGATGTTTATAGATATTTATTTTTATTTTTACTGCCTCGCCACTTGAGTTATTTGCTTGAATGAATGTAAATAAATTGTAACGGATAGAATGGTCTTCATTTTCCGGACCCGGAACTTCTCCGTTAAGTGAATTCATGTCGGCAGTCCTCTTTAATTTAAAAACGACAACTTTATCTTAGTTTATATGGGCTGTATTCGGCAATCGGTATGCATTCTCAAAAACAGATTATTTCTGTTAATCTGAAGAAAAAAGTATACAGCGTTTCCATGTATAATACCAATAAAACAGTCCATTAATTTAAACGAGATAGAGTCATGGAGCGGGCTATACTTAAAGAGTTCCTGATGGATAAAATTAGGAACTCTGGAATAAGGAATAAAAAGTATTATAAAGAAAACAGCTAAAATGAAATGGTAATGCAGGCGTAGCTATGGTAGATGGTCCTGAAGACTTCTAGAGTGGCGATTCAGCGAGATGAGAAGAAACACAGGAGGACCACAAAAAGGACGAACGGACCACGTAAGAAAAGTAGCATGTAAACAGTGAATGAGAACAACTCAAGATAAAGAAAGATGAGAATAGTTGAGAAAGACCTTCATTTAGGAGTGAATGAACGCAGGTTGAAGGGGAGATACAAGATATCTTTTTGATGATTGACAGAAGAATGGATATGCTGTAGCCGTTACAAGTTCTGCAAAAAAATGGAATTTATATGTCGTAACACCAAAATATTTTGAGGGAATCCAATTTTGTCTCTAAATGGAAGTCAAGAAACATTTTTTACAGATATCTTGACCGCTCATGGATAGATATTGCTAAAAAGATTGTTAATTTTAGTTATAAGTTGCTTATTGGGGGATGAAAAGTAAAGAAATCAGAAATTATAAGTAGAAAGGAAAATAGAGTCTAAAAATGTTTCCTTGAAACTGGGTCTAAATGTAAAAAATAAGACAGGCAACAAGAAAATATAGCTATAGAGATAGTAGAGAATTTAGAATAGCCAATGTTAATAATAATACAAAAATTACAGGTTGATGAAGTACCAAAATAACTACCATGTGGAGGGAGATGAAGTGTGTAAAGGCCCTAAGAGATAGGCTGATGATTTAAAATGGATAGGAAGATTAAACTGGAATAGATTGGCCCAAAACAGAATATAGTAGAAAAGCTTAAGAAAGGCATATACCCAACAACAGGTAGAAAGAAGAAGAAGAAGAAGCATCTATTCGTGAAAAGACTGATTAGTTCCTAATAATTACTTTACACTTTTTATAATTAAAAAATATTCACCCTATTACACCATAAGTGTTGGACATGTTTTGCAAAAAGTCGTAAACAATCTTAATTTGAAATAATACCCATAACATGAAATCATCCGTATAGGTCTGAATTTCTTATATTATTTAAATTTAAATTATGCACCATGAAAACATATTTGGTAATAGAAAAGTACAGTCAGTTATTCTCCTACTCTTTTGAGAAAATCGAAATATTAAACCAAAACCCTTAAGATAAAATAATCTTTATAAACCCATATTCTACAAGTCATGAAGATAATTTTTCGAATTTATGAAAAGTTCGCGCTAG
This sequence comes from Diaprepes abbreviatus, assembly GCA_034092305.1. Classification (NCBI taxonomy): domain Eukaryota; kingdom Metazoa; phylum Arthropoda; class Insecta; order Coleoptera; family Curculionidae; genus Diaprepes; species Diaprepes abbreviatus. The sequence continues at coordinate 1,009,413 of JASJET010000131.1, read as the reverse complement.
AAGGATCAATGGGAAATTAACTTTTCTTCTATAAAAAAAAATACTAGGAATAGAGAGAGAAATAAGCTTCCAATATTTATTTTAAAATTCTAGAATATCCCTTTATGTATCGGGACGTTAGACATTACCTCAATTTAAAATCATGCCACTATTCGAACATTACGTTCAGGCAATATTTATTGCTAGAATTTGCTATTTTTCCACGTTTTGAATATATATTGAAAGAACAGTTTTGTTTTATTTTCAGAAGTGAGACACATCGTAGAAAATTCCCTGGACGTGAACTGTTTGAAAGTATCATTAAAAGATATCGTTTGTTACTTATCTCTGCTGGAGGCCGGAAGACCTGAGGACAAATTGGAATGTAAGTTGTAGTTTTTATTTTGCGAAATATTGGGAAAATTTTTATCACATTTTGCGACAAAAATATGATATTATTTTCGATACTGAATTATTTTTATTCTTCGAATTTTAGTAAAAATATTAATATTTACTTTGTTTAATATGAATCAGTCTAAAACAGTAACCCAGTGCTGTAGTTTTGTAATATCGAAAACTATAAAATACAAAAAGTCAATTAAATGGAAAAGTGTTAGACTATATATATATATATATATATATATATATATATATATATATATATATATATATATATATATATATATATAGAGAGAGAGAGAGAGAGAGAGAGAGAGAGAGAGATATTGTCCTGGACTAAATATATTTGGCAATATTGCACGATAACAAATCAATGAAATTTTTCATTTCATATAACCTATATCCAGTGAGGGATATCGAAAATATAATACGAAATTAAATATTCTCAAACAAAACATGTTTATCAAAGTTAAGAAAATGAGCAACGTGATGCTAATTTCCCGTAAATCCTGATTTTTATGACCCCTCCACAAACCCATTAAATTTCGAAACAATATCAAAAACAAATGTTTTACGGTGTTTCGATAATTTAGATAAGAAAATACATTGTTTTTTGTTTCAGTCATGTTTAGACTGTACGATTCAGATGGAAATGGATACTTAGACAAAAATGAAGTAGATAGCATAGTAAATCAAATGATGACAGTTGCAGAATACTTGGGATGGGACGTTTCGGAATTAAAGCCTGTAAGTAAAATTAAAGCCTACTTGTATCTCGGCTTTTTTTACTTTTAAGGGGTAAGTTCCCCATCTCAATGATTTTTTTATAATTTTTTTACAGTATAATTTATTTGTTAATTTTAATTTTTTTACACATAAAAGAGGATGTTCCAAGGAAATACATAATTTTTTTATTTGAATCTGGTTGACACCATATCACAACTTTGAAGCATCTAAAATTAAAAAAAAAATAAAAAGATTATTGTCACAGGAAGCAGAATTATGCAAATTCGATAAAAAAAAGAAAATGGCGGATTTTTGAAATTTTCGACATTTTTTTTCAACTTAAATTGTTTAAAAAATTGACTAAATATTAATAATAATATAACCGTGCGTTATGCAGTAGGTATATACGTGCAGAATAAGCCATAAAAATTTCATCTTGATAGATGAAACAATGCAACAGTCTTTTTTTGTAGAATGTGAACCAAGTCAAAAAATGTTGCTTCGGGAGAAACACGATTTGCTTTCTCTTAACTCTCATTTTCTTCCATTCTGGAAATCCTAAGGGCCACCTTTGCTCTTTAGAGGCTTCACAGCTGCGCTGATTTGAAATAAAAATACGCTCTTCGTCTTACCTCCGTCCAAAATTTCTACTTCCTTGCCAACTGAGATGCCCATGGTTTCCACTATTTTTAATAAAGGTTGAAAATCTGCATGTTATAGAATATGCAGCAAGTTCGACGATTTACTTGCCTGCAAGCATATGCTATGCCTATACTTTAATTTTTTTTTCGCTACCTATTTAACTAAATATTTCGATTAAGTGAAATCGAGGTGATAGAACACTATTTTGACCTTGGTTTTCAACAGTTTTTTTTTTCAATTTCCCGGTATATCACATTTCCATTTAGGTTTAATTTGTTGCACTAAATCGATAAAATTTTGTTAGATCCACAAATTTCGCGCTTATAAAAGCTTCTATATTATATACAATTTCATAAATTTGTACTTTTTTTAATCGAAAAAATCATGAAAAATGACCAACAAGCAAATGAAAACACGATCGCAGTTGCATCTTCAGCGACATCACTCGTCTCAAAAGGGAAATAATTGGCGCTGTTTCCATAGCATTAATACGATTTCTGTGAAATACGCATATATTCTTTCACTTCTAGTAAAGCTATAAAGAAAAGGACTCTAAATAAACTTCGACGGCTAATTAGCGGAACATTTTTTTAGGAAAAATTTTCCAAACACAATAATATGTACCATGATTTTTTTTAATTCATGGAACAGATTTATCCCTCCTTTTTTAATCAGAATGAATTAGTCTTTTGCTTCTATTGGATATTTCTTCTATTATGCTAAACAATACTCTTCTTCCATTAAATTAAGAATCCTGATTCACTGTTTTTATATCTTGGCTTTATAATTTAACTAGCCATATTATTTTTTTCAATAAATTCTAAACCACTTCGCTTTTCTAATTACTTGGACTTTTCTCAATGTCTTTCCCTGACTGAGATTATCCCACTCCCATGTGGTTTCTGCTGGCCAGTAACATTTTTTAATTAATATATCTAGATCAATTTAGATTAATTCAGGTCAAAATCAAACTAAACCTAAACTAACCAAAACTAACCGAAAATTTCGGTTAGTCCTAACTTAATTAATTTGACACTTGTTTTTACATTACAAAAATTAAACTATGTATATATCAATATATATATATATATATATATATATATATATATATATATATATATATATATATATGTTTATGTGGCTTTCACGGATTCCTCCGTGTGAGATGCAATAGCAGTGGATATATCCACATTATGCCGTTGTAGTGCTGAAATCTCATTCAGCAAACGTACAACTATATGCAAACTTCTCTCCATCCTATAACATATATACGCTATCCGGCGGGAGGTCGGCGAAGCCGCGTTCAATATTTGCATGCTTCCTTCCGACCTGTCCTTTGCACAGCCAGGTGCATGTCGGTATCCTGATGAGTCTAGTAGAGACGAAACATGTATCTCTGCCGTATCACTGTGGCAGGGAGGGTAAGTTTTGACTTTCTTCTCGGTATGGTGGTACAGGTAGGCCATCATCTCGATGGTGGTGGAATAGGATAAATTGCGTTTTATAACAATTTGTTCTAACTGTGCAACCTCTAACACAGAAAGGATAGGATGGAGAGAAGCTTACATTTACTGTTCGTATTTTACTTCATATATATATATATATATATATATATATATATATATATATATATATATATATATATATATATATATATATATATATATATATATATGAAGTAAATTGCGATCAGTAAATGCAAACTTCATTCCAATCGTTTCCTCTCAGTGTTAGAGGTTGCACAGTTTGAATAAATTGCGATAAAACACAATCCATCCACCTGTCTGTGCATGTCAGTACCCTGATGAGTCTAGTAGAGACGAAACATGTACCTCTGCCGTATCACTGTGGCGGGGAGGGTAAGTTTTTTACTTTCTTCTCGGTATGATGGTACAGGTGGGCCATCATTTCGATGGTGGTGGAATTGGATGGATTGTGTTTTATCGCAATTTATTCAAACTGTGCAACCTCTAATACTGAAAGGATATGATTGGAACGAAGTTTGCATTTACTGATCGCAATTTACTTCATTTATACACGGAGTTGCATATAGTTGTACGTTTGCTGAATGTGATTTCAGCACTACAACGGCATAATGTGGATATATCCACTGCTATTGCATCTCAAACGGAGGAATCCGTGAAAGCCGCATAAACATATATATATATATATATATATATATATATATATATATATATATATATATATATATATATATTCAATAAAAGTTTATACCATGAAAATATTTTACATCTTGCAACGTCGCTGCGAAAATTTAGCGTTTTCAGTTATAGAAGGTTCGGTGAAATTTACCAACTTATTTTCACGGCTTCGTTTAAAATACAAATTTGCTAAAATTTATGCAAAAATAGTTAAAAATTTACTACATACACTGTATTTTATCTAGTGCTATTCAAAATATATACGAAAGTTGGGTGTTTTTCCAGAAATAAAAGGGATCTTATGAAGAAATGCGTGGTGTTTTTTGTGTTTTCCGGAAAACTGAAGAAAAATTTTAGGAAACCAAAATCAGCATCGTGATCTACGACCTCGAAATGGAGGTATATAATGGATTTTTTTCAAAAAAAAACATCGTCTTTCTAGACTTCACTTGATCGAAATAACTACCTCTATTTAATGTTTTTAACGGAAAAAAAATATATATAAAGGTAACTAAGGAAATTTAAACTCTGATCTTGAAGTCCATACTAACGTGATACCAAGTGTTAAAAGTTATATCAATCAAAACCATTCCCCAGCATGTTACTAGTGACATATGTTTGTTCTAAGTTTATTCCGTATTTTAACTGTTTATTGATTCTCAAACCCAATCTGAATATTTGACTTTCAGATTCTTCAAGATATGATGGTAGAAATTGATTTCAACAAAGACGGTCTGGTATCACTAGAAGAATGGAAAAGAGGAGGTCTGACCACAATTCCCTTGCTGGTCCTTCTTGGGCTAGATTCAAATGTTAAAGAGGATGGAAAACATCTGTGGAGATTAAAGCACTTCAGTAGACCAGCCTATTGCAACTTGTGCCTCAATATGTTAGTAGGATTGGGGAAGAAGGGGCTATGTTGTACTTGTAAGTAATTTTTGATTTAAAATTTTGTTTGGTCGTTTTAAGGAATTTATACATTTTTAAACATGCGCATTTTTTTCGTAGCAGGAAAATGTTCTATTTTACTCTCCTTCCCTGCAATTTACCATTCCATATTGTCTGATTCATTAGCGGGGTTACAGGAGTTCACTGAAATTTAAAATTATATAATATCTGAATCAATAACTTTTGTAAGTAAAATGAACATATTTTGATTTACTAATTAATTTAATAAAAAAAGAAAATCTCTATAATGTAGTGGTCAAGTGATTGGTTTGCATCACCGAGGTCCCGGGTTCGAGTCCCTGTTTACCATATTATAATAAATTTAGGTTATGTTACTAATTATTATATTGCGTTAAATTCCTTTTTTCAAAATAACTGAAGATATTTTTCAAAAAAATCTTATTTATAACACTATTTAAAATAATTATTATTTTCCCTATTTAGTTTGTAAATATACCGTCCACGAACGCTGCGTTGCCAGAGCGCCGGCGAGCTGCATTGCCACATATGTCAAAAGTAAAAAGTCTTCTCAGACTCTGCTCCATCATTGGGTAGAGGGTAACTGTCACGGGAAATGCGGCCGATGTCGGAAACCTGTCAAAGCTGGTGTTACTGGTTTGCATTGCAGATGGTGTCAGATTACGGTAAGTAGAAAATAATGTAATATTTATAGTGTGGAAATAAGTAGTCCCTCACCCCTCACTTGTTAACTTTAAACTAGACAAGTTAGCGATTTGCGAACATACAAATTTTACTCAACACATTGTTTTTTGCAAAATAAATCTGCTTCCATATATTGTATTTTGTTCTTTGCGCCTGCCTCAATCCTCCTTTCAATTTTGCTAATTTCGATTAATATCGAGTGCCATCGGCGGCCGGAGTTAAAAGAAATAATAAATGCGTCATCTCATTTCTATTGTTCGCGAGCCACGCGACCGAGGCTAGCAAGGATCCATTTCCTGTTGGTTTTTGATGCGATTTCAAACGATTTTTTTTATCAAGCTAGACGACTTTATGGCATGCTCTTCCGAAAAAATTACTTTTTAAGCCTTTATTCTATTGCAAACGCTTTTATTATCTCCTTTGACGCCGGCCGCCGAAGGCACAAGAATTTTCTGAGAAATTCACGCATTGCGCTCAACATTAAAGAAGTAAAAGTTACAACAGGTACCACAACGGCAAGATGTGTAGTATTATAACTATATATCTCGTAACATGAAACATGTACTATATATCCACTCTATTATTACAAAAAAAAATCAGAAATTAAGTTCGATAAGTTAAGAATTTTAAAAAATATTTATTACATTCATTTATTATTTCTACAGAATCTCTTTAAATAATTAGATTAAAAATAAGCTTGATAAATATTAATTCAAATCTCGTTCTGGCAAGATGCCGTTTAAGTTTCCAGTGAGCACAAAACTTCTCAAAAAGTTTCGAAAGGTTAATATTAGCAAGTTATTGTAAAGTTCTACAATAATAATGACGAAATTAAATTTCATGTTTACTTTATATATATAACTTTCTCAAGCATATTTAAGTAGATATTTAAATACCAGTTTAATTTGTATTATTAAGCTTGTTAACGTGTAAAATAGTATTTTCTGTATAATCTTGAATACGCAACTTGGCAATTTATTAATAAAATCTGAGCCTCAGGAGTTTTCTGAAAAAGTTCTAAATTACATATCATAGTTTTAAATTATATAGCATCTCTTCAATATAAAACGAAACACATGAATTTTTAGCGTTTAAAAATTGCTTAACCTTTAAAAAAAAAGGCATTGATTCGTCCTTTACTTTATAGGAAAACTGCATTTAAAAAATGTGATATGAATAAAATATACAGGGGGTCTCTAAAAAGTATGTATAAAACGTTAGCGCAAATTTCTAAGGATATAATATGAGGATATAGCTAAATTTACCTTATCCAAAATTGATACTTCTCTTAATCTCTCTTTGTCAACCTCTGTCCATCGGCTCCTGGATGTAGGTCTCTCTCAATTGTTTCTATCTGTCTCTATTCTTCGCAAATCTCATCTACTGTTTGCCCGACACTGTCCTTATGTCGTCTACCCATCTTTTTTGCGGTCTTCCCGTGCTTCTTGTTGTCTCCCTCGGTCTCCATTCCAGGATTCTTCGTGTCCATCTGTTGTCCCCATATCGGGCTATGTGACCAGCCCATCGCCACTTCAGCTTTGCAACCTCCTTCACGATGTATTTGACTTTCGTTCTGCGTCTTATCTCGGTATTTCTAATCCTGTCTCTCAATGATATTCCAAGCATGTTTCTTTCCATCGCTCTTTGGACCGTTTCAAATTTTTTAGCGGACTTTTTGGCGAGGGACATGGTCTCTGATCCATACGTACACACCGGTAATATGCATGTGTCGTATACTTTTCTTTTTAGATTTATGGGAATTGAATTATTTTTCAGGATGTATGCAAGTTTACCGAAAGCGGCCCATGTCAGCTGTGTTCTTCTTTTTATATCATCATCCTAGTTTGATTTCCCTAGTCTGATGTCATGACTCAAGTATACATAATATTCGACGTTTTCTATCCTCTGGTTCTGTACTGTTATGTTTGCCTGTTCGAAGCTCATTATTTTTGTTTTGTTATAGTTCATTTTAAGGCCTACAGATGCGGATACGTCATTTAGCTGTTGTAGCATTTCGTTCAATTCTTGAAGATTACTTGCTATTAAGATTATGTCATCAGCAAATCTGAGATGGTTCAAGTATATTCCGTCGATGAATATACTTTGATGTACCATTTAAGGTCCTTAAAAATGTCCTCCAGGACTAGGGTGAACAGTTTTGGCGAGATAGCGTCCCCTTGTCTCACTCTCGTTTGTAGTTTTATGGGGTTGGTTTTCGTCTTGTCGTCTATTTTTTATGAATGGTTGCATTTTCGTATATGTTCTTTATAATGTTTATGTATCTTGAATCGATTCTTGCGTTTTCTAAGGATTGTAAAACTGCACATATTTCGACGGAGGCGAATGCCTTTTGGAAATCTACAAAAGCCATATTGAGCGGTACGTTATATTCGGTGCACTTCTCAATTAGTATTCTTATGGTGTGTAGGTGATCTGTGGTGCTAAAGTGTTTTCTGAATCCAGCTTGTTCGACAGGTTGGTAAAAATCGAGTTTATTTGTTATGCGGTTGGTTATGATTTTGGTTAACAACTTGTAGGTGTGTGATAGTAGGGATATTGGTCGGTAGTTTTCAATATTTGAATTGTCCCCCTTTTTGAATATTAAAATTACTTCGGAGTTTGTGGAATTTTTCCCTCTTCAATTATTTTATTGAATAGAATCTTCAATATTTGTTCTATTTTTCTGCCGCCAATTTTCAGCATCTCTACTGTAATCTTGTCTTCTTCTGCACATTTATTCTTTTTGTTCGGTGTTGCTCTTGTTGTGCATGTGGCGAGTATAGCTTGGTGTAGAATTCTTCTATAGCTCTGCTTATTTCCTTTTCGTCCTGGATGGTCACGTTTTTCGCGTTTTTTATTTTTATTACTCTTGTTTTGCCTCTTGAGTTTTTTATTTTTAGTACTTTCATGTTGCAGTTTTCACTTATTGTGTCTTTTATTAGTTTATTGTTGTAATTTCAATTGTCTTTTCTAATTTCCTTTTTCACTTCCTTATTTAGAATTTTGAAACTGTCTGTTGTTCGATCTGTCCTTTCTCGTCTTTCTTTGAGAAGTCTGAAGGTATTTGGTTGTAGTTTGTCAACCAATATTTATTAAGATTAACCATAATTAGTCTTTGTTATTTTTGATTTTGAACAGACTTTTTTAACCGATGTGTTTATGGTTTCTTTTATTTTCGTGGCTAATTCGTTTATTTGCATTTGCTTTATTGTCTCTATTGGTGTTAGTCTTTTTTCTAATTCATTTTGATAGTTGATTTGTTCCTGTGTCAGGGTTTCCGTGGTTGGGTAGCGTTCTTGTTTGATGAGCTTGTTGCGTTCTGTTCTCATGTGTATCTTGATCTTCGCTTGTGCTAATCTGTGGTCGCTTCCGGTATAAAATTTATTTAGTGTTGTCACGTCAGTACATATGTTTTTCCTATTAGAGAGAATATAGTCTATTTCGTTTTTAGTTGTTTTGTCTGGGCTGGTCCAGGTCCACTTACGTTGTTTGGGTTTTTTATAAAAGGTATTGAGGCAAAATAGGTTTTCGTTGTTCAGGTAGTTGTATAACATCTCCTCTCTCTCGTTCCTATCACCCAGCCCGGTGGCCAATATAGTGTGTGTGTGTCTCCCTGCTCTTTCTTTCCGATTTTTGCGTTAAAATCTCCTGTAATTATTACGAATTGTGTTTTCTCTTTTCTTCTTGCCGTTATCAAATCTTCATAGAAGGTTTCAGCTTCTTCGTCTTCTGAGTTTCCCGTCGGTACATATCCGTGTATGATCTGTAGGCTGTATCTTTGTTTAAAGTTATTATAATGTATATGACCCTGTTAGACACTGCGCAGTATTTTGTTATTTCGTAGGAAAATCTTTTATCTATCAGAAATGCTACCCCACCTATATGGCTGTTTTCGTCTGAGTTCTCCTGGAATAGGGTATGACCTGATTTTAAGGTCGTGCATTTCTCTCCTGGCAAGCGAGTTTCGCAAAGTCCAGTGTATCCCATTTGACATTGGCTAGTTCGTGTTCTAGTTCGTCAAGGTGTTCTTGGGTCCTCATAGTTCGTGTGTTGTATGTGGCTATATGGAATTAAGATGGGTTGAGTTTTCTTTCTGTATTTTCAGTCGAGTATTTGCCTCCCTCAGAATCCGTGAGGCTGACTGATTGCTCAGTGTGAGATTCTGAGTGGTTTACTCTACTCACCTGGGGTAGTCTCGTGTTGATAATCCATTTCTTCATGTTGAGAGGTTTTGGCATCTAAAAACGCCACGCATGCCGAACGGGTTGGCGAGTTGTGGTCTGGGATATTGGAAAGGGGAATGTTTGGGTTCGGATAAGGAATTGAGGGTGTGACAATGGTTTCCCTATGGATGCTAGAGAGTAAAATTTCTCTTTCTCTTAATAGTAGCTTGATTTTCACTAGATTTAGTCTTTTGGAATTTTTTTGGATGAAAAATCAAGATTTTATTATATGTTCAACAATCATTATACTAATTCTTTGCACAAGTAATCAAACGAATATATTGCATTATAGTAATTTTATTTGATTATTCTTTCATATGTTTATGATGAAAAAATTGTTCAGTTTAAAAACATTCTAAGTGGTTTAGGTCATAGGGTGCTAAATCCATCCTTGACTTAATCTTTAACACTACACGGCATATGCACACCATACAATTTTTAAGTTTATGGTTCCAAAAAAAAAACAGATAAATAACCCAAAAAGAAACGAAACTGGCTAAGTTAGATAATTAATTTTTTCCTTTATGGGTAACCGTTTTAGGTGGTAATATAAGATATACTTTCCACAGTTCCTATGGTTAAAATCCATATACAGAGTGATTATTTAATTTTTCCACTTAGTGGAATGTATTTTTCGTCTAACAATATTTATTAAGATTAACCATAATTAGTGTTTGTTCACTTAGAGAGGTACCCCAGCGCTTATTATTTTCTCTTCAGAGATATGCTCCTCTACATTAGTTGAAAATATTCTATGGTTAGAAATGGACTCATTTTAATGGTATAATTTGATGTGCCAAATCTAATTAATTAGGGCCATAGGTGTTAAATGCAGAAAAAAATCGATACCTTAGTTGAAAAGTCATTTATAAAGTAATATTTTGGACGAACCAATAAGACTACATAGAAAAAATAAAATAATAATTAATATCTGGACAATACACAAATAATATACGTAAGCGATGACGCTAATAAACTTTACGACAAACTGAGTTATGACGCCCCAACCCCGGGAAACGATAATAAAATCCTGAAAAGGATATAACATAAGAGACAGCTTTTGGTGAAGTACAATACTTTACGGCCAGTTTGTATACGAAACGGTAGGTGGTTTTATTATAAAAGTTCTTTGCTAGATACAGAAACTTTTTATATTTATCTTTTATTACATTATTACGAGATATTGAGGAAATTAAATGTTACGTAAAAGTTTAAACTCGGATTGGATGGAAAAACTCGTTTAATTTGAAATTACAAGAGGAGATGAAGTATTGTGTAAAATTATATTTGTAGGCGTAAATACCCATTTCTCCTTCTCTAACTCCTAAAGCAGAAAGATAACAGTGTCGCGCAAAATCTATAATACCAGCATCCTCTGTCGCTGCTTCACTAGCACTATTTTTTTACCTGCACTATGTTTCTCAATAGTAATATATTGAAAAAAAAACTTCTGCTGTCGAAAACGATTGGCCGATATTAAAGGTCTACAGGAGCCAACTCAATGGTGGGAGCGGCTTGCCACAGGATTGCTATACACATATTTTAAAATTTCGTCAGATTACATTGTATTTTTTTCTCAAAATGATACACTCCACGTAAACTATTCCCCCAATAGCAAAATTAAAAATAAATATTGTACAAGAAAATATAAGCCCGAAATAAACTATATTGCAACATAATTAAACAATACCAGGATAACCTTTTATATTTTGCGTGTTGACAACACTAGCGTGCGATCTGCAATATTCATTGTAAAGTTTGACATTTTAGACATACGGACACTAGTTGTATTATTTATAAAAACTTCTTAATATAATCTCAACCAAAAAAAGGAAATAACTTTCAACGTGGTTTATAACAACACGACTGCATCAAGGAGCTTAACCTAGAAATGTTACAATAATGTGTTTGAATCAACACATAAAGCCATCTCTTGGCGACGTAGGTAGTCTGACTCGCAGAACTGTGTATTGAAATTGCCTAATATAACACCTAATATACAACCCTGTTTTATCGAATTAGATAGTATCTCCATCTCTTACTGACTAGGATAACTAACTATTGAAAAACCACAGTTAATTTAAATATTTTTAGTAGCTTCCAAAAAAAAACATTTAAAAAGAATATGTCATCAAAAAAAACCATAAACTAAAAATCTTAATTTTAATTTTTTAATTAAGTTTTTTTTTTAAATTATCTAATTCTTGGAATGATTTTAAACAGCAGTTATTCCTAAAATAATAAGATAATTTAGTGCTTCTATAGCTGCTTATTTTAAATAGATGACCTCATATGTTAAATATTTTTTTTGTATCCCTTTCTTCATTTCCGATAACTTTTAATCTAAGTTTTTTGTCGTGCTCTAGCCGTTTTTGAAGAAAAAAATATATTTTCCAAATTTTAACCTTTAACAGGATGTTGCCGAAAATTCAGTATCGTTTAAAAAATAAAATAGTGAGTTGTCGGAAAATTACATTTTAGATACAAGGAAGTGGAAAAGTAAAAACTCTTGAGTTATATCAAAATATTTAAAAAAAAACTTAATTTTTTCAAATACGATGCCATTTTATTGATTCATTCAGTAGATGGGCAAGAACATTCCTATCTGCGAAGAATTAATACAATTCTGTATTTATTTCAGTATTAGAATCAAATCAATTATTTAATTTTAAAACTTAACGGCCAGATTCACTAAAAAAATTAAAATTTAAACCCGATCTAGCTGTCATGAAATTTAAATCTTATAGTCACCTAGTTATGTTTTGGTTATGATATCATAATAATTTATATTACCTATATCAACAAAAAAAAACTATTATTTAGGGGTATTAAGGATTGCGATAAAGCCTTGAAATATGTAGGAGAAATAGTTATATCCCGAAAATAAATAAAATTCCCAATTTTTGCCGGTTCAATAATAAAACAAAATGATTTCTTTATGTTCGTATTTTTAGGGTTTAAGACTTGTTTCACTTATTGTTGCTGGTATCAGTTTAAGTTCTCTGTTGTCAATTTAGGATGGTTCTAAATTTAAATCATGTTAGTGAATCCGGCTGTAAATGTTTCATTGAAAATTTTCAACAATACTTTTTACTAGTAACAGATAAATGATAAATATTACTTTGACGTTTACTTCTTTTATTTAGTACTCCTGGCTAACTAGATTTTAATAGTTAGTGTATTTTTGTATAGAATTAATAAAAATGAATATTTCAGAGAAACTAGCCCTAATAGGTATAGAAAAAATTTGAGAAAACTGATAGAGAAACAATAACTGTACATGATAAGGTAGTTATACAGGGTGTCCAAGATAAGGATCCTAAGCATGGGGATCTCGGAAACAGTTGGAGATACGAGGTCGGTTAAATTAGAGAAAAGTTGCGCAATTTAGTGCCAAATTAAACGCAGTTAAAAAAATTTAAAAATTTCAAACAGTTCCGGAGATTTCCGGAAAAAAACGAAATTTGGCAAAATCGTTTTTAATTTTTGCAGGCTTTATTTAAAGAGATATCCGAAAATAAAAGGTAGATTCTCATTGCCACTTTCTATTTTTTATAATTTGGTCTAAACAAAATTTAAATCCGACGTTTCGTTTCTGAGATACCATCATGAACTTTCATTTTTTATATGGAACAAAAAAAAGTATCCCATGTATTTGATAGCATTTTTTATTACAAATTCAACGGTGTATCACACTTGCATATCAAGTGTGTAGTTCATTGGCTTTTATAAAACTGATATACCTTTCTCTCTCGCTCTCACGGAGCTCTTATGGAAAGTACTTGAACTACGTATTCGATATGCAAGGGTGATACACCGTTGAATTTGTAATAAAAAATGCTATCAAATACATGGAATACTTTTTTTTGTTCCATATAAAAAATGAAAGTTCCTGATGGTATCTCAGAAATGAAACGTCGGATTTAAATTTTGTTTAGACCAAATTATAAAAAATAGAAAGTGGCAATGAGAATCTACCTTTTATTTTCTGATATCTCTTTAAATAAAGCCTGCAAAAATTAAAAACGATTTTGCCAAATTTCGTTTCTTTCCGGAAATCTCCGGAACTGTTTGAAATTTTTAAATTTTTTTAACTGCGTTTAATTTAGCACTAAATTGCGCAACTTTTCTCTAATTTAACCGACCTCGTATCTCCAACTGTTTCCGAGATCCCCATGCTTAGGATCCTTATCTTGGACATCCTGTATACAGGGTGTTCTATTTAAAAATCAAAGAAAAATTAATTTACATTTCATCAAATGGGCAAAATTGCAAACACCCTGTATGAAATAATTGCTTAGACCCCATATTAGAGCTTTAATAGTGCATTTATCTTTCTCAGTGTCAATTTTGTGTACTATAATTGCAGTACATTGGAAGATATAGCGGATTGTAGAAGACCTTGTTTTTCTCAAAATTTCGCAATAAAATTCAAAACTAGATATGCTATCACATGGGGGAATTCAAATATCCAAGATATACACGGTATCCCGTTAAAAAACTATTTTTTTTTTGAGCGCCACGCTGTCATGAAACACCATGTATAATTGAAAATATTTTTAGATTATAGAAGTTTTCATACTATATAACTTTTATTAAAACATTTTTTCCAATTTTTGCAAAATAAGGGAGATAGGGTACTTTGTCACACTATTGTTCCACCCAGTATGTCCACGAATAGACCTTTATATAGGTAAAGTGAGGATAAAAATTTTAACAGTCGTTTTTACTAATATGTTCTAAATGCGTTATTTAACTTAACGGATAATAAGTGTTTTTTTTTTAATTTTGAAACACCGATAACAATCATGTCCCTTTTTGAATTCCATGTTGTATTAACGGATTTTATTTTCCGAATTTTAGGTAATTTTTTCCAAGGGTCTCTTTCAACTACCTTTCGCAATTTTAACTATTTTTCAATTTTGGCGAGACGTCAACACACCTCACCATTATTGGGTATTTTTGTACTCATCTCCGAGAATATGAACCTATTTAACATTTACCGGGTTTCTTGGATTAATTGTAGCCTTCAGCAAACGCGGAAGTTCGTTTCCGTCGATATTAATTAATTGTAAGAATTTTTGCATTATCAATTATTTGTGTAAAACCTAAATTTTAACACAAATTAGGAGTTATTGGTGAAGTCCCGCCAAACCTCTCGCCTAGAATGAAAACTCTAACCGCCTCACCTTTCTTCTCACTTATCGGGATAGAAAGGCAATGAGTGAAGCTAAGAGTTAACGAGGATTAATTAAATTTTAATTTTGTTTGAGAACACTTCTAGGGAATGAGTTATTTGGGAAAAGGTTATCAAGTAACACTCATCCTGACTCTTAGTTATCTTTTTATTCACTTTTTTTTTTAATTCAGTACTGTTTTCCGCAAGTCAAGTTTTTTATTCTCCACTTTCACGTTCGGGTTTATATTTCAAATCGGGTTTTTCATAACTTTATAGCCAATACGAAACTGACTATTAGTCGCAATATCAATATCAGGTTATCTCCATTTTGTCAGGTTCTGGTAATTTTTTTTAAATCAAAACGGTATCATTTTCAGGAATTAAGACACGTGCACGCTCTTTATTGTCTGTAGAATGTTATATTGTCAAAGACAACCTACTTTAAGAACCACGAGCTACCTAAAAAATAGGACAGTCAACGTGGCCTCCGAGAGCTAAGCTGAAAGGACGACCTATCTCAAGAAGAGCAACCCGTTATATCTTTAATTTTACAGCTGACTTTTCGCTTTTATAGCAGTGATGAATTTGGGGAGCACTGAGTCAAAGTGCCGCCACCGCGCCGTCTATTGTCTGGGTTTCCCCTCTTCGGCAATCGAGGAATTGTAGTTTTAGCGCCGTATGCCGTATTATTTAGATTATTTAATTTATTTAAGGAGTTTGGGGCAATATCAAACCTGAAATTTAATATTTTGTCGTAAAATAAGCATGTATTCACAACAATGGATAATCCCTATATTTCAATGAAACTTTTGTAGCAGGTTCCAGGAATGTCATACATGTGTCACTATCTATTGAATAAGTTAATGTCATATTGAAATTTTGTATTCTATAATGTATTTCTTCTTTTTATGATTTTTTTTTTGCTATTTATCTTAATTTCCTAATGACAAAGTGGTTAATAGGCATTTAAACGGTTTAAGAAATAAACCAATTTACTATTTAATATTGTTATTCACTGATCCCTAGGTTTGGTATTAAATTAGTTTAAGCTTAAATCTATTTTCGAGGGTTTAACTTGTCTGCTGTTAAATTTGTTTCCTTTTTGGTGGTTACTGAAAAGAAAAAATTGAAGAAATGTAGTTAAAAGATGAAGTAATACTTGAAGATGATGGACATTTTATCGATATAAATAAACTGTTTCTCAAAAAAAAAAACTTTAAATAAATTTAGAAACATATTATTTTAATAAATTTCCGAAAATTTTTTATTGATACATACATACATATATATATATATATATATATATATATATATATATATATATATATATATATATATATATATATATGTAGAGAGAGAGACAGAGAGTCATTTTTATTAAATTTGAAATAAAATGTTATTCGAATGGCTCTATCGACAGATATGTGCTGGATTTCACGAATTCGGAGTTCAATTTCATTTTTGAGTTGCATCTTTTTAGGAAAGTTCACAAACCAATGATTCCTAACCTTTTTATAAACGCAACCCCTTTTTTATTTTTTAAATTATTCACGAATCCCCATTCTTATCCAGTGGCGGATCAAGGGAGGCTGTTGGGACCCTCCTCAAAAGTTTCGAATTCAAGAAAATGGACCCGGCTCTGCCTCTTACACTAGTAATATGAATGCTGTTGGTATCTCCCTCCCTTCCGTTGACAACTCGCGTTCGCTTGCGATCGCTCACCCTCAAGAGATTTGAATTCCGACTCTGCTTTTTCACTAGGAATGTAAATGTTGTTGACAGCCCCCCCCCTCATCAACAACTCACTTTCACTTGTGATCATTTCCCCCTCCCCTAAAAGATTTGAATTCAGAAAAATAGACCCGACCCTGCCTCTGGCCTAGGAATGTCAGCGTTGTCTGCATTCCCCCCCCCTGATTCGTGTTCGCTTGCGATCGTCCCCCGTCCCCAAGATCTTTAAATTCAGAAAAATAGATCCGACCCTGCCTCCTACCTAGGAACGTGAATGTTTTTGACATCTCTCCATCCCTCCCGTCGACAACTTGTTTTAACTTGCCATACTATATTTTTATGATATTATCGCCCCCCCCCTCAAGTGAGAGGCTAGATCTGTCACTGTTTCTATCTCACTTGGTTGAGTTTTTATCAAAGCTAATCATGTCATCTTGAATATTCGGGTTATTCCCGGCTTTTGTCTTGATCTGTAAAATAATTGAAAATCCACGTTCGCAAATGACAGATGACACATGAAATAACAATTTTTCCTGAAATATATCCCGCGCTGAGGAGCCATTTCGCAGCTCCAAAAATTTATCCTGCGCTTCATCGGAAATATTAGCGACGTCCACGGCTTTGCTCATTCCTTATATATCAGTTGGGAGTACATTCATGATTATTTCCATCTCGGCGAAACGTTAGTCTCCTAACTTCTCTCTCTCTTAGATGTTTTTTTGAGAGGCAATGAAATGCCGCGGTCGCTGCGAACTACCCGGCTAACTTGGGATTAAGTATAAGGAGAGGTGTTATTGGCATTGGGACCGCCTAATTCATCTTCTTCGATTTATGATTATATTCTACAATTAGAAAAATGTCGTTAGAATATCCGGCTTAGTTAATTCAGATACGAATCAAATGTCTATTTCATTATTATTTAATCGTGTAGAAACGTCCGGGAGAACTTGATCAAAGCTTAAGTAATTCTTTTCCGAACTATAACATCTTGAACCTTATTATTTATAATCTTTCAATACAATTATTAAAAAATCGCATTATCATTATTTTTTTCGGTTATGGCGCAACCAAGGGGGGTTATGGTGAGGTTCCTCCAAAACCACCCAACCAGCAAAGAATCACTGACCACCTCACTTGCTACTTCTTACCGAAAAAAACCGAACCGAAAAACGGGGACCGAGAATCCGCTCTTAAATTTTAAAATTGGTTGAAATTTACATTATAACTTTTACAACTGATCTTGGGAATGAGTTAGGCTCTAAATGTGAAGTTATTTTTCAAATAAAGGAATGCAATTACAGCATGCATATTACAATCGATGATTGAGGGCGCTAAGTATACTTTGTTTTACCAAGAGCCGATTTATCTTTAAATAATAAACAAACTAATTTATTTAACTGTTAAAATAATTACTAACGAGCGCTAAATTATAATTATTTTTAATTAACGCCAATTTTTACTACTTTGACAACTTATTTACAGTTATCAGATGAATTGACGTTTCAACTCTAACTTTTCATATTTCGATCCGAATTTAACAATCATCTTCCTGAAATAAAGATGCGTTTAAAACCTCGATAAAACTGCTTTGTTATCTCGTTTTACGAAAACTAAAAGTTTTGTATTTTAGATTTACAGTCTTTCAACGTTTGATAACCTTTTTATCTGAGGCCTTAATTTTTTAGGGTATAATGTGAATATGTTATTAAAAATTCTCACAGAGTTTCTTCGTGGACTTGAATGCATAACACGGGCTTTTTAACTTGACTTCAAAAAACAGTTCTAAGTTGTGAGATTGGAAAACTATTATATACTATTATCGGGAATCTCCCGAATGTTATGTTATCTAATAGCCAAGGCATTATCGTACATAGATACCTCGACGTTCGAATAGCTTGTTAATTAAGTAACCTGAGGGCCCTTTAGTTAAGAAATTACCTTGTGGCTTTGTAATTAGAAGTTCTCATTCTGCATTTTATTTTATAAGGAGGAAACCTTATTTCATTTCGCGGTTGTTTTTCTGTCTTGTCTGCTTTTGGTCCTACGGGGTGTTGAAATGCTCTTAAGTTTTGATGTCTTGAAGTTCTCGGATGCTCTTATACAAGGCCGGCTTTGCTCGAAAGTTGCGGCTAATACAGGAAGCACGATTAGAAGAATTTGTGTCTACAGTGAGATATATTGTTGATCCAGTCCTATAACGAATTTGACGTGTTAAAAAACAGAATTTTGGTTATAAACAAACTTTGTAGAAGCCAGACCAGAAATCAAGGGAAAAGACAATTCTGAAAATAAGTTGCCTTAACTAAAGGACAACCGAAAATATATTAGAGTTTTGTGCAGGTTTTAAATAGTTATTTTTTACTCCGGCTTCGAGATTTAGTTACAATACCAATGACTTTTCACTCGTGGTTTTTAATGTTAGAATTGATGTTCTAATGAAACTTTAATATTAATTGGTTCCTTTTAGTCAATAATTAGCTAATTATTATATTAATTTTTGTAAATGTTTCTTACATTTTCAATAGCGCCTACTTCAACCGTCCACTAATTCACTCGCATATCTCGCGCGTTCCCACAGATATATGTATAAATTATTAACATTTTGTCACCTATTTTTAACTTTTTAAAAATAATTTTGATGTTTAAAATTGATAACGGACGATCCCCAAAAAAGCCAAGGAAGCCCCCTTATACATTACTGGAAATAATTATAGTGGAGCCATCATTTCGATTTTACGTCAAAAACGAGCACTTTTTAGTTTGAACTTTACGTACAACTATCTTGTTCAGATAAAAAGTTAACATAAGACGAAAAAGTAATCAAAACCAGAATATTTCTTGTTATACTTATAAGAATGTAGTAGAAAAACATTGGGTTTAATTATAATACAACTTTTATTAACTTACCTTTTCAGCTGCACAACAAATGTGTTTCCCAAGTGAAAGCTGAGTGTGGACTAGGAGAACACGCCGTACATATTTTGCCTCCTGTAGCCATATGCCCAATAGTGTTGGACAGACAAAGATCGCTGCAAAAAAGAGGCTCGAGATACGGTGGGGATAACGTTAGTATCGTAAGTATTACTATATAAAAATTAGGAAGGAGTTTTCCGTGATTTAGTTTGCATCTCAACGCTCGTAAAACTTTCTCGAGTATGAATCTACAATTTTTATTATATTCATGATTTTCAACTTGTATCGGAGTTCACAGAATAAAAGTTTCTTTTATACAGGGTGTCCCACAACAAAGTACCGCGATTGAAAAATCGGATAATAGGCCATGGGAGAATTTTTAAAATTTGTTAGTCGTGGGACCCTATATATATATATATATATATATATATATATATATATATATATATATATATATATATATATATATATATATATATATATATATATATGTTTAAGGCGCTTTTGTGGAGCTGCAGCCAAAAAGATGATTGGTCAGAGAAGAAAACCTTTTTTTGTTAGGCTAGCTTTCGAGAAATTTTATTCTCTTCATCAGGACTTCTACAAAAGAGAAAATACCCTTTCTTAAATTTATTTATCGTAAAATAAAAATAGAGAAAAACCTACTAGAGTGGGTCTGTATAAAAAGCCTTGTTTTGTTCAACAGAAACAGACATTTTTCACTTTACACTAGAATTACCTTTATGATAAAAATAAATATTTTAAAAATCAAAAAAATTAATTTATTTGAGAATTTAATTTGCTAGCACGTAGATGTTGTCGAACCGCCATTTCAGAATGAATAAAAGTAACAAATGACAGTCGGCGCTAAAAGCCCGTTTTAATAGGTAAAGGAGTATATACATTGCTTAAATACTGGTAACCACTCCGGGAGCGGAGGTAACGGTCGCAACCAAAATTATATTATTGTATCAAATGTAGATAAAATATACAGACTACGAATAAAGATTGTTATAACTACTGAGGGGTAATGTAACTGTACAATCAAAAAAGGCATACTCCACGCCCGGTTGTACAAATGTAATAATAACAATAAAAACAATGACTAAACGGTATCTCACTGAAAGGATTGAACTGTGAGGGCCCGACCGGCATTACTCTCTAGTTGCAGCAAGTAACTGTACATTATACTGAGGTTTTCTATGTGGCTCGTTGTTTATGTAAACCATTTCCAGGAAATCTCTTTTGTGAAAGTCGGTTCCTTTGCTAAATTTTCGGTTTCTCTCTTTATTTAAAACATGCTCAGCGAGAGCACAAGAAAGCACTCCTCTGTTACAATCGCTCTTATGAGAACTATTTCTGTCTGAAATGTTTCTGGTGGTTTGACCTAGGTACACTTGGTCACAATTAAGACATGGAATCTTATTAACAATGTTCCAGATTTCCTTCAGTGAAACCGGTGTTTTAGTTTTCTAGTAAAGTAATGCGATTGTTCTAATTTGTTTAATAGCAGTTTTAATAGAAGTTCTATTTTCGAAAACTCGTTTGAGTCTAGGAGTTAAATTTTCAAGGGTAGCGCATGTAGGTTTGTTGTTGAACTGCGTTGTTGTCCTCAACGGGCAGTGATAATTAGGTTGTTTGCGGATGTATTAATGAAGGGTGGCTTGTCCTTTCAAAAATGTTCTCTGGTATGTCATATTCTGTTTTATATAAGAGTTTATTAATAATTGAAATTGAAAGCGGATATGGCCTTTGCAAAAAAATTGTTTTCAGTAATAGTAAGCTGTCATTTCTAAAATTATGATGAATGAGTTTAATTGCCCTCCTTTTTATTCCCGATATGAGTTAGTTTTCAGTTTTGATGGGTGATAAGATTGAAAATTTATAAATCAGTTTGAGTAAATGAGCTTCCTGTACCACGTGGTTTTTAAAAGGTTGGTTTCTGTGCATATTATCAACATGTCTAGGAATGGTATGCTGTGTGATGAATCTTCCTTTTCAACTGCGGATTGGAGATGAAAGTTGAATGAGTTAAATATCTCTAGAGTTTCATCTATTCTGTGTGTCGGTAGGGTAAGAAGGAGATCATCAACGTACCTCATTACAAAAGCGATATATAAAAAAAGTATTATATGCAGTATTCAGTAAGATCATCTAAAACATAATTAACTAGTATTGGTGATAGTTCACTTCCCATAAGGATTCGGAAGATCTTCTTGTAACAGGTGTTACCGAAAACCAAGTAGTTAGAATCAAAGGTAAAAGTGAGAACTCTTTCGAAAGTGCCCCAATCCATTGTACAATAATTGGATATATTATTTCAATGATCTTTAAGGCTTGTTAGGACCAATTCAAGTGGTAAAATAGTGAGAAGAGAGACAACATCAAATTCACAATGACATAGTTGTCAGGTAATTGAAGATTATTATTAAATTCGCTGAAAGAAAAGGAATCTTTTACATAATTGTTTTCTGTATTGTAAGGTAAAGTTAGTATGTCGATGATGTAGGTGGTTAAGGTGTCATTAGGACAATTCAATGAAGACACGATAGGCCTCATTCACAAGACAGACTTATGAATTTTGGGTAAAAAGTAAAACCTTTTTTGATTATTCAGTTACATTACACCTCAACAGATATGACAATCTTAATTCGTAGTCTGTATCTTTTATCTACATTGGATACCATACCATAACTTTTATCGCGACGCTACCTTCGTCCCTGGAGTGGTTACTAGTATTTGAACAGGGTGTACTTCTTTATCTATGATGAGATTTCAAATAATTTAATAAAAAAATGTGCCAATCATGTAGTCGAACCCTTGAGCTATATAATTAGCAATTCTTTTAGGCATGGCATTTTTCCAGACAATTTAAAAATGGCATTGGTTAAACCTCTATTTAAAAAGGGGGATAGTACAGATTTCCATAATTATAGACCCATAAGTCTATTACCATCCTTCGCAAAGGTTTTTGAAATTGCTATGTGTTCCAAACTACTCAAATTTTTTAAATCGAAAAACTTACTAAGCCCAACACAACATGGTTACTTAAGAGATAGATCTGTGACCACAGCTGTATATGATTTTATTGAGAAAATTATAGAAAGCGTTGAGAAGAAGCACTTATCGTTGGGGACATTTTTGAACTTATCAAAAGCATTTGACAGTTTAAACCATAAGATTATGCTTCAGAAACTTGAGAGATATGGTGTAAGGGGGCCTGCTCTTGATTTGGTTCGTTCATATCTAGAAAATAGAAGTCAGAAAGTTGTAGTGGAATTTGATGGGGTTCAGTATTTTTCAGAAGTTGACTTTTTAAACATGGGCATCCCTCAAGGAAGCATTATGGACTCACTACTATTTATTTTTTATATTAACAACCTGGCATCTACAGTTATGGGTGAAAGGTGTTATCTTGTAAACTATGCTGATGATACAAATCTCTTGACCATCGGTAGATCTCATGAAAATTACTGATGAACATATTATTAAGGTTAAAAAATGGTTTAGAGAGAACAAATTAATACTGAACACTGAAAAGACCCATCACATTTGTTTATCAATAAAGCAAAACAATCAGACACTTTCTGAGTCGGTTGAGTTTGGGACTGAGAGCATCACACTAGAAGAAGATACAAAATTCCTTGGAATCCATATTAATCGTAATATAGATTGGACAAAACATATATCAGAGGTATGCAATAAGATAAATACAGCTTCATACTCCTTAGGAGTAATGTCAAAACATGTAATCAAGTAAACTAAGTAATTGTATATTTTGCAAATGTATATTGAACTCTTTTCTATGGAGTGATGTTCTGGGGTGGAAGTAGTGCATCAAAAAGGGCTTTTAAAAGTCAGAAAAGAGCAGTTCGTATACTTTCTAGCATTGCTTACTTTGATTCCTGCACAGGAAAATTTAAAACCTTAGGTATCTGAACTTTACCAGCAATTTTTATTTACGAATGCCTACTGTTTCTCTTTAAAAACAAGAACAAGTTTAAGCATGAAATTAAACACTGCTTTGCCACTAGATATATAGGATATAATGTCCCACAGTATTGACTTAGTGAGGCAGAAAAAGGGCTTGGTTTCTTGGCTATTAAATTTTTTAATGCTCTGCCAATCGGAGTAAAGTTGGATGAGGATTTCAAACGTTTTAAGAAAACGGTTTTTGGTTTATTGGTTCATATTGAACTCTATACGCAGAATGAGTTCTTTCCATTTTTTTAAATGAATTTTAAGTGTCATATCTGATAATAGCATGTTATGTGAATGTTACTTCATTTAGTATTTATGTAAATGTTTATATATATAGTGTTTTTAACTTAGCTATTTTATTGTATTTTAACTTTGACGCCATTCATTCAAATTTTTGGTTTTTCATCAGTACCACAAAACTTTTTATTGAATAAAGAGATATTTGATTTGATTTGATTTATTAAAACAAGCCTTTGGGGCCGACTGTCATTTGTCACTTTCATTTATTCTGAAATGGCAGTTCGACAAGGTCCTAGTAAATAAGTTTTCAAATAAAATTAATTTTTTAACTTTTAAAATATGTACTTTTATCATAATATGTAATCCTAGTGTAAAGCGAAAAATGTCTGTTTCTGTCGAACAAAACCTGGTTTTTTATATATACTCAGTTTGGTAGGATTTTCTTTATTTTTATTTTCCGATGAATAGATTTAAGGAAGGGTATTTTCTCTTTTGTAGAAATCCTGATGAAGAGAATACTAACTTAAAAGAGTTTTCTTTTCTGGCCAGCCATCCTTTTGACTACAGCCCCACAAAAGTGCCTTAAACCTTTCGATTTTATTGGTTTCTTCTTAACTAGTCCAGTCTCGAGACAACTTCCCCTTTAATATATATATATATATATATATATATATATATATATATATATATATATATATATATATATATATATATACACTTTTGAAAATACAAGAGGACACAAATCTATGATTGACTTTATACTTAGTAACCGAGTTATACATCCCACCCAGATATTGGATATTAGAACATTGAACTCTGTTAATGCAGGAAACGATCATAAATTGGTTCTATCAAAGATTCGAATAAAGATTACACAAAAGAAAAAGCAGCTGGAAAAGGTTAGGATACAAAAAAAGAACATAAACTCTCTGTGGCGTACGTCAACGAAAGAATTATATCAAAAAAGATTGATGGAAAAAATTGAAAGAAAACCAATAAATGAAGAGGAAGATATAAATCATAGCTGGGAAAAAATTAAGGGAAACATAGAAGATGCTTCAAATGAGTCATTGGGCACACATACAATCACAATCAACAACAAAAATCCTAATAAAACTCCATGGTTCCGTAAAGAAGTTAAAGATAAGTGTAACGAAAAAAGAAAAGCATATTTAGCATATAGAACGTTAAAAACGCCGGAAGCATACAATAGGTACAAACTAATTCGTAACGAAACTAATCTACTAGTCAGGCAACTAAAAAGTGAACATTGGGAGCAGTTCTCTAAAAGAATGGAAGGAGACTTCTATAGTTTACAAAAACAAATGTGGCGACTGATAAGACAACAGCGCAAAGAAATATCTGAACTCTCCGAAACAAACAAAATATCAGAGGAGAAATGGATAGACTACCTAACAAAATTATTTGAGGGAGATGCTAACATTGGAAAAAGCAACATACCAGCAATAAGGAATAATGTGGAAGTCACCATTCAAGAAGTGGAGAAAGCTCTAAAATCCTTAAAAAATAGAAAGTCTCCCGGACAAGACGGAATTCATAACGAATTGTTGAAATACGGAGGACAGCGACTAACACAGGAACTCACAAGCTTCATTCGAAAAATTCTGACACAATATAAAGTACCAGATAGGTGGAGAACCAGCACAATGATGTTTATGTTTAAGAAAGGTGACAAACAAGAACCAGGGAACTACAGGGGTATTAATCTACTGGACACAACTCTGAAACTCGTTACAAAAGTAATCAAAAATAAAATTAATTCGGTTACAACACTGGAAGACGAACAGCAGGGATTTAGATCAGGAAAGTCTTGCGTGGATGCAGTATTTATTCTACGACAGATAGTCGAAAAATCTATAGAATACAATAAACCAACATTTTTATGCTTTATAGATCTAACAAAAGCATTCGATCGCATAAAGCTAGATGACGTAATCCACCTGTTATATAAGAGAAATATTCCTATCAATATAATTCAGACCATCGAAAACATATATGCAAACAATAAAGTTCAGATTCGCACTAACGGTAAATTATCAACACCCATACCAGTCAACAGCGGTATTAGACAGGGAGACTCGCTTAGTCCTTTGTTGTTTAACATGATAATGGACGAAATAATAAAGGAGGTGCGACATGGTAGAGGATATAAAATGGGTGATACAGAAATAAAAATTCTCTGTTACGTTGATGACGCTGTGATATATGCTGAAAATGAAGACGACCTCCAGAGGTTGTTAAATACCTTTAATCTTACGGGAAGAAAATATAATATGATTATCTCAGCCGAAAAAACTGAATGTATGACAACCTCAAAAGAACCCCTTCGATGCAAACTAGAACTAGACGGTCACATAATACAACAAGAAATGAGTTTCAAATATCTAGGAATCGACATAACTAGTTATGGCAACATCGAAGATGAAGTAAGAGGGCAGGTGGCCAAAGCAAACAAAGTGGCGGGTTGCCTCAACGACGTGATCTGGCGAAACAAACACTTACAACAAGAAACAAAGGTTCGGATCTACAAAACCACAATTAGACCTATTATGACATACACCTAAGAAACACGGCCAGAGACGACAAAAACGAAACAACTATTAGAGACTACAGAAATGAGAATACTTCGACGAATAACAGGAAAAACGCTACTAGACAGAGAAAGAAGCGATAACATCAGGCAGTCATGCAACACAGACTGCATTAATGAGTGGGTCCTACAACGTAAGACACAATGGAACAAACACATAAGCCGAATGACAGAGGATAGACTGGTAAGAATCGCACGAGATAAATCGCCTAGTGGTACACGCAGTAGAGGTCGACCACGGAAAAGGTGGAGCGACAATTTAAGTCCAGAATGAGGAAAATCGAAGAAGGAACAGGTCAGGGACCTATTATAGAAGGTAGAAGAAGAAGAAGATATATATATATATATATATATATATATATATATATATATATATATATATATATATATATATATATATACTATATACTTGGAGAGGTAATTCTACATACAAAAAAACTCAAAGTCGAAACTGAACATATTCCACACATTTAATCATTTTTGATTCTTTGTGAATTAATATTAACTTATCAAAAGAAAAAAACAATATCGGCAGCTTTAAAAACACTCCGGCATAAATTATCCCTTTTGGCGAAGTCCATAAATAACTCTTCCGTAACATTTCTCACGAAATTACATAATAAATCCCTAAATTTTCACCCGGCAAAATCGGGACATTCACGGAATATTCAAACATCACCGATGTATAAATAGTTAAACAGGGATCTTAATTTGTGCGTTCAGTTAAATAAAAAAATCATTTTCGTAGCTGATTCAGTGAAAACCAACAAGTGTGTGACAAATCCGATTATCAGGTTTCATTTCGGTTTAGCTCAAATACGGTAAACTGATTTTAAACGTTTATAGATATGATTTATATGAAAACAAGTTTATTTTGTTAAAAAGTTGTTTTTCATTTCATGCGGGGTTTGTTTACTCTACAGGGTTTATGTAGATAGTTTAATATTTACAAAGTGTCTGGTAAGTATCTACTTATCCATCGTTTCCCAAGTAGTGCACACAGTAGCGTACTTAAGAGTATGTGCGCTCCCCCCCCCCCCCCCCGCAGATTTTGAATACGCCATACTGTTTTGCACCCATCTGGATCCTTCGTATTTATTTGCAATTTCTTTATTTACACCAATAGAATCAATCAACAATACAATAACAACTGTTACTGTAAAAGTCCGAACAGTTCTGTGGTCATGGTTCATTTCGAGCTTTCACCACCATTCACTTGGTAAATCTTAGGCTTTACCTCAAAGACCCAGTAAATGTCGACAAAGATATGTTATAATATTCGGCATATCGTCTCGTACTCGTGGGCAGTCTGGACACGGTGGAAGGACAAAGATATTTAAGGAATGTAACCGCAAGTATAAAAACATAACAGTTGAGGCTATCATGACATTTTTGAAGCTTTGCCAACCTTGTTAAAAGAAACACAAGACATTGAAAAAGGGCATTGTCGTCAAGCCTCTACTTCATAGTGAAATGAACTCACATTTTCAAGTAGATCTTATAGACCTGTAGGTCTAACCCTGGCGGAAATGATAAATTCATATTAGTTTACCAAGACCATCTTACTAAATTCGTGATCCTTCATGCGCTTTGAACTAAACGCGCTGCAGAAGTTGCATACCTTTTGGATATTTTCACCACTTTTGGAACGCCGAACATCCTTCATTCCGATAATGGTCGGGAATTTTGTAACCAAGTAATTGAAAATGTATGCTCTATGTGGCCGGATGTTGAAATCATACGTAGAAAGTCAAGACATAATCAGAGTCAAGGATCAGTGGAGCGTACCAATCAAGATATCGAGAATATGCTCAGCACGTGAATGGAAACCAATCAGTTGTCAAAGTGGTCAGAGGGCTTGAAATTCAACCAGGCTATGAAAAATAGAGCATATCATAAGGGAATTAAATGTTCCCCATATGAAGAAATCCTAAGATTTGCTGGTAAAACTTAAGATTAACCAATATACGGGCTTATATATATATATATATATATAATGTTTATGAGGCTTTCACGGGGTCATCCGTGTGAGATGCAATAGTAGTGGATATATCCACATTATGCCGTTGTAGTGCTGAAATCACATTCAGCAAATGTACAACTATATGCAGCTCCGTGTATGAATGAAGTATATGCAAACAGTAAGTGCAAACTTCGTTCTCACCATATCCTTTCCGTGTTAGAGGTTGCACAGTTTGAACAAATTGCTAAGGAACACAATTTATCCTATTCCACCACCATCGAGATGATGGCTCACCTGTACCACCATACCGAGAAGAAAGTCAAAACTTACCCTCCCCGCCACAGTGATACGGCAGAGGTACATGTTTCGTCTCTACTAGACTCATCAGGGTACCGACATGCACCTGGCTGTGCAAAGGACAGATCGGAAGGAAGCATGCAAATACTGAACGCGGCTTCGCCGACCTCCAACCGGATGGCATATATATGTTTATGCGGCTTTCACTGGTTCCTCCAGTTCCTAGCAGTAGATATATCCACATTATGCATAATGTGGATATATCCACTGCTACTGCATCTCACACGGAGGAACCTGTGAAAGCCGTATAAACATATATACGCCATCCAGCGGGAGGTTGGCGAAGCCGCGTTCAGTATTTGCATGCTTCCTTCCGATCTGTCCTTTGCACATCCAGGTGCATGTCGGTACCCTGATGAGTCTAGTAGAGACGAAACATGTACCTCTGCCGTATCACTGTGGCGGGGAGGGTAAGTTTTGACTTTCTTCTCGGTATGGTGGTACAGGTGGGCCATCATCTGGATGGTGGTGGAGTAGGATAAATTGTGTTCCTTAGCAATTTGTTCAAACTGTGCAACCTCTAACACGGAAAGGATATGGTTAGACCGAAGTTTGCACTTACTGTTCACATTTACTTCATATATATATATATATATATATATATATATATATATATATATATATATATATATATATATATATATATATATATATAAATCTCATACGATCCTATTCTTCTTTGTTTACTTATAGACAGGCATCTTAAAAGCGTCGGGTAATAGATTCTGTTTGATAAAATTTTCAACCTTATAAAACAAACACTTGTCGGAGCTTACGAAGTCCCCCTACCTTAAAGCTCATGAAATTTTTATCGAATCAAACGCTCAAATTCAGATCCCCCACTTATATGTTTATATTTCCCAGCAAACTTGTATGAATAATCCTACGGAGTAAAATTTTTTTAGGGAATTTCGGGACTTTGAAAAAAGTTTTAAAAACAATCTTATACGAATATAATTGCCTCAAATTTGGTTTATTTTTGTATGGTTTTTAACTTTATTAAATTATTACTCTTTACAATTTAATTTTTACTACTGACGAAAAAAATGGTAACTGAGACAAACTGTTATCACGTTATGTTCCAGAGGAGGAATTCATTCGTTGAGACGCTAGGATTGATAAGACCTCAAGCAGGCCATGTTGAATGAATTTCAGCGAAAATTACTATAGGCGTGTGTTTTTTGTTGGACCTTGTTGAACAACACGAGCATAATTATTGATACAAAGCTCTAACCTACCGTCCCATCTTTGGCTACAGTACTAAATTGTTTCAGGGATTTAATTGGGAAGACACCTTTTTGATGTCCGAGAAAAATTTAGCTGGCATAAAACCGAGTAAACTTACTGCTTATTTTAGTTCTACTATGCTAATTAGTAAGATAAACATCGGATATATAGGCTGCACTTCCTAAATGTAGACCGTCCGCACAGTGCGAGAGAGAGAAGATTAAAATTCGTAGTTTTCTTTTTTTTTAATGAGCGGAATATAGAACCAAACATAGAGAATTTATTCGCCTTTGGGAGTCACATGGTTCCACGTTTTGCTCTTTAGAAACAGAGGAGAATACGGCGTTCAGTCTTCTTTCTTTCTCGCACTATGGGAATGCCAGGCTTTGGGGAAGCGCAGTTTATATATCCTATATCTATGGTTTGTATATTCGTTTAAAAGTGAGGTTGGATATTCTCATATTTATTGTCTTACATGTCAAGTCTAAAATGCCATTGCCAGTTCTGGCAATCGTTCAACCAAGTAGGAATTTATTATTATAATAATTATTTTTATATAATAACAAGATACTGTTCAGTATCCCATATCTTTGCACTAAAGTTGTCTAGAAGGAACTTTCACTATTAACAGAACTTCACAAATTGGAGTTAATCTCAAAATTTCATATTTCGCTATTTTGACACTCATTCCTCCAGAGCTTGGAATTCCGAATAATAGACTCGTCCCTACCTATACCATTAAGACTGTGAACTGGCGTTGAACCATCAGTAATTCAAGAGAGAGAGAGAGAGAGAGAAATCGGTTGGCGGCTATCTCGCTCTAACCTCGCGTGATTGGCTACATATAACAAACAACTCCAAGTGAAAACTACATATGAATTTCGTATATTATATGTCTAAAGCGTAAGTAACTCAGTTAGTAGAGTGTTCAGCTGTATAAGTTGGCATTTGCAATAGGTGGGAGTTCAAGTCGCCCATTTTTTTTTATTTTCCCTGTTATTCTCTCTCACTCTCTAGCTATAAAAATTAGCGTGATATCATGTGGAGACAAATCTAGTACTAAATCTAAGTAAGTTTTTATATCGGCAGTTAAATAACATTATGTAACTTGGCAGATAAGCAAAACAAACGACTTACAACTTAAATAATTCAGTCGCTGATAAGAAAAACTAACATGTCTAAGCGACTCAATTTTTATTTGAAAAAAATGATATATTAATATTAAATAATATAATTCTTCTAAATATGTTTTGCACTAATTTTTCTTTCAAATATTTCCTACTTAAATAACAATAAATATTTAATTAAATTATTTGCCATTTTAATGCCACACATTAAATAATGCAAAATTTAAAATACCCAAATCAATAAAGAAGAGACACTTGCCTTGATTATCAGTTACAAGAAATAGACGGATTTTGTATTTCAGTGTATATTTTTAAATTATTACTATCGGCCAAGCGCTTTCGGTCTAATTTAGACCATCCTCAGGGCTCAGAACTCGTCAAAGGGCACACCTTAACCCTGCCAGTTTGAGAATAGTCTCCAGTCACGAGCGTAGCCTCCACACAGAACAAGTCGTACACAATTAAAAACCTTTAAAATTAAAATTAAAACTAGAACATTCAACACACTGCGCACATTGACATTATTGTTGTTTTAATAATGAGCTAGTAACACAGGTTAGTTTTTTCAAAATCTAAAAATTTTTGTTATGGTCTCGTTCATACGTGTAATAAATTAAGGTTTATTTAAAAATTACGATTTTCATATACATAATTTTTTTTACTTTAAAACCGTTTCTTGAATAAAAAATCGAAAAATTTTCTACTCAAGGAGGCGCATATCAGACAGAAAATGTAAAATTATGACATTTGATATGTATCAAAATTTACTGAAACAATTACGTTGCAGTTTCTAAACGTTAACTTTAATATTGAATAATGTAGATGGTAGATCTACAGATGTTCCACCTTAATCAAGGTAACTTCTTAGAGCTTTAAAAAGTATCTATATCTTTTGCTACTGTTTTTGACCGCCAACATCAAAAAAATGCTAATCCATTGACACCATCGAAACTAACACAATTCCAATACGAAGGGGAATATTTCAGGGCGATTCACTTAGTCCATTGTGATTCTGCCTTGCAATGAACCCACTGTCACGCCGTTTAAACTCCACCAGATACAGTTTTGGTATTAGTAATAACAGATAGTAAGAGTGAATCATCTTCCAATCACGGATGATCTTAAATTGATAGCTGCTGCCAGAAACCAGCTGGAACAAATGCTTAAAATTGTAGAGGAATTCTCCGGAGATATAGGAATGCAATTTGAACTTGACAAGTGTCGAATTTTGAACAGAGTTCAAGGTAAGGAGCATTTGAAATGCAGAATGGTAAAACTATAGCTGCAATGGAAGCAGACCAAACATACAAATACCTATGTATGAAACAGGCTAAAAGAATTGACCATCGCACTATGAAAGCCTAATTGACAACCGAAATTGTCTAGAAGGTAGGACGGGTATTACGAACTAACTTAAATAGTAAAAATGTGTTTAAGACGCTCAACACGTACGCTTGCTCTGCACTTAGCTACTCTTTTGGAATTGTAAAATGGAGGAGGAGGGACATCCAAAATCTTCAACGAAAAATAAGAACACTGCTAACAAAAGCACGAAAACATCACCCTCGGAATACTATTGAACGTACAATGCTCCCAAGACATCAAGGATAAAGAGGATTGGTGGATATTGGTAAGCAGCTCGACCAACAAATAATAAACTTACGTTCATATTTTCATAGGTTAGCGGACTCGTCCAGACTACATCGAGCAATATGCGAGGCAAACGATTCAACGCCGCTACAGCTGAGCAAACAGGATATTGCTACTCACCACCAAACAGACCAAGAGAAGTTACAAACCTGGCTTTAGAAGCCGCTCCATGGATGAGGTCAATCAGAACAATGGCGACAGCTCAGCTTCGAACTACTGGTTGATTTCAGAACAGATGTTTCCGGAAACGGAGGGCTTCTTGTTATCTATCCAAGACCAGGTTATTCCGACGAAGAACTATCGAAAGTTCATCATTAGAGCTCCCTCAATAGAAAATGATCAATGCAAATATGGTTGTCGAATATCAGCGACATTCCAGTTCATAACTGGAGGATGCCAAGCATTTGCCGCAACCGAGTATAAGGAAAGACACGATTCAGCGCTAAGATACTCCACCAAGAATTAGCAGATAAGTTAAACCTATTGCAGGTAGGAAAATTGCCTTTTTACAAATACAATCCGGAGCCTATTCTTGAGAACAACCAGTTCAAGTTATATTGGGACCGAACGGTTCTGACGGATAATAGATCAGACAATGTACTAACAGATAAAATTTCTAGGCGAACTACACTAATCGACATTGCTGTACCTAACAACAACAACAACCTAAGGCCAAAATATAACGAAAAGATCGCCAAATACAGAGATCTGGAGGTGCAAATCCGAATACAATGGGCAATGAACAGCTTCCAAACGACTCCCATAATACTGTCAACAACTGCAGTGATACCAAAGAACCTCCTGCAGAACATCAAGGGACTGGGCCTTGATGAGCATCGGTATAAACCGATGCAGAAAGCAGTTCTCCTTGCAACCGCGCGAACCGTCCGAAAGTTTGTTGGGGTTCCCACAGAGATTCATATTTTTGGTATATTTGTATACCTGGCATGAGTCAATATTCCCTGAAGGGAGTGCGAAGCCGTTTGGCTTGTAAATCGTAATAAATAATAAATAAAACTGAAATTTTATAGAACGACCCCAATTGCTACATTTTTTAATTAATTAGAACTATCTAAAGTACATGAATATCATGTTTTCTTCTATTGTGACATTACTTCTTAATCCGGTTCATCATAATCATTCATATTGTCTTGGCTATATTTACAGACGGTATAAAATGATTTATCTATAATATGTATGCAGTTGCAAATTTTTTCAAAATTTTTGTACTGTGTTTTTCTTATTAAAAGTCTGAAATTTGTACAATTATTCTGTGGCCCTCGGGAATGAACGGAAGGAGACTAATTTTGAATTTCCTTTCGGGAAATAAACATAGGCGTAATTATGATGTAAAAAAGCTGATCGATTTCCTGACAAATGGTGAAGATTCATAATTTATTTCGAAATAATCCAAGTCAATTATTTTTGAACAAGGAAAACTTCAGCTAATTTCGTAATTTTTTATGTCATTTTTAGAGTTCTTTGTCGACGAATCAAAACAAGCAACCTGCGATGTCCTTTCAAATCACTCCCACAGCTAATTCGGTACCACTGCTGGTGTTCATCAATCCAAAATCCGGAGGAAGACAAGGATACAAAATTTTGAGGAAGTTTCAATATATATTGAATCCAAGACAAGTACATATTTTAGGTAAATACCCAATAAACAAAATACATTAGGATTCGTTCGCGAAGTAAAATAATGGGAAATTTGAAAAATCATAAATATTTTTCAAAAAGAAGTCGAAGTTTTAAATCTGCGTATTTTACTTATATTTTCTTATTAGGATCGACTCAAGGTGGTCCCATTCAAGGATTAAGTATGTTTAAGGATGTTCCGAACTTTAAGGTTGTGTGTTGTGGAGGAGATGGTACTGTGGGTTGGGTGCTCGAATCTATGGGTGAGTAATAAATTGGGTCTCTCAATAAACTATAAATTTTACAAATTCGTATTGGAGAAGGTGTACTAAGACAAATATTAATGCTAAGATTGTTGCATTGATAGTATTTTATTTTAGACAAAGTGGACCTGGAATGCCAACCAGGGGTTGCAGTGATTCCTTTGGGAACTGGTAACGACCTGGCTCGTTGTTTAAGATGGGGAGGAGGTTACGAGGGAGAATCAATTCATAAATTATTACATAAAATAGCAAGAGCGTCTGCGGTCATGATGGATAGGTACATGAAATGCTTTATTACAATTTTAAAAACAAAATTATAATTATTGTATTTTAAGGCCACATGTATTATTTTTATTGGACACTTATTTACTAATACCACATTTTTGTAGGTGGTCTATAGAACTGTCAGATACCGCACCACCAGATCCAAATGTCAAAATAGCAGATACCAGAATACCTTACAATGTGATAAATAATTATTTTTCCATAGGTGTGGTAAGTTTATGCCATTTGTAAATTATGCCGTCATAATTTTCTTATTTCTGCTAAATTTATAAAATTCGAAATATATGTATTTGTGAAAATAAATTTAAAATTTTGTTGTAGGATGCCGCAATCTGCAACAAATTCCATATCGAACGATTAAAAAATCCAGACAGATTCAATAGTCGAATGAAAAATAAGTTGTGGTACGTTGAGTTCGCCACTACGGAAACTCTTTTTGCTTCTTGTAAAAACTTACACGAATCTATAGAAATAGAGGTAAGAAAAACTTAAATTTTTAAGTATTTATTATTTTGATTATCGGTTCATAAAATAATATTAATTCTCTCTCTCATTGTTCACCTCAATTTCAAATATATATATATATATATATATATATATATATATATATATATATATATATATATATATATATATATATATATATATATATATATATATATATATTATATCACTTTCTTCAAAAATCACTTTTTTAAAAAATTTTATTTATTTACTTTACAACTTTTTGAATACAATACAAAACAAATTTTTAACTGACATAGTAACGTGCTACAATTAATTATATTACTAGTCTCTAAAACTAAGTACACTTCCCTATTTATAATTGTCTATTTGCAAAATCAGCATTTCCGTCCGTGAGAATATTACGAAGTGAAAATACTGATTACGTTTGCATTTCGAGAATGGTGCAAATGCACTGTCATCGTATTACTAGAGGTCAAATTGGACACGTGTGGGATATATATATATATATATATATATATATATATATATATATATATATATATATATATATATATATGTTATGTCGGATATTCTCACGGGTGTAATGTGTAATCGAGGGTTTTCGGGCATCCCCTGTATGTGCTAAGTCCCTCTCAGGACTGTAAGGCAGCTGACGTTTCGGTGAAATCTCATTCACCATTTTCAAAGCTCACTGTATGGCGTCTACGAGCACTCGTAGATGCCATACAGTGAGCTTTGAAAATAGTGAATGAGATTTCACCGAAACGTCAGCTGCCTTACAGTCCTGAGAGGGACTTAGCACATACATGGGATGCCCGAAAACCTTCGATACATACATATATATATATATATATATATATATATATATATATATATATATATATATATATATATATATGTATATATATATATATATATATATATATATATATATATATATATATATATATATATATATGCAGCCCCACTTTTGTGGGGCTGCCTTAAATTTCTCGGTTTAGTTGGCTTTTTCTCAACTAGTCCAATCACGAGACTACCCCTTTTTAAATGTATATATATATTATATATATATATATATATATATATATATATATATATATATATATATATATATACAGGGTGTGACATTCATCTTGGGACAACGGAATATCTTGGTGGGATCACAAATTGTCGAAAAGTATTTTATACAAAAATTATAGGGTAGTAGGGGGACTAACTAGTAGTGACCTTGAAAATGACCCTGACCGTGTTCTTCAAGGTCATTTGAAGGTCCACTTTAGAATTTTAAATAGGACCCCCCATTTTGTACCCGAACATGAAAAGGGCCGAAAATTTTACTATCGGATATGACCTTGACCTTAAGGCGAAAGTCATTAAAGGTCAAAACAAAAAAGATCGCAGTATTTCGTGAAATGTTTTGTACAAAAGTTGTTAGGTAGCACGGAGGTTAAGTAGTCAGTATCACTTGAAAATAACCTTGACCTTAAACTGAATTTCAAAATTTGGAAATGTAATTTGAACAGTGCAAAATATCGTGATATTTTAGAAAATCAACTTCCACTTTTGCTTGAAGACGTAAGCTTAGATGTAAAGCAACAAATATAGTTCCAACACGATGGATATCCAGCGCATTATTCCCAATAAGCTCGTCAAGTGTTGGATCGCGAATTCAATTGACTGTGGATTGGTAGAGGAAGTCCAGTAAAGTGGCCCGCAAGATCGCCAAACTTTACGTCACAATGTTTTTGTTTATGGCGTTATTGGAAGAGCGAAGTTAATAAAGACGTGCCAACAACTCGCGAAAACATAAAGCAGCAAATCAGATGTGCTTGTCCCCAAGTAACACCTGAAATGCTCCGGAGTTGTGTGCCATCTTTGAAATGCTGGTCAATAACTGTTTTGAAGTTGAAAGTAACCATTTTTAGCACTTATTAAAATAAATTCTTATGAAACCTTTAACATGAACATACAAAATGATAAGGGACGAGGGGACTCATAGAAAACAAGTACCCCGATGGTGAGTGGCGAGGGAACTCACCTAAAAACAAGCACCTGGATGACGAAAGGCAAGAGGACTTATCTTAAAGAAGCACCGTGAAGAGAACAAAAACTACCACGTCCACGTTGTTGTTCTTGAGTAGTTCTAAAAATAGTTAATCATGCACAGAGTTATACCAGTCCAGCAACTTTGCAATCTTACAACTTTAGTATGAAGCATTTAATCAAATAATGACGTTGAAGATCTTCGTTTGGCCTTAAAATTACCTTGATATTAGATCTTAACCTTGAGGTCAAAGTCATTTTTGTTGATAAAAAAACCGTGAAATCGATCGATCTTTCCATTTCCGGGGGTTAAATTGGGGGTTTCCTTTTCAAATTTTGAAATTGAGTTTCAAATGACCCTTGAAGCTCAAGGTCAATGTTATTTTCAAGGGCACTACCATATAGCCCCCGTGTCACTTAACAACTTTAGTACGAAACATTTCACGAAATACTGCGATTTATTGTTTTGACCTTGAAATGACCTTGATGCATATCCTCCGCCTTGAGGTCAAGGTCATATATGATGGTAAACTTTTCTGCTTTTTTCATTCCTGGGGTCGAAATGGGAAGGTCCCATTTAAAATTCCAAAGTTGACTTCAAATAACCTTGAAGGGTAAGATTAAGGTCATTTTCAAGGGCAATACTAGTTAGCACCCTTGCCACCCTATAATTTTTGTATAACATTTTTTTCGAGAAAATTTGATCCCACCGAGATATTTCGTTGTCTTAAGATAAATGCCGCACCTTGTGTGTGTATATATATATATATATATATATATATATATATATATATATATATATATATATATATATATATATATATATATATGTATATATGTATTCTGAAAAAAACATTGTTTTAACTTTTTTAAATACACTTTTCTACCTTTACCTTACAATTAGGTGTTGAACCAAAGATATTAAATAAGGGTGGAAGTTGTGTTTCAACAGAATTCTATGCATTGAGCTCTTCGAGATTCGTCATAGAACACAACCCTTTGAACACTACTACTAATATACATTATTAGGCATTTTGGTCCTCAGGACCACTATTAAAACCAGCCACAACTCAACGAACATTTTAATTGTTTTATAAACCTAAATTTTTAATTGTTTTGACACCTAAATTGTCAACCCCCTTTTTCAAGAATAGATTAACTTTTAAACCTCTTAACAAGTAACTACCTTTAAATTGTTACTACAATCTTATAACTTTTCAAGAATAGATTAACTTTTAAACCCCTTAACAAGTAACTAACTTTAAATTGTAACTACAAAGTTATAATTAAGTTCTGTTATGATAAAAATATTGTACTGCTGAAATTACCTGATCGAAAAGAATGTTTCCCACAATACACACCACAAAATATGATATGACTCCATATTTAAGAATCTTTAAATTCAAACAAATTTTCCATAATACATAAAATTGAATAATAAATACTTACCTAAACGTAATTAAAATATCCCATTAGTATCCATGTTTTCTCATTATGTTAAACACAAACAAATAAAAAATTCTTGAAAAAAGTTAACAAAATTCTTCAAACCACAACAAATCAACGTATAAACTTGACAGTCGACGGCATGATTGAATAAATGGGCAGAATCCTTCCAATCGATCCAAATAAATTTCACTTGAATTTTCTGATTGCTTAGATTTCAGGAGTATGACAGTTGCGATTATTTCTATCAAAATTGTTTATTGCCTTTTCTGTACTGACAAGAACCAATGAGTCCAAAAACGATTCACAGGTGGCGCTGCACTGCTATGAGAGAGGCTTCCACCCTTTCTAGCTATTTCCTTGAAATCTAAAATAATACTTTGTCTCTTACTTGTGTTAGAACGGGATAGGTCTGCCCGCACAGTATAAGATTGCTTCAGATGATTAATAACTAAAATAGTTACTTCAAGTTAGTTTTTATTCATTTTAGTGTGACGGTGTAAGTTTAGATCTAGCCAACGGTCTTCCATTACAAGGAATCACATTTCTTAACATACCATACACCCATGGTGGATCGAATTTATGGGGGGAACACCTATCGGGAATCAGAAGAAGTCGCAAAAAAGGACGAGAAAAGGATATTAGCACTAGTAGTTTTAATTCAGTGGATTTAAGTGTAGCAGTACAAGGTAAGAATAGATTTGATGATGTCCAGAAGGGCAAATTTGTTATTGCAGAAACCTTTTTTAAATTACTGTTTGGTATATAATGTATATCTATATTACTAGATATTGGAGATGGACTTATAGAAGTAATAGGACTGGATAATTGTTTGCACATGGGTCAAGTAAGAATAGGCATAACGGCAAGTGGTAGAAGATTAGCACAGTGTTCTTCGGTTACTATTAAGACTAAAAAGACTTTTCCCATGCAAATAGATGGGGAACCGTGGATGCAACCACCTACAACGGTAAGAATCTTGTAGTCAAATGAAAAATATATTATATGAACAAAGGCCCGTAAATGCATCGTAAACGAGCTATGGCCGGTTAAAGTTGGTCCTCGAACACAGGTTTTTATATCTTTAGAATTGCTTGAAGTACCGATGTGTTTTCTAGTATGATGACCATAAATCTGACGCGAAAAAACATCAAGTAGTTTAAGGTTAATGTCAAAAAAATTTGAGAGCTCTGATCAAAAGAATTTTTTGAAAATTTGTGTTTTTAGGTTTCATAGAAAAACATACCAGAATCCTCGATTTATTTATTGCGATAAATATTTTAAAAATTTTTTGTTTTTTTTAACTTTAAACATAAAATAAATTAAAATGTTCAATAAAGAAAAAACGTCATTAAAGTTTATTGTTTAAAAAGGAAAATAAGTGTCTTAGCTAAAAAAAAGTTACAATAAATGTTGAAAATTATTTCCGTTCATCTCAAAGCAGGCAGATGGATGATTTCTTATTGAAGTTCTTTCTCTCTCAGAAATTCCTTGATAACAATGCATGACACGTTGTTTTACTTATTATATATTTTCCACAGATACAAAATAAACTAGGGACTTTAAATAACCCCAAAAAAAGTAGTCTGATGGATTAAGGTCTGGTGAACAGAAAGGCCAAGCAATGGGCCAACCTCTTTTTTCCCAGTTAAGTTTTTTACAGGCGTATTCTAGTACTGCAGTAAATTTAGGTGATAAGGTATTACCCTGTTGGACTCCTCTGCCAATTGGGATATGATCCGTGTTTCTGCGTAGTTTCACCAACATAATTGCATTCCTGTATATATTGTAAATTGACCTTGTGTATCGATTGTCAGTGCGGCATGCTTGTAAAGCTTGCGTAATTTTGTCAAGCTCTACCGTATCAAAGGCCTTATGAAAATCCACAAAAGCCAGAAAGAGTGGTCGATTGTATTCGATAGTTTTTTCTGTTACCATTTTGATGCTCTGTAGATGATCGTTTGTTCCAAACCCAGTACGAAACCCAGCTTGCTCTATTTGTTGGTAGAAACCAAGTTTTTGCTCAAGTCGATTCGTTACTATCCTTGTTAGGAGTTTATATAGGTGACTAAGAAGGCTTATTGGTCTGTAGTTTTCCAAATCATGGGGATCTCCTTTTTTGTAAATCAGAATTACCTCAGCATTGTGCCACTTGTCGGGTATTGTACTATCCAAAAGGCACATATTAAAAACGTCTTTTATTTTTTTAAGTAGACAAACACCTTCGATTTTGATTGCATCAGTAACTACACCAGATTTGTTATTCTTAATTTTTCTTAAGGATAATTTTATTTCGTCTATTGTGATTTCCGGCATTTGTTCTGATCCTTGGTTGACAATGCCCTTTTTCCTTGTCAATATTTCTGGTATTTGATCTTTGCTATTCTCTTTGTTTTGGCTTCTCTATAGTAATTTGTAAAAATCTTCGACTACTTTAAGGATTTCCTCTCTGTTTCTTGAAAAATGACCATTCTTATCTTTCATTTTGATTATTTGCCTCGTTCCCGTTCTTAGATTTCTTCTCAATACTTTCATACTTTTATTGTTCTCAATGGTATGTTCGATCTGTTCTTGATTGTATTTTCGAGTATCTTGTCTAACAGCTTTGGATATTTCTTTATTTATTTTTCGTAGTTTGTCAGCTTTAGTGTCCGTTTTGCTTCTCATTCCTCTTCTTTTCTGCATTAGTCTGGTATTTTGACTGAGCTTCTCTTCTTTTTGGGTTTTAGGACAAAATTTGTTTTGACTTTCTAGTAAGGCAGCTGTTAATTTATTGCTTAGGTCGTTAGCGTCAGTTTCTGCTTCAGGGCTATTAATTAGGTCGGCAATACACTGCTGAAAACCATCTACATCTGATGGTTTCATCCATGGTATCCCTTTGTTCTTCTTCTTGATCATCTTATACCTCTCCTTTCTTAAACATATTTCTATTTTACCTCGTACCATCTATGATCGCTATTGGTAGCAAATCTGTGGGAACGCATCTGACTAAATTCTGCTCACTCCACTAACATCAAAAAATAGCATTTATTGATTTTAGTTCGAATACTAGAAAATACATCAATACTTCAAGCAGTTCCAAAGATATTAAATAAAAACCCGTGTTCGGGGACCACTTTTGACCGAGCATAGCTCCCTTATAACTCATTTGTGGGCCTATATCCATATGAACTTTTTTTCCATGTTTTGCACATGTAGAATCTCCCTTCAAAGTATACGAACAGAATTTCCGGACACCCTGTCAAATTAACTCGGTGTCTATCTGTCCATACTCGTCTATCATAATTTTTTCTCAAATACTTTTTGACTTAACTAGCTGATATTTGGTATAGTTACAGTTAGTACTGGAGCAAGATATGATGAAGTCCTTGTTCTCATACACGCCAATCATTAGTTCGTGAATATTTTTGGGATAGTTATGTTCCTTTGTTAAAATTTTTATGGCAGTACGATGTTACTTTTAACGAAACGCATTTTTTGTTGCAAAACACTTTATAAAACACAAAATAAAGAACGATCTGAAATAAAATTAGAGATGCAAATAGAAGAATTTGTTACTATCAAGTATTACTAGACAAGAAAAGCTCACTTGTAACTATCATATGGATATTTGTCTGTTATCCCTCATAATAAAGGAAGTTAGAATGATTACATCAAAGCTTTGTATTCAGGGTAACTAACTGATTTTTAACAGCTTCTCTCGAGATGTGCATATCTTGAAAATAGTGGAGTCTATCTAGATCATAGGTTCTCAATGGGGGGCAGTAACGCCTTCCACTAAACACCCAAAGCCTTCAAGGGGGCGGCAGCAGGTCCTGGGACAATTGAAGGAGCGTCACTACGGTTAACGTGGGCAAGACATTAACAATCGATACTTTAAATTTTTCATCTCATTATTGTAGCACAAATTTTTAAAAATAAAAAGTACGAATGTTAGAAAGCCACGACCTAGATGATCATAAAGACTTAGTTTTGTATAGGATTAATCATGAATTACAATGATGATCATTTCTAGAAATATTTTACGTATTTTTTTATGCTCTTTTAAATAATTTAATTGAAAATTTTATGAATAATTTCTATTTTTTAGATACGTATCACACATAAAAACCAAGTACCTATGTTGATGGCCCCACCACCCGAAAAGAAAAAAGGATTTTTTCGATTTTTCCGACGGTAGACCTTCCTTCAAATCCTGTATCTTCCTTATTTACAAAAGTGATATTGTAAACTCTTTTATATACCTATCGAAAAATCCATACCGCAAAATGATTTTTCTTCATTTGAAAAGTTGCTTTGTGTGTTGATCTTATTTCGAAATTTTACGCTAGTCAAATATCTATTTTTTTATTTCTATTAATAATCTTTTTTCCTCTTAAAATCAAACCCCATTTTTAATCAGTGTACCTGCATTTTTCGAAGCCTCATTTTTCACCTCGATACTTTTAACTCTTAGTACCTAATTTAGTTTAGTTTAATTAGAAATCTGTCAGTATTATTTCGAAAACTGTATAAATTGTTTTAGTTAGTTCGTACTGAATTTTATTGTTCGAAAATCTGTAGATATGTGGATGTTCATAATTTATGAAGAATATTAGCTGTTATAAATTATAGAAGTAGGTAGGTGTAGCAGAAAGGTTATAAGATAAACAATGTTTCAAGTATTTTGTGAGATCTTGTCACAAATTTTCGTTTTTTTTTTTCAAAATTGCTATATTTTTTAAAAAGCTAAAATTCTCGTCTTCTATAAATTGAATTTTAATTATTACAGTTATAATGTAATACTGTGTATACGAGTACTAACTAAAGCTTTCCTTATAAACCGAGATCTAGCAGCTTTGGTCGAGAGATTTAATTTGACGTTTCGACAGAATGAAAGTTTGGGTATTTGTTGCCAATGGCTTCTATACCCACGGTTGTTTAAAAGGGTAAAAAGCAATAAAATAACATAATTTCTGCACTGTTGTCTCTTGTTTACATTACCGTCAAGAAAATTATATATTGATAAAGATAAAAAGACAAAAACATACGGTAAGCTGGGTACGTACGTATAAAATAAAATGTATAATAACATTTTTTTATACGGTTTAAAGTAGGCTATGTTTTAATATGAAGAAAGTACTAAATAAACCTAGAAATTATATATGACGTTCGTGACAGGCCTGAGG
Organism: Diaprepes abbreviatus; assembly: GCA_034092305.1. Lineage (NCBI taxonomy): Eukaryota > Metazoa > Arthropoda > Insecta > Coleoptera > Curculionidae > Diaprepes > Diaprepes abbreviatus. The sequence goes on along the minus strand of JASJET010000131.1, from coordinate 965,381 downwards.
GGTTCTGGTTTATATAACTTTTATCAGTTAGTGTAACGTTGGTATAAACTTAAGGACTGGACTTTAAATTTCCTTCTCAATTTTACATAATATTATTCCACCTAATGACAACAGATATTTATTTACGCATAAAATTATTAACGAGCTCACAACACTACAATAAAATAATAATTGTGGTAACTTTGGGCTCATACTGTACACAACAATAATTTATTGATCTAGGGAAATTTTGAGCTCCCTATATCACATGATTGATATCATTTTTACGTCATTTGTCTATTAAATCGGTGAGTTTTCTCAGTACTTTGAGTATTGTTGCAATCATGTCTCTGGTGTTAAAGACATATAATCACAATCTAATTTGCGACCACCTAAAATGTACGGATGTTTCGTCCTGATACCGATAGTGGACTCATCAGTGGGGTCCACCGGTATCTTTCCCAGACATCCTTCTTGTACTTTCCACAAACTTGGACCTCTATTTAAGTCCAGTTTTGCCGGAAAGCGGTTGTAAGATGTTAGTTCCACAACATGCCCCCCCCCCTAAGGCATTTGCTTTCCGACTTTAACTGTCACAGACAGTCCAAGGAAAAGGAAGTGGAACGGACATCCTAGGTGGTCTTTCCAAAGTAGGGTAGCGGCTTTAGCACAAAGCCACGACTCGACGGCCTTCCATCTCGTCGTCCCTGCTCGGGCGCCATGTTGCAATCATGTCTCTGGTGTTAAAGACATATAATTTTTGTTTTGTTTTGTCGGAAAGCGGTGGTAAGATGTTAGTTCCACAGCATATAAATAATATCTTTATGTTGTTAATAGTTAAAATAATCATATCTGTTTCGCGTGCCATGTAGAAGCCGCTCAATATAAAATTATGATTTTAGGTCAATCATGAATAGCCAAAACGAAAATAATAAATTCGTCATTTTGAATCTCCTCAATAGCAGTATCAAATATTAGCGTATTGTAATTTTGAACTTATATCTTCCTATCTTCTCCTTTTAACGACCCTTTATCGTCCACTCCTCAACATAAGCTTTTCCTACTCTCGTTCGTGACTCTCTTTGCGCTACTTGGTGCCAATAGCGCTACTTGACACCAATTCCTGTCATCCTCCTTTTTGATATCGCCCAGCCAACACGTCTGTAGTCTTTCAACCTTTGTTTCCTTGAATTATCCTATTGAGTGACATGCCTTGCACAATTTTACTTTAACAGAATTATTTACATTATTGCGTCGTCTACTTTGGTTGTTTGATGAATTTATATCTGATATTATTCCTAAGACCAGTACCCAGCATCATTCTTTCGATGGTTCTTTACGTTCTTCTGATCTTGATGGCAACATATTCGAATTTCCTAGATTGCGTTTCGGGCATGTCCGTGATGTACAAGCTGAACAGGAGTGAGACTACTACTGATCCCTGAATGAATAATTTTGTCTTATTATTTGTTGTGATGCCGCTTAACATGTTGTTCATAAGGCACAGAATGAGCTTACAGAGGATGCCACGAAGAAATTTGTAGAGAATACCCTGCTTCCATACTGTGTCATAAGAGGTGGTTAAGTCAATGAATGTGATAGAGATTTTAAGCTTTCTCTCAAAGCCTGCCTCTATATAACTTGCAAATGAAAGTACCTGTTCAGACCAGCTCATACCAGGTCGAAAGTCTGCCTGTTCCATAGGTATGTATTCCAAGATTTTAGGACTGATTCTGTTGTACAGGAGTCTCTCCAACAGCTTAGAGCATACGCTTAGAAATGCTAATGGGAGATAGCTTTCGGGTTTATCATTTGGTTTTCCCCATTTCAACACGGCAATAATTTTGGTTTATTCAAATGTAAATTCTAATTTTCTCTGTGCAAAATTTACCTTGGAGGAAAGAGCACATGGTAAAGATCATAATTATTTTAAAAAAACTGATCAACATGGGCATACCATATTTTGAATGATGTGTGGCCTCTGGACGCATACAAAAAATTAGGTGTAACAAAATTTATTTTGTATTAAAGAGATACCATCCAGATAAACTAGTTTTGCAGAAAAAGATTGTATGGGTCAGTAATTGGTATAGTAGAAATTTTCTTATATTGACATATCAAATCAAATCTCCCAATGATATATTATGCTCACTAAAGTAACATAAAATAAGCAAAATAACACAAATTCTTAATCTATTAGCGTGACGCATGCTTCAAACTCTTTACAGCACTTGAACTATAAGCTTTCAGATATATATAATAGAGTTCATATGGAATTAATTTTCCCAAAATAGGGAAGAAAAATAACACAGATCTATAAATTTAGGGATCCCAGACATGCGCTACATAATTTGATGCTGAATCCAACTCATTTAAAAAAAAATTATATATCAAGGCAGAATTTCAAGATATTCTGATCTAAAGTGACAAAATAGCCAATTTTGGATAAATTAGGGCTTGAATATCTCAAAAACCACAGAGTAGAGCATGATGGTGAGCAAATTCTACGTGAAAAAACTACAAAACCTGGGCATATAACTTTATGATTTTAGCCCTTTTGTAACTGGAAATGGCTCACAAACCCTGCAGGCATTGCAAAAATGGTCCTCGGGGAAAACAGTTTCAAATTCGTCATCTGCTTGTGACTTTTTAATATAGAACTCAAATTCTTTCACATAATTTTTTGTGTCTATTGTGGGTAGCATGTATTTGATTGTACCTGCGATTTTTAATGTCTACAACCAAACGTCGAATTTGAAATTATTTTTCTCCAGTTTCTTTTTAATATTTCTGCAATACATACAAATTTTGCGAGCTGATTTTACTCAGAAAAGGGCTAAAATCATGTTTTTACTTTCTTTCAGGATGCCCAAGATACTAAATAATTTTTTTTGTGGTATGTCGTGGTCCCACTTCAGGAGGGCCAGTATGGAAATATGAGTCGCAGTAAAAGATACAGATTTGGTAAATTGAGAACAAAGTTGCATAATTTAGGAACCAATATATAATATAAAGATCAAAAGTTTTTCATATGACTTACAGTGTTTGAGATATTTAAGAAAAAAACCGGATATTCTAATTTTGAATTATTTTTTTTTTCTCGAGTTAATATTAAAAGTTAGAACGAAGCCAATAAAACTCCTCAGCAACTTTTAATTAGCTCAATGATGACTTAATCGCTTTTTCGCCTCGAGCAATCATCAACAACTTCATATTTTTAAATACGATCCCTGTTTTAAAAGCTCTTTTTATTCTGAATTCAACAGTGTATTACACATTATGGTTTAATTACATTATGAATCATTTTTAACTATTTTTAAAGTACGGACCTGCAATTTTTAAAATTTTGTAAAAAATAAGTTCGTCCAGTAAGTTAAGTACTCTAGTATTAATAAAATATTGAAATGCAATTCATAATAACTATAAAACATTAATTTAATTACCAACTAGCATTTTTTAAATTTAACTAAACCCGTACTATTATGCTGTATATTCAAGTTTTAAGCTCAGATTTTTTTCATAAATTTCACAAATGATTTTCGTAGATGTTTTCGTGTAGAATTCAAATATGCTTACCAACATATTCTATCACCTTTGGTTTTGAGATATCCAAGCCCAAATATGGTCATTTTGTCCTTTTAGGTTAGAATATTTTAGTAAACGGATTTGGATTCAGCCAACCAAAGTACTTACAGAATAACCCTTGTCCTGAAAAAGGACTATGTAACTAATAGAAAAAGATATTTGGTAGTATTTAAAAAAAAAACAGTATCTAGTTATGATTAGTTTGACTCAGAAATTTTTGTTATTTGTCAATATGGCAACACTGCATTTCTAAATAGACTCTTCGCAGATTTACTTTTCCCATTGTTTATCTTATAACCTGAAATTAGATCTTTTACGTTAATTATTTATAATTTCGGCATTAAAATTATAAACAAAAAATAATGCTGAGGATGGCTGCTATTAAACAATAAAAATATTAATTATAATTAAGTAAAGAAAAATCTGTAGATCAATTAAAAATTTTAAAAAATATCTAGGTAAATTTTAGGGACCATCTCGCTTACGAACATATTCCCGCCAAGTGTGTACCTATGCATTCATTATAAGTAAAAACTTATTACTTTAAAAAAAGCTAAAACTTGTAAAAAGTCCCGCTTTTATACATCTGTAAAGCTGGAGAAAATCTGAAAGAATATCGCAACATTCAAAATTAATTAGTCATATTATTTACACAAATTCCAAATTTTAATTATTTAAATGTATGTATTTTATTTAATACGTTTTTTCTATCCCTCTATTGTATATAATCTTACCAGAGTATAACCAAAATAACGAGAAAACTATATCCATAGAAAATCATCAGCAAAGTCGCTTAGTGTTATATGACCCGACCGGCGTATGTAATAAATAAATTTCATCTATTCGTGCATTCTTTGTTTTGTTGTATAAAATAATTATAATTATATCACTATTTTTAATGATTTTAACAGCAATATACATTCTGTCAAATAAATACCTGGAATTATGCGTTAAAAAACCTTCATAAGAGGTATGTAAAAATTGGATTTGTTTGGTATGGCAAGTAATGACGAGTTTTAAGCAATTGTTTAGTTATCTTGTATATTTGTTCGATTCTTCAACTGAAAAAAATTTAATATTCTCAACAATACGATGTATTTAAGTTCGGCAATACCGCAAAATGCTCTTACTAGAATTTTACGACCATTGTAGGTGAACACGAACAGCCAATAAAATCTTTTGATGTCGGATAATGTACCGAGTACTGCCGAAAAGCGATGGAAAATTTTTCAGCAAGGTTATTCTATATATTGGAGCATTTTTCGTAACTTTTCAAGTGTTTTGTAGTATTTTTTCTTTGTTGCAGTTACGTGAATTAACTACAAATAGTATGTCTAGGTGTTATGTATTGCATCGAAAATGTGACCATCTATATCCAAGTTTTATGTCTTCTAAATACTGTTATTTATAGGTTAGGTACGTTATGTAAATTACTGCCCTCGATTCATTGGCATGAACAGCTCGGAACTGTACAGGTGCAAGAAACGCTCGCTTTATTCAAGTAGTGCATTATGCCTCGGCGCTTGTCAGATCTGCTTTCCTCTTGCCCCTCAAGCACCAATAAAAAAATTTGGTGTATAAAGCCCTAGCAGCTATCAGTTATCATTTTTAGATGCTATTTTTGGGTAAAAAACATTTTATATATGAAATGGAGACACAAAAATAAGATTATTTCGCAAGATATCGGACTTTCGTTCATAGTTTTTTTAACGAATTGCGAAATATTTACGGCCGAAAATGCCATGACACCAGACAAAATTCAAAACTAATAAGTAATAATATAATATTTTTACATTTTTGCCTTCAATATGTTTCGATATGTATATTAAAAACACAAATTCCGAAAAAAAATAATTTGTAGGTTATTTATTGTTCAAATTAACACTTTAACCGCTTTATTCAGATTTGCTCGGAGCTACTCAGGGTTTGATGCACCTGAGCTTAAAACTCTTGAATCGAGGGCAGTAAATGGTGAGTAATTAATTAATGAATGAGACCCACATACCCATCGCCATTGTTGGCGTGAGACAGGATTTATCGATAAAAGTTTTTGTTTGTAACTATCGAACAAATCGACAAAGAGAACGATGTAGTGATTGAACATTAAAATTCAAGCTTAAGGGAGATGGCTAAGAATTTGGACGTGGCTGACAAATATTTGCACTATTTTAGTTAATCTTTGAGACACGGTTTGTTCCGAAAAATTCCAGTGTTCGTCAAAAAAGCACCGCAAACAGATTACTCAAGACTTGCTTACAAGAAAGTATCATAACCACCCAAAAAGCCTCGGAATGGTGCTTGGATAACGAGTAAAACCCGAAAAAAACATGCCAAAATCGTTCAAAAGTCATGTTGAATATTTTTTATAACAGTACACACGGAATTTCCTCCAGAAACAATCAACAAACAATATTATCTTGAATTTATGAGTCGTTTGAAAGAAAATGTTTGTAGACTTGTAAAAGAACAATTCTTAGATTTTACACCCGATAATGCACCCTGCCACACATTAACTCTTGCTCGTGAAATCAACAAAAGTCACCGATCAAGCACCGATGTCGCTAAATATAGCCCCATATGAGTTTTTTGGTCCCCCAAACTTAAATTACCACAAAATAAATTTGGATGAATAAGCCAATATTTTGCATTTAATTGAAGATTTTTCGATATTTATTTGACAGAATAGATATTTGGTAGTTTCGATATTTATTTAGATAAAAGTAACCTTTTGTTGTTTTATCTATTGTTTTTTTTTGGTAGAATCATAAATATCACTCTTCTTCTACTGTGGAAACATTAAAAATTTTAGGTTACAAATATTCCTTTTCACTTTCTCGCAACACAAGATTTCGATGTTTCAGCCTGTTAAAGTATTCAAAATGGTACTAAGTATAAATCTCCAAAATATACCTCTTTATAACCATATAAAAAATACGCTGTAATATCAAACGATCTAAAATTTGTTTAATTTTTCATGCTGTTTTTTTCAGATAATTTGCAAGAATCTAATCGTTTCATTTTATATATTTCTCTTTCAAATTAACTCAACACGATTTCTAACTAATTTATTTTTTATATTTAAGTTATATTTCTTCCCTCTGAATCTGTTATCAGAAAAGCAATTCAGTATTGCACCTTGCATCATCAAGGTATTCAGTAAAACGCATTTTTATGTAAATGGATCGTCCTGTATATTATTTACAGAGCAGAAAGAAATGTAAATTTTAAAAAAAGTGAGAGAATTTCTTCAAAACACAATACCCATTGTTTTTCTAACTATAGATTCACCTTTAGTAGAAAAAACACAATAGATCGATGATGGTAAGCTAGATCACCTATTTTGTGTTGGACAGTTAATCTCCTATAGTCATATTTTACAGAATTGTATTCTGGTGGAAATTCGATCACAAAAATATCTGAAATCGAAATACATACATTTAAAAACGCATTTCTATTACAATTTAATCTTTTGATAGACCGTCAAAATTTAAAGCCTGTAAAATAATAAAATACCTGACGCTTAAAATCAACCGCCTTGTCCACATTATACCAAAAATTATACACATCAATAAAAAGTACTCTTAAAAGCATTAGTTTTTATATCCTTTAGTTGTTACAATTATCCTTTATATAGATTAGAACAAGGTTTATTGTTATGGTATTACGAAAAATCTTATTGTATTACGCTATGAGCGTTGTTTTTGTATAAACTATGTTTATAGAACAAATATTAGTAAAATCTATTATTGATCTTGATTTAGATGTATTTTAATTTATTAAACATTATGAATTCTAGGATTGTTTCAGTCGTTTTTTAACACTTAAATAATTTTAATAGATATTTGTAGGTAATATATAACAATTTATGTAAAGATATGTTCTACTATGTGTTCCATAAGACTAGATGTTGGAATGATCACTGGCTCGTCTTTAACTGATTATTTTTCTCTATATCTATTTCACTCAAGAAATGTTCATCAAAAAATATTAAGCTTCAACACGTAAAACTAAATCTCGTAAAGTGAGAGGTTCACGTGACATGTTAAGCTCCGTGTAGACAGCATCCTGAATCATCACTTGTATAATGACACGCAAGGATATTACAGCCTGCTAACGGAACAATCTGAAATTTTCAGCTCGCTTTGTTCGTGAAGATTTGGTTCGGATCGAGCATTCTTCTCTTGGTGCGCGACGACGGTACGTTACGAGATTTGGTTACGGAGTTCAGTTACACGTATTCACGCCGCTTTAGATTAAATAATCCTGTTATTATTATTCATATTTACATAGAACGAAAGGTATATATATATCAGAGAAAATTACTTTTAGGACCAAGAACATTAGAGCAATTACTAAGAAAATCTATAATATTAAATTTTAAATAAATATGTTACCAGTTGGCAATCCTTATATTAGTTTTCAATGTAACGTACATTGAAAAACGTGAATTAACCCGAGACCATTTCCAAATCAAGATTTCCACAATTTCCATATAACTTGTAGAATCACAACAATACAACTACTGACGAGGTCATTTATCTTTTCATGGGCATTTATTTTGTGTTCAATTTAAAAGATAGTTATGAAAGACCTTTTGTATTTGATTCAGACGAATGCATAAAGAATTACAGAAAGTTCTCTATGGCTAATCTGATTGGCATCTGGTAACAATTAAAACACATTACTGACATTCTACGGCTTTGTCGCTATTGGAAAATGGTCCTCGCGAAGTTTGTTACCAAACTGCAAATAATAGCAATCAAATTTGTTGCCTCAACTGAGTACAATAACAAATCGCACGTCACAAACACCAAAAGGAGTTCAATGGAGAATACTGTAGAATGAATTTGGACACCACTGTATTAAAAAAGTCTACTGAAGTTTTATTCTTGTAGAATTGCCAACTTTCAAAATTTAATATAAAATTTGTGTGCCTAATCCATATAACAAATTTTTGTCAATGTATGACATTTATATTTTACATTAAAAAACCGAAAATCACCAGGTCCCGGAAATATCCCGCCTGAGCTACTTAAATACGGCACAGAGAAGTTATACAGATAATTGACAAACCTCTACCAAAAATGTATAAACGGAGAAAAGATACCCGAAGAGTGGAAAACATCCTATATTACCACTATACACAAAAAAGGAAGCAAAGACGTCTGTGATAACTATCGAGGAATTGAGGCTCTCTGCACAATCTCGAGAATGTATGGGAAACTAGTCAAAAAGAGGATTGAGAGCGAATACTCAGATATGGAGGCCGAAGAACAGGCTGGATTTAGAGCAGGTAGATCTACTGTTGACCATTTCTTTACAATAACCCAGCTCATTGAGAAAAAATCAGCACGGAACCAAGAAATACACCTGCTCTACGTGGATCTCAAAAAAGCCTATGACAGCGTACCACAACAAAAACTCTAGGAAGCCCTAGAAAAAACAAATATAAATATAATACTTATCAAGGCTGTTCAAGAGCTCTATTCAAATAATACAAGCAAAATAAAGAAAGGGCATAATATTTCAAAAGGATTCACGGTTAGCAAAGGGCTCAAGCAGAGATGTTGTTTGTCTCCAACCTTGTTTAAAATCTACTTGGAACAAGCATTAAAAACATGGAAAAGAATGTGCGAAAATATGGGCATTCCACTAAACGATTCCATACTATACACATTGTGTTTCGCAGACGACCAAATAGTTCTGGCACAAGACTACGAAGATCTAGAATACATGGCTCGTAAGCTAATAGAAGAATATCAAAAGTGGGGGCTACAAGTTAACATCAAAAAAACGGAATCCATGTGTATTGGGGGACAGCAACAAAACTTGATTCTAGAACAACAGCAGCAGGAAATAAATCACTGTAAGAAATACAAGTATCTCGGAATGCATATAACCAACGACGGCAAACTTGACGAAGAAATCAAGCATAGAAACAACCAGGGACGACAAGCTATTAGACAGTTGAACAGCATATTGTGGGATAAAACAATATCCAAAGAAAACAAACACAAAATCTTTAATAGTATTATTAAAAGCATTGTCACCTATGGAAGTGAAGTATGGCCATTGAAAGAAAGAACACTAAGAACACTGGAAGATACAGAAATGGATTATTGGAGAAGAGCGGCTGGAAAATCCAGAATGGACAGAGTCAGAAATGAAGGAATCCAAGAAATTATCTGCGTTAAGCACAAGATAACAGAAGATATTACAATCAACGAACTTAGATGGTACGGACATGTTCAACGAATGGACGATACTAGACTTCCAAAAAAAGTTTTAAATTGGGCACCACAGGGAAGAAGAAAGATAGGTAGACCCAGACTAAGTTGGAGAGAAGGAGTGGATAAAGATATAAGAACAAGAGGAATGGATGAAAACCTATGGACAAACTGAGATCAATGGAGACTGGAAATCAGAAGACGGCGTAGAACATTATAAACTGATGTTTATATATATATATATATATATATATATATATATATATATATATATATATATATATATATATATATATATATATTTGTTTTCAAAGTTATAATAGTGCCTAAAAGATAATAATAAGCAAGACCTTATGATGGAAATTGTTTTGTGTTAAAGTAATGTTGCTCATTTAAAAATGTCCTTGTTCATACAGATGAAAATAATAATTTGCAATAAACTAAACTTATAATTGTCATTATTTGCACCTCTTACATAACCTGTTTTCAGTCATGTTACCTTCCTGTCTGATGTAATTATAATGCCAGTGGTCAAGTGTGTGAAAAATTGTACTAAATGTCTTCATTTTATATTTTTAATTCACAAATCTGTAAACATTTTTAAAACAAAAGACATTTAAATAAAAACACTGTTACATTCGAAAATAAGGAGCTATCCACAAGTTTGATTATTTATTTGCAGTTCATCAAACAACTTCTAAATTATGTTTAGCAACGTATTTATACACCTTAAGGAAAAATTTAAAATATTTTACAGATTTTGGAATTAGTTTATTAAAAACGCTTAATTTTGTCGATGGAAATTATAAACGTAATGTTTAACTTTTTAAAACTTAGAAATTAAGAAATAAATGGTTGCGTCAGCTTAAATTATATTACTATAAAATGAAATAGTTTACTATCTGGTATTAACTACTAATAAAACATTGTATTTAAATATATTGAACATTTTCCTAAGTTAACTTTATCAAAACCACCTTTACATACAAGATAAAACAAATTCTTTTGTGACTATTAGAATGTTCTTTTGTGACCATTAGAAAACATCCTAAGGGATACAGCAAAGGTACACTTTAAAAACTTTCCTTAAGAAATAATAATAGATTGAACACGTCTTATATGAAGCTTATGACATTTAATTTATATCAATCCAAGTAGCAAGGTGACATCCTAAAAACATAATTTTTTGAACAAGGGGAACCGAAATAATGGCGTTCCATGGGAAGTCTTAAGACGTCAATTTGTCACAACCAGATGACATCATCTAAGAAACGTCTTAAGGACATTAAAATTGGCGTTTTGAAGACGTCTTACCGATGAACTTATACAGCCAGATTCATTAAGAATCTTGAAAACTTAAACCCGATTTAGTTGCCATAGAAGTTAAATCTTCTAGTCAGACAATTTTGTTTTGCCTATGATATTGTCATAATTTAGTTCACTAATAAAAGAAAATGATTTTTATGTTTGTATTTTCTCTTGAATTATTGTTTGCTTTTGTCAATTTAAACCCTTTGCTGTAAATTTAATGGTTTTAAAGTTAAACCATTTTAGTGATTAGGGGATTATAGTTTTCATTAACGCCTTAATGCGTGTTAATTAATTAATTAATTAATAAGCTTTTTAATTCTTACTAATTACATTGGTAGTAGAGTACACATACAAAATTTAATATAATATGTAGTGTTCTAACCAGCACTTGGCTGCAACAGCCCAACCAGAGCATAAACAGCAAAAGCTGGGACCAGTCTTAGGCCTAGGGTATGCGAAGGTACTTTGTGTTGTCCCTATTTTGGCTAGGCTTACAGCAGGAAACCTTAGACTGCGTTATGGTGTGTGTTGCTCGAAGACTTGAACAGTTCTGAGAGAATTTTATGTATTAAAGTAAATATTTTTATTCTATTCCGTTCTTTGGGAAAAAAAAAATTGGTGTTATAAACCCTTTAACGCACACAGGTACTCCAATAAGCAGCGCGCATTAGCCAGTTATAACTCGCCATAATATTAGTTTCGGTTGGGCATTGTATGTGATTTATTAAAATAATATTAAAAATATACAAAAATATTTTTAGTGGAGCAGTATATTTGTCACCCGGTCATGGCCAATTTTTTTACATACGATATTTCGAGCTTTGCTTTTTCATAATTTACGGAGTCACTTTATTAGTCCTAATTATAACGCGCTGAAGACTTATTTTCAAAAGGGCTTAAAGGCGTCTGAATTGAACAAGAAATTTTGATTTCACCCATGACTTCTCAGAGGAATATAATCCGTATAAAGACGTCCCAAAGAATTCTTTTTCTATCTGGGGAGTTATGATATATGACTGTAATAAGGACAAATGTTTTAAAAAGCCATAAAGATCAGTGTTTAATGAACTACTCCTTAGGATAATTTTTATAAATAGAAGCTTTAAATTTATAAGGAAACATTACCATCTTAAGTAACTTTAAAAGGCGCTGACTAATTTTTTTTATTTTCTGTATAGAACAATAAGGGCACAAAAGTAGTGAATATATGAGAGAACAAATGAGGAGGAGGCGGATGAAGAGACTCTTCATCCTCCTCCTCCTCATTTTTCGAATTATCTCGTATACATGAACAATTCGTCTGCTTATACTTTACCTTCAGTTTAATCTTAAAGTTAATAATCCGACTGACCTTGAATGAATTTTGATTATAAAACCAACACTTCACCAGCGCAAAATATACTAAAATGAAATATGTGTTCTGCTTCTAACGAAAGTGCATTAAATTTAAAAATTCAAAAATGTTATCAAAAAAATTACATATATATATATATATATATATATATATATATATATATATATATGTATATGTGTGTGTGTGTGTGTCTGTATAATAAATCCGAACGACTAGGAGCACTATCGACAGTTTTGTTAGGTCAACGGGTCCATTATTTTTTAAAATTTATTTGCATCCCATATATTAACTTTTTACCCAATTCATTGAACATATAGAATCAATGATTGTTTTTTTTTTAACTTTAAAACAAAATAATACCATAGGAAACATTAATATCACATCAAGGAAGCGTAATACAAAATTTTGAAAAATATGTAGTTTACAAACAAAGACAATAGCCAGATAAAAATTATTTAGTCAAGTAATCATAGTGAGCTGAGGAAGTATGTAATTTTTAATCCAGATTAAATATTGTTATAGTGATTTAAGCTGACGTATCTTAATATATCTATGTTAAAAATATATAAATTATACGTTTTTATATCAATTTAGAACTGCCACTATAAAGAAAAATACGTGGAGAAGTCTATTGCTGTTGAAGCTTTAATTGTAAGATAAAAACCCCCTGTATATCGTAGAGTATGTAAGTTTAAGACATTTTTATCCGCGCCTTGTATATATCCGTCAATTTGGGACACTGGAAATTTGATGCTTTTAATGAATAAAAATGATTAAATGTTATTTTCCGCTGGATTGCCCACAGGGTGTAAAATTTAGGTTGTCTTAAAATATGTATTAATAGAAATAAAAATTTTAATTCGTTAAATATCGTTTCTGACCCTATTTATTTTTATAGGAATTTGAATTCAAAAAAACCTCCGAATTTTCTTTTACAGAAACAGAGCTATGTCACAATTCCAGCCATAATGAACCAAATAAACCCAAACTGAGAACAATCCTAATTTTATTTAAATATGTAAAAAAAACGATATTCTCTGTGGCCAAGATACTTGACAGAAACCCTTTCTATTATTTTTTGTATATAAAAAACATTTTCATATTATTTTTTAATTTTCCTTTAAATAACAGGGCCATTTTATTCCGGTTGAAAAAAGTTTTTCAGTTCATTACTATGTTTTTGAAATATTAATCATTAATACAGAATTGCAACTAAGATGAATGTTATATGCTAAATTCGCTAATTTTAAAATTATGATCTTATATACAAAGTCTCCCAAAAAATTATCGGTATCAAAAGCTCTATTTCATAAAAATGTTTGCTTATAAAATAAATAAGATTTGCATCAAGTATTTTTGCTTTAAATGTACGGGATGACCATAAAATACGCAGGTATAAAAATGATGTAAGACTAAGTTACCTTTGTAATTTTACAAAAAAACACATTTCCTTCTAATAATTGTAATATTAACAATGTAAAGTTGTCATCTCAGCGTAAAAATTAGAAATAAAATATTTTCCATACATTTTTTATTTTCAACTCACCCTGTATATCTGAGGCAAAAATAAGTGATGCTCATCTTAGATTAGAAGCAAAATTTTTTATAAAGAATGTATTTTTCGAAAAGTCAAAAATAAATCTTTGTTTTTTTTATCATACTTATGAGACCGCGGTTTGTTTTGAAGAGGCTGACATGACATGACACATAAGTTTAATTACTAAAAAACATAACCTGTTACATATTTTATTCTTAAAAATTAATTAAAACAAAAATATAACGATGACATTAGGAAAGAAAAAAAATCCCCACAAGTGAAAAAAAAATCAATTATCAATCTTATCGCGACGTGACGTTCAAATATTACTCAGTTTTTAATTAACATCTAAAAGATGTCGTGTAAAAATCAAAAAATCTGGAATAAATTCTATTTTGAAATACTTTGAGGCACTTTGTACCCCTGTAAATAATTTTACAGTAACAATCGGAAGCGGCATAAATCTCTGTTCGGTTTGGGTTGCATCACTCTGTATACAGACGAGGATTCAGGGGGGGGGGGCGGTGAGAGTAATCGCCCCCCCCCCTTCTCCTAAGAGCTTCGAGTTTCGCTGCCTGCTGCATCAAGAGCATGTGGATGTCGCTGAACCTCCCCCTCCCCGCTTTCACTTGTAATACCATATTATCTTGTATACGAATGGGGTTTTGCTCTTGTAATATCGCCCCCTCCAAAGAGAGGGGCTGAATCCGCCCCTGTCTATATATGAATTCTAACACTCTTACAGCTACATAAAAATAATTAAGCAAGCAAAAAGTATTAAGTATACAGTTTAAAAAATAACCCTGATTAATAAAATGTCTTATTTTTAACGATAGCTAAATTTTCAGTGTTCCAAAGCAATGTCCTTAATAGCTTTACATGTAACGTCCAAAGTAAATGTAAAAAAAAACTAATATTTTATATTATATTGTACGTATTCCTTTAACCTCATAGACATACATAAATAACATGATATATTTTTCGCGTACAGGGTGTTCAGGATTTTAAAAGTTATAAAATTTTACCATTTTCACTTTCTATTTTTGTGAACTATTTGTTATTTTTAACCGCCCTTGGTTTTAATCACTTCAACAGAGTGTGAATGGCACTTTTCATTTTATGCATTTGTTGTAATATATTCCATAATCTTTTAAGTATTTTTAAGTGATACTGTTCAATATATTGAGGTTTAGGTTTCTGAACCAAATTATACTGAATGGATTTTGGGTGAAATTTTTTTGTAAAACAATACTAAGTTATTTTTTTCCAGCTGCCCACTTTTCTTGTCCCGCGTTTATCGACATTTCTCAAAAAAATAGGCGCTCGCCGCAATGTCGCTACTGCTTGTCGGCGCCGCGTGGTTTATTGAAATATGGAGAATTTTGGCCATTAAAAAAAGCCTACTTTTTTCTTGAGCATTAGGAAAACTACATAAATTTAAAAAAATAATTCTACTATACACTATCTGCAGAGAATGATGATTTTTGATTATTTTAAAACATTTTTTCTTTATTTATTTTTTATATACTTATAGAATAATATGTATATTATAGCTTACAAAATTTATTTACAGTAATAAGATAATAGGATTGGGACGGCGCCGATTAGTACTGCCATCCCTGCCACCCCAATAAAAAATAAAACAGTCCGAAAATATTACATAAATACAACTAGCTAAATATATAATCATAGTATTATTTAGAATTAATTAACGAAAAATACCTAGCTTTTACTTAGGTATCTTGAGAAACTTTTTATAGCCGATAAAATAAAACACCTCTACCTCAATAACGACGTTTACTAAAAAGACGAAATGGAATGAACCCGGTAATAAAATGAGTAAATGAAATAAAACATGTAAAAGATTTCACCACAAATATCCGTTCAGTATGACTAAGTTCCAAAATTTCCTTTTTTTCTAGCTAATTGCACACAATTCAGGACATAAAAATTAATTTTTTAAAAAGATCTGTTGACTGTGATCAAAAATTGAAACTCTGAATTATAGTAGGTTTTTCTTGATGGAAATTCATTGTAAACAATGTAAAACAGAAACACAAGTTTTTTGTTTAGTTTCCACTATTTTTTTTTTGTATTTGAAAACACATAACTCGTTTCGCTACGATGTAGCTTCTTCGGATGTTTGATGTACTATGAATAGTTACTCTTTATTCTTGATACAATTTTGTTTGCCTATTCTAGGTACTAAAATTAAAAGAGTAGTTTACCTCAAGTGTTACAACAAATTAGACCGATGATATACATAATGCATTGTCAACTAATTTATTTCGGTTTTTCCTAAATATTAATAGTTTTGTGTACCTACTCTGGGCTCTTATTATGAAAAAAATTTTAATAACCGTGATTGATCGAGTTTGATTTGGTCATTTAATAATATTTCTGAAATTTTTACACGATTTATCTCAAAGCTCTCATATAGATTTAGTTTTTGTCCTTTCTTTTCTAGGTGCAAAATTTTAAATTCGTCATTAAAATTATGGTTGTCTTGAATGATGTGGTTTGCATATGTTGAGATATTTTTGTTAAGGAGAAAACTTCTATTTTGTTCTGCAATTCTTATTCTAAATGATCTACCTCTTTGCCCTATGTATGTTTTGGGACACGAACCGCATTGTAATTGGTAAACTCTCGTTGTATTTTTTTTTAGTTTTTGAATTTTTTGTATATTTTCCTAGAGAGTTGTGAGTTATGCTACTCTTATGATTTTTTGATTAAGAATTTTTTATCTCTTCTGAATGGTTACCAAAATAAGATATTGTTTGAAACGGACCTTTTTTGTGTTTTATAGAGGGCAAACTTCAGAACTAGCTTTGTTCTTGAGTTTATTGAACGTTGGAGTCTATTATAGATGGAGAGTAGAATTTATTTACTGCTACTTGTTTCATTAAATTGAATTCTTTATTAAAATTATTTGAAGATAAAGCAATATTTGTAAGTCTGGAGATCGCACTGTGATATGCTCCTAATTTGTGTTGTTTTGGATGTAGAGAAATATCAGGGATTGTTGTGTCCATGTGTGACGGTTTATGGTAGATGGAAAAGTCATGTTAGTTTGAGCTTTTTGTATTGTTAAAAGAAAGAATACTGGGAAAAGTATTCAAAAGACATGGAACACGACCTATATGGAGGACAAAAGCAAATATGGAACATGCTGAGGAACAGAAAAAAACCAATCAATGAATACGTTCAACTAAGTCTAATCGACAGCCAACAATGGGTCCGCCATTTTAAGGACTTACTCCAAGCACCAGCTACAGAAAACAACGCAGACGAAAACCAACAAGAAACCACAGAACTAACAGATGTTAACATCAGTGAAGCAGAAATGCACCTGACAATTAAGAAATTA
Organism: Diaprepes abbreviatus; assembly: GCA_034092305.1. Classification (NCBI taxonomy): domain Eukaryota; kingdom Metazoa; phylum Arthropoda; class Insecta; order Coleoptera; family Curculionidae; genus Diaprepes; species Diaprepes abbreviatus. The sequence continues at coordinate 948,018 of JASJET010000131.1, read as the reverse complement.
AAAAACAGAAAATCACCTGGTACCGACCAAATTACGAATGAGATGCTAAAGTACGGAGGCCCCAGCCTTGTCACAGAGCTCACTATTTTATTTCAAAAAATACTCCGCATTACGTCAGTACCCAACGAATGGCGGAAAAGCATCACAATTCTGATCCACAAAAAAGGATCAAAGAAACAACGCGAAAACTACAGGGGAATACTGAACAGTTCAGCCAAATTGGTACCCAAAATACTGTTACAACGGATCGTAGACAAGTTAAGGGCGTGCGAAGAACAGCAGGGCTTCCGGAATAACCGCTCTACTATCGACGGCATATTTATTATCAGACAGCTAGTTGAAAAATCTATCGAATACGATAAACCGCTGTTTATTTGTTTTGTGGACTTTACACAAGCGTTCCATCGAGTCAAACTGGAACACATAACAGAACTACTGCGAAGAAAACAAGTAGACGAAGCAATCATACGCACAATATACGAACTGATTTCCAAAAACTCCATGGTAATTAAAACAAATAATACTCTAACAGAAGAAATCCCACTATCCATAGGAATAAGACAGGGTGATAGCCTAAGTCCAACACTTTTCAATGTAATCATGGGAGAAATCATTGATGAGATAAAAAACACAAATATTGAGTACCCAATGACACACAACACCGTTCAGATTATATGCTTTGCAGACGATGTTGCCTTGACAACAGATAGCGAGGACAACTTACAAAGAATGCTTTTCTATCTCAATCGAACAGCCAAACAGTATAATATGAAGATATCTGTGGAGAAAACCAAAGCAATCTTAACAGCAAAAGAACCGGTAAGATGCAAACTAATGGTTGATGACAAACATATCGAACAGGTTGGGAAGTTCAAATACCTGGGAGCACATATAACAAGTAACAGGGCAGTAATGGAAGAAGTACGCACACAAGCTAACAAAGCGGCCATGATATCAGGCCAACTAAGAGACATAATCTGGAACAATAAACATATGACGGTTGAGAGCAAAGCAAGAATTTATAAGGTCTGTATAAGACCGATACTGACCTATGGTGCAGAAACAAGAAATGAAACAACAAAAACAAGAAATTATGAGAACCACAGAAATTAAAATGCTGAGAATGATCACGGGAACAAGTTTAAGAGAGAGAATAAGAAACGGAAAAATACGCGAGGACAGCGGAGTGGGGGATGTTGTGAAGTGGGTTCGAAAACGTCGTAGGCAGTGGAGAGATCACGTGGAACGAATGGAAGATGACAGACTAGCAAAAACCGTGATGAGAGAGAAACCAAACACCAAACGGCCGCCTGGACGGCCCTCCAAAAGATGGAGAGACAGCTGGATTTCGACCTCAAACGAGGATCGATGAGGCATGTGTAGATAACAGAACTACCTAGAAGAAGAAGAAGAGAATAAGAAGTAGAAGATATTAATTGAATTACCCACCTCTGTTTTTATTGCGACCTTTATATTTTTATGTATTGAGTTCAAGTATTCCAGATAGGCATCTAGTAGTCTGTTTGTTCCCAGAAAACACGTTATAATTTCTGCTAGGAAGGGACTTAGTTCCTTACTGTTAAAAAATTCATTGTTAAAGGAAAAATAATTTTGGCTAAGGCAAGTTTGTAAAAGATCTGTTTTAATAATCGGGCATACTTTATTTATGATTAGCTTGTTTTTTAATGAGTTAACCGTGTCTTCTGGGATACTGAGAAACAAATTTTGTCCGTCAAAGAAATGAATTTTGCATTTTCTGGAAGATCGATATTTTTTATTTTATTGATTAATTGTAAAGAATTTTTAGCAGAATATTTTGGTAAAAAATTACAGTATTTTTGTATGACTCCTATAAGAAAACTAGAAATTATATATGCTGGTGCCGACATGTATGATACCACGACTCTATAGGAAAGTTGTGTAAATTTGTCGGTTCATATTAGTGAATTCATAAATTTCGTTTTGTGGTATTAAGCTAGATGCTTTTTCTATAGTTTTCTACTAAATGCCTATCTGAAATATTTGAACTCAATACATAAAAATATAAAGGTCGCAATAAAAACAGAGGTGGGTAATTCAATTAATTTCTTAGATTTAACAATACAAAAAGCTCAAACTAACATGACCTTTCCATCTACCATAAACCGTCACACATGGACACAACAATCTTTGATTTTTCTCTACATCCAAAACAACACAAATTAGCAGCATATCACAGTGCGATCCGAATATAACGTACCGCTCCATATGGCTTTTGTAGATTTCCAGAAGGCATTCGACTCCGTCGAAATATGGGCAGTATTACAATCCTTAGAAAACGCAAGAATCGATTCAAGATATATAAACATCATAAAGAACATATACGAAAATGCAACCATTCAAATAAAAATAGACGACAAGACGAAGACGAACCCCATAAAACTACAAAGGGCAGTGAGACAAGGGGACACTATCTCGCCAAAACTGTTCACCCTAGTCATAGAGGACATTTTTAAGGAACTTAAATGGGACATCAAAGGTATAAACATTGACGGAATATACTTGAACCATCTCAGATTTGCTGATGACATAATCTTAATAGTAAGTAATCTCCAAGAATTGAACGAAATGCTACAACAGCTAAATGACGTATCCGCATCTGTAGACCTTAAGATGAACTACAACTAAACAAAAATAATGAGCCACGAACAAGCAAACATAACAATATAGAACCAGAGGATAAAAAACGTCGAACACTATGTATACTTGGGTCATGATCAGACTAGGGAAATCAAACCAGGATGCTGAAATAAAAAGAAGAACACAGCTGACATGGGCTGCTTTCGGTAAACTTGCATACATCCTGAAAAATAATTCAATTCCCATAAATCTAAAAAGAAAAGTATACGACACATGCATATTACCGGTGTGTACGTATGGATTAGAGACCATATCCCTCACCAAAAAGTCCGCTAAAAAATTAGAAACAGTCCAAAGAGCGATGGAAAAAAACATGCTCGGAATATCATTAAGAGACAGGATTAGAAACACCGAGATAAGACGCAGAACGAAAGTCAAAAACATCGTGAAGGAGGTTGCAAAAATGAAGTGGCACATAGCCCGATATGAGGACAACAGATGGACACGAAGAATCCTGGAATAGAGACCGAGGGAGACAACAAGAAGCACGGGAAGACCTTAAAAAAGATGGGTAGACGACATAAGGACAGTGGCGGATAAACAGTGGATGAGATTGGCGAAGAATAGAGAAAGATGGCAGCAATTGCGAGAGACCTACATCCAGGAGTGGATGGACAGAGGTTGACATAGAGAGAGAGAGAAAGAAGAGAGATAGTTTTCTCTACGTATTGGGCTTTTTAAATGGCTATTACAGTGTTTCCTTTATCTGTTTTTGTGAAGAAAATGTTGTATTTGTCTGCTTTGTTTCGGATAGTTATTGCTCTAGTTTAATCTTTGCTTGTTTTGTGTTTACTTTTTAAAAATTCTTTTTTAATCATTTCCGCACTTTGGTATTTACTGGAATTATTATGAGGAAGATTTTTTAGGGCTATTTCAATGTCTATACCCAATATTTTTGCTTGTTTTGAGTCAAAATCAGTTTTTATATTGTATTTCAATCGTTTTTTTATTAATTTTATTCTTCTTTTTCATGAATGAATTCAATATTAGAAAGATTTATAAATCGATCAAAAATTTTTATGTTCCGAAAATTTATTATTTTGTTGAGTATTTTTTGATTTATTTTCAATTTTTTTTGTTTAGTGAATTTGCTAAGGATAATTTTATCCACTTTAGTTCTAGTTATAAAATCTAACAAATCGAATTGGTGTAATCTGTGTAAGAGTCTTTTCATAATAAGAGTTCATGAATATTTTCCAATTAATATAAAACAAAAACATGTAATTTGTGATTTAGGTACGTGGATAGGTAGACAAAACCATTAATATTTATGAAAAACCGAAATAAATTAGTTGACAATGCATTATGAATATTATCGGTCTAATTTGTTGTAACCCTTGAGGTAAACTACCTTTTTAATTTTAGTATTAGTATTAGGCCAACAAAACTGTATCAAGAGTAAAGAGTAATTAATCATAGTACATCAAACATCCGAAGAAGCTACATCGTAGCGAAACGCGTTATGTGTTTTCAAAAACAATAAAATATAGAGAAAATTAAACAAAAAACTTGTGTTTCTGTTTTACACTATTCAAAAACTTAAAATTAATTGTCACCATATTTATCCACTTAAGAAAACAAAAAAAAAAAGCGATTGCCGCCATTCTTTTTACCCATATTTTTTCCAAAATATATCAAAGTATATTTGAATAAACAAGACAAAAAGCTGCACAAGCCGATGGGACCCGAATTTAAAATTTTTAATTCAGTCAAGATCTATTGAAAAAAAAATTAATTTTTATGCCTGGGGAGACGCATACTCCTTAAACCCCCTCTACACATTTTCTTGTATTTGTATTTTATTATTTGTGAACTAAACCAGTATTTTTTGTGAGATTTTTATGTCCCGTGTGGCAATTTTGATCATGTTGAAAAACTAATCTTCACTCATACTGATAATGATTTTTTGTTTATGATTTGTTTTTATTTAACTTCCGCCATTGTTACCATATACATATGTCCAAAATTATTGCATGTTTAATATTTCCACCTATACAAAGCGAATTGATTAAAAATATTGTTTCTCCGCTAAATTATATACGTTTGTAAATGCCAACAGAAACGGAAATTTTGTTATTTATAAATATTACTATTTTCGTTTTTTTAATCCATTCTATCTGGAAATGAAATTTTAATTAACATTGAATGCTGGGTCGGTCCAATCCTGGATATTGTTTTACCTTAGTTTTTTTTTATTTTAATTAAATTACATTAAATATGAAAATTTTATTACTTGCAAAAATTTTGGTCATTTTTTTTTTGGTTTGACCCAACCATAAATAATTTAACAATTCATTGAATATATTCTTCATCTTTATAACAAACTGATTTATGTGATATTATAGATTTGTTTCTATTTTGAACTGAAAAATAAATATTTATGTATTTACGTTTATTATTTAAAAAGGTATGTATTTACTGTTAAAAAAATTGACTTAAGATAATTATTATTTTTGTTATTAGATTATTGTATAGATTATTTTAGTTATTATTTATTAGTTCTAAAATGAAGCCTTAGTACAACGCTCTACATGAAATAGTGAATTTTTTTTGTAAGCCAAGCTCGAAATCTTAAAAAATATAAATATCTCATACAACAATAAAAGTGTTTTTATTTTCAAAGTCATAAATTACCAAAATTTTTTAAAGAATATATATATATATATATATATATATATATATATATATATATATATATATATATATATATATATATATATAGTCCGCTAAAACAGATGAGGGATGGAAAATGCCCGGGCGAGGATGAAATTACAACTGAGATGTTAAAGATGGGTGGAGACAGTCTTGAAAAAGCGATACAAACACTGATGAATAAATGCTTATACGAAGGTAGAGTACCAGAACAATGGTATAACGCACAAATCTTACTTGTCTTCAAAAAAGGGGACACAACAAATATAGAAAACTACCGTCCTATCAGTTTATTAAACCACCTATATAAACTATTCACCCGAATATTGACAAATCGCCTCACTGAAAAGCTTGACTATTACCAGCCTGTGGAGCAAGCTGGCTTTCGACGTGGATTTAGTACGATAGATCATATCCAAACCCTACGCACAGTCCTAGAAAAAAACCGAGGAATATAACATTCCTATACACCTGGCATCTGTAGATTTTCACAAGGCCTTTGACTCTATAGAAACATGGGCGATCTTGAAATCACTTAATAATGCTAGAATTGACTCCAGGTATACCACTATCATACAGAACATATATAAAAACGCAACTATACAGGTTAAAATCGACGAAGACACAAAAATCGAAAAAATAAACGTTATGAGAGGTGTGCGTCAGGGAGACGTCATCTCTCCGAAACTATTTACGCTAGCTTTGGAGGATGTCTTTTAAAAACTAAATTGGGATGAGAAAGGTTTGAGAGTCGACGCTTCTTATCTTAGTCATCTTCGTTTCGCCGACGATGTTGTTGTCATATCTAGCAACCCAGAAGAGCTAAAATAAATGTTTCAAGATTTCAGTGAGAGGCGAGAAAAGTGGGACTTAAGATGAACTTGGGGAAAACTAAGTTAATGAGCCCTGACGCAAATGTACAAATAGAGATTCAAAATAAAATCATAGAGAATGTCCAAGAGTACATATATTTAGGCCACGTCATCAAACTGGGCAAAGAAAATCAAATGGCGGAAATAACAAGGAGAATAGGGCTGGCATGGGCTGCCTTTGGAAAGTTGCAGTACTTATTAAGAGATAGAAACACACCAATCAACCTTAAACGGAAAGTGTATAACACGTGTGACTTGCCTGTTCCTACTTACAGCATGGAAACGATAACACTAACCAAATAAAACGCAAATAGGCTCCGAGTCACTCAACGCTCCATGGAGAGACAAATGTTAGGAATCTCGTTACGGGATAAAATACGAAATCAAGTAATAAGATCAAGAACCAAAGTAGTTGACGTCATTAAATGCATATCACTAAAGTTGCAATATATATAGGTGGACGAGTAAATTACTGCAATGGCGACCACAAGAAATGAACCGAAATTGTGGCAGGCCACAACGCAGATGGGTAGATGATATAAGACAGTTTGCTGGAAAAGACTGGCTCCAGAAGGCGAGAGACAGATCCCAATGGAGGACCATCGGAGAGGCTTATGTCCAGGAGTGGACGCCCATGGGCTGAGAAAGAAGAAAAAGATATAGTCCGCATTATAAGGGATTTTTTTTATTAATAGTTTTATTCGAAATTTGACGTTGGCATCAATTTCTGCTTCGATCTGTCAAATTTTAATATTTTTTTTTTAATTCATAAGTAGGGTTATATCTCAAAATATTGAAAAAAGTTATTAAAGAAAGTTTTTTTTAAATGCAATTTTTAGTCCATATGCAATTTCAGCAGTATAAGATAATTTAGATTTCTTGCCCAGTTTTTTGTAAATTACACCACTGTTGCAAAATAAGACTCAACGCAACCTACATAAAACTTCGTAGCTTTGACAATGCTTCATTCCAGACATATTTTGTTTAAAGTAGCGCCATATTAAATGTGTGTTTTTCTACAAATCCAAATAAGGCTATTAATATTTGGTCACGTGATTCAGAGTTTATTTGTTTTTGACCCTGTACAAGGTAACTTCATAAATTAACTATTTTTGAAAAAGTAGTTTTTGTCTAAAAGTAATACACATTATAATTAAGACAAACAAGTACAAGTGTCATCAGTAAAGTCTGCATTAGGTGGAAAATAAATTTTAAATGCATTTAATTTTTATATTATGATTTTTTTATTAGAAAAGTTTGAGCCTCTTCAATTAAACTGTTTTCTTAATATTAATGTGTATTACTTTTAGACACAAACTACGTTTTCAAAAATAGTTATTTTATGAAGTTATCTTATACAGGGTCAATTACAAATAAACTTTGAATCACATGTGACCAAATTTTAATAGCCCAATTTTGAGAAAAACACACATTTAATATGGCGCTACTTCAAACAAAATATGTCTGGAATGAAGCATTGTCAAAACTAAGAAGTTTTATGTAGGTTGCGTTGAGTCTTATTTTGCAACAGTGGTGCAATTTACAAAAAAATTGGCAAAAAAATCTAAATTATTTTTTACAGCTGAAATTTTGCATATGGGCATATGGAATAATGCTAATCACGTGACTACTATTTTTTTTTTTGGTTAATTTTCATCTCAATTGAAGCAGAAATTGCTGCTAAAGTCAAATTTTCAATAAATCTGTTACAAAAATTCCATATCATGCGGACTTGACTGGTCACACTGTATATGAAAAATACCACGTTAACCGGACCACCCCTGAGAAAAAATTAATTAAAAACAAAACAGACAATAGCTCAAAATATTCATATTGATACACACTGCCAAAGGGCGTGTGACGTTTGCAAATGGCGGTCATAAACCCAAACAGCACAAATACGTGTTAAAGACGTCCATAAAACGTTTGATCTCAACATTCAGGACGTCTTATGGATGTCCATAAAAGACGAATGACGTCCATAAGACGTTGTATAGACGTCTTATGTTACAAAAGGTAACGTCTTTAAGACATTTGCTTACAACGTCTTATGGACGTCCCTTCCCAACATTAAAACAACATATTCCACCATTAAAATTATGTACATTAAAAAGAGTCCCTTTAATTTTTTTGTTTGTCTTGTTTACAAAGTCAAACCGTAATTATTCAAAAGTCCAAGAAATAACTTTAATTAAGAAAAAATCAAGAGCAAAATATACACTACCATTTTAAATAACTACAAGTTCCGCATGAATAATTTGCTTTAAAAAATATGTTCAACATAATCTCTTTATACAAAAAAATACATAACTTAAGCATAATGTAAACTTTTTCTAATTTGAAATTGAGGAAGTGAGGTAGAAGAGCAAATATTTTCAGAACTACCACTGTTCGAACTATAAGTGAACCTATCAAATTTAAGCCTTAGTTTATCCCTTCGATATAATAACTCTAGAAGGTGGACTATCAACAAAATAAAAGTTTATTAAAATAAAAAGTACACAATCTTTAAATAGTTTTAAAAACCAGAATTTTTATTTAGTCGAATAACAAATCTGGTCTGATGTCCTTTTCAGCCATGTTTGGATTGAAATTTCCTCATTCTTCCGACTTTTTGCCAGTCCTGTTATCTCTGTAAATCCTAATAACAAACTGATTTTAATTTTATAGGATAAAGTTTATCATTTGTGGGAGTAAATTTTTTGATATTTTTGCGAATTTTTATAATTGTCCTCTACTATAGAATCGTGACTTATGCTATTTCAAGGTTAATATGTATAATGAAAGACAGAACTTACTCATAATAAGTCTCGCCAAGTTGGAATCGTAGAACTTTCTCTTTCCTTTTCGTACTAATCAACTGTACATGGTAATTTTACAAGCTCGCTTTACAAAGTCATAAATGCTCCCTACTCCCAGTTTTGAAATTTCTAAAACCTTAAACAAAATTACTTCTTGTAATTAACAAAACTCTATTTTCTATGTTCTTTAATTATCAACCAATCATCAGGAACAATATAAATCTTACAGTTTTCATTAGTGGAGCACTCCATAAACAAACATTTCGCCTTCCACTTCATTAGTAATATTTCTTGTAATATTTAGAACCGGGTCTAGATGAGCTGTGCAAGCCTTTTTCGCACAGATAATATTTTTGAAGATTTCATTTCATACTTCTAACATAGAGTTACTACAAAAATATAAGCGGTAAAGCATTCGGGAATTTCCTGTAACACAACCTATAAATAACGTTACTGTTTTTCCTAAGTACATATGATTCTCGATCTTACCTTAAGTATTACATAAACACGAATAAAAAAGATTTTTAGAGGCACATAGATAAATCAATTATTTTAATAAAATTCTTTGAAAAGCTAAGTTTTCACAGTCGGCACCCCAACATTAAAAATGAATAACGACATGACGAAACACAAATACTAAACTGAAAAATGACAGTTGACAGAAACAAAAGGAGGGTTTTTTAAAGTTATAGTTTCGCTGGCATCATATATATATATATATATATATATATATATATATATATATATATATATATATATATATATATATATATATATATATATATATATATTTATGTGTGTCATTGTTATCGGTACATCAAACAATCTGTGACAAAAAGCACCAAAGTATTGTAAAAAAAGATCACGAAAAGTTCTATTAACCAAGGTCGTAATGAGGCTACTAAAAATTTGTCGTTCAATCAAAAATTTTAACCCCAACTTGTATTCAGCTGAGCTCTGTGCGGCGTGGCAAACTTATTTATTTCCCAACTGCGACAAAATCCATAGGGAAGGAAATGCTTTTTAGTTTTTATCAACTAAATTATACACAACTGTATTTATTTCCATATAAAATGTATAATGTAGACTTTTAAAAGATATCTTAAAGCCGTTGTATATAGACGTATTATGGACGTCTATAAAACAACGACTATAAGACGCCTTATTTATGTCTTAAGACGTTCAGACATAATCTGGATATAAAAATGACGTCTATAAGACGTCTAGTGCTGTAAGGAAAATGGCACCTGGTTTCAGCAAAATAACAGTATCAGCAGTCTAATGCGGCTGCTACAAAAATTATAGGTTTGAAAATACATGGGACTTAAAATGTTCATATTGATATTCACTTTCACACGACGCCGACGTTTGGCTCTTTCAAAATTTTCAAAATGGCCCCATGCCTAGCGAATTTGCAGGATAATCAGCAAAAAAAAAATATGCGCAGAAGCTGACAATGTTCGGTAAAATACCTACTTTCAAACGTCGTTTGACCAATTCAAATTTATCAAAATGGCAGCCTCATAATAGAGCGGTTTTCAGTGTACCTAGAGAATTATCAGCAAAATATGGCTGCTAACAAAAATTTTAAAAGCTATGTCTAGGACCTCAAATTAATGGTAACAATGTCCATTTTCAAATGTCGTGTGAACCATTAAATTTTTTCAAAAATGGCGAAGTTATCAGCGAATTCGCAGTATCATGCAGCGGCTTACAAAAATTACTGGCCTTAAATTATATGCCTCATAGCTCAAAATAATCGTAAGAGCATTCACAAATTTTTCAAAATGGCGTTTCGCACCAACTACGGTTTATAACAAAAACTGATGGCCCTTGAATAAAGGCATAGAGACTTAAAATGTTCCCAGGAATACCTATATTATTTAAAGCTTTAGAGGTTCTTCAACAAGTGCGCTGGCGAAGCAATAACGCAGGCTCACTTGAAAAAAAAAGCAATTATTAAGTCTGATTTACAATAGACTGCTTACCCTCTAAAGTTAATAGAAGATATTATTGTCAACCTCTGCACGACGAGAAAAACATTCTTTCCTCACAATCCTGTACATTAAAGGGATTGCAGAGAAAATCAGATGATTTTTCAGCATCTGCAACACAAAACAACCTTCAACATGGAAAATACACTTAGAGTTGGTTTACCAAAAACAAAACCTAAAAGCACTCATAAGAAAGAATTTGTTTCATGTTAGTGTGGTGAAATGTACATTGGACAAAAAAGATCCATATGAAAAATTTCAAATGGCTCACAAGGTGTGGAAGACAAGGAAAGGTGACTAAGAATTTCATACTACCTCACTACATCTGTACTCCAGTCTTCCTATGAAAGAAGGTGAAAAAAGTTATTGCAGATATCTGAAAGTTTCAAGTCGTAGGGGGCACACAGTAGATGATAAATACGTAAAAAAGTACAGCTAGGTCTAGACCTTTAATTTATTTTTTTATACGTCAAAATCGATAAATAATTTATCGAGATAATGGCGAAAAACCACCTTTTCTGCACTATTTTATAAATGTTAATAACTTTTGTAAGATATATATATATATATATATATATATATATATATATATATATATATATATATATATATATATAGTGACAGTGTTTTATATTTAATATTTACAATGAAATTAAACTACTAGTAAAGTTTATTGAAAGAATATTAGTGTTAATATTGCCAAAAAATGTTTTTCGATGAAATGTCAATTTTCCGTTATTTCCCGATTTCCTATGAAAATGAAAATAAGTCAGTTCGTCATACTTCGTCGAGTTACCCCAGTTTGAAAAAAATGAAGGCTCTACCTTATCTGGAACCCGAGATATCGTACAATTTTGTTGCGCGCTCCAATTTTAAGTTTGAATTTCAAAAGCCTCTCGTGAGAAAGCCGAGCTTCCCCTACCATTCGCTACAACGCACTTGCAATAGTAAGGCGAGTTCTTTTATTCCATCGGTGATTTTGCGCACTAATCTGAAATCCATCAAACCGTTCTTAAAATAAAGCGATAAAAATGCGATTAATCATTACACCGTTCTTTTTTTTTATCGATGGACGCATCAACAATCCATCGGCTTCAGACCCCGATGAATGCGATGGACAGGTAGTGGGGGAAAAAATAACTGTTAATTTTGAAGGTTATGTTTTTATTTCTCTGTCTTGGAAAGAAATAATTGCCACTATTTTTGATTGATTGTTCGTTGTATATAAAAATGACGGAATTTCTATATTATATAAAAATATTTATATAAATATAAAATAAACTTCCAAATAAAATATTGGATTTTTAAGGTTAGGTTTTTGGAAAAATGTCACATGTCAATCGGAAATGAGCGTTCTTAAATTCAACATAATTTCATTGAAAATCCATTTATGACGTCACAAGAACCCATCGGACTAATTTAGCGCTTTTTCATCGATGGAATAAAAGAACTCGCCTGTACCTTCACTTCGAAGGGCTATAACTTTACTAACGATGCATGAATTCGTTTAAAATCTGTGAAAATTTCGATTCTTAATGTTTAGAAAAAAAAAGCTATCTTAGCTCCTATTGGTCGTAGGAGACTTTTTTTTAAATTCGTGTTTTTTCACCAGCTTTTAGGTCCACTTATTCACAAACTTGTATCATTAAAATTAACAAAGTTATTCCAATTGTTTATAAGTAAAAAAGGTACCCCTTCTTTAAACGGTTTTTTTAACAACAATTTTTTTAAAAATCCATCGTTTGTTCATCTTTGCTTGTAGTTTGAACTTCAAAGAATCCATTCCACTTTTGCAAATATCTGTAGAATCATCCTCTGGGTAAGGACAATTGTTTAAACATCCAGTGTTTGGGATAAACAATTAAGATTATTCATAAACTACCAAACCCATTTGGTTCAGTTTTCACACAGTTATAAAGGCACATAATGGCCTTATCATCAAGGGGTTATACATCACTTTCGGCCTTTCTTGCAAAAGTTATTAACATTTATAAAATAGTGCAAAAAAGGTAGTTTTTTGCCATTATCTCGATAAATTATTTATTGATTTTGACGTATAAAAAATTAAATTAAAGGTCTTTTCAATACCCACAACTTTGATTTGGACAAGTTTTCTCCGACTTTGAATGCTGTTTATAAAATAAAAAAACAGGGCGGATCTAGCTGTACCTTTTTACGTATTTATCATCTACTGAATGCCCCTACGACTTGAAATTTTCAGATATCTACAATAAATTTTTTCACCTTCTTTCATAGGAAGACTGGAGTACTATAAGAATCTTGTGAGTAATCAAAGTAAATTTTTTAAATATTTTACAATATCAGATAGCTCTTTTAACCTACTTTTACATAAATTATTTAGAAGCCATAAAGGAACCTAAGAAATCAATGTGAAATGTAAGTACTAATTCTAAATAGTTAAATTGTAGGGCCCGTGCATCCTTTGTGAAGATCAAGAAGATGCTCTGTAGTCGCGATCTGAGCCTGGACCTAAGAATTCGGATGCTTAAATGTTATGTATTCCCAGTCCTATTGTATGGTGTAGAAGCTTGGACTCTCAACTTACATTGCGAGCAGAAACTAGAAGCCTTCGAGATGTGGACCTACCGTAGGATGCTGCGAATATCATGGACAGAACATGTGACCAACCTGGAGGTTCTGAGAAGAATGAAGAGTGACGTAAAGATCCTATATGAAGTAAAAAAGAGAAAATTGCAATATCTCGGCCACATCATGAGAGGTCCAAGGTATAAGATTCTGCAACTCATAATCCAGGGAAAGATTCTGGGGAAAAGATCTGTTGGAAGAAGAAGAATATCCTGGCTTAGGAATTTGCGAGAATGGTTCAACGTCAAGTCATCTGATCTATTCAAGGCCGCAGCTTCCAAGGTCAGAATAGCAATGATGATAGCCAACCTCCGAAATGGAGAAGGTACATGAAGAAGAAGAAGAAATTGTATCATTTAATTCGAACAGCACCATCTTGCCATCCTGGTTTTTAAAAAATATCGGTGGCAACGATTTACGGTAATGTGTGAATAGACCTTTATACGGTCCGGCCTGTAAACTAAATATTCGTTGATAATAAAAAAAAAGTTTTTTATCAATTTAAATCAGTTAGTTTAGTTGAACGTTTATTATAACCAGTGAGCCACGTAAAAACGTTTGAAAAATAATTTATCAATATTTTTCGTAATAATTGTCTAACGATTTGTAAAAATTTGAAACCAGTGTAAAAATATGAAAGGGTTGCAGCAATCCAGGCCAAAAATTAATGAAGAAAATGTATATAAATTTTCAAAATGTCCTTGTCCAGGAAACTCGGCGTATTCTAGAAAAAGCGATAGGACTCCGCTGGGTGAACTACAAGATTCGGCAAGTAAAAAATCGTATTTGACAGTGGACTATGGACAACAAGTGAGTAAAAATATATAATAATATACTTTGTGTTTATTCAAAATATAAAAATAAGTTCTTTAAAAGATTTCTAATTTTTTATAAGTCGTTAAATTATGTTGAAACTTATTTCAATATACAGTGTATTTAATTAAAACTAGGTGGCGGCTATATCTCTCAAAATTAAATATGCTATGATTTTAGGATAAATAAGTTATCAAGAAATAACTAACTTCTTATCTTGAGCATTTTCAGGGGTCTGTCTCCGATTTTTATGTTTGAGTATACTAAAAAATATCGAACATATATTTTTTTACATCCTAAATTGTATTCTTTAAATAAAAATTTATATAAAATAAGTTTAATGTATGCTTAATAGTATATCTTTTTCACAAAACACTAAATCAATAATTTAGTTACCAAAAAAAATCGAGACAAAGGACCTTTTTCCATCTTCTCACAGTGATGTTTCTCCTTAATTTTTTAATATTTTTTTTAGAGAAAGGGTTCGTGTAGAAGTATATCGCCGACTCCACCTGTTAAACCAGTTCTTACCAAACTTCCTGATACAATTACGGTAAGAAACAAAATAATAACAATAAAAGTAAAAATTTGTTAATGAAATGCGTCCAGTATTATTTAATATTTGAACTAAAATCCAAATCTATATATATATATATATATATATATATATATATATATATATATATATATATATATATATATATATATACAGGGTGATTCAAAAATCGATCACGAAACTTAAGGGGGTGATTCTACTTGACAAAATAAGGGTAGAGCTTCATATAATTTTTTTTCAAAATGTCATTCGTTTTCGAGTTACAAGTTCAAGTTTTTATTTTTGTTTTTTGAATTACTCGCTTACAGGAAAACCGATTTGACTAATATTTGAAAGATAGGCTAAGTCTTCTGCGCTTCATCATTTTAGTAACAATTCACATTGATTGTTTGCCGCTAGAGGGCACTTTACCTACATTGAAAATTGTTTTTTTGTCATAATTTTTTAGTGTTGACAGCTACAGTAGTTTTTGACATAATTTCTGAAAGACTGATGCCAGGCCTTTAAAAAAGGTGCTCTTTATTTACATCGCTAAACCCAACGGTTTAGACGTAAATCACCCTTAAAAATTAAGTGGTAAATTTACTTTTCTCATTTCATTACCACCAGCTACCAGGTAAATAGCTATCAAAGTATACTAGAGCTGTCAGTTTAACATCAAATAAATTCGCTTTTTAAACTACTTAATTTATAATCTTAAAATAACTAATAATGGCTAATCAGTAAATATTTATATTATGGATTATTGCGATATACATTTAATTGATAAAAATTAATGAAACAGTACTAAACAAACTACAAAAGATTCTCAAAATGTCCCCCATTTTCTTCCATACATTTCCTAACACTCTTCAAAAAATGTCGCCTAACTCGATGAAAAATTCCTGGTGTTTCTTTAATAATTTGGCACTTTTCGATTATCCTGAAGCGAAGATCCTCGACGTTGATTACTGGAATATCGTACACCAATTGTTTCAAATGACCCCAAAAGAAAAAATCCATAGGATTAAGGTCTGGTGACCTCGCTGCCCATGCCAATGGTCCACTTCGTCCTATCCATCGCTCAGGATACGTTGCATTCAAATACTGTCGGACACGTATACTAAAGTGGGGCGGAGCTCCGTCTTGGAGGATCCACATGTTGGCCCTTACTTCCAATGGCACATCTTCCAGATACAATGGGAGACGATTTTGGATAAAATCTAAGTATACGTCACCAGTTAATGGGCCATCAAAGAAATGAGGACCAATAAGGTAATCTCCTATTATCCCTACCCACACATTTAGTGAAAATCTACGCTGATGTTTCGTTTCTACCACATTGTTTGGGTTCTCGTAAGCATATGTGTGGATGTTGTGTAGATTTGTTATGCCATCACGAGTGAAACCAGCTTCGTCAGTGAATAATATGACGCCAATTAATCGATTATCGTGTTCATACTTAGCTAGGATCTGATTGCACATTTCCAACCGTCTCGGCCGATCATCGTCATAAAGAGCCTGCACCTTTTTTGAATGAAACGGGTAGAGTTGTTCTTCTCTTAGTATCCTCCATGAACTAGCCTGACAGAGCCGCACTTCATTCCCAATTTTTCTAGTACTAATACCTGGATTATCTTCAATAATTTCAAGCACTCTTTCTTCTTGTTGCACGTTTCTAGCAGTTCTAGGTCTTCCCCTATTTCCATTATAACTTTTAAAGGAACCACATTCCGCAAGCCTCCTGTGCACACTGGAAAATGTTTGAGCATGAGGGATATTTCTTTCCGGATAACTCTCCATATAATATCTTCTTGCCAACTCTGCATTACCATTTGCTTTTCCATAACAAAAATGGATATCACAATATTCGATATTTGAATATTGGTGATTAGCCATTATTAGTTATTTTAAGATTATAAATTAAATAGTTTAAAAAGCGAATTTATTTGATGTTAAACTGACAGCTCTAGTATACTTTGATAGCTATTTACCTGGTAGCTGGTGGTAATGAAATGAGAAAAGTAAATTTACCACTTAATTTTTAAGGGTGATTTACGTCTAAACCGTTGGGTTTAGCGATGTAAATAAAGAGCACCTTTTTTAAAGGCCTGGCATCAGTCTTTCAGAAATTATGCCAAAAACTACTGTAGCTGTCAACACTAAAAAATTATGATAAAAAAACAATTTTCAATGTAGGTAAAGTGCCCTCTAGCGGCAAACAATCAATGTGAATTGTTACTAAAATGATGAAGCGCAGAAGACTTAGCCTACCTTTCAAATATTAGTCAAATCGGTTTTCCTGTAAGCGAGTAATTCAAAAAACAAAAAATAAAAACTTGAACTTGGACGGCTTGTAACTCGAAAACGAATGACATTTTGAAAAAAAATTATATGAAGCTCTACCCTTATTTTGTCAAGTAGAATCACCCCCTTAAGTTTCGTGATCGATTTTTGAATCACCCTGTATATATAAATAAATAACAGAGCATTTTTTTATATAAGTTAAATTATTTAGAACATATTATGTATTGACCTTAAATAAAAATTCATGAACAACACTGCACACAGTGTACATATTAAATAAATTTAATATTGTTACATTAAGAAATTAGTTTTCGTGTATATATATATATATATATATATATATATATATATATATATATATATATAAACACAGGGTGTTGCATTCAGAGTGGCCGGGTACCATATCTCAAGAAGTGATAGTCCAGGAAATTTGGGAAAAAGATAAAAGTTACCATAAGTTTGGTCTGGCTGAACCGAATTTGATAAACTTAGTCTCGTTTAAGAAAAGAAGTTTTGATAATCAAAATGAAATAATAGCTATTTTAGAATGATTTTCGCGGCCCTCGGTAGAGGGTGTTATTTGGAACCCTCCTCTTTTTTTTTCCTCAATTTCGTATTAATGGGATGTATTTTGCTCTTCATTGCGTTTGTTAGGATCCACCATTCATTTCCATATGTAAGAAAAGATGCTGTGTATTGTCATTTTTGCCCTTTTACTTATCTCTTTTTTTCCAATGGATCTATTACAGACACTGCGGTATACGTTGGTAGCTTTCTATATTCATTCATTAATTTATTCTTCCATGTTTCCCTCCTTGTCTAATGTTGCACCTAAATACTTTATTGCATCTAGTTGTTCATTTTTTAATTTTATACCTATCTTTTTTTCTCGATACCTATATGCATGGTCTTCGCGTTTTTATACTTCCTCTCCGCCTTAGTTCCCGTTCCCAACTGTGTAGTTTTTTCTCTAAATTTGTTTCGTATTTGGCACACATCATTATGTCGTCTGCGGCCTCAACTTGTGGTATCCAATATTAATTATTATATCATCCAGTGTGATGATAAATAATGCTCACAACTCCACCTTGTCTTACTTTATCTTTTATATTAAAGGATCCTGATTAATTGTTGTCCTATCTCACATAACTTCTATTTCTGTAGTATAAACTTTTGATTCTTTTCATTAGTCTTTTATCTATGTTTTCATTACCTAGACTTTCTCATTTTGCTTTTTGTGACACGTATCAAACGCTTTTTCTATATATAAAAATGTCATGATGCTTCTGCTCCCTTGCTCAATGTTTTTTTTTCATTATTTGTTTTATGGAGAATATATAGTCCCGAGTGCTTAGTCCATTCCTGAAGCGCTTCATCCAACTGCTCTTCTAATACACTCATTAATCTCTGTAATACCTCTATAATTTTCATATACTTTAGGGTCACCCTTCTTATGAATTGGTATTTTTATTCCTACTTTCCAGTAGTCAGGTATTCTTCAACTTCTCCAGGCTTTGTTAAACCTTTTCGTGTGTATTTCCCTTCCTATTTGTCCTAAATTTCTTTACATTTCCACCACTATTCCGTCATGTCCAGCCGCTTTTCCTTCTTTCAAAGTTCTGATTGATTTTTTTACTTATTCCATTTTTATGTCATCTTCTTTCTTACAAGGTTCCCTATCTATTCTATTACTTTCCTCTTCCGATCTCAATTGGACTTCACTATTTATACTTCCTCGAAATGTTACTTCCACCTTTCTATAATCTTGTCGTCTTACGTTATTGGTAGTCGCTCGTTGCCTTTAACTATCTCTGTTTTTTGTGTTGTTCCATTCTGTAGTGATTTTGTTGATGTATAAAATAGTTTTTGATTAGTTTTGCTGTCTTCCATTTTTTGTCCAAATTCTTCCCATGTTCTTGTTTTTGCTTGATTTGCCATATCCTTAACTATATACTTTCTTCTTTTCCTCTTGATTTTAAATTGTTTCTTTATTTCTTCATTCCACCATCTTGTCTGTCTTGTGTTTCTATGTATTGCAATAGTTCCAAAGCTAATAATGGCGTTGCGAATTATGATTTCTCTAAATTTTTCCATGGCTCTTTTAATTCCATGTCCGCGTCCACCCTTTGTAGTTCTCTCATCTCTTCTCATAACTTCCCTTGGAATCTTTCCGCCGTTTCCTCTTCATTTAGTCTATATGTCTTGATCGCCTTTTTTGTTGTGCATCCAGCCCATCCAGTCATTTTAGTAAGGACCATGTAATGGTTGCTATGTATACCATTCTGGTGAATCTGTGCAGAAATCTAGGATCCTCTTGCCGTTATTACTGCTGTGGTTTTCTCTTTGCAGTTCTAATACCTGATATTTTCCATTAAGATCAGGTACCGTCCTTTCCTTTATTGTTAATTCATTCAATTCATCTCAGTATTTCATTTTCAGTTCTTATATTTATCCTCATTTAACCCGTATGTTATTATGATTGTCCTTTCCAAAATACATTCCCAATTTTTGGTTTAGTTGACTCATTATTCTGATTATGCATCCAATTCTTTCTACTGCTCTATTCACACTTTGTGTCCCACTGTATAGGTGTAGATGTCCTCAATTATCCGTTCCCCTTTTTCTTTATCTCATTTACTGCTAGTACATCTAGTTTAGCTCTTTGGAATTACATTTCCAGATCTTGCTCTTTTCCATTTATACTCCTTATATTTCAAGTAATTACCATTATCTTTATACCTTTTTTACGATTATTTTCATGTTCAATTATCCCGTTATCTTTTTTCTTTGCTGTGTCAGTCGTCTGATCTATTTCCTTTTCAATTTCCTCCGTTAGTTTTTTGCTCGTTGATATGATTTTGTGACCGAGATAGTATTCCCCTGTTCTATTTGTTCACTTCTTTATTCCATCTCTTCCTGTTCTAAGCTGTTACATTGTCTGTTTTATTGTTAATAGTAATTCATTGAAATCTAACGTTTACTGTCTGTCCTTTCTGTCTCTAATTATTTTAAAAATTTCTTTACTTGGATAGATCCGATCATCGCTTAAATCAGAATACCAAAAGCAATTACCAAAAGTAGTCCCTGTCCGGGCTAGATCGAGTTCCTGTCGATGTGCAGGAAACAGACCAAGTACCTCAGAAACTGCTAAACCAGACGGAGTCAGAAAATCATTATTCTCGTACAAAGATGAGAATAGTAACGATGATGTATTTGTAAGTATTTCAAATTCAGTAACTAGTGGCCAATAAACTAAATGTGTAGAGTCATAGAGTCATTTTTACTTTTCTAATTTACAGCTTGCACCAACAGCAACGAAAACTAACACACAATCGAAAACCTCACCTTTAGGTCTTTCACAAATCACCCTAAGCTCCACACAAACTTCTAGAAACAACAGATATTTTTACGACAGCCAGCCACACGTTCAAGTGCCTCAAAAAAGAGGTCACTCAAGTAGCGACGTCAACACTTGTAGAACATCATCAATTAATAAAGCTAAATCCACTGAAAATGTCAGTGAAAGTTTTAGTACACTAAACTCAATTTCATCAACACACAGTCAGGTTTATTCTTCAACAAAACTTTCATCAAAAAGTATACAAAGCAGTCCATATATAAGTCCAAATGTACTTGCTTCAAGGCAAAAATTAAGTTCTTTCCCTTCCATTTCAAGTTCTTCTGCGAGATTGGCACCAAAAATTCAACAAATGCATGGTACTCAAAATGCTACTTCACACACAAAAGTAAATCAAACTACTTGTTATTATAAAACTCTACCTAGTCAAAATTTTCAAACTCTCCCAACAAGTTTAGAGAGTTCTAATTTGAATTCAATTTCTTCCACTCTCAGAGAGACAAAGGGTCTTCAACATTATCAAAATTCAGTAGCTTCATACGAAGGCTGTCGCTCTACTGGATCTACAACAAAAACAGATCAAACATCTCGTAGATTCGCTACTTTACCAAGTCAGTACTTCGTAACTCTTACTCAAGATACCTTGAAGACAACATTTGATCATTCTAATTTGGACACAATGGCCTCTGCTCTGAGTAAAGTAAATGGTGTCAGAGATACGTCGATTTTTGATGGGGAAAAAACAAGTTTTGTTGATGGAAAAAGGTTTTTCCAAGGTAAATATGTATCCAACAAGGAATAATAATTTCAATGGGACAAAAATACTTTAAAAAACGATTTTATGGTAATAATTGTTTCGTTTTTTTTTAGATATAGACCATGGGAAATGTTCGACAATTAAAACAATTCCTGTATATTCTCCTTTAAATATCAACGTCCCTCTGAGAAGAAGTAATAGTGTATGTGAAACTCAAAAGGCAAGAGTTCCAGCGATTAAGAACACTTTACGTAGGAAAAGTAGTATAAGTAAGGATAAATTAGTTTTTCATAACAATTAAATCGACATAACTATTACAATAAATTTAATAATCATAGATTCACTTTGCACTTTTTTGAACTTCATATTTTTTCGCTATTGCTAGTTTGTTCAGTTCTTTTCGCCTTAATTATACTCATCTTTGTGAAGGTCGTGTATATATATATATATATATATATATATATATATATATATATATATATATATATATATATATATATAAGTTTATGCAGCTTTCACGAATTCCTCCGTGTGAGTTGCAATAGCAGTGAATACATCCACAATATGCCGTTGTAGTGCTGAAATCATATTCAGCAAACGTACAACTGTATGCAACTACGTGTATAAGTGAAGTAAAATGCGAACAGTAAATGCAAACTTCGTTCCATCATATCCTTTCCGTGTTAGAGGGTGCACAGTTTGAATAAATTGCTACAGAACACAATCTATCCTATTCCACCACCATCGAGATGATGGCCTACCTGTAACACCATATCGAGAATAAAGTCAAAACTTACCCTCCCCGATACAGTGATACGGCAGAGGTACATATTTCGTCTCCACTAGACTCATCAGGGTACCGACATGTACCTGTTTGTGCACAAACAGGTACATGGAGGGTAAGTTTTGACTTTCTTCTCGATATGGTGGTACAGGTAGGCCATCATCTCGATGGTGGTGGAATAGGATAGATTGTGTTCTGTAGCAATCTATTTAAACTGTGCAACCTCTAACACGAAAAGCATATGATGGAACGAAGTTTGCATTTACTGTTCGCATTTTACTTCATATATATATATATATATATATATATATATATATATATATATATATATATATATATACCGGGTGTCAACGAATCTATTAGACAAGTCATAATTTCTAGAGTATTATGTGTATCAAAATGAGAATTGGTACAGGTAAATGGTATGTGAAGGGGAGAGTTTTCGCATATTTTCCACTTTCCGGCCACTTTCGGTTTCACCGGAAATGGCTCCGGTTTTGAACTTTTAAATAGAAAACCCTGTATATTTTAACATTTTTGGATTTCTGAGACAATTCTAAATCAGAATGTGACATTTTAAAAACTTTTTACGTCTACTTCATTTTTTTAGAGCCACTTTTAAAATTGCATCTAGGTGGCCATGATCGGACGCAAACTAATCTAAGGGCCTTAGGTGATGTCAAAAAAATACAATTGCAAAGTTTTAGTTACTAGTATGAAAGACCGGAATAAGACAAGTTGACAAAATTACGTTTTCATTTCTAACTATTAATTTTCAAATGGCGACCCCTTTTTGACAACTACTTTTCGAAAAAAGCATTCTTTGACGAATCTAACGGTACTAATTTGTTTGCGATTGGATTAGACATAAGAACAGAAATTAAATATTATTAAGCAAAATAATGGATAATTTATTTACTTATGACAAGTGCGCCATGGACAGCCATGATGCATAATAATTTGCAACTGTTTTTATCAAGTCTTCTTTGGAAAACAAAGCACTCACTTAAATAGATAATGACAGTGACATACGCTCTAAGAACAGACGTAAAAGTTTCTTAATTTTCGTTAAGTTTAGTTTAAATTTTCGTTAAAATAATGTATACTCAAAGTGAAAAAAACTGTTACGTTTAATTTCTGTTCTTATGTCTAATCCAATCGCAAATAAATTAGTACCGTTAGATTCGTCAAAGAATGCTTTTTTCGAAAAGTAGTTGTCAAAAAGGGGTCGCCATTTGAAAATTAATAGTTAGAAATGAAAAGGTAATTTTGTCAACTTGTCTTATTCCTGTCTTTCATACTAGCAACTAAAACTTTGCGATTGTATTTTTTTGACATCACTTAAGGCCCTTAGATTAGTTTGCGTCCGATCATGGCCACCTAGATGCAATTTTAAAAGTGGCTCTAAAAAAATGAAGTAGACGTAAAAAGTTTTTAAAATGTCACATTCTGATCTAGAATTGTCTCAGAAATCCAAAAATGTTAAAATATACAGGGTGTTCCATTTAAAAATTCAAAACCGGGGCCATTTCCGGTGAATCCGGAAGTGATCGGAAAGTGGAAAATATGCGAAAACCCTCCTCTTCTTTGGAAAACAAAGCACTCACTTAAATAGATAATGACAGTGACATACGCTCTAAGAACAGACGTAAAAGTTTCTTAATTTTCGTTAAGTTTAGTTTAAATTTTCGTTAAAATAATGTATACTCAAAGTGAAAAAAACTTTTACGTCTGTTCTTAGAGCGTATGTCACTGTCATTATCTACTTAAGAGTGCTTTGTTTTCCAAAGAAGACTTGATAAAAACAGTTGCAAATTATTATGCATCATGGCTGTCCATGGTGCACTTGTCATAAGTAAATAAATTATCCAGTATTTTGCTTAATAATATTTAATTTCTGTTCTTATGTCTAATCCAATCGCAAATAAATTAGTACCGTTAGATTCGTCAAAGAATGCTTTTTTCGAAAAGTAGTTGTCAAAAAGGGGTCGCCATTTGAAAATTAATAGTTAGAAATGAAAAGGTAATTTTGTCAACTTGTCTTATTCCTGTCTTTCATACTAGCAACTAAAACTTTGCGATTGTATTTTTTTGATATCACTTAAGGCCCTTAGATTAGTTTGCGTCCGATCATGGCCACCTAGATGCAATTTTAAAAGTGGCTCTAAAAAAATGAAGTAGACGTAAAAAGTTTTTAAAATGTCACATTCTGATCTAGAATTGTCTCAGAAATCCAAAAATGTTAAAATATACAGGGTGTTCCATTTAAAAATTCAAAACCGGGGCCATTTCCGGTGAATCCGGAAGTGACCGGAAAGTGGAAAATATGCGAAAACCCTCCTCTTCACATAACATTTACTTGTACCAATTCTCATTTTGATACACATAATACTCTAGAAATTATGACTTGTCTAATAGATTCGTTGACACCCGGTATATATATATATATACACTTTATTTTTGTATTTTGGGTATAGTTTTTTTTTTTTGGTTTTAAATTGAAAGGCGACAAATTTACATTTTTCTGACGTTTGGCTGTACATAATGAGATTTATCAAAGTTATATTCTTTATTCTTCATATCTTAAAAGTAGCTGCCTGGATTTTTAACTCTAAATTTTTTCTGTGATACTATGTGCAACCCTAATACAAAAAAAACAACGTTATAACCTAAAAATAACTAAAAACACTTTTTAATAAAAATTTGAATATTTGACAACACCGAAATTTTAATAATTCTTTTGCTTAAAAATAAATTCAAATTAATAACAACACCTCATCATAAGACTGCGTTCCCTATTGCAAAAGTGTTATTTAATAAGTACAAACTACATAACCATACTAAGGTTCAAAAGGTCCATCATTTTTTTTTTCAAAAATTTCTGTATTTTGATTAATATTACCAAGAATATTGCGAGCTCTCTATTCAAGAACTACCCTGCTTTCAGGGCAATCAAATTCGAATACCTCATTTTTCACGTAAATAAAAATCTAAAGGTGTTAGGTCTGGAGATTTAGCAGGCCAGAGCACAGAATCACTGTCGGAGATTATTTTTTCACCAAAAGTCTCCATTAAAAATGTTTGTACTTCCCTGGAATTATCTGGGGACAAACGTTTTACTGAGACCACACATTATGAAACTTCTCGAATGGCAGATATAATTTGATTTTGTAACATTGCAAGAGATCTTCGACCTGTCAATATTTGGACATAAATAAATGAGCCAATCAGATAATTTGCTAAAAATAATAGAGAATATTACAAAAAGTAAGTCGTAATTATAACAATGTTAACAAATATATTTTGAAGATGAATAATTAAAGCATTTCACAAAAATGCTAAGCATTTAAACTTAAATAGAATATTTCTTATCGATTATTCCGCACCACACATTAACACCAAATCGTAATTGCAATATTCGTGATTCGCTTAATTGCGGGTTTTCAAAAGGTCAGTAATGATGATTTTTTTAGTGATTTTTAGGTTATAACATTGTTTTTATGCATTAGTGTTGCACATAGTGTTATAAAAAAAATTAAGTATTTTTCAATGAGTGAAAAATCTAATAAGGAAAAATAAACTTGATGATGGTTCCAGAAAACCGAAACGTTAATATTAAAATTTGACTAAATAGATGTAATTAAGTGTTAACTTTTAATTCATTAAGCATTTTTTTAGCGAAACAGATAGTTTATCCATTGCTTTATAGTCCAGAATACCTGCAGGTAAGGCAATATTAATAATATCTTTACACAAATTAAAGGTACCAAAGGAAGTTATAGTTACAAATAAAGAAATAATAATAATGCATTAGCACGGAAAAGTATTTTATTTTTTATGTAATTTTAGGATATTATTTCGTACTCTAACAAACATATAACCAATCTTTTATTAAAATCCGAATGGATTGAGGCTTATATGGACAGAAGATATCGCAGTTTTACATTAAACTGGCTGTTTCAAATTACAGTAAGTAAAACAAATTGTGTGCTTCTGTTTTTTCCGCAGTGTTTATTTTCAGGAATGGATATTTCCCAATAGGGATCACGTTTATTACATGGCAGTAAGAATTTTTGATTTTACCGTAATTAAATTAAGACTAAGAAAAAGCATGTATCAATTAGTTGCTATTGTGGCATTTTGGATATCTCTGAAATTTCTTGATGATACTGTTGTGTTTAAGGTAAGTAAAGTATAGTTTTGTTACACCTTAGAAACTGTGTAAAGTTTATTATTACCAAAGAGGACGACACCCCTTGAAATACAAGAAAAAATTAACACAAGATTGTTAAGTGTGTAATATAAAGCGTAACACTTGATTTTCAAAGTTGGTAAACTTTCTGGTGAAAAAATTAATACAGTTTTTTTGATGACAATATTCTTTTTACGATGTTTTCTCGCAAATAATCATTTATTAGTATCCACCATTGTCTATCACATAAGTATTAAAGCGTCTCGTTGATAACTTCGTTTACTTAGATCACTATTTTCTCTTTTTATATTTTCATTTTTAACTTTTAAAGTATATAAGGTTTTTTTATATGTATATTTTTTATAGCACTTATTGGTACTTGAAAAATCGTATCAATAGCATTCAAAACTCCCATCTTATACTGAATTAAGGTTTATTTAAAGTGGTTTGAAACTAAATAAATAATAATTTCACCTTTTTTGGCCGTTACATCCAAGCGACATAATACAATGTATCGATGCAAATCGGCAACGTCGCGTATTCGACACCTACTTTGCTCAGTACTAGTTAAATTTATGCCTTTTCTATTTTCATGACAAAAAATGCACAAATCCATGTTAAAAATAATCTTTTTCGGATTTACTTATACTGCTACCCTCAACAAATTGTTTATTTCGAATATTTTTTAAATGGACAAAAGATTCCTACTGATATTTATTTATAAAATGTACCTACAACTTAACGTTTCGGCATTAAGATTTATTCATCATCATCATATTTAATATGTTACTGCTTTTATTAGTATTAATGTCTTCTAAATAGATTTGTTTTGGTAACTTTTTTATATTAATTTTATTTGTAATAAAACAGTTTTTGCATTTTCTAAAAAATTTAGTTTTTAAACATACGTGATAGGCTCAAGTGTATTTAATATTTTAGATTCCCAAAATTTACGCTCTGTGTAAGGGGCAGTATTCAAAGGAACAAATACTATTAATGGAAAGAACAATTTTGAAGACGCTTGATTTTTGTATGAACATGGCACACCCATTAGATTTTTTATTTAATTATTTAAAATCCGTCTGTTTGGAAAACAATGAGGTAAATATTCTCATATATATTTATATTAAAATGTGTAGCGTATAAAAAAATAACAGTACAAATTTCTAGGGTTCAATGATTTTTTTTTTTTGAGAATTTGTTCACTTGTCTTAAAACTGGCTTAGAAGTGATATTGATGGTGGGTGAGGCGTAGCTTTGATGAGAGTGTAAGGTGTTCTGTATGATAACTATTTTTTAATTCTTGCTATAATTCTATTAAACCGATTGACCTACCAGTTTTCGAGATATTTGAGTTGAACGCTTTAATGAATGTATCACAGGAAATTGAAAATTTTATCTCGCTGATAAATTGAATGAAGTAACAGAGAAAGCGAAAGGGATGTGCCTAATCTTGGGAGATACAAATAGTAAAATAGGGAAAAGCAATAAGACAAAAAATCAAGTACTAGGACCGTGTGGAGAAAGCCACAGGAATAATAACGGCGAGTGGATTTCTGAACTGACAACTGAACAACCTAGTAGTGATGAATACATTTTTTAAACACGAAGATATCCACAAGTACACTAGAGTGGTAGAAAGTATGAAAGAAAAATCAATCATAAACTATGTACTTTTAGACAGAGGGCACAGAAACGAGATAATAGATGTCATGGTGAAACGAGGACCGGAAATATACAGCGATCATTACATGGTCCTTGCTAAAATGAAACTTAAACAGATGTACAGGAAAAACCACAACAAACAGCAGGCTGCATAACAAAAAAGGCAATTAAGACATGTATACCAAATGAAGAGGAAAGAGCGTAAAAATTTCGAAGGAAGACAGAAGAACAGATGAGAGAACTACACAAGGTTACTACGGACATGGAACTAAAAGAGCAGTGGAAAAAATTCTGAGAAATCATAAACCATTAAGCCATATATATATATATATATATATATATATATATATATATATATATATATATATATATATATATATATATATATATATATATGAAACCAGTGGCGGATCCAGGGGGGAGGGCGGTGGAAGCGATTGTCCCCCAAAAACTTCGAATTCAGAAAAATAGACTCAACTCTACCTCTTACACTAGGAATGCTGTTGACTTCTCCCCTTACCGTCGACAACTCGCGTTCGCTTGCAATCGCCCCCCCCCCCTAAGAGCTTTGAATTCAGAAAAATAGACCTGACTCTTCCTCTTACCTAGGAATGTGAATGTTGCTGACATCTCTCCCCCGTCGACAACTCGCTTTCGCTTGCGATCGGCCCTCCAAGAGCTTCAAATTGGAAACTGTTGGCGTCTCCCTCCCCATCGACAAATTGCTTTCACTTGCCACACTGTATTTTTGTGATATCATCCCCCCCCCCCATAGAGAGAGGCTGGATCAGCCCCTGAATGGACTACTAGAAAACGCATTTGATACAGTGTCACAAAAAACAATAAAGGAAAATTTTAAAAATAAACACATAAATAAAAGACTAAAAAGGCAAGTTTGATTTCTGACAAGAATCAGTAGAAGTTACGTGAGGAAGGACAATAGACAAGTTGGAGTTATGAGCCCAGCATTATTTATATATATTACAAATTATAAGGAAAAATTATACATTCTTTGACTCGCAAAGTCTAAGCACATGATAAAAATTTGCATCTTAAATGCCTAGTAGGTATTTTAAATAAAATAGGATATCAATTTAAATCAACTATTAGTACTTGGCAGGGTAATCTCTAAAATCGGGTGTGTCTTGAAAACGCTTTGACATAATCTGCTCAAACTTTTGTGCTACTTCTTCCTTTATGTTTTGTTATCCATCAACTAAAACCTCTTGTAATTTATTTTTGCTCGTTACGACATCAAATTATTTTGTCCAATATATCCCAAATGTGCTCGGAATGAGACCGAGACTCCAATCAATTTTTTTATAAAAATATTTTTTTCAATACGTTTTTGAGATCGTTCGATCCAAATATGTTAAATTTACTGATGAGAATAAATTTAATATATTGGATCAAACAGCATCAAAAAAGTATAGAGAAAAATTGGAGAAGTACTTAATTCTAGGAACACTTTCAAAACTATTAAGCATGGAGCTTGAGGTATAATAGTTTGGAACTATATGGCGGCGTTAGATATTGGAAATTTGGTATTAAGAAATCATGAAAAAAATGTCAGCATTAGTACTTTAAAGTTGCAGAAAATCTAAAACAGATTGCAGACTACTATTTCTAGCAAGATAACGCCAAGCACACTGCTTTCATTGTGAACGGCTGCTACATAATACTTCGCCCAGGCTTCAAATACCTCGTTAGAGTCCCGATCTCAAGCCGACTGAGCGCATTTTTGGGATGTATTAGACAGAAGAATTCGATGTCATGAGATAACGAGCAAAAATAAATTGCGAGATTTAGTTGATGGATAGAAAAACATAAGGAAAAAAGTTGGTGCAGACTATGTCAAAGCCCCTTTAAGACGTACTCGATTTAAGAGGTTACCCTGCCAAATATTAATTAGTTGATATCTTATTACATTTGAAATGCCTACTAGGCATTTAAAATGCAAATTTTTATTATGTGTTTAGACTTTCGCGAGGCAAAGAATGTGTAATTTTTCCTTATAATTTGTAATAATTATGTTTAGTTATTGATAAAATGTTTTTGTTTGTTGTTATACAACCGTTGTAAATCGAACCTTTGGTCCATTTATTTTTTTGATTTTGTTAGTGGTTCATATTATAAACACTTTTCTTTTTTAAAAATAGTGTAGTGTCTTTTACTGACTACTGTGCAAATATTTGAACCACTATCTTAATTAGAGACTGACAAGCATTGAAAAACTGTCAATTTTTAATTTTTGTCATTGAAAATTGAAATATTATATTTATATAAAAAAGTTAATTCTCAGTAACTCTTTTTAGTGTTTTGAAAAAGTACTTCGCTTATAAACAAAAATTCAGTTATATACAGTAGGATTTTTCAAATTTTTCTTTAAATGTGTTTTTAAGTTCTGTATCCGCTATATTTTGATTTTCATAAGATAAGATAAGATAATTTATTAGTAATAATATACAAATAGTACTTTTACAAGTCAAATAAATAAAATATTAAAATTTTGTCAATTAATTAATATCACTAATACAAATAAAACATTACACGATATTGATTCTTACTTAAGAAGAAAGTTTTGGTAAAAAAAAAGCTAAGAGAAGCTGACAACAGACAAAGACAATACTACAGATTAAAATTTGATTCGAAATACTCCTCAAACTAAAAAAAAAAGGCGTTCAGCACAAGGTAGCTCTTGATTTGTTTTTTGTACTGATTGAAGTTAAGAGCTTTAATTCTAGCTGGCACGCAGTTGTAGAACTTTATTGCTAAATATCTTGAATCATTTCTGGAACTGTCAAGCCGGTCAAAGTCTGATACAAGATTGTTGTTGTTTCTTGTTGGATAGTTGTGAATATCTTCGTGTGATCTGTATAGATCAAGATTTTGTTTAACGTACAAGAAACACTGCATAATGTACACACAAGGTAAAGTTAAAATTTTTAAATTCGAATTTCGACAGTCGTCTCTATAACCAAGCCCAGAGATAATACGAATGAATTTTCTTTGTTGTCCAAATGCCTTATCAGTATGACAAGAATGACCCCAGGAAAGAATAGCATAAGCCAAAAGAGAATGAAAGTTACTGTGATATGCTGTCAGAAGAGTTTCTTTAGAAGTTTTTTTGAGAGATTAACAAGGTGTTGTTCCCAGGTTAATCCTGCATCTAGGTGTACCCCAGAAATTTGACCTCCATTGCACAGTGAGGTAGAAAGGACTGTACAACTTCACTGTTATTCCTTAGAGTAAAATTAATACTTTGTGATTTGGAGTTGTTCAAGGATAGGCGATTGGCTCGAAATCATTGAAATAGTTTTTTTTCTGAAGTTTGGTAATCAAGATTGTCAATCTCTGCAGGGTGATAACTTATATAAAACGTTGTGTCGTCAGCGAACAAAACAGTGTTGACTCCCTTGCCCTTACAGTATGCCAGGTCATTTATATAGATGAGGAATAAGATGGGACCTAATACTGACCCTTGAGGTACACCATACCTTAGGGATTGTTTTTTAGAATTACACTGCACAAAGTGAACATACTGATCACAATCCGACAGATATGAATTAAGTAGCTGAATGGCATCAGCCTGGAAATTGTTGAATGGTAGTTTTTTTAGAAGAATGCTATGTGTAACACAATCGAATGCCTTTGTGAGGTCTAAAAAGGATGCAAGAGTGTCAAGATACTTTTCAAAGCCCTGTAAAATATTACTAGTGAAGTAATGAATAGCTAAAGTTGTGGTCCTGGTCTTTCGGAATCCAAACTGGTTCAAGGCAAATAATTTGTTTGACTCAAAGTGATCATTAGCCTGATTTTTCAAAATTCGTTCATAAACTTTTGACAAGATTGGTAATAAAGATATGGGGCGATAATTGTTGCAGTCATCAATGGAGCCCTTATTCTTGAAGAGTGGTAATAGAAAACTTAACAAAAAAAAATTGTTTCAATCATCCTTGCCAGTCACTCTATATTATTTTCTTTATTCTATTTCAGCTTTTAATATACAGCTCCCAATTTGTAATGGAATGCGCAACTCTCTTTGAAAATTACCCTCTGGCGAGGCCTTCCTTTATAGCAGCCTCTGCCCTCTACCTAGCATATAAAACAATTATGAACTCAAATGATGTTTACATCAATTTCATATGGTTTGAAAGGACAAAAGTACAACACTACGCGGAAAATGTTCTAGCGCTTAACGTAAAATATGCCATTATGGAAAATTATGAGCCTGTGAATAAATATTTAACTGTTGAAAAAATGCAAGTGGCTAAAAAGTTTTTATAACATTCAGAAAAAAATTGTCCATTTTCTTCGACAAAGGAGAGGTACTGGTAAAATATATTTTGTTATTGTTTTTTGTTTTTATTGTTTATTGTTGTTTCTTAATTTTAGTTTTAGATTTTATCACTTTGATTCTTTATATTCATACTTTTTTATTAATAAACTTTACTGACTTAATTTGAAATTTTAATTTACACCTATTCATTCGAGTCTTTTTGAGACACAAAAATTAAATTTATTATTAATTAATAAAATATTTGTAACTTTGAAGTGTGCATGTGTGGAATTTTAAGAAGTCGACATATAGGAACGTGTGAACTTTCTTTTTTATTGAACACCCTGTATTTTTTAACCAGGAATCCGCCCCAGCTCGGGCAAATTAAGATTTCAGTAAGAAATAAATCTATTTACTGCCGTGCTTAACTAGTTGCCTGTGTTTATTCTCTTTTGAGGCAGTTAAAGGAAAGTATATATACAGTTGTAACAAACTTATACTACTCCACTTCTATGTCACATATCTGTAGCCACTTCCAGAGATGTGTGCAATCATACAGTAGGAAGAAGCAATATATAGGTTATGTTACAGTAAATTTAGTAATGTCAAGTTTCAGTTCAGAAAAGTTTTGTTACACACTAACGAGCATTTGGCCTCAAAAACCGGACAAAATTAATAACGTCGTTGTTTTTGACCCTAGACGTGTCAAAATCAGTATCCGGAGATTTTTGAGGGCGCTAAGTTGATTTCTGGCATTATTTTACTAATCGGGTGAAGGAGGGACTGACAGGGTGGGGAGGGGGAGAGGAGTAATATCAAAAAAAAACGTAATGTTATCGTTTTATATGTTTTTAGGTGCTCCGATTTCATTTCTGGCATTATTTTACCAATCGGGTGAAGGGGCGCTGACTTAGGGTGGGGACGGGAGGGGAGTAAAATTTAAAAACGTAATGGGTATCGTTTTATAGGTCTTTAGGTGCTCCGATTTCATTTCTGGCATTATTTTACTAATAGGGTGAAGAGGCACTGACTTATGGAGGGGAGGGGAGTAATATTAAAAAAACGTAATGGCTATTGTTTTATATGTTGACTTAGGGTAATTGTACGTTTTCCCATAAAAAGCCTATCTTTTACAAAGTTTGACATTCTAAAGTTTTCTACCGACTTTATTAATGGTTGTCAAATCAAAAATTTCAACATATTTTGACAAAAACCGATTGCGATCAAAACTGGGTTAAATGGATTCTGTTTAATTTTTTAACAATGTCTAAACAAGGCCACAAACAATCATATTTTAGTAAACTGTGCAAAATTCTAAGAAAAACAATTAACATCATACGATTTGCTGCCTGTTAATCTTATTTAATTTTTTATTGCTAATAAAAGTATGTGAATTTATGCACGATTTGCTACCTGATTGTTTCGTCCTTTAAAAGTATAACATTTTTTATAAGAGCATATACACATTTGTACATATGAATTAAAATATGTAAGGTTTTTTTATTTTGCTTTTACATATGTATCTATATTCATACGCTCCATTAGCAATGAAAAAATAAATAGGATCATAATTGTGTTGACAGCAGGTAGCAAATCCATTATTGTATGCTTTGAAAAATCTTTCTTTTATTTAAAAGGATACCGATAAAATGGACATCGAACTACAGTGATAAAAACTGTATGGATTTTAAATGCAAGAATTGGAAATTCCAAAAAGATTTTTATTGTTGTTTGTGTAAAGGGTGAAAAAATGAAATCAGACATTTTGATTAGGGTCTCTATTCGCTTGCCGCGATTTGAGCATTTTGTCTTAAAAACCGGACAAAATTATTTTAACCTATTTTTTTATGGAAAATTAATAAAAATGCATGAGTGAATTAAGTTAACATGTTATTTGATAGGAATAAAGAAAAAAATCATTAAAAAACACATAATATCAATAAATAATACAAATTGGCTCAATCCGATTCATCAGATTGATTGATTCCAGCAGTTTCCTCTTCAACTGTTGATATATTCAGTTCTTCGGGTTCTAACAATTCTAAAGTTTCACTCAGGAAGAGTTGGCTTTTGCTATGTAGTTAGATGATATTCATCTCTTCTTTAAATCACTATTTTTTGGAGACATTTCATCATTTCGCGGAGCTTATGTTCCATAAATGATATCTTATTTTTAACTGTTCTGGATGTGCTTTGTTTAAAAAACAAGTATAGCGTTTTCCGATATACTTCAATAACATTTGATGTCAAATCTGTACCTATAGGAAAAAAAATATGTATGTTAGTAAAAAATAACCAAAAAAAACCGTGGAACTCAAAGCGGTCATTATAAGAGGTGGAAACATGTGGAAAATATTTTGACTGTTTTGATATGGCTAATGTCTATAGTTTATTATAAAAAAAGAATTGTAGCCCGACCTGGCTCGGAACATTTTCAAAAACACTAATTAGTTAAAAAGAAAAACCAAAAAAAAAAAGAAAATTTTCTTGCATATTGTTTTAGGTCCATAAGAATACTAAACAGTCATTATATTTTTAAATGATATATATTAAAATTAAATACATACCTTGTTTTTCAGATTCCATCACAAAATTTCTTTTTTTAGTATTCACTTTACAAAATACGAAACACCAAACACAAGTCTAAAAAAAATCTATCAAGAACGAATGCGTGCGTATTGAACGAAGCTTAGATTGCAATCAACTGTGCGGAGCGTAGTGGCGGGGAGGGGCCACTTTATCATAATTTTATGATAGTACGGTTACTCAGGTATACAAAAAAAAATAATTTCGATGATTACTTGTATAGTTTGCATTTCTCCTTTTTGTCCGGTTTTTGAGGCCAAATGCTCGTTAGTGTTATATTTTACTAGCAGACCCGGCCACGCGTTGCTGTGGCACACTTATAATCCATTAAATTATTATATATTAAAATACTTAATATTGTTAAGAACTAGATAACAAAAGTTGTTGACGGGTTATACCAAATAAGTAACTTACACCGCCATCTGTTAGAAAATTATGGAACTTCGAAAATTATAACACTTTATCCTAAAAAAAATAGTTAATTTGAATTAAAAAAAATATTGAGAATATTAATTAAGATAGAAACTACCATATCTTTTAAGTAAGACCAAATTACACACTGCTAAATTTCATCTAAATCGCTTAAGTAGTTTTGGAGTTCATCGCGGACCAACATCATGACACGGGATTTTTATATATAACGATATAGACAGTTGTTTCCTGCAAATGTTGCTCTTGGGCAGGTCCACTGACGAGACCATTAGAGGTGATCGAAACGTGTATGGAGCAATAACCAGAGTTGTATTTGCAGGACATAAACTGTTTGTATGTATTCTTTCCTTTAACTGCCTGAAAGAAGAATAAATATAGACAACTATGTAAAAATAGTGTTATGATATACATGAAAATATGTGATGTAATATGTAAGTATTAGCAATATAGCAGTGTTCGAAGTTCTAGAATTTTAACCTCAATTTTTTTTGTTATTGTGAAGTCGTGGAGGTATACGTAGAACTGCAATTCCGTCAGATTTTGTTTTGAACAGAGCTACAACTATTACTTTTCAAAAGTGATTTAAATACCATAGATCTAGACATAGAAAGTTGAGTTGTACTTCTCATCACTGTCACCTCCAAGATCTATTGTGACTCCTCCTTGTAGTTAGAGAGTCTTGCTTGGCAAGGTTTAATTAATGGACCTCTAAAGCTTTGCCAAGGATTTCTGGGTGTACATAATTGCCTCTGTTGTGGTTGTGCCGTTACTTTGAAACGAACCCAAGAACTAGACGCACAGTGGCACAGGATGTGTTCCACCGTTTCTTCTTCTTCTTAACAGAACCTGAATGTTGTTAGGCAGACCTTTGATTTTATACCATCATTGTTGGTACTTATTTCAACCCATTTCTTAATGACTAACTAGCCATCAGCTTAATCACACCAAGGAATGGTTCTGGTCCTAGAAGAGGCCATTATACACCCGCTCGCGCCAGGTTTTCAGATTCTTCATTACCTTAGTAACCCTCATACCTTAGCACCCAGACTAAAACTAACATATTTTTAACTCCTAGGTCATTTAGCACCTCTTCACAGCACCCTACGATCTTGGAAGTTATATTATGGAAACGGAATGTTATGACTCCGCTTAGCTGTCAAAGTAAAGTGTGATGTTGCTGTCATTAATTTCCCCCTTTCTTATTTCCTCTGCACTCTAAATTCAGCCTGAAATACTGTGGGAAATCTATCCAACGATATTCATATTTTATCCTTAAGGTCAACTATTAATACTCCTACACCAAGTTCTGTCTTGGAACCTTCTGTGTACTATACTGGTTATAACATTATTGACCTACCAGTCCCTTCCAGAGCGTGCGTTGTGAATTTCTTACCACAGCAAGTCCAAATGGCATAGTTCATAGGTATGCTCAATGTTTTATCTTCCTTGATTTCTTTGCATAGCTTGATGTATACATCGTATTAATTTTTCTGTTGCCAGCCTAATCTATTGTCTACTTAAACGCGGAATTTCGCGGCTTAGTTTGTCGAATGGTCTGCTCAGAAATAACCAATGTCTGTGGCCCCCAATGTGATTCCAATGGGTCTGGTATTGTTGGTTTATCCCCCAGGATAATCATCCACGAATAGCAGCTTGTTCCAGTCCAAAAAATACCTTGGCAGACCTTCATCTTGCCAGTTGGTCATTTCATTGCGCATAAGGCCGTTGTGTTCAAGTACGCATGCAACAGTAACCTTCTCGTGTTTTGCCAGCGTGATAAGAATTTGATTTGACCTGCTTTGATGTTATCTGATGATATGCAAGTGTCCCTGTTACCCCTTCGTCAGATTTTTCCGAAAGACAGGCATCAATCGCATGTATTTCCTCATGGAATATAGTGGTATCCTGCCCCAGTGCTTCACTTATGTTGAGTCTGGATGTGCTTCTGTGTATTCCGGCTCCTGTACCATCGTCAGTTTTGGACCCGTCTATATACCAAATAAAGATTCCTGACTGACTTAGTGATAGATCAGATCCTACTTTCCAGTCTTTCTGAATAGTGTAAAACCTGACAAAGTTATAAGTTCTTAGTAATACTACTCATTTCCAACAATGACTTCGTCACCACTCCTTTGATGCTGCTGTGTCCAAGGGCTAGTCTAGTCCACCAGACTTTATTTAGTTCCAGCCTGTATGCCCTACCCTCGCCTCAGCCCTGATTATTAGAGGGAAGGCCTAGTAAGGTTTTCATGGCTGTTATCGCGGTACTTCTCGTAGCACCCATGATGCACAGACACGTCAGTCTTTGAAGTTTGAAGAGCTACAGAGTGGCTCGCCTTCGAGTGATTTTTGTTCACGATACGACCAAGCCATAGGTTATCATGGGTCTTACCATCCCAGTATACAACCAATGTACAATATGAGGTTTTAATCCCCACGTTTTTTCCAGTACACTTTTTGCTGCCGTGATAGCCATTTTACCTTTATAAATAACTTTCTGTAAGTACGAATTTCAGGTAAGCTTTGCATCCACGATTACACCTAGGTACTTAATCTCCTGGATCATCTGCAGTTATGTATTAAAGAGAGTTTAATTCACCCAACTTCCCTCTTTTAGTGTGTTTTTTCCCCGAATTTATCCTAAGGTGCTCTTTAATGCATCACTCCTCTACAGAGCACAAGCTTCGATAATGTTTTGCCATTTTTTCCCATGATGAATATGACTAAATCATCAGCATACCCCAGAGTATACTAACGTTGAGGTTTACCGGGCAATACAGAGTTAAATATCAAAAAATCTTATATCGCAAGTGGAATAAATCAAATTAACATAAAGGTATGAGATAAAGTATAATTTTTGCTTTAAAACATATTATTTATTATTATTTTGAAATAAAAAAACTCAATTTTTTCTTAAAATAAATTTATTTTTATACCAAAACTAAGTTTAGAAACTTACTACGTAAAAGTTTAAAAATTAGTTAAGTCACAAAATGAGGAAAATATTTTGCTTACTGTTTCTAAGTTTCTACTTATTTATAAATTCTTTTTACATTAATTCCAAATCAATTTGAGAATTTATAGATTTAAACCATAAATTATACATATAAATGTATAATGTGAAACTGGAAGTTGCAAAACTTTAATATAAAGTTAATTTTAGTGATATAAAAGAATCTTCGAAGACCTTCAATATTTTCTTCAATTTGCAAGTAGATGCTTAAAAACTTTTTTAACAAAATTATTTTTTAATCTCATAAAAAATTGGCAATACTATAAAAAAACAGAGGTAAGTCTTACATTAACAGATCAGTGATGATGTCCTGGACAACAGTGTCCATTGAGATGGCTATGGCCATGGCTATGTCCATGACTGTGACCATTATGAGCATGACTGTGGGGTTTACTAATTGCTGAAGAACTTGGCAACGTTGAAGCCAGCCTTTTGTTGACTTTGCTGAGAATTTCATAAGGGTAGGTTTCTTCTTCATCATCAATGGGGGACGATTCGTCCAATTCATAACTAAAAACACATTGGAAGCTTGAGCATACCAATTAATAGTTAGAGATATAGACACCATAAGAGTGTTTCAAGAACCTCCCTTTAAAAAGTTCTATACTTGAAGCAATTTCAAAATACTAAATAGTTTTTTAAAATATAATTTATAATGTTTATCCCTTTATAAAGGGATTAAAAGTATTTTTTGTCACTCTTTGTAAGAACAATTACATGCACGTGTTGTCGCTTCAACTCTATTATACCTCGTTGTTTGATGAAATATATGGTTATAAAAATTCCTAAATTTCAATGTATTATTATTTGTTTAATATTATAGAAGGAGCTTTGGGTCTCTAGAAGGGACTTTGGACAGGTTGGCAGCGGCACGGTCTGGTGCCAGGGAGTGGTTTGACACAAATGGACTACTTCCGAATGAAAATAAAACCAAGCAAGTGGTATTTTCGCTACGTGACGTGGGAAATATAAATGGGGATTTTCTGAGTGCTAGATTCTTGTGAGTCCAGATTGATCCTGGGCTTATTTGGGAAGCAAGCTCATATAGAGCAGGTTTCAGGGAGGCTCCATAGCAGTCTGTTTGCTTTGAGACGTCTGGCGCTGTGTTGGCATGTCGGTTCTGAGGGCTTCGGTACTTTGCCCTGTTCCATTCGGTAATGTCATATACACTGCTTGCCTGGGGCAATGCATCACGGGCATATCGCGTGTTTGGGCTTCAGCGAAGGGCTGTGAGAGTGGTGCGGGGTATGAACTTTAGGGAGGACTGTAGAGCAGCATTCTCCGAACTAAAAATATTAACATTGCCTTCGCAATACATTTTGGATAACTTACTGTATGTTAAAAAATTCAAAGAAAGTTTCAAAACGCACAGTGGGATCCACAGCTGGGACACGAGGCACAGGGATAATTTGGTGCCCGCATATTTTCGTTTGGAAAGGTGTCGGAATGGGCCTGGTTGCCTGGCGATAAAATTCTTTAATGTTTTGCCTCTGTCATTGAGAGAGCTTCCAGATAATCTTTTTAAATATAGAATAAAACAAATTTTAATCCAGAATGCATTTTATAGTTTTGACGAATTTATTCATTACAAATTTTAATCATAATTTTTAAACTAGACTTACCTTAAGTTTCATGTGTAATGTATATAATTAAGATTTTAAATGTAAATGTATTTGTAGTGTTTTTTATTTTATATACTGACAAATGTAAGTGTTGTAAAACAGGATACTGATAAATAAATTGAAATTGAAATTTTTAGTAACATTTAGCGGTTGAT
The DNA here is from genome assembly GCA_034092305.1 of Diaprepes abbreviatus. Taxonomy (NCBI): domain Eukaryota; kingdom Metazoa; phylum Arthropoda; class Insecta; order Coleoptera; family Curculionidae; genus Diaprepes; species Diaprepes abbreviatus. Next base: position 907,915 of record JASJET010000131.1, on the reverse strand, counting down.
TAGTTTTAAGACATTATTTTGTTTATTTTCTTTTGGCTACATGAATATATTTTCTTAGATAATAAAGTAATTCTTGAATCTGAATTTGAAGTACATCATTAACGTCACCTGCTCTATTTTAAGATTTTATGCCACCAGCGAGATATCAATATTGTCAATACTAGGATAATTAAAGCACATCATACCCAGTAAAGCAGTAAATAATCAAGATGTTCTACAAATTATATCAAAATTGGGGATTTTTGGTAAAATTTTGTGACAAAACAAAATGGAAAGCCAAAATTAGGAATTTTTCTAGAAAAATGACACCCTTATCAAATACATAAAGGAAAAATAAATTTTTCACCTTCATAAAATAAACAAAAAGGATATAATTTATTTTACTTACCCAATGGCTTTGAAGAACTTTGAATTTGTGTTATTTTTCAGCACAGTCAAAACAACTTTCTTCATATTGTTTTTAAATGCTACTAATTCTAGAATCTGCATCATAAATTTCCCCAACCCTTTTCGTTGAACAGGGGTATCTAGTTGTAGCTCGTAACTAAAAAATAAAGCAACTCTAACAGGTTTTGATATCTTTATCTTTTGTCTAGATGTCTTGATTTTGTTTTCCAATCTCAATAAATAATAAATAAATAACTTTTTATTTATTTTATCACACGATATCTTGATTACCAAACTCAAGTTTTATAACTATGAATTATCTAGCATTGGCATGCTTAAATCTTACTTATTGGAACGAAAACAATTTGTTTCTTTTAATGATTTCTCTCAACTGCAGGCCATCAAGTACGGAGGCCCTCAGGGCATCGTACTTGGCCCAACCCTTTTTTTTGCGTACATCAATGATGTTGTAAACTATGATGCTCAGCAAAATCTAATAATCTTTGCAAATGACATTACATTCGTAACACCTTATTATCCTTCACAAATCGGGGAATCTAGTATAATAAAAACACAAAAAGGCATCTCCAAATGCTTTTTAGCAAAGAAACTTTCTCTTAATTAGGGAAAAACCTTAGAATATAATTTCTCTTTAAGCTATAGTAATACAAACATCAGTGATTTGGTGGCAAGTTGCATAAAACAAGTCTAGTTTCATCATGTTTATCTTGACAAGAGACTAACATGGGAAGGTCATGTTATTCATTTAGGCGCTAAATTACCAAAATTAATATATTTAATTAGGAACCTGTTTTCAACCTTTTCGCCGAGGATACTAACATTGATTAACCATGGGGGTTTTGAAACAAATATTCAGTTATTGTCTAGGGACACTCTGTACACGCAAATAAGATATTTTTTAAATTACAGAGAGGATTGTAGGGGTTGTTTTTGAAGGTACTCATACTCATATATTTCCATGAATACATAACTAGCAACAATGCTGGCATAGTTCCAAGCTCCCACAGACTCGCCGGAACTAGAGGTGCAGAGTATTATGATATTAGATTCTTTAATGTCCTCCATTCTACTTTTAAAATTGTTAATTTAAAATCATTTAAAAATAAATTAAAAAGTGTTACAAGTTTAAATTTTTATATTTACCTTAATCTACACTGTATTGTAAGTGTATTTGCTGTACTGTTTGACTTGTAAAAGTGCACTGTATGTATTTATTTATAAAAAACTAACCTGAACTAAACCATACAAATTTTAAATATTTTGTTTATAAAGCTGACAACTACATCAGAATAGAAATGAGTGCCACTACATCCCCATCAAAATGAGTACCAAGCAGGCAAATCTACGAAGATTGCAGTGGTACAGCTAACACATGAGATTTAGTAATGGATCAAGGAAACTGAAATATGTGCCTTTCTGGCTCTTGAACTAGATGACAGGAGAGTACAACTTCCAAATGGATGTCACAATTTCTCTCCACCAGAATGGCAAAAACAGAGATAAAGCAAGATACTATCGCCATTTATAGTACCAGAGGATGTCCTCAAGGAGTAATGATGTGTAATTGTAAATTGACTTCTCTGTTATCTAACTGACCTCGGTATATCCTGTCAGGGCTAAGCCAATGACATGGTATTAATAGCAAGGGGCAAGTTCGAAAATATTCTCTTGGACATAATTCAAGGAGGCCTTAACCACACAAAAAAATGGCATCAACTGATTGGATTCAGTGATAATCCTATCAAAGTCACATTAATAACCTATATAAAATTAAGGAAGCTTAACTTGAAAACTATCAAAATAGATGAAAACACCACTTAGTGGAACTCAGAGGTTAAATATCTGGGACTTGCTCTGGATAATAAACTTCTTTGGAATAAGTACAAAAGTTCCCTGACCTGCCATGATGCTCTGTAGGAACTTAACAGGGAAAAATTGGGATACTATCCCAAATATCCTATAGTAAATGTACACTGCAACAGTAAAACCAATTATCATATGGGGTAATGATCTGAAGAAAAAGAATGAGTCTTGCCAACACAAAAGCCATCACTTGAAAGATCAAAAACTTGCCTGTGCATTTATAACAAGAGCAATAAAAACATGTTCGATGGATGTTATGGAATTTATTCTAAAGCTTACACCTCTACATATATAAGGGGAGTATGGCAAAGAAAACAATAGGAGTATATTAACCAGGAACCAGGCACTTTAAGGATTTGTACAAATCATCAAATATTTTTCGGACAGAAATTTATCCGCTTACAAAAGTGTTCAGTTCTATCAGGAAAAAAAAATTAAACCAGACAAGAAACCGTCATCACATCAGATAGTCAAGCAGCCATCAATGCACAAAGTTCTCATGAAATCATCTCCAAGATGGTCTGGGAATGCTTAGAGGAACTAACCTAACCTGAACTAGCAAATAACACGGTTACCCTGCTATGGGTGCTGGATACATTGGAGTAGGAGGCAATGAAATAGTAAACAAACCCTGAAAAGGGGAATTGAAACACCATCTCTGGGGCCCCAACTGTGCAATTCTGAAAAAATTAAAAAGAGGAAAAAGTAGGAGATCCAATTACTGAACAAAGCTACAAAGAATGAAACAAGCAAAAATACATCTGGGGAACTTTAACCAGAAGAAATTCATGGCAACATAAGGAAACACCTTAAAAAACTGGAACTAGGGGAGAGAGATGAATGCAGGTTTTGTGAGAAAGAGGATGATAACTCTATTCACATTCTTCCAAAATGTATTGCCTTGGAAAATCCTGGGATTTTCTACCTAGGAATGTATAGGAGATGTATCCAACCTGAAGCTGTTTCACAATACGAGCTTCCTAAGATAAATCAGACAACTGGAAGACCTGTTTTAGTTTATCGACTTAGCAATGGAAAAGGTTCAAATAGAACCTTTAGGTCACAATGCACACATCCCTATCCAAATAAATACATTTTTTTTTATGTAACTACAGCGCACAGGAAATAAATCCTTTATATTTTGATAGTGCAGTTGTTTAACACTGTTTTAAGTATTATTTCTTATTTTAGTACGCTAAACCTACCAATATAAAACTTCTATCCCCTCGTCTAAGTCAAATCTAAAATGTGAAAATCCCAAATAAGCCCCATCATTTGAACATTTAGCAATTAGGTATCTGGCAGCCTCGTCATATAATTCTTCAGCCTTTTTAGCCTCGTTCCAACCCCATGAACATTGTTCATATCTGAAAATGAGATTAACTTACAGCAAAAATAAAACGACATACTAGTTTTGTTGGATTGTCAAAACTCCCATATCTTATCTAGGATACGAGTGTTTTAATACAAAATCTCATAACTCTAAGCTCAGTAATCTAGGAGATACAGTTAAAAAGAAAATAGACAATCCCATGCTTTGCACAGAAAAATTAAATATGGTGGAATACTTGGAATGTATTAGAAAACTTTTGTAAATCAGTTTAAACAATTAACATACTTTAACTGCATATTCTTTTTCGTTAAAGCGAGGACCCATTTTTTCTCAAGCTCACTCAGTTCTATACTTCTTTTGCAAAATAAATCAGCAACTATTCCATTCTTGTTAAACATTTTAAATACAGGAAAAGGAGACAGAGGGTCATCTAGTTTATTCGCTTCGGCAACTACATTCATAGCGTCTCGTATCCTTTGTTGCTCCTCTTTTCTCTGGAGCCTTTTTTCCTTGCCTTTCGCGGAACTTGCTGCAGTTTTTCTCTAAAAAATAGTATTTTAATACAGAGGAAGAAGTTTAATTAATTGAAATGTAAGAAATAAACGTACTCCCATTTTTAAACTTATTGTAGCGGCGTTTTTAAGTAAACTAGAACATAAAACGCAAGAAAAACTATTATTTTACGCTTAAAAACAATAAATCAACAAATCGCCATATGTAAAAAAATTGGCGGTAAAATGAAATTTGACAGAAAAACTATAGTTGAATAGCTGAACTGGAAGTATTTGACCACAGGCTAGATGCTATTAAAAATAAAATTTAATTTGGAAAAATTTAAACACGTAATTGAAAAAATTTATAATTAATTTATAATTCACACTTGTTGCTTAATAAATAAATAAATATCTAAACATAAATAATAATGATCTTGCCAACTTTTAAAATTTGACTATAACTGAGAAGTTATTTTTGATATTCGTATTTAGCCCAATCCCAAAAAAAGAAAGTTAGTTAGCCCAATAGGATAAAGCTCCGATAATAAAAGAAGACTGAATTGTCGGCAACCAAAAAAACAGCCTTGTGTATATTTGGTTGTATTTTATTCTTGACTAAAGACAATTTTCCACGAACATGACGTATAAAACTGGACTGCTCATGAAAATAATTTTGACACCCCACCTCCCCCTTTATTGGTCACTATTGGGTGCAATTATTTGTATGGCAACATTGAATTCCCTGCTAGTTTCTTACATTGGCGTGAATGTGTCGTGTATGAATGTCAATTCTATTATTCTAACTAACAGGTTTAGACAATAATTATCTCTTTCTATACTATATCTAAAACAATAAATCGCTCTTCCTTGTTTTACTCAACAGGTTAATCGAGTATATTCAATAAAAAAGACCAGGATAATTGTTTCTGTAAAACAATATTTAACTTGAATTTCTACTTTTAGTTTCCTCAAAATTATAATTTTTCTGAGCAACTCCAATAAAGCAAATTTTGTTAACTTCCTTGGAACAGCGTAAATATGTAACATTTTATTATTTTTAGATAACAAGCATAAAATGTCAGTTCTTATAAATAAATGAAAATGCTTTTTCTATGACTGTTTACATATTTTATTTTTTACAATAAAACTGTTATTTAGCAAAATAGCTAAAATGTGAAATATGCGCCAAAAACAAATCGAGACTAATTTTTTTTTTTAATATCTGTTTTAGAAACATCCTTATTCAGACGTAGAGTATAAGAAGTTAACTAAAAAAAGTATTAAGGCATTTATTTTTAAAAATTTTATATCATGAATTAATATAGTATATTGTTTAATGTAAGGTATCGAAATGTCCACATAATCTATTGCAAAGTAAGATAGTTTCATCATATAAAAATAGCTTCGATTAGGTCTTTGTTAAAATTATTTTCTCCTCAATGCTTTTAGGGAACTGATACGTTGGGTATTTATATAGTGTTAACAACATTCATAATAATGTTGGCATTTCCTTCATAAAAACGGAGCTTTAATTTAAATGAAGTAAAGTAACATTATGTACTAAACCATTTTTATAAAAAAAAAAAATTAAACTCTAAAGGGGATAGTGTTAAAGCAGTTTATATTTAATTGTAAACAAAACAATATTTATTAAGACACTTTTAATATAAAAAAGCTTGTAAATACAAGAGAATTCTTACCTGATTACAATCATTTTTAATCTAAATATATACATAAAGATATACTAGCAACTTTAAAGTCAAACTTTCCATTTACTTAACTGTTTAAGGAACTGAAATTGACCTTTCCTAGAGTTGAATTTTTGAAAGGATAATCAATCGCAGCTTCTCACTACTTTGACAAAGGATTTTCATGACACAAATTTCCTATCTGAGCTAAAATCAAGAATTTTTGTTTTATTAATTAATAACATATTCAAACAAAAGGTTATTATTTTATTTTTAGACAAAACAAATCCAAAAAGTAAAATTTAAGTAATTTCCAAACATGCTTAATAATATTGAAAGATTTTGTATTATATGTAATCATTTATTTCTATTTTAATATGGCATAATGATTTTTAATATATATCATTTTAAATTTTAACCGGTTTCAATGTTCAGCTTTTTATGTCAGTGGAACATTACCTTTGTGGTAACACGATATTGTTGTTGGTTAATGCACATCTAATTCAGGACTTTTTTTTGTAGAACCAGTGTATGTTATTAAGTCCAAGTTTAGTTTCTTCAAGATGTTTACATCAAACAGTGCTTCGTAGTTTCTTTCAGGCAGTTTATTTGTAAGAAACACAGCACAAACTTTTTGCTCATCTTCTTGTATAAAACTATTTCCAGATAAATACTCCGAGTAGAGTTACTTATCTGGTGTATAAAAGAATTATGATCATGACCAATTTGCTTCAGCCCTTGAATTTGAAGATTCTCTTCTCTTAGAAAACTAAAATATTGATAGCATTTAAAAATTATCATACATCATATCCATAAGATTAAACTTAGATTTACAATTTGATTCTAAGGTAACATTTTATATAATTATTATTGAATGCTTTATAACTTACCATTTAAATAAATTCCAATTTACCAGATGAGGTATTTTCACGTCTTACGATGAAGAATCACATTTTTTAAAATACCAAAAATAACCTTAAAGTTCACGTTCCTGTTTGAAATTTTCAGTAAAACGTTACATAAAATGTGATAAAATCCATAAATCAACAAAATCAAAAATAAATTTTGTCAACATGAAAAGTATTCAATGTCAAAAATACACTTTCACCAATATAATAAAAACTTGGGGAATTCATTGTTGCCATATTTGCACATGGGAGGTATTATGCATGATCAGTCCAGTTTTATATGTCAAGTTCGTGCAATTTTTTATATAATCAAAGGTCCATAGGTTAAATAAGGTCATTATCCTCCACAATATTTTTATCTATGATCATTATTCATGTAGAGCTCAAACAATAAGCCCTGTTGCTTGGTGATGCAAAATAACACGAACGAAAAAAAAAGCTATAAGTATTATAAATATATTCCAAGAAAAAATTGTACTTTATATTAATAAAAATACAACTAAGATATCAATTTATTTACTAACAATTATGTCCAAAAGACAGAATCATCCTAACAAATTAACAATCCATTTTTAAATTTGTACAAATGTAAGTCTTAAATAAAAAAAATAAAACTAGCAAAGTTATTAATTCACCAAAGCTGAAAATTTCTTGTCATGATTTTAAAGTGAGCCACACAATGAGATTGTGTACTGCAAGCCTTACAGCGATACAACAGATAAGTTTTAATGTGAATTAATTTCAATCTATACCATGTCTCACATATTGCCAAAATTTGCCTTGCTACAATTTAACACCTACCAAGAGATAAATATTCTCGGCAAGCAAAATAACACCATTAAAGAATTGTTTCTGGATGGTACGTTTTTGAAAGTTTTACATAAATTAAAAAGCTATAAACATTTTTTTAATCTATAAGATAAATAATTACCTATAAACATCTAAAGCCGATTGACGAAATCAATTAGACCTATTGTCTCGAAACATCTCATTGTGTATGTTCACTTTGAAAGGCCACAACGAATTAAAACTAAGTGTATATTTTCCATAAACTTTTTGACAATTTCCTAAAACCATATGACAAATTAAATTTCCAAAAAATATTTGACATTTCCAGAAACAAAAATTTGTATGCCGTAGTTTCAGGAAATTGTGTTTTTAGGTCGTTTTTACAGATTATTAGAAAGTTTATGGAAAATGTGCAGAAAAATGTAACCTACAGCGACTTTTTAGAGTCATCACAAAAAAAATAATATCTATACTCTAAAGTACCAAGGCATTATTAATTAAAAAAAAAAAAAAAAAAGATAGAGTGGGAGTTGGTGAATGATTTGAGGATGAAATTTCCAAGACATTTTGTACATATACAAAACAGTACCCAACCATCAGGAAGAGCAATCCTGGCCAGTCATTTGACTTGAGATATGTTTGCTTCACACCCTTTTACGTTTTCTATAGTGTTGTGATCATCCAAACCTTCTGGTTTGCTATATTTATTATTTTTATCGCATTTTAATGTCCTTACTTTCTACTGGTATTTCTTTCTTTAAATTTCCTGGGGTATACCTACTGTGAACACTTTGAATTTTTTTTTTCAGTTTCAAAAAATAAACAGGTGATATATCACCAAAAGTTGATGACCAGTTTATCAGTATCCATTTGTACATATTCAAAATGACTTTCTAATAAATTTAAACTTGTACAAAACAAATCACCAACTCTTATATAGTCAAAGTACTGAATAAACTTAGAAATGACATATGACAAGTATGAGTGGTACTAGTTTATATAAACTTATTTAGTAGGTATCACGTTGATATAAAATGAAGATTAGACTTTAAATAATCTTTGCAATATTATATAAAATTATTCCAATTAAAGGTATTTAAATACATTGCATAGAAAATTAAAATTTAGGAAATATCAACTTTTTTTATTAGCACACAAAATTGTTAACGCGCTCAAAGTACCACAATAACATAATAATGTCGGTTACTAGTACGGTAAACAATAATAATTTACTGAACTAAAGAAATTTCGAACTTCCTATATCACATGATCAATGTCATTTTTACGTCATTTGTCTGTCAAATTGATCAGTTCTCTCAGTACTTTAAATATACTTAAAAGGATAATAGTCTTAATAAAAAGTGTATTTTCCTAAATGTCATAGAGGTAGTAAAAAACTCGTCATTATGAGGAAAAAATTCCAAAGGCCAAAATTTTGACTGGTCCCCTACAAGTTGGATAGTACTTTGGGAAGCCAATAGAACTGTCAAAATGTCGATCTAAAGAAAATTATTTCCCAAAAGTTATAGCAATATGTTTAAATTAATAATGGAAGATCTGATTATTTTAAATAAAAGGGGATGTTAATTAAATGTTTAGCAGCGAGAGGCTGTGGTACATCTAAAATGGGTTCTAAACGTAGTGTACTCTATTATTTTACAAAATATCAAAATATTTAAAGCTAAGTTCGGAAGTTCTAAATATGTGTATTTTTTGCTTTTGTTTCTTGCCTGTGACGGCTCCTAGGGTAGTGCTACAGTGCCATGAACCTACTTAATTTTTTTCTAAAAACATTTTTTAAAAATTATTTACACTTTAAGCGTTTTTGAATATTTTTTCCATTTCCACGTTAATAATTTGGAAATGTGGCAACAGACAAAGAGCTTCAAACGCGCGGACTTTCTGTAATTGGCAACATGGAATTGTGTAATTTATTGATACGTCATAGTGGAAAGATGTAGATCTAAATGGGCTTATATGAGCGAGAAAAATGGAACTATGTAATTAATATTTTTTGTATGTAGCTATGGCGAAATTTCATCACGCACTTCTTATCGGGCGAAAAGTGGCATTAGTTTTTTATTTCGGTGTTTGTATTTGTTTCATTTACACTTGGCACTTCTAAAAATACTAGTAACGGCTCCTAGGGTAGTGCTACAGTGCCATGAACCTACTTAATTTTTTTCTAAAAACATTTTTTAAAAATTATTTACACTTTAAGCGTTTTTGAATATTTTTTCCATTTCCACGTTAATAATTTGGAAATGTAGCAACAAACAAAGAGCTTCAAACGCGCGGACTTTCTGTAATTGGCAACATGGGATTGTGTAATTTATTGATACGGCATAGTGGAAAGATGTAGATCTAAATGGGCTTATATGAGCGAGAAAAATGGAACTATGTAATTATTAATATTTTTTGTATGCAGCTATGGCGAAATTTTTGCCACGCACTTCTTATCGGGCGAAAAGTGGCAATAGTTTTTTATTTCGGTGTTTGTATTTGTTTCATTTACACTTGGCACTTCTAAAAATACTTTATTTTAGTTTTAACTACTTATTGTGTATTTACCGAGATATATACATAATATTTATTTTTTAACGTCGGTGTGTTTTTGTTCCGTTACTAAAAGTAGTTTTTTTGCGGCTATGACTACAAATAAAGTTAGTTATGTAAAGAATATATTTAGTGCGCTCTTCTCAAAAGAAAAATTTAGAGTGAAAGAATAAGGACGACCCTTGCTTGATTTTAAAACTAGTAAAAACAAAGTATGTTCACAAATTTAATAAAAAAAATATAGACAGGATGAAAATAGTTGGCTGTGCTGGTGTAAGGAAACACATAAACTGTTTTAGTTCAGATGTGTGTTGCTCAAATATGGAATAAAATAATGACTCTTGAAATATCTAAGGTTCAAATAAATAATGGTTTTAGTTTTTCTATGCTTCGTAAGATAAACATAAAACATTAAATTTTCCTTACCGTGATTAAGGCAAAGGAATTGTTGTTTCACATATTTTTTAATAATCGTATATTTTATCCCACATATTGGCACTACCTGTCTAAACAGTCACAAACCGCCACTGCTTTATGCTAATATGAATAAGATAAGAGTAAAATTTTCTGAGTATTTTTTCTACGAAAGAGAACTATAGCAAAAAAGTATTTCACAAAATGTAAATAACACATGACTTCTGTGTGTGAATTAAGATTAAAAATCATTTCTTTGGAATGATTACGATTTTAAATACTTTACTGGAGATACTCTCTGTGCCAGTGCATAATATAAGGGCAATATAATATAATCATATCAGTTTTTTATTTTTTATCTCGGCCTACAAAAGTAATTGTTAGATTCTCTAAAATATAATAAAAAGTTATTTTACTGTCATTGAAAAGTAGCAATATAAAACGTTTAAAAAGTGATTTAATCTTACAAAATAACATTAGGTAAAAAATATTTGGTGGCTTCTTAAAAAATTGTTGTAGGAAGATCTACTAAATAAAAGATAAAAAAAATAAATAATTTCCGTATAACACAAGTTAAATAAAAAAAATATAAGTTACTTTACATAAAATGCATAGATATATAAAATTATACATTACCATAGAGGAGTGTTAGTTATCATTTGTACAGTTTTGGAAATATGACAAGATCCTGAATTTTAATTCTAGTAAAATATGTTAAAAAACTGTTAGAAAATATAAATTTTTATAAATAGATATTCATTCAATTCAAATAAAAACAGAAAAAAGTAGTTTATAACATTGTCTCTTAAAACCTGGTAAAACTGAAAAGTTTAGAATTTTGGCGAAACTAACAAAAAAATTATACAGCAATATTATAACTAAAAAATATAGACATCCTCAACAATTTTAACCACAAATGTAAATTACAATCAACTAAAATTAAATATAGTTTTTAGTCCTTAAAAATAACAGTTCTCAAAGCATCTTCAGGTCGAATTTCCAACAATGCAGTGGTTCCATCGTTGAATGGGAAAGATACGCCACCATCTATAACTAAAGAAGCGTCAAAACAATTTGATTTTATTTCGATTTTCTGAGCAAAGCCTCTCTGTTTGATGCCTTTTGGATCTGGCCACACTGCTGCTGAAATAAGCTCTCTGATTGTGTATGCCATTCTTTTATCATCTAAAAATTATATATGAAACATTTATATTAGTTTGAATATATATATATATATATATATATATATATATATATATATATATATATATATATATATATATAAGGTAAAATCTATGTCAGGCAGAAATCAAAATGGGCATATTATCTAGAACATATTAACTACAACGACGATTTTTATAACTACTGTATTTTTTTTTCCTAGGATATACATCTATTATCTTTGGTTTTCATGTTGGAAAAACCCCAAAAAAAAGCATCTAGCCACAGACAGACCTTAAAGGGTCGAGAGTTACAAAGAATTTTCGAGTTTCAACTGAATAGGGTTAAAAGGCTTCGAACATACCCGTGTAGAATTAACATAATGTTAGAACTAGGGCCTGGTTGTTTGAATGCTAAATAACGTAATTTATATTTGAAGAAGTATTAATAAACAGTAGAGTTTTCATTCCTTGATACACACATATCGATTTTATGCTATTCTTTTCTAATGCATTATTAAAACGAGTATCATAATAATCGTTATGTCAATTCTAGAATACATAAAAGTATGAATTTATAGTTGCCTAAATTATTATTATTGTTATTTTCAGTATGTAAACAATATCTAACAATATTTACCAATAAAAATAAGTTTTTAAATCCTCTTTTTAATTGCAAACTTCGCATTTATAGTAATTTCTAACACTTAAAAACACTGAAAATAGTCAAGACAAGCAATTAAACTGGAAGAAAAGATAAGTAAACATGTTTATGTCTGTTAAATATCAAAAAAAGTCTCTCCTCCACCGACCATAAACAACCTTCAAGCAAATCTATTGTTGGTTAAATCTAAAGTGTATGATCAAAGGTGAGGGGCGATGAATCGGGAATGATTTTTCACTGTCGAGTAGAAACATATTTTACGAGAGCGAGCAAAACCCCTGATATGGAGTAGGAATATCAATTAGTGGACAGCTTAAAAACTATGTTCAAGCACATGTTCCCACAGAAAGGAGACCAGACGAAGAAGCTGAGCAGTTCTATCAGCAACTCAACCAAGCACAAAAATTAACAAAGAAACAAGAGATTAACATAGTTATGGGCGATTGTAATGCCAAAGTTAGCCAAAGACAAGTGGAGCAAGTGGGTGGGGATAAAAATTTTAGAGAAAGAAATTAGAGAGGCTAACCGATTTCTACAGCACTGTCGGAAGGACGATTATGTTGTGCTTAACACCTGGGATAAACTTCTTCCGAGACGTCTTTATCATTGAAAATAGTCTCAGGACACAGAATATCGTATTGTGCGCAACCAGATCGACTTCGTAACAATAACATAAGATTTAGAAATGTTGTTACCAAGACGACGACCCTACCTGGAACAGAGATATGGTCAGATCAAAACGCTATATGTGCAAATATTGAACTCGGATTATCAAGACCTAAATGAACTGCCTAACATAAGAATGCTGAAAAGGGAAAAGTAAGGAAAGTCTATAAAAACCAAATAAATTATCAAATCAAAAATATACCCAATTCAGGCAATATTGATTAATACTAGACTAACATAAAGAAACGTAGCAAACCCAAATCAAATGAATCTCATTTATCATAAACTAACAGCCAAAAATGAATGAATGACAGAAGGTTATCAAAGAGGTAGGGAGTTCAAGGGGCATATAAAATTTTGCAAAGAAAAATATACTCCAAAATAAGAATAGCCAATGGGAAATGGATGGCAGACAAATGTACTGATAGGCAAACACTTATCACACATGAGTATGATTAAAGTTATGACAGGAATTCAGATAAACAGATCCGTCATGTACAAAATGGGTGACAGGAATATACCAATTGTTGTCTTACATCGCAAATGGTTTTAATGACTTTAGATCACAAACACCACTGAGTATGATGAACAGACCACTGTTGGGACCAAGTATTCTAAGAAGTGAGGTAGAGCAGGCAATCAAGCTCATGAAGAACAATAAGATATTATTACCAGATGGAATCTTCTCAGAAATATTTTAAATGTTTAGTGACCAGAACTTAAGTATCATAGTTTATTTGTTCTATCTAAATTGCTAAAGACTGTCTGCATTCAACATTTATTCCCCTATCCAAATGCTACCTTACGCCAAAACTTCTTCTTAATAAACCTTATGAGCCACTTCTTCAAGTTTTTCTTGAAACATTTTGCATCCACGGCTCTATAGGCAATGTGAAGAAGTCAGTGGCTCGAGTCAATTTGAATTTAAGAGTGGTTTTGACACAAGAGAAGCAATTCTCAGCTCTCAAACACTAGTATGAAACTATTTGACCAACAAAAGGATGTTTACATATATTTTATTGACCTTACTTCTAACGTAGTATCCGATGCCGTTACATCCACTTGAACGGTTCTGATTAAAGTTTCGATCGGACGCAACATTTCAACATACGTCATAATCCTTTTTGTATGTTAAAAACTGAATCGACTTCTTCTTTTTTTTTTTATTAATAATTTACCAGTCATTCGGAGTTGCGTTTTGGTCATTAAATTACCAACACGTAGCCTGTGCTCTTGCAAAAAGCATGAAAAAAATGTGGTTTGTAGTCGCCATCTTTTTAAAGAGAAAATAATAACTGGTATCTCTTTTTTGTTTGTTATATTTTATTACGGCCCTATTAATTATTGTTGTTGGGCTTTGATGTTAATAAATAAATAAATAAATACATATAGCACTATACTGGGTTGCATGAATTTAAACCAGTACTAAAATAAAGATACATTTAGAGTAAAGACTGGAGGACACCTACGCAAATGACTCTGTTTGAAGAAAAAGAACTATAAAAAAAAATCTTGTTGAAAATAGAATATATAAGCATATTTTGTCTAAATAATGCACTTACCTGCTGTAAAAATCAAATTCTTATTATAAATATCTGAAAGCACTGTTGCCAAACTATCTTTTCCCTCTGTGGGATCTATATCAAGTAGTCTAAGTAATTCTGCTACATTTTGTATTGGTAACCTATTGATACTTAAGTGCCATGAGGTAGAACCAGTGCCAGTAGACACGCAAACACCAGAACATTTTAGGTTTGTGTTTTCAGTTGATCCATTTAGACGCATTTGCAGATGAGACACTCTAGCTGAGAATGTTTCACCCACAAAGACCTAAAAATCAGATTAAGCATGACAATTTAAAATTTATGTGAAAATAACAGTTCAATGAAAAAAAAACTACCGACTACCAAATTTAAAAGATACTAATCTAAAATTAATTACCTCATTTAAAGCCAAACATGGTAACACTTTGGTAATATCATCACTTAATGGAGTATCACATTTTCTTGGTACCATGTCATATTCACTATCATGTAGAAACTTGGGGACAAAGTTTTGTTTGCCACTTACTAACAATGTTGTTCTTATGCGATTCCTCATTAGCCATTGAAAATTACCCTAAAAATTACATATACATTTGGAAGAGAAAGATTGATAAATAAAGCATTTTTGCATTTTTTAGAATACTTACATTTTGCAACCTTTCGATAGCGTCTCTAATATTAGAAGAGTATTTCTTAGGAAGACATAAATAACCCTCTGATCTTTGTGGATCAGAATTAAATCCTATAACTGGCTTCTCACAGGTGTTTACCTTACTGGCTGCTACAAGGTAGGTGCCATCACCACCTACTGGTAACACAATATCTGCACCAACTACATCTTTTTCTGTATATTCATTCCTAAAAAATAAAGTTTTAACAAGGGATTGTTAGTTGTAAACTTACAACAATAATTTATCTTACCTATTAACCACTCTTACATTGATCCCCATATTTCTAAGAGTATTAACAACATTTTCAGCAAACCTTTTGTGTAAATCATGATAACGTAAGAGTTTATCCAAATCTGTACCTCTGGCCTTTAAACTTTCTATTAACTGTTCTTCTGTCAGGTTTTCAGCTTTTTTCTTTTCAAATTCGTATCGGGATAATTTCGATACAACCAAGATATTATCACTTTTGATGGATTTCGTGGATAAATACCTGACACATGCATTGTTTAAACCTAAAAGTGTTATTTTAAGGAATATTAATTAAGAAATCTAGGTCAACAAGTTTTATAATTATTGAGGAAAGTAGAGTCGTTTTTTAACTTATTATTTATTTAGTTTGTAGTTTCATATACACAAAATAAGCATTTATCTCCTATGTTTTAGGGTCAACCCTTAAATATTAAGGTTACAGGTATTGTCAGCAAGGAAGGCAAAAAGTTCCATAAGTAAAGTATGTATACAGTATTTTGTTTTCAATAAAACTAGTAAAAAACATCAATAAAATTGGAGTACTAACCAAATTGTTTACTTAAGAAAAAATGAAAATTTTTCATAAATGTGACTATGGATCCAAATCTGAGGTTAGAAATGTATTGAAATGTAAACAATACTAAAGTTAGCCAATAATATTCAAACGAACTACTTTAACATTCATTTCAATCGTTGGATAACGTGGGAACTTAATGATCACATGTTTGTTACCAAATTTGTAATTAAGTATCACGTGTTAGTTGAGTTTCGCTCGAATAAAACACAAAACGATTTTACAATGTTCAGCACGTGATGTTGACGTTTATCAAAACAACGAGTAATGGCGTCTCAAAATATTTTAAAAGTGATATTCTATCGAATTTTTGTAATAAAAAACTCAATTCTCTTACCTGAATTAATATCCTTAAGTGATAATCTCATACTAAACATCGGGATAGGTATCTTTAAACAAAATTTTCTACATTTATGACTGTGTTTTTAGCGGAATTTTGGGGGCTAAGGTTAGGGACACCACACTTTACTTTGACCTTTGAAAATGTTATCTGATTTTTTCTAAAAATATAACAATTTTAAGGCATTTCAGTCTTCCATTGAAGCAAACAAAGTTTTATGTATTTCCCAATATTTGTTTATTGCTTTAATGCATTTATGAAGCAACCTTGATAATTTTCTTACACAATGCTTAAGGTTTGTGTATGCACTAGTGTCCACAAAAACTAGGACTTTGAAATAATGTGGGTGTTTGAGCAGGTAGCAAAATTAGACAAAGGATTTAAGAGTAAATATTTTTATTTATTTAGGTTTTATACAGGTTTTTTTTTTGTAATATAACAATTTTTTAATTTACAATAAAATTTAAAGAGCTTTACAGGTAAAATACAAGGTATTTAAATAACAAATACCAATGTCAAAATTATTATATAACTAATAAATTCAGTATTAATTCCTTATTCACAATGAAAAGCAAACCCTCCTCAACATTAAAACTATCGATATTAATAAAAATACATAAGATTTTAAAAAGGTAATTATTTATTTATTATATTTCGCAGGAATTAATAATAAATTGTCAGTTTTCGTAAAATACCTTAATTCTTGAAATAACATCAATTAAGTTACTTTAATGTCCTCTAAAATACTGTTACCCCAGCTTTTTCCTCAATAATATAGCAATTATCAGGGAAAAAGCTGATTGGTGACAAATATTTCAGTTGTGTACATAAAGTAAATAACAAGGAAAGGCCTATTACTTCTGTGAGCGGACCTAATTTGTGGCAGCTTTAAAAATAATTCTATTTGAAATAAAAGAAGATATTGTGCACTCTTGCATCCCTATTGTAAGATATAATTTTTGAGTATATTGCTGAAAAAGACACATTTCTTCTATTGAGCATAAAGCTTACTTGATAAAGATAATATTAGAAATGACAAAGTACACCTGTTTTATTTTCTTTTAAGTGTACTAATGTCTAATTTCTAAATTTTTTCATACATAAAGTTTATGTTAAAAATAAATGGATATGTATCCATATTACTAAAAACTAGATATTTAACTGAATAAGAGTATCAGAATCTTAATATTTCAAATATAACTTATTTTATAAGCTGCTGTGTACTTATGTGTATATAAGATATTGTTTAATTTGTAATTCTAAAAAGCATGACATGCTCACGATTCACTAAAGTGTGGATGATTTAAGAACTTTGTTCAGAAAAAGGTAGAGTAATCCACAGTATGACGTATTTTTTCTCTAATCATGCCCAGAGAATGTTTCTACTTTCAAGCTTGTTATGTACTAAAAGTAACAAAGCTTTTTTTACACTGTAATTGTCAGCAATTTGAAATTGTTCTGTATAAATGACTAAAAACCAAATTGGAATTAAAAGGTGATTAAGAAACCACAATTAAGGCTTATATTTCGCAATATTTATTTTTTTACATATTTAAAACTTTTTTGAAAATGGCCAAAAATTATAAAATATTTCTTGACAAAAAAATGAAGGTATATTATACATTGAAATGAAATAGAGATACTGTAATTGTATATATAAAAATTTTTCTCTGCTATATTTAAAAAATATATTTATAGATTTTCAAACCCAGATACATTAAAGAGTAATTTGGTCAGTTTTTCTAAAAAAAAAACACTTAGTTGTTTAAAATAACTGATAATTAAATGAAATAAAAAGAAAGTTTTAAAATTTTTTGATATATGGTAGTGGGGTGAATAAATTGTCCATCCATAGTAGATTTTTAACTACTAAACTTTTTAAAATTAAACATCCTAATTTTTGGCTGGCCACATAAATATGCCTAGGTTATTTCCCCAAAAAGTTTAAGAGCTTTGGATGCTGTCCAGTAATGGCAGTTTATACAATATTTTCATTAAAATTATAAGTCTTTTGCGTGCATTTGTCATAAAAGAATTGACAGATAGAATTGTTCGACAGTTGCAGAAACATCCATACATATATATATTTTTTATTATCTACAGTATTAAATCGGAGCTGAACATAAAAACTAATTTCTTAATCTTAAGCCTTTATAGTTTCTTTAAAAATGAAGAACTTATCAACATTTTTAAAAGGTTTATAACCTTCTAATCTTCTAAAAGTGTAACCCTTTCACAATAAAAATAAAAAGTGAAGAGCTTAAAATTCTTTGAAAGGTAAAAAGTGCTTAGAAGTATGTAAGGTAGTTCATTGGTTAACCTAGTTTCTGTATATTTTCTTGGAAGTTCAAGTATTGGTTGTTGATATAATTTTCAGTAAGACTCCTAAATTTCAGTTACCCTGCCCATCTTATAGTCGAGATAATCAATATAAAAAGTCAACATTTAGCATTGACTATATAAGAAAAGCCATAGTTAATGAGACATAATTAGGCATAACTTCTCTATATGTTTTTCTAAGAAGCAGATATTTCATATATAACACTATAAGGCATGATATACTACAAGATAGAGATCCACAGTTATGCCGTTAATTCAAAGCTGTCATTTTAAAATTCTTTATCAGATAATATTTCGAGCGGTCATATTAGAATAGAGAAGCGGCAACGCGGAATAGGCGGAATTTGAATTTTTTACTGATGGTGGGTCATCATTAGTTGAGGTTTAAGTATTGATGTTCATTTATAATCTGTTACTGGCTTTTACACATTACGTATGGGATATACTTACGTCTGCGAGACGACATGTCGTTTTAGATTAAGATAAAGGTTAAACAAGGATATAATAAATTTAGTAGCTCCTGGTACATCTAGTGAATTAGCTTAAATGCTTACAGTTCTTCTGAAATTGAAGAATATACTTCAAATTTTTTATGGGATTTATTTAGAAATGGTTTAAAATTAGAAAAGAGAAGTGTTTTGTTCAGCCCCGAATTATTTACCCGATAACATCCTTTTCACATACCTAATACATTTGCAAAACTAACTATTAGAAGAAAATAGAAACATTCTTAAACTAGGTGCAAATCGTGCAAACATGCTCTAATTTTTCTAGTCGTTTCCACAACTCATGTGAAATGAAATTTTATTTTTGGTCATAAAATAATGATGAAACATATTTGTATCTTCATAACATTTTTAAATACAAATTCAAATAAAATAATTTACATTTTAAGCCATCCTATTTTGTGACCAAGTTTTAATAACTGCCATGAAAATTGGTTACATGAAAATGAACATTATTAGTACACTATTTCCATTGAAATTTATGTTATTAGTTATGTTAATTTAAAATAATGAACGTTGTATACCTTTTTCATTAAAAACCTCAGAATTAGTTCTATGTAGATCGAAAACACATTATTAAGTAAAGGCCTTTTATACATTTATTAAATTTATAATTAAAAATTCCTTATTTCTATATTTATTGTTTCTTTAAAGCTGTTTTATGCAGAAACATTGTGAACTCCATTTAGAATGTAAATTTACCAACAAGAATATACAAGTCGGCCACATTTTAAACTGATGTCTGAGGATTTCTTATATGTATTAGTATTTAAAATGTTAGACGGCAAATGGTATCTTGCTTGGCTTTTTAGTAAGAAAGTAATAAAATTATTTTCTTACAAAGCCTAAAATATATTTTCTTTGATATTTTAAACATTGCTTTAAGTTTTTAGATACGTTTTTAAAGATAATTGATTAATTGATGGACGATTTGGGGTAATTTTTTTTCTATTCAGATTTTAGTTTTCTTAAGAAAAAAATTATTTGACGTTAGATAATGATCATAGGGAAGATACATTTAAGAAGTAAAAATCACTTCGGAAGTTTACGCCTGAAAAATGGATTTTTGAATATATCTAGGATTCAATTTGTTATTTTGCAATGAAACAACTTGAAAACCCCCTAAATACATTTAAGATCATATAAAAAAATACACGTATTTTCATGTTCTATAACATAATCAAAAATTATCCAAATAGCTGAGTTAGGATTAGATATGAGTCTAAAAAAAGAGAATTTTGAAGACAAATAATAGGAGTTGCAACACGTAGGGCAGAAACTACAAATGACATATTTAGATTTTCATGTGGAATAATTTTCAATTTGTTTCAATGAAAAATAACGAGTAGAATCCAGAATATATTAAAAAATCACTTTTCGAGTTTAAAGTTTGAGGATGCTTTTCACCCTTTTAACACATTGAAGGACTGATAAAAAATATACTCATTTGTTTTTTTTTCATGCTTTACAACTTAGACAAAAATCATCGAAATCGGTGAGTTCGAGTTGTGATACCTTCCTTGTAAGTAAAATTTAAAATGCGCTTGCTTCGATGTTGCTATGAGAACTTAATTGATATATTAATGTGCCCCTAAATGTAATCGTTTTCAAATTGAACAACATCTTTAGAGCAATAACTTGCTGTAACTTTTTCGGGAAGAAATTTTTTAAGTTCCAAAAGTCGCGATCTGATGCCACGTCACACATATACTGATGCCTGGACAGAAAAAAAAGTACCCCTCTCAGTTCGGTTGTTGGTTACTGCATCAGGTCTATTAACAGTAACATTTTAAGTTTAGGTGCAATAGAATCTGATTTAAAATATACAGTCTTCAAAGTTTTTTAAAAATCTAACAATTTTTGGATGTTCTTAAAATGCGTCAGTTTGAAGACATGACAACTGTTTATTGTGTGTGTTATTAATTACTTTGAACTATCAGATTTATCTTAATAATTCTTTAATATTTTGTTTATGATTCGATAGAAAGTTGTCGAACATAATATCACTGCTGTTAACAATTTTGTATGTAATCGAAAGAGCTCGATTCCAGAAATATTTTAATGAAAGTAAAATTCCAAATGTTTGGAATACTCTATAAAGCAAATTTTTGAATAACTGATGTACCTCTCGAATTTAAAAAATAATTGCAGTATTTTGCAACAACCGAACTAAAACATTTAAATGATTTTGGCAGATTTTAGTCAATTGGCAGGGTGAATTGAGCAATAACCAGAAATAGGTACACTAAATTTGCTGATGAACATCGATCGTTTCGAAATTTAACATCAATGATATGAAATAATATTGTTTACGTTCCCTATATGATATGCTACATAGTTGACGTTTTAAAGACTACTAGTGAACATTCAGTGCTTGAAACAAGTTAGTAAAGGTGTTTGGTAATTAGTATTTCCCTACAAAAAAGCAGAAAAACAAAAGACATGTTTTTGAAAGAAATCGGGCATTAAAGTAATAATGGACTGCCTAAGTCCTGACGTCACGTGGCATTTAATCTTTCCAAACAAATCGATATTAGCAGGTAAACCCATATAACGGATTTCCTGTTTATTGTTAATTTCGGTGCAAATAAAGAGTTCTTCAATTTTGAGAGATTTATTCACAAAATATTGTCAAAAGGTAATTTTTTTGTTGTAATCAAATTGGTTGTATTCTTTAGAGTAATTATCAATTGTTCAAAGTGAAAAAAAGTGTAACTGATAACTTCATGTTCTTTTGAATATGCATTTACTTGTCATTGGATCGAAGTGATCATGATTACTTCAAGTGATAGAACTGAAAGTGATAATTACTCAAAAGAATATACCTTAGGTTTAAAAAGAGGGCAATTCTTTTGAGTCATTATCACTTTCACTTCTATCATATGAAGTAAGCATGATCACTTCAACCCAACGACAAGTAAATGCATATTCAAAAGAACATGAAGTTATCAGTTAAACTTTTTTCACTTTAATCAGTTGATAATTACTCTAAAGAATATAGACAAGGTTAAAAGGCGTCTGTTGCCAGACTTAGGTAATCCATTGTCACCACAATGGTTACTTTAGTATCGTAATTTAAATATATTGCTTGGAGATGAAAAATGAAAAATAAGACTATAGTGACATTTTTAAATCGAAGGAACAAGTATTTATTATTACTTTTAAGCGATACTAGTTTCGTGACAAGCTTTGATTTATTTTAAAAACATGATTTATAGTTGTCTTTTCTGCGTTTTCGTTCTACGGCATCCTAACTATATATGGCACTTCTTTTTTAAATTATAGTCCTATCACAATGAAGCATTCAAAACTTTTTTCCGAGAGTCAATTTTTTTCTAAAGGTCAGGTTTAAGTTCTGTGGAACCTTGTTACGTATATCACTATTTAAACAGGACGAATATTTCGGCAAAATATTTTATAACACCCTCGAAAGAAATAATAAAGATTTTTTGGTGTGATGATGTTACTTCCTAAAATCAAAATGCTTGGTTGTTCAAGTGATGAATCGACTCTATATCAATTCATCCTTTAGAGAATTAAAATTGTTTTCATTCAATTCTGGCGATAAGATTTTAAAATATATATTTAATCTAAAATTGAGATTTTATATTAACTTTTAAGTGCATTTAAGCAACTCTTAGAATTTTCAGCACGTAATAACCTCATAAATATAAATATTTTGACGATGGTGCACTTCGGTGGCCAGGTTATTCCACGTCTGATTACTAAAGTGAACCCTCGCCTGGCTCGGCTAGTACTTGGATGGATGGGTGACTTCTTGGGAAGACCACTTTAAATGGTAGATACAAACGCTAAATTGTCTCCATTACCGATGCGACCTCCAAATCATTTTTATTTATTTATAAATGTTCTCATAATTTCAAATCCTAAAAATACATTTTTTTTTTTAAATTTAATGCTACCTAAAAATCTTGCCCCCCCCCCCCAAAAAAAAAAAATTATCAGACCAGCGAGGCAGATTCACTGTATTCTTTTGTATTTTTGATCGCTCAATCTGAATGTGAAGTCGAAAAAAATTATACAACCCCAAAATATACAGGATATTAAACAGGGAGGAGTGTTTACCCCCTAGGGAAGTAGAATTTAATAAAAACTGTTGGGATCCTAAGCCTAACTCTGATTACTACGCAAACATAATCAATCACTGTGTCCGAAAAAATAGAAATACTTTTACATCAATGTTTTTTTTCTTATTTTTTCTGTGTCATCGAAGATACAGGATGGTTTTTGGCAGCACTGTAAGGGTGGTTTTCAGAAATTAAACCAAAACTACTGCAGACTTCGCCTTTCCACCTTTGGAGTTTCGAGCTTTTTCAAAAGTCAGTGCAGCTTTTTTCCTGTTAAATCGTAAATGGGGGTAGTTTTTTCCCATTCTGAGGGTACGCTGCAGGACATTGATGGTACGTGAGACTGTAGATCTATTTGAAAGTACTTCGCAATTTCAGCCAATCGTGACATCCAGGAAAATTAGAATTCTGCTAGATTTAAGGTTTTTTTTTGTTTCCCCAGATCGTTTAAGCTTAGGGGTAGTTTATTTCAACTGTATATGGGTAGTTTGTCTCAACTGTATAGGAGTAGTTTGTAAGTATTATGTCGGACTCAGTGCAGTTTCTTATCACTAACAAAACTCAGACGTTTCGAGCTTTTGCAGCAGTCATTGCTATTTTGGTAGTTATCAACCCCTTCTTGGGGGTGTATAGCAAATTCAGTATATGGACGCTGCTGTTTAACCTTAATTTAACATATAATACACTTTGTATAGTTTGATTTATTAAGATGGAGCAACTATTCTTATAGCTTAGTCTCATTTTCACTCCATTTCAAGGGTGTTTTTAACTCTAGCTAATGATTTTGGGAGTTATACGATTTTTCGACCTCAGATTGTTGTGTAATCTATTGTAATTGAAAGTAAAAATATTTCAAAATAAGCGCTGTTTTAATAAATCTTAAAATAACATTTTCACACCAAAAATTCAACGACACTGATTCTAACTGAGAAAACACCTCATTTTTTAAGACTTCAAACTTTCTAAAGGTACCTACGAGAACTCAACATAACCAACAGGGTAAAAATCTCGTCTAACTAATCATGCAGAGCAGGCGCAGCACTATAGCGGCCACTAAAGAGGTTAGTGTGTGGAAGGAGCCTCCCTGTACCATTTGGAGCCCCCCTCGGTTGCACATATCCTCCTCACAGAAGCACATGTGACCCATCCCGCTACTTTCCATCATGCACACATGGTCCACCATAAATAAGTTTATTTGGAGCTGAGAGGTGCAGGTGCGACGGACTACTTCGTAGGCTGGAATAGAAAAAATACATTTTTTTGTTAAGCTTTTATTTATTTAAAGGCTAAGTTAAGTGAATCTGATAAAATTGGGAATCCTGCTAGGGGCGGAGCATATACTTCTTAACTTTCAACAAAATTAGTATCTGATTCGAGTGTTTGGCTAGGTTTAAAATCAATGAATACTGTTAATCCCCTACTACATAAGCTCTGTAGACTTTTTTGATAAAAAGAATTTAACACGAAGGTATTCAATACCCAAGAGCAACGTTTCCCAAGGGGTGGTTTGCAAAACCTAGGGGTTCGCGAGCTTTGTGAAGGGAGTTCGGAAAAAAATGTTGTAATGGTGGAATTTTAAATTAAACATCGCAACGGCCAACAATCTGTTACGCGACGAGTCGCTAAGCCACTGGCGATGTGAGTTTTTTCTTAAATGAGCCGGCAACTTCAACTTTTGCGAACCAAGACGGTTCGCGAGAAGAAAAGGGTTGAGAGCAGCTGCTCTATACACACCTAAACGTATTTTAGATCCTTGCTTATTAAAAGCTAGCTTATATACTTACGAGATTTGGCATTTCTGACCATTTTCACACAGCATCCGTTGCAGGTCATCAAAGGCGGTTGATCTTTTGGAAGAGCAGTGTAGTTGAATGGGTCCTTACAACGCATGTCTGACCAACTGTCGCACTCGTAACAATATATCTGGCGGGCTAGAAAAAAGTGTGTCAGTCTTTCACATAAAACAATTTTGTTTAAACATTAAACACAACATGAAGTTGCGACGTTACCAAACTTAAAACGTAATATTTTTTTAATTTGTTTTTTTTTGTTTAAATATATTAGAAGGATATGTTCATACTGTTCTGATGACTATTAAACCACAATCATACATAACCAAATAAAAAAATTTAGGTAGCTGTTGGGACGTCTTGATTGTGACATAAAAGAAAGATGATTCAATGATTTGCGCAACCAAGGGATATAATTAGAGTATCTATATCAGTACTTTCATTTAATATTCACCATGTCTATTTAAAAATGTTGGACTTTTTAAATGTTATTCAAATCCTAAATTAAGCATAGAGGGATAAACTAACCCTAAAACCAAATTTGAATAAATTTGAATTGCTCTTGATCATGTAGTTAATATGCAAGGTTAAAACTGGTGCAATTTTACAAGAATTCCATGTGAATAAGTCAACGAGAGGCATCCTTCCTATTTGTCAAATCGATATTTTGATTATGTGGCAGTGTGATGTTAGAGATGTCAACTTTAGGCCTCCACACTGACCTTGCTTTGAACTGCAGGAGCAATAATGGATAGGATATGGAGTATAAGGAGTGACAATTAGGGGGAATAGTGCCGACAGGTTTTCCCATATTTAGGGGAAAGGTTGCAACCAAGGCTCGCATAGGTAGAGTTGCTTACCTGACGCAGATCTGTCCTCCACTGGAATTGTGAGGGAATGCCTACACATAAAATTAAAAACTATCGAAACTATTTATTTAGAGACGGGAATTAAAGCAAAACTTACCGACAAAACAGAACATGCTTATAATTGCTCAGAAAGCACAATTTATAACAACAAAGAAATGTCTTAATAGTGGGTAGTGAAGTTGTCGAGTTTTAAAGATGTTCAATAGCAGGCTATTTAAGTGGTACTATCTGGCGAAACAAACACCTAACTTTTGAAACAAAATCTAGAATATAGAAAACTTATATAGCCGAGATTATACCAGATAGCTTCAAGACCAAACGAGCTCTAGCAATAACAGAGATGAAGGTATTGCGAAAAATTGTTCGACAAAGATGTGAAAACATTGAAATAATAAGTGAAGTGGAGAACATTATAGAGCGGGCGAATAAAAGAAAGAAGGAACGCAACAATCAAATCCAAGAAATGGCCCCCAAACAGAATAGTCAAAATAACTAGAGACAATTTCCTGCAAGAAAGAGAAATATTAAACGCCCTAGAAGATAATGGAGTGATAATCTTGACGTGGACTTAATAAACGAGCAGGCTAGATGTAGAATAGGCTGTCTAGCTTTGGCAGAAGAAGTAATACCATATTTAAAAGAATTACTAAAAAATCGCATAAGATCGCATTGTTGTCTATAAAGTTACTCCTAGTCCTCCAGATGTAGGCTAACAATTTCACTCCATTCATTTCTAATGTTTCCAAAGTTAAAGAAAGGCTGATATTTAGAATTTTAGCAAAAAAAGCCGTGTCCGTAATCTATGCTCCAAAATACATTTACTTAAAAAAAAAGGTTAATTTTGGCGTAGAATATTATAACCATAGAAACTGATTCCCATTGTATTAACTTGTGGTTGGTATGAGAGAGACGCAAATATTTAAGGCTAAACCCCTGGCGTGAAGGATTAGTTTTCGGTACGTCTGCGAGACACTTAGCCCTGTCTATTCAGAGAGAGAAACACTATATCTTTAGTGTTTGCGTCTCTCTCATACCAAGCACAATTCTGTACACTGGGACTCGCGGTCTATTTTTTATGTAGGTGACTGCCGCAACTGCTACATATATATTGTTTCTAAAAATATAGTCACATAATTATGTTAATGTTATCCAACAAGGCCTAATGAAGAACGCACTCCTATGGTGTGATAGTAATTCTTGTTGGCGTTCATTCATCATGGCACCGGTCGGGTCACAGAAATTCTGGCAACTTGAAAATTACTCATTATTTTAGTTATATTATACTGATACTTTAACGCCTCGTAATCTTCACTAGAATATCCAACCTCCTGTAAATGTAAAGATTAAATTACATCTATCATATAGTATTTCTACTACGTCACTTATCAATTTTTGAAACTATTACAGTATTGATGCTTAGTGGTGTTTCAATTACTATTTCTTATTAGAAACACTGGAGGTCACCTCAAGATCTGAGGTGTTTAGATTAATTTGTTAATTAAGTTCGTTTCATGCTAAAGTAGTTCAGTGTTTTCGGTCTCTTCAGTGGAATTCAACTGCCTAAGTCACAAAATGACAAGCAATAAAAACAGACTAGGTGCGACGCGTCCTATGCGAAAGCAAACAATTGTTTTTGATTTATCTCAGTTTCAATGACTGCAACAGTTACTATTGGAATGACTTCCTGCGAGCTAGGGCATAGCTATTTTGTAATTTTGCCCCTTGTATTAAACATATTCTTATATAACCTAGTAAAGGAGTTACGTTAAAAAATATCCATATCCAGAATCTGAAAAATTTTATCAATGTATTGTTATGTATGTATATTAAAGTAAATTTTTATATTACCATTTATTTTCTCACGAGTTATCACTTTATTTAAGATAATATTAACGATTATATTAAATTTTTTGTGTTTTCTAAATTTGATTTTCGAATTAATACTGACCATATCAGTAAAACTTACCATTTTCACAGGTATATCCGTACTAGCTAGAATGATTAATGTACTAATGAGGCTCTGCTTATGCAGTAGCGGGGACAAATGCAAAACGAAAGTAAAATATATCGCGGGAGACCGTGACACTTCTTGTCTTATACATATCCCGCAATAAGGTACGTTTATAAGGTAGTGAAACTGTGAGAAAAGCTATAGCAGGATAAGATGGTCAAATCTGTCCCCAAGCGATTCACCACGGCCAGTACCGCGTTTGATAAGCAATGTCAAAAGATGCCTCTGTGCAAATTTTCAGCCCTCCATAGGCCCTATAACGTTCTAAAAAGGTTATGTTCACTTTTTACTACTTTTTTTTACAGTCGCAATTTTGCCTCAAAAAATCTTTCAAAAAACACAGAGGTGTATTTTCTGGTTGCAAACAACCATGATTTTTTTCAGATTTTTCGAGGGTTATATCGAGCCCAAGAAATTTTTTTTAGGTTAGGTCCTAAATTTTTGCCCAACTTCAGAATAATGATTTTTGTGTATTTTTTTTCGTTCTTTCAAAAGCCGCTCATGAAATAACGATTCTTTTTGGGTGGAATACCCTCAAAAATTCAAAAGATCTTTTGTTCTTTGTAATTTTCGTCAATTATTTGGGACATAACCTCAAATGCAAATAACTAAATAGATGTCAATATACTTAGTTATGCTTTAGAACCTATTTCCAACGGAAAACAGTAGAGATTTACGTCACCGAGAATGGCAATATATGTGAAAAAAGGTCTTACAGCTTCCGCACACTACTTCGATGCGATATAAAAATGGGGATATCATATGATTTCGCACTATACCCTATGAACATACGAAATAAGGAGCTTTGTAGTGCATATCTTTTATTTTTTTATGAAGACTTATTAAAAATTGTTCTTACATCTATAACTAATTGTTTATTAATTGTAATAATGTTTAAGTAATTGTTTATTAATTGTAAATTGTTTTATATTTTTCTCCTAATCGCAAAGATGTCAGTTTGATTTTGAAGAGATTTAATATAATTATCACTAAGATATTCCTGAAAAATATTGGCCCCATGACTGGTTTTCTTTGTAGGATTGCATGTTTTTTAAACCATCGCTTTGGAAAGCGTTTATATAGCGATAAATATGAAGATGGATTGTAAAATGTAATCATAGAAAGAATGTTAAAGTGCAATATAGAGGAAAATACCTTAGTAAAAGAAGCTGAGTCTTCAAGGTGGTCTAAAAGAACAATCAAATTAACATCTCAAGAAATCAGTGATTTTCGAGAAGTAACTAAAGAGACCATAAGATATTTTTTTCAGTTAGGTTAAGTCGTATGTTATTTGGCTGAGTTAATGGATGATTCTAATAATATGAATTTGGAGTACATTAAAATGAAACCTTACATTATTAAGGTTTTAATAAGGTCCAGACATAAATAAAAATAACCTACAAATCTTTCATTGAGTATTCACCTGATTCTATTGGCTAGAGTGATATTTTACGTCTGTGCTGATGGACTAAGGACTGTCAGCTCCTGATCCTATATTTCTACCACGGATATTGATCCAGTAATCGAGGAAGATAGTGACGAAGTGACGAAGATACATAATCACTTTCTTATTTTGTTAAAAAAAATAGATTTTCGTTCATTATATATAGTTATTGTAATTTCTGTTGAAGATATTCAATATTTCTACATAAAGTTTCCCTATAACTGAAGCATTTTAAGGCCCCTTACAATTCTCGGTGAAGTAAATCTCGGTTCTCAAAGACTGTTTTTCCCTTCGATCATACCCTAGATCTAAACAACAATAGATTTATTTGAAGACTGTTTATGGTCGGTGGGGGAGACGCTTTTTTGATGTTTGACAGACATAAACATATTTACTTATCTTTCAGTTTAAATGCTTGTCGTGACTTTTTTCGGTGTTTTTAAGTGTTACAAATTACTATAAATGTGAAGTTTACAATTAATATTAACAAAAAGAGGATTTGAAAGTTTATTTTTATCGGTAAATATTGTTAGATATTGTTTACATATTGAAAATAACAATAATAATAATTTAGGCAACCATATATTTATACTTTGTTTTTAGAATTGACGTACGGATGATACTCGTTTAAATAATGCAATTAGAAAAGGATAGCTTAAAATCGGTATGTCTGTACCAAGAAATTAAAGATCTACGGTTTATCAACACTTTTTCAAATATAAATAAAAATTTTATTACGTTATTCAGCGTTCAAACGACCGGGACCTAGTTCTGATTTTATGGTACTTCTACAGGAGTATGTTCGAAGGTTTTTCCTTAGAAATGAGTCCTAGAGCATAACTAAGTGTATTGACATCTATTTAGCTATTTGTATTTGAGTTTATGTCCCAAGTAAATAACCGTAGAAAATGACAAAAAACGGTTTTTTTCAATTTTTGAGGATGATCCACCAAAAAATTCGTTATTCTGAGTGGCATTCGAAAGAACAAAAAAATACCCAAAAAATATTATTCGACCCTAACCTAAAAAATGTTGAAAAATTTAAAAAAAATTTCCTGGACTCAACTTTTACTGGAAAAATCTGAAAAAAATCATGATTGTTTACAACCAAAAAATACATCTTTGTGAATTTTTCAGATTGTTTGGTGCAAAATTGCGCCCGTAAAAAAATAAAGTCTAAAAAAGTGAACATAACCTCTTCAGATAGTTCTAGAGTCTATAGGGGGCTGAAAATTTGCACAGTGGCATCTTTTAACATTGTTCATAGAATGCCCTACTGGTCATAGTGAATCGCTTGGGGGAAGATTTAACCTTATCTTTGATCTTATCCCGCTATAGCCTTTCTGTCATATTGAACGAATTAAAAATGTTTCGCATCCTTATGAACGTACATTATTCTATTCTACTCCCGCGTATTGCCTTCTGCTATCACTTTCACAGCGTTACATTAGTTTATGAAATTTTTTTATTAATTATTAAATTTAATATTATTAAAATTATCTTGAGTAAAATGTGCAAATCGTGCAAAATATATTTGTATAAAAATTTTATGGTAAACTTTTAATATGCGTTAATTAATTAATTGTTTTTAAGTTTGGCAATTATTACAAGAAACATGCATACATATTTGCTCCAGTCGAATTAGGTCCAAAAGCAGCCTCGAACTCGTAGCGAGAGGTAGCTTCACTTTCTGGAAAAATTACTCCGAGATGATGATTTTGACTTATGGACTATTCTGAAACGGTGAGCTAGAAGCGTGGAAAATTATTTACTGAAAAAATCTTAAAGATCGATTATTTTCTTACCCTTTTTTTCCACTATTTCTTCGTTAATATTGATCCTAAATTAAAATAGTATAGGACTTGGACTTACCCCCATCAAGCTTCAAAACTGCGTTGGATTTTTTGACTGGACAATTAAGAAAGCCTAGCGAATTTTTTGAAAACCACTCTCTTTTTTTCCTTGCAAAGAAATTGAACAACTTTGCAATTAGAGTAGCAGGCGGCATCAGTCGCCTTAAAACTGAAACTGAATGTTCAAAATCGCGCTGCGCTGTAAAAAGTTCATTATCTCGGATTCTATTCAACGTGCAGCTTGTGACGCATAGGAGTCAATTACACAGCCCCACAAATTTTTTTTTTTCAGACCAGCGCAGCAGATCCATATATATATATATATATATATATATATATATATATATATATATATATATATATATATGTATATATATATATATATATATATATATATATATATATATATATAGATATAGATATAGATAGATAGAGTCTTATGTATTTTTGGTCATTGAAGCCGAATCCGAGATCGAAAAAATCATACATTCCCAAAATTATTATCTAGAGCCAAAAACATCCTTGGAATAGGGTGTTCCATCTTAATAAATCAAACTATACTAAATTTTAAAGTGTATTATGTTGTAAATTAATATTAAACAGCAGCGTTCATATATTGAATTTGTAATATACACCCAAAAAGGGGTAATAACTACCCCTCATATATTGGAACCAAAATAGCAATGGCTGCTGAAAAAACTCGAAACGCCTGAGTTTTGTTAGTGGTAAAAAACTGCACTGGGTCTGATGTTATACTTATAAACTACCCCTATACAGTTGAGATAAACTACCCCTAACCTTAAAGGACAGGGAGAAACAAGAAAAAACCTTAAATCTAACAGGATACTAATTTTCATGGATGTCATGATTGGCTGAAATTGCGTAATACTTTCAAATAGATCTCGAATCTCACATACCATCAAGGTCTTAGAGTGTGAACCCTAAGAAGGGGGAAAAACTACCCCATGTAAGATTTAATAGGAAAAAGCTGCTCTCTGGGGGATAAATGATATATTCGTTACTGAATTAAAGAACAAAATTAACAAGTGCAGAATAAACTAATTACTGGAAGTGTGGAGGCAGGATATCAAGTATACTCTATATACACGGATTTGACTAAAGCCTTTGATAGTGTTTGCTACAAGTTGCTGGTATACAAGCTCGAGTGTCTCGGTTTGTGTATTCAGATTTAAAATGGATAGCCCCATATGTCTCTTCGCGTACGCAGTGTGTTAAATTGTGTGGTGAAATATCAAGGGAGATCCTCGTATTATCTGGAGTCCCTCCGGAGTCTCATTTAGGTCCAATTTTACTTTAAGTGTTTATTAATGATATTATAAATGTTTTTAAATTTTGTCATATTCTTTTGAATGCTAATGATTTAAAACTATTTGCAATTATTTCCTCGTTAGATGATTGTGTTTACATGGTGTGATAATAATTTTTTAACTCTTAATGTAAACAAATGTAAAGTTATGAGATTTTTAAAAATTTTTCGTCTGTGATAAATTCTTATCATATAAATGATTTCAATTTGAAATGTGTGCCATTTTTTAATGATCTCGGGGTTATCTTCGATAAAGAATTAAATTTTAATATACGTATTGACAATATTGTACTAAAGAGCTTAAACATGTTGGGTTTTATAAAGACAAACTGTAGATATATCGAACACACAGGGGCTCTCTAAACACTTTTTAACAGTTTGGTGTGTAATATCTTGGAGTATGCCTGTGCCATTTGGGCACCTATATACCAGTGTCGCATAGATAGGCTTGGGAGAGTACAGTCAAAATTTGTAAAATTCTTTCTATATAAACACCGATTTCCGTATAAGAATTTATCGCACGAAATTCCTTTATTATTGGTAACTCTCCCAAGTTTAGACATGCGTAGAAGCAAAACATTATTTAATCTTTTTGTACCAGCTGGTTAATAGTTTGATTAATTGTGATGAACTTTTTGACCAGCTTAATTTTAGAGTACCCAGTAAACATACTCGACAAAGTCAGTTATTTGCTGTAACAGTACAACGAACAAATTATGGTTCAAGAGCTTTTGTCGATTGCGTAACCAACATTTTTGACTTTTTAAATATAGATATTTTTTATGTAAGTTTTCATCAATTGAAAAGAATTACTGGGTAGCCGTTAATCTGTATTAACAATGTTATTTTTGTATTTAGTTTGTAGGATTTATGTACTCTTTGGAAATTGTTCTGTGATCTACATATAAATAATAAATATTGTAATAAATGACGATAATTTAATAATATATATCCTAAGGCGGGCATCTACCCATCCTTCAGTCACCAAGTGAAAAACGCACTACTAGTGTACTGAATATATATATATATATATATATATATATATATATATATATATATATATATATAATATATATATATATATATATATATATATATATATATATATATATATATATATATATAATAAACCACCAAGGACTTGCATTTTATATTCGGGGACATGATGAACAAAAAATTAAAGGACTTTGTTTTTGCTTTTAAGGAGATATATAAATTTTTGATGTTATTAAGGGAATATATTGTGTCTAAATTATATTGTTGTAGATTTGACCAAGGTTGTTTATGTCAGTTCTGTCATTTATTGTAGGTGTTTCCTTTATTATTAATTTATGATAATTTTTGTCCCTATCGACTATTTTCGAATTTTCAAAGTTAAAAGAATAGGTTTCATTCTTTTCATGTTTTTTCAATGCTGTAGTAGGATTTTTGGTATATTTATGTCCATTTAGTCGATTTTTTAGTAACTGGCTTGTTATTCCTATATATTTTTTTCGGAAGTTTGCACACGGAACTGAATATACAATATTGGAAGTTTTCATAGGTTTTGTTTTGCTTTTCAATTTGGTAAAGATTGAGTTTAATTGGTTGTAACTTTTGTGGCATGCAACAGTATTGTGTTTTTTTTAAATGTATTTAAATTTTTCTAAAAGATCTGTTGTATAAGGTAATGCTATGTATTGTTTTTGTGTTTCCTGTTGTCAATCATCCTTGTTTATGGTTTTTAGGTTGTTATAGTGTTTGTCTGTTCTTTTTTTAATAATTTCTTCGATATCTTTGATATTAAAATTGTTTTGTGTAAGCGTTTCTTTAACTTTCCTTAGAGTCGAGGCTCTGTCAACCAAGTTCACTTTTACACTTCTTCTTCGGTTTTCTGAATGGTTTGAAAAGTTGTTCAGATATCTTCCCGACCAGGTTGGTTTGGTATACTACTGCGTTTGAATTTTATCATTTTTACATGTTACAGTCATATCTACGAAGTTTATTTTTTCGCTTACCTCAGATTCTGATGTAAATTTTAATTTGTTATGGAAATTATTAAATTGTTGTACTACGTAAATTATTTTGTCATGAGGAATTGCCATTAAACAATCATCAACAAAACGTTTAAAGAAAATTAAGTCTAAATTTAGATTTTGAATGACTCTTTCCTTCAAATATTCCATGACTAGCTGGCGATCGAGGATGAGATAGGTGAACCCATTGCACAACCATCAACTTGTCTGTAAAATTTATTGTCATACTGAAAGTAATTTGTTGATAATATCAAACTTACAGCTTCTATAAAACTATTCTTGGACAAAGTTCTGTAGTTTTTTACCTCTTCACATTTTTCATATAATGTAATTTTAATCAGCTCGTTTGGAATATTTGTGTATAGTGATACTACGTCTAGGGAGACAAGTTTGTAATTTTCTGGGACACTTACGGTATGTATGAAATTTTGAAACAAAAGGAATCTTTAATATAAAAGTTATTTGTTCCTGTAATGTTTGAGATAGAGCTTGAGAGATATTTTGACAATTTATAAAAAGGTGAAACTTCAAATGTTGTATATTCAGTTCCGAGTGTAAACTGCCCAAAAAAATATATAGGAATGATAAGCCAATTATTAAAAAATCTACTAAATGGACATAAATATATCAAAAATGCTATTACAGCATTGCCAAAACATGGAAAAAATAAAAAGCAATGTTTGAACATTGAAGATACGAAAATAGTCAATAGAGACAAAAATTATAATAAATTAATAATAAAGGAAATGATAACCATCAAGAAGGAACCACATGCAGTAAATGACAGAACTGACATAAACAATCTAAGTCAAATTTACAACAATATGATTTAGACACAGTATATTCCTTCTTACAGTTGATGATTGAGGGCAGAAGGGGAATGGGGAGGAAGAAAATGTCTTGGCTTCGGAACATAAGACAATGGACAGAGTTACGTGATGTACAAACACTGATCCACACCGCCCGAGATAGAGAAGCAATGGAGCATGTGATCGTAAACATCCATTAATGGATATGCATCCGAAGAAGAAGAAGATATTCCTTTAATAACATCAAAATGTATATATCTCCGTAAAAGCAAAAACAAATTCCTTTAATTTTTTTTGTTCATCATGTCTCCGAACACAAAATTCAACTCCTTGGTGTTTTGTCAATTTTAGCAATAGTTTTGACGAAATCGCTCTCTCTCTCTCTCTCTATATATATATATATATATATATATATATATATATATATATATATATATATATATATATATATATATATATATAAAATTTGAAATCCTTTTTCTCGCCATGAGCGATTTCTTAAGAACGGCAGGGAGATTTAAAATACGACAGAAGAAACTGTAAGAAATGGAATTACTTTAATATTATATAGGATTTTATACAGGCAGGAGTTTTTAACCCCTAGGGAAGTAGAATTTAATAAAAACTGTTTAACGTGAGATCCTAAGCCTAACTAGTACTACGCAAATTTAACCAATCATTATGTCCGAAAAAATAGAAATACTTTTAAGTCAATGTTTTTTTCTTATTTTTTCTGTATCATCGAAGATACAGGGTGGTTTTTCGCAACACTGTAAGAGTGGTTTTCAGAAATTAAGCCAAAAGTACTGCAGACTCTCTTAACGTTTACAAACCTCTGGAGTTTCGAGCTTTCACAAAATTAATTCCAACTTTTTCGTCTTAAATCTTAAATGAGGGTAGTTTTTCTTCCTTCTGAGGGTACACAATTTCAGCCAATCATGACATCCATGAAAATTAGAATCCTGTTAGATTTAAGGTTTTTTCTTGTTTCTCTGTGTTCTTTAAGCTTAGAGGTAGTTTATCTCAACTATATAGGGATAGTTTATAAGTATTACATCGAACCCAGTGCATTTTCTTATCACTAACAAAACTCAGGCGTTTCGAGCAGTCATTGATATTTTGTTTTAAATAGATGAGGGGTAGTTATCACCCCTTGGGGTGTATTACAAATCCAGTATATGGACGTTGCTGTTTAACCTTAATTTAACATATAATACATTTTGTATAGTTTAATTTATTAAGATGGAACAACTATTTTCGTAACTTAATTTCATTTTACTCCCTTTTTAAGGGTGTTTTTGGCTCTAACTAATGATTTCGGGGCTGTACGATTTTTTCGATCTCGGATTTGGATTCAGCGACCAAAAATAGATAAGAACACATGGGTGTGGTTCGCTGGTCTGAAAACTCTTTTTGTGGGACTGTACTATCATTCCTGGTGTTATTCCGGAATAATTTGTCCAGAAAATAAAACCGCCTCCCGCTACGGCGATAGATATCTAATTCGATTGGAATAATTGATATTTAAAAAATTATAAGGTTTGCCATACACGAAACATTAGAGTGAAAGTTTTCTTAGAACTCTAATTTATTGACATAAATCATAGTTCAAGTATCCCTAAAAGAATGGCAATTGTTCAAGATTACATTTCTTAAGACTTTCTTTCACAACACAGACCTTTTTTTATTACTTTTTCAATTATAGCTGAAAAGAATCGTTTCATGTAAGGCACCTTTAATTTTATTCGTATTATTTATATTTAAATTTTAAAACACTTGGTATTGTTTTTTTAAGTAGCGTGCGATAAAAAGAATTTACTAGTTATGAATTTTAGAAAAGTGCAGCTAGTAATATTCCCGGAAAATTTAGCTAAATATTGCACAACATCCACACACATTATTTTTACAGAAAAAAAAATCAGGGATGCAAAAAACAGCAAACTTACTCTGACATTCCGCTTTACAAACGGTAGTAATAGCTAGCAATATTATCACTGAAAAACAAAGCAAAAAAGAAAATTAATGGGAAAATACGCGACTCTTATTTCCATAAACCAAAAACCCTTTTCCAATTTTTTTTTTTTTATTTTGAGATTAGATGTTGAAAATTTTTGTCCCACTCTGTTTTTTTTTTGAATGGCACGTCTCTATAGTCTACATTAACTCATGTTATAGTATGGGCCCCCAGGGGGTTTCCCTGGACGATCTAGATGTTTGAATATACCAAGGTTTTTTCTATGTATTTTGACTAGTTAAAAATATTGAACATGTTTTTCCAAGAAATGGTCAGGAAATTTGTTATTAACAATTTAAATATTAATAACGTTGTAAAATTGTTTCGAATTATGCGATCGACCTCAAACCAATGCCATTTTATTTAAAATTTAAGGCCAAAGACGCTATTTTTT
Organism: Diaprepes abbreviatus; assembly: GCA_034092305.1. NCBI lineage: Eukaryota > Metazoa > Arthropoda > Insecta > Coleoptera > Curculionidae > Diaprepes > Diaprepes abbreviatus. The sequence continues at coordinate 870,134 of JASJET010000131.1, read as the reverse complement.
TCAAAAGTGAAAAAAGGTAATTGGAAGCCGAGATATTGCAAATTTAGTGCAAAATTATAAATTCCTCTTATGTCTCGCTAATGTTAAGGCACGGCATCTCTCATATCTCGGCAACGAAACCATAATGCTCATTTTAAAGGTTTTTTTTATGCACACATCATTTAATATTAGTTAAAGTCATGTGAAACCAATAACTCCTAGATAAAAGGACAAAAAGCTGAAACGAAATTTGTCAAGGTCACGGCCCGATGTCCTTTGATTTTGTAATATCGTAATACTGTCTTGAAACAACTCACATAATATATCTGCAGTTAAGGCTGTTAATAAAAATATTGAATTTCGACTATATCTATATTTTTAAATATATCAATATCGAAATTCGAAATATCGAAAGAAAATCATATATTAATTCTATTTTTTTAAAAAAAGGCAGTTGGAAAATGAGTCTTAATCAAATTATTTTATTAAATAAATCAAAATTACATCATTTTGCCACAAAAATTATATGAAACTTTTCTCAAGTTAACCTTGTTAAAATAGTTTCAAATAATTAAAGACGACATACTATGGCACTTCGCTATCTTTCGCTAATTAAATTTACTGAACTAATTTAAATAAATAGGTGCTTTTCACAATATTAACATCAACTAACATAATCTTTCGTCTTAACTCGGATAACACAGACCGACAAAATTTCGTCGTCCTCAGAACCAGAAACCAGGATTTAGACATTTTAAATCCGAATGTAAAGTCAGAATTGACTTTGTACTTCGGGTCTTTCTCGATATTCTAACCTGAAAATATCAACGCTATTTTTGAGTTTATGTAACAGTTAGGTCAAAGAGCAAGTTGAAAGTTTATCGCTTTTTTCTTTAAAACCTGTTTGGACTTGTATAGATATATTTTTACATCTCTAAAATATGGTAAACTGCCAACCGTCCAGTCTTAAATAGATTCATTCGCTTTTAAGCAAGATGATGTTTTCTCGTCTATATGCTACCTTGGCATATTTTAAGAGGTGCTCTTTCGACTGGTGATATATGTTTTTTCTTACATCTCATGGAAAATTCAATATGGCGGTTCAAAGTTAAGGTTTCTAATCAGACTTTCAAACTCAGGCAAAAATAGCAAGGTCAGAGCAAGGTCGTTAACGAACTCGAAGCGAGATCCAAATTTTAGTCGAAGATCTTCGAGATGTGTGAAAATGAAAATGTAGTCAGAATTTTGAAAAAATTATTTCCAAGATGGCGGACTAAAATGATATGAAATGAAAAATAAGGATAAAAATTTTAAAAATTTGAATTGATTTTCTTATTCAGTGACCTCAAGAACCCCTGACTGCAAAGTTTCAGACACAAATCGGGATTTTCAAAAATTTTCGTCGGCTATATTGAATCCGCCATCTTGGAAATGACAGTTGTAGGATAGTTTTGATAATATTTTAGAGATGAAAAAGGATATCAATATAAGTACAAATAGATTTTGAAGGAGAAGACTATACTTTCATCTACTATGTACAGTAGCGCGATAAAATTAAATTTGCGGAAAACCGTGATTTTTGCACTTTTAGTTTAGACTATAGCGAAAATCCAAAGCAACAATGTGCAAAAAATCTTCGGAAAAGTATAGTCTTGTTTTTATGGTACTGAAATTTGTCGGCCTGTGTGCCCTATCAATGAAAATGAAGGCTGCATACGTCTTGTCGCATGCTGCAGGTTATGTCCCATTTTAAAATAATACGTAGATATATAAAAAGAGTAGAGAAAGGATGGGTTAAATAATTTACGATAATATAGTTTGAATAATTGATGAGAAAAATAGGAAATAATTATTTATTTTAAAAAATAACGACACCGATACCTACATTTTACTATGGACATATTCTAAAAAACTACCCCTACACGATAACCTGCCGTACTGTAAGTTCTAAGCCTGAAAAGTGGCTATAAATTACTGGGTTTTATTAATAAGAAACAATAACAAAGCATTTTTGGCATAGCTTTTGAAAGCTACCCCTCAGGGATATTATTTTTATACGAACAGTATTGTAAGATTAATATTTTTGCAAGTAATTTATGTCAAATACGGTCCTTAACGAGAGTACTGTGTTTCTCAATTTTTTTTAGATATTTGTCTTTGTAAATTATTTTCGACCCTTGACAAGGGTTGGTTTTGGAATTTTTTCGGAATACAAAAAGTTATGCTCATCTTAGGGTTGCCCAAAGATTAATACGATATGAATAGAATTTCCACTGCGTCTTTCCGACTATGCAAAAACAAGTGAATTTCAAGCATATTTTGCGGTCACAGCCATGCAATAGAGGTTATCGCGAGAAAATTTTTTATCAAACTTTAAACCATAAAATTGAAGATTATTTTAATAACTAACTTAAGCGGAGATGCACTGCAATATCCCTGAGATCATGTAGATGAAATAGTTACTGCTTCATATACAGGGTGTCCGGAGAAACGAACCAAACTTCAGGAATGTATTGTATACGAGAAAATAATTTTTAAAAACTCATATGTTCTTATCCAAATCTTATTTGTTTTCAAATTATAGCGTAATTAAAAAAATTAACATAGTTGATCGCTTCTTATCACAGATGTTGTCGGTACTGGTCTTAAGCAATCCGTTTTGTTGTTCTGATATGTGTGACTATCAGTGTATTGTGTTAATGATTTAACGTTTATTTTCGAGTTTGCATGATTAGTGTTATAGAATGTCACACATTTATTCAAATTTAGAATATGCAACGATGTTTGTTGACGTTTTTGTAGTGGGAATGATACAGCGGCCGTTGATGAAATTCGGGTAAAAACGTATTTATTAGAGTTTCCAACAAAGTATGTGAGACTGGAACGTTTCCCAGTGCTAATATAAAATCTGCACTAGCCGCTCAACAGACTTTAGAAGAACTAGAAAATATTATGGATTTAGTTAAAGATTATGCAACAATGAGCTTACAAAGAATTGCTACTCAGTTAGATATTTTCCAAAAAAAAGGGTAACTGACACTCCACGAGTAAGGCCTTTATCCGTACCATGTAGAGTTTGTACAGACCCTATAACCAGAAGATTATATTAGGCGTATGCAATTTTGTCACTGGATAAATAATAATCATCGTGATATCTCGCATATATTGTTTACTGATGAAGCAACATTCCATGTATGGTCCAACGAAAATCTCCACGAACAGTCGAAACTAATTTTCGCCACAATTTTTCGGTAAGTGTAGTGTGAAATGGTCGATGCTTATTTTACTGGCCGTTATATTTTAAAGAATCGTCTCACAGGAGAAAATTATCTAAATTTCTTACAAAATGTCTTAACAGGACTACTAGAAAATGTTCCTTTAAATATCAGAATGCAAATGTATTATTAGCACGATGGAGCTCTTGTACATTTCGCTCGTCAAGTTAAACAGCATTTGGAGGAACGGTTCCAGAGCTTTGAATTGGTCATGGTAGTCCTGTTAGTTGTCCTCCAAGATCTCCAGACCTCACACCACTATTTTTGTTTGTGGGACTTGTTTAATAACGAGGTATACAAAGTAAAAGTCAACGCTCAAAATGCACTAATTCAACGCATTAAAACCATATGAGTTTTTTTTTCAATTATTTTTACATGTACAATACACTCTTAGAGTGTGATCCCTTCCTCCCGACTCACCCTGTATTTTATTCCAGCTAATATTTGATGACCATGAGGATAAATTCTTGAACATTTTTTTACCAAAGAGCATTTCTGACAAATCTCACGTTTACAAATGTCCTTAAATAAGAATTTTTATTATATTTTGATGGCTGCAATACACACTCACCAAAAACAGTTATTAACATTTTACTTGCTGGTATTGCCAATACTTTGATTAAAATTAGGACCAAGTCATAGGGTGTGACTTTAGACTCCAGGCTGACCTGGAACAAGCAAGTGGAAAACATAACCAGAATATCGGAAACAACACTTATGACTGTTAGAAGATTATGTGGGAAAACATGAGGTCTCTAAACGAAAATGGTACATTGGTTATACACCAGTGTTGTGAGACTAACCATCACTTACGCAGCCTTGGTCTGGTGGCCCAAGGTAATGCAGAGAAAAACCATGAAAAAGCTGAGCGGAATACAAAGGGTCGCCTGTTTGTGTATTACTGGGGCTATGAAATCAATCCCCACTTCGGCAATGGAGTGCATTCTATATCTACCTCCGCTACACATAGTGATTCAGGCAGAGGCGAGAATGGGACTCCACCGACTAAATCACTCAACAGTAAAACCACAAAGGACGTTGTCAGGGTACAAAAACAGATGTAAAAAAATCAGGAGCCCCGAGTTGGAAATGGACACAGAGCATATGAACTCGAGCTACCGTTATAATATCCCGTTTGAAGTCACAATAGAGGATCGAATGGCAAGTAAAAGAGAAAAACCGGAAACATTCTCGGGTGCAAGTATCTGGTACACTGACGTTTCAAAAAATAGTGAAGGTACTGGAGCTGGGATATATGGGCTATAACCGAGGAAGGAATTAACCTTTCCCCTTGGAAAATACCCAACAATATTCCAAGCAGACGAGATAAACAGGAGAGCTTACAAAGGGAAGCAAATCCACATTTACTCTGACAGCCAAGCAGCCCTAAAAGCCCTTAACGGCCAAAAGGTATCATCGAGGGTGGTTTGGGAATGTCAGAGTGAGCTGGAAATTCTGGCAAAAGACAACAGAGTTATTTTAAATTGGGTACCAGGACACGAAGGCATACATGGAAATGAAAAAGCTGACCAGCTAGCTAGAGCAGGATCAGCATCTCAATACATTGGTCCAGAACCGGCCTTTTGGGTGCCTTGATGTGCGGCCCGAGAAGCAGTCAAAGGATGGTTCAAAAAAGAACATAAAAACCACTGGATGACGAGACAGGATTTAAACCAGAGCAAGCTATTTATTGGGAATTCTGACCCGAAACTGGCAAGGAAATTACTCCAAATAAGTAAGAATCAATTAATTACTATTACGGGTATAATGACGGGACACATGGCCGTCAAAGTACATCTGAATAGAATGAATCTATATAACGGAACGCTCGGCTGCATATTATGTGGACAAGCCGAGAAAACGGTGAAGCATATCATATGTGACTGTGAGTCACTGGAGAGATTTAGACAACAAACATTCGGGTCAGTAAGTCTGGAACCGGGAGAAATACTCACTCACTCCTTAGCAGGACTGTACAGATTGAGCAAGGGGGCTAGGTTGACAGAGTGGCTGTAATGACTAGGGTGAGCACAATAAGCCTACTCTGGCTGCAGTGCGTCCGGCTTTAGGACGGACTCGGGAATATAAAAAAAAGGCATAGAAGGAATTTATCTGAAAAAACTACAGCAATATATTTTAGACTGAAAAATGTTTTTCAAGTAATTATGTCATAATTTTTCTCGCCCATGTTGTTACCCTTGTTTACATAAATAGGAGTTTAAAATATCCAAATAACGATTCTCTAGAATTCATAAATAAATTTGAAAGTAAAAAATACATAAATCCAATAAAAAATAGACAACAATATGCTGATTATGACCGCCGGGTAATGACGTAACGATTTAGCGCTGGGTCTTTATATCTAGGAGTTGTTGGTGAGACTTTTAATTTTAACTTTTTTCAGTTTTGCAAATACTGTCGTATTACTCATTCAATTTGAAACAAAATGGCGTGGCTTTGTAGCCATTAGCATAACTTTTAACATTTAAAATTATTAATTACAAATTTGCTGATCATTTTTTAAGAAAACAACCTCGATATTCGTAATCAACGGATCAAAATACACCAGAAGAACCTTGGAGTGTTCAAAAATCTTGATTTCCCTCGGCGCTCAAACTATTAGTTGACTAGAATCATGCGGTGTCGATATTTAAAAAAAAAGGGTTTTTGATTTACGAAAGTAAATGAAAGGTATCATATACAGGGTGTTTTTACTTTAATTACAAATTTAATTCTACAAAGAAAACACCCTGTATAATATCCCATGAGTTATTTGTACAATGTCTGAATAAAAATACCATGTAATATTTTTTGTTAAAAAAGTTTTCATTTCTTAGTAATGGTAAAGTAAAATCACCCTGTATGAAGCGAACTAAAAATAAAGTTAAAAGATGTGAATTGAAGCTCCTAAAAACTATTGGTGGGTCACAAAACTTTTTTAATAAAGGAAAGTACAGTGTCGGGTATAAAATATGATGCTACCTCAAAAAATACATATATCTATATAAACGATTTTTTTTTTGTAGTGCTGGTAATTTGTGTTTTACAGGGTACATATTTTTAATTAACGTAACAAAAAACATTAGCAAGGTATTCTTATTTTGAAGTAATAAAATTTATTTACAAAAAATATTTAAAATACTATGCCAATAAAAGTTTACTATTGAGGTTAAAATATATTTATTACAAGCTAATGTTTTGATAGTTTTATTACTTCAGGGCTTTTAATTCAAAGTCGTAATAGTACAGCGATCTGACATTTTGCTAACAGCTCCAAAAGGCCCCGTGGTCGGAAATTTTGCCGGAGCAAATGTTTTTCGGACTCGTCATAGGAAAGGCACTCATGAAGTTTGGCATTTACATGAGTTAGCAAATTGTCAGGTCGCTGTACTGGGGACTATAAATATAGACCGGCAGCTGTCCATAAGGTGAAATGGACTCTTTTTTATTGTCTGCCCTTTGGAGGGCTAAAAAATCTAAGTGAGTTTGTAAAAAGAGTTCATGGGGTCAACCTTGGCAGTCCCTTCGAAAATTTGAAAAAACAATTTTCATTTGCAACAAAACATCTGTTTTTTCCTAACCTCAAATTGTCTGCCATTAAAGTGATTGGGTAGTCACCAAAACTGAATTCACGGAAAAAAATAGCAGACAAGTTGCAATGGTCGAAGTAGTGGAAACGTAGGGGTAGAAATTCTGATTAATTTTCCTCTGCCAATGAACAATATGAAAGGTAGAGTAACAAATTGTATGTAAAATAAAATTTTTATAAAAAAATTGAACCGTCTTCTAAAAGTGCGCTAAAAAGTGAAAATACAGATTAAAAATACTTTATTTGTAATTGCTTTCTTACCATAATTTCTATATATTAGTAGTTATTCATTTCATTTACAAATAATTTGGCGCCGACTTCAAAAAGTTCAATTTCATATAAAAATTTATAGTTATTTTTCACGTTTTAGCGCACTTTTAGAAGTCGGTTCAATTTTTTTATAAAAATTTTATTATGGTTATCCATAAATTATTTAAGCTAAACGCTAAACAAGATTAGTGTACCTCGCAATGACTCCAAGGTAGCAAAAAGTACCCATTTTATCCAAAGTTTTAAATCGCCCTAAAATGAATCACTAAAGATTCTTTGGTTCTTAGAGTTTTCCAAATACCAGTAAAATTGTGTCAAACAAATATTTAGCCTATCACAGTAAATTTCAAATTAATTTTAGATTTGTAATATAGGCCCTAAAACCTTCCAATATCAATGTTTAGAGAACCTCAGATGTAAATTTCTTAGCTCGATATATTTTATATTCATTATTGAGTTTGTATACGCCTCAAGAAACCCACAATATCAATTTTCAATATTTAAAAAACTTGAGATGTAAATTTCTTAGCTCGATATATTTTATACTGCATATTAAGTTTGTATACGCTTCAAGAACCCCACAATATCAATCTTAGACAAAATCGGAATATATAAAATTTTCTGTCCCTCATATTGTATCTTATCAACCTAATAGTTGTAAAAAATTAACTTCATATTCGTAATACACGACCCCGAAGACCCTCTAATACCAAATCTGAAAAAATGGGAATAAGGTAAAATTTTCAACCCACCATATTGTATCCTACATATTGAATTCCAAAAAAACTATTTTAAGTCTTAATATAATCTAAATCCAAACCCTTCAAAGCCCCTTAGTACCAATTTTGGATAAAATCCGGAAATTTAAAATTTCTAGACTTATATTCGCTATTTACATCTTCAAAAACGATTTAGTCCCATCTTTGAACAAAATCGAAAAATGTAAAATTTTTAGTCCGCTATCTGGGATTTGCCGTATTGAATCCTGAAAAAATACCTTTAAATTCATAATTTACATCCTTAAGAACCTCCTATATCAGTTTGGGAGAAAATCGAAAAATGTAAAATATTTAAAACACCATAATGAATCTGCCAGATTGAGTTTTTCAAAAAATATTTTAATCTCATAATTAACCCTAACAAAAATACCCCAATACTGATTTGACAAAATTGATTTTTTTGTTCTCCATATTGGATCCGCCATATTGAATTTTTCAAAAATATTTTGGATCCATTATGTGCGATCCCGAAAACTCCCCCACACCAATTTTGGAGAAAATCAGACAAAATTAAATTTTTTTGTCCGTCATCTTCAATTTTTGAAAAATAATTTCAGATCCCTAGAAATTCCCCCATACCAATTTTGGAGAAAATCAAACAAAATTATTTTTTTTGGCCGCAATATTGTCAGCGCCATCTTGGATATTATTGCACCAATTTCGTCCAAAAAAAATATGGAACCACCGCAGCAACTTCCTGAATATAACTTAAAAACGTAAAGGATTTTTTTGACTTTTTTTTTTGTATATTCACCACTACGTTTCCACCCCTTCGACCATTGCAACTTGTCTGCCATTTTTTTCCGTGAATTCAGTTTGGGTGACCACCACTTTAATGGCAGACAATTTGAGATCAGGGAAAAACAGATTTTTTTTTTGCAAATGAAAATTGTTTTTCCAAATTTTCGAAGGGGCTGCCAGGGTCGACCCCAAGGACTCTTTTCACGAACTCGTTTAGATTTTTAGCCCCCCAAAGGGCAGCAAAAAAAAAGTGTGTATTTCACCTTATGAACAGCTCACGGTCTAATATTTTCGAATGAACACCATGAAAAGCAACAAAAAACTAGAAATGTTCAAAATTATGATTTAAAAATATTATTCTTATTATTTCTCCGAAAAAATCCCATAAACAATTTTAAAAACTCTTAAAGGTATTTCTTGGGAAACAAACAAACTCTTTGTAACAATAATTCTTGGAAAATATTGTTGTTAATTATTCTTTAAAATTATGTAAATTTGTACAATGTAATTACCAGCAGTTAGACGTAGATTGGTTACACAATTCCCAACCTCAAATTATTTAAAATTATGAATTTAATTTGGCTACACAGAAAAAAGAAAGTATCAAACATTATACTACTCAAATTTGACAATGGTATTTAGAGATACATCAAGAGTTAGCCTCATATGAGGTGACTTTGAAATTTATTGTTAGTAGACTTCTAACTACGTAGAAACCTTCAGAATGATAATGGTAATTATGTAGTATCTTAAGCCTTATTTTCTTTTTTGGAGAAAATTTTTTATTTAACAATTAAGATGTGAAAAAACAGTTTTTTTCGAGTTCTAAGAAAAGCTATTAAATTTCAGTAAAAAAGTTACAAAGAAAAGTTGTGGGTATTGAAAATACCTACAAAATAAGCTAAGGCCCATCCGAATCGGATAACTTATTCGATAGTTATTGCAAAAAAACCTACTAAAATGGCTGTTTCTTCAAATGTTTACAAACAAAAGAAAAATATATTGCATTAACTATATACTGCAACTAAAAGAGTCTCTTATTGCATACAACTAGTGTACAAAATTTCAAGTAAAAATATTCAATAATTTTTTGTACAGTGAATTTGTTTATACCTTTTTATGTTTTTTTTATTGTTTACTCTGTGATCTAGAGATCGTACAGTGGTCTGCGGGTACCCAATTGAAAGTTCTAGACATACTAACAATAACAAAAAAGAACGAAATGAATTGTTGATCTTAAATTGTTGAAACAGATAAACAAAGTTGGGGTTCTTTTTTTCGTTATAAATAAATAGAATAACTCTTCGATAATTGTTGATATCGAAATGTCGATAAGTGGACGCGATTGCTAAGATTTTGACGTCCATTTTAAGAAAAAAATTGTGTACGACCACTAGAAGTTGAGATAGAGTTTTTTTTTCAAAAAATCGCTGCGGAGTTGTTTATTAACATTAAGGGATTGTTTAAGTAGGAACTCATACGGAGATAGTTAAACTATTGTATGCAGCAGTTTTCAACTCAATTATTTCAAAATTGTTGATGTAGCAATGTTTTAAAGTTGCACATATTCCGAGAGTCAGAAAGTGAGCAGTGGAGGGGAGCGTTCTTGCAGCCTGCGGCCCGCGGAAAAAAACGTGATTCGGACGCTTCAAATTCGAACAATGGATGATATGTTTATGTAATCAAATTATTGTTAAACATAGCAATAAACAAATTGTTGCACTTTTACTCATTTTATGCATAATTATAATTTTACTGTACTTACGTGCTTTTCAAATTGCAAAAAAATTGTAACAGTGGTCAACACTTATTCTATTAATTAAGAATATTAAAAATTAGATTGATTTTTAATGTACTATTAATATTTATCGGAATATAGCATGAAACAAACAGCAACATTTGTTGATAGCATTATTATTTTTCGAGATGCAGAATAAACTACATTTGCTTACTATATTGTAAGCGATTATCCAATCCAGAATTATTGTAATATTACTTTCAAAGACGATGAAAGTAATAGGGGAGAAAATAATTATGATTATGATAATAATGATGATGATGATAATTATGTCAGTGATTAGAGTGATGATGGTGAGAGTAATAATGATGATGACGATGAGAGTGATAATAATGATGATAATTGTAATGATAATAATGAAACCGATAAGGGTTTCGAAAATGAGTGTCCATCGATGTCTATGAAACGGAGAACGGAATAAACATTTTGTATAGATTTAAGCAAAAGATATGTATGTTAGCAAAAAATTTTGTATGTGAAAAATGTTCGTCCAATAAAATAAACAAAAAAGTTAACATGTGTTTTTCTTGTACAACCAATAATTTGGCGGCAAGTGATAGTCGCAATTTATTTCATTCTATAACTCCATAAATATTAATGGTACATTAAAAATCAATCTGATTTTTAATATTCCTAATTAGTAGTATACTGTTGACCACGAATATTTCTTTCGCAATTTGAAAAGCACGTGCAACAATTTGTTTATTGCTATGTTTAACAATAATTTGGTTACAAAAACATATCATCCATTTTTCATTTCTCATCGAGAAACCACGAATTAAAAGAAAAATAAAGATTATATGATCAATATTCGTCGAGATAATCTAAATTTTTTCGGCGAAATGGATGTGAAGCGTCCGAGTCACGTTTTTTTCCTCGCGCCGCAGGCTGAAAGAACGCCTCCCTCCCTGCTCATTTGCTGACTCTTGAAGTTGCAACTTTAAATAATTGCAACATCAACAATTTTGAAATAAATGAATTGAAAATACAATAGTTTAACCACCTCTCTATGAATTCCTACTTAAATAATCCGTTAATTAAGCGATTTTTTTTAAAAAAAAGCTTCTAGTGGTCGTACAGAATTTGTTTTTTTTTTTCAAAATATGCGCCAAAATCTCACCTATCACGTCCACTTATCGGCATTTCGATATCAACAATTGTCGAAGAGTTATTCTATTTGTTTATAACGAAAAAACCAACCACAACTTGTTTATCTGTTTCAACAATTTAAAATCAACAATTCATTTCGTTCTTTTTAGTAATTTTTAGTATAAGTCTCGAGCTTTCATTTGCGCACCCGCAGATTACTGTACCATCTCTAAATCGCTGAGAATAAACAATAAAAAAAAAATATGCTATTCCATTTTAGCAGATTTATTTGCAATAACTAACAAACAAATTACTCAATTTGGATGAGCTTTAGCTTAGATATTTTCAAAGCGCACAACTTTTTTTTGAAACTTTTTTTACTGAAAAAAATAGCTTTTCCTAGAACTCGAAAAACTATTTTTTCACATCTTAATTGTTAAATAAAAAATTTTCCCCAAAAAAGAAAATGAGACATAACATATTACATAATTACTATTATCATTCTGAAGGTTTCTACGTAATCAGAAGTCTACTAACGATAAATTTTTTCCAGATGCTAATTCCGCTGGCCTGTAACCTCGAACTTGACATATAAAACTGGACTGCTCTTGTATAATACCTCCCTTATACTAAAGATGACTCCCACCATGCTCCGTGCCATTACGTGCAAATAATTGATTTGGCAACAATGAATTCCCTAAGTTTTTATTATATTGGTGAAAGTGTATTTTTGACATTGACTGAATATTTTTCATTTTGACAAGAATCTACCATGAAGTTAATATTCCACTGACATATAAAGCTGAACATCGAAACTGGTATGCTGTTATAATTGATGCCATATTAAACTAGAAATGAATGATTGCATATATTATGAAATTTTATTGAGCATGTTTGGAAATTACAGAAATTTTCCTTAAATGTATTTGTTTTGTCTAAAAATAAAATAATAACCTTTTGTTTGAATATGTTATTAATTTAAAATAAATTTATATTTAATTTCTTACTATTTTAATAAAAAATAAAACATAGTAAGGAAATTGTGTCGTGAAAATCCTTTGTCAAAGTAGTGGGAAGCTGTGATTGATTACCATTTCAAAAATTCAACTTTAGAAAAGGTCAATTCCAGATCCTCAGACAGTTAAGTAAATGGAAAGTTTGACCTAGTGTAAAAATTAAAAGTTGCTAGTAAATCTTTATATATATATATATATATATATATATATATATATATATATATATATATATATATATATATATATATATATATATATATATATATATATATATATATATATAAGGGTGTTTTTTTATAGAGGTATAGAACTTTTAAATGGAATAAAACAAAGATGAATTTTTTAAATTGACATGAAATTTACTTTATTCGAAAGATAACCTTCTGGCATAATTTAAATATGACTTCTGGCATATGACCGCCACGGCTGGCTCGGACGTAGTCTAATCTGGAGGTCCAATTTTCGATGACTTTTTCCAACATTTGTGGCCGTATATCGGCAATAACGCGGCGAATGTTGTCCTACAAGTGATCAATCGTTTCGGGCTTATCGGCGTAGACTAGCGACTTCACATATCCCCACAGAAAATAGTCTAGCGGCGTTAAGTCGCACGATCTTGGAGCCAATTCACGGGTCCGAAATGTGAAACTATGCGGTTATCAAACGTTTCCTTCAATAAATCAATTATGGCACAAGCTGTGTGACATGTTGCGCCGACTTGTTGAAACCACAGCTCCTGCACATCATGGTTGTTCAATTGATGAACGAAAAAGTCAGTAATCATGGCTCTATTGCGGTCACCATTGACTGTAACGTTCTGACCAGCATCGTTTTTAAAGAAGTACGGACCAATGATTCCACCAGCCCATAAAGCACACTAGTCAGTTTTTCTGGATGTAACAGTGTCTCAATATACACTTGAGGATTATCATCACTCCAAATACGGCAGTTTTGTTTATTGACGTATCCATTCAAACAAAAGTGAGCTTCATCGCTAAACAAAATTCGCTTATGAAAATCGGAATCAACGGCAATCTTGTTTTGGGCCCATTCACCGAATCTACGCCTTGCTAGGTGATCGTGTGGCTTCAATTCTTGCACGAGTTGGATTTTGTAAGCATGCAAACCAAGATCTTTCTGCAAAATCTTCCATAAAGTGAATGGACACATATCCAATTCCTGTGCACGATGGCGGATAGACTGATTCGGGTCTTCCTCTACGCTACGCTCTACAGCAGCAATGACTTCTTCTGTACGCACTGTACGACGTCTCTGTGGATGCGTATTATCATTTAGAGTAATCGTGGTGCGAAAACGTTCCATAGTTAATCGAATTAATTGCTCTGATGGACGATTATGTTGACCGTAAAATGGACGTAGTGCGCGATACGTATTTCGAGCAGAACCATGATTTTCAAAATAAATTTGCACAATTTGGAAGCGTTGTTCAGGCGTCAGTCTATTAATGTTGAAATGCCAAACCAAACTAAACATAAATCACTTGACAGCTGACAAAATGGCCGCCAGTTAAAAAAGTGTTGCCAACTTAAAGTTCTATACCTCTATAAAAAACACCCTTTATAAAGAAATAGTTATCGTCGAAACCTGTTCATTCAAGCCAATATAAGAAACTACCGGGGAATTCAATGTTGCCATACAAATCATTGCACCTAATGGCGACCAATAAGGGGGGGGGGGGTCAAAAAATTATTTTCATGAGCTGTCCAGTTTTTATATGTCATGTTCGTGCCTATAACCCTACTATCGAGCGTGCTCTTAACGCGACTCAACTTAAGAAAGTAAACTTTTTCATGAAACTTGAGTTTAAACTGGTAAGTAGAGTTTTGCTGTAACAAATGTATTTTAAATTTTAATAGGAAAAATAAATTCTTATTTATTGGCATAGACCCCTAAACTAAAAAATATTAAGAAAATATGAAAATTTCGGTTTATTGCTTAAAAAAGTTTTGTTTTGCAACTATTTCTAAATCGGATCTAAAAAAAAGTAATAGTATTTTAGATTGTAACTTTCAAAATACTGTATGAAATGGTACAGGGTGTCCAAAATAAGATTTGTGTAGAACTAAATATTCTGGCACCCCGCTTAAAATGAAGTATAGGTGTGTAAACTTTTTTAGTAAAATTTTCTAAGTTTCTATAAGTAACGACTACTGGAAAAAGTATTTTGGGTTTATCTAGCATAAATTGCAAAAAACGTGTTAGGTAGCTTTAAAAGTATGTGTTTTTACTCACGCGCACATTCCCATTGAGTTTTTCCAAAATGTACAAAATATACTGTAATAAAATAGGTTTGTTTTTGAGTTTTATAAAGAAAAAAAAAATAGTTTTTGCTAATGCAGTTCTAGATACTACACTTTATTACAATGAAACTTTATTTTAAAAACGTCTTGATTTTTTAGAATGCGGCATCTTCAGGGACTAAAAATGTTTTCAGTAAGCTATCTATTTAAACAGAAATAATAGGATTAAAATAAAAGTTATAAATATCTTACAAATTGTTATTTCTCAAATTTTTTATAAGTTGTGTTGATGAAAAAAATTATGTTACACTTAACTGTTTCAAAGTAAGATACTCGACTATTAGGGATATATGGACACAAGTATCCATAATTAGAACTAGCCATAGGAATACAATTTTTAAACAGCACGCTCATACTATTGAGATATGAACAGAATTTAGTGTAATAATTTTGTATGTCTATAATTTACTTGAAATTTGCAAGACATTCAACTTTCTAAGGATATTTTAATTAGAAATTAGAAATTAATGAAAATAACGGGGTAACACCTAATTAACATTTCAACTGTTTTTTTTTTTCAAAAAATAAAACGTTTTGAAGAAACGGTTCGTCAACAACAACCAAAAATATAATAAAAAATTTTAATCTATTTTTACGACCGACCAATAGTATGGCAGACATCCATACATAACACTCAATTGACACGAAGTGGATAAGTTGGGTGAGGTTATAACGTAATACTGTCATTTTATCTCTTTCTACCATTCGTGTCGTCCAAATACTTATGTCGATGAAATTTCGGAAAGGTATTGCCTCGGACCTTGTCAGTGGGAGGTAAAGGATTACGTTTAGTCGTTATACTTTTTCAGTGGCGACAGCGTATTCACTGTTGTTATAACTTCACTTTACCCAAAATGGCGCATATCATGGTCCGGACATTTTCTGTTTATTTGACGATCAGTACAGTTACTTTTATATGTGCGTGCGTTCATATAGTGTGAGTCTCATACCTATACAGTTTGTTATGTTGACATCCCAACACATTGAGAAAATAAATAAAAATATCCAGAAATATATTTAAAAAAATGTCACATTCTGAAGATCAATTGTGACATAAAGGACGATTTGCTAAAGAAAAGGTCCTTAACAAACGTAAAAAAGCACTTTTCGCAATGAATGAAGCCAAAAAAAGAAAAAAAGAACTGCGAGTACCGAAAATAACCTATGCAGTGGTCGACGTATCGTCGAATTACAAGAGTTGGGAAAAATCTTAAATGTTTGTGTAGAAAAGTTCTTTCTCTGGAAAATATAATTCATGAGAAACGTATGGGCCTTCAATCAATTTTGAATGTTAATTGTGAATTTTAGTAACATTGAAACAATAGTACCTACTGGTAAAGTTAATTTCACAAAAAGTGAGGCTAAACATTCAAATGTAAACACAAAAACAGTTCTAGGTAAGTATTGATAATAATTTAATCTATACATTGTAAAAAAATTAAATTTTTTATTTTGGAATGGTTGAATTTTTTAATTCCTTAACCTTAATTACATGGATACTCACAAACTAACCTAACTAACTTAGGTTTGAATTATCGTGTGTTAAATGTGACTTTAACAAGGTTGCCAAAATGTGATCACTGTACCCCACTACGCGACAGATGTTTTCAAATTATTTTTATTTAAAAAATCTGTATTTTCTAAACAAAACCGTCAAAAAATTCCGGTTTTTTTCTAAAACAATTCATAATTATTGGATCTGCGTTGCATTAGTTTTTAAAAAATATGGTAAAAACCGGTTTTGAGATATTCCAAAATGTATGGGCATTTTGTTATATGTAGTAACCTCCAGCATGTTAATTATGCATATTTTAATTGTTAATATTTCGTCTCACAGACGATTAAAAAATTTCGTTTTTTTTTTTAATTAAATAAAAGACGCTTTTGTAAACTATATGTTCAAATTCGATCACATTCCTAAGAAAACCCGTTTCAAGAATGAACTACCTTAAACAGAGGCGGCTTGTGACTATGGTCGTGCCAACACGTTGAACAAAATACAGAATAACATTTTCCTTGCTAATAGTAACAGAAAGCAGAATATAACGGGGTTTTATGTTTATCTTACCAAGCATAGTAAAACAGCGCTTCCCCATAAATTCAAGCACAGCACATGAGCAGATCCTGCGTTTTTTATTTTTCGTGTTTAGCATTAGTAATTTTTGGATATTTCGCATAAAAACCGATTTATCTCAAAAACCGCCAGTTTTATCGAAATAAATTAAGAGTATATTTTTTGAAAAGGAATGACAAAAGTATTTTAAAGATTAGTTTTCAGCACTGTAAATGACACCTGTCAAATTAGGCCGAACGAGTGTGGCAGCAAGTCCGTTCCTAACTTCTTTGATGATCTAAAACATCTACTGTAGTATGGGTTAATAAGTCTTTATGGCCTCTATGGAATATTAAAATTTCATTAAATTATACAAGTCAGTTCAAAACTTAGAGCCGGTAAGGTAAATCGGGTACCCCCTTAAAGGCTCTGTATCTTCGTTAAGGGACACTTTGGGAATTCTTTTTCTGTGAAAAAGTAGGGCTATTTTGACCTCCCTTGTATGCTCCCGATAAATAAGGAGGTACTTACCGAACACCCTGTATTTTTAAAAAATCCAAGGTATCGTATATTAAAAAAAAAATATTGAAAATTTTGTATCATAACGTTGAAGGGATTATTGATTCTCACCAATAAATAATACATGTATTGAACAATTTGAAGATGCCGCATACAATATCAAAACGTCGTAACATCACTGATTAGCAATTTTTAAGGTACTAATTTTTCTACCAGGGAGTTTCACTTTTATGCTAATGATTTTCAAATATATTAACAAATTATTCTAGCAAAATTTTGTAAAATGTATGTAAAAATCTTACCTAAAACGGCAAATAGTTCTCTATACATCTTGACACACTTTTAAAACCATCACAGTGTATTCTATTTTACTGTAGATATTTAAATAACAGTTTTATTTACAAGATTTTATATTTTTATGATAGCTTCCTTATTGGATATTAATTTTTTTATTAAAATAAGTATATTTACAGGTATTTTGCGAAAATCGCGGACATATCCGAGACATTTTCACCAGGGATGAAAATAGGTCTGTATTGATTTTCTCGACAACACAGAAGCAATGCGGTAGCGGATAGATCCCGATCGTTTAATTCAGTTTCGTTTACGTTAACGCTATTTGTTTTTAAGGTCGTTTTATTGGCGATGGACGAAGTGGTTATAATGCTTTAAAAATAAATGCTTATGTTATTTATACGAATGAAAATGTCGACTAAATTGGATAATTGTGTTTTATCGCTTAGTTGGTTTACATCATTTATACTTATTTAAGCCAATCTATTGAACTAGTGTGATAATTTAAGATAATATGACCGTAGATAAAGTCAGAGTCTTGCTTTTTTTGGTGTTTGCAAGTTTGTTAAAAACAATAATATTGCATAATTCAATTTTACGTCTATGCGAGAAAGATGTTTATATTTCAGGAACTGGCAACACCAGTGGCGTCCTGTGGGTATTAGAATGGAGGAAGCTAAATGTAACGTATTCAAGAACTAGAGAGAGTAATAAAACTGTCACCGAATCGTTCGATGTACTTGCTCCAGTACCACAGGTAACTGAGGACTTCCATAAATCTAATTGTATTTAATTATATTTAAATATTAAGTTTTTATAAATTTATTGCAACAATAAAATTGTTCATAGTTCAGTTTAATTCAGGGGCGGATCCAGCCTCGCTCTTTGGGGGGGGGCGGTGATATCATAAAAGTGCGAAAGCCGGTTGTCGACGGGGGGGGGGAGACACCAGCAACATTCCCATTTCTAATATAAAAGACAGGATGGGTCGGGTCTATTTTTCTAAATTTCAAGCTCTTGAAGAGTGGAGGGGGGGGGGCGATCATAAGAAAAAACAAGTTGCCGACCGGGGGGAAGATGCGAGCAGCATACACATTCTTAGTATAAGAGGCAGAATCGGGTCTATTTTCCTCAATTCAAAGCACTTGATGGGGGGGGGGAGGGGCTATTGCCAGAAAAACAAGGTTGTCAACGGGGGACGGGGGGGAGTATCAGCAGCATACATATTCCTAATATAAAATGCAGAATCGGTTCTATTTTCCTGAACTCAAAACTCTTGGGAAGGGGAGGGGCGATCGCAAGCATTCACATTCCTATACTATATTCAAGAACTAAAGAGAGTAAGAAAACTGTTACCGAAACCTTCAACGTACCTACTCCAGTGCACAAATAACTGAGGACTGCCGTAAATCTAATTATATTTAATTATATTTAAATATTATAAGCTTTTATAAATTTACTGCAGCAATAAAATTTCTGATAGTTCAATTTAATTTCTGTCAGTGAGCAAAGTACACTTTACAGTGCATCCTTAGTGATTTATCTTGTTTGTATTTGTTTTTATATATTATTTGAGATTAGTGAGATACCTAAAAGATATGGCTTCCACATCTATATTTATTCCAAAATCGTTAAAGCAGGGCATTTTTTCTTCAAGGAAAAACTTATTACGATGAATGTTGATGATGTCTCAAGATAACAATATCTCGATAATAACGTTAAAAGTTCTATTGAGAAGTATTCTAACATGGCAGGAGTTGGAAAATCTACTATGTACCGAATACTGAAGGAGAAAAAAACGACTAGGATTGTTAGTACTCCCAAGCTACATTCGATCACACAAACTGTACTAAAAGGAGTTGGACATATATTTTATTATGAGAAGCAAATCCCAATCGTCGACAAAATTCTAACTAAAATCAATGAAGATCGGGATTTACCTGAAATTAAAAGAACCGAGCTCTAGAAATTGCTCAGAGAACTTGATTTTTGCTGGGAAAAACCAGATAGGAAATCCGTTCTTATAGATAGTCCGGAAAATGTCCGTTGGAGAAGGAAAATCTCTCTCAAGTACAAGGTAGAGTTGCTAGAAATAACACAACTTATAAAATTAGTAATTTAACTGAACTTATTTTTTTTGAATAAAGTTAGTGCAGAAAATTTGGAAAAATCCAGATAATAAAAGAATAAAAGAAAATGGAGAAACTCGATCTCATGATCGGTGAGATAAAGGAACCAATTATATTTAATTTGAGCGAAGATAGCTTCACTGACTTTGATTACAAATTAAATGCGTAATGTTTACCAACGTAAACACAATTTATTATTTAAATTTTCTGTAACATATAAAAATTAATTACATTTGAATCCCTTTTTAGCGTTCAATTTTAATTCTGCAGATGGTTTAAGAAATAAATAAGCTGAAACATCAAATATCCTAAAAATGTTTTTAATTAATAATAAAATGACCGATAGCTTCAACAAAATTTTAATATTATATGGACGAATTGATTTTTTTATGTGTTTAACTTCTTGCATTTTTGATAATGGGTATTTTGTAAGTATTTAAATTATAACTTAGAATTTTTTTGAGAGAAAAAGGCTACGTTTTAGTCTGAATGTACCTAAAACGGTTTCTATGCCAAAATTAAAAATAATAAAAATACTGTAGTAATTTGTGTTAAATATGTCAAAATTATCTATATTTTCTAATGTATGTGAATTATTAAGAAATCATAAGAAAGAAAATAATATAAAAACTTTTTATTTTAAGTTTCTAACCGAAATAATATTCTATGCTATAATACTTAGTGATAAAATAAACCTCTTTCCGACGCCTATTACAAGGATTAAAATCCTTTTTAACACTTCACATCCAAATATCTATTGTTATCCTAACCAAATAGTCCATTATTATAGACCGGTATTTTTGATTATAAAATTTCTAACCAATTCCTATGAAAAATATATGTGTCTAACAGATTTTGCCAAAAACATCGGAATAAAGAACACAGGTAGTTTGCGAAGAAAAAAAAGGTAAAAAATGATTTATTACTCTCTCTAGTTCTTGAATAAACTATAGTATAAGAGGCAAAATCGGGTCTATTTTCCTGAACTCCAAGCTCTTGGGGGGGGCGATCGCCCCCACCGCCCCCCCCCCCTTGGATCCGCGCCTCGTTTAATTTCTGTTTTAAACCAAAGCATTTTTTTTCAACCAAAAACTTATTTCGATTAATGTTGACGATCCCTTATGACATCAATATCGGGATAATAATGTTGAAATGTATTCTAAAATGATAGACGTTGGAAAATCTATTGTTTACCTAATACTGAACGAGAAAAAGCCCATACAGCACTAGACGTCTTATAGACGTCATTTATATATCCAGATTATGTTTGAACGTCTTAAGACATAAATAAGGCGTCTTATAGACGTTGTTTTAAAGACGTCCATAAGACGTCTATATACAACGTCTTTAAGATATCTTTTAAAAGTCTACATACTACATTTTATATGAAAATAAATACAGTTGTGTATAATTTAGTTGATAAAAACTAAAAAGCATTTCCTTCCCTATGAATTTTGTCGCAGTTGGGTAATAAGTTTTCAACGCCGCACAGAGCTCAGCAGAATACAAGTTGAGGTTAAAATTTTTGATTGAACGACAAATTTTTAGTAGCCTCACTACGACCTTGGTTACAGAACTTTTGCATGATCTTTTTTATCAATAGTTTGGTGCTTTTTGTGACAGACTATTTGATATACCGATAACAATGACACACATAAATATGATGCCAGCGAAACTATAACTTTAAAAAACCCGCCTTTTGTTTCTCTCAACTGTAATTTTTCAGTTTTATATTTGTGTTTCGTCATGTCGTTATTCATTTTTAATGTTGTTGGGGTGCCAACTGTGAAAATTTAGCTTTAGAAAGAATTTTATTAAAATAGTTGATTTATCTATGTGCCTTTGAAAATCTTTTTTATTCGTGTTTATGTAATACTTAAGGTAAGATCGAGAATCATATGTACTTAGGAAACACAGTAACGTTATTTATAGGTTGTGTTACAGGAAATTCCCGAATGCTTTACTGCTTATAACTCTATGTTATTAGAAGTATGAAATGAAATTTTCAAAAATATTCTCTGTGCGAAAAAGGCTTGCACAGCTCATCCAGGCCTCATCCTAAATATTACAAGAAATATTACTAATGAAGTGGAAGGCGAAATGTTTGTTTATGGATTGCTCCACTAATGAAACCTGTAAGATTTATTTTGTTCCTGATGATTTTTTTATATTTAAAGAACATAGAATATAGAGTTTTGTTAATTACAAAAAGTAATTTTGTTTAAGGTTTTAGAAATTTCAAAACTGGGAGTAGGGAGCATTTATGACTTTGTAAAGCGAACTTGTAAAATTACCATGTATAGTTAGTACGAAAAGGAAAGAGAAATTATACATATTAACCTTGAAATAGCATAAGTCACGATTCTATAGTAGAGGACAATTATAAAAATTCACAAAAATATCAAAAAATTTACTCCCACAAATGATAAACTTTATCCTATAAAATTAAAATTAGTTTATTATTAGGATCTACAGAGACAACAGGACTGGCAAAAAGTGGAAAGAATAAGGAAATTTCAATCCAAACATGGCTGAAAAGGGCATCAGACCAGATTTGTTATTCGACTAAATAAAAATTCTTGTTTTTAAAACTATTTAAAGATTTGTGTACTTTTTATTTCAATAAACTATTATTTTGTTGATAGTCTACCTTTTAGAGTTATTATATCGAAGGGATAAACTAGGGCTTAAATTTGATAGGTTCACTTATAGTTCGAACAGTAGTAGTTCTGAAAATATTTGCTCTTCTACCTCACTTCTTAAATGTCAAATTAGAATAAGTTTACATTATGCTTAAATTATGTATTTTTTTTTGTATAAAGAGATTATGTTGAACATATTTTTTAAAGCAAATTATGCATGTGGAACTTGTAGTTATTTAAAATGGTAGTGTATAATTTGCTCTTGATTTTTTCTTAATTAAAGCTATTTCTTGGACTTTTGAATAATTACGGTTTGACTTTGTAAACAAGACAAACAAAAAAATTAAAGGGACCCTTTTTAATGTACATAATTATAATGGTGGAATATGTTGTTTTAATGTTGGGAAGGGACGTCCATAAGACGTTGTAAGCAAATGTCTTAAAGACGTTACCTTTTGTAACATAAGACGTCTATATAACGTCTTATGGACGTCATTTGTCTTTAATGGACATCCATAAGACGTCCTGAATGTTTTATGGACATCTTTAAGACCAATTTGTGCTGTTTGGGAGACGACTGATATTTTTAGTGTTCTCAAGCCACATTCTGTCATAGGAAGAACTCCGTTGGAAAAAGACGTGAACACTTCAATAAGAAGAGATGTACATACAGTCTATTATGATCTCAACCGTGGACAAAATTCAAACTAAAATCAATGAAGATCGAGATTTACCTGAAATTTAAAGAATTGAACGCTTGAAATTGCTCAGAAAACTTAGTTTTTGCTTTGACAAACCAGATAGGAAATCTATTCTTGTAGATCGCCCGGAAATTGTCTCATTGGAAGGTTGGTCTACTGGACTTAAGGGGGGGGGGGTTTATTAACTTTTCTGTTCAACAGGACCGGGAATTATCACGAGGATATGAACGGGGACGTCTTCGAAGAGTATTTTTAACAAAAGTTGAATCTCATATCAAAGGGGGTTATTAATATTTGTGGATGATGCCCCGTACCACTCGCATAAAATAGAAAGACTGCCAACACATGCATGGAAAAAAGATGAGATAAAATAATGGCTGCTGTCCATTTGGTTACAATTGACATGCTCAAAAGAGAACTTTTACATATAAAAATGTACATAAAGATAAGTATAATAAATATATAAATATACAATTGATGAAATGGTTGCATCAAAAGAAATATATGTTCTTCGTCTTCCACCGTACCATTGTGAGATGAACACAGCTGGGCTGATATGGGCTCAAGTAAAAGATAAAGTTGCTAGAAATAACACAAGCTACAATATTAGTGATGTAACTGAACTTTTGATAGATTTTTTGAATAAAGTTACTGCGGAAAACTGGAAAAAATGTATGGACCATATGATAAAAGAAGAAAATAAAATGTGGAAACTTGATCACATGATCGATGAGATAGCTGAATCAATTATAATTAATTTGGAAGAAGATAGGTCGACTGACTCTGATTACGAATTAGATACGTAATGTTTACCAGTGTAAACACAATTTATTATTTAAATTTTTGTTGTATTTTATTGTTTCATGTTGTTAACAATTTATATATTTTTATTTTAGTGTGTCTCACTCTTTTATTTTATATTGATTTTAGTCCAATTAGCCGTAATTTTTTTATTACTTTATTATTATATTTGTGTCTTTTTCTTGAGCGTGTAGACTTAACACGTTTGTTTTATTTTTTGAATTTTCATATAATACGTAAATTAAATTAAGATGTCAGTGCAATAGAAATAAAAATAAATAAGTTTAATTTTAACTATAATATACAAAAATTAATTACATTTTAATTCCGTTTTGGTGTTTAATTGCAATTCTGTGGATGGTTTAAAAATAAATAATCCAAAACGTCAAATGTTCTAAGAATCTTTTTAATTAATAAAAAAATGACCTATAGACCCAAAAAATTTTTTAATATTATATGGACGAATTTATTTTTTTATATATGTTTAAATTCTTGTATTTATGATAATGGGTATTTAAATTATAAATTTTTTTGATACGATAAGGCTATGTTTTTTAGTTTGAATGTGCCTAAAAGGGATTGTATGCCAAAACTAAAAATAATAAGTATACCATTGTGATTTGTGTTAACTATTGTATAATTAACTATATTTCATAATGTATGTAGATTATTAAGAAATCATAAGAAGTAAAACAATATTATTATAACAACTTAGTTCTATTTTGAGTGCATTGCCGAAATAATATCCTATACTATAAAGACTTAGTGATAAAATAAACCTCCTTCCGACGCCTATGACAATGATTAAAATCCCTTTTAACACTTCACACTTTCAAATATCTATTGTTGTCCGAGCCAAATAGCCCGTTTTTATAGACCGGTATTTTTGATTATTAAATTTCTAACCCGTTCCTATGAAAATAACAGATTTTGCCAAAGACAGCGGACACAGGTAGTTTGCGAAGAAAAAAGGATTAAAAATTATTTATTACTCTTTCTAGTTCTTGAATAGACTATAGGGTAAACTCTACTCGGTCAAAAAACTATACTTTTGCAAACGGTGCATGGAAATAATGATTACGAGTGTAGTTACTTTAGTTAAGAATATTATATATTTTGATAACTAAAATGGTCTTAAAAAGTATAATATTCTCCAAAATTGGTATGGGAGAGTTTTCAAGGTCGCGGATAATGATTCTGAAAATATTTTTTTAATTCAATATGGCGGATCTAATATGGCGGTCAAAAAATAATTTTGTCCCACTTTCTTCAAAATTGGTATGGGGGAGTTTCCGGGGTCGCAACTAACGAATCCGACATTATTTTAAAAAAAAAATCAATATGGGAGAGTTTTACCTTGTCGTATGTAAAAAAATGTGCCCTTTCTGATTCTGAAATAAAAAATGAGGTTTACAATTGCTGAGTTAAACTGTATATTTCGGTATGACGCAAAAAAATCAAAATCCAAAATAAAATTCGACGAATCCGAGCATTTTTCCAAACAAGTATCCTTTACATATTTTTATTTTTCAAAAAACAATTTTTTTAATTACTAAAAATTTTTTTGTTTATAATAAATTACCTGATCATTTTTTGAGAATCCACCCTCGACGTTCATAATGAGGGATCAAAATGCATTTAAGTCTCGTCATCGGCTACGATAACCCACTAGGCTTCCCGGCTATAACTAGTCCCACTAAGCGCCTAGACTATTTCCCTTGTGTTTGAAATTGCCTTATTTTGTTTCTTAAATATTTTAAATATAATTGTGGAAACGATAAACAAATATGAATCTTGTAAATTCCTTGGTTTGATAAAGATACTTTTCATTATTAAATATTGGAAGATAAAGAATTAATTTGCATGGTTCCTTATTTTTAAATTCGCTACAATCATTCGCCAAGGAGCTGTTACTGGTTTTGCATATTGTTGATTTTGAGCTTGTGTAACCACTTTGTCCACCGGTCTGCGCTAGGAGTCCTCGAGGGGTACCGATATCGTTGGTACCATAGAAAGTGGCTACCAGCAGGTGAATGTCGGTACCACCGTAACGAGCAAGCGGTTTCAAGGTAGTTGAATCAATGAGGTTTTATGTGTTTAAAATATGGACGTCGTCTTTTTTAACCGACTAAGTAATAGATTAGTATTATGAATTTTTACTGATTTATCGACTCCCCACAAAAAGTTTGAAATATCAAAAAAGGTTTAGTGATTTGGTTCTTTATTAAAGCTACAAGTCCCGGGTCTAATAATGTAAACAACATTTTTTATAAATTTTTTTGGTTTATTTACAGCACTAATAACTGTCTTGCTGCTCTGAAATCGTAGCCAGCAAGCAATTTTTTGAGGTTAGGAAACAGGTGGTAGTTGTTGTATGTTAAATATAATGAATAAAGTGGATGAGCAAACAATTCGAACTTTAATTCGTTAATTTTTGCCATTGCAACGACTGACGAATGTGCAGGGGCATTGTCATAGGGAAACAGGGTTATTTCTCTCTTTACTTCTGCTGCAATAAATTTGTAAATACTCAGCGTCGACAGTTTTACCCTTTTCAAGGAAAACGATTAAGATAATACCTCTTGCATCCCAGAAAACACTAGCAATAACTTTGTTAGCTGACAAAATTGTCTTAGCCTTCTTTGGGGTTGGTTCACCAGCGCTGTCCACTATTTTTACTGTTTTTTACCTTCATGGATGTAGTAACAGACCCAAGTTTCATCCATAGTTATAAATCGATGCAAAAATTCATCTCAATTTTGGCTTGTAGAGAGCTGAATTCTCACTTAAAACAATTTTTCGTCCCAACTTGTGGTCAGGCATTAGCAAATACGGCACCTATCACGTGCAGAGCTTCTTCATACCCAAAAAATTATTTAAAATATTACCTATATGTTCTTTACACTTTTTTCACAGTCTTCGTTATCTCGGACAATTTTAATCTGCCATATTCCAGTACGATTTTATGATTTTTTCAGGCTTTGTCACCTCCATGGGGCGTTCGAAGCGTGGCGCATTTTTAGTGTTCGTACAATCTTGTTTCAAATTAAGGAACACACCTTTTCACCATTGTATATGACAGTGAAAAGTCCTTTAGTGTGTTGTATATCTATTTTTTGATTTAGACAGACATTAAACCATTTAAATAAAATTATTTGATAACTGCGCATTTTTCCTTGTTTTTTATTTTACACAGCTTCTTAATCAAAAGGCTGTCAAGGAATTACTGACCAGTGTACTAATCTGAAACTTTATATATTAGTTAGTTGAGGATAGTAGTACAGAATGTCAGTACAAAATTTCACTTACTGGCGCCATCTTTGTGGCAGGCCCGAGACTTACAAACAACCCTCGTTGTACAATTTTTTAAGAGCAATGCTAATCTCTATGTTCTCATACGTACAGCACTGAGACTACTGCAGAAAATTTCTTACATAGGATACTTTTCCAATTGAACAATTAGGCTTTACACCATGTAGACAGAGTATAATACAAAATGCATATATTCAAGACATAACAGAAGTTTTGTGACAATGCATGTAACAATTTTAGAGTTCTGTAAGCCCTGAGAATCAACGGATATTGGTATGCAAAATTTGCATTTAATATCACTACTTTACAGTTAATATGCGATTGTAATGTAAAAGGTAGTTTGGTTAATTTTTGGTCTATAAATGCGAAAATGATGGTAAAAACTTCCTAACACGTAAGATTTTTAAGTTATGATTTTTTCAGCCTTTGGCAGTTCCAATGATTTGGCGAGAACCAACAAATCATTTTAACGACTGTTACTTTTGCATGACAAAAGTGTCTGGTTTTTCAAGACAGAGACATGGAGAAGGTTTATTAATTCCAAGGCCCCCTGCAAAATGGGAGGAAGATTTAGAAATGTATGATGATAAGGCAGAACACGATAATGTATCAGAAAAGGACGATTCTCATTTTCCCGAAAGTAAAGGAAAAGCACCACATTTAATTGAACAACCTGAATTAAATGATCTAGTTCGGGTCCTCGACTGGTCCAAGAAACATGATGAAGTATTATGGTCTATATTACAACAATGGAATTTACTAACCATTGGAACCAAAGTTACAATATTTAGGAACCGTAACCACGAGCTATTCTTGTTTCTTACTCTGCAGGACAAAATGTGTTTGTGTTAATCCAAATAGTGTTATGGATTTGCACATAACTCGGATACATGGCGCTTATTATAGATTGTTCTAGAATAATTTTGACAGCAGTTCTGCTTCATAATGGCAACAAAAGACACTGCAACCTCCCACGAACAGCGATTATAACATCAGCCACATTTTTTTTTGTATTTGTTGAGTAATGTAATTCATAAGATAGCAAAAAAATATTTGAAATAATAAATAAATTGTATACCAATTAATATTTTAGATAAAACAATAGAAAAATAAGGAAAAAAAAAAACAACTGCGATGGAATTCTAACGAAATGCATGTCTGAAATGCACTTTGTTGGTTCTTTATCAATTTTATAAGTAAAAGAAAACAACATTTTGGAATAAATCCATGAAGTTAGCTCCAGATAACACGGTTTTTGGATTACATTTTAGTAATTTATTTATTTTTTTATGTTTACATTGTTTTACTTGTGTAAAAAATATATGTCTTTTATAATAAATTCAATGTTATATTACAAAATAAAGCAATTAGTTGCTTCTAACTACTAAATTCAGAAACTCGTTGGTACCATAGTAGGTACCCCACATATGCATAATGGAAATTTTATTACCAAGCGCCGCTTTATTGAAATTGAAGTGTCTAGTTAAGTTTAAGCAGGGTTGCATTAAGTATAAGAATCTTTTCAATATTGCTCACGTGTTTATTAATTAATTTAATCACGTTGCAGTTGAATTTTTACGACATATTTTACAAAGAATTTTTTTATACTGCTAGAGAAGCAAACCGCAAGGTTTTCTATGGATGAAAATATAAGTTGAGAAATCATTAGATGATTTCATTCATTTCGTAGAATAAAGAATAATAATCTCCTAAAGTGAAGCTCGCTAAAAATGCCTAGTGCAATCGTAGGGGAAACGTAGGGAAGCAATTTCATAAAGATGTGGGTCAAATCTACGACTTTGTTTAAATAGACGTGTTTTAAGTACTGATCTCTACTATGGACCCCCACTCTTGTCGGCTGCTAAAGCCAACTAATGGCATACCATGGGGGAAAAAATGCGTTTCTGTCATATTTTTGGACGTTGATTAGAGAAGAGCATGCGCATAAGCGACTTCCTATTATCGATCGGTTGTTTCGTAGCACCATTCGTAAATAGCACAGTATAGGGTCAACGCCATTTTTGTGTTTATTTTTGCTTTGTGAGTTGCGTGCGATTTAAACGGATTTATAGCGTTTTAAGTGATTTATTTTATTTGTTTTTGTATTTTTATTTAATATAATGGAATGTGTACATATTTTATTTGTTTTATTTTCCTTTTTCTGTATAGGGTCAAAAATAATGTTGTTTTACAACGTTTTTGGATTTATAGTGTTTTCGTATAACATTAAATTTCCAAAACATGTAGTATGATATATTTTTAGCACTTTCCAAATGATTACGAAAAGATAAACTGAACTTTTAAGCAATCAATTATTAAAAAAAAAAATCTGAAAATTCGCACCAAACCATAGAATAGTTTAATCTATCATATGAAAAAAGTACATTCATCAATATGTCAAGAAATGGTACAATTTCTCCATCTATTACATTACTTACATAAATAAAAACATACATCCTCAAAATGAAGTTGAAATATTTTAAAACATACATATATAACTTACAATAATTAAAATGCATTATTATTTTGTTGTATAAATAAAATATTTCAGTACAAGGTTTATATTTTAGCTTTTTTCCAGTTGCTAATTTGCACAATGTCCATATTCTTGCATAACTCCATCCACCTTATATTTAACCGATGTTTCCACCGTTTCCACCCAGCTCAAATGTTTTTTTTTTGTTCTGCAGCCATTTTATGATTTATTAGTTTGTATGTCTGAAGATTGAGGACATGACGTTAAAAAGCGTTGTTCATTATTAATACTGGTTTTGGAAGTAAATTCAGATTAGTTATGTCCATACTCATTTTATGAAATTGTCATGATTCATGTGGTCATGGCAATCCCCACTTTAAAATCGTCAAATTAAAAATTTCGTTAATATGTTAACAAAAGCAAAATATTACGAAATAAGTTAGACAAATGTGAATTTCTTTTGTTGGTATATTTTTCTATTCACCCCCAGCAATGACCTTGTTCACTTATTTTATTTGAAATAACATTTTCATCATTTTGTCGAAAAAATTAATACGATAAGAAAATATACCATTACCGCAGAAAAATATTATTATATAAAATTAAAATTTTAAATCCTGAATATCCGTTGACAAACCCATTTCGTATCAATATTTTCTTAAAAAATGAAAAAAAAAGATAAGGAAAAGAAGGTCATTATTTTTTAATAATTAGAGAATAAATTGCCGGACCTTAAAAATGTTAATTATTCACTCCCACCCTAAAACAAGAAAGTTAACGCACACCGACGGAAACAATAGATTAGAGAAATACTAAGATACATTTTCTTCACAATTTTACTTTCACAGTATAAGAAATGACTAAACTAATTCCCATCGGTAGACACAGACCGGATTATTCCCTTCTGCTTCAGATATTATTTGTGCCCATATGATGTGACTCCCAGAACAAGAAAGTTACATTACACCGACTTTTTTACTAAAGATTGCAACAATGGTCGCAACTTTGATATATTGCTTGATTTAGACACCATCTATGACTAATTGAACTAACTAAATATATTTTCGAAGTTCGGTCCTGTCGATGGTCACCTGATCATTTTGTAGTGCGCATGCTGACATCTGATCTACGATGTTTACATTTTATTGTCGTAAATTTGCCGTTTTTGGGATTAAACTTTGCGGATCTATAAATATTTTATCTATGGTTTTAAGCGAGCTTCAAATCAAATTTAAAAATTCAAATAGCTGAGTTTTAAACGAAGATTTTGAAAAAAAAAAAAATTTGGACTAATAAGAACCGAGTTAGGATTTTTTTTTAAATTACACTCCTTTGTTTATAACAATTAAGAAACAAAATCAACGGCTTTTGATACTTTTATTTTTAAAACCCATGATCAAATTTTACAAAGTACAGCTTTTTGTTATTAAAAATCATACGTACAGTAAAACGACTGACCGACCGTGGTGGTGGTGGTGGGGAGTGCTGCCAAGCTCTCGCGCGCGCAAGAAAACTGAATTCGCAGCTTTAAATCAGCGGCGCTCGGAAAAAACCGCCGTATTTTAGCAACGGTGTTTTTTTAATCTGGGATAGCCCGAAAAAATATGAATATGGGACACCTTCTTTTTTTAAAACGATATTTAGAAGGTTGAAAATTAATTTCTCATTTGCCCCTAACAATATATGAAAATTTAGGCCTTCAAGAAGAGATTGAGCTTTTGTAGAGGTCAAAATGTTCATCCAAAAAAAGTTATAACAATCAACATTTTGCGTCTTTGGATAAACAAATAGCAATATATCAGAAACAAATTATCCGATTTACTGTTATGAAAGATCATTTTGTTCAGAATGACAAGGGCTTCCTTTTGAAATCAAAAAAGGGCAAGAAAAAATTTGCAAGAAATAATTGATACGCAAAAAATAGCCGACTTTGGGAGTTTTTTCGCCTTTTTGCAATAACAAATTAACGAAAATGATCATACAAAAGCTCAAATTGTAGGTTTTAAAATCTCTACAACTTTTTTTTTTGCAAAATGTGTTCCGTGACTTGTAGATTCAAAAAACCTGTTTTAGTCAACTTTGACCCTTCCCCTCTTGATCCTTGATCCTACATTTTATGTAGGGCTTTTTCTTACATTGCCCCCAACACCCCTGGGTAGGTCTCATCTATCTCGGAACTTACGTCACTATATTTACCCATGGCTTGGACTATAATATCAAAGACTTGCAGTTGGAATCAAGCCAGGTACATATTACTTCTATAGAACTTTCTGTGTAAGCGCCTTTTCTGTACCTAACTTCATAATAACACTTTCTTTTGACATTTTATTATTTACAAATCAGGGGGAGCACATACTCTTACGTGCGCCACTGTATGTGCTTTCAAAAATTTAAAATAAATTGCAATAATACACCAAAGCATATGTAACGCCAAGGCGCAATCGTTGTGAAGTAATAAGCAAAATGAACAGATGATTTCAAAACTCCCTGAGGTATTTACTTCACATTCGAACGGCGCTTAGATCAAGTCAATCCTAAATCATTTCAGTCTTAACTTATGGAGGTCCATTCCCTGCACATTTATATTTATTTAATATCACTAGAATAAAAAACATCAATGTGTCAAAGTTCTCATATTGAATGTATTCAAAGTGCGTACTCATGCAGCGTTGTCAAATGTTTTAACTCCATCTTAATGCAGATTAAGCTAAATTTTATGTCATTTTCTTTGTTGATATCTCAGTGAACCTCGCGGTAACCTAAATATTTTATTGCAAAAAAAGAAATTTATATGTTTCAATCTAATCGACAAATGGTAGTATAATTCTAAGGAAATTGCTAAGATCCTGATTTCCTATAAGAATCTATACAAATTTTTAGATTTTTAGAAATTGAATTTCAAAAATTTATAAAAGTTTTAATCGAAATTTCACGAATTCAAGACAAAATTATGAAGTTTTACATTTATGCCAAAAGAATGTATAAAAAAATACTCTCAGTGGTGAAATTCAAATTCTAAAACAAAGAAAAATAAATCACATTATGTGATTTTTAGAAAAGTCAATAAAAGTAACTCAGTAGTAACATTAAGCAAATAATATATTTTTAAAATAGTATAATTTATAAACTCCAATAAATATAAAGTTTTAACTCGAGACCCCACTGCTTTACAAAAATAAATTAAAATTCATTATTTAACGTGATTTGAACGACAAAGAGGAAAGTAAAATTGCACTTATGAACCCTCAAGTTTTAAAATTTTACTCCTTGTTAAAACTTCACAAACTAGGTCATCCAATTAGACCAGTTGTTTCTTTTATGTTAGCTCCCTCATACATACTCATTTACGAAACTAGGAAAGACACATGTTTCAGCAAAATGTGAGATAAAAAAATCATATGACCTTTTCAATAAAATAAAATATATAAATTTACTTTCAATTTCAAAACTAATATTTTTTGAGGTAAACAACTTATTCCCGGGCATAGCTAATCAAGACGCGACATATCTCATCTCATCTCACTCTCTTTCGACGTATGTTAATTTGTTCGCGAAAATCTCATAAATTGAATATTTTCAGTAGTGCGAATATATAAGCTTTATAATTAATATGTCCTGGAGGATATTAAGTCAATCGCTATTTTTATATTCCGAGAATAACGTCACTGTTAAAAATAACCTTAAATTTGATGCAAATTTAATTTCCATTCTACATTAGATTTAATGATTTTGTCCTTTAAATCGTAAATAATTTACATTCACTTTGAAGTTAAAGCAATTTCATTGAAATGCCAGTTCGTTGCATATTAAATTTGATTAAATAATATCTTAAATTTGAATAAAGTAACTGAAAAGACATTTCAACTTCTGTACATTAAAATTAATTCACATGTACCCTAATACTAAAGGAAATTACATTATTATTTAGTACACATTCCATGAGGTTCCGGGAGATGGCGCACCTTGTATTGAAGTTCTTATTTAGTATGATATAAGTTGGTCAAAGGATTCAATTTTCTTATAGTGAGGTGTATATGTCTGCCCCGTACTGACGGGAATCAATGAGTTAGACTGGTCTAGATAGCGGACACTGCCTGTGGGAAAAATGTCCACCCTTTTCCGATAGTTTCAGAATTTCTTAAACTCATATTAATGTTGGTTCATTAAATATGTGATAACATGTCTCAAATTCAATGAACACGGGCTGTATATTTAATGTACATGGTCCCCTTAAAAAGTAATAATCAAACTTTAAATTTAATGTATGAATACATTAAATTTAATGGAGAAAATTTAATTTAGATTAATGTGAAAATTATTAAATTTAATGCATTACATTTAATGCATTTAAGACACGTTTATGAAATTTGCATCCAGCACAATAACTACATTGTTAAAAATAACCTTAAATTTTATATACATTCATTAATTCAATTTAACGATTTTGTACTTAAATTATGAATATGTTACATGTACTTTGAAATTTAATGGAGAAAATTTAATTTAGATTAATGTGAAAATTATTAAATTTAATGCATTACATTTAATGCATTTAAGACACGTTTATGAAATTTGCATTCAGCACAATAACTACATTGTTAAAAATAACCTTATATTTTATGTACATTCATTAATTCAATTTAACGATTTTGTACTTAAATTATGAATATGTTACATGTACTTTGAAATTTAATGGAGAAAATTTAATTTAGATTAATGTGAAAATTATTAAATTTAATGCATTACATTTAATGCATTTAAGACACGTTGATGAAATTTGCTTCCAGCACAATAACTACATTGTTAAAAATAACCTTAAATTTTATGTACATTCATTAATTCAATTTAACGATTTTGTACTTAAATTATGAATATGTTACATGTACTTTGAAATTAAAGTTTTGTACATTAAATTTAATTGAATGTTGCCTTAAATTTTAATAAAGTAACTGAAAAAATATCAAATTTAACGTAATTACATTAGATCTCATCTAAAAGTTATTAAATTTAATGCATAACCGGTTTATGAAATTTGCTTCTAGCACATTATCTTAAAATTAATGTGAAGTTTTTTTTACAATGTACTTGTCAGCAGTTCTAGAAGCCATATTTGGTCAGCCATCTTGAATTATGTAATTTAATATTAGCTTCAGGATCAGTGAGCCGCGAGATATCCCAGGGAACATTTTTGAACTGTTCTGAAGGATTTTGAATGATTAGTAATGTGAAAATAACAATAATAAACTCGTCATCTTGAATTATGCTATTTTTTGATTAAATTCTTGATTTACAACCCTAAAAACCCCCATTCTATTCTGAACGATTTAGAATAGGAAAATATTTCTTTTTTGGCAGTGCAGCTATTCCATATGATATATCGAAACCCATCTATTCGTCTGCTTGATTAACCTGAGTTAAATAAAAAAATTTGAAATCCAGAACAATCTTTTTTTTGTAAATTCCGTAATTTTCAATATATTGACACCTAAAACATTTTATTTTCGATATACAGAATTTTTCCTGTCTCTTAGAAAACCATTTTAGAATAAATCTGATATGTCCTGGTTACTTATTGCGTTCTTAATAGCAACGTACTTTTTTTTGATAAAACTCAAAATACCAGTTCCGGTCCTGTTCAGGTACCCAAACCACTAAAGCGCCTAGTGGGTACACCTTACGAACCAAAGTTAAGTTACATCGCTAAGTACCGCCGCGCACCACACCGTATAGCACAGTGTGTACGAATTTGATTAACTTTTTT
Organism: Diaprepes abbreviatus; assembly: GCA_034092305.1. Taxonomy (NCBI): domain Eukaryota; kingdom Metazoa; phylum Arthropoda; class Insecta; order Coleoptera; family Curculionidae; genus Diaprepes; species Diaprepes abbreviatus. The sequence goes on along the minus strand of JASJET010000131.1, from coordinate 834,589 downwards.
TAAAAAATATCTAGAAAAAAATCGCTTTGAATTGAAACTTATTTTGTGATATTTTGGTAAAATTATTTCTCGTTTTTTTATTCAGATGAATCAAAATTTTTTCGAGCTTTTCAACGGTTTTGGAAAGCAGTTGGAAAAATACATTCCCGACTGCGTTTCGTTACTTTTCCGACTAATCATCTTCGGGGTATACGCTGTATCTCCCGTACGCGTCTTCCCCGTGAAAAATTTTATTAATAGTCAAATCTTAAATCATTTGTATTAAGTGATAATATTCAATTTTTATTTTAAGTTAATTATATTCTTATTATTTATAAAGTTAAATCCAAATTCGTTAAGTTGGCTTCGATATTAAAAGATCTTTGCTTGCTTTATCTACAGTTTCTTGCTATAACTATAATACTTAGTTTCTTGACCTATTTATATATGATCTACGTCGCTAAAGAAGAAAATTTTGACCGTACACCCTAGTACTACCTTTTATTTCAAAAACTGTTTAAATTATTGTGCTTTTGTGTTGTCCAGTGTACTTAATTCTCATAGACTGGTGAAATATGTTCTAAAAGTCTAGATTTTCACTTCTTTGGAATTACTTATTTCTTGGTGATACAGACAAGTAAGCAGAATAAGGTATGTATGTTAAATATATTACATGGTTGTCCTTAATTTTTTTTATCGTAATTAACTGTTTGTTTAAAAAAACATTTTAGTGGTCTTGATAAAGATAAAAAAACTGTGTGCATTATTGATTTTAGAAATTTTTTAGAAAATATTCCCAATTCCTCCTTTTAATCCCTTTTTAAATCTGATCCAATTAATAAATTAATATACTGGAACTTATTGTTTTGAAGATACCAAACATTTTCTGTGAAAAGTCTCAAAACTGGAAATGTAAATAATATGTAGGTTTTTTCAAAAAGTTAATACCTTTGCTTAATTAAACACATACACTGATATGAGTGAATCTAAAAAAATCAACAGTTTAGATCTGCTATTTTGATATAATAATCAAAAGTCGTACCTCGAATATAAAATATTTCTGGATCCCCTTTTATTGGAACTACTTTTTTTTTAAACTTAAGCGCAGTGTAATCTTCTTCTAAAAACTTTACAATATTTATTTACATGCGGTAAATTGAACGAATTCAATTTTAAAAATTAATATTCTCATTTTATAGTTCGTAAAAATTGTGAATAATTCACGTAGCAAGCAACATAAAATTGTTCTTTGCAAAGATTCCTTAAAAACGGCTAAAAAGTCAATATATTTTGTCTTGATGCAAATTAATTACATTGTTTCTATTGCAATAACTAATTCATAACAACAATGCAGATTACTATAAATTTTGAATATTCAAGTATTGAATATTTTAAATTAAGATATTTATCGTTGTAAACTGGAAGAAAAATGTTTCAATGCATTGTGGAAATTAATTATTTCAGTTGCTGTTTATTTGAATCTCGGATATCACAATAGTTTTCTCAGGATTGTGATTAATTACTTATTTTAAAAAATGCATGTACGTGCTTTATGGCTTCATAAATCCTCACCTGCACATCATTGTTTAACTCATACTTCAAAAGTTTCAAAATGGAGAAAGCAGTTTTAATCTTTTTCACTTTTAACCTTCAATACAATAACCGATATTAGTGTAAAGTCACATATTCTAGGTTATGATTACGCATCCAAACGTATTTCTGTTACAATATTACGAGCAAAATGAAACAGCACTAGATTGGTTTAGTGATTATCAAAAAAAAAAAAATTAAACATTAATTAATTACAAGAAAATAATTAATCAGTAAGTAATTGTAGATTTTTTTCGTCAAATTATCAAGTAATTAAGTAATTGGACACTTAATTCACAAAATTATCAATCAATAAAAAAACTGGTAATTTTATTCTTACAATTATTAATTCAAGAAGTAATTCATTTTTGAAATTATCAATTGACGGAGTAATTAATCATAGAATAAAATATTATTTAATGACGTTTTTTTTTTGCAAATAATACAGCATTATATAACATAGCAACATAACTATGATTATTTAACTTGCTTGTGCAGTTATGATTGTCATTCAGTTTCAATGAGAAACTGCTTCGAGAATAAAATGACTTTAGCTTGAACTCAGATGCATTGGTCTCAAGATAATTTAATCAAAATGTGTGAAAAAAACATAAAATTATTGTGAAAAGTTTACTTAGGCATGTGGTTAAAATTTATCGTTGCACTTCTATCGCTTTTTTTCTGAGATTTTTGAGCTAAATCGATAAATTCAAATTTTTTCGACCATTTTGAATCCTATTGACGAGACTAAACAGTATCATCGAGAACAGAAGCCGTGGCATTGTATTTTTAAATATTTATTATTTGTTTTAGAATTAAATGATACATTTGACAAATTTTTCATACTATTAATGTGTGTGTTTCAATAAAAAATAATTTTTAATTTAATTCTGATAAATTATCAGTTATTAATACAATAATTTGAAAAAATGAATTATTAATTAGTCTCGTAATGAGTAATTTGATAAAATAAATTTTCAATTACTCTGGTAATGGATCATTTCATTACTAAAATTATCAATTACTTTGTTAAATGATAATTTCATAAATGACATTAACAATACTTCGTTTATTGTGTATATGTGTAAAATTGGGGATTCTTGTTCTTGTGACTTATCAGGTCCCCCTGTTGTGGGCAATTACAATAGTGAGTTGATGTTATCCTTTATTATCAGCTGAAGAATTATATACCGACCTCCTCTGAGAACATGACCAAGATATGTTAGTTTTCTGCATTTTACAGTTGTCAGCAATTCACGAGTAGCATCTGCCCGATCTAAAACCACTATATTAGTCTGCATAGCTATACTCAGGGTATTCGAAGCATTCGCCTATGCAACCACATCTTAAATGCCTCCACAGGATTGATCTTGGCGGCCTTCAGCCACTCCATACAACAGCACTGACCCCATGTAATATTTAACCGTTGTTGCAATCATGTCCCTGGTGTTAAAGACATATAATCACAATCTAATTTGCGACCACCTAAAATGTAGGGATATTCCGCCCCGATACCGGTGGTGGACTCATCAGTGGGATTCACCGGTATCTTTCCCAGACATCCTTCTTGTACTTTCCACAAACTTGGACTTTTATTTAAGTCCAGTTTTACCGGAAAGCAATGTTAAGATGTTAGTTCCACAACATGCTCTCCCTAAGGCATTTGCTTTCCGGCTTTAACTGTCACAGACAGTCCAAGGCGTAAGAAAGCACAGGCCTGAAAAGGAAATGTGGAACAAACATCCTAGGTAGTCTTTTCCAAGGTAGGGTCCGGCTTTAGCACAAATCCACGACTCGACGGCCTTCCATCTCGTCGTCCCTGCTCGGGCGCCATGTTGCAATCATGTCTCTGATGTGAAAGATATATAATCACAATCTAATTTGCGACCATCTAAAATGTAAGGATGTTTCGTCCCGATACCGGTGGTGAACTCATCAATGGAATCCACCGGTATCTTTCCCATTGCATCCTTGTACTTTCCACAAACTTAGATCTCTATTTAAGTCCAGTTTTGTCGGAATGCGGTGGTAAAATGTTAGTTCCATAACACCGTCCTTTGGCGAAGTTTTAAATTTAGATTGTCATTGCAAACAAACGATCTTATTTTTAGAAAAGTTGTGCGGGCTGATTTGATTATGCATTTAACTTCTTTATCGGGGTCAAATTGTTCAGTAATATATCATCCAAGGTACTTGAAGTGGGAGACTCTTTCAACGATTTGTCCATTTATTAGCAGCGAAGCGTCTGGATATGGTAGATGACTGAAAACCATAAATCTAGTTTTAGCAACATTTATGTTAAGTCTCATTTCTTTCTCAACCCTATTGACATAATCATAAGAGTTATTGTAGACCCGGAAGACTATCACTTATGATGGCTGTATCATCGGCATAACGAATCGTGTTTATTGGATCGTCGTTAATTTTAAGCCCAAATAATTTGTTATGTAAGGCTTCCTTAAAAACTTTGTCCAAATATAAATTAAACAGCAGTGGAGATAGAATACATCCCTGTCTGATGCCTCGTTGAATTTGGCATTCTTTGGTAAGCTTACCATTAACTCGGACCACTACCCTCTGACGCCAATATATATTCTCTATAATCCGCACATCCCTGCGATCTACACCAGCATTCTTCAGTATATCTGTGAGCTTTACATGCTTTACCCTGTCAAACGCTTTCTCGTAATCGATAAAGCACACGAAAATGTCTTTACGTGTGTCTCTTTTGGAGACGTATATTTAGAGCAAATAGCGCTTCTTTAGTGTCAAGGGTATTTCATCTAGGCCGCTTTCACATTTATTCCTTATTCTACAGTGAATAGCATTACACTGCTAGATTCCACAGGTTCGGGCCCCAGAAATCGTGTCTCAGTTCTTTTTCTCGCTAGTTTGTCTACCCATTCCCCTCTGCCCACAAGGGGTGACCTTATTATTCGTATCTAATTCGTTTAGTTCCTCTAGGCATTCTCAAACCATCTTGGAGCTGATTTTGAGAACTGATGACTACTTGACTATTCAACATTATAATCTTTTGTCAGCGATAGTTTTTCTCTTTGCTGAACTGAATACATTTCCTGATGGCGTGTGTCTCCACCTGGAAGATGGTTGGTGACTTACCTAAACTTTTATGGTGTCTTGTTCTGAGTCCATAAACTCCTATTCCAGTTCTCCGTTGTTTTGGAGCCATTTGTATACCACTTAATGGAGTTCTTGTTAAATTTTTCAGTGGTGTTTCTGTCCCATTCACTTTTACGACTCAACTTTGTATTAAACTTTTTCACAAAGTTAAACTTCTTTTTCATTTCATCTTGGGACATGGCCCAGATTTGTTGATTTGTGGATAAGAGATTGGGCCTTCGTTTTATGACTTCATCACTCATCATCCTACATGTTGCCCTCTTGGCCATTCTTTACAAGTGTACGCAAAAATGTAAGGTTTAGGATTACTTCCATGGCGGCCGTTGGACAAGTTATCATTGCTCCAGTTATGCACACACAGGTCAGTCTTCGTTAATTAATAACTGCAGGAATAAAAATATCATTTACTTTATTAATTGATAATTTTAAGAATCAAATTACCAATTACTTCATTAAATGATAATATTATGTTTAAAATTATCAATTGATGAAGTAATCGATATTTCTGTTTTGTCAATTAATGATTATTCATTAACTGATATTCCGATTTTTGAAATTATCCGCTACAAAATTCATTGATAATATTACCAAAAAATATTTACTAAGAAAATATTACTGACGATCTCTGGTTTAAAAGTTAAATCTTTTAAGTAAATCTGATTGTTTATTCTGAAATTCAAATTTTAAATTTAGAGAGTTGATATTAATTAGACGGTTAAGTATTAGGAGTAAAATAAATGGTAAAATAATGGGCAAACCTTAATATAAAATTTACAATTTTTGCTTAAGTAATTATTAAATGATTAGACAAATTAACCAAAATGAGCTCTTGCATATAATTATCTTAGTCACTTTAGTTAGTATTACCAATATTTTTAGAGCAACGTTCCGATCCAATACAGTTTACAACTTGAATTGCCCATAACAAAAGGTTCTGATTAAAGTTTTTATCGAATTTAACGTTTTAACTCAATTTTTTTGATTTTAACAATTTGAATTGAATACATTGAATGGAAAACGTATTTTGCACGTTAATTAAATTTTTATAAAAAAAATTGAACCGACTTCTAAAAGTGCGCTAAAAAGTGAAAAATAACTATAAATTTTTATATGAAATTGAAATTTTTGAAGTCGGCGCCAAACTAATACCTGATAAAATGTGAACTTTCTTACCATAATTTGTATATATTAGTAGTTATTTATTTCATTTAGATATAACTTGGCGCCGACTTCAAAAATTTCAATTTCATATAAAAATTTATAGTTATTTTTCACTTTTTAGCGCACTTTTAAAAATCGGTTCAATTTTTTTTTATAAAAATTTTATTTTTCGATTTTTAGTTTTGAATTTATTATGATATCCATAAATTATTTGAATTAAGTACTAATCGAGATTAGTTTAACTCGCAATGACTCCAAGGTGGCAAAAAATTACCCATTTTATCCAAAGTTGTAAATCACCCTAAAATGAACCACTAAAAATTCTTTGATTCTTAGAGTTCTTCAAATACCAGTCAAATTGTGTCAAACAATTAATCTCTCAAAGCAACTCCTCTATCTTAAGTTTCAAATTAATATTAGATTGGTAATATAGACCCCAAAACCTTCCAATATCGATATTTAAAGTACTTAAGACATAAATTTCTTAGCCCGATATATTTTATATTCCATGTTGTTTGTATGCGCCCCAAGAACACCGTAATATCAGTTTTAGACAAAATCGGAAAATGTTAAATTTTCAGTCCTTCATATTCTATCTTATCAACTTAATAGTTGTAAAAAGTTAACTTTATATTCGTCATACAATACCCCAAAAACCCCCTAAAACGATTCAGTCCCATCTTTGAACAAAATCGGAAAATGTAAAATCCTTAGTCTGCTATATTGGATTCGCCATATCGAATCCTGAAGAAATACTTTTAAATTCATAATTTACACCCTCACAAACCCCTATACCAGTTTTGGAGAAAATCGAAAAATGTAAAATTTTCAGGAAGTCATATTGAATCCGCCAGATTCAGTTTTTCAAAAAATATTCTAAATTCGTAATTAGCACTAACAAAAATCCCCCATACTGATTTTAGACAAAATTGAGAGGTGTGGAATTTTTAATTCGCCATATTCCATTTTTTTTAAAATAATTTCGGATTCGTAATGTGCGATCCCAAAAACTCCCCCATATCAATTTTGATAAAAATCGGACAAAATTAATTTTTTATTGACCATATTGGATACGCCATATTGAATTTTTTAAAAATAATTTCAGATTCGTTATGTGCGATCCCGAAAACTCCCCCGTACCAATTTTGGAGAAAATCGGACAAAATTGATTTTTTCGTCCGCCATGTTGGATCCGCCATATTGAATTTCTTAAAAATAATTTTAAATTAGTCAAGTGCGACCCCAAAAACTCCCCTGTACCAATTTTGAAGAAAATCGGACAAAATTGATTTTTTTGTCCGCCATATTGGACCGCCATATCGAATTTTTAAAAAATATTTTGGATTATGAGCGACCCCAAAAACTCCCCCACACCAATTTTGAAGAATCGGAAAAAATTAAATTTTTTTGTTCGCCATATTGGATCCGCCATATTGAATTTTTTTAAAAATAATTTCAGATTCGTTGTGTACGACCCCAAAAATTTTCCCGTACTAATTTTGAAAAAAATCGGGCAAAATTAATTTTTTTGGCCGCTATATTGTCAGCGCCATCTTGGAATTTACTGCACCAATTTCGTCCAAAAAAATATGGGACCACCGCAGCAACTTCCTCAATATAATGTAAAAAATGTCATTAAAATCGATGCAGCCGTTCCGGAGTAATCGGTGTACATACATAAAAAAAAAACATACATTCTCGACGAATTGAGAACCTCCTTCTTTTAGAAGTCGGTTAAAAAAGAAATCGCATTGAAATGACAAATGACAAGTATGTAGACAGCGGTTTTAACATAATTATTAAAAACAGAAATACTTTTTAATTTATACATTTTTTATATAATAAAAATTAGAAATCTGCTACGCTGTGAAATATGCTTTAAATAGTCGCAGTTCGCTCAGTTGCCAAAAAAATAAGGTTATTACGGTCTTCCACTATTTGAAGAACAGCTGTTCTCTCTTCCCTTGTGATTTCATTTCTCTGTTTTATTACAAAGAATGAAATAGAGATTAGTTAATTAGATAAAACAATTTTCTATCAAAACCCATTAAATTTTAAAAAGTGTCCATCTGATATTTCCGATTCGATCGGCATTTTGCATTTGCAAAGTCATTGGGTAGTACAATTAGTCTTAGTATGAAATACAGTATACGTATTCAGTACTTTTAAGATTCAGTTATTGTTAATCCTTCATATATCATTGAATAAACCCAAAATACAAGGATGAAATTTATTTAGAAAAAAAGATGTTTGGTGTACAGATTTGTTCATCATTAATAAAACAAATACTTATATTTTTGTGAATTCTGTAAGACACTAAATGCTTTATAATCGAAAATTTGTATTTTTCAACATTCTAGAAAGTTCAAAATCACTTTTATTAGTATGTATGTTGTACCAATAAATTTAACCACTTTATCACATACCACTTTCTTAGATATATCTTTTATTCGATGATGACTTTAAATATCTTTTTTTGGCTGTTAGAACACAGAATCTCATTGCAATGCATAGAGGTGGCTTACTTTTATCATGTCTTTTTGTCTTCGAACATACCCCTGTAAAAGTAAACGTCAGAACTAGGCCCTATTGTTTGAATAATATTTTTATTTATATTTGAAAAAGTGTTGATAAACAGTAGATATTTAATTTCTTGGTACAGACATACCGATTTTATGCTATTCTTTTCTAATTGCATTATTTAAACGAGTATAATCGGTACGTCAATTCTGAAAACAAAGTATGAATATATGGTTGCCTAAATTATTATTATGGTTATTTTCAATATGTAAACAATATCTAACAATATTTACCGATAAAAATAAGTTTTTAAATCCTCTTTTTGTTAACATTAATTGTAAACTTCGCATTTATAGTAAGTTCTAACACTTAAAAACACCGAAAAAAGTCACGACAAGCAATTAAACTGAAAGACAAGATAAGTAAATAGGTTTATGTCTGTCAAACATCAAAAAAGCGTCTCCCCCACCGACCATGAACAGCCTTCAAACAAATCTATTGTTGTTTAAATCTAGGGTATGATCGAAGCTTTGTGTTCTATAATCTTTTAAAACTATCATATGTATCGTTCTTTTATTTTGGGTGCTCTGCTATTGACAAAAAATCTATATTGTAGTCATGAAAAAATCTCTGAACTTTAAAAAGAGCACTAGAAAACGTCTGGCGTCTTCAACCATGAGTAAAAGTTCAACTGTAGACTAGATTGGCAGCAACTATAATTAAATTTGCTTGCTTTCTTAATATAAAAATATTTTTTCGTTTGTACAAGATCAAATTCTTAAAAAATTACTCTAATAATATAAGTTTCATGCTAGGTTTATTATTCTGATTTAGTTCTGGTTAATTATAAAAACAAGTTTACATATTAAAGCTTGTCCGTAGGATATGTAACTTACTGTACAGGTAATCAATATTTTTTATTGTTGAATTGGGCTTTTAAAATAATTTAATTCAATGACTGCTTGATTTTTAATTACAAGAGACAAAATAGTAGAGAGGCAACAATGTTTAAAGAACAACTTAATCATCTCTATCATTTATATCATCAGTATGTTTTTTGGGCCGATAAAGCTAGACACTAGAAGGTACTCACTTTTGAAGGCATTTTAAGAGCGCCCCGGATGGGTCTTTACAAAGACTGGCGGGGAAACCCTAGAAATACTTCTTTTAACGCATCTACCTGACTCTGACATTATCACTGACGCCGCAGTAAATGATGAAACCAATTTCCCAATTCTGACCAGAAGGGCACCAAAAAAAGACTGGGAAATAGCAAACCAAGTAATAACTCAGAACAAAATATTGTAGGCTATAGAATCGTTCGAACGTTACAAGGCACCGGGACCCGATGAGGTCATTCCAACGCCTATAAAACAAGGCAAAGAACTCATCACTCCGATGCTCTGCAAAATACTAAGGGCAAGTATAGCTACAGATTATCTGCCCTTGGCCTGGAAAAGATCCAGAATTATCTTCATACCAAAATCTGGGAGAGACAACTCTTAGGCGAAGTCGTTCAGGCCAATTAATCTGTCATCTTTTCTACTAAAGCTTTTCAACTGGTTGAAAAATATATACGGGAAACCGCTCTTAAAGAGAGGCCACTACACTGCAAACAATATGGTTATCAATCAGGAAAATCGTGTGAGACAGCTTTACATCACATGGTAAGGAGAATAGAGTCTGCCACAGATAGCAAGGAAGCACTGACAGCATCAATGGCGTGGTAGCGAACTCATTGCTAGAAATGAGCAGTGATAGCATGCCAAGAACCTACAACTTTTACAGACTGTACACCATTCAGTTTAACTGGAAGGGGTGGTCTGACCGAACAGTTGGTCAGCTAGGAAACCTCGTATGGTATACGGATGGGTCCAAATATGAATGTAGCACTGAAGCAGCGTACCACAGTATTTTAAGCAGAAAATCATACTATTGATGTCTGTTTTCGGGAGAATTTGAGAAGAGGTTACACGGACAGGACCGTTTTCATCTTCTCTAACAGTCACGCTTCGCTGAAGACTCTAGCATGTTATCAAATAATATTAAAACAGGTCTGGTCTTCAAAACCTTATCGCTCTGTCCAAGACAAGGGTTTGCCACTCCATTTATTGGACCAGACCCAGCATTTAAAATTACTGAGGTGGCTGATATTCGTGGGTGGCTGTACTGGTGGACAAATCAACAACACCAGACCCACCAGAGTTACCTTGCGGATCACAGGCATAGCAAGATATTGCTGAGCAGACCATCCGGCAAACTTAGCCGTGAAATTCTGCGTCTAAACAGACAACAAATCAGGTTGATGACAGAACTTATAACTGGCCACTGCAGATTGAGAAAATATCTACATATAAAGGGCATCTTCAACGAAGAACCACTATGTAGACTATATGATGAAGACGAGAGGGCATCACACATCATCTTCGAGTGCGAAGCTTTGGCCTACTGGAGACAACTTCAGGGATTAATCTATCCGGAAGGTTTATGTCCAGGGGATAAACTAGTGAGCTGACTGTTAAACCTGATCAAGACAACCAACCTGTTACCCTAGAAAGGATATGGTAAGCAATAAAATAAGTCTGAAGGCTGCAGTGTAAGGGGTTTTCAACCCTGGCCTGCTATGGCTACAATCAATTAATCAAGAGCGCCCAACTTTTACAAATAAACCTTTATAATAATTCAGTGTTCTTTTGCCAAGTCCAAAAACCTTTCAAAGCTTTGATCAAAGCCTAAGGAAAATAGTAAAAGATGATTAGACAATAATTATTAGAGTCTAGGAATTAATTTTTTACGTATTTTATTCAGGGTCATTGTTGCTGCAACGTGGCGGTGAGGGCTCTCCCAGGAGAGCAAGAGACTATCACATAGAGGAACAAATTTTGCAAGATATTGCTGACAACCCTTCAAACAGCATAAGAAAGCTCACGACACAAAGCAATGTTACAAAATGGTTTGTACATGAAACACGTTGAAAAAGTACACCCAACACGCAAGATTTCAATATTCCAATTGATTTATACAGCAACATAACCTAAATACAAATTTTTCGAACCTTATTTTGTTTGCCGAAGAAATCTGTTAAAAGAGATGGCGTAATAAACTCACACAATTTACATTTTTGGGTTGATGAAAACCCGCACGCTATAATTCAAAACAAACAACAACAAGAGTTTATTGTAAATGAGTGGGTTGGCATCATCGGAAATAACCTTATAACCTTTTGAAAGGAAGACTCAGTGGTGAGATTTATTTACAATTTTTTCAGCAAAATTTAAATAATTTATTGGATGACGTACTTCTTGATAGAAGAATGCGAATGTGGTACATGCACGATGATGTTCTACCTCATTTTAACCGTACAATATGTACGCTAACACTTAACAAACGTGTTTTATGGCCACCAAGGTCTCCAGACGTAAATCCCTTAAACTTCTATTTCTGGGTACATCTAGAACTTTATTCAACACCAGTAAATACTAGAGAAGAACTACTAGCGAGAATAGCGCAGCATTCTAACGAAGTCCGTAATAATGCCGAAATATTATTTGCAGTGTAGCGGGAAAATACTCGAAGAATAAGAAAATGTATTGAAGTACGTGCAGTTTATCGTGAACATTTGCCAAAATAACATTTAAATGTTTGCACTATTTTTGCATTTTAATAACATTGTAAATTAACTGGACTCGATAAACCCTTTGAAAGATTTCTAGACTTCACAATGTCTCGTATAAAAACCGATTTATCTCGAAAACCGCATGTTTTATCGAAATAAATTAAAAGTATGTTTTTTTGAAGAGAAATGACCAGAGTATTTAAAAAATCAGTTTTCAGCTCTGTAAAATGACACTTGTCAAAAATTAGGCCCAACGAGTTTGGCTGCAAGTTCGTTCCTGACTTTTCTGGTGATCTAAAACATCTACTATAGTATGGTTTAATAAGACTTTATGGCCACTATAAAATATTAAAATTTCGTTAAATTATACGAGTTGGTTCAAAACTTAGAGCCAATAAGGTAAATCACCTGGTACCGACCAAATTACGAATGAGATGCTAAAGTACGGAGGCCCCAGCCTTGTCACAGAGCTCACTGTTCTATTTCAAAAGATACTCCGCAGAATGAATGGCGAAAAAGCATCATAATTCCGATCCACAAAAGAGGATCGAAGAAACAACCCGAAAACTACAGGGGAATCAGCCTACTGAATAGTTCAGCCAAATTGTTAACCAAAATACTGTCACAACGGATCGTAGACAAGTTAGGGGCGTGCGAAGAACAGCAGGGCTTCCGGAATAACCGCTCTACTATCGACGGTATATTTATTAGATCAGACAGCTGGTTGAAAAATCTATCGAATACGATAAACCGTTGTTCATTTGTTTTGTGGAGTTTACACAAGCGTTCGACCGAGTCAAACTGGAACACATAACAGAATTACTGCGAAGAAAACAAGTAGACGAAGCAATTATACACACAATATACGAATTGAATTCCAAAAACACCATGGTAATTAAAACAAATAACACTCTAACAGAGGAAATCCATAGGAATAAGACAGGGTGATAGCCTAAGTCCAACACTTTTCAATGTAATCATGGACGAAATCATTGATGAGGTAAAAAGCACAAATATTGGGTACTCAATGGGACACAACATCGTTCAAATTATATGCTTTGCAGACGATATTGCCTTGACATCAGATAGCGAGGACAACTTACAAAGAATGCTTTTCCATCTCAATCGAACAGCCAAACAGTATAATATGAAGATATCTGTGGAGAAAACCAAAGCAATGGTAATAGCAAAAGAACCGGTAAGACGCAAACTAATGGTTGATGACAAACATATCGAACAGGTTGGGAAGTTTAAATACCTAGGAGCACATATAACAAGTAACAGGGCAATAACGGCAGAAGTACACACACAGGCCAACAAAGCGGCCATGATATCAGGCCAACTAAGAGACATAATCTGGAACAATAAACATATGACGGTTGAGAGCAAAGCAAGAATTTACAAGGTTTGTGTAAGACCGATACTGACCTACGGCGCAGAAACAAGAAATGAAACCACAAAGACAAAACAAATTATGAGAACCACAGAAATGAAAACGCTGAGAATGATTACAAGAACAAGAAACGAAAAAATACGCGAGGACAGCGGAGTGGGAGATGTTGTGAAGTGGGTTCGAAACCGTCGTAGGCAGTGGAGAGATCACGTGAAACGAATGGACGATGACAGACTAGCAAAAACCGTGATGAGAGAGAAACCAAACACCAAACGGCCACCTGGACGGCCCCCCAAAAGATGGAGAGGCAGCTGGATTTCGACCTCAAACGAGGATCGATGAGGCATTGTATAGATAACAGAACTTGGTTCTACCTAGAAGAAGAAGAAGAAGAAGAAGAAGAAGAAGAAGAAGAAGAAGAAGAAGAAGAAGCTGGGTACCCCTATAGGGCTCTATATCTCCGTTAAGGGGAACTTTAGAAATTTTTTTTCTATGATAAAGTAGAGTTGACCTCCCCTGTATGCTCCCTAGCAATTAGGGGTACTTACCTGACACCCTGTATATTGTCATTTTTCGCTTTTTTCCGATTTTTTGGAAGTCTGTTCAGTTTTTTCAAACATTTTATTTTTATTAAGTAATAGAAAAAATTTAAACTATGATTACAACTTTTTCCAAAAATATTTTTGTCTAAAATTGCTACCTTCGCTTCTAGACTTAAAAGACTGTGTTTTGGCTAAAACCCTGCATTCAAATTTTCCCGAAAAATATATGAGGTAATCTTTTACATCCTTTTTTACATCGCAAAATAGGTTCTATCCATTCCTGAATTAATTCCTGCATTTTTGCCTATTAGTTGGAATAAAAATAATGAATGAATTAAAATCAAATTTCACAGACCAGTTGGAAAAAGTTTGCAAGTCTTGAACAGCTACTAAGCAGCGCACACTCAGTTGTTTCTTTTATCATGGTAGGTAGATATATTTTTTCTAATATTCCTCGTAATATGTTAAAACAAAGATTCTAATAACAAATATGCAAATATAAGCTGAACAAACTATATTTTACATTGAAATAAGTCTACATTAATCGAAATAAAAAATACTTTCTCTCGTTATAAACTGCTAAGATCTGTTTTATTATAATTTCTATCTGTTTAATAAAAGAAGATGATATAGTAAACAACAGTGGGCGAGATTAAAAGAATTCAATATATGATAGATAATTAGTTTGGATGAGTTTTAAAACGTTTTTGTATTTTGTTCTAAAACTTTCATCGACATTTCTATTGTATGTTTATTTTTTATGCTCATTGTTCTTGTGGGATAACAAAGGCATAAAAATACCTGGATAGTTGAGTTTTTCGTTGCATAGTATTTTCATTTGATTAGTACAGTGGTTTCCAACCTTTTTTTCATATGCGGGTGATTTTCGATTTTTTTAAAATGTTCGCCACCCTCCCTTCTCGTCCACAATATTTGATGAATAAAACCAAAGGCAAATTGTTTGATAAAATATATTTTAGGATGATATTTTTTATTAAGTATTAATTATTAATGATTAATGTACTAAATTAGCTTGCACCTGGTTAAAAAGTGTTATAATTCTTGATTATGTTTTTGTTAAGGCCATTCTTATGTCATCTTGAACATCCAGATTATTCCTGGCTTTCGTCCTGATCTGCAGAAAAGTCGAAAATCAATTTTTGTAAAGATGAATAGAAGAAAATGGCACTAATATTCGAAAAGAAAGCATGGATATCTTAATTTACCCTGCACTTCAACCGGAATGTTGGAAACATCGAAAGACACATGAAACGGATTTCATACTCCAGGAAATAAGGTTAAATTTCAGAATCAAGCGCTTTCGTAGATTATCTCCAATTTTCCTCTCCGTCTCTTCTGGAGCAGAAGACTTCAAACTTCAAAAACAAATTTCCTGATTTAATTTATGGTGCCAATTTTATAGCTTTGGTATGAAATTAATAATGTGAACTTCTTTAACTTGCAGTTTCAAATTTAGCTTGTTTCTTCTTCTTCTTTAGGTGCCATGCCTGTATTCAGACGTTGGTGGTCATCATGTTTACAATTTCCTGAAATCTTTCTCTATCGGCTGCTGCGCGAAATAGTTCTTCTACCGTGCAATCACACCACTGCCTGATGTTACGCAGCCATGAAAGTTTCTTTCTGCCTATCCATCTTTTTCCTTCCACTTTTCCTTGTATTATAAGGCGAAGTAGCTGGTATTTAGGTCCTCTAATTATGTGACCGAAGTATTCTGTTTTCCGCTTCTTTATAATGTTCAAGAGCAGTCGATCTGTATCCATCATTCTGAGAACATCCTCGTTGGAAGTATGCGAAACCCATGATATCTTTAGGATTCGACGTTAGCACCACAATTCGAATGCTTCCAGTTTGTTTAGCGTTGTGGTTTTTAGTGTCCATGTCTCGCAACCGTATAATAGAATAGACCATACATAGCATTTCAGAACCCTTTTACGAATATGCATTGATAGGTTCCTGTTGCGTAGAACTGGTTTCCATGTCATAAAGGCCTTCCGCGATATTTCTATCCTAGCTATTATCTCTTCATCTGAGTCCCCATTTGCATTCAACCAACTGTCAAGGTATTTGAAATGGTTTACACGCTCTATCCTCTTTCCATCGAGCCAAAGTTGACATTCATCTACAGTAACCTTTCCAACGGCCATCCACTTTGTTTTTGAGATGTTGATTTTAAGGCCTCTTCGGCAGCTCGCTTCATTGACTAGGTTTACTAATGTTTGGAGATCGTCGATGCTTTCCGCAAGAATGGCCGTATCATCAGCAAATCTAATATTGTTGATTACTTCTCCGCCTAGTCTTACTCCTTCTTGTCTGTCATCCAAAGCCTCCCTAAAGATTTCTTCAGAGTATACATTAAAGAGACAGGGTGACAGAACGCAACCCTGTCTTACTCCACGTTTGATGTGTAGGTTTTGAGTACGACTGTTTTCAATTTGGATAGAGGCTACTTGATTATAATATAGATATTTTAGGTCTTATATCGTAGTGGTCTAGACCTGCCGCTTGTAGGCACTCAAAAAGTTTATCATGTTGTACTCGGGCGAATGCCTTTTCAAATTCGATGAAACAGACGTAGATGTTCTTTCGGAATTCACAGCTCTTTTGTAGGAGAACGCGCATACAAAATAGTGCCTCCCTTGTTCCTAGACCATTTCTAAATCCAAATTGCTTATCACTCACTTTATTTTCGCATAAAAGGAATATTAGCTTGTTTACTGATCTAATATATCAGATAAATAAGTTACTGTTTGGATCTAGATCTCATTAATATGTGTTATAAAATCACATTTTCCTTTCACTGCTATGGACCGTTTTATTTCATTTTTCAATTCAAAGATTCAACCAATAATATTTTTTTTTTCGATAATCAACAAACAGCAGCGTAGAAAAGACGAACTTCCTGATCAAAATTCACGTTTTTGCGTAATTCCTTGAAGACACGAGCATTAAGCGAACTAAATTTTATATCATTCACAATTGTCACCAAAGAGTGGAACACTTCTAGCAAAGGCTTTGGAAGAGTCCAACTAACAAAGGCAAATCGGTGAATCATACAGTACAATACCTTTGCTTAGGGTGCAAGCTCTCCAACTTTTGAGTTTTCAATCAAAGACTTGCCTCGATTCAAGCATGACGACTGCTCTATCCGAGTTTTTCCATTGTAAGTGGTTATTTTTAAAGAATGAACTTCTCTTCATGACATCTGCATCATTCGTAGTAGTTTTTAGTGCTCTAACAAAAGGAAATTTTTCTTTGATGTCCTCCAAGTAAATATACTTCACAAAAGGGTTGCCAGAATAGAGAGTTTATCTCTAGATTTAAAGGCATTCTAAGCTATCCAGGGGGAGAACAGATATGTAAAATTACCTCTAGAAGGGTTTTTAGAAGAAACCATTTTTCTAGGGAGGACTTTTGGAGGGATTTCCAACGACAAAAAACAGAAAAAATATTTAATTTATTCCATTTATAAGACGAAATATTTCATTTATCTTTATTATAAATAAATTTAAGAATTGAAAATGCTTTGGTAAAACTGGATTGGAGAAGTTTTACTAAGAATACTTCAAGGATATTTTGCGGCACATCCTATAAAATCGTTAAGACAAGTCGCTCTTCAAACAAGAATCTCTTACGACCTTGTTTCCTTCTTTCTTGAAATCCTACTTATTTAATCGTAGTCAGTTTGTGCAAAAAAAAGAATATAAATCTGCTAGGTTTACTTCAACATAAGGTGTTCCCCAGGATTCGAACTTGGGGCCACTTCTCTTTAACATATTTATAAACGATCTTGTTTCCCAGTTGGACTGCCACAAACTGACCTATGCTGATGATTTAAAAATATTTCAACGCATCGATTCTATTGCAGACTGTTTATCCCTTCAGGCCAGTATTGATATGATTAGTCAATGGCGTGTGGCTAATAAGCTTGATCTTAACATCTCTAAATGTAATAGTGTTTCTTATTCTCGGACAAAAAATCCTCCTCGGTTTAATTACCATATAAATAGTTCTATCGTTAATAGATGCTATACTGTGATGTACCTGGGTGTCGACTTCGATGCGAGTTTCTCGTTTAATCCACACATTGATGAGATGGTGGCCAGCGCTTCTGGAATATTGGGTTTTATTCTACGAAACTGCAAACAAAAGCACAGCCTTTTTCAAACTGCTGTATTATAGTTACGTAAGATCGAGGCTAGATTATGGATCAATTGTGTGGTCCCTCATATACAATTGTCATTGCCTTGCCATAGAAGCCGCCCAAAGTAAATTTCTAAAATATTTCATGTTTAGAGAGGACAATATTTATCCTCAGTGGAATTTCAATCATGACCCTATTCTCCCAATATTTAAGGAACTGCCATTGGCTGTACTTCGTAACTCCCAATCCGTGTCATTTCTCTATAAGCTTCTGAACGCGAGGATTTTATTCCAATACCTCATCTACAAAATGTACAGGGTGAGTCAACGATTGGATGAAATAGGTTTGTGCCTTTTCGGTGAAATTTACAAAGAAACTGTATTTGTTGTTTGATACAGTTTATTTTTACGCAGATTTTAAAAATATTTAGGACTCTACAGGGTGAGCCAAAAAACTAGGACAGCATAAAGTTGTATTTTTTTAAATAGAACACCCTATATACGAATCGTATTTTCGATTTAGCTTATAATTTTATATCTTTTTTATTAAGGGTTTACTATAACAAAACTTTATAGTTTCTGAGATAATTAAGTTTAAAGAAAAAAAGTCACATTTTCAAGCATCAATTCAATCCTAAATAACGTTTTCAATTTTGTGACGAATATATTCAAATTTGGAATTTAGCAAGGTCAAGGACAAGTTAACATAATTTTTACCTAATATTTGCAATAAAAGCTACAGGGTGTTGAACACATCGGCTCAAATTTGAACAAGTTTAAATGAATAAATATCTTTTTTTTTAAATGGTACACCCTGTATATTTTCATGTTATTTAATAGAGTAAAAAAACCCTAAAAGTTTTGTTCAATATATCCTATACCTATTTATAATAGTTTTTGAGATATTTCAGTTTTATTTATTTTCCATACTTTTTTACAGAAATAGATATGATTTATACAATAGGAGAGGCTCAAAAAAATTGCCTTCTTGCTCAAAGAATTTACAAAATGAAGTATCCTGATCGACGCCAGCCTAATACCCATACTTTTCAAAACTTAATGCAAAGATTTGATTCTTCTGGTACTGTTGATTATCCAAAAAGTAAAGTGGTCAACAAACCAGTAACTAATGAAGAAAAAGAACTACAAGTATTGTTAAATGTTCAGGAAAATCCTTATATTGGTAGCCGTCAGTTAGCAGCATTATGTGAAACATCACAATCCACCGCTAATCGTACTACCAAGAAATATAGATATCATCCATATCACATGGAATTACACCAAGAATTGCATGGACAGGATTTTGAAAGTCGTGTAAACTTTTGTCGTACAATAAATGCGGAGATTCAATTAAATCCAAATTTATTATGCAAGGTAATGTTTAGTGATGAAGCTACTTTTAGAAGTAACGGTGCCGTAAATAGACGCAACATGCATTATTATGCCACAGAAAACCAATTTTGGATTAGAGAGGTGCAACATCAAAACCACTGATCATTAAATGTTTGGTGTGGTATTCGTCATAATCGAATTATTGGACCCCACTTTTTTAATGAAACACTAAATGGCCATAATTACCTGAACTTTCTACAAGAAGAACTACCCCAACTGCTTCAAGGTCTCGATAGGGATGAGCTCGACAGTATGTGGTTCCAGCACGATGGTGCGCCTCCGCATTACCATCGTGAAGTTCGTGCATTTTTGGACCGATATCCGCAAAAATGGATTGGACGTGGGGGTTTCATTGAGTGGCCACCAAGATCTTGCGACATCACCCCATTAGATTTCTTCCTAAGGGGTTATATTAAAAATAAGGTGTATGTTAATCCACCAACAACAGTGGAAGATATACGACACAGGATTAGGGGTACCTGTAGAACAATAACGCCACTAATTTTGTCCAGGGTCCGAGAAAATTTGCAAAAAAGACTAAATTTGTGCATTGCACAAGAGGGTCGTTTATTCGAACACTTATTAAAAAGAAATAATGAATCTCAGTATTTAATAGGTAATTTTTTTTGTTTCAATTTAGTATAAAAGTAAATATGTATTTGCCTTGTCGTTATTGTTGTGTTAATTTTTTCACATTATGTTTAATTAAACTATTGCCGTTGTAATATAACGAATAATGTATTTCATCATATTTAACCATATTCTGTTTGTTTCTGTAGTTTCTTTTTATTATTTTACATGGCTACTATGATAATGAAGACTATTTCTGTAAAAAAGTATGGAAAATAAGAAAAACTGAAATATCTCAAAAACTATTATAAATAGATATAGGATATATTGAACAGAACTTTTAGGGTTTTTATTACTCTATTAAATAACATGAAAATATACAGGGTGTACCATTTAAAAAAAAAGATATTTATTCATTTAAACTTGTTCAAATTTGAGCCGATGTGTTCAACACCCTGTAGCTTTTATTGCAAATATTAGGTAAAAATTATGTTAACTTGTCCTTGGCCTTGCTAAATTCCAAATTTGAATATATTTGTCACAAAATTGAAAACGTTATTTAGGATTGAATTGATGCTTGAAAATGTGACTTTTTTTCTTTAAACTTAATTATCTCAGAAACTATAAAGTTTTGTTATAGTAAACCCTTAATAAAAAAGATTTAAAATTATAAGCTAAATCGAAAATATGATTCGTATATAGGGTGTTCTATTTAAAAAAATACAACTTTGTGCTGTCCTAGTGTTTTGGCTCACCCTGTAGAGTCCTAAATATTTTTAAAATCTGCGTAAAAATAAACTGTATCAAACAATAAATAGAGTTTCTTTGTAAATTTCACCGAAAAGGCACAAACCTACTTCATCCAATCGTTGACTCACCCTGTACAAGCATTTTAATCGTAATTCTACACTATGCGACATGCATTTTGACGGTCTATCAACTATTCTGAAACATCTGCGCGAGGTGTCTAGGTATCCTTTGTAGCTTGGTACTTTGGGTACATGGGTATTTTCCATGGAAATATTTCATTATCTATGAAGCTATGGCACACCTTCAAATTTAATCGCATAATATGGTTCCTGTACAATAATTGTAAATTAATTAACTTCGTAAGCACTGGGAGGAATTTTTAACATTTAAAACATTCCGTAGGATAATGTTTATTGAAGGTTTATGTACATATATTAATGTTACGTAAATACCTGCAGATATCCGGGTGATTTAAATTTTCATTAGTTCCTTATGCTTTTTTATATTTAATGGTTTAGTTAATAATATTATTGGAGCGGTGTGTTTACGGTTTTGACCCTAATAGCATTAAATTTTACGTGCTTATGACACTCAAAATTTCTCTGTGAATTATTTTCGAGTAAGACAAATAATAGGATACATTTTTTAGGTGTAAGTGGACTTCCCATCTGCTCCAGCTTTCGATGAGTACTTAGCCAGCGTAGTCTCTTGCCTTCGATGCATTACTAACACTCCCCTTCTGTGTCTTCGACGTTCTTCTCTTCTTATAAAATACCTCATATCTGTCAAATATAGATCATTCCTTTTGAATAATGATAAAATCCTTAATCCTTCTGATTTCCCGGTTGTCTCAAATATCACATTGGGTGCCAATGATAGAGCTTCTGCGTCTATAGCCTCCCATAACATATCTATTCCCAATACAACCCCCATCCTCCCTCAGATCTTCTCCCCCTGGGATTTTCCCCCTTTTGAAATCAGTTTTGATCTTCTGCAGCATGATAAGAACAATACTCTACCTTCCATTATCAAACAACACTTCCTTAGCCTAATCAACTCTAAGTTCAAATCTTTCAAACTATCGTTTACAGCTGCCGTAACCAGTTTTTCATACAACAAAACAAAATTAAATCCACTTTCATCCATTTTTTCAGCTGAGTTGTTTGCCATCAAGCAATGTATCAGAGAAATAATTAAGCACTCCTCCACCCCTAATCATCTAATCATTTCTGATTTACTCAGCTGCCTGAGATCGATCCAAGCCATTAACGCATCCCACCCTCTCATGAATCAAATTCTCGACCTTCTTAAAATGGGATCCCAACGTAATCTGTACATAGCTTTCATGTGGGCCCCGAGCCACATCGGCATAGAAGGGAATGAATTGGCCGACACTCAAGCAAAATCTGTAATCCTTGAAGGCTCCTCTCTTTACTCAACCACAAAGAATTCAATAGACACATCGATAACATTATTCGCAACATTGTGCAGGTTCGCTGGGAATCTCTAGAAAACCCCAATAAACTCTCCCACATTAAAAGAAATTTCTCAGAGACATAACCTGAACTAACTAACTAACTAGTCTTTTGGACTTAGATATTTATTTGAAATTTATGTATTTATATACTATGTTATTCATTATGAGTGTTCTAAAAAATATAGTGTCCTCAAAGATCCTTAAAATTACCTATTATGGGTATTTTTACTCAAAAATGGTGAATGCGGTGGTATACTGGTGGGGTGCATTTTTCAAGCTGAAATGAGGTGTGTAAAAGCCATGAACAACAGGGACTCGACAACCTCATATAGAGATTATTTTAAAAAAGATGGCATTATGACTTTACCGTCATGCTATATCAGGCACGGATCCAAGGGGAGGTCGGTGGGGGATCGCCCCCCCCCCCAAGAGCTTTGAGTTCAGGAAAATAGACCCGATTTTTCCTCTTATACTATAGTTTATTTAAGAACTATAGAGAATAATAAATCATTTTTTACCCTTTTTTCTTTCTTCGCTAAACTACCTGTGTTCTTTAGTCCGGTGTCTTTGTGTGTCTGTTAGATACATATATTTTTCATAGGAATGGGTTAGAAATTTTATAGTCAAAAATACCGGCCTATAATTATGGACTATTTGGGTTGGATAACGATAGATATTTGGAAGTGTGAAGTGTTAAAAAGGATTTTAATCCTTGTCATAGGCGTCGGAGAGAGGTATATTTTATCACTAAGTATTTATGGCATAGAATATTATTACGGTAATAAATTTAAAATAAAAAGTTTTTTTAATATTATTTTAATTTTTATTATTTCTTAATAATTCACGTACATTACAAAATGGAAATAATTTGACATATTTAATACAAATCACAACTGTATTTTTAATATTTTTAATTTTGTCATAGAAATCGTTTCAGGCACATTCAGACTAAAACGTAACCTTATTCTCTCAAAAAATTCTAAGTTATAATTTAAATACTTACAAAATACCCATTGTCAAAAATACAAAAAGTGAAACATATATAAAAAAATTAATTCGTCCATATAATATTAAAATATTTTTGGGGCTATCGGTCATTTTATTATTAATTTAAAACATTTTTAGGACAATTGACGTTTCAGTTTATTTATTTCTTAAACCATCGGCAGAATTAGAATTAAACACTAAAAAGGGATTCAAATGTAATTAGTTTTTATATGTTACAGTTAAAATTAGACCTACTTATTTTTATTTCTATTGTAATGATATCTTAATTTAATTTACTTTATTATATGAAAATCCGATTGCCCCAAAAGAATAAAATAAACATGTTATCAGTATTCGGTACATAGTAGATTTTCCAACTCCTGTCTTGTTGAAACACATCTCAACAGAGCTTTCATCATTATTATCTAGATATTGATATCTTAAGGCATCATAAACATTCATCGTAATAAGTTTTTCGTTGAAGAAAAAATTCCCCGGTAACGATTTTGAAATAAATATAGAGGTGAAAGCCGTATCTTTTGGGTATCCCACTAATATTAAATAATATATAAAAAGAAGCGCAAACAAGATAAATCACTAAGAACACACTGTAAGGTGTACCTTGCTCACTAACAGCAATTAAATTGAACTATCAGAAATTTTATTGTTTCAGTAAATTTATAAAAGCTTATAATATTTAAATATAATTAGATTTATGGCAGTCCTCAGTTACCTGCGGAGCAGGTACGTCGGAGGTTTCGGTAACAGTTTTATTACTCTCTCTAGTTCTTGAATAGAGTATAGAAATGTGTATGCTTGTGATCGCCTCCCCCCCCCCTCCTTCCCAAGAGCTTTGAGTTCAGGAAAATAGAACCGATTCTGTCTTTTATATTAGGAATATGTATGCTGCTGGCACTCCCTCCCCAGTTGAGAACTTGTTTTTCTTGCCATACTGTATCTTTGTGATATCACCCCCCCCCCCCAAAGAGAGAGGCTGGATCCGCCCTTGCATAGCGGTACAGTTTTTGGAACGAAATTTGAAACGGAATTTAAAATATATGATTTTTAAAGTATTAGTTGTAAAAAAAATATTTTCAGCTACATTAGGTACTTATGCATGGTTTTAAACATTTTCCCAAAATTAGTCAACATCCCTATTGTTAATAAAAAAATATTTGCTAAAAAAATCTCCAAAAAAAATGATTTCCAAAAAGAACAATACACTTTTTTATTGCTGCAGGAATCGAATCCGTACTGCGCCGATGGAAAATCATTCGCTTGGCCACTACACCAAAGCCACACCCTAATAGAGAACTATATTTTGTGATATTTGGTTTGCATTTTATTCAATACTATCCGTTTTATCTCGAGGTATTCTTTCTAAATTTAACAGCAAAGTCAAGAAAATTGGAACGCATCGCCAAAGATACCACAGATCTGTAAGATGATAAAATCTATGGTATAATTAAAAAAACCGGAACCTTTTAATCTCGTCTTAAAACATAAGAAAATACTTTCAAATCTTTAAGATGATATGTACCTTAGACTCTATTTTTGTTTTAACTGGTCTTCAAGATATTATTTTCTATATTATTATGATCATTTACCTTACTTCGGTTTCGAATGTCTGTATATGTTTTTTTCGTTTTTCGCGCTTAAGGACCGTCAGTGGATTGGAACTTCTCTTGAAAGGCAAACAGCTAATACATAAATTTTACTTTCAGATTGGCCAAACCCACGCTGTGTATGTGATTGGCAATTTTTAACTGTTATTAATGTATTAATGTTGTTTTGTGACGTGATAAAATGCAAAAATTTTAAATTCCGCGAGGCGTCACAACAAATAACGTGGGCGTAGAGAATTTGGTATAAAAAAAAAATAATTAAAATTTTTGAGAGTGGTTTCGGATGTCTTCATATATTGCTGATACGATCACCTTGATTAATGAAAGTAAGATTTGTTTTCATGCTTAAGTTCGTTTCCTAATTAAAGAAGAGAACTTTTTTAAAAATTGCTTGATGTGCAAACTCGGCCGAGACACAATACACATTTTAAGATATAGTGTGTTGAAAATGCAGCTGGGAAACACGAAAATAAATGGGCATTAGTAAGTGAATATGTGTAATATTTATTTAATTTATAAGATATACAGAGCGTCCAATTTTCGACCCCTTTATAGCGTATTCCAATTCCACTACGGAACAAATTTTAGTTTATTAATTTTATCTTGTAAGAAAAGTGCATTCTTTTGTTAATTTTGGAGCTGGACACAAAAATGACAATGAAATTGAAAACTTATTGCAATTTTCAAGAACAAGTTTTTTTTAATTTTATTTTTAACAAAATAATAAAAAAATACATACTTTTACACTTGAAGAGACACTAAATATCTTGTCTTTTTGCTTTTCTTTTGTGAATTATTTTTTGAGCACCTCTAACAAGAGCCCAATACTAGTCGGCAAGCATGGAAGCATTCCACTTTCCCTGGTATCTTTACTCCATTTTTGATATATTATGATGGAAGCGTCCGCCGTGCTCATCACTCACATCTCCGCAGTTGTCAGGAAAAAGTTCAGATGTGAGTGTAAGAAATGGATCTTTAGAGACATATTGCAACCCATGATACGAAGACAGCATATTTTCAACAAGAGTAACATATTTGTCAGATTTTTTAACTTCCAAAAAAATTAGTGACTACCAGGCGAAAGTCATTCCAAACATTTTTTTCAATATCTGATATAGTACTGTCAAAATGTTTGTCTTTCAGAATATTTCGAATCTGTGGCCTAACAAAAATACCTTTTTGAATTTTTGTCTGAATTGACCTTGGGAATTTCTGACACAGGTACTGAAAAGTTGATCCATGTGTATTCAGTGCCTTAAAAAAGTTTTTCATTAGGCCCAATTTAATATGCAGTGGTGAAAAGAAAATCTTTTTGGGGTCTACTATCGGCATATGTTGCACATTTTTTTCACCTGGTTCTAATGATTGTCGAACGAAGCAGTTTTTTCTCTTGTAATAAAGTACCTTTGCCTGACTGTCCCATTCACACAAAAAACAACAAAACTTGATGTAACCTAGCTGTAACCCAACTAAAAGTGCAATCACCTTCAAGTCTCCACAGATCTGCCATTGGTGCTCATCGTATTTTATACTTGTCAATAGGCGCTTCATATTGTTGTAAGACTCTTTCATGTGAACTGCATATCCAACAGGAATAGACGGTAAAATATTCCATATGCAATAGTACTGCTTTTAAACTCAATGTTGTTGCAGAAAACCAAGTTCTTTTCGATGTTAAAAAATGGTGCTAGGCCTTTATGGCGTTTACGAAAAACACATACTGAAACATCATCTTCTGGTAAGTTCCACTGTTGCAACCTTGACCTAGTGACTCTTCTTTACTTTTTGGAAGTTCTAAGTCCCTCACAAGATCTTTTAATTCTGATTGGATTATTTTGTGCGGTTGGCGGTATAACGTTCTGGGTGTGAAATCAGGATCTCTTGATGTTGATGTCATATCTTCTTGAAAAATCATTGTATCGTGATTATCTGATTCGTAAGTGAAGGTTTCTAGGGGTTGTGGAATAGGAAGTTCGTCACTATGAGGCACTAATACGAGATATGATGCAAAAATAGGAATCATTAACATGATTTGAAAGTTCTCTCCAGATCGTTGGTTCAGCAAACTTGATAGATCGTTTTTTACTATTTAACCAATTTCTCAGACTTGGAGCAGATGCATTACACCAGGTATATGGCGACCACTGTTTTTTTTTTGATCCCCAATATTGCAACTAAAATAAAGCTGATATGCCTTTTTTTTTATCGATGGGGTCTTCGAACATACCACTGTAGAAGTAGCATAACGTCAGAACTAGGGCCCGGTTGTCTGAACGTTGAATAACGTAATAATATTTTTATTTATATTTGAAAAAGTGTTGATAAACAGTGGATATTTAATTTCTTAGTACAGACATACCGATTTTATGCTATCCTTTTCTAATTGCATTATTTAAACGAGTATCATCGGTACGTCAATTCTGAAAACAAAGTATGAATATATGGTTGCCTAAATTATTATTATTGTTATTTTCAATATGTAAACCATATCTAACAATATTTACCGATAAAAATAAGTTTTTAAATCCTCTTTTTGTCAATATTAATTGTAAACTTCGCATTTATAGTAATTTCTAACACTTAAAAACACCGAAAAAAGTCACAACAAGCAGTTAAAGTGAAAGACAAGTAAATATGTTTATGTCTGTCAAACATCAAAAAAGCGTGTCCCCCACCGACCATAAATAGCCTTCAAACAAATCTGTTGTTGTTAAAATCTAGAGTATGATCGAAGAATGGGGTAATAGACCGCCTCCGAGACGCAAAAGTCACCTCACCACAAACAGAAGTGATATGGATTATTTACACACTTTCGAGACTTCCTACAACCTCAACAATTCAATTCGACTCACTCCAACTGACTAATCCCTTCGCTTTGTAGCTGCCTATATACTCAAATACGGCTTTTACATTTTTAGAAAATATTCGAGCTTTTTCTATTCAATTCCATAATATTCGCAATACTGACGTTTGTCATTTGTATACAGGGGCTGTTCAGTACAAAGCAGATATAAACGTCGATTTACATCTCCCTGAAAGGTTGGGACTTCGTATGTGGGGGGTCATCCCTAGATATCCCCCATGCGGTGTTGCCAAGTTATACAAAATTTCCGTAACCTGGTCAAAAAATATATTTGGCAACGTCTTTATTTTAGATAAATTTTGGTGGTTGTCTAGTATTTTTATTAAAGATGGAAATTTTGCTGCTTTCTTGTTAAACAAAAGATGCCAGAAATAGAATTTTCCTAGCTCCCTCCCTTCTTAAGATACAGGGCGAAATTGGAAATTTTCCATTTACTTTCCCTCCTCGCATCTTAATTAAGACGTAAGTTAATGAAGAAATAATAACAGTCTAGTTTGCAATTCCACTTGAGTACTTTTTTTTTCTAATGGCATCAGGTTTCAGTTATAGACCGAACTTTGTGGGTTTGGCTAATGCTTTTTTAAAATAGAACATCCTACATATTATTTGACAGCTCGGCTTCAATTATTCAAGCTTTCCAAAAACGTATAATAGTTGATATTTAATTTCACTCATAAATCAGACTTAAATTCGCAGTAGGCTATGAATATCGGATACATATCTCATTAATAATAATACTTTTGGTACAACGTCTTGAATATCATTTAAAATTTTAGTTTCAAAGTTTCTGAGATGTTCTAGATATGAGGGTGAATCAAATATAAACAAGACTTTCTCTCTCAAAAATTTTTATTTTTCTTTTAATAAAATAATCAATCTTACATTATTTTTCTACATAATCTCTTGATTTCGAAACACATTTTCTTCATCGGCCCGGAAAGTTTTTGATCCTGTTATCGTAAAATGAAGGAGGTTGCGTCAAGAGCCAATTGCGCACGAAAATCTCCACAGCCTCAAGTCAGGACTATAGGGAGGAGAGTCAGTTGTGGTTCTTCTCATTTCCTCTAATTTTGCAAAGTTTTAGTTGCAGTATGGAGCCGAGCGTTGTCGTGCATAAGAATGACGCTCTGAATCAGTTGGGCACGTCTATTGGAATGATAGGCAGCCTTCGCTTTACTCAAGAGCTTCCAGTAATAGGCAGCGTTTATTGTACGACAATCATGTAAGACATCAATGTGCAAAACGACACACTAGTCGAAAAAAACTGTTGCAAGCAACTTACCAGCTAACAGTCGACTTTTGGCCTTCACAGGGGTTGCCTTTTCCTTCTGACGGCACTCCTTGTAGACTAATTTACTTTCAGGTGTGTAATAATGATCCCAAGTTTCGTCACAGATTACAATTCTTCTCAAGATTGCATACCTTTCTTACATAAACTATGCTGAAAGCTCCTGACAAACCTGCAAACGTCTCAACTTCTATTTTTCTGTCAAAAGACAAGGAATCCACCTGCCACACAATTTTTTGACAGCTTTTTATTTTCTCTTGGGCTGCAATTGCGAAATCTTTCAAACGTTGATCGCCTTCGAGAAGGTTACAAATCTTTTGAATGTTTTTCTTGGTAATGCTAGTCCGAGATCGACGATCATGTTTCTCATTTTTAACCCGTTAACATCCTGCTTTCAACTCTTTATACCAGACAAACATACGAGCCTTGAAAGTGTTTGATTATTGAACTATACATTCAATATTTAAAGGATTTCAGTTGATTTGATACCTTCATGAGCTAGAAATTTTAATAAAATGCGTTGAACAGTGCAAGGGTGAACTTGTTGTTCCGACATTGCAATAGCTACTATTGATGTGGTTCGAACCAGCAACCAACCAGCTCTCCCCACTCCAAGCATCTCTACCAAGGTCCTCTAGTAGCATCTGCCTATTTCAATCAAATTTACAGGGTCAGGAAAAAAGTCTCGTTTATATTTGATTCGCCCTCGTATATTATGGTTTAAGAAAAACAATTTTTATTACTTCTCTAAATTTTGATTACTGAATATAAAAAATCAACGCAAAAAATGCTGGTGGGGTGGGCTTATTGCGGAAAACAAAAGTTTCATAATTTCTATTACAATTTGGCAGGTGAAAATTCAGTTAGAATTGAAATAGTATGGTGAAAAGAATTTTTCATTCTCTGAGTATTTTTATTTAAGTTTTCATAATCGATGGTTGGCCAAAATTATGAAAATTATGAGAAATATGGCATGTTAGTGTGTTTTATTCAGTCGCATGTCTAACCAACCGATTTCTTTTAAATTATAAGTAACATGTTCGAACTTTTGTATCCCATAAATCAGTCTTAAAGTTTTGTAGTTTTTGTATCCGTTTGGTGTCCATGGCAGACAGGCATAAACAGTATCATAATAATTCATATGCGAGAGCACTAAGCTGTCGCAAAGCAAAGTCTTAAGTTCCCTATTTAGAAAATGACCATTTTGGAAAATGAGTTTCAGGTTTAAATAAGCTTTTTTTTAATGACTGTGTGATGTAAGAAAATCTTTGATCCTGATGTAGATGAAGACCGAGGTCTTTAATTGTATTTTTAACAGTTATGTTAACGTTATTCACCTTTACTAGCTCGCTGTAATTGCACATAAAATTATCCCTATCATTCTTCTGACCAAATAAAATAGCTATGGCTTTTTGTGGATTCAATTTTAAAGAATGATCACAAGAAAACTGGACATCCATCAGGAAAAAAGGATAAATACAGCATAGTAGTGTTGTTTGCAGGATTTAAAAACGTTAGGAAATGTAGAAATATAGAAATATAGAAATATAGAAATATATATATATATATATATATATATATATATATATATATATATGTATATATATATATATATATATATATATATATATATATATATATATAGAGAGAGAGAGAGAGAGAGAGAGAGAGAGTGAGAGAGAGAGGCAATACAATGGATCTCTGCGAGACACCAGTCGCAATGCCCAAAAAGGATGATTTATTTTCTTTATAAACAACAGCCTGGGCCCTCCCCGTTAGGAAGTTTGATAATATTCCTATTGCTGAGTCCGATAAGCCAATATAATGAAAAAAGGATCTTAATACTTCATGTTGCAGGGAATCAAAGGCTCTAATCGAACAGCATAAGCAACTTCAACTTGCCCCGGTCAGTAGTCCCAAAAATGCCATCGGTAATATCCAACAGAGCTGTACTACAATCATGACTCTGTCTAAACCCAGATTGATAAATTGGTAATATTTTATTTGTTTCGACATGTTCCTGAAGTTGATTATCAATAACTTTTTCCAATATTTTTGAGAGTGTTAGTAATATACTAATTGGTCTAATATTACGGAAATTTTCATGACCTGGTATTTTAGGAAGGGGAAACACACTCGCCTCCTTCCATTTTTCAGGCACCATTAAATGTAATATGCACTAGTTAATAATATGCGTAATGTATGGTAATAAGAAAGGCATACAAAGATTAACTGTAAAAATGTTAATATCCATCCAGTCCTGTTGCGTTATTCTTAATATTTGAAATTATTTTTTATATTTCTAATTCTGAAATGGTTTTGAAACCAAAGTCTGATAATAGAGTACTTGATTATGATGTGGGGGTAGATTTGGTATAGAATTTATGAAATAAGAGTTGATTTGTTCTACATTTGATAAGTAATCACGTAAATCGGAATACATTTTTTTACTTAAATATATATATATATATATATATATATATATATATATATATATATATATATATATACAGATTCATCCAGTTAAGTACACAATCGCCACCCTGTACATATAGGTAGAAATTTCTACAAGAAACCAATTTTATCGTCCAACTATGATTGTAATTACAAATTTAAAAATCCTATACACCTAAACTACTTATTATGTTTATAAAATAGGAAATACTATATAAACGGTCGTATAAGAACTATAAAATGCAAGAATTTGAAAGCTGTTTAACCTTGTTTGAGAGCACTTTGCGGTAAAAAATATTGTTCTTGTAGTACTGTCGAGAATTATGACAACATTAAAGTACTGCTCGTTACTAGCATAACCTGTCGTTGCTAATGTTATACATTCTTTAGTCTAATTATTTTTTTTTCGTAGTTCTTGTAAAACACTACAGGATGAATCGTTAGTGTGGCAATGACGAAAACCCCAAACTTGTTTTTTTTCCCTCACGTAAACAAATTTGTCTATTTAATGTTTTGTTATAATTTCCAACTTCCTTTATTAAATTATCCTATATATATATATATATATATATATATATATATATATATATATATATATATATATATATATATATATATATATATATATATACAGGGTGATTCAAAAATCGATCACGAAACTTAAGGGGGTGATTCTACTTGACAAAATAAGGGTAGAGCTTCATATAATTTTTTTTCAAAATGTCATTCGTTTTCGAGTTACAAGCCGTCCAAGTTCAAGTTTTTATTTTTTGTTTTTTGAATTACTCGCTTACAGGAAAACCGATTTGACTAATATTTGAAAGATAGGCTAAGTCTTCTGCGCTTCATCATTTTAGTAACAATTCACATTGATTGTTTGCCGCTAGAGGGCACTTTACCTACATTGAAAATTGTTTTTTTGTCATAATTTTTTAGTGTTGACAGCTACAGTAGTTTTTGGCATAATTTCTGAAAGACTGATGCCAGGCCTTTAAAAAAGGTGCTCTTTATTTACATCGCTAAACCCAACGGTTTAGACGTAAATCACCCTTAAAAATTAAGTGGTACATTTACTTTTCTCATTTCATTACCACCAGCTACCAGGTAAATAGCTATCAAAGTATACTAGAGCTGTCAGTTTAACATCAAATAAATTCGCTTTTTAAACTATTTAATTTATAATCTTAAAATAACTAATAATGGCTAATCAGTAAATATTCATATTATGGATTATTGCGATATACATTTAATTGATAAAAATTAATGAAACAGTACTAAACAAACTAAAAAAGATTCTCAAAATGTCCCCCATTTTGTTCCATACATTTCCTAACACTCTTCAAAAAATGTCGCCTAACTCGATGAAAAATTTGTGGTGTTTCTTTAATAATTTGGCACTTTTCGATTATCCTGAAGCGAAGATCCTCGACGTTGATTACTGGAATATCGTACACCAATTGTTTCAAATGACCCCAAAAGAAAAAATCCATAGGATTAAGGTCTGGTGACCTCGCTGCCCATGCCAATGGTCCACTTCGTCCTATCCATCGCTCAGTATACGTTGCATTCAAATACTGTCGGACACGTATACTAAAGTGGGGCGGAGCTCCGTCTTGGAGGATCCACATGTTGGCCCTTACTTCCAATGGCACATCTTCCAGATACAATGGGAGACGATTTTGGATAAAATCTAAGTATACGTCACCAGTTAATGGGCCATCAAAGAAATGAGGACCAATAAGGTAATCTCCTATTATCCCTGCCCACACATTTAGTGAAAATCTACGCTGATGTTTCGTTTCTACCACATTGTTTGGGTTCTCGTAAGCATATGTGTGGATGTTGTGTAGATTTGTTATGCCATCACGAGTGAAACCAGCTTCGTCAGTGAATAATATGACGCCAATTAATCGATTATCGTGTTCATACTTAGCTAGGATCTGATTGCACATTTCCAACCGTCTGGGCCGATCATCGTCATAAAGAGCCTGCACCTTTTTTGAATGAAACGGGTAGAGTTGTTCTTCTCTTAGTATCCTCCATGAACTAGCCTGACAGAGCCGCACTTCATTCCCAATTTTTCTAGTACTAATACCTGGATTATCTTCAATAATTTCAAGCACTCTTTCTTCTTGTTGCACGTTTCTAGCAGTTCTAGGTCTTCCTCTATTTCCATTATAACTTTTAAAGGAACCACATTCCGCAAGCCTCCTGTGCACACTGGAAAATGTTTGAGCATGAGGGATATTTCTTTCCGGATAACTCTCCATATAATATCTTCTTGCCAACTCTGCATTACCATTGGCTTTTCCATAACAAAAATGGATATCACAATATTCGATATTTGAATATTGGTGATTAGCCATTATTAGTTATTTTAAGATTATAAATTAAATAGTTTAAAAAGCGAATTTATTTGATGTTAAA
Organism: Diaprepes abbreviatus; assembly: GCA_034092305.1. Classification (NCBI taxonomy): domain Eukaryota; kingdom Metazoa; phylum Arthropoda; class Insecta; order Coleoptera; family Curculionidae; genus Diaprepes; species Diaprepes abbreviatus. The sequence goes on along the minus strand of JASJET010000131.1, from coordinate 800,653 downwards.
CTGACAGCTCTAGTATACTTTGATAGCTATTTACCTGGTAGCTGGTGGTAATGAAACGAGAAAAGTAAATTTACCACTTAATTTTTAAGGGTGATTTACGTCTAAACCGTTGGGTTTAGCGATGTAAATAAAGAGCACCTTTTTTAAAGGCCTGGCATCAGTCTTTCAGAAATTATGCCAAAAACTACTGTAGCTGTCAACACTAAAAAATTATGACAAAAAAACAATTTTCAATGTAGGTAAAGTGCCCTCTAGCGGCAAACAATCAATGTGAATTGTTACTAAAATGATGAAGCGCAGAAGACTTAGCCTATCTTTCAAATATTAGTCAAATCGGTTTTCCTGTAAGCGAGTAATTCAAAAAACAAAAAATAAAAACTTGAACTTGGACGGCTTGTAACTCGAAAACGAATGACATTTTGAAAAAAAATTATATGAAGCTCTACCCTTATTTTGTCAAGTAGAATCACCCCCTTAAGTTTCGTGATCGATTTTTGAATCACCCTGTATATATATATATATATATATATATATATATATATATATATATATATATATATATATATATATATATATATGAAGTAAAATGCGAATAGTAAATGCAATCTTCGTTCCAACCATATCCTTTCCGTGTTAGAGGTTGCACAGTTTGAATAAATTGCTAAGGAACACAATTCATCCTATTCCACCACCATCGAGATGACGGCCTACCTGTACCACTATACCGAGAAAGAAAGTCAAAACTTACCCTCCCCGCCACAGTGATACGGCAGAGGTACATGTTTCGTCTCTACTAGACTCATCAGGGTACCGACATGCACCTGGCTGTGCAAAGGACAGATCGGAAGGACGCATGCAAATACTGAACACGGCTTCGCCGACGTCCCGCCGGATGGCGTATATGTTTATGCGGCTTTCACGGATTCCCCCGTGTGAGATGCAATAGCAGTGGATATATCCACATTATGCCGTTGTAGTGCTGAAATCACATTCAGCAAACGTACAACTATTCGCATTTTACTTCATTCCTATACTCTGTCCCAGTGGCAGCTCGTAAAGTAGTGCAACTGTGCAATTCCATTACCTAATTTTTTTCGAGGAAAATCACTTGATTCTATTATTTTTTACTTCAAATTTTTCCAAATACTTTTTCCTTCTCTCCATTAATTAGTTGGACGTCTGGCATCATAGCAGCACCTTAAAACGAGCAGATTTTCTATAATATAATAATTAAAATTGTACAATATATTGATACGACATAATGGAAAGACGAAGATCCAAGACTTATTTAGGAGCCAGAAAGATGGAAATATGCATTAATATAACAACTTGTTGCCGGAAGAGACAGACATTAGTTTTTTATTTCAGCGTTCGTATTTGTTTTATTTGCACATGGAAGTTATAAAAAATATTTTATTTTAAATTTTGAAGTTATTTGTAGTGTATTTACCAGGGTCTTTGAATAATATTTATATTTCTACGTCAGTATGCGTTGTCGTTTTATTACTAAAAGTCGTTTTATTTTCCACTATGACTACAAATCCCATAAATATTAATTCTGGAGTAAAATGATATTTGTTCGTCAGACCATTTCCTTTTGATATAAACTGCTGGTTTGTGAAAAATGTTATATTTAATTTGCCTAAAAGCCGAAAACATTGGCTGGGTTTAAAGTTGTTTGCATTTTTACCTATTTTACTATTTTGTAATTGAAATATGCATATTTAGAAAATTAAAAGTGCAAAGCTCGAGAGAAAATTTTCGGACAAACGAATTGTTAGTATTCTGCTATCGGGTTGACATTCCCAGAGATAATATTATGAAAAAAAAAAATGGTGAGAAAATCGTCGATTTTTGACATTTACTCCATTAACAATTTTTCACTGTTCAAGCTCACCTACCATCTACACCAGATCGAGGCAACTTTTGGAACTAATTCTACTGGAGTATTGCGTTTCTTTCAATTTACCTTTTTGAACGATATATCAACTTCGTCATCTTGGTTTCTTTAAATCTTTCATATCAAGACGAACCTATCTCGTTTACGATTTGGTCAATTGGATTAAGTTTTCAAAAAGATCACAAACTTACATGCATAGACTGTTATTAATATAATATGCCGGGCGATGATAACAATGAGAATAGTAGCTTCTAAAAAAATGCAAATGTTGTCAAAAATGATCGTGATCCCTTTAATATCATTATCACTAAAAGTAAGTTTATATAGATCCGGATTTTCATTTATTAATTGTTAAATATAATATTATTTCCCAAATGTAATTCCTAAATATTTAAAAAATTAAATTTTAATCTATTTAATTTGAAATTAATTTCGTTGTTCTGTTTGAGATATGATTGATCAAAAGGAGCATTTCTTCTGGGAACATCGATATAACAATTAGAAAATCAATAGCTGTAACTACAAGATCATATCAGTAGTGATATCTGTCGGCGAATTTAGAAAACTTAATAAATATCGAAGGCTCTTACGCTTTGGTGTTCGCTCACTGAATCAAAGAAGAATTACTTCTTTCCAGAGCGAATATTCTCCATCCTTTTTCTTATTTATTTTTATTTACATAATAATGAATTTCAAATTTCGAGACGAGGAAATAACAAATGAGAGAAATTATAAAACTGACATATGGAAGACAGAAATATATAAATGAAAACGCCACAGAATGCAAGAAATTAGGGAACATACTAGGCAATTAAAGACAAAATTTATGGCCTTTAGTAGACAACCTCATCTTAACGCTTCAATACAAATAGAAGGAAAAAGTATAGACAGGGTGACTCATTTTAAATATCTTGGATGTTATATCATCGAAAATCTAAACCCAGATAAAGAGATAAGGTGTAGAATAGAGACTGCTAGAGCAACTTTTCAAAAAATGAAACCACTTTTCTGCAATGATAACCTCAACCTAAAACTACGACAGAGAATGATAAGATCATACGTCTGGCCAGTGTTACTATATGGGGCACAGATCTGGACAATTAAAGCTGCCACGATTAATCGGTTGGAGGCTCTCGAAATGTGGTTACACCGGCGAATGCTGAGAATACCTTGGACAGCTAGGCAGACCAACAAAATGGTACTCAATAGGGCCGACACAACTCGTCTACTATTAAACACTGTGAAGTGTAGAAAAATCTCATATCTTGGACATATATTCAGAGGGGAGCGATATAGAATTCTTCAGCTAATCATGATGAGTAAAGTAGAGGGACGTAGAGGGGTAGGAAGGAGACAAGCTTCCTGGTTGAGGAATATTCGTGAATGGACAGGTATACGTAGCGCGGGGGAACTGTTCCAGCTGGCGCAGGACCGTGAAAGACTTGCCAATGTAATTGCCAACGTTAGGGGGACCTGATATGGCACTTGAAGAAGAACTAGGTGATTGGAAAAGTTTCTACTTTACACATGAAATAACATTAGTTAATGATTGAACATACGTTTATTTTTCAGTGTAATCTCTCTTGAGTTCGAGACACTTTTTCTAACGATTCTACAGTCTACATATCCCATCCCTATCTCGTTTTATTTTAATTTTCAAAATCCTCGTATGCACAGTATGCATAAATATTTAATATTCATATATATCTTATTATTCTTTCTTTCAAATCCAACTTACCTTCAAATTATTTGTCGAAATCCATTTTATATAATTATAAATAATTACTATGTATCGAGGCTATAGGTTACAAAATGTGGGTTACCACAATACAATAAGGAAGGAACCGAATAAAGCTCAGTATATGTCACATAATTTTATATTGCACGTTATGTAAGGTCGTAATATGGTAGACTGACGTTCAGGACATTACTTACAGTACTTGCAAGAAGTAATATTTATTTATGTGTATAAAAATAGAGACGTGTCGTTATGGTCAGTTGATCAAATTAAAAGTTAGTATTAGGAAAAATTGATTTAGTTGTACCATTACGTTTTATGCAATGTTGAACTTTATTATACAATATGAAGTCCCTTTAACGGATCTTATGGTAATGAGTGTTTTTTTTTTAAGTAAATCGGTTTCAAATAATTGCAGTACAAAGTAAATATATTTCAAATAAGGAATTATTGTTATTTTTAGTAAGGGATTAATTGGGATCAGATTTTAAATTTATGGTGAATTATTGCATATTTTGATAGTGCAGGCCAAATAAGGGTAAGCTGTTATTATGTTTTATATACCTAAGATCAGGGACGGATCTAGCTTCTCTCTTGGGGGGGGGGGGGGCGGTGATATCACAAAAGTACTGTATGGCAAGCGAAAGCGGGGAAAGAGACGTCAGCAACATTCCCATTTCTAGTGTAAAACAAGTCGACGGGAGGGGGGGGTCGCGAAAAAGTTTTCGACGGAGGGGGGAGCCAGCAGCATACATATTCCTAGTCTAAAAGCCAGAATCGGGTCTATTTTTCTAAAGTCAAAGCTCTTGGGGGGAATGGGGCAATCGCAAGGAAAAACAAGTTGTCGACGGGGAGGTAGAAGTCAGCTGCATATACATTCCTAGCATAAGAGCCAGAATCGGCTCTATTTTCCTGAACTCAGAACTCATAATAATAATATCCTTTATTTGCCAACAAAATTATGATCACATAACAAAGCAACGTCAGCGAAAGAAATGTTTAACGTTAAGAATTATAAATATATTGATCTAACTACAATTAAGATAAAAACCAATCGACATTTCGATAGAAACATTACACAAAGGAAAACAAAAGGAGAAAAAGACAGATAGAAAATAATTTTAAAAAAATAGTAATAAAAGAGTCAGTTTGAACTGAACAAAGTTATACAGCTTGTAAAATAAGATATTACAATTTAAAAAGGAATGCAATTTTTACACAAAATACAAAAGCATGAGAAAAACACACTAAACAAAAAATATTAACTTAAAAATATTGATATTATAAAAATTATTTATTAAAATTGAAAGAGTAAAAACACCCATCAGACAGCCATTCATTTAAGCGTCTCTTAAAACAGTTAATCGACTCGATAAGCCAGATTTCTCTTGGTAACATTCTTACGACTTTAATCGCCATATAGTATGGTCCTCTCTCATAGAAGGTGGGGTTATGTAAAGGTGTCCTTAGGTCATTCGCCCCTCTGATAGTCATAACCATGTTTCCCCCATAAAGCTGTCTGTTTAGCGGAAATAATTCCGTATTTCTTCTGGCAAGTATGACTAAAGATCTAAAGTATAATGAGGGAACAGTAAGCAACTTAAACTGAGTAAAAAATGTTTGATATGAAGCTTTTGGATGTAGGTGGAAGATGCAACTTATTATGCGTTTTTGAATTTTAAATATATCAATAGTCTTTCTTGATGATCCCCAAAAGGAAATACCATAAGAGACAAGAGATTGTATTTGCCCAAGGTAGAAAAGTCTAACAGTCTCTGCAGTGATGACGTCACGAAGCCTTCGGACTACACCACACAAACTGCTAAGCCTAGCCCCAAGAGCTGAGATATGATGTTCCCAGTTTAAAGATGGGTCCAAATGAACACCCAAGAACCTAACGTGTTCCAAAGTGGGTATAGATTCACCCCCAAGCTATACAAGCAGTGAGTCAGACCTTGTTTCATGCTTTGAAAAAAGAATGAGGCCGGTCTTATTACGTTTAAAACGAGGCTGTTATCAGAACACCACTGCTGCATTTTTAATGCAGAGTTTGAGTACTTTTGAGACAGACAGATTGTTTACATATATTAAGAATATTATGGGTTCCAAAATAAAGCCCTGAGGTACCCCCTACAACAATTTAGTTCTATCTGAAAAGTAATGATGATTATTTTTAGTAAATTTGAGGGGGGGGGGGGCGACCGCAAGAAAAAACCAGTTGTCGACGAGGGGGTGGAAGCCAGCAACATATACATTCCTAGTGTAAAAGGCACAATCGGGTATATTGTCCTGAACTCTAAGCTCTTGGGGGGGGGGGGGATCGCCCCCACCGCCCCCCCCCTTGGATCCGCGCCTACTTAAGACAAGCCGTTCTTGAAATATTCCACTATTTTTCAAATTGTAGACAAAAATCTATTTATCGTAAAATAAAAATGACTTCAAAAAATTATAGAGGGTTGAGAAAAACTCACATTTGATTTATTTTATCATTAATGACATATAACTTTCTTATTTTGAGCGGAACACCCTGCATTTAACATCGAATTTACATTTTAATTTTAATAGTCTTTAAAACTGTATTAAGGTTTTTCCCTATCTTTCATATTTTTTTAGTAATTTGGCATCACTAATCAGATAAAAAATGATCATGGTGCTTAATATATTTCATATATTTCTTGAACCATTCAATATATGTATAAATATTCTTTTTTGTGTTCTTGGGGTTAGATTCATACGTGGATGTTAAAAAAAAACATGTTTTGACATTTTGCCTTTTGTTCATTTTCAAAAACTTTTTTTTTATTTTATTATTTTCTTTAATTTAATAATAACGGCATTTTCCTTAGTCAAACAACCTAAAATTTAAAATACATAAATTATGTTTAAAATCTTACACATTAACAGAAAAAGTTACAAGACAATTCGGAAAAAAATTTTTAAAACTTATTTTATAATTAAAAACTTTATATAATTTTTAAAATATTAAAATTTTCTGAATTATCTTTTGGCCTTTTCTTTTAATGTATAAGATTTTGAACATAATTTATGTATTTTAAATTTTAGGTTGTTTGACTAGGGAAATATCATTATTAATAAATTAAAGAAAATAATATAATAAAAAAACTTTTTGAAAATGCCTTGAACAAAAGGTGAAACGTCAAAACATATTTTCTTTAAATTCACGTATCATATGTATATATATATATATATATATATATATATATATATATATATAAATTACTTTCAGTACGAAAATACCTTTTACAAACAACTTGATGGATGTGCTATGGGATCACCAATTTCATCTACCATTGCTCAGCTAGTAATGGAATATTTAGAGGAAAAAGTTTTGGAAAAATTAAACTTTAACATAATATTTTTTAAACGTTTTGTCGATGATTGCATAGCAGCTGTACCACAAAATAAAATAAATGAAATTCTCCAAGAGTTTAACAGTTTCAATGAAAAATTACAGTTCACGTCCGAAATAGAGAATAATAATAAAATAAATTTTTTAGATATGACGCTTATACGCAGAAAGAACAAAGTTCTAACTGAATGGTACACCAAACCAACTTGGTCAGGTAGATATCTGAACTATTTCTCTAATCATTCAAAAACTCAAAAAAATAGCGTTATAATCGGTCTATCTGATCGTGCTATCTCCCTAACGTCTCCAGAATTCCGACCAAAAATACTGCAAAAAGTAAAAGAGACACTAATAAACAATAATTTCAACGAAAAGACTATCACCAAAATAATTGATAAACGAACATATAAGTTCTATAATAACGTAAAAACAAAAAACATAGAACATAAACAACAAAAATATGTAGCATTACCGTACACTAGTGAGCTGTCAGAAAAAATAAAATACATTTTAAAAAAGCATGATATCATCGTATGCCACAGGTCACATAATAAATTAAATACATTGTTCACAAATTTAAAAAGTAAAACTCCTCTAATGAATAAATCAAATATAATATATTCGATCCCTTGCTCAAATTGTCCCAAAAAATATATAGGCATGACGAGCCAATTACTAAAGAACAGATTAAATGGCCATAAATATACAAAAAACGCCTCAACAGCGTTAAACAAACACACACAGGACGAAAAACACACTTTTGATTATAACAGTACCATTATAAAAAACAAAGATATGAATTACCAAAAATTACAGATAAAAGAAATGATTGAAATTAAAAAAGATAAAAACACGGTTAACGACAGAACAGATATGGGAAATTTGAGCCACATTTACGCAAACCTAATTTAAACATTAAGTATTCGATCCAATCAAATAAAAATCAAAAAATGGAATATCCTCTTAAACATAAAACCAAACATATACCATATTTGTTTTTTTATGCATTGTAAAATATAAAAAATATTTAAAAAAATAAAACACACTCGCATTCCACGTATCCTCAGTAAACGATGCAAAAATTAAAATTTATTCAGAAATAAAACAGCAAAATGTCAAGGTGCGTACCGGTAAAATTAAGTATTTTTAAGAGATTTTAAAGTTTTAACTATTATTTAAGTGTCTTGTTTGTTTTTCGAAAATTGTGAATATGTTTTTTATATGATGTAATTTAATTATATGTTTTTAGGAGGCAAACATTTTGAAAATGCCTTGAATAAAAGGCGAAACGTCAAAACAGTTTTTATGTATTTATTAAATATAGAACCTAAACCCAAGAAAAGACAAATAAAAAAAAAATGATATATATATATATATATATATATATATATATATATATATATATATATATATATATATATATATATATATATATATATATATATATATATATATATATATATATATATATATATATATTGATTTTGTATTTTATCAGCTTTGCGTGTAGTAGCAAGCTGGAGCCTCCAAAAATACTTTTAAAAGATAGAATAAAAGTTTTTGTACCTCATTCCTGTATTTGATTCATTATTAATTGCACTGTTGCAACATTGTTATAAATAGACACACAAACCAACTATCAAAAAACTTTAAATTTTTTAATCATTACTTAATCATAAAAATCAACGCAATAAACAATTTAGAGCTTTTTTTGCATAAGATTGTTATGGTTAATAAAGTTATCGTAACTACATTAAAACAATTCAAATCTCTCTATCTACCTTGCAATAATTGTATGCAATGTATTGTGACAGTATGAATATAATAATGGCCCCCTTTGTATATGGTAAACGTAACGGAAGTCTGATACGCATTCTTAGATGGCAGGTTCAATGGACTTCGCATACTAATATCATAAAATATAGTATAACTTATATAAATATTTACAAATAACAATAGGCTAATCTATTTCAGAAGTATCATATTTGAACCTCAGACATCTATTTTCCCAATGTAGTTGCTAAGTCTAATTTGGGCAACACGTGCGACCAACTTTTCTATGATCTAAAAAAAAAGATATTGTAGGAAAATAGTCGAAGCCATTGTGAATATAGTGACGTAAATTTCGAGATGGATGACACCTATTGAGGGACGCTGGGAACAATGTAAGAACAAATGCTATATAAAATGTAACAACAAAAAATAAGGGGGAGGAGGGGGGGTCAAAGTTGGCTAAAACAGTAAAAAGTTCCAAATAAAAATTGTAGAGATTTTAAAAACGTACAATCTGAGCTTTTGTGCGATCATTTTTGTTAATTTGTTATTGCAAAAAGCCAAAAAAACCACAAAATTGGCCATTTCTTTCATGTGAATTATTTATTGTAAAATTAATTTTTTTTTGGCACTTCTTTGCGTTAAAAGGAAGCCCTTGTCTTTCTGAACAAAATGGTATTTTATAGTAGTAAAATGGACAATTTGTTGCTGAGATATTGCAAATTGTTTATCCCAAGATGGAAAATGTTGATTGTTATAACTTTTTTTTGAACGAACATTTTGACATCTTCAAAGGTTTAATCTTTTCGTGAAGGCCAAAATTTTCATATCTTGTTAAGGGCAAATGAAAAAATTTATTTTCAATTGCTTAAATATTGCTTTAAAAAAAGGATTATTGTTTTTATAAAAAAATAGAGCTCTCGCACGTGCGAGAAAACTGAACTCGCAACTTCTCCATATCTCAGCAACGAATGGACCAATTTCGATGTTCTTCTTTATCTAGGGTAGCCCGAAAAATTACGAATATGGGACACCCCCTTTTTTAGAGCGATATTTAAAGGGTTGAAAATTAATTTTTGATTTGCCTCTAACAAGATATGAAATTTACGCCTTCACGAAGAGATTGAGCCTTTATGGAGGTCAAAAGGTCTACCCAAAAAAAAGTTATAGCAATCAACATTTTGCGTCTTGAGATAAATAAATAGCAATATCTCAGAAACAAATTATTCGATTTACTTACTTATTAAATATCATTTTGTTCAAAATGACGAGGGCTTCCCTTTAAAATCAAAGAAGTAAAAAAAAAATAATTTTGCAATAAATAATTGATATGCAAACCGATTTCAAGGGTTTTTTGGCACTTTTGCAATAACAAATTGACGAAAATGATCGCACAAAACCTCAAATTATAGATTTTTAAAATCTCTACAACTTACAACTTTTATTTTTTTTCCCAAAATGTGTTCCTTGGTTAATAAATTCAAAAAACCTGTTTAATCCAAGTTTTACCCCCCTCCCCCTCTTGGCCCTAACCTATTTTTTGATGTTACATTTTATGTAGAGTTTGTTCTTACATTGCCGCCGACACCACTGGTCAAAAACAGCACTAATTTTTACCTATGGCTTGGACTAAAATGAACAAACGGTGTATCAAATAAATGCTATCCAACAATTTTAATTTTCAATGATCACTAAAATATATACGTTCCTTGTTTAAAATAGATTTTGAAAAAAAAATGCAACATGATTTTGGGACAAACAAGTATAATCCGTTTTGATAATTTTTCTCTCAAATTCGAGAGAAAGATAGAGCTTTAGGTTTTATTTTGTAGACTCTAAGATTCATTTTAACATCAAATCTAAAATGATAGTGATGTTATTGGGAAATTTTAAGAACTTTAAAGGAGGGTGAAATTGGAAGGATTTAAATTTGATTCTAGAAAGGAAATTCTGTCGTAACACAACAGTAAATATTACTATTGATTAATGGCAAAGTATAACCAAATTGAGGAGTAGTAAAATCTACATGGAATTCTATGAAAGCAGCAATCACCGACGTCCAAGAAATACAAATTTGACTGATAGAAACTAACAAAAAATAACAATTGACGGCATCGAAAACCTTAGAAATGATGAATCAAAGAAAGAAATATGAAGCATTAAAAGATAAGAAGTACAAAGCACTTAATATAATGATACTGTGTGTTTTAATTTATGTAAAAGATTCCTACTTTAGAACTGTGAACTTAAGTTAAAAAAAAATTTAAATTAATCTTTAAACAATTTTAAACAATTTTCTTGCAAATTTAGTATTAAATTTTAGTCTCGAGAGGCGTAAAAACTTACAAACTAACACATAGTAACTGTAAAAATTGTAATTCTGTATTTTTTTGTTTTGTTTGTTATTTAGTTACAAATAATTGGCAAAAAAGTTGTTTAAACATTTTTTTTTAACTTTAGTTCACAATTCGACCTGAAGGATCCTTTAAATAACTGAAGGCACACAGTTACTGCGAAAATTATCTTTCAGGATTTTGTTCATTTTGTTCATTACCGATTTATATCAAATGGTTTATAATAATTCTTTAATCATTTATATAATTTGTTTTTCGAATTTAGAGTTCAGCTTTACACCAGAGATGCATAAAACAACTCAAAGATACAATGACTGCAAAAATTATCATTTAGTATTTTGTTTGTTTGGTTTATTAAATAGTAAAAGAAATAGTTTAAACAACTTTTATTCCATTTGTTTAAACCATTTTTTAAACTATAGTATACTATTTTATCCTGGGGATACTTTAAATAACTTAAAACATTTAGTAAATGCGTTTTTGGTTATAACAAAATTTTTGTTGTTGTGTAATATTTGTTATAATATTTATCAAAAATTCAGCTTGATAGTCGTTTTCTATATCCGGTAAGAATCTCTTAATTTCTCAGGAGCATATAGGAGAGGTCAAAATAACCCTACTTTGTCATAAAAAAAAATCCTAAAGTGCCCCTTAGCGGAGGTATAGAGCTCTAAATTGATACCCAGCGATTTACCTTCTTGGCTCTGAGTTTCGAATCGACTTGTATAATTGAATGAAATTTCAATATTTTATAGAGGCCATAAAGGCATTAAACCATACTACAGTAGATGTTTTAGGTCATCAGAGAAGTCAAGAACGGACTTGCAGCTACACTTGTTGAGCCTAATGCTTTACAGGTGTCATTTTATAGACCAGAAAACTGATTTTTTTAATACTTCGGTCGTTCCTCTTCAAAAATGGTACTCTTAATTTATTTCAATAAAATTGGCGGCTTTCGAGATAAATCGGTTTTTATGCAAAACACTCAAAAGTTACTAATTTTAAAGACAAACAAGTAAAAATGAGGTTGTTATTGTTAATACCTACATAATGAATTACGATTGACGGAACTTGTCAAAATCACCGTCAAATAAAAATAATTTAAAAAAATGGGAAGATATTCTTACGCAGAGTATGCTGATATGCATTTAATTTATAGTGAAGCGCTGTCAAATTCTTGGAAGGCAAAAAGATTTTATGCTGAAAGATTTTTAGCTCGCACATTGCCAAATCTAAAAACATTTCAAAGGGTTGATTGAAACCTAAGGGAAACAGATAAAAGATGATTAGAAAATAATTATTAGAAATTATCTTATAGGTCCATTTGTTTTGGAAGAACGACTCAAACGAAAACGTATCTTTTGATAGAAGACTGCAAATGTGGTACATGCATGATAGTGCTCCACCTCATTTTAACCTTATAGTACGTCAACACTTAATAAAAGTTTTTGGTCTTCAATGGATAGGTCGAGGTGGGCCTGTTTTATGGCCACCAAGGTCTCCAGACCTAAATCCCTTAGACTTTTACTCCTGGGGACATCTAAAAGAACTAGTTTATTCAACACCATTAAATACTTGAGAAGAACTACTAGCGAGAATAGCACATTATTCTAACGAAGTCCGTAATAATGGCCGAATATTATTTGCAGTGCAGCGGGAAAATAATTGAAGAATAAAAAAATGTATTGAAGTACGTGGAGCCCATATTGAACATTTACTAAAATAACATTTAAATATTTTCACTATTTTTGCATTTTAATAACATTGTAAATTAATTGAGGCTCAATCAACTCTTTGAAAGGTTTCTGGACTTGACAACGTCTGAGCTGGAAATGTTTCAGCATAACGTCTTGCCTTCGAAAAGTGAAACAGCGCTTCCCCATCAATTAAAGTATTTCAGCAACGGATTTCTGAAAATAAAATGGATAACATATGATAATGGAGCTGTCAAACGAAAAATGTCCGGAGTATGCTCGGCGCCATTTTAGGTAAAGTTACGTTTTGGCACGTCAAATTAACCGTCAAAAGTTCAAAAAATAGTGTCATTGTTGTGAAGTTATTGATTGTCATTAAGACCTTTGTTTTTTCCCTGGATCAAATTTATTTTATATAACTTAACAACCAAATAATATGCATCAAACCATCAGTCAAATATTTAAGTGTAAATATAGACCACCAAATTACCTTAAATTGGCACTTTAGAACTGTTAAACAAAAATGTATACAAAGGCCAAATACCTTAGGAGTCTCATATACAAAGAAAAAGGCATATCAAGAAAAACAACTCATATATACAAAGCAATATACTGACTTTATTAGGAATAGATGCTCCCCCACATAACAGTAATTGCAGCATTGATAAATCTTGAAACGGTAGAAACCGCAGCTCTATGTAGTATGACTAAAATCCATCATCCTACGTATCCACCAATCAATTATTGTATGAATTTACTAAACATCCAGCCTCTTATAAGACTTCCTGTCCTGACAACTAAGTTTGAAAGAAAACCTGAAACTTGACTGGTGATAGAGGAACTGTGTACGACCAGGGACCGTAACCATAGGCCAGCCAGAAGACCTCGATTAATGATACTGACCGACCTCACATTCAACCTTTAATATATTTTTTTATTATTTTGTAAAGATTTGTAGGGGCTTGAAGATCAAATGTACTATAAATAAGGTTCTTATTCTGAAGGACCTCGTTCGTTGGCCTGTATGGTTCAAATTTATATGTCCTAATAAATTATAATCATAATAATATTTATTTAATTTTAGTTTAGTATAGTATATAACAGAGCGTAAGGAAGTAAAATGTTGCATTTAACAATATTTGAATATAAAATTTAATGTTACTTATTTAAATAAAAGTTTAAAATATCTTACAAATTGTTATTTCTCAAATTTTTTATAAGTTGTGTTGATGAAAACAATTATGTTACACTTAAGTGTTTAAAAGATACTCGGCTATTATGGACATGTGGACACAAGTGTTTTTATGTTAAATCCATAATTAGAACTAGCCGTAGTAAAACAATTTTTAAACAGCACGCTCATACTATTGAGATATGAACAGAATTTAGTGTATATATATATATATATATATATATATATATATATATATATATATATATATATATATATAATCACAAATTTACTTGAAATTTGCGAGGCATTCCACTTTCTAAGGATATTTTAATTAAAAATTAGAAAATAACGAGGTAACATTTCAACTGTTATTTCAAAAAATAAAACGTTTTGAAGAAACGGTTCGTCAACATATTGCTTTTTTTAATGAGTAGTTATTTTTGACAACCAAAAATATAATAAAAATTTTAATCTATTTTTACGACCGACCAATAGTATGGCAGACATCCAACATAACAATCAGTTGACACGAATTGGATCAGCTGGGTGAGGTTATAACATACTGTCATTTTATCTCTTTCTACCATTCGTTTCGTTTAAACACTTATGTCGATGAAATTTCGGAAAGGTATGCAAATCGCTTCAAACCTGTCAGTGGGAGGTAAACGATTACGTATAGTCGGTATAATTTTTCAGTGGCGACAGTGTATTCACTGTTGTTATAACTTCACTTTGCCCAAAATGGCGCATAGCATGGTCCGGACATTTTTCTGTTTATTTGACGATCAGTATAGTTACTTTAATATGTGCGTGACTTCAGCACACCCTGCGTATTTTATTTTTACCTGTTTGTGTTTAGCATCAGTAACTTATGAGTTTTTCGCATAAAAACCGATTTATCGAAATAAGTTAAGGATGTCTTTTTTGAAGAAAAATGACCAAAGTATTTAAAAAATCAGTTTTCAGCTCTGTAAAATGACACCTGTCAAAAATTAGGCCCAATGAGTGTGGCTGTACGTTCTTGTCTTCTCTGATGCTCTAAAACATCTATTGTAGTATGGTTTAATGATTATTTATGGTCTCTATAAAATATTAAAATAACATTAAATTATACAAGTCGGTTCAAAATTTAAAGCCAATAAGGCAAATCGCTGGTTACCCATTAGGGCTCTTTATCTCCGTTAAGGAGACTTTAGGATTTTTTTTCTATGACAAAGTGGGGTTATTTTGATCTCCTCTGTATGTTTTCGAGAAATTAGGAGGTACTTATCAGACACCCTGTATATTCATTAATGATTTTTTTTTAATTATATCAACTGAATCAAGAGTGTCATCTAAAGCGATTTTTGAACATGAATTTTTGGTAATCCCCAGTGTGTATTGGGGAGTTTAATTTTTATCTTAATAGTTAATAACCTTGTATGAAATACTAATGGGAACACTGTATTTTTAAATTACTAATCTAAAAAAAGGTGAAAGAGACGTGAGCGACTCCCAGTTTGGATTTAGACAGGGATTAGGCACAAGGGAGGCGATAGTCGCAACACAGGTACTGATACAAAATTGCTATGACCAAAGAAAAGATGTGTGCCTATGTTTCATAGATTATGAGAAGGCTTTCGACCGTCTTCAACATCAAAAGTTAATACAACTCCTCGAGAGGCTCGACATCGATCAAAAGGACATCCGATGAATCCAAAATTTGTATTGGAACCAGAATGCACAGGTAAAAATTGAAAATGGTATGTCCAATACTGTACAAATTGAGAGGGGAATGAGACAGGGGTGCGTACTATCTCCGCTCCTATTTAATCTATATTCGGAGACAGTTTTCCGAGAGGCCTTAGAAGATGTAAAGAAGGGCATTAGAGTGAATGGTGTATGGATCAACAACATTCGTTATGCCGATGACACGGTCCTGATAGCCGAAAATATAGATGATCTACAACAAATAGTAAATATGGTTGGACAACACAGTGCCTCTATGGGTCTGAACATCAATAGAAAATAGGAAAATAAAGTTTATGATCATCTCCAGAAACTTGGATGCATTTACAAACTCCGGAATAACATTTGATGCAGCGCCCATTGAAAGAGTGGACAAGTTCAAATACCTGGGAACATGGCTTTGTGAGGATTGGACAACGGACAGAGAAATAAATAGCCGTATTGAGCAAGCCTGACAGGCTTTCCTGAAGCTTAACAATGTGCTTACCTGCTCAGAATTTGATATTGACTTGAGGGTGAGGTTTATGAAATGCTACGTATGTTCAGTGCTTCTTTATGGCGTGGCGGGTTGGACCTTAAAAACGAGTAATATTAATAAACTGGACGCCTTCGAGATGTGGCTGTATCGCAGAATTCTTAAAATCTCATCGACGGAGAAGAAGACAAATGAGGAAGTTCTGGGGCGTGTAGGAAGAGCGTGAACTATTTGAAGTAGTCAAGAAAAGAAAAACAGCCTATCTGGGACATATCATGCGAAACGAAAAATATGGGTTCTTACAGTTGATGATTGAGGACAAAATTAAGGGCAGAAGGGGAATGGGGAGGAAGAAAATGTCTTGGCTTCGGAACATAAGACAATAGACAGGCTTACGTGATGTACAAATACTGATTCACATCGCCCGAGATAGAGAAGCAATGGAGCATGTGATCGCAAATATCCATTAATGGATATGCATCCGAAGAAGAAGAATCTAAAAAAAATCCAATCAAACAAAAATACGTTCCAAAACTAAAAAAGTTAAATACATTTAAAATTTCGGTAAAAGAAAAGTTGGGTCAGACTCGATTTGTTACCGGATTTACGTCTCAAGATTCAATCGACTTAAAACTTTCCATTACTTTAAAGTTTCCTAATTTATTTTATTGATTTATAATACCAGTTTTGGTCAAAACAAGATATAATTAAACATTAAGGTGCCATATTATTAGATTTGCCAAAAAAAACTTTGCCGGGAGCGATGAAATTCCGACTCGAATAAAAACAAAGTCCAACAGCAATCATTTAGATTATGATGTAATTTACTAAGAAGCCATCAAAAATAAAAATATAACTATCGTAAAAAAGTAATTATTATAGAAACAAACTTAAAAAATATATATATACAGGGTGATTCAAAAATCGATCACGAAACTTAAGGGGGTGATTCTACTTGACAAAATAAGGGTAGAGCTTCATATAATTTTTTTTCAAAATGTCATTCGTTTTCGAGTTACAAGCCGTCCAAGTTCAAGTTTTTATTTTTTGTTTTTTGAATTACTCGCTTACAGGAAAACCGATTTGATTAATATTTGAAAGATAGGCTAAGTCTTCTGCGCTTCATCATTTTAGTAACAATTCATATTGATTGTTTGCCGCTAGAGGGCACTTTACCTACATTGAAAATTGTTTTTTTGTCATAATTTTTTAGTGTTGACAGCTACAGTAGTTTTTGGCATAATTTCTGAAAGACTGATGCCAGGCCTTTAAAAAAGGTGCTCTTTATTTACATCGCTAAACCCAACGGTTTAGACGTAAATCACCCTTAAAAATTAAGTGGTAAATTTACTTTTCTCATTTCATTACCACCAGCTACCAGGTAAATAGCTATCAAAGTATACTAGAGCTGTCAGTTTAACATCAAATAAATTCGCTTTTTAAACTATTTAATTTATAATCTTAAAATAACTAATAATGGTTAATCACCAATATTCAAATATCGAATATTGTGATATCCATTTTTGTTATGGAAAAGCAAATGGTAATGCAGAGTTGGCAAGAAGATATTATATGGAGAGTTATCCGGAAAGAAATATCCCTCATGCTCAAACATTTTCCAGTGTGCACAGGAGGCTTGCGGAATGTGGTTCCTTTAAAAGTTATAATGGAAATAGGGGAAGATCTAGAACTGCTAGAAACGTGCAACAAGAAGAAAGAGTGCTTGAAATTATTGAAGATAATCCAGGTATTAGTACTAGAAAAATTAGGAATGAAGTGCGGCTCTGTCAGGCTAGTTCATGGAGGATACTAAGAGAAGAACAACTCTACCCGTTTCATTCAAAAAAGGTGCAGGCTCTTTATGACGATGATCGGCCGAGACGGTTGGAAATGTGCAATCAGATCCTAGCTAAGTATGAACACGATAATCGATTAATTGGCGTCATATTATTCACTGACGAAGCTGGTTTCACTCGTGATGGCATAACAAATCTACACAACATCCACACATATTCTTACGAGAACCCAAACAATGTGGTAGAAACGAAACATCAGCGTAGATTTTCACTAAATGTGTGGGCAGGGATAATAGGAGATTACCTTATTGGTCCTCATTTCTTTGATGGCCCATTAACTGGTGACGTATACTTAGATTTTATCCAAAATCGTCTCCCATTGTATCTGGAAGATGTGCCATTGGAAGTAAGGGCCAACATGTGGATCCTCCAAGACGGAGCTCCGCCCCACTTTAGTATACGTGTCCGACAGTATTTGAATGCAACGTATCCTGAGCGATGGATAGGACGAAGTGGACCATTGGCATGGGCAGCGAGGTCACCAGACCTTAATCCTATGGATTTTTTCTTTTGGGGTCATTTGAAACAATTGGTGTACGATATTCCAGTAATCAACGTCGAGGATCTTCGCTTCAGGATAATCGAAAAGTGCCAAATTATTAAAGAAACACCAGGAATTTTTCATCGAGTTAGGCGACATTTTTTGAAGAGTGTTAGGAAATGTATGGAAGAAAATGGGGGACATTTTGAGAATCTTTTTTAGTTTGTTTAGTACTGTTTCATTAATTTTTATCAATTAAATGTATATCGCAATAATCCATAATATGAATATTTACTGATTAGCCATTATTAGTTATTTTAAGATTATAAATTAAATAGTTTAAAAAGCGAATTTATTTGATGTTAAACTGACAGCTCTAGTATACTTTGATAGCTATTTACCTGGTAGCTGGTGGTAATGAAATGAGAAAAGTAAATTTACCACTTAATTTTTAAGGGTGATTTACGTCTAAACCGTTGGGTTTAGCGATGTAAATAAAGCACCTTTTTTAAAGGCCTGGCATCAGTCTTTCAGAAATTATGCCAAAAACTACTGTAGCTGTCAACACTAAAAAATTATGACAAAAAAACAATTTTCAATGTAGGTAAAGTGCCCTCTAGCGGCAAACAATCAATGTGAATTGTTACTAAAATGATGAAGCGCAGAAGACTTAGCCTATTTTTCAAATATTAGTCAAATCGGTTTTCCTGTAAGCGAGTAATTCAAAAAACAAAAAATAAAAACTTGAACTTGGACGGCTTGTAACTCGAAAACGAATGACATTTTGAAAAAAAATTATATGAAGCTCTACCCTTATTTTGTCAAGTAGAATCACCCCCTTAAGTTTCGTGATCGATTTTTGAATCACCCTGTATATATAATCACAACGTTAACCGGGTTAATGAATGAACGTGATTAATTACAGAACTTTAGGGTATTACTAAACTTTTAACACCAAATACGTCAGTAGCGGTGAATACTACTATATAAATTCAAAATTGTATCAAGGTGTGGCTAAAAAAATCTCGTCTGCAAGTAAATCGCCTTTCAAGTGAAGGCAACCGGCTTTTTACTGAACTTAATGACATTCTTTATAGACGTATTACTTACATATTTCACTTATATCTTTATATCGATGTCGATAAATATATTTCCACTGTCACTTTCGATACTTTATAATCGATATTCAGTATACCAGGTCTAAAGGAAAATAGTTTCGTCATTTCCGTCCATTTGCCCGTTTGTATGTCACAGCCTTATAATTTGGTCCGTTTTTAATCCTATGCAATGCAATTTTACAAACATCTGCGTAATAGTAACCTAAAAATAGATCTGGGGCGAAGTTGGAAGTAGGAATGCAAAAAAAATTTTTGGTTCATCCTATCGAGTCGAGGATTGTGGGATAGGTCTTCAAAAATGCAAATAAATGTTTTATATTACATTTTTATTTAGTCCCAAAGTGGTTTTTTAAATGTTCCTCCACCTGTAAATTTTAAAAAATTGAAAACATTTGGTATAATAGCTCTTGACATCTTCGTTCGGACATACTTTTTGAGTACAACGTGGCATATGAACCAAATCAAAAATGGCCGCCGTGTAGGGCGCCATATTGGAAACAAACTTCAGATACCATTATAATTATTTTTTATTGCCATATTTTTCGTGGCAACCTTGTTTCCTAAGGATTTTTGGAGTGCCTGATCACAAATTCAAAGTCAAAATTGAAAACTTCCAAATCCAAGATGGCGGATTAAATGTGGCGGATCCCTTATTGCTTACATTTTTTATTAGCATATTTTTCGGGCCAACCTTGGTTCTTGAGAGTTTTCAAGGTCGCTGATCACGCGCTGAAGTCAGATGGCGGATCAAATATAGCGGTCCCATTTTTGCTTAAATTTTGCCACAAAAAGGGTCTGCCATATTTGATTCACCATCTTGGATTTGAAAATTTTCAATTTCCGACTTCAGATTTTTGTCAGCCACCTCGAAAACCCGCAAGTAACAAGTTCGTTACGAAAAATATGATAATAAAAAAATTTAACCAAAAAATCGACCATCTTGGATTTAGAAATTTTCGATTTCTGACTTTGGACTTTAAATGATATTTTTATGAAAAAATATGTGCAGGAAAGAGTAAAAGGCATTCGTGGTGACTCCACATCAATGTTCCCCCTCCCACCATTATAATGAGGTTATAGAGTCTTAGATATCTGAAATAATATATTTAAATGATCTGGGTGATACTACATTACATAATTTTCATAGTTCAATATAAAAAGTTGATGAATTGAAATCTTATGGAGCTAAAAACGAGATGCGTCAAAAATTATAATGATTTCTCACGTTTTTTGCGCTCGATACGACGTCCACTTTCTATTTGGTCCATATGCTACGTTGTTTTGAAAAGTGTATATATATATATATATATATATATATATATATATATATATATATATATATGTGTCTGAATGTATATGAATGAATGAATGAATAAAGGTAGTGATGACCATCGATGTCTAGACCTCATTGGGCCTTTTAATCCCACCATAGCTACAGGCAGGCACAGATCCAAGAGGGGGGGGGGGCGATCGAATTCAGAAAAATAGACCCTATCCTGACTTTTACCCTAAAATTGGGAAACTTGCTTTCGGTTGCCACCCTGTACTTTTGTGATATCACCGCCCCCCTCCCCCAAAGAGAGAGGCTGGATCCACCCCTGGCTATAGGTCATTCAAGGGCGATCGCCTTTGTGAATCCAAGCAGCCTCGTCAATTGAACTTGCCTAACTGTTTCCGGTAATAAAATTATATCTCCGAAATATCTCTGTCCCAATCCATTGAGTGCTGGGCACTCTCTGAGAACAGTTTCATTCTCCTCCACACACCATCTGCACGTCGAGTCTACGACACCGATTTTATAAAGATAGCCCTCAGATGACAATACGACAATGACAATGACACTTTCTAGTAAGCCGAGCGCTAATTCTAGTTATATGTTCATTGGTACACCTCATTCCAGAAGCTCTTCTCCACGATTCAATAAATTTGTTTTCCAACAATTTTGATAACCTTTTCCCAACGGCAATTGGTTGAGGTTTATATGGTTCAATTACTGATCCTAACTTTGTTTAACGGTCCGCTTCGTCATTCCCGCGTATATTCGAGTGACTCGGGACCCATACGAGTATGATGGCGCAGTCGTTCCTTATCAGACTGTTCAGTACATCTTTGCACTCAGACACCACAAGCGAAGTTACGACACTGGACTTCAGTGACATTATAGCAGCCTTGCTATCTGAACATATTTGTATTACCCTATTCCTGTTTATGTCGTTCTTACAAAAAGAGACACACTGCAGAAGAAGAGTAGAGTAGAACTCTCTAACTTCCGTGCTCCTGCCGAACACTCCAGCTCCACCTCTTTTATCTTGTCCCTCCCTATCAGCAGAGCCCAAGTGGGGGCAGTCTTCATAGCACTCAATATTCCCACACAAGTCTTTCTTGAATATTCTGTACGAGTCCTTCTCAGGACTGTAGGGCAGCTGACGTTTCGGTGAAATCCCATTCATCATTTTCAAAGCTCACCGTACGACATCTTTGGGCTAACACAGACGTCTTACACTGAGAAGGACACAGCACACACACACGAAATACCCAAAAACCTTCAATTACACATCACACCCATCAGAACATGCTTCATTTTCACAGTTTCACACCAAAATTGTTAAAATTTAAACGGAATGCCCGGTATATTAGACATTATTATAGCGTGGACCAAATAAGGGTGAGTTATTGTTATGTTTCATATACCTAAGAAAAGTCGTTCTTGAGATATTTAATTATCCTTGAAATTGTAGACCATAATTTAAGTGGCATGCCTGCCTTGCCTATTCCAGCTAGACGTATTAAATTATATTGTTTTTTTAGTAAAATCATTACACTTTATTGTAAAAAAAAATGATCTCTAAAGATTATACAGAGTTGATAAAAATATGTATTTCATTTTTATTATAATTAAAGTTAAATAACTTTTCTATCGAATTTATATTCTAATTTTAACAGTTTTTAAAATTGTATTAAGTTTTTTTACCTATCTTTCATATATCTTTAGTAATTTTAACCTTTTTAGTATTAGATATAAATTTTTTGCAATTTATTTTTGAAAAGTAGGCATTGATTGAGCTGATGTCATAATTCATCATGATATACAATAAATTTTTTAAAAATATTTTAGTGACGCTTCTTGTTAGTTAAACTATCATCATTATTCGAGGTTATTTGAAAACCATAAACACAACGTCAATAATACCATAATAAAAAACACCAATTTTACCCAGATTGCATTTAACTACATCGGGAACTTTTGGAAGCAGATCACGACCAATGACTCAAATTTTGTTTTGTTTGTTAATTTAAGTTAAACAGCTATATATATATATATATATATATATATATATATATATATATATGAAGTAAAATACGAACAGTAAATACAAACTTCTCTCCATCATATCCCTTCTGTGTTAGAGGTTGCATAGTTAGAATAAATTGTTATAAAACACAATTTATCCTATTCCACCACCTTCGAGATGATGGCCCACCTGTACCACCATACCGAGAAGAAAGTCAAAACTTACCCTCCCCGCCACAGTGATACGGCAGAGGTACTAAAGGAGCTATTAGACTTTGCATATTATCGGGTCACCCTGTATATATAATATAAATTATAACAATATCGAAATAAAACTGACTAACTAGAAGATTTAATTTCCTTGATAACTAGACCCTGTTTATAACTAAAACTTTTTAGTGAATCTGGCTGTAAATAAACATATTGGGGTTTGATATTTTAGTGTCGTGGTTCGATTTTTTCATATATAGGGTAGTATGCAATTTTGAGACTTTCCTCTCTCTCCCCTACAGTCACTGCTTCATCTGAAGTACACTGTTACTCTGTTCAAATGGTTGATTTTGAAGCAACTCTTACAGAGCTATAAAAATTTTTCTTTAAATTGTATCAATAACACAAAAAATCAAGTGGATAATATAGACTGCCGATTACCTTACCTGACATATTGTTAATCAGTGGTATAATAATAATAATAAACACATTTTGAATTTTATTTTAAACTAGTGAAAGTATAGCACGGTATTTTAAATAGGTAGGTTTACTAGTTTATTTAAAAACATGAATTTGGTAATATTTAGCATTTATTAACAAAGCAATGCTGTTTTTAGACCGATTATTACACTCCATTATGACAGAGATTTCTTTTAAGTAACTCTTTTATATAATGTTTTAAAACACCCGAGTCCACAATAAGTTAAATATTATATCTGGGTGTAGCAAATTATTTAATTTCCCATCATGAATATTAAAAAGTTAGAACCGATTTAAATTGGGTTTTCTTTAAAGTTACATATCTAATCAGCCATAAAATATTTTTAATATTATATAGAGAGTTACCCTGTTGAATTTTGAGTGTTTTAATTAGCTTAATTTAACAATTAACTGGTAATGTAAAGGTGAAACAACTATTTCTCTCGATGAAGGATGATATGAATAAAAATGAACAAATGAGTTGTTCGTGCTGAACAAAAAATTGTGCTTCTAATTTAATTAAATTACTGAAGGTGTCTGTATATAAAATATATTTCTTAATCCGTGGTTTAAAAAAATAACTATTACAACATAAATTTTTCCACTTATTAGTTAAAATTCTGTTATTTCTTTAAATTATTTTATAGACACATTATTCTTGACCTGATCAAGCATATCAACTTTTAACAATTATTCTAAAAACTGCATGAATTCAATATTTTATGCATAATGTAACGTAATCAGCTGGTTATTCGAAATTGGGTTTACGCAATGCATTTTTATAGTTAATAAGGTAATTTATGGTGATAGACTGATAGGTTTTACAAGTAGATTGGGCGTAGATATACTTCAAAAGTACTTTGAAGTTAGAGTTTATCAGTACAAGATAAGAATGATTGAAATGTAAGGTTGAAAATTAGAGTAATCGTTGCTTGAAATATATCAAGTTGTTCAACAAGTTTTGTAGTTCAATAAGAGATGGCGCTATTAGGATCGTTGATTTATTTTTCTAAAGATGTCACTTCTGTTTGATGAACACTTGTGAAATTTCATGTAAATCAGTCAACTCATTCTTATATTTCGAGCTGTTCAAAGTTGACGTGCCTAGTATTTTTTTACAATGGAAAAAACTGAATACTATGCAGTGATAAGATTTTTAATTTTGGAAGGTGTAGCTCTAAAACTAATTCATGAATTTTCTTCTTCTTCTTCTTCTAGGTAGAACCAAGTTCTGTTATCTACACAATGCCTCATCGATCCTCGTTTAAGGTCGAAATCCAGCTGTCTCTCCATCTTTTGGGGGGCCGTCCAGGCGGCCGTTTGGTGTTTGGTTTCTCTCTCATCACGGTTTTTGCTAGTCTGTCATCGTCCATTCGTTCCATGTGATCTCTCCACTGCCTACGACGGTTTCGAACTCACTTCACAACATCCCCCACTCCGCTGTCCTCGCGTATTTTTGCGTTTCTTATTCTATCTCTTAAACTTGTTCCCGTAATCATTCTCAGCGTTTTCATTTCTGTGGTTCTCATAATTTGTTTTGTCTTTGTTGTTTCATTTCTTGTTTCTGCGCCATAGGTCAGTATCGGTCTTACACAGATCTTGTAAATTATTGCTTTGCTCTCAACCGTCATATGTTTATTGTTCCAGATTATGTCTCTTAGTTGGCCTAATATCATGGCCGCTTTGTTGGCTTGTGTGCGTACTTCTTCCGTTACTGCCCTGTTACTTGTTATATGTACTCCCAGGTATTCAAACTTCCCAACCTGTTCGATATGTTTGTCATCAACCATTAGTTTGCATCTTACCGGTTCTTTTGCTATTGCCATTGCTTTGGTTTTCTCCACAGATATTTTCATATTATACTGTTTGGCTGTTCGATTGAGATGGAAAAGCATTCTTTATAAGTTGTCCTCGCTATCTGCTCTCAAGGCAACATCGTCTGCAAAGCATATAATCTGAACGGTGTTGTGTCCCATTGGGTACCCAATATTTGTGCTTTTTACCTCATCAATGATTTCGTCCATGATTACATTGAAAAGTGTTGGATTTAGGCTCACCCTGTCTTATTCCTATGGATTCATGAATGATTGTTAAAAATGTATAAAGACTTTTCACCTTTAATTAGAACAGTAGAAAGATGGGTTGCTGAATTTAAACGTGGTCATGCAAGTCTTGAAGATGATCCAAGTGAAGGACGTTCCAAAAGTGCATCAACATCTGAAATCATAGCAAAAATATAAGACATGGTTTTGAATGATCGTCGATTAACCCGAGGAGATTTAGTAAAAGCCATAGGAACCTCATTAAGCACTATGAGCAATATTTTGATTCAAGTTTTGGGTTACATAAGGCTGTGTGCACAATGGGTGCCGCATTCGCTAACAATGGAACAAAAATACATTCGAATGCGACTTTCTCAGCAATATTTGGAGCGTTTTAGAAAGGATAAAAGGGATCTATGGATCAGATGCGGGTCTACCACCATATTCCTAAATCAAAACAAGAGGCTAAAGAGTAGTGTAATCCCGGTACTTCGGCGAGTCCGTAAATCATCCAAGGAAGTGTCAGTTTTTTGGGGGTCCAAAAAGAATTCGTGAATTACCTCCAACCTGGTGAAACAGTAAACCTAGATTATTACTGTAATCTTTTAGACCAGCTGGATGTAAAAATTCGCGAGAAAAGACTTGGTTTACAGAAGGAAAAAATAATTTTTCATCAAGACAACGCACCCTCTCACAAAGTACGAATTGTTGCAATATCCACCCTATATTTAGCTCCCTCTGACATCTGGCGGTTCTCACATCTCAAAAAATCATGCATGGGAAACGATTTTCCTCGAACGCGGAGGTAATAGTAGCCGTGGAAGCGTATTTCGACCAAGGAAGTTGGAGGAGGTGAAAGGAAAGGGATTACCATAAAATAAATTCCGTCCGGCATGTAAAACTGTACTCCTCTTAAAAGGGCTATACTGTACTTGCGTAGTAGGTCAGGGGACAGTACTGGACTTATGCCACCTTTTATTACGTTATTATATTGGAAAAATTACGATTTAGAGTTCATTATTAAATGATTGGTCAAATAAATACTGACATAAAGTAGATTTGAACATAATTTTCTGGGTAAAAATTTGCATTATGGGAAATCTAGGAAAAGGGCATTTTTTTTGAAAAAATTTCGGTACTCTTCCCTATTTCGAGGTCGTAGAACACGATTTTGACCTCCATTTTCTAAGTTTTTCCTCAATTTTCCGGAAAACAGTGAAAAACACTCCTAATTTTAGGTTTAATTTTTTGTACTAAATCGTTAAAATTTTATTACAACCACAAATTCCACACTAATAGAAGAGTCTGAATTATATAAAAATTCATAAATTTGCACATTTTTATCGGAAATGTCAAGAAAATTACCAAAAAACAAATTAAAACAAAATGGCTTCCGCCATTAAATAGTGGTGTAACTCGTTCCTAAAACTCGAGAAATTAGCACTGTTGCCAGATTGCCGATACGATTTTTGTGGAATTCACATATATACTTTTCTTTCACAGATTGTACCGCCTTCACGTGGTTTCTGATCAAAAGTTTTGGGTGGTTAAGATTAATTTTTTCCTGATACTGTATAAAACATTACAAAAATTGAACTATATTGTTGACTGACTGTCAAATTTTATAGTTTATACCACGAAAGTATTTTACATCTAGCAACGTGTCAAACGAATATTAATAGGTTTCACGAGCCTGGTGGCCGAAATGTCACTGCACGGCACAACAAAAAAAGTCATTAAATTCAAAGAATACGCCGGGATGTCCCACTTTCACAAAATCCTGCTTTGTTTTCTGGTTCTCATATTGCTAACCTCATACAACAAATTTACTATGAATTTTTTTTCTGCGCTTACTCTACATAGCCACTTGATGCCAATTTATGACATTTATTTTCTGCATATTGGGTTAATTTTTAGCCTATTTGTAGTTTTCCATATTCCCTTTAACTTCCTTGGTTGTAATACATCCTACGTTCCTATTTTGGTATACAAATTTGCTTGTAATTTTTTTTTTGGGACTCTCGATTGAAACATTTCAATCATCTGTATCTCACTTAAAATTAATTGCCGACCCCTGGCATAGATGATCTGTCAATGTATGGAGCGGAATAATTGGAACGTGTGTGGTAGATCCATACGTTTTATCTGTACTTTGGAGAATATTCTACTGAATATTCGAGAAGGAGTGGGGCTACAACTAGACGGAGACTTCCAAGATAACGTCAGAAATGAGTTAGATACTCGATATCCCAGTAGGCGGATTGTACGTGTATTTTTTAGGCATTTAGCCTATTTTTGTAGTTTTTAATATCTCCTCTAACTTCCTTGATTTCGACAGTCTACCGGATCTTACTTCAGGTTAGTTCAGGTTAGTTAGATATTTACTTCCAAAACTGCTAAGAAAAGTGAATAGTTTTTTTAACAGTAATTTTCGTATATTCTTTTCGTTATAGAAAGACGTAGATTAGTTTCATTTACTGTTCTTTTATATTAAAAATAATATTAAGATGCTCAGAGGTCAATTCAGGAATTAAATATCCGGTATAGAATAGCTAGCGCTCTCCGGGGATGAGAAGACAAACCTTCGAACTTTAGGAAGTGAAATTGACGACCAAAATAGGTACTAAAATGGGAGTTGGGAGTAAAGGTCGAGGGTGCTCTTATAGAAATACTAAGCTTTAGTAATGATCTGGAAATCGTTAAGTGCGGTACCATTTTGAGAATTCTTTTCTTAAAAAATTATGTGACGTGTATATTCGTCTGTTTGTCTCGGTAATATGAATAGCTGTTTTTTTTTTCGAGTTTTTATTCTTTTTTCTATTTAATATTTTAGAAAGCTATTTAAACGTTTTATCTTCTAAATTGGATTTTACATTTTTACCAATAGAACGGACAATGGGAACAATTATTGTAGTATCTTGATATTGTTATTTATTACTAATTTTAAGTTTCTTATTGTAAATAATTCCGTTTCCTATTTATTTTTGTCAATAAACTTAAGCGTTTTGAGAAACTTGGTTTGTTTAATTTACTGAAAACCCTTACGCAAATAAATTCTATTGTGAGAGATTCAATTCAAGAGACTTCATCAGACCAACTAGACAGCAGCTTGTTCTGAAACTTGAAGTTGTGCTTGATGGGAAGTTAAAACTGCAAGAGACAAGAGGAATTACCAG
Source organism: Diaprepes abbreviatus (assembly GCA_034092305.1). Classification (NCBI taxonomy): domain Eukaryota; kingdom Metazoa; phylum Arthropoda; class Insecta; order Coleoptera; family Curculionidae; genus Diaprepes; species Diaprepes abbreviatus. Next base: position 771,792 of record JASJET010000131.1, on the reverse strand, counting down.
ACTTCGAGCCATTATCTTCGTAATAATTATTTATAGGTTGTTAAAATAGCTATAAATTAATATGGAACAGCGGCATGATTGTAGACGGAACGGCCAACGATACCCAAAATACTTAGTTTTCAGGAGTCTATGATCAAATGCTGTCACAACTACTCCGATGAATGCATAGATGTCTGTTCTATTGGCGATATTTTTCAGTCTGACATCGCAGTCGGAAAGTTTTTAATATCCTGCTTATATGCCCCGGAATTTATATTTCATATAGCCATTGTTTCTTGCGAGTGTTGCTCTCGGTTCAATACAGTTGTTTCTATATATATATATATATATATATATATATATATATATATATATATATATATATATTCAATTCGAAAGGAGAATAACATATAGACAACTATTTAAACACGACAGATACAATTAATTTGCTTCTTACTAAAATTTTGATTTGTGAAAGTATAGATGTCGTTGCGACTGGCGATATTTTTCAGTCTGACATCGAAGTCGGCAGGTTATTAATATTCTACCGACATGCCCCGGAATTTTTATTTGATATAGCAATTGTTTCCTGCGAGTGTTGCTCTCGGTTCGATACAGGTCCACTGATGAGACCACGAGGTGGTCGATACGCGTATGAAAAGAGGATCAGAGTTGTATTTGCAGAAAGTAAACTGTTTCTATATATTCTTTCTTTTTTTTCTCTGTCTAAAAGGAGAATAGGCAACATATTATATTTTGTTTCGATCGTCTTTTGAAAAATGCAAATCGCAAAGTAAAATTTAAATACTTCAACAAGTTAAACGAGTTTGAGTGCATGTCGACTTTTACTTTCAAATTATTATATTTAGAGATTTCTTAGTACTATATCAAGTGAGAAAATATGCCACGGTATCGATTGTAAAAAGCACTTATTCTTTTTAATTCTAATCTCTCATAATGTACCCATTTTTTCACTAAATAAAATTACTATATTATCAATGTTTTACATTGAATATTTCTCTTTCTAATAATTTCACATATAATATAGAAGTAGCTGTTTAATCTGCAGTTATACAAAAGTAATTAATAATAGGATTATTCAAATGCAAAAAGTTATTGTATTGTGCATAAATTTTGCAATTTTTTATTGCTAAATATTAGAAACCGGCGACAATAAACTTTTTGATGCAATAATAAGATAGCATCAAGCTATTTGGTTATTCGGATTGATTCTATAGTATCTGTTATGACACCAATTAGTTAACAACTAATTTGATGTTATGCTTTGACACCTAATGATACTTGATTTCCTTGTTGCACAAAATATTGGCTAATTTCATTTGGTAAAAAAGAACTAGCATAATGCCTTCAGCTATTTAAAAAAAGTGTTTAATACAGTTTCGGCTTTCTTTAATACACTCCGTAAACAAAAGATCATATATTGAACTTTGCACATCTTTGCACAAAATAAGCAAAAGTTTCTTTCAAACCTCATTTTTGAAAATCTATATCATATCATTAACTTTTTTCTATCTCTGAAAATGAGATTTATTAAAACAATTACGTTTTAAGTAACCGATACTTGAAATTTCCATAAGAGCAATATTATTTAGCACTACTTTTAGAATTATCTTTTTCCCATAGAAAATACTGAAAAACTTCAAAGTTGTTAAAGAATAAAAAAGCAGAATCATATCGTGACTTGTTTTTTTTTGTGACAAAGTACTTGAATAACTTGTTTTCCTGTGTTTTATTATGCACATGATTTATGCACCTTAACAAGATTTATATCCATGTAAAACATCTTTGACCATTCGATTATTTACGTCCCACGCAACATTTACTGACAGGGAGACAAAAACCGATTACCTGACATGAAAATATTATTATAGAGTCAAGATTATTTAATATATGACTTACTAGTTCTTTTTTAAACAAATATCAGAATTTTTTCTGAACATGAAAATTTTATTTTCTTTTGTACTATAAGATACAATATTGTTTATCGTTAAGAAGATTGATAGCTATATATATATATATATATATATATATATATATTGCTGTAACGTCAAAAGCCATCCCACTGGAAGAAATTACTTCGAGTATAGAAGCTGCTCTAGAGAATATCCCTGAAGAAAATGCCGAACAAGCCAGACAAGACATAACACAAATTTTGAAATCAAGCCGGCCTCCCAACTCAAACTTAACGCGAGCTGAACATCAAGCCCTCTCATCCTTAAGGAATAATAAGGAAATAACAATAATTCCAGCAGACAAGGGAAATGTCACGGTTGTAATGAACATCAACGGATATATGCAAAAAATGTCAGAAATTCTCAAAGACGCCTCTTACAAACAAACAAATAGAGATCCAACAACATACCTTGAAAAAACTACGAAAGCCAAGATCAAAGCCTTAAAACTAGACTCAGAAACTGAAAAATCTATAATACCAAGGAAAAAATCAAGCAGATGTCCAAAAGTGTATGACCTACCAAAAATACACAAAACAAATGCACCACTCAGACCAATAGTGTGTGCCATGGGATCTCCAACACAAAAACTGGAAAAATATTTAGCAAGTATCATGCAACCAAGAGTCGAACTGGCCAATTCCTTGGTGAAAAACTTCGAACATCTGACAAAAATGATCAAAAATATTCACCTCGAAGAACATGACATCTTAGCAAGCCTCGACATAAAATCGCTATATCCAAGCATACCACTAGATGAGGCTTTGAACAAAATCGCCTCTTTAGCTAATGCAACTAGAAGCAAATGGTACTTATATTCGAAAGAAAGCATGTAAACTTGAGGATGCGAATGATACATAGCACATTAAAATTAAGGTAATGATTATTCCTGAAATATACCAGTTGCTGAGGTGTCATTTTGCAGCTCCAACAAATGCATTGAAATGTACATAACATATGTACAAAAATTTACTTGGAAACGCCTAGCGATAATTTCTAGCCGATACGTCGTGTTATTCAACACCAAAAATTTAAGACAATGAAAATCCAACAGATATTTACTTCGGAATATGTACATGCCGTTGAATTTCAAGGACTTGATGAAGGTTATTGATTTCCTGTCCTAGATTATCTACAGTTCATGACTCCGTGGTAACTCACATCCGAAAATATAATATTTGTACATAAACTGTTGTGAATACAAACTTATATTACGATAAAATATTTAATTTCAGGTATAATATTGTCCCACACTCCTTAAATAAATTATATAATCTAAATAATATGGCATACGGTGCTAAAACTACAATTCTTTGATTGCCAAAACGGGAAACCCAGACATTAAAAGGCACGGTTGCGGCACTTTGACTCGGTGCTTCCCCGAATTCAGGGCGCGACGTCACCCCTGTTATAAAAGCGAACAGTCAGCTATAATTAAGGACACATCCTGGAGTTCGCCAGGATCACATCCGAGAAGTTCTTCTGCAAGATCCCGGATCATCACGACGACATCATCAGGAACGCTTTCCGGCCCTGTCCAGTCCATAGGAGAACATATCCACTTCCAAACGACCCGCTGCCATAAGTCCTAGCCATGCTGAGAGAGGACATGAAATATATTAAGTTAGCTTAGTTCGAATATTTTAAACCATCATGTAGATTAAGTTTGTATTATTTGTTAATCCATTGTTTCATGACATGTGAAAGAAGTTAAAAGTGTAATACTGAGTGCCAGTAAAGAAACTATCGAAGCTATCGAATTAAGGACAATACGGGTTGCTCTTTTTGAGATACTTCGTCTTTTTTCCGATTGAGCTTAGCTCTCGGGGGCCACGTTGACTGTTCTATTTTTTAGAAAAAGCTCGTGGTTCTTAAAGTACGTTGTCTTTGACACCATAATATTTTAGAAACAATAAAGATCGTGCACATGTCTTAATTCCTGAAATAATTACCAGAACATGACAAACTGCAGATAACCTGATATTGGTATTGCGACGAATAGTCAGCTTTGTGTTGGCTATAAAGTTATGAAAATCCCGATCTTGATGAATAAACCCGAACGTGACAGTGGAGAGAAGAATAATCCCGAACTTGACTTGCGGGGAACAGTACTGAATTTAAAAAAACGAAAATAAGAAGTTAACTAAGTGTTAGGGATGAGTGTTACTTGATAAGCTTTTCTTAAATAACACTTTCCCTAGAAGTGTTCTCGAACAAAATTAAAACTTAATCTTCGTTAGTTCTGAGCTTTATTCGTTCCCCTTCTATCGCGGTGAGCGAGAAGAAAGGTGAGGCAGTTAGAGTTTTCATTTAAAACTTTTACACAAATAATTGAAAATGTAAAAATTGTTACAAGTTAATCCCCGAAAACGGACTTCCGCATTTCCCGATCAATAAAATTAATCAATAAACTTAGTAAATGCGTAAACAGGTCCATATTTTCGGAGATGAGTACAAAAATACCCAATAATAGCAAGGTGCGTTGACATCTCGTTAAAAATGAAAAAGCTAGTTGACAGAGACCCCTTTAACTAAAGTTCGGTAAATATAAACTGTTAATACAACATGGAATCCAAAAAGGGACATGATTGTTATTAACGTTGCGAAAATTAAAAAAAAATCTCCGTTAATACGACAAAACTAGCCAATATTTTTGAATCAGCACACCTAAAGTATAGATTTGTAAATTTTTATCTTTTGGGCTGATTTAAATTCGCAATAAATATTTGTTACTTTGTTAACTGTTAACGTTCAGGTATGGCAACGTAAATTATTGCAGGAATATATATTTTGTTTATTTCTTCTTGATGATTTATCATTTGAATCAGATGTAGACATCACGTATCACACAGAACCCGTTATTTCAACGAAATTTTAATACAAAAGGAAAATCCTGAGATGAATTATTGATAAGTTCGAGATATACATACCTACCTACCTTGCTGACATTGCACGCAGTAATAAATTCGTAATTAATAACATTTTTTTGAAATCATAAAAGGTTAACAACTGTTGTATTCTAGCTATAAATTTATTATGATACTTTTTTTAAATATCATAAATTAAAATGCATTAAATTCTTAAGGTTACAAAACTTAGTATAAAATAAGTTTTTGAAATATTCCTTGTTGTCTTATCCTTTAATGTCTTTGTATTTAAATTTATTATATAAATTCAAAAAAAGTAGCTTTGTTTTTACATGCTTCAAGGTCTAAAGAGTTTATCTCAAATATATATCTAAAATAATAATATGGCAGAAAGTAAAGTACCTTTGACGACTTTTTACCTCTGCACAGTGGGGTTTTTGCGTCTTTTGTTTTACAAAATTTCACCAAAAACTCAGTTCTTGATGAAATTTGATGATTTCTTTTGAATGTTCGTGAAAATACATATTTTCGCGCTTTACTGCGAAAATAATCATAGACTTATAAATATAAGTTAGCTCTCACTTAGAGACAGGTCAGTAGTGTCTCTTTATCTGTTTCGCCCATAGAAAGAGGGGTACTACTGATCTATTTTGCTCTGTCTCTTCCTAAGCGAAAGCTAACACGCTTCTATAGAACCTGCGGTCTTACATGTCTATGAAAACATTCACACTAGATCAGCATCACCTTAAAAAATTTGTCAATGCAATTTCAGTTGTATTATGTAGAGTGATGTTTCGTAAACACCGATTTTTTCATGGATTTTAATAAAACAGTGTCTCAATTAGCAATGCCCCTGGTGGTAAGGACATGTAGCTAGCGATCTATTTTCGACCACTGTAGTAAATGTACGGATGTTTCGCCCCGATACCGGTGGTAGACTCATCAGTGGGATCCACCGATATCTTTCCCAGTCATCCTTGTACTTTCCACAAACTTGGACCTCTATGTAAGTCCAGTTTTGCCGGAAAGCGGTGGTAAGATGTTAGGGTCCACAACATGCCCTCCTAAGGCATTTGCTTTCCGGTTTTAACTCTCGGACAGTCTAAGCCGTTAGAAAGCACAGGCCTGAAAAGGAAGTGGAACGGACATCCTCGGTGGTCTTCCAATGGCCGAGTCAGGCTTAATCAAAGCCAACAGCGATTAAGACCCTCGTCTGCCGCCGTCCCTGTTCGGGCGCCATGTCGCAATTAGCAATGCCCCTAGTGGTAAGGACATGTAGCTAGCGATCTTTTTTCGACCACCGTAGTAAATGTATGGATGTTTCGTCCCGATACCGGTGGTGGACTCATCAGTGGGATCTACCGGTATCTTTCCCAGACATCTTTGTACTTTCCACAAACTCGGACCTCTATTTAAGTCCAGTTTTGCCGGAAAGCGGTGGTAAGATGTTCGGTTCCTCAACAACAGTTCCTAAATATCCGGACATATTCGAATTTTTACTTATAACCGTGCATAATATATTTATACTAGTGTACCTAACCTAAAATGGTGCGAAATTTTTGGTTTTCGTACTAAATTTCCAAAATTTGTTATGATATTTGTTAAACTTTTTTTGAAATACTCATGTACATTGTCACATTTGCGAAGACATTTTCAATTGAGTGTTAATGTCCTTCTTTTAATTTCTTATCCCTAAAGGAACCGTTGAAATTGTGCCCTTTAATACAATATTTTTAAAATGTTTATTTTTGGTGAGTATTAGAACTTAGTTTGAAATTCCATTGTCGATATTATTTATAATTACAACATTTTGGCTGGTGAGTATTTTCAGTCATCTTCAGATTAATATGATTAAGTTTCCTGGCTACAAAGCGCGAAAGAACGACTGGGTTAGGTTAATTTATTTCTACATCAATCTATTAATGATTTCTATACATGCAAAATTTTTAAATTTTTATAGAAGACTGAAACAGGAACCAACACTGAGCTTTATCAAAGAGGTTAACCTGGAATAGCCATATTAAAAAGAATCTACAAAAGGTAATTGCAGCAAGCTGGAACTGCCGAAGAATATTTTGGGAAAGGAATTCTATAAGAACATGAAAATACAACAAGGAGACAAGGTTGCGTGATTTCAACATTATTGTTCAATTTGTATTCCGAAGAAATAATTCAGAAAGCATTAGAGACAACAATAATCAGCATAAAAGACAATGAAATTAATGACATTAGACACACAGACAGCACTATAGTAATCGCAGCAACGATAATAGATTTACAGAAACTCCTTCTTCAAGTGGTAGAAAATAGTAAAAAAGTTGGACTAACCTAGAAGATATGATAATTGAAAGAGCAAAATAAAAGGAAATTTAAATAACTAGAGGAATGAATAAATACCAATATCAAAAAAGAATGGTTAACGTAAATAACAGTTATACAAAAAAAAAAGGTTGAAAACTGAACAAACTAGAGTACCATTTAATAAAATGAGAAGAGTTCAACTTATGACAAGAATGTCACTTTGTTATGTGTTTTCAGTGCGGCTTTATGAAATGTAGGCTTGGAAAAAAGAAATTCGTGACCAACTAGAGGCATATAAGATGTCGGCCTATAGACGGATATAAAGGATAAGTTGGGTAGATAGTGTGTGATGTTGAGGTGCTGAGAATAATGAAAAAGGAAAAGGAAATAATAAATTCAATTAAAATAAGAAAATTATATTATATGAGTCATGTAATAAAGGGAGAGAGATATTTTTTGATAAAACTTATAATACAGAGTAAGATATAAAGCAAGACGAATATCTAAAGAAGAAAAAAAAATATGGACACGTAAGAAATTAATAAAATCCAAAATAGAAATGGTGAAATACTAAACAACAAGAAAGAAATGTTAGAAGAAATAACATTACACCATTCTAACTTGTTTGTATTTAAAGTCAAACCTAATAATTATCAGAGGAGCAAAAGCAGAGAAATTATAAGAAATGTAGGATTAGAAGAAATCCCGAAATAAATGTGGACCAAATTGACAATGTCCTGAAAACCTGAAAAGAAAGAATAAAAGTGCTGTACCTGACAACTATTTTTGAGATCGCGTAAGAAACACCGATTTACGAAACCAAACAAAAGTTGTACAGGTAGATGTGGTTCCAACATTAGCACAAAAGAAATAAATGTGCACGGGCTGAATACATCAGGCGACTTGAGGACGATTGGTGTACGAATTGTGTACTGGGAGACCAAATACAAGATGGAAAGATGATATTGTGAAAATAGCTGGAGTAAATTGGCAACAAGTGGTACAAGGGAGGCATTGTTGGAATAACAGGGATAAGGCCCAAATCCAGCTGTGGGTGAACATCGTGATCGTGACTGTAGCTCCACTGAGTTGTTCAGAACTGCGATATGTCAATCTTTTCAGAGGAGATAGTACTTAAAGGAATAACGATGCTCCCGTGATTTCATATTTGATGTTATTTAAATAGTTTCAAGAATAAATGACTTATTACCTTTTGTGTTTTAATTTTCTGCCTGCTAAGTTTCAATGTTATTAATCATCGTTTCCCTCAATCATGACATTCAAAAATGATGATTGGTGTCCCTGTTTCTTCCGAGAAAATTAGCCAAAAATATGCATAATTTTCGATCAACAATCTTTAATCAAAGTATATTTTCATGTAAATATATTTTTTTTATAAAGCTTGTTTGAGAAATAAATACTTGCAAAAATATCTAACATAATTGAAAAAAGATTTTGTCTATTACACCACCATTTTCCTTTACTTGTTTTATACCACGCTTGAACGAATACGAATAATTACAGAAAGGATAATCTTTAAAAAGGACATACGTATCTATTTAAATTAACTAAGTTTACAATCTATAATTACCGATGTAAACAATAGTAAAAAAATCTCATTAACTTTTTTCTGTTTGGTTGTAAGAAAGGAAATTACCACAGCATTGTTTTGTTAAAATATTTTTTTATTGTTTCAGCATGAAAAGGCCACCCGGACTATGGATACTCTTATCAGCTGGTAAGAACACATTTTCTTTTGACACATTTTTATTCTACTTTATGTATATTAATAATTGGAAAAACGGATGATAATTATTTTTTGAAATGATAAAAAAAAATTGCGTCGACTGGGGATCGAACCCTCAGTTTTCGGAGCACTGGTAAAGCGCTTACCCATTTGCGATACGACGACTGATGTGAAAGAGCTTCTATAAGAGTATCGCACTTGTCAGCATATTACGCGTTCGACTTTAAAGATTTTTTCACAAAAATCAAATGAGCGATGGCACGAAATTTCTTTAAAAAACCTTAATCGGTATAATTGTTAAATGTCATCAAAATCGGTGATGACAAGGTCGGAACCTCCCCTTGTCAGTTACATTTAGCTTTTTCAAATCATCCCCTAAACTGTCCATACATCTTTTGCGTCGTATTCCTTTTCGTCTTCTTACAATAGGTTTTCTATTCAAAACCATTTTGTTATTCTATTCTTCTCAATGCTTTTCGCGTCTTCTAATCATCTGATACTCTGTGCTTTTATAAATATCGCTATTTTAGGTTCCTTATATGTAGTTCTTCTTCATTAGTCCTTCTTTTACAACCATTTTCAGTATTTACTAATTCTTCCTCACCTAATTTTTTTAATCTTCAAGTCCTATGTCCTCCTAGAACGTGAACTATTAGTAACAAGCATAATCTATACTGTGTCTGCAGCATTTCTTAAAAGTTTTCTTATAGTCTTTCCATACCACTGTGACAGAATTTGATCGTAGACTCTTGCAAACTGAATATCTTGAGGTAACGTTGACCATTTTGTCTACAATTGCTTTGCTGCCCCATATTAATTTGTAGCTATTTTAATAACCCTCTAATTAGATTTTACAGTAATAAAAACACTCTGGAAGTCTGGACGTTCATCTTCTCTTTTGCAGCTTTAGTTCCAAACAACTACGGTTATTTAAGCTTACCACAATCATAACTCAGAATTTTAGGACTCAGACAAGGCTGCTAATTAGCTGGTCAGATGACATCTCTTGTTTACAGCTCTCACAGCAATGCGTCCACGAGTTAATTCGCGTGAAGGTTTTTAATTAAATTAAGTAAAACAAGTTTCTCAAAACACTTAGTCTATTAACAAAAATAAATAGAAAAAACGAATTATTTACTATGAGAAACTTAAACTAATAACAAATAACTATTACGAAGAAAGTAACATAATTGCTCTTATTGGCCGTTCTATTAACCAAAAATGTAAAGCCCAATTTTGAAAAAAAAAACAGGTATAAATAGCTAACCAAAACATTAAACAGAAAAAAGAATAAAACACCCAAAAACAGCTATTTATATTACTTAATCAAACTGTATTAAAATCACTAAATGCTCGAGTAAAATAACACACGATATCCCCTTAACTTCCCAAATAAAATTAAAAACAAAACAAAACAAAAAAAAAAACTTCATTCCCGCCGAACCTACACGTCACGTAATTTACTACGACACTGGTCTTGAAAGACGGTACCGACTCTAACGATTTACAGACTGGATCTAAAGTTTAGTATTCCTTAAAAGAGCGTCCTCGAATCTTAAACCCTGCACACTCCTCGGCACCTCGCGACTCCCGTTAGTACCCATATTACCCCATGGATCTCTGTAAACGTCAATTTGGGTCTCGAAATGTAGAGGGCGTTAACCCTTCTATATCGGATACTTAATTCCCGAATTGGCCTCTGAGCGTCTTAAAGCAAATTCTTGCCGAAAATTCTTTGGAGATAATTTTTAAAATAAAATACCACTCTATGTGATACTTACAAGAAAAATCTGAATATAATTTTGGTAATAATTTTGTCGTTCCTCATGCGCATTTTCATAACATGTGACTTTCCAGCAATTAAAAAGGAAGATATAATAACTTGCTCTGGGGATAACGTTAAAATATCATAAATATGAAAATTTTCAAACATATATAATCAAGAAAACACAAAATAAGGGATATTTTGTGCCAGACACAATGAGTAAATATTGAGGTTAGGTTGACTACCAAACGCGGGCTATCAATTCACAAATTGTATTCTGTGTCGATTTTTGCGCACTTTCCGCATTTTAGTCAGAAAAATATAGAACACATTCTATATTTTTATGCCGAAAATTTTCACCAAAATTTTAACAATAATTCTTTGATGTGTAAAATAGCAAATTAGTTTTATAAAAATTTTCAACATAATTATGAGATAAACTTTGGCTATAATTCTTTTGTATGTAAAACGGCTCTTAATCATAATTTTTATATAAAGGAATAGTAAAACAAACGTCTTCCTATAACGAAAAGAATATATGATAAAGACTGAAAAAACTATTCACTTTTCTTAGCTGCTTTGGTAATAAACATCTTAACTCGTTATTTCTTGTGATTAGAAAAAACAGTTATTATACAAATTCTTTGCACAAATTGTCAAACGATATATTTCTATTATAGTAAGTTTATTTGATCATTCTTTTGTTTCCTAGTAATGGGAAAATCGTTCAATATTTTAATACATTTTAACGGTATTTCATATGTTAAAAACCTCCCTTACCTCCTCGGTTTTATTTACATAACTAGGGTAGGATTTCTTCGGCAGATTTATAGACAAATTTTAGAGAGGGTCTTTTACTTTATGTCTTCATAAATTGACTGAGTTTATATATTTTTAAGAAAACATTTAAACGACAAAGATAATAAAAGTTGAGCTCGATAACTGATTTATTTTTCCTTTAGACTTTTTTGGGTAGTAATAAAAACAATATATACTACCCTGTTTCCACGGGAAAAACTATTCACAGAGTGATTATTTAATTACTCATTTTAACAGAATATAGTTCACATTGAACAGTTAAAAATAATTAATATTTGTTCCATTACACCACTGTCACGGGTATTTGCTGTCACTTATTACATGGTTGCGGTATTCTAGTTTTACGTTCGTTACAGTATGCATTACTGAGCTATCTTTGTGTAGCAGGCGCAATACTTTAATATTTTTTTTACTATGGTCATTCAAAAAATTGCACATGCTTCTAGCATGTCTTATAAGTAGACCCCTATCAGTGTCGATGCCTAGAATCAATAAAAATTAATACTGTTAGGAAGGACTAAAAGAACTTATTGATACGCCCTTGTATTACCAATAATATTTCGATGCGATGAGCCATATTTCTAGATAGCTCTTAATTTTTATGCTAGTATATTTTTTGTTATTTCTAGAAGGCTCTATAGGTATATAAATACGGATAGGATATGAGTTTTAAGATAGTTGTATTTGAATAGTTAAGATATTAGCAAGTTGTAATTAGATAGTTGTGATTTAGCTGTGTTAAGAAGTAGTTAATATAGAATTGGGACTATTGGGAGTAAGTTAGTGGAAAGTGTTTCGTGTCTGTTCGATTCGACTATGAATGTTTTATGTTTAGTTCCATTTTTTATCGTTACAACAGTCCAAATATATATAAGCAAACCAATTTTAAGATTATCTGCAACAATACTTCGTCGTTTGGAAACTGCCCTTCATTTTATTTTCCTTACATAAAATTTTAATCTCCTTAATCAACTATACTCCCCTATGGTTCAGATGGTTGATAAGAACTCCAATTTTCTGACACTATCTAATTATTTATTCAATACAGCGTAATATTACTTTTGAGTATAAATTAAAGACTAGAGAGCAAACATCTTTGTAATACACTTTTAGATAATACCTATTTCTTCTAAGAGTTCATCATCTGCCGTTACTTTTGCAATAAGCATCCATTAAAGATTTCATATTATCCTACATCTATCTAATTCTAGTCGACAAAAAATGTAAAGTAATTTGTCGTGTTTGGCGGTATCAAACGCTTTCTCATAATCAAGAAACACGCATATACATCTATGCTGATATCCCAGCATCTCTGGAGTACCACGATAAGTATTAGTAATGTTCCAAAGTCTTTACAGTATTTAGCCTGATAGTTTGAGTAGCATAAAAATTTGATTTTAACCAGTTCTGGGCAATTTAAGTAGATTTATAATGAGTTTAATACCTTCATGGGTCCCCTTTTTTTGTTTTTTTTTTCCAAATCTTAGTCCGTTTTATTGCCGTTGTCGTCGTTATTCCATCAATCAGATTCCGAGACTGGCTTGCGGTTCTGTGAGCCGTACTGGTTTTTTTTTTTATCACAGGTAGAAGGCTGGCCTGGCCTGTGAACCCTCCTCCTTTATCCGGGCTTGGGACCGGCAATGGCACATGTTGGATTACTCAGTCCACCCAACAGTTACCATCGGCTGACAGAAAACGCACTCAGAAAACTATCGAGGAATAACACTGCTTGATAGCATTCTCAAACCATTCACAAGAACTATAATGGAAGAAATCACCAAAATCATAAGTATACGAGAGGAACAACAAGGTTTCAGAAAGAACAGATCCACTATTGGCGCAATATTCATTGTCAAACAAATAACTGAAAAATCCCTAGAATTCAATAAACCTGCGTACATGTGCTTCGTCGATATGACCAAGGCTTTTGACAGAGTACACTTAAAGGACGTTTTAGAAATACTGCGAACAAAAGGTCTAAATCATAGGCTAAATAACCTAATTTACGATATTAACATCCAGTGCAAAACAAAAATCAGAGTAGGACATATAACAACGGAAGACATATATATAAACCCAGGAATTAGATAGGACGATTCGCTCAGCCCCTTCATATTTAATCTAATAATGGATAAAATAATACAAAATCTCCCCAGAACAGCTGGATACAAAATGGGAAACACATTCTTCCATACCGTCTGCTATGCGGACGATGCTGTTCTTATTGCACACTCTGAAGATAACCTCCAAAGACTACTGCACTTTTTTAACACTAAAGCGAAATAATTAAATATGCTCATCAACACCGAGAAGACCAAATGCTTAGTAACATCCAAAGAACCGATACGGTGCAAGTTGGAAATCGACTCCAAAATTGTCGAACAGGTAAATCACTTCAAATATCTGGGAGCAAAAATAACGAGGCAACGACGGTAGACTCGTTAAAAGCGCAAAAATAAATAACCCCGTAGGAGGCGAGAATGCTGGACCTCATCTTCCGGGGAACACGTGATGGCAACGAACAGGCAATAGCCTACGAGCATGGTTAACTGTATTAGAAAGAAGAAGAAGAAGACAGGTATATTACCTGGACCTAGAGCATTTTCATTATTAGACGCCACTAATGCATGTTCTACCGCTGCTTTTGTTATTTCTGAACGATTAGTTTAGGTGATCTGAAAATAGATTTTCTATTTCATTTTTCCATTTTCATTCCTTTTAGAATATTGCCTCGTTTGTCAGTTAGTATACTAATGCAATTTGGTTATTCTGTTGAAACAAAGGAATATGTTTAGATATAAGATCATAACCTAGTGCATTACATTAGTTTTCTTTCAATGTATTTTTAAATCAAATTAAAAATATCCATTTTTACAATCGTTGCGAATTAAATTAAACATATTTCATTATAATACCGAAAATTTTCTCTTTTTACAATATCTATAATAATCATTTTCTCTCACATAATCACGCTTTGTTTTAAAAAGTAACAAAATAATATTCGAAAAAAGTAAAATATCGTAGAACATATGGTTAAGCGTGCCTAATGGTGTGCACTCGTTAGTAGGTGAAGGCTGGCTTGCACGCATTCGACACACGAAGTGTGTCTCTCGTAGAGAAAATATGTATTTATTCAAAAGACTAAAATTGTTTAAATTTTAATTTTATTGTTGCCGTAATTATACAGGGTGTCTATAAAAGCTCTGTACAAAAACTAGCGCAAATTTCTGAGGGTAAAATATGAGGATCTAGTCCAATTTACCTTTGTCCAAAAGTTGATAGCTTCCGAAATACAGGGTGTCAAAGTTATAATTTTTTAACTTTTCTTTTTAAATGCTTATCTTAATAATAACTTAATTTGCACTTAATTTGGCACTTGAGTTCTTTAGGATTGTAATTGAACAAATATTAATTATCTTATTCTGACTAACTTAAACTAAATTCTACTAGATGGAGGAATTCATTTCACTCTGTAGATGGATTTCAACCGTATCATACTTAGGTTTAAACTCAGTTTTATTACTTTTGAGTCGTTTAAATGTTTCCTTATAAATAAATAAACCCAGATAATTTATGACGACTTAAACTAAAAAGATCGTACCCTCTTTTAATATTTATAAGTAAATCTGTCGAAGAAATCCTATCCTAGTTATGTAATTAAAAGTACCAAGGGTAGTTTTAACATATGGTATCCGGAAATACCGATAAAATGTTTTTAAATATTGAAAAATTTTCCCATTATTAGGAAACAGAAGAACATTCAAATAAAATCACTATAATGCAATCTATTCGTTTGGTTACTTGTACAAAGAATTCATATAATGACTGATTTTGCTATTCACGAGAAAGAATGAGTTAAATTTGTACAAAATCTAATAAATGGGCGTATATAATGAATAACTTAAGAAATATATTGTCCCAAGTAGATCTGATCTTAGTTTAATACGCATTAGTGCATTCCATCTCAAGTTACAGTATAATTTGTTGGGGACACAGTAATGAATCGATCGAGTCTTAATGTGTCAAAAGCGCCTTATGAGAATCATGTTTAAGCTACATCACCTTCAGTCGTGTAGACCTTTCTTTAAAGAGCATCAATTGCTCACTGTGGTAGGATTGTACATCTTGAAAGTACTGTGTTATATTAATACGACCAAAACATTTTATTTACTAATGATTATTATCATTAATACAACACTAGAAATAGAGATCGGCTTCGCCATGAACAATTCGGTCATGTCTACTTTAAGAAATCACCTATATACGCAGATTCTTACTATTTAAATATGCCACCACAATCATTAAAAAATAAACCAACTGCGTGCATTTAGGATCTAAGAAAATTATCTTTTAACTACTTTTACTCTCTACAGGAGTTTTGCAATTATATGTGGCTCCACCATCAGACTTCCGTCCTTTAGTACTGTGCATGTGATAAGTTTTAAACTGACAATTTTGTTCCAACTAATGTGTGTATATAATCATATAGGTACATATATGTTTCTATAATAAGCTGAATTGTTATTGCCTATTTTTGGACATTTTTCTAATTTACATTATGTCAACATTTATATAGATAGATATTTCATGTAGTGAACACTGGTAATAGGCTAAAATATTATTGTTTATTTATATTTTACAAGTATACATTGTAACAATATTTATATACAATTGTATTTTTTGATGCATTCTTGTACTCTATGTATATATGAATAAAGGATTTTAAAGTAAGTAAATGCTTAAAAAGAATTAATAGTTTTTTACGGTCGTTAATATAATTTTCTTTTAGTTATGGAAAGTTTTATTATCTTTTTATATAAAAAATAAAAGATTAAGATAAGATCTAGGCTAATTCGAGAATTAAATGTCTAAAACTTTAACAAGAGGAACTCAAGGAACTGGGTACTCCGATTTCCGGGAAATTTTGTGGCTCAGTTGCTTGGGGCCCAAAGTTTATCGGACAGCTAGTCGTATTTACCAACACTCCCTAATAAAAAATTAGGGTCGGGGTGCATCAAACACGCTCGCTTTCGAAGCCCATCAAAAACATGACATTTTCAGAAGTTGAGAAATCGTTTCGTGAGAAACAAGAAGATGTTGTTGAATTTGAAGCAATTGCAAGAACTAAATATGGTTTCCGATGAACTATTGGTACCGCCAAGTGAAAAATCGTTTATTTTCGCATCCGAATTAATCTACGCCAACTTTATGAGTAATCGGGTAATGACTAAAGAGGAGGAACTGATTTTCCAAACGAAACTGCTGTTTTGATTGGCCCTACTCCTGACCCTACTTTTTTATTAAGGCGTATTGGCCGACCTTGAACCTCAAGTAACAAAGCCCCAAAAGTTCACGGGAATCGGTGTACCGAGACCTTGAGCTCCCCTTGTAAGTAAATATTCAAAATGACCTCCTTTTTCAAGTACTTTGCAACTAAACATAAAGTGTTTATTTTTGTATTCGTGTTCACAATTGTTTTTTCAGTATTTATAGGTATACAGTATAGTATTTGTTTAAAAGTTCCTCATAAAAAAAATCCATAGGCCTTAAATCCGGTAAGCCCGGTGGCTAATTTGCTGGAAGATCATTTCTTCCTGCAAAACATAAATAAAAAGGTTGATTTACGAAAATAGAAGAACCAAAACAAAACATTTATTTTGTTGTTATATTTTTACCATCATTGTTAGATTCAGGAATAGGGTTTGCATCCAAAAACTTCAAATAGTTTTGAGAAATTACTGCCTGTAAAAAATGTAACCCATATTGCTGACTTTACAACAAGAATTGAGGAAAGTCGCAAAGCAATTTGAAGACAAAATAAATTCTAGTCCATTATTCTCCGCTTTATAATAATTTTGGTGATTTCATTCATCTACACTATAAAAAGTCAGAAATAAATTGTTAATTTTTCCTTCGTTTTTAGGAGTCCTGTGGATAAGTTTACAAGGTGTATATGGAATAAGGGCAACGGCATTAATTTTTGGTAGATCAACGACTTCTACCACTACAGAAGCCCCATCTAGTAGCGTTTCTGCACAAGATAGGATTGACGAAGAGGTAAGCAATTTATTTGTATTACGGGTAACCTTTTCACTAAAGAGAACCCCGATTTCCTCTTGCAAACAGAGGAAATTTCAACCGCAATCGCAGTGCTGGTTCCTATGTTTCAACCTTAATTAATTCTTGTGACGAAAATTTAAAAAAAAAACGAAGCATCGTGATCCCGTTAATTAATCCAAAATGAGAAAAATATGTTCTCGCTAATTGAAATATATATATATATATATATATATATATATATATATATATATATATATATATATATATATATATATATATATATATATATATATATATATATATATATATATATATATATATATATATATATATATATATATATATATATATATATATATATATATATATACGTCAAGGCATCTCGCCATTATTAGATATTTTTGTACTCATCTCCGAGAATATGGACCTATTTACGTATTTACCGGGTTTATTGAATTAACTTTATTCTTCAGGAAACGTGGAAGTTCGTTTCCGTCGGGACTAATTTATTGTAAAAATTTTTTCGCATTATCAATTATTGGTGTAAAACCTAAGTTTTAATACAAATCACACACAAGTCCCGCCAAACCTCCCGACTAGAATGAAAACTCTAGCCACCTCACCTTTCTTCTCGCTCACCGGGATAGACGGGGAATGAGTGAAGCTCAGAGTTAACGAAGATTAATTAATTTTTTTTTATCAACGGAACACTTCTAAGGAATGAGCCAATTAGGAAGAGGTTATCAAGTAACCCTCGTCTTTGACTACTTTTTTATTATTATTTTTTTTTTACTCAGTACTGTTTTCCGCAAATCAAATTCGGGATTATTTTCTCTCCACTGTCACGTTCGGGATTTTTCAAGATCGGTATTCATAACTCTATAACCAACACAAAGTTGACTATTAGTCGCAATGTCAATATCAGGTTATCTTCACTTTGTCACGTTCTGCTAATTATGTTTAAAAGTCAGGACGCGTCGGTTTTTATCGACTGTGTCAATTTCAGGAATTAAGATACATCCACGATCTTTATTTTCTGTAGAATGTTATGTTGTCAAAGTCAACCTACTTTAAAAACCACGAGCTGCCTAAAAAATAGAACAGAATGTGGCCCCCAAGAGCTAAGCTCAATTGGAAAAAGGACAAGTTGACTCCAAAAGAACAACCTGTAATGTCCTTAATTACGCAGCTGCTTTTCCGCTTTTATAGCAGGATTCTAAATTCGGGAACGCACCGAGTCAAAGCGCCACCACCGTGCCGTTTATTCTCTGGGTTTCTCCGCAATCGAGAAATTGTAGTTTTAGCACAGCATGCAGTATTATTTAATTTATTTTATTTAGGGAGTTTTGGGGCAATATTAAATCTGAAATTTAATATTTTTTCGTAAAATAAACTTGTATTCACAACAATATAGATATATATATATATATATATATATATATATATATATATATATATATATATATATATTAATGTATAAATTACCAAAACGTTAATCTTTTAAAAAATGTAAAATATAGAAAATATAACACCATTATTACATTGTGATTCGTTTTTTAACGGACCATAATCTTGGTAATTTATTTTACCTTCGTCAGAATATACAGTGTGTAGCTTGAAACAATAATTCACGACTAACACTGCACTCACTGTGTGCAAATCAATTTAATATTATATATCATTGGAAATGTAGATTTCGTAAAATAACAGAATAAAAATGACCATGTGTGTCATCTTGAAGTTAAAGTAATACTGAATTCAATATACAAAGTTTTCACAGCCTGCCATTGTTAAGAAAAAACTGATTAATCGAAAATTTCAGTACAAAAATATGACGAATAATTAAATATTCTGATAGAAACCTCAGAGGATTTGATTTTGATATTTCATTTCTTTAAATACCCGTCACGGTATACTTAGATTTGATTATTTTTTGAACCAATAAAAAAATGGACTACACCATTGATCCCCACATTAAAAACATAAATAGTTCTATTTTTTAACTTTGCGATAAGTTGAAAGATAACCGAGATGCGAGGGGTGTCCTAAAATTCATAATTCTCAGAATCACTCTGTATTTCCAAAACGAAGAGGTTTACAAAAATTCTGTTAGTGACATCGTTCGTTTCTTAAAAAAATAACACAGTGTCACGAAAACATTTTCCTTCTATTTTTACTAATAACGGAGATAACTTGTAAAACCATTGAAAATTGACCACACTGTACATACCTCATTTACTAATATGCAATTATTTTGGACATACGTATATTTTGAAGTGATAAATAATTTATAACCTAAAAAGCCAAGAACAATACAAGAAAAGAAGAAATTTACTTATGATTTAAAAAGCTACCTAACAAAACAGACTGTTGCCATCTTTGTTTTCTCAAGCTATAAAATTACTTTTGACGATTTTTTAAATATAATTTTTATTTTTCTTTTTTGACGACTCCGTACTAATAATTTTCAAAATATCATAAAGAGGTTACTAAAGTCGATCTTCGTCTACAAGAAAACTAACCCAAATTAAATAATAAAGACTTTCTTAAAGGAAGAATTTATAATTAAATCTTGATCCGCAAACGTAATTTTTGACATAAAAATTTAAATATGTCCAAAACGATGAGATTTAAGTATAGAACATTATACACAAAATATGCCTAAAATTTTACGTAGAAATTAAAAATCTAATAATATATAGGATGTTCTATTTAAAATAAGCAAGTTAACATATACTTCCGGTATAACCGGAAGTGTCGCCATCTTGAAAATATTTTAGCTGGCTGTCCCCCATGCATATTAGTATACTATCAAATTTTCAGATTCTTCCTAGTTATAACTTTCCCACAATCGATCGATAAATTTTCCGGAAAATCACCATGTAAAATATCATTTTAAATTGATTTACACACAGTGAGTGCAGTGTTTGTTTCTGAATTATTATTTCAAGCAACATACTGTATTGAAAATGTAGATTTCGTAAAATAACAGAATAAAGATGACCACGTGTGTCATCTTGAAGTTAAAGTAATCCTGAATTCAGTATACAAAGTTTACAAAGCCTGGCATTATTAAGAAGAAACTGATTAATCGAAAATTTCAGTACAAAAATATGACGAATATACAAATATTCTGTCAGAAACCCTAGAGGACTTGATTTTGATGTTTCGTTTCTTTAAATACCCGTCACGGTCTACTTAGATTTGATTATTTTTTGAACCAATAAAAATATGGACTACGCCAGTCACAGAAATATTTTTCTTCTATTTTTATTAATAAAAGAGAATAACTATCAACCTGCGATATTCCAGAACAGTGGAAGAACAGCCTGACTATACCCATTTTCAAAAAGGGAAATAAGAATGACCCTAACAATTATAGAACAATAACACTACTAAACAGTACAAGCAAATTATTAAGAAAAATCATGACTTCAAAGCTAACGAGTAAAATAGCAATAAGTGAAGAACAACACGGGTTTAGACAGAACAGATCGACACTTGATGCGATTTTCATTATCCGACAGACTATTGAAAAATCGATAGAATACAATAAACCTCTTTTCATCTGCCTAGTAGATCTTAAAAAAGCGTTTGATAAAGTTCGACTTAAAGACGTCTTGCAAATACTTCAGGAAAATGACCTTAACCACAACTATATTACGATAATTGAAGAGCTAAATAAAAACAATAAGACACGCATAAAGACACAACAAGGAGTAACAGAAGAAATACCTATCATGACGGGAATACGACAAGGCGACAGTATGAGTCCATTTCTCTTTAATTTAATTATGGACAAGCTAATACAAAATGTAAAAGAAGTCAATGGAGGATACAAAATGGAACGAAAATCTTTAAAAATCTCATGTTTTTGCCGACGACGCGTTACTGTTAGCAGAAAATGAAGACGATCTGCAGCGACTACTATACCGATTCCAGACCACATCAAAAAATTTAAATATGGAAATTTCTACAGAAAAGACCCAAACGATGGTAATTTCAAAAGATCCTGTCAGATGCAAATTGGTTGTGAAGAACCATCCTATCAGACAAAGCATATCTTGCAGATACTTGGGAGTTGATGTATCAAGCAATAAAAATCTATACCAGGGAGTCAGAGCACAGACTAATAAGGCCTCAAGGATATCAGGATGCCTGAGGACATAATCTGGAAAAATAAGTATATGTCCATAGAGAGCAAAGTATGTATCTTCAGAACTGTGATAAGACCAGTACTAACTTATGCATCGGAAACTCGAGCCGAAACATCTAAAACGAAAAGTATGCTACGAACGGCTGAAATGAAAACGTTAAGAACAATCAAAGGAGTAACCCTAAGAGATCAAATAAGAAGTTCCGAAATAAAGGAAGACCTCAAGGAGCCTGATGTGGTACGGTTCATAAGGTCAAGACGCAGATATTGGAGGGACCATGTGGACAGAATGGGCGACGATGGATGGACAAAATGAGCTAAGAACGAGATACCAAACATTAGAAGACCAACTGGTCGACCTCCAAAACGATGGCACGAATGTTGGACATCAACATCACAGGAGGCTTAATATAGCAGAAAAACAAGACATCGTCTTAAATAAAAGAGGAAGAAGAAGAAGAAGAAGGAGATAACTTGTAAAACCATTGAAACTTGACCATACTGTACATACCTCATTTACCAATATGCAATTATTTTATACATACGTGTATTTTGTAGCAATAAAGATTTTATAACCTAAAGAGCCATGAACAATACAAAAAAGAATAGAAAAAAATATTACCTGCTTCAGAAGAAGAAACTTGAATATCTAAGGAATTTTAATTTGGAAATTTTTTCGCACAAGAATCCGGGCCAAATTTTAATTCTCCGAACTTTTAAGGAAATTTACTTATGATTTAAAAAGCCACCTTAACAAAACAGACTGTTGCCATCTTTGTTTTCTCAAGCTATAAAATGCATATTACATATTGTCAATATTTTAACTACATATTTGCATATGTTGAGAAATGTAGCTGGCTGCGGTTGATGTGTGATGTAACGTATTGTTCTGTCATTTAAAAGATGATTAGAAAACAGAAAGGTTAATTTTAAATAAACCCTGACAGGCTTTACTATTATTTTCCTGTTAAAATTTTATTGTAAAGTCTGGCCCATTCATGTAATTGTTTCGTCGACAAACGTTCTCACTTTTACTTATTTAAAAGCAAAAGTGACAAAATCGAGGAATTAACCATACATGCGTTTAATATTAAACAGTCTATAATCAGGCTAGTGGAAAAAAATAATAGAAAGTACTGTAGCTATTCAGACCGAGACGAAATTCTTCCAGTAACGATGTTTTAATTGTCGGCGATTATTGAAATTTCGGTAAATGTAATAATTACCATTATCCTGTAATTTTCTTGTTAACAAGTTATTAAGTTTTGACCGTGTGTTAACACCTTTTAAAAAAGAAGGGGACTAGTCATCTCTCGATCTTGTGCTGAGGTAATTATTTTGAAAGAGCTAATCCCTTGAATCACCTAAAAATATACTTTATATTTTTTTTTAATTAGCTGTGACATTTGCCTATAAATCGTGCGACACTAGCATCGAAATCTCGATAATTGAAGTATGTCGTTTAATCGAAATTACGAGATCTGTATTTATAGCATTCCATGCACCAGGGATACCATGTCGTTTAAGTACGTCGATGGGATTTAAAATTGTCGCATTTCCTTTTGATAGGAATATCATATCGTTCATTTACATTGCGAAAATTTGTATTATCAGGGATGCCATGATGTTCTTGCACATAAAATTTTCTTGAATTAACGCGTTCTCTATTAAAGCCATTAACAAATTTAGAATGCTCGAAACTTCCTGAACTTATCCATGGCAGTTGTGGTAAGTCTACGCGTCCATCATTTAAATTTGTCAATAATGTCACATTTGGATTCTCACGATGAACTTGATACAAAAAACCTCGATCTAAATCTGTTAAAGAGCGAGCCTTGTTTCTTTGAGACGAAGGATTTATATTAAACATTGTTCTATCACTGATAGACTAAGTTTTGTAAATATTTATCCGAATTATATCTCTGTTGTAAGTCGTTACCGTCAGGATCTGGTGTAGACGCGAATCGTCTAATCATTTATAGTACTGGGCTTAATGAAGGTGTTAATCTGGGTAATTTATTATTTTGATTTGATAATTCAAGTTGGGATAACAAGTCAAGGGCAACTCCATGAACAGCCGAGGATCCACCTTTACCACCCGGGGAGCTAGAAATGTCACCCGCCTCATTAGGGAAGAAAATGGGGTAATGACATTCTCAACAAATTAATTGAAATAAATACAAATTCACAAAATATATTTAATTTCATGGAGGAAAATTTGGGCATAAATTATTTTTAGGAAGTAATTAATGTGACAATAAAGGATATTTATGAACATAAGCAGTGATAAATAATAAGAGGGGTATTTCTCAGTTAATTATGGGCTTTAAAAAAGATAATTAACTGTCACGGGATTCAACGTAATTTAAGCTAATTCAAAGTTTTCAAAAACTCAACCTAATTATTTGCATGTGCATATAAATTAATTTCAAACATCAATTAATTGATTTTTAGTATAACGCCAAGTATCAAAAAAACCTGAAGTGACCTGAACTGACCTGAACTAACCTAAACTAAAAACTAATTATTAACCTATTACAATTTTTGTCAGCTTAAATTCTAAAAGCACAATATAATCATCACTTATTAAAGTTTGTGTGATTAAATATTTTGGAATGAACTGTTTTGGTTACACAAAATGTAGTAAATGTTTTGGAGGATTAATAAGTTTTTCCCTTCACAAATTTTTTATTTAAACATTTTAGGTCTTTAGATGTTTAAATCGGCACTAAATGTTTTTCGATTTAACTTTTCTGTATAGAACATTAATTGCAGTGAAAAAGGATTTAAAATCAACTAATATTAAAACAAGACACGTTTTGTTTTAATCTATAGGAACGTAGAATCAAAATAATTCCAAACAATTGAAATTTAAAACTCACTTCAATTCAACTTTGCATTTAAGTTCAAGAAATAACTAAAGAATTCGATTTTCTAGCAAGAAAACAATTTGACCATTCGTTAATCCGAAAAATTAATCCCTTCAGAAAAACTACAGATAATTTTGTAAACACCGAAAAAAAATTAAATAACATTTTCATAAAAAAATTGAACCGACTTTTAAAAGTGCGCTAAAAAGTGAAAAATAACTATAAATTTTTATATGAAATTGAACTTTTTGAAGTCGGCGCCAAACTAATACCTAACAAAACGTGATTCGCATAAACAGATTAAAAATACTTTATTTATAATTGCTTTCGTACCATAATTTGTATATATTAGTAGTTATTTTTTTCATATAAAAAGTCGGCGCCAGACTTCAAAAAGTTTAATTTCATATAGAAAAGTATAGTTATTTTTCACTTTTTAGCGCACTTTTAGAAGTCGGTTCAATTTTTTTATAAAAATTTTATTTTTTTATTTTTAATTTTAGAATTCATTATGATATCCATAAATTATTTGAGCTAAGTACTAATCGAGATTAGTGTACTTCGCAATGACTCCAAGATGGCAAAAAAGTATCCATTTTATCCAGAGTTGTAAATCACCCTGAAATGAACTACTGCAAATTTTTTGGTTCTTAGAGTTTTCACAATACTAGTAAAATTGTGTCAAACGAATATTTAGTCTGTCATAGTAAATCCACTATCTTAAATTTAAAATTAATTTTAGTTTGGTAATATAGGCCCCAAAACCTTCCAATATCGATGTTTATAGAACCTGAGATGTAAAATTTTATACTGCATATTGAGTTTGTATACGCCTCAAGAACTCCACAATATCGATTTTAGATAAAATCGGAATATGTAAAATTTTCTGTCCCTCATATTGTATCTTATCCACCTAATAGTTGTAAAAAATTAAATTCATATTCGTAATACACGACCCCAAAACCCTCTATTACCAAATCTGAAAAAATGCGAATAAGGTAAAATTTTCAACCCACCATATTGCATCCACTATTTTGAATTTCAAAAAAATTATTTTAAGTCTTAATCTAATCTAAATCTAAACTCTTCAAAGTCCCTTAGTACCAATTTTGGATGAAATCCGGAAATTTAAAATTTCTTGACTTATATTCGCTATTTACATTCTCAAAAACGATTTGGGAACCTTTGAACAAAATCGAAAAATGTAAAATTTTTAGGACACCATATTGAATCTGCCAGATTGAGTTTTCAGGATAAAAATATTTTAAACTCATAATTAACACTAACAAAAATACCCCAATACTGATTTTAGACAAAATCGGCAGATGTAGAATCTTTAATCCACCATCTTGGATCCGCCATATTGAATTTGTTTAAAATAATTTCAGATTAGTTGCGTACGACCCCAAAAATTCCCCTATACCAATTTTGCAGAAAATCAGACAAAATTAATTTTTTTAGCCGCCATATTGTCAGCGCCATCTTGGATATTGCTACATCAATTTCGTCCAAAAAAATATGAAACCACCGCAGCAACTTCCTGAATATAATGTAAAAAATTTCATTCAAATCGGTGCCGCCGTTCCGGAGTAAGCGGTGTACATACATAAAAAAAAAACTACATACTCGACGAATTGAGAACCTCCTTCTTTTAGAAGTCGGTTAAAAATTAGTTATGGGCAATTAATTTCTTAACATCGAAAAAAATCAAGATTAATTAGTTATAAGAAATTAATTAGTTATTTAAAAAGTCTAAGTTCGAAATAAAGTCAAAATTAATTAATTAGAACAATTAAGCAATTATTGGAAACGTGTAAGTTCAAAATTAATTTTGGGAGAAATTTCAAAAATTAAACTCTTGACAGTATAATTAGTAATAATAATTGTGAAAGAATGTGGAAAATTAATCAACACTTTCAAAATTTTAATTTTTTCACTCTGAAAATGACGTCAGCTTGAAAAAGTAAATAAAAAGATCAACATAAGTCTTTCCAACACAAATCTGAAACAAACTCGTTAAGAATCACTGTTTTTCTCGCAGCACGAAAAGTCCGATTCGAATACACATCGATTTAAAACAAAATCTCTAATCGGTATAAAAATGTTTTTAGCGTCAACCGCTTTACAATTTAACAAGTTTAAGTAAGTAGTATTTAAGAAAATATAACTTTAATTAGACGAGAATTTCAGGATTTTTTCGTTAGTAATAATAATAAGAAATTTCTAAATGAGGTCCATCCCTTGTATGGTCTTATCACCACGTACAGAATTCTCCGTCATCAACAATGCGCATGACAATTGGACCTTTTTGCTAAATCTTGATTTTTATGACTTCACTCATCGTCTTTTCAGCCAAGTTTATAATTATTACAAAATTAGTTAACGAATAAACTTCAGCGAGTTTAACAGAAGAAAACTTAGCACAAGGTCTTCCAACATGTCTTGTTAGGGCCTCGTTAACAGATCTAACCTCCAACGTTGCATTGGCGTTACAGCTCAAAGGTTCTCTTGATGTTGGCAAAAAGGGATGCACCAAGATACCTCTTACTTATTCAACTTTCCATAACACGTGTTGAAATATTATCAAATAAAACAAAATAGCGCGTGGAATGTTATGCACTAGACTCCTTACCATTCATTTACAGGCTTATGTATCGATCAGGCCAATGAGTAAGAAATATGTTCTTTTTTTGAGAGGAGGGTCAAATCTTGCATAGACACCAACACGAACTGTGAAGGTAGTGCCGATTTCCTACCGGCTAAAATTCCCCCTGGATTTAAGGTCGCCTCGTATCTACCAGTGAAGCTGCAGTCAGCAGAAGCACGCAGTTGAATTAATACTCTTCTGCGATGAATAATATAGTCTCATCAACTTATCTTCATGTGTTCAAAGTCGCTGAAACCAATTGTGTTATCCGTATAACATCAACTATTCAGAATTCCCTTCCAACCTCAAAAAACACCATGAATTACTAAGACTATACATCTCTACGTTTAAGAATGAAGATGACCATTACGTTTTCGGGATCGTAGGTTCGAATTCCGACATCTCTTGCATCCAATTAGTCACTAGTTGTCCGTAACCTCAAAAATTTTCTTAATTTACTAAAATGACACTATTTCTGATTGAGTTATGAAGTTTGATCGCCATCTTACCAAAATCTGTTTCAAGCAAAGAAATTAAAATTGATTATAATATCCGATAAATATCAATAAAAATACTCTCGATAACCGTATTCCACTTTTCTAACTCCCTCATGGTATTTACAGTGCACAAAAAACACGCATTATTGAGTAGTATCATCGCTTCAGCACTACATGTCTTTAGTGCATTAGTGGAGCATTAAAATAGTACAATACTGACACCTATTAAAAAAGATACATTGATAAGGGTTTCAACGAAATCATTTTAAATTTTGAGTTTCGTGATTAAACCTGGGTTTAACATATTTTGAAAAAGGAATATTCTTTATCCAATATGGATATACCTTATTAAATTTATAAACTCGACAATAAGCTCTATGCATTCAGGAGCAATAGTAAATTTCAAAGGATTAGTCCAATTCCGAAGAAGCAAATTTAATCTTCAATCAATTTAACAGTTCTTTCAGTTGTTCTTATTTGGATGGACATTTTCTCTTGGTAGGAGAAGGATCACAATCGCTATCAAAGTCCTGTGTTTCACACCAATCCATACATTTAATGAAAACTGATGTTGATAACTGGCTTCAAGAAATGCATGCGGATTTTCTTCAGCCCAAATGTGATTACTGTAAAAGTTTGCTTCATCAGTAAACAAAATACAAGTTAAAACAATGAGAGATTGGGCGATTACTTGAAATAGTTTCGATATTCGTAATCAGGGGTTCAAAATACATACTAAAAACTTTGTTAGAGCCAAATCTCTTCATTGGCTACGAAAACCCACTGGGCTCTCTAACTAAATTATATTTTTGAAAGTGATCTTTAATGTATTTTGGGTATATATACTTAATATACGTTTTGATGGATGAATGCGATAAAATATATTTAATTTATTTTTAACGGTGATGGCTTTATGGGGGCGTGAGGTCGGGCGTCCGCCAAACAGCATCAAAATTAGCTTTTTTTGCATTCGATAGTTGGTTGTAAACATAGATTAAAATTTAGGTTCGCTATTACTTATTATTTCTACTATTATATGTTAAATATTTTGACGCGGAAAGAAATAATCAATCGACATACGATTCTCGAACTACAACGCCTAAGGAGGATCGGGTGATAAATCAAAATTATTGTGTTAATTAAGCAACTTCTGTTCTTGCTGTAAAACATCAACTGTTGACTTGATCTTTAATAGCAAGCATAGGAGACGCCAATACGTTTTTGGTGAAATGTTTGCCAGTTTTCATAAGAAACTAAAATCAAATTTCATTTTAAATATATATTTTTTGTACTGTTACTAAACACGGAAAAAAGTGAAAAAATGCAGTCCCAGACAGTAAAAGTCATATTTCCATATAAAACGGGTTTTTTAAAATCTTGCTTGATGGAATTTTTTAAATATATTAATGATTATAATTAGCACCTAAAAATATACCGAAATGCATTTTAAAAAAGATAAGCCATCGCATACTTGTATTAGTGATCCTGTAAACTGTAAGTCAACAGTTGTCTGATCTGAATCTAGAATAATCCAAATCTTCTTAAAACGTTTTTAATATTAGAGTAATTATGAGAATGAACTTTTAGAGTGTAGACTGAAATGACTAAATTTCGTGACGCAGCCGATTTAAATATATAACCTAGACCTCAATTTTTAAACTATTAGGGAATTCTAGTAAAAAGAATATTAATGGCACTTCGGTATAAATGTTCTTTTAATGTACTAGGTGTCCCGTAAGTACCTCCTAATTTATCGGGAGTATTCAGGGAAGGTCAAAATAACCCTACTTTGTCATAGAAAAAAAAATCATAAAGAGCCCTTTAACGAAGATACAGAGCCCTAAAGGGGAACCCGGCTCTAAGTCTTGAACCGACTTGTATAATTTAATAGTATTTTAATATTTTTTAAAGGCCATAATGACTCATTAAACCATACCTAGAGTAGATGTTTTAGATCATCAGAGAAGTCAGGAACGGACTTGCAGCCAAACTCGTTGGGCTTATTTGGCAGGTGTCATTTTACAGAGCAGAAAACTGATTTTTTAAATATTTTGGTCATTTCTTTTCAAAAAAGGCACTCTTAACTTATTTCGATAAAACTGGCGGTTTTTGAGATAAATCGGTTTTTATGCGAAAAACTTAAAAGGGACTAATGCTAAGCACGCACAGGTCAAAATCAGGTAATTATTGTTAATACTTACATAATGTATTACTATTGACGGAACTTGTCAAAACCGCCTTGAAGTAAAAATAATTTTAAAAAATGGAAGAATATTCTTACGCTGAGTATGCTGATGTGAATTTTATTTATAGTGAAGCGCAGTCAAATTTTTTGAAGGCAAGAAGACTTTATGCTGAAAAATTTCCAGCTTGAGCATTGCCAATAGAGGAACAAATTTTGCAAGATATTGCTGACAACCCTTTAAACAACATAAGAAAGCTCGCGACACAAAATAATGTTAGAAACTGGATTGTACATGAAACTCTAACAAAACAGTTACTTCACCCGTACCACGTTGAAAAAGTACATGCTATGTCTCCACAAGACTTCAGTATTCCAACTGATTTATACAGTAACATCACCTATAGTCTATTCAAGAACTAGAGAGAGTAATAAATCATTTTTGACCCTTTTTTCTTCTACCTGTGTTCTTTAATCTGGTGTCTTTGGCAAAATCTGTTGGACACGTATGTTTTTTATAGGGATGGGTTAAAAATTTTATAATCAAAATACCGGTCTATAATAATGGACTATTTGGGTTTGCTAACAATAGATATTTGAAAGTGTTAAGTGTTAAAAAGGATTTTAATCATTGCCATTGGCGTCGGAAGGAGGTTTATTTTATCACTAAGTATTTATGGCTTAGAATATTATTTCGGTCATAAGCTCTAAATAGAATTAATTGTTATAATAATATTTTATTTCCAATGATTCATAATTCACATACATTACAAAATGTTGATAATCTTGCAATATTGAACACAAATCACAACTGTATTTTTATTATTTTTAGTTTTGGCATAGAAACCGTTTTAGGCACATTCAGACTAAAACGTAACCCATCATCTCAAAAATTTTTAAGTTATAATTTAAATACTTATAAAATACCCATTATTATAAATACAAGAAGTGAAACATATATAAAAAAATAAATTCGTTCATATAATATCAAAAAATTTTTGAAGCTATCGGTCATTTTTTTATTAATTAAAAACACTTTTAGGGTATTTGACTTTTCAGTTTATTTATTTCTTAAACTATCGGAAGAATTAGAATTAAACGCTAAAACGGGATTCAAATGTCATTAATTTTCATATGTTATAGTTAAAATTAGACTTACAAATATTTTTTAAAAAAAGAACATATAGACAAGGCTCTAAAAAACAAAAACTTGGCCCCAAAAAACCGCGAAAACCAAGAGAATAACTCCAAAGCTTTTGTTCCTTATGTAAGAGGCACCACAGACAAGATCGCAAATATTCTCAGGTGACACAACGTTTAAACCATTTTCACCACAGACCGTAAAGTAAAAGATTTCTTGCCAACACCTAAAGAAAGAATCCCTCTAGAAAACCAGTGAGTGTACGAAATTCCATGCGGAAAATGCAGCTCATCTTACGTAGGCCAAACCAACCGTAAAATAAGCGCCAGAAGAGACTAACATATGAACGCTGTCAAGCAAAAAACAACTTCTTCTGCTCTGGCCCAACACTCATTAAACATAGGACATAAGATTAATTTCTCAGGAACAAAAATGCTATCGAGATGTGAAAACCTGTCCACAAGAGTTATAAGGGAAGCCATTGAAATTGCAAAGAGGCACAACAACTTAAATAGCAGAGATGATAGCCAGCGAGTGCCTAATACTTGGAAAAATCTGCTTACAAAATATCAACCAGTGCCACTTAGTAACGAAACAGATTACAACTCGGCAACGCAACCCCAAACACTGGCAACAACATATATATATATATATATATATATATATATATATATATATATATATATATATATATATATATATATATATATATATATGTTAGGTCGTGGTCGAGTGGTAAGGGTTTTTAAAAACACTTTATTTTGCAGTCACACGACTAACAATAATTTTATTTTATTTAGGACTTTACACTTGAGATTTAACAATAACTTTCAGAGATTAAACTTTAAATTAAGATTTAAAATAACAATAGATTATGATTGATTAACTCTACTACTCTTAGACTTGACTGACTGACTTCGCTGTGCTGACTGATGAGCGCAGGGCGAGTGCAGGTATTTATAGTATTAGGTATTTTTCCCATAATGCATTAGTTTCTTTGTTTGTTTTCGAGGAAGAGAAACAATAAGGCATTATTCATAGTCTAGACTTGTTGATGAAATATGATATTATTCTTTATTGTTTTGTTAATTCAGCGTCTAGGCTTGTTTATGATATTTGATACTTATTATTGTATTTTTAGTAAATTCAGCGTCTGGGCTTGTTTATGATATTTGAAACTGTTATTGCCTTTTTAGCAAAATCAGCATCTTTATTAAACACCTGCATCCGGTTGGATAAATAACATATTAGATTACAGTGTTTATTAACTAGACCTGCAAGGTCAGCAGTTACGTGATAAACAATAACTTAGAATATTTTAATAATATTGGGTAATTTTGGATATAACAACTCCCCCTCTTATTAAAAAGTTAGCTGCATTTTTTGCTGTAACTTTTTTAATTAGAGTTTACAATTTTAAACATAATTTTTATTAACATTTTTATTATCAGTAAATTCAAACATTTCGGTTTCTTCAATAGGTTCACTAATACGTAAACTCGGTCTTCTACGAGGTAGAATTTTTGAAAATTTCCCTCCTAATAAAGGTAATTGAGGCTTTGGAGGTGGCGGAGGAAGATTAGAGGATTCAATTCCTATCCTAATCATTTTCTTACGTTTTTTACATTTAAAGAATATGTAGACAAATATAATTGCTACTATTAAAGTTATAGAAACATAAGTGAACCAAGGAGTGTACTTTTTAATTAAAGGTTCATTAATTAAGTCATCAAGATCTTTGGAATATTGATCCAATTTGTATTTTGCAATTTCTAGGTTTTCTAGATTTAAATCACTCATTTTTAGAGGTTTTAAATTTAAATTGTCCATAGTATTGTCTGGATAGTTTTGACAACAATTATAAGGTATTTTCATAACATTTGAATAGCTATAGTGCCATTCTGACATTTTTGACATTGTAGCTTGAACTTTAGTAGTTCCGATAAATGCAATGCATTCTGGTTGTAATGTCATAATTGTATTAGTATCGATAATTTTTGATACTGGATCAATATTTTTACATTTAATAGTAATCGGAGTTTGATCCGTTACAATTAATAACCATATATTATTACTTAAAAGTTGTACTTTATAATCTTGTGCGTACACTGAAATAGTTTGACAATTTTTAGGAATATTTAGTTGAGGAGTTTTTAATAATTATGCTTCACATATTGCGTTAGAATCTATAGGATATGAATACAAATTTTTACAAAGTTTTATATTTAACATAACTTCTTTACAATTATTAATATTTGTTAATAGAATAAATTGATCTGAATCATCACTTTTCGCGATATATTTTTGAATAGTTGGCAAAATATAATGAAGTTTAGTTCGATTATCCTTTATAGGAATTGGATATAATTGATATATTGTATACATTTCTGGTTCTACCAGTGGTATATCTAGTACAAAAATTAATTTATCAATTGTTTGAAAAGCTGATAATTCGATAATATCTAAATACGTAGCTATTTTAGCTTCTCTGATTGATAGAGGTAAATTATTCTTTTGTAGATTCTGAGATATTATTTGTAAAGCAGCTATAAGGTCTTTTGGTGTAATAATCGATGTATGGATTATTTTGAGTTTTGCAAATGTAATTGCATTTAATATATCATTTACTTCGTTTTCAATAAAAGAATATGATTCCATGAGGTGTTGACAAACTCCCATTATCTGTATCTTCAATTCTAAAAGTTCTAAGTTGTCATTTATTTTATGAATTTTATCATCTATTATTTTAATATCTTCGTTGAAAGTTTGTTCATCTATTTTAAACTTCTGAAGAGTTTCATTAAAGTTTTGGATTACCGATGTTGTAACCATGATTTGTTTTTTCATCAGATTTTCTAATTCATGTTCGTCTTTTTCAATTTTATTAATGCAGTTATTATAATATTCGCCGTCTGAAGCGTCTAAATTACCAGTTATGAACTTCCAAATACTTCCTGCAGCGTTAATTAAACCGCGTTTCTTTCGAGGATTAATGGAAACATCTAGCTCTACTTCTTCAAATTTAGTTTCTAAATCTTTTGATATTTGTTTAAGTAGGCTTATATGTGTTAGCAAGTCGAAATTAAAAATTTTCATTTTATCAGTTTTTCTTGTTATAGTTGATAAGAGACTGTTTAAAATATTATTGTTATTATTATAAGTTTCTCGAAGTTTATAGATGTCTTTGTATACTAGTAAAGTCCATTTATCGTTGGATACTTTAAGTTTCATTTCCCTTTGGAAATAGAGTCCAATATTATTCTCTATTGGTTTAAGAGTATATAAATATTTCTGATTTTCTTGAATTAAGGGTGTAGTTTCTCTTAAGTTCGTGCATAGCAAAAGTGTTAACCTAAAAATAAAAATAGTCAATCACTATCAGATTGATCGCATTCTAATTGAGTTTTATAAGCGTTTTTATCATCTGGGATAATAATAATATCGTCTATATAGGGTTTAAGTCTGTCAAAATTGACTTTGGTTAACTGTTTGGTCTCAAGATTTTCTAAAGTCGCTGAGTTCAAATGAATCTCTTTGATTTCAAATGGACCGTTAAATTTCTGTGCAAGTTTTCCTTTAATTTGTGATTCTTTCACATAAACTTTATCTCCAATTTTGTAATTTGCGTTATCTCGTTTTTCTGAAATATGTTCGTCAAATCGTTCTTTAGCTTTTTGTTTTGATTTCTGAGTATTACTTCTAGCTGATTCGTAATAGTGTTTAATTCTTGCATTTAAATCTCGAATATATTTTGAAATTAATTCTTTTTCATTATACAGGGTTTCTGGTGGTCTAGCTGATGTATGTCCAAATATTAATTCATAGGGGGTAAATCCTGTTGTTTTATTTAACGAATTATTATAACATATACAGGCATATGGTAATAACTGACAGGGGTGTTCTCTAGGGTCTTCGGTTTTCATAACTCTTATCATTTCGAGTAAAGTAGCATGAAATCTTTCAAGTGAGCCGTTTGATTGAGGGTGATTTACACTGGAGAAAGTAATTTTAATATTGTAAAGATTACATAGGTCTTTCATTAATTGGTTGTTAAATTCTCTTCCGAAATCACAATGGATTCTCAGTGGTGTTCCGTAGTGTTGAAAATATAAAAGTAGTGTATTTACTACTGATTTTGAACTTTTATCCATTAAGGGGTATGCTTGGATAAATTTAGTTAATTCGTCCCTTATAGTTAGAATATAATTTTTATTTGAGATTTCTAGTATATCAATATTTATTCTTTCAAATGGTGTTTTTGGAGTTTCGGTAATTACTAGAGGGTTATCTAAGTTTTTTCTCAAAATTTTATTCTTTTGACAAATTTCACATTTTTTAATATAGTTTTCGACATCTTTACTTAATCCTGTCCAATTATGTTTTTCTTTGATTCTTCGAATTGTTTCATTTACTCCTCTATGGAAATTTCTTTTTCCTGAATGATATTCTTGTATTATGATTGGAATTTCGTCTTTTTGAGGATTAGTTACAATATTTTGACATATTACTAGTTTTAGATCTTTTTCAGCAAAAATAAAACATATCATTTCTATTATTGGTAAATGTATGTTATTTTCCACATAGTAAGTTTTTGAATCATCAAGTATATGTCTTGAGTTGATTAATATTTTAAATAAAGTTGGAAGTGCATCTTCGTTTTGGAAGGGTAGTGTAGCTAGGTAATATTTTCGTTTTTTTACTGTTTTTGAGTTCAAAATGTTAATTTTATCATCATCAAATGGTGAGTGTTCTTCATGAAAGTCTTCAATTATTTTGTAGTGAAGATCTTGCAATCTGTCTTCTTGAAATATGACAATTATATTTTTATGGTCTTTATCTAGTAATTGATTATTTGTGTATCGGATTTTTGAATAATCAATCAAGCTAGTTGTCTGATAAAGCTCGGTGAATCTTTTCCATTCACTTTCCATTGTCTGGGGTGACATTAATATATTTTCGTCTTCATGATTTTCTAGATCTGTTTCATCAGATTTTTGGTCGCTATTTAGTTTTTTGTTAAAGGTACAAGCTCTTTGAATATTATTTATTTTAATTCTACTAAGAGCATCTGCATTCTTGTTGATTTTTCCTGGTTTGTAGATTATTTCGTAGTCATATTCTTCTAATTTAAGTCTCCATCTTGCTAATCTAGAACCTGGATCTTTAATTGAAAATAACCATGTTAAAGGTCTATGATCTGTGATTAGTTTGAATTTTCTACCAAATAAGTATGGTCTGAAGTGTTTAACTGTCCATACAATTGCTAAGAGTTCTCTTTCTATTACGCTATATTTTGTTTCTGCTGGACATAGCGTTCGAGATGCATAAGCTATTGGAAGGTCTTTTCCTATTGGTCCTTGAGATAAAATTCCTCCTATTGCATATAATGATGCATCTGTGGTTAAAATAAATGGTTCTTCAAAGTTTGGATAAATTAAAATTGGTTCGGTAGTAAGTTTTTCCTTTAGTTTATTGAAAGCTTCATGACATTGTTTGTCAAAATTAAAAATAACATCTTTTTTTAATAGTTCCGTTAGAGGTTTTGATATTTTTGCATAGTCTGGGATAAATCTTCTATAATATCCTGATAATCCTAGGAATGATTTTACTCCTTTTGTATTTTTTGGAACTGGAAATTCTTGAATTGCTTTAATTTTGTTGGGATTCGGTTTTACTCCGTCCTTTGTAATTAAATGTCCTAAATATGCAACTTCTTTTCTAAGAAATTCACATTTGTCTGGCTGAATTTTTAAATTAGCTTTCCTTAGTCTGGAAAATACTTCTTTTAATCTACTCATATGTTCATGAATAGTCCTGCTATATATTATGATATCGTCCATGTATACTGCACATCTTTCATTTTGTATACCCATAAGAATGTTATCCATCACTCTTTGGAATGTTGATGGTGCATTTTTTAATCCAAATGGCATTCTAAGATATTCGTAATGTCCATTTTCTACAGAAAAAGCAGTTTTTGGTACGTCTTTTGGATCTACTTCTATTTGATGAAATCCTGATGCTAAATCTAGCGTTGTAAAATACTGACAATGTCCTAATTGGTCTAATAGGTCAGATATATTCGGTAATGGATATCTGTCATTAAGGCAAAGGTCATTAAGCCGTCTATAATCTATGCATACTCTCCATTTCTGCTTTCCAGAAGCGTCCATTTTCTTTGGTACTACCCATACTGGACTGGACCATGGAGAAACTGAAGGTTGAATAATTCCTTGGTCTAACATTTTATTAATTTGAGTTTTAACTTCTTCTTTATGTACTTGGGGATATCTATAGGACTTTGTATAAATTGGTCTTGTATCTCTAGTAGGAATAGAGTGTTTTATTTCACTTGTGAATGTAAGTTTATCTCCTTCTAAATAGAAAATATCAGAAAAATCTAAACAAATTTGAACAATCATGTTTAATTCTTCATTATTTAAGTGTTCCGTTCGTAATTGGTCAACTATTTCTTCTTCTCTACTATATGTTGAAGTATTCGCCTTATTAAAATTTTGTATCGAAGTGTTTGTCTTAATAAGTGGTTCAAATTTTAAATTATCAAATTTTACTATTTTTGGAATCGAGTTTATATTTATTACGGACGTTAAAAATTCACCATTTTCATTTATATTAACTATAGCATTAGGAATATGTACCTTTTCAATTGATTGTGATAATAATATTGCTTCAGTATTTTTTAATTGATTAGTTTTAAATTTATAAATTTTTTCAATTCTCGGTGGTATATTAATTATATTTTGTATATCAAAACATTGACGTTCAGAATCATCAAATTTATTTATCTCATTACTATTAGATTCGACTTTAAATAATGGAACCGTCTTAAAATATGTAATTAATTTTTTATTAAATATATCAACAATGCAGCGATAGTGTTGCATGAAATCGACACCTAAAATACCATCAAATTCTATATCAAGATTACAAATATAAACTTTATGCGGATCATCATATTTAAAAGGTATTAATACAGACTCTGTTATCAAAATATTTTCATTTGTTATTCCTTTTATTGCTAAGTTTTCAGAGAACCTTTGTTTAAAATTTTCGCAAGCTGTTGGTTTAAAAATAGTTATTCCTGCACCTGTGTCAATTAAATATTTAAATGTTTTTGTCGTATCGTAAATATAAAAAAGATTTTGGGAACTTACAGTGTTTAAATTAAATTTTTGAAATATGATTCTTTGTTGACTTGTTGTTGGTTGATATGCATTGTTTGTATTTGGTCTGATAGTTCTAAAATTTCCGAGGCATTTACTTGAAAATTTTCGTTACACTGAGAAAAATGTTCATCAGTATTTTGTAAAAAATTTTGATTATAATTTTCATAATTATTTGTAGGGTAATATGAACAATTTGGTTCATTTTCATTGTAATTTATTGGATAATTATTTTCAAAATATGGCTGATTATTATAATCAGGGTTGTCATAGTCAGGATTGTCATAATCAGGGTTTGAATTTTCAAAATTTTCATTTTGGTTAGGGTAATCATACTCATTTTGGTTTAAGTGATGAGTTTTTGATTTTTGAAAATACGTATTTGGTCTTTGATTATTTTGTGATTGTACTTGAATTCTTTGATTCGATTGATTTTGATTTGAAGGCTGTGCCTTATTTATATTTTGATTTTGATTTGGTTGAAAATTTTGTGGTCTTGGTTGGTATATTTGAAATCTAGGCTGAAAATTTTGATTTGTTGAAGGGTAATTTTGTCTTTGCATTTGCATTTGTCTTGTTTTACATTCAATAATGGTATGCCCATTCTTTTTACAAAAGTTACAAAATTTTTGAATCGGTTTTGAAGTTAATGGCTGCGCCTTATTTATACGTTGGAATTTTTGATTTTCGAAATATGAAAGTTGTATTTCTCGTTTTATTCGGTTGACTGCGTCAAGCATCGTTAAAGGGTTACCTGCTCTTATTATTTGCCCTAATTTTGGTTCTAGTCCTGTTAATAATGTATTTAGACACATGTTGTCAATTAAAATTGTTTGAGCATTCTTTTGATCTTGATTTAATGTTTGTTTTGTTATAGCAGAATACATTTTAGCATTGTGTGTTTGTAATCTAGCAGCAAAGGTTAACGGACTCTCATTTGTTAATTGATGCATACGTTGTAAATCTTGAATTAACGAGGTTAAATCACGAGGATCTCCAAAATGAACTGTTAATAGTTGAGATATTTCGTTCCATGTATCAATATTTCTAGAATTAATCAATTGTGCCGCTTTTCCTTTAAGTTGATTTTTAATTTTAATCGTTAGTAAACCTTGTTGGTCATCTGTACACATTTGATGAGCTTTATTACAAGCGTTTAAAAAAGTATTCAGAGAAATTTGATCACCATCGTACTCTGGTACAAGAGAGAAAATTTCTGACAATTTGTATTGTTCAGCATTAACGTTATTATTTGGATTTTGATTTGCCATTGCTGTTGTAAGAAAATCAAATTTTTTAAGATGTTATTTTGAGTTGGTTTGAGATGTTGTGAGTCAGTTTGAGTTGTTGTGAGTCAGTTTGAGTTGTTGTGAGTCAGCAAACGAGTGAGTGAGTGAGCTTTATTTATTTATTTATTTGCCAAGTATTTGAAATTTGAATTAGTTTGATTTAAATTAAATTGATTTTAATTGTTTCGAGTTGATTCAGTGCAATTTATGAATGAATTACTTAAGACTAATAATTATTTACAATGAACGACTTACGCTAAATTGAAGAACATCTTTGTGAAGTTCTTGAAGTTCCTTGAAGTTGATTGAAGCGTTGAGGGGTTGGGGGTTGAACAACTGCTACGACGTGCCAGGGGTTTCACTTGGTGTTCCTAATCCACACGGGTTGTGGTAGCTGCGACGTGCCAGGGGTTTCACTTGGTGTTCCTAATCCACACGGCGTTGTGGCTAGCTCTTCGTGCCAGGGGTTTTACTTAGTATTCCTAATCCACACGGAGATTTGTTGCTTCCACTTCAGCTTCCACGCACAGTTGCTGATGAGGGGTTGAATCGTTGACACTAAGAGTTAGATCTTGCCCGCAGGCCACTTGTTCTACAAAGTGCCACGATTGGTTGCTTCTTTATTTTTGTTTTGTTTTGGGCTCTTTTTGTCCCTGTTAGTGAGTTCTTTGACTCTTGAAGTGGGCTCGTTTTGTCCCTTGATTGTGAGTTCTTTTGACTCTTGATGTGGGCTCGTTTTGTCCCTTGATTGTGAGTTCTTTTGACTCTTGATGTGGGCTCGTTGTCCCTGATGAATATAAATTAATGATTTGCTTCTTGGAGCACTTGTTTTGATGAATGGCTTCTTGGAGCACTTGAATCTTGAATTTTCTTTTTTCTTTTGGAGCACTGGATTTTTTTGTTTTGCGAAGAATTAAAATTCACCGTGATTTTTCTTTTCACGTCAAAACATCCGAACGACTGCGCCAATTGTTAGGTCGTGGTCGAGTGGTAAGGGTTTTTAAAAACACTTTATTTTGCAGTCACACGACTAACAATAATTTTATTTTATTTAGGACTTTACACTTGAGATTTAACAATAACTTTCAGAGATTAAACTTTAAATTAAGATTTAAAATAACAATAGATTATGATTGATTAACTCTACTACTCTTAGACTTGACTGACTGACTTCGCTGTGCTGACTGATGAGCGCAGGGCGAGTGCAGGTATTTATAGTATTAGGTATTTTTCCCATAATGCATTAGTTTCTTTGTTTGTTTTCGAGGAAGAGAAACAATAAGGCATTATTCATAGTCTAGACTTGTTGATGAAATATGATATTATTCTTTATTGTTTTGTTAATTCAGCGTCTAGGCTTGTTTATGATATTTGATACTTATTATTGTATTTTTAGTAAATTCAGCGTCTGGGCTTGTTTATGATATTTGAAACTGTTATTGCCTTTTTAGCAAAATCAGCATCTTTATTAAACACCTGCATCCGGTTGGATAAATAACATATTAGATTACAGTGTTTATTAACTAGACCTGCAAGGTCAGCAGTTACGTGATAAACAATAACTTAGAATATTTTAATAATATTGGGTAATTTTGGATATAACATATATATATATATATATATATATATGTTTATACGGCTTTTACGGATTCCTCCGTGTGAGATGCATTAGCAGTGGTTATATCCACATTATGCTGTTGTAGTGCTGAAATCATATATATATATATATATATATATATATATATATATATATATATATATGTATGTATATTTTTTTCTTCGATTTTTTAAGTTTTTGGTTTTCTTGGGTATAAAATCCGTTTTATTCATAAAAATGCATATGTTTTTATTCGTTATGCTTATCTATTGACGTTTCGGTCACACCTTCTTCAGAATGAACTATAATAGAAAATTTTTTTGTTATATTATAACATAAACTTAATAAGTTAGGTTTAAAACTTGCCTAATATAAGTTTTTACCGAGGAATACGACATAAACTACATAATGTTGCGTAAAGTGAACCATGTGTTAATAATATGTAATTTATGTTTTGTTCCTTGGCAAAAACTTATATAAGGTGTTTTTAAAACCTAACTTATTAATTTTATGAAATAATTCTGAAGAAGGTCAGGTTTGACCGAAACGTCAGTAGATATGCATAACAAATAAAACATATGAAGTTTTATTCCATTTATTTTCCGCTAATAATTTACAATAATTTCAAATATATTGACTTGATCTGTGAATTAGTTCTATTTCACTCAGTACTTGCCCCTCTTCTTTTTAATTTGTGTGTCTGACCTGCCTGAAACACGTTCGAGAAAGTTTAATTATGCCGACGACATGGCCTTAGGATTTCATCACAAAAACCTGTCTATAGCTAGATCAAGATTTGATGGCCATGAGCAAATATTTTACACGTCTAGAAAACATCTTACCAACGTAGCTACAAAACTAGGAATAAGATAATTCCCAAATTGAGTGGTACCTAATGGGGAGCTATGACCAACACAGTGTGGAGCTCTGTCGTCTTATTGATAAATTCAGCGGCAAAATATTACTCCCCAGTATGGTTGAACCGCCCACATACGAGAATGGTGGATGCATAACAAAAGAACTTTATGCAGATCACTGGTGGATGCATTAAACCCATCCCTTCTTACTGGCTGTCCACCTCCTCCCTCAGCTTTGTCTTCCAAATGCTCGGTGCATAGAATACAAACAAATCCAGAGAAACCCACCACTCAATATTCACGAAGACGTTACTCAACTAGGTCATCGACTATGTTCCAGAATACCACCTATTCAAATGCTGAACTTTTAATTAACAACAACTTCAACCTGGCACAAGAACTAGTATATCTCCTAAGATTCACAACGTCCTCCTCAACAAACAAACATCACCTGGTTTCACTCTGCCTCGTAAAACATGGAACAGATTATACCGAATCAGCACAAAGTGTGGAGTGTGCGCCGACTCCCTATTCAGATGGGACAAATCCAAAACTAGCGCATTTGGCTGTGACGAAGAAAGGCAGACAATCCACCATCTTGCCTACCATTGCAACAATCGGCCTAGTCTTTGTACTTAAAAACTATTTCATCGGATGTTACTTTGATTGAAGATTAGAATACTAATATTTAAGATGTTCACGCATGTGTAAACATACAATAAATAAATAAATAACTAAATACATGTAACGAAAATTACTACCGGCAAATTACGTCCATTAATTCATGACATATTAAAAAGCTATCAAAAGTTTGATATAGTCACTTGTGTTTATCCGATCGAATGGTCACCGTTGAATAAGTTTCCAAAAATACAATTAAATATGTTGTATAATATTGTCTATTTAGTCATCTCATTCACTAGATATAATCCTGTAAAGTTGCTTACAATTGTCGCCTTATTTTAGGAATGTGACTTTTGGTGAATGCTCTGGGCAAAACAGAAAATCCTTCCAGTAAAATTAGTGCCATAACGTTACGATTTCTTATTTAAAATTTAATTTTTCCCGTCTCAATGTGCTTTTCGGCAAAAAGCTCATCTTTTATGATAAATTATTGCAGGCATATGCTGTCCATCAACTCAAAGACAGACTTGCAATAACATTGCAGAAAAAACTAACAACGGCAATAACTGCTACGGATCACTCATATAATGCGCATTTGACAAGTTTTTTTATTAAAAATTTGGTCTAAATTCTTACCTATAGATGTAGTAACAATATCTCCTGTTTATTCGAGACATATTTTTCATAAATAAATTTAATCGTATCCAATATTGTAACTTTCATTTTAAAGCTGAAAACCTAATAATGTTGATAATGCAATTTAAGACAAAATAGCTATTAAAAGTGTTGCAATCTTGGTAATAGTGTTTCACGGTTTAGTCTATAATTATTAAATTCATAGTTCACAGACACACTTTTATAATAACTCCATAATATAAATTTACCGCAGGCAGTGGTTTTCTTGTGCAAACAGAGAGTGGTTTTTATTTAGTGATTAAATTAAGTTAATATCAACATTTCAATATTATTAGTTATGATGGCTGTTATAAGACATCCAACACAAAATGTCAGTCGAATCGGAATTTTCAGATGGAGAATTTTTAAAATCAAATGCATTTTTATCAAAAACTGTTCCATATGGCTCACCAATTTCGATTCTTTATAATAAAAGTGACAGCTCTTCTTCATTATATCAGTTAAAGACTACAGATAACCTGACTTTTGAGTTCCATTTCCCTCGCTGAAGTGACAACACGTGCGTGTAAGAGCTATTGCGAAAAGTGAGAAGAAATGTGGTTTGGTCCTTTGGGTACGAAAGGGAGAAATGCTCATCGTATTTGTGCACAATGGGAATATTGTGGGCGATTGACTATATATAGAAAAGAGTAGTTTTTCGCCTCACAAATCTGACTTTTATGTATTGAAAGAGAAAGATATGCATTTCATAGATCAAACATTTTCTATAGTGAATGTTAATCACACCTAACTCTCGTTAATATTTTGACATCATTTATTTTCCATTTAGATGCAAGAAATATAGTAAATATTAATCTCTTTTATCTGAACAAAACCAAATTGTTTCTATTTTGAGCAAAATTCTATAATTTATTGAGTTAATTTAAGGCATTTTTGTTTCAGCAGCATAAATTTTCTTAATACCTATCTATCTCTATAAGATCTCTATCTACAATTGCAAATAAGCATTTTGTTTTGCACTCTCCAACAACGAAAAAAAAAACTTTTCTGCTTGTCTTACTGATTGTTCGTGGCCAATTAAAAACATAACTGCAAGCACTCATATCTTGACAGTTTACATACATTCATAATAAACATATCAACAAAATCATTTTATAACAATAATTAATCATTTTTTCTGTACATCCCCCGAAGCGTCCCAGCTGTTTCTGCAAGTAACAGTATAATAATAGTAATAAGTCGTTCTTAAAATGACATTTTATTAGAAAGTAAGATTAAAATGGGTTTGCATATTATAGAATTTATAGGTGTAACTTTTATTTTTCAGCCTTGACTGCACTGCAGTGGTGGTTTTTCAAATTCATTATGCTGAAGAATTTCTGCATTATTAATTATTAAAAGAGATTGGATATAAAGCAATTAGAAAAGAACAGAATAAACCATATTCCTAATAAATCCTGTTGCAGGTAGAATATTCTACCGACAAATCACGTAAAGGTAATTTCAAAAAAGTAATTGTTGCAATTTCGTTTCTGATTAGATGCAGTTC
The DNA here is from genome assembly GCA_034092305.1 of Diaprepes abbreviatus. Lineage (NCBI taxonomy): Eukaryota > Metazoa > Arthropoda > Insecta > Coleoptera > Curculionidae > Diaprepes > Diaprepes abbreviatus. Next base: position 727,052 of record JASJET010000131.1, on the reverse strand, counting down.
CAATGACGGGACCTTGAGAAAGAAAGTAATATTTACAGAGAATAATTGTCCTTTTCTTTGACAATTGTCCAGTGGCGGCTTGGTAAGATAAACATAAAACACAGTTAAATTCTTCTTCTTCTTCTTCTTCTACCTTCTATAATAGGTCCCTGGCCTGTTCCTTCTTCGATTTTCCTCATTCTGGACTTAAATTATCGCTTCACCTTTTCCGTGGTCGACCTCTACTGCGTGTACCACTAGGCGATTTATCTCGTGCGATCCTTACCAGTCTATCCTCTGTCATTCGGCTTATGTTTTGGTTTGTTCCGTTGTGTCTTACGTTGTAGGACCCACTCATTAATGCAGTCTGTGTTGCACGATTGCCTGATGTTATCGCTTATTTCTCTGTCTAGTAGCGTTTTTCCTGTTATTCGTCGAAGTATTCTCATTTCTGTAGTCTCCAATAGTTGTTTCGTTTTTGTCGTCTCTGGCCGTGTTTCTGAGGTGTATGTCATAATAGGTCTAATTGTGGTTTTGTAGATCCGAACCTTTGTTTCTTGTTGTAAGTGTTTGTTTCGCCAGATCACGTTATTGAGACAACCCGCCACTTTATTTGCTTTGGCCACCTGCCCTCTTACTTCATCTTCGATGTTGCCATAACTAGTTATGTCGATTCCTAGATATTTGAAACTCATTTCTTGTTGTATTATTTGATCGTCTAGTTCTAGTTTGCATCGGAGGGGTTCTTTTGAGGTTGTCATACATTTAGTTTTTTGGGCTCTTAATCATATTATATTTTCTTCCCGTAAGATTAAAGGTATTTAACAATCTCTGGAGGTCGTCTTCATTTTCGGCACATATCACAGCGTCATCAGCGTAACAGAAAATTTTTATTTCTGTATCGCCCATTTTATATCCTCTACCAAGTCACACCTCCTTTATTATTTCGTCCATTATCTTGTTAAACAACAAAGGACTAAACGAGTCTCCCTGTCTAATACCGCTGTTGACTGGTATGGGTGTAGATAATTTACCGTTAGTGCGAATCTGAACTTTATTGTTTGCGTATATGTTTTCGATGGTCTGAATTATATTGATAGGAATATTTCTCTTATATAACAGGTGGATTACGTCATCTAGCTTTATGTGATCGAATGCTTTTGTTAAATCTATAAAACATAAAAATGTTGGTTTATTGTATTCCAGAGATTTTTCGACTATCTGTCGTAGAATAAACACTGCATCCACGCAAGACCTTCCTGATCTAAATCCCTGCTGTTCGTCTTCCAGTGTTGTAACCGAATTAATTTTATTTTTGATTACTTTCGTAACGAGTTTCAGAGTTGTGTCCAATAGATTAATACCCCTGTAGTTTCCTGATTCTTGTTTATCACCTTTCTTAAACATAAGCATAATTGTGCTGGTTCTCCACCTATCTGGTACTTTGCATTGTGTCAGGATTTTTCGAATGAAGCTTGTGAGTTCCTGTGTTAGTCGCTGTCCTCCGTATTTCAACAATTCGTTATGAATTCCGTCTTGTCCGGATTTTATAGCTTTCTCTACTTCTTGAATGGTGACTTCCACATTATTCCTTATTGCTGATATGTTGTTTTTTCCAATGTTAGCATCTCCCTCAAATAATTTTGTTAGGTAGTCTATTCATTTCTCCTCTGATATTTTGTTTTTTTCGGAGAGTTCAGATACTTCTTTGCGCTGTTGTCTTATCAGTCGCCACATTTGTTTTTGTACACTATAGAAGTCTCCTTCCATTCTTTTAGAGAACTGCTCCCAATGTTCACTTTTTAGTTGCCTGACTAGTAGATTAGTTTCGTTATGAATTAGTTTGTACCTATTGTATGCTTCCGGCGTTTTTGACGTTCTATATGCTAAATATGCTTTTCTTTTTTCGTTACACTTATCTTTAACTTCTTTACGGAACCATGGAGTTTTATTAGGATTTTTGTTGTTGATTGTGATTGTATGTGTGCCTAATGACTCATTTGAAGCATCTTCTATGTTTCTCTTAATTTTTTTCCAGCTATGATTTATATCTTCTTCTTCATTTATTGGTTTTCTTTCAATTTTTTCCATCAATCTTTTTTTGATATTTTAGATATTGGATATTAGAACACTGAACTCTGTTAATGCAGGAAACGATCATAAATTAGTTCTATCAAAGATTCGAATAAAGATTACACAAAAGAAAAAGAAGCTGGAAAAGGTTAGGATACAAAAAAAGAACATAGACTCTCTGTGGCATACGTCAACGAAAGAATAAATTCTTCTTAGCGTGAGTGAGGGATTTATTATTTTACGAGTTTTATTATAATTCTATATTTTTTCCGTATATTGACACTACCTGTTTAGTCACGAGTCGCCACTGCAAAAGTCATACGTAAAGACGAATAGGCAATCTTTTAGAATGATTTTTATTAAAGATATAATATTTTAAAAAAGACATGGCATTGAAGAAATAGAAAAATTAAAATATTTCCCCTATAGCGATACAGGGATATTTGTAAATTTTTGGTGACAAAAACCACGTAGCAGACTCATTGTATGCAGACACATCGATGTAAACACTCCTTCCAGAAATTTTTGTCCCATTCAATATTCTTCCGTTTGTTTTTGACATTTTCAGAAAAGCCATATTGTTAGGGAAAAATTACCTTTTACCAGACTCTATAAATAAAATTTGACAAAAATTGAATTGAGATCTGAGACAGTAACTTCCATTTTTCCAAATGTACCTCGATACGAAAGTATCTCTTTCAAGAAAAAGTTTAGGTGAGAGGAATGCCAACATAGCTCGTAACGAACATTTAAATGAATTGTTTGAAAAATCAGATTTCTTTAATAACTTTACAGAGAGTTGAATTTTGTCATTTGACCTAGAACTAAGTAGATGGTCTCAACAATTAAGCATAAAAATCCTTATTGCCGCGTATATAAGTCATGTTTTAATGAGGCAACCCTTATTTCTGAGAGTTTTTTTATGTGTGCAGTTTTTTTCTTTTCTCTGGTTGTCATACGATGGGATCTTCAGATTAGAGTTTCTTCAACTTGACAAAGTTCAGAGAATGGCTTGTGTGTGAATATTGAGTGCGATGAGGACTGCTCCCTCCAGGGCTCTGGAAGTCCTGGTGAACCTGCCTCCTGTTCACTCATACATAGAGAACGAGGCCCTGAAGACTGTTTATCGTCTCAGTTGCCTGGGACATCTTGGAATTGGGACGGGCGGTTACTTAGGTGTCTGGGAAAGCGCAGTGGAGAGATGTCCATCACTCCCCATGCGGACAGATTACATGATGCCGCTTTTAAAACCCAATCTCTCCCTGGAGATATTCCTGCCAAGTAGAGAGGATTGGGAGGGAGAACAAAATCATCCGAAAAATAGATCCTGGTGGTATATTGAGGAATCTCGACAAGATGAAAGAGCTGGAGCCGGAGTATTCAGCAGGAGCACGGGAGTCAGAGAGTACTACTCTTTTGGACAATGTGCGACAATTTTCACAGTGAAAATTTATGCTATTCTACATTATGCCCAACTCTGTGAGAGGGATATAGACAGGAATAGAGTAATAAATAAATGCTCAGGCAGTAAAGCTGCGATATTGGCACTGAAGTCCAGTGTCGTGACTTCGCAAATGGTGTCTGAGTGCAAGGATGTACTAAATGGTATGTCGAGGAAAGGCTGCACAGTCAGACTCGTATGGGTCCCGGGTCACTCGGGCATACGTGGGAATGAAGAAGCAGACCGTCTGGCAAAGTTGGGTTCGGCAACTGAACCGTATGGACCCCAACCAATATTATCTGTCCCAATTGCTATTGGCAAAAGGGAATTAAAATCGTTGCTGGAAAGCAAATTTATTGAATCGTTGAGCTCCTGGAATGAGGTGTGCTAAGGAACATATAACTAGGCCTAGTGCACGGCGTACTAAGAAGCTTCTCTCCTTGGGAAGGAAAGAGCTGCGAATTGTGGTGGGATTGTTGACAGGACATTGTCACCTCAGGAGCCATCTTCATAGAATCGGTGTTGAAGACGACTCGACATGCAGATAGTGCTTGGAGGAAGACGAAACTGTTGACCATGTCCTCAGAGAGTGCCCAGCACTTAACGGACTGAGACAGACATTTTGGAGATACAGTTTTGATATCGGAAGCTGTTAGGCAAGTTCAACTAACGAGGCTGCTTTGATTCGCAAAGGCGATCGGCCTCGAATAACCTGCAGATATGGTGGGATGTAAAGGGCCTAGGCATCGATGATCACTAGATGATTCTAGGTGATACTAATCACCACCCCTTTTTCGCTTTCGATATATTGTATATTGCCTATGTCCATTCATTATATTTGCTATTACATCTAAGAATGGAAGTAATTACTTTTTTCAATTTTCAGATTGAAGTGTATCTTCTGGTCAATAGAGTTAAATAAATCAAGGAATGGATGATAATAACAAGCAAAATCTTTCTTACAAATTTAATTTCTGTTTACTTTCCTCTGTCTCCGTAGAGAGATTGTTCTCCTTCGCGGTGATTAATAGTAGCCCCAGGAAACATGCTCTTTCTAACCAACATTTTCAGCAACTGGTGCTATTAAAGCTACATTTTAAAAAACATAATTTTTATTTTTTTCTTTCGGATATTTATATTGTTAAGCCGTTTTACTTTTTTAAGAGTTTAGTCTATTTGATATTATGCATTTTATTCTCAAAACAAGTTTTTGTTTACAACGTATACGTAAATAAGGCTCTTGCCGGTATTTATTAACATTTAATTAGCTATAGTGTGCTGATTTTATTATTAAAAGAAATCTGGTGGTAATTCAAGAATATTTTAGTAATTCAGATACCCTACGGTAACTAAACTGCCATAAGGTAGTTGAGCCATATACAGTAAATGAAATACAAATTTTCTAGCGTTTCTGTATTTCGTTTTCAGTCATCGCCATTTTTATTTCTTCTCAGTGAAACTTCACTTTCTTAATCACTCTTCACAAGTTTGATTTTCTTCTCAATAGTGAGCTCTTTATGATTAAACTTCTAAATAACTAGATTCTAAATCTCAAAACGAAAATTAGCTAGGCCAAAATTTATTGATTTTTAAGAACACCAAGGAACCTATTTGCCAATCTTAATTATTTAAAACAATTTATTCACACTAAGTTTCCTCTGCAGCCTTTAAATATTTTATTATGATCACAGTACCCTTAGGGCATCTTGGATCTGAAGCTGGCGGTTACCGGTATGTCTGGGAAAACACGATGAGGAGATATTCATCACTTCAAATAGGGTATATTGTGCTAATTTTGAAACCAAACCAATCTCTTGAGATGCTTTATATATAATATACTCACAGTAAGTGTATAAATACATTTATTTAAGAGAAATTATGTCGTTCTCAACTAACTAAAAAACCCTTAACCAAGATACTATCAGAAAAGTAGTGCACTGCCACCTGCAAATCAATTTCAAACTCTATGATTGTTATCAGCACAGTAAGCACACCTAGTTACAAGAAAAGCGAATCCTTTAAGCAACTTATATTGTACAAAATAAAAAGTCAAATACAAGCAGCGCCATCTCCCAGCATTCCATACAATCTGAAGATTTAAACTCGTAGAAATATATACTATATATTTATAAAAGAAAGTGTGAAAAAAATCTTCTATGGCAGTGAAAGAAAGGGTGGAAAATTTCCCTGTTTTTTATCGCAATCTGAGATAGTGCTTTGTCTCTAACCGCGTTAGAGAATACTCTTGAGATACTTTTGCCCAGTGAAAAGGATCGGGAGGAGCAGCAAACTCGCTCAAGAAATAAATCTTGGTGGTTTACGAATGAATCTCGATAGAATGGAACTGCTGTAGCAGACTATTCGTTAGGAGCACGGGAGTTAGAGAGTTTTACTCTCTCAGACAATATCCAATTGTTGCCTATATGTTATTATCCTTTCAAACAAAGAAAAAGAAAAGAATATATAGAAACAATTTATTACCTGCAAATACAATTCTGGGCTTCTTTTCATACGTGTTTCTCATGGTCTCGTCCGTGGAGCTATATTGCACCGAGAGTAATATTCGCAGAAAACAACTCGTCGGCTGGTTTTTTAATATCCTGCCTACATGCCTGGGAAGTTATATTTTTCCTAGCAGTTGTTTCCTGCTAATGTTGCTCTCGGTTCGATACAGCTCCACTGATGAGACCATGAGGTGGCCGAAACGCATATGAAGAGAACACCAAAGTTGTACTTATAGAAAATGAAGTGCTTTCTATATATTAGAATAACATGTAGGCAACTATTTAAACAAGGCAGATAGAATTCATTTATTTTTTAATGAAATTTTGATTTTTAACATACAACGGTCTTTCTGGCGGAAATTTACGCTGTTCTCTACGATGTGGCCATCTCTGTGAGAGGAACATTCATAGAAATAATGACAATTAGCATATAATCAGACAGTAGAGACGCAATATTATCGCTGAAGGCTAGCGTCATAGTTTCACGACTAGTGTCTGAGTTCAAGTAGGTACTAGATAATGATGACTAATGTACAATCAGACACGTGTGGGTCCTAGGACGCTCGTATGGGGACAAGGAAGCAGATCATCGCCGTTGTTAAGAGGAAATTAAAACTATTGCTGGAAAGCAAATTTATTCAATCTTGGAGGCGGCATCTGGATTGAGGTACGACTTACTAAATAACTTCTTTCCCTGAAGAGGGAAGAATTGCGAGTCCGGTGAGACTGAGGACAGGACATTGCCACCTCAAAGACCATCTATATAAGACTGGCATCATAGTTGACCCGAGGTGCAAATTCTGTTTGGGGAAGGATGAAACTGTTATTCATGTCTTCAGAGAATGTCAAGCACTCAACAGACTGAGACAGAGATATTTTCGAGATACAATATTATCACTTAAAGATAACAGCCAAGTTCATTCAACGAGGCTGTTTGAATTCGCAAAGACGATCGCCTAGAATAACTTGAAGCTATGGTAGGATCTAGTATCATTACTTTTATTCATGAATTCGTTCAACAAAAGATGCAAAAATTAAAAATTACGTTCTTTGCCTGATATTTACGAAAGAAAATATTCATACTAAAAGATCGCCACATATACTAATACGTTTATGCAAATGTTATATTTGTTCTTGAATAAAATCTCTGTTAATTGTTGTCCACTTAATTAGAGTCGATGTCATGCCCAGCCTGATCTAACAGAATAGAAAGTCCCATCAATTATTGGGTATTTACAACAATAAAGGTTAAGTTACATAACGAATGATAGACGTTAAATAATACAATACAGAGTTCTAAGAAGATCCTACGCAACTAAATATGTACTCTTAGGAACCTTGAAATTAATGTGCTAAAAACCAGAAATGACATCTTTATTAATAGATGCTAATATTTCTTTGTTTTATGTATCTGTGTTTGCGATAGATATTTAGAATTAAATATGATAAGCAGTAGAGATCTGGGCTAATGAAATGCTAAAGAGGCTTGTTTCTCTTATGGTATACAAATGTAAAAAGTTTTGCTAATGACTTGTAAAACAAGTCATATGTAATGAAGTACAAATTGAAAAAACATTGAATTATGACAAACTATCGAGAGAGGACTAGTTAATCTAAAAATTAAAAATCATGGTTCTTGGTTTTAGACCATGTCAAATTGAAATTATTATCCAACGTTTAACGTACGATTGCACGAGGCATCTTCAGGGTTCTTTACATCACCAGATTAGAACACTGAATGATCATCGAGAAACAACAGCTCGATATTTATTCCCGACTGGTGCTCAGCGAAACGTGATCCAGCGTTACAATCAATTTCTACGTGTGATGTAGACTCTAACCTGTATCTCAATTGACATTATTTGGATACTTATAAATTTCATTTGATTCTCTAATTTTACGTTTAAAGAAACCAGACACTGATGTTTTGTGTGTGTATTAGTTTCTTTTAGATGAAAGGTGTGACCTGAGCAATGCTGGTGTTAAGCTACTGCCGAGTGTACAATTAACTTCTTTATAATAGATTTTTCATGTTTCTTAAGCCTGGTGGATACAAGCCGTCCTATTTCACTCACATACACTTTACTACAAGAGCCAGGTGTAACGCCTAGCCCCTCTTTTATCTCTTTTTTTTATATAGTTTTTCCCACTTCTCGAGGGGCTAGAGCATCTGCAGTTAATAAGGAAGAGCGGGACGAGGTCCTAGAGTCTTTACTACTGCTTTGAACTTCTTTGAAACTGTTTTCTTACCATTAAAACACTGATGGCCTTTTTAAATTAAGATTTATTAAAATTATATACGGGTGGCACTAATTTACAAAAATAAATCAACGATAATTTAACTTAATTAGGCAGCAACTATAAGTTTTCTTCTATTTTATCTTTAACAAAATTAAAATTAACGAAACGCTTACTTTCCAACTAGTTACTACAGTATATAGTCCGCATTTCTCTTACCCACACGTCGCGGCTACGCAGAGCGAACTAAAAGTTTGGTTTACCCCATTTTAAAACTCCGCATAACTGTCTACTGGACTGCAAAACACACCTAAAATTTTACTGTGATAATTGTATTTAAACCATATTAAAACCATTTTTCACCGTACCGCGAAACAGTCTGTTTATATACTTTTTGAACTAACTTTTTACTACCGATTTAATTTCTACCTTTTCATTTCAGCTCTTAATTTCCTCTCGAATTTAACTCTAGTTTCCAACTAACTGTTCTTAACTCTTGTTCTTTACTAACTCTTGGTTCTAAAACTTTGGTTATTAACTTTCGTTCTCTTGGTTTTCACTAACTTTTTATAGCGAGATGGCTCTTATTTAAATAACATTTACCGTGACGTCGTGGCAAAGTCTGGATTTTTAGAATCTACTTGTTTTTGCAAGAAAAAGTCCCATGATGTTGATTCTTTACCAAAATCTCGTGATTCGGACGTTAGCAGACCGACATTCCTTTTTTGGCCTACTTTTGCAAGAACAAGTCGCGTGATCAAGACCGGATTCACTAACATGATTTTAAACCATCCTAAATTGATAGCAGAGGGCTTAAACTGACAAGAGCAACAATAAACCGAGCAAGTCTTAAACCCTAAAGGTACTAGCATAAAGAAATCATTTTGTTTTTTTTTATCGAACCGTTAAAAATGAAGAACTTTATTTATTTTCGGGATACAACTATTTTTCTCACATATTTCAAGGCATTATCGTAAGGTTCTTATCCTTAATATCGCTATATAAGCATTTATTTGTTGACATATGTAATAGAAATTATGACAATATCATAATCAAAACAAAACTGGCCGAAATACTTTTTTACAGAAATAGTCTTCATTATCATAGTAGCCATGGCAAAAACAATGTAAAAGAACATTTTTCTGTGTGTCAAATTTATAACCGCAATCGCTTCTTTTGGTTTTTATGTAGTGTAGTTTGGTTTTTTTGCATTCATGTTATATTGTAAAATGAATTTTCCAAAGAATGAGTTAATAGATATGATTTATACAATAGGAGAGGCTCAAAAAAATTGCCTTCTTGCTCAAAGAATTTACAAAATGAAGTATCCTGATCAACGCCAGCCTAATACCCATACTTTTCAAAACTTAATGCAAAGATTTGATTCTTCTGGTACTGTTGATTAACCAAAACGTAAAGTGGTCAACAAACCAGTAACTAATGAAGAAAAAAAACTACAAGTATTGTTAAATGTTCAGGAAAACCCTTATATTGGTAGCCGTCAGTTAGCAGCATTATGTGAAACATCACAATCCACCGGTAATCGTACTACCAAGAAATATAGGTATCATCCATATCACATGGAATTACACCAAGAATTGCATGGACAGGATTTTGAAAGTCGTGTAAACTTTTGTCGTACAATAAATGCGGAGATTCAATTAAATCCAAATTTATTATGCAAGGTAATGTTTAGTAATGAAGCTACTTTTAGAAGTAACGGTGCCGTAAATAGACGCAACATGCATTATTATGCCACAGAAAACCCATTTTGGATTAGAGAGGTGCAACATCAAAACCACTGGTCATTAAATGTTTGGTGTGGTATTCATCATAATCGACCCCACTTTTTTAATGAACCACTAAATGGCCATAGTTACCTGAACTTTCTACAAGAAGAACTACCCCAACTGCTTCAAGGTCTCGATAGGGATGAGCTCGACAGTATGTGGTTCCAGCACGATGGTGCGCCTCCGCATTACCATCGTGAAGTTCGTGGGTTTTTGGACCAACGATATCCGCAAAAATGGATTGGACGTGGGGGTTTCATTGAGTGGCCACCAAGGTCTTGCGACTTCACCCCATTAGATTTCTTCCTATGGGGTTATATTAAAAATAAGGTGTATGTTAATCCACCAACAACAGTGGAAGATATGCGAAACAGGATTAGGGATACCTGTAGAACAATAACGCCACTAATTTTGTCCAGGGTCCGAGAAAATCTGCAAAAAAAACTAAATTTGTGCATTGCACAAGAGAGTCGTTTATTCGAACACTTATTAAAAAGAAATAATTAATATCAGTATTTAATAGGTAATTTTTTTGTTTCAATTTAGTATAAAAGTTTATATGTATTTGCCTTGTCGTTATTGTTGTGTTAATTTTTTCACATTATGTTTAATTAAACTATTGCCGTTGTAATATAACGAATAATGTATTTCATCATATTTAACCACATTCTGTTTGTTTCTGTAGTTTCTTTTTATTATTTTACATGGCTACTATGATAATGAAGACTATTTCTGTAAAAAAGTATGGAAAATAAGAAAAACTGAAATATCTCAAAAACTATTATAAATAGGTATAGGATATATTGAACAAAACTTTTAGGGTTTTTATTACTCTATTAAATAACATGAAAATATACAGGGTGTACCATTTAAAAAAAAAGATATTTATTCATTTAAACTTGTTCAAATTTGAGCCGATGTGTTCAACACCCTGTAGCTTTTATTGCAAATATTAGGTAAAAATTATGTTAACTTGTCCTTGGCCTTGCTAAATTCCAAATTTGAATATATTTGTCACAAAATTGAAAACGTTATTTAGGATTGAATTGATGCTTGAAAATGTGACTTTTTTTCTTTAAACTTAATTATCTCAGAAACTATAAAGTTTTATTATAGTAAACCCTTAATAAAAAAGATTTAAAATTATAAGCTAAATCGAAAATACGATTCGTATATAGGGTGTTCTATTTAAAAAAATACAACTTTATGCTGTCCTAGTTTTTTGGCTCACCCTGTAGAGTCCTAAATATTTTTAAAATCTGCGTAAAAATAAACTGTATCAAACAATAAATATAGTTTCTTTGTTAATTTCACCGAAAAGGCACAAACCTACTTCATCCAATCGTTGACTCACCCTGTACATACATTTGAAAAATTATACTCATTCTTGCAGAAGAAACGAAACCGTACCCTGAGGAGAATTCAGAAAGACTAAGTCACAAATTATAAAATTTCCGAATAGGAAAAATACGAATTTTTGTGTTGTGGTTTTTATTTTTTGGAAAATTAGAACTGACAGACGAATACTTTATGGCTTAATTTCGGTTTTTTTTGCAAAGTTTTCTAGTACCTAGTAATAGTATTATCCATGATATTGGAATAAGATGTTATGTTTATTCGTAAACTTTTTCTAATGAACATAAACTGAAGATGATCAAAGTGAAAATCTGAAGGCAAATAAAATGTCAAATAAATCTATTTTTAATATATTCTTAGTAATAAAGTAATAGGTACTATCCGAACCATCCTATTAATATTAAAAATACCAAGATGATATTTAAACAACATAAAAGTGGCATTTGGATGGAGAATATTAATTTCAAGGTTTTCATAAATTAGCAGAATTGTTACGGCACCTGTCTTTATACACGAAATTGTCTTCGTTAGTCAATTAAATTTAATTGATGGGTGGGTGCCAGGGTCAAAATGTATTTTGATTGCAAGATTTTTTTTTAAAGGTTGACAATTTTATGTCATTACATTCTTATTAGCGATAAATACGATTCGTGTTATTAGAAATTTAAACTAACATTCAATTACATGTCTGCCACGGTCTGTATATCTAAAAAATACAAAGTTAACCTGCACTAGCTTGGCTAAGCTTGTTTAGCATGTTGGTCTTGAACCGCAGCTAAATCAAGTAAACAAATTATTTATATCTATTTTTAAAAATATTAACAAATTTGGTTTTGAGATTGTAATGTCATGAGGCAATAATAAACAAAGTCAAGGAGAACTTCAACACAGGTATGAAATGACAAGAAGAAAAAATAACAGTGCTTAAACTTGCCGATGACATAGCTGTTTTAGAAGCAAAGTCACAAGAATAACGATACATCTGAAACAAATGCAAGAAGTTGAGTATAAAATGAAAGAAGGTCATGAGATGACAGAATACAAGCAATGCACGAATGAAAGTAAAACTCGGATCTGTTAGACAGGAAAAGTATAATGCTTTTTGTGAATGTATTATTTAATCACTACATAGTATAAAACAAAGTCGCTTTCTCTGTCCCTATGTCCCTTTGTATGCTTAAATCTTTAAAACTACGCACCGGATTTTGATGCGGTTTTTTTCAATAGATAGAGTGATTCAAGAGGAAGGTTTATATGTATAATAACATCCATTAAATAGTGGAGAAATACTGTTATTTTTGAGGTTTCTAATGTGATGTCGTTAATTATCATATTTTTTTCCGCTTACATTGCAAACGCAGGCTGAACCCTACGAGATTTATCAAAATAATGTACTATTTATTTGTACACATTGAAAAGGTCTACAGAAAACTCCGCGATGGTATATGTCTATCTCTCATGGATATCCCACAATAACATTTTTTTGTCATTTACTTTTTACGACAAATAATGGCAAATTTTGAAGCGATTTTAACCAATACAGCATTAATCCTTATCCAATTAAATAGCTTAAATACATTGTTGATTTAATATAGATCTATATGGTCCTTTACAGCACAAGATTTAAATGAATATTTTCGAAGATATTACAGATTTAAAATTGCGGGAAGTAGCGCTTGCGGCGGTACTGGCCGACCGGGGCGGCGGCAGCGTGCCTATAAATAGCGCGTCGGAGGCCGATGTAATAATTGTTGTAAAAATAAAATAAATAGTCACAGTTTTTCTGTAGTGTATTTAGTATCAGCATTGCACCAGTGCGAAGCCGAGGCGGGTCGCTAGTCATCTATAAAAATGAAAATGGACCAGTTACAAGTAAGCCATAAGAAGATATTTGTGAGCAATATTTTTAAAAAATAACAAACGATTTTCCTGAAATATATTAGGCGTTGAGAAAGAAGTCTTTTCACAGCTTCTAAAATTCATCTTGCACTTCGGGAATGCCGGCAACGTCCGAAAATATATGAAATGGGATTCGTACTAATGCAACTTCTTGTTTAGAGAACTACAACTCTTTAGTTTTGATGCAAAGTTTCCAAGATTTGCTTTACTGCGTAAGTTATACAGTTTTAATACGAAGGTCTGGATAATATCTCGGAAATAGATAATGGGCTTTCCTTTATTCTGTTGTTTCAATTTCAGCTGCTAAAGATTTTATTTTGATTTTATAGGCCGTTATCTTTAATAAATGCAGTTGCATTGGAAATATTAGGATATGAAAAGAGTATTTTGATGTAGTTTCCATGTTCTAAGCCAGCGGTTTCCAACCTATTTCTTCTAGCGAACCCCTTCTAAAAATTGCAATAAATTGGCGCATTCCATGTGTAATCATAAAAATTTACTTTCTACATTGAATAACAGTTCATAACGAGAAACTGAAACATAATGATAAAACATAAGTTTATTAGGAAAATATTCCTTGAACGCTAATTGAAGTTGTTTGAGATGTAATACGAAATAATTCATTTTTTTTTAAAGTTCACTTTTCCCATCGCACTTAATAAAAAAATACCCCATAAACATTGTTACGATTAAGTGTAATGCGTGAGAGATTAAGAAAAAAAAATTAATTTTATTTAATCTTTTTCATTTACTCCTCAAAGCTAAATGGGCATCCTTGTGAGGCTCGAACTAAGAAAGCCATATGTGCTTTCTGGGCTTGTAAACGAGCTTTTGAGTGTATATGGGGACTGACACCTAAAGTGCTATTTTGGATATACACTATAGTGATCCGCCCCATGGTAACGTACGCCGCTGTTGTATGGTAGCGTAGTACAACAAAGCGCAAACACATTCTTCAACTTGACAAAGTTCAGAGAATGGCTTGTGTAGGAATATTGAGTGCGATGAGGACTGCTCCCACCAGGGCTCTGGAAGTCCTGGTGAACCTGCCTCCTCTTCACTTATACATAAAGAACGAGGCTCTAAAGACTGTTTATCGTCAGTTGCCTGGGACATCTTGGAATTGGAACAAGCGGCGAATCAGGTGTCTGGGAAAGCATGGTGGAGAAGTGTCCATCACTCCCCATGCAAACAGACTACATAACGCCGCTTTTAAAACCCAACCTGTCCCTGGAGATACTTAGGCCAAGTAGAGAGGATTGGGAAGGAGAAGAAAATTTTCCGAAAAATTGATCCTGGTGGTATACTGATGGATCTCGACAAGATGAAAGAGCTGCAGCCGGAGTATTCGGCAGGACCACAGGAGTCAGAGAGTCCTACGCTCTTGGACAATGTGCGACAATTTTCACAGCGGAAATTTTATGCTATTCTGCAGTGTGCCCGTCTCTGTGAGAGGGACATAGACAGGATTAGAGTAATAAATATATGCTCAGACAGTAAGGCTGCGATATTGGCACTGAAGTCGAGTGTCGTGACTTCACGACTGGTGTCTGAGTGCAAGGATGTACTAAATGGTATGATAAGGAAAGGCTGCATAGTCAGACTCGTATGGGTCCCAGGAATGAGGAAGCAGACCATCTGGCAAAGTTGGGTTCGGCGAACGAACCGTATGGACCCCAACCAATATTACCTGTCCCAATTGCTATTGGCAAAAGGGAATTAAAATCGTTGCTGGAAAGCAAATTTATTGAATCATGGAGGGGAGCTCCTGGAATGAAGTGTGCTAAGGAATTTATAACTGGGCTTACCGCACGGTGTACTAAGGAGCTTCTCTCCTTGGGAAGGAAACAGCTGCGAATTGTGATGGAATTATTGACAGGACATTGTCACCTCAGGGGCCATCTTCGTAGAATCGGTGTCGAGGGCGACCCGACATGCAGATGGTGTTTGGAGGAGGATGAAACTGTTGGCCATGTTCTCACAGGGTGCCCAGAACTCAACGGACTGAGACAGAGATATTTTGGAGATATAGTTTTGTTACCGGAAGCAGTTAGGCAAGTTCAACTAACAAGGCTGCTTGGATTCGCAAAGGCGATCGGCCTCGAATAACCTGCAGATATGGTGGAATGTAAAGGGCCCAAATGGAGGCCTAGGCATCTCTAGTATCATCACGTCTTTTTTATTCATTCATGGGCATCCTTGTGGCTCAGAGCCTTCGAATCGAATCAGGTAGAAGGTTGTTGGTTCGAAACTAGTCGCTGACGAAGGGTACTAACCGGGGACGTCCGTAATCGTTGGGATTATAAAGTAAGGACTCTGTTCGGAGAATTGGAATCAACTGTAAACAGTAACAAGACGTCTTACAACATAGTTGCTATACGACACAACTACGTAGAAGGCAACAGGAAATGAATAGGTAGAACACAATTCCCTATTATAGCGTATTAGGGATTAATGCAGGCCAAATACATAACTTAAGAGATAAATTTGAAGCATCTGCCGCTAACATTCAAATCGAATATGCCACCTCTTAAACTGAGCTCGAAGAGGTTATAGATGACAATGTCCCGCCCTGAGTAAAAATACTTACCAAATAGGAGTTATTTTAATACTTATTATTAAACTGGTTACTAATAGATCTTTTGTTATTATAATTATTTTGTTTCAGACTGCAACTAACACAGAATCCACAGTCAATAACGGCACAGCTAACGAAAATAGCTCGAGCCCTACTCTGACGGGAATTCCCCAGATCGACTACATTTGGGATCCGAATTTACCCCAAGAACTGAAAGGTTACAATTTGTCGAATTACCCCTTCTATGAAAGGGTAAGTAAAAATATAAGTAATTAACCCCTGATGCACTAAAATATTTTACCACAAATTCATTGGCATAGTCTAACTTTAAGATCTATGAGAATAATTCAACCAAATTTTGAATCTTAAAAATACAAAAATTGTTGTATTTTTTCACCAGCCGATAAAAGTTTATTAATTTTTTAACTTAGCTGGCCTATTGCAGTACTACTCAATTTAAACCCTTTATCGTCAATTTAGACCAGTTTTATGGTTAGAGCATATACATATAAAATAAATACTGAGTATATTGAGTCGTCTGTGATTCTAGCATTAAAGGAGAAATCCCCATAGGCCTATCTCCTAGTTCTCTAGGTTATTAGTGCGCAACTGGGAGACGAACAAGCGCTATTGGTGTCTACAAAATAACTGTAGCCAATAAAGCAAGCAAGTTCTATGTCATCTCAACTTGTTTGGATTTAAATAACAAAATGTTAGGTTATGGTGATGTTTATTATCTTAAAATTTTAAAAGAATTTGAAAGTAATATGTTTGATGAAAAAAAAAATTAAATATAACCATGCACAAAGCCGTTTGAGAAAACCAATATTGGGCGTCTGCGCACAGAAGACTTGGGAAACTAAAAAATGAATTTATGCGACTTTAATATTGCTGACTAAAATGTGGTTGTCGGACTTGCATTGTCTTTATTTTTGTTTGTTTTTTACGACGTTTCGATTAGGTTGTATCTATAATCGTTATCACGTACATACTAAATATTTTTTTTTGGAGGGGAAATCTTGCATAGACACCCACTCGAAGTGGGCGGGGGACTGAGGGTCCCCACGATTTGCTTCTGTTTCCTATAGTGAAGCAATAGTGCACTGTGAGTGTCTCTTTGGTTTCCGGGCCGTATCCTTATAAACCTCCGGTGTTCACTCTTTGGTGTTTCCGCTCTAAGAGCCGGTGCTGCTATTGTTTCGCACTTCCTTGCATTTTTCATACAGTGCAAGGTTGTAACTATATTTTGTCTTAAGGCTACGAGCTTATATAAGGACTGTGTCCATTGAAGCGCAAAGTTTCACTTCAGTATACACACCTCAATGATTTGATGTTACGAAGTAGTGGTTGCCAAAGATTAGGTATCTCAACACTCAGTTTACTGAAGATTCCATTATTATTTTTAATGTAAGCTGCTTCTATAAATTTTCTTTTCTTCATGTTGGGTTCCATATATATTGCCGCAGCTTCGGACCATTTTATATGATGTTGTTTATCCCAGGCGTGTTCTGCAACACTTGATCTCGACGTTTCCCCTTTTTGTGTATAAGTTTTATGTTCCTTAATTCTAGCTTTTAGTAGTTATTTGGTTTCTCCAATATACATTTCATCACACTCACATGAAACTTTGTAAACACATTCTTTCTTATCGGTAGTTTTTGGTTTTGTTTTTGTTAAATGAGCTCTAAGTGTATTTCCTGATTTAAAAGCTGTTTTTATATTATAACCTCTGACAATTCGTCTTATTTTGTCCGAGGTTCCTTTGATATACGGAATTGTGTCGAAGGAATGTGTTTCTTGCTGTCCAGTGGTCGTTGTTCTAAAATTATTTATAACATCGTCAATTAGTTTTAAAGGATAACTATTCTGTTGTAAATCGGATTTAATATTTGCTACCTCTTTTCCCAATGATTCGGCATTATTGCATATAGATATAGCACGATTATAGAGGTTGCGTATAATTTCTCGTTTTGTTACAACAGAATGATTAGAACTATGGTTAATATATTGGCCAATATGAGTTGGCTTCCTGAAGTTTTAATAGTTTCATTTGAACGATTCAACATGACATCTAGGAAGGGCAATTGATCATTTACTTCTTTTTCCATGGTAAACTTAATTGTACGTCGAATGTTGTTCAGATGTGTCAAGAAATCATTAAGTTCTTGATCATTGCTCTTCCATACGATGAAGGTATCATTGACATATCTCAACCAGACTTTCAGTTTCACTGTTGCACTCTCCATGGCATGAGTTTCGAACCATTCCATATATATATATATATATATATATATATATATATATATATATATATATATATATATATATATATATATATTGGCAACTACTGGAGATTGTGTAGAACCCATCGGAAGCCCGTCGTCCTGAGCGTAGAACTTGTCCTTTACTTGAAAGTATGCACTCCGCAGGCAACACTCTAATAGGTCCATCACCCCGTCCAGTGGTAACGTTGTTCGATCTAATAATGTTGTATCATTTGATTATGTCTAGTGATTCCCCTAATGGCACATTCGTACACAGACTTTCTACATCAAAACTTATTAGTGTATCGTTTGGCTCTAGATTAATGTTACTAATAATGTTTACGAAATGTGTGGAATTTTTAACATATGTGTTCGTCTTACCATCTAAAGGCTGTATGATTTAAAAAAAAAACTTCGCCAATGCTTTTGTTGGGCTCCACTGGAGCTGGTTATTCGTCTCAATAGTATGTTCATTTTACAAATTTCGGTAGTCCATAAATATGTGGTGGCTTACGGTAGTGTGGTGTGAGCACCAATCGTAGGTTGTCAGGTATGTGGTCTTGGTATTTCAGTAGTGTTCTGTAGATTTTGGACTCTATAGATATAGTTGGGTCTCAAGCTAGTTGTCTCTATTTTCTCTTTTCCAGGATATCTCCTACCTTTTGGTCGTACGTTACGATGTCCATGATAATAACCGTTGCATTTTCCTTGTCCGCTGGTAGAATCTTTATGGATTCGTCCTTATGAAGTTCTTTTAAAGCAGGTGCTTCTAATTTGGGGAGATTTTGAACGGGATTTTTTTTGTCTTCCAATTGTATTTACTTAATATGTATATGTATTAGATCATGTTAGTATAGACTTTTACCATATATATATATATATATATATATATATATATATATATATATATATATATATATATATTGTTATATTCCTTCTTTGGAACATTAAAGTTAGTTCACCACACACATAACAGAAATTGTTTGAATGCTTTGTACAATTTCTCAGAATTTTAAGGGATCTGTTTGTACAAAAATAAACACTTGGGTACAAAGACGAGTAGTTTATTATAAATTAACTGAACACGTTGGTCTAAACCAAACTGAAGTGACTTACGTAAGCGACCTGCCGAGATTATCAAGTTCGCTAGACTTGTCTTGACAGGCCTGGCGTATACTTGACATCTTTATTGGAATCTATATTATCATACATTTTTGGCGACCTCCTTCTTTTAATAAAGCCGTAAGCAAACAGAGTTACATCAAACAAGACACTTTACTATTTGTGAAATACATATTTTTTTAATATATGTAAAAGTACAAGAAAACTGAGCCCAGTGGGCAACTTTTATAACTATATTTGGCATTATTGATTGTTTTTTGGCACTAGACTAACCAGATCTTGATACTCTTTAACTTAAAGTTATTGTGTTAATTTGCTATTGAGTAATTTATTTCAATACGTTATATTGTGCGTGATAATTTTTTTTTCTTATTTTAGGTACCTGTAAATATAGATAAAGAAATAGATTTTAAGTGTGATGGATTGCATGATGGATTTTATGCAAGTATACCTCATAAGTGTCAAGTAAGTAGTTTTATTTCGTTCCATATGAAATCATATTATAAGGGCAGTTTAGAATTTTTTTGGTTTTTGGGAGATGTCATAAAAATTCTTTAAGAAGCTGTAATGTCGATATATATATATACGAAAGGTTTGGTTATTTCGGGTTTCAATCCATTCGTTCAAAAAATCGTTTTCACGCCGTTTCGCCAAAATTTCATTTGGCATTTTCAAGTGCAGTTCATCTCGTTACTCGCTCAGTTCTCAGCGAGTAACGAACGAGACGAACCGCAGTTAAAAATGCCGAATGAGATTTTGGCTGATTTTTTAAACGAACGGATTGAAACCAGGAAAACAGTTACCCATACTTGTTTTGCGACCTTTGGTCGTCCCCGTCTTACTCCTCTTTTGATTGGGATGCGGTTCGTCTTTAGCTCGTCATCAAACTGTACTGTCATTGTTGCGTCTAGATAGACATTATGCAATAGATTTTTGTATCTCGAGTCTATTCTGCTATTTACCAAAGCTTCTTCAACAGTCCATAGTTCTATGCGGGCAAATTACGTCCACTAATTTATAAGATATTAAAAAGCAGTCAAACTTTTGATTTAGTCACTTGTATTTATCGGATCGAATGGGCACTGTTGAATAAATTTTCAAAACTACAATTAAATATGTTGTATAATATTGTTTATTTAATCGTCTCATTTACTAGATATAATCCTGTAAAGTTGCTTACAATTGTCACGTTATTTTAGGAATGTGACTTTTGGTGAATGCGTTGGGTAAGACAGAAAATTCTTCCAGAGAAAATTAGTGCCATTACGTTACGATTTCTTATTTAGAATTTAAATTTTTCCCGTCTCAATGTGCTGTTTGACAAAACGCTCATCTTTTGTAATAAATTATTGCAGGCATATGCTGTCAATTAACTCAAAGATTGACTTGCAATAATATAGCAGAAAACAACCAACAACGCCAATAACAGCTACGGATCCCTCATATAATGTGCATTTGACCAGTTTTTTATTAAAATTTTGATCTAAATTCTTACCTAGATATGTAGTAACAATATCTCCTATTTATCCGAGACACATTTTTCATAAATAAATTTAATCGTATCCAATATTTTAACTTTCATTTTAACGCTGAAAACCTAATAATGTTGATAATGCAATTTAAGACAAAATAGCTATTAAAAGTGTTGCAATCTTGGTAATAGTGTTTCACGGTTTAGTCTATAATTATTAAATTCATAGTTCACAGACACACTTTTATAATAACTCCATAATATAAATTTACCGCAGGCAGTGGTTTTCTTGTGCAAACAGAGAGTCGTTTTTATTTAGTGATTAAATTAAGTTAATATCAACATTTCAATATTATTAGTTATGATGGCTGTTATAAGACATCAATGACTTAATTTCCAACACAAAATGTCAGTCGAATCGGAATTTTTAGATGGAGAATTTTTAAAATCAAATGCATTTTTATCAAAAACTGTTCCATATGGGTCGCCAATTTCGATTCTTTATAACAAAAATGATATTGAAAAGATGACAACTCTTCTTCGTTATATCAGGTAAAGACTACTGATACCCCTACTTTTGAGTTCCATTTCCCTCGCTGAAGTGACAACACGTGCGTATAAGAGCTATTGCGAAAAGTGAGAAGAAATGTGGTGTGGTCCTTTGGGTACGAAAGGGAGAAATGCTCATTGTATTTGTGCAGAATAGGAATATTGTGGGCGATTGACTATATATAGAAAAGAGTAGTTTTTCTCCCCATAAATCTACCTTTTATGTATTGAAAGAGAAAGATATGCATTTCATAGATCAAACATTTTCTATAGTGAATGTTAATCACACGTATAACAAAGGATTGTTAAATTAATAAATTGTGAATTAGTGCTTTTGAGGTTACATACCAGAATTTCAGAAAGCTCAAAGAATAGCTCCAAACCCGAGGCAGTGAAGTTATCTGGAAGGGTTGCTCTAGCACTAATTAAGCACTGGACGCATGATTACTGGATGGTTGTCAAGTGCCCTATTCAAAAATAGACTAGGCTAGACAACCTCACTTTTTGCCTTCCGTTTTGAGATATATTCTTTTGAGTAATTATCACTTTCAGTTCTGTCACTTGAAGTAATCATGATCACTTCGACCCATTGACAAGTAAATGCATATTCAAAAGAA
This sequence comes from Diaprepes abbreviatus, assembly GCA_034092305.1. Taxonomy (NCBI): domain Eukaryota; kingdom Metazoa; phylum Arthropoda; class Insecta; order Coleoptera; family Curculionidae; genus Diaprepes; species Diaprepes abbreviatus. The sequence goes on along the minus strand of JASJET010000131.1, from coordinate 705,171 downwards.
CATGAAGTTATCAGTTTCACTTTGTTCACTTTGATCAGTGATAATTTACTCAAAAGAATACAGCCTTGATCGTTGAACTGTCAACACGTATGCCGGTGCGCTCTTTCAAAAAGCAAGAAAAAACGTGATTAGGTTGTTTTGGGGACCAAAGCCATGGTTCGAGCTGAATGTACGGTGTAAGGGGCAACACGCATTGCAGGGTGAGTTCTAATGTTTTTAGGGGAAAGTTTATGCGTAGCTGCGTGCTCTATTATGAATGGGGCGATTTTCGCCCCACAAATCGTTTCTTTGTGCAGTGAAAGTGAATGGGTATGGCTAAGCAATAGTATCGGCCTGAAATATAAAAAGTTCTGCCACCCATGTGATAAATGACTTTTTTGTTATAGTAGGTCAAACACGTGACCAACAATCCTGGTTAGATGATGGAAATATCCAGACAATGCATCCTTCTGGTTTTTTTTTAAATCTTAGATAACGTTCTCAAACCCGGTTAACGTATAAAGCTTCCCGACGACTTCCCTTATAAGGAGGGTGTAAGCATGGCACGCGGGAAAGAGAAACTGGCTTAATTGGCTCAATCGCAGCAGCCATACAAACCAGTAGTTGAAAAATAAACCTCATTTTTTGACTAGTAAATGTGTTGCGACGATTAATATTTCTCAGAATAGCGTAAAAAGTTGCTCTGCTTCTATGCTTTGTAATTTAGGCGGTGTTACATAACTAAAAACAGTGTTTGCGTATTCGTAATTTTTCACCACAATTCGATTCGTTTCTAACGTATACAATACGTTTTCGGTCCAACGTATTAAATTCAAAGAATAAAATCCAAAGAACTGAGTTAAAATATTGCATTCGATAGAAATTTCAATTATAATCGTTTATATTTAAAATGGATATGTTTCCGTCGAATTAGTCTGATCGGATTGCTGTTTTAAAATCAAGGACACTAACACTTTTATTTTTAATTTTTAATGTTCCTTACAAATGATAACATGGAACCCTTATCGAATCATTCACGCATATGTATGTCTATTTATCTATCACAACCCTTTTTCTCAGAAAACATTTGTTATAGAATGTTGAAATTTGATATAGTAATAATGCCTACCAGCCCGAATGTACCCTATAATAGTTAAAATTTAAAACTATGCATTTGAGGTGGGGAGGGGGCGCTCAGTATCCAAAATAAAAAAAAAATCATCTTACCTCCAAGATCGCTGGTTACGAATTTTGTGTTTTTCTTTTATCACTGTCATATTGCAACTTACTACCCACATAATCTCTGAGAAATTTCGGCGGAAGTCCTGAAGTATGTGAGTTTTTTCTGACTTTCTTAATTTGAACTACTTTTACGCCATCTCAATTTTAACCGCCTTAACAAAGGACGAAGTTCCAAAATCGGCCGTAATACGTATATGTTTTTAATGTATATACACCGATTTCTTCAGAACGGTGGTTAAAATAGAGCGAGCAAAGAATTATCACATTTATGTAAGAAAAAGTATATAGTTCTCAGTTAACTGAAAAAATCTTATACTATAGGGGCAGACGTACTCTGTTCTAACACGACTAGAGATAAAGCACTCAGATTGCAAGCAACTACTAGGAAAGGATGGAAACCTCTTCCATGGCAGTGCACCCGCCACCTGAAGTCCCGTTTCGAGCTCATTGCTACTTATCAGTACAGGGTTGACAAGCGCACCTAATTACAGGAAAAACCAGCTTATATCGGACTGTTGGTACATATTATATAGATCTCCACAAGAATAAATATTTGAATTGCGTAAACTACTGGGAGATGGCGCTCCTTGTATTGGACTTTTTATTTTGTCCGACATAAGTTGCTTAAAGTATTCGCCTTTCCTGTGGTTAAGTGCTCTTGCCTACCCTGTACTGACGGGAAACAATGAGTTCAAAACCAATCTACAGATGGCAGTGCACTGCCTTGGGAGAAGATTCCACCTTTTCTTGGTAGTTCCTTGCAATTTGAGATAGTGCTTTGTATCTGATCGTGTTAGTACAGAATACATCTGCCCTATTAGTATGTTTTTTCCAGTTGAATTAGAACTATATAGATTCTCTGAATTAAATGTATTTATACATTCAACTGCAAATATATTATATTCACTGTTGGTATAAGAAATTATTGGTGTCGTATTTTCCCAAAACTAGTGTGGGGGTGTTTTCAGGGACGTTTAAATACTTATGAGTAACTGTTTCATCAAATGGCAAAAGCAATGCTGACATAGCTCAGAAAATAGCCAGGAAAACCGAGGCATACGCCAACTGAACTAGCTCCTATGGAACAATAAACTATCAAAAGAAAAATATATGTCATATCATCGTAGAGATTATTAACACGTATAAAACAGAAACCTGAATATTGAACAAGCATGCAGGAGCAAAATGGATTTCTAGACCTTGAAATCCATTGTTAGAAAAGAAATAGCCCGCACTCGTAACTGGAACGAAAGACTAAGAGAACTTATGGACGTAAGTGGAATTATATTGTACATAGAATCAAAGCGGCTAGCTTGGTACGGTCACCTTAAAAGAATGGACCACAACAAGTAGCAAAAAAGAGGCTATGGGAGTGGACCCCACCAGAAAGAAAAAAATGAGGCCGCCTCCTTCCCGAAAATGGAAAAGCAATGTAAAGGCAGATACGACATCCGGATTTCTGGAAGGTGAATAAATTGGTGGAGGTTCTAGAAATGACAACAGTCGTAAGATTTCGACACACAAGATCTTTTACTTTTTCAATATAATAATTAAATTTCAATACATCAATTTATAAGCTGGCATTACGATAGCATACAACTCGAATTATAAGTGTTGTTAACAGAAATTTGCCGTGTATTTATATTGATAATAAAGTAGTGTCAGCGTCTGTTCACACAGTCTAAGACACGTTTCGTAAACATGCTGAATCTGAAATATATACAACAAGATTATTATGTATAAAAATAGACCTTTCTTCAGCATGGAACTGATTTTTATAGATTATGCATAACCAGAGGCGGATCCAGCCTTTTTCTTGAGAGAAGCGATATTACAAGAGCAAAGAAAAGGTCGTAATTACCTTCACCCCACGCTTATATGGGTATGGGAATTTAGATGCTGCCGTTTATGGCTATTTCATGTATTAGAAAAGTGGACCTCACTGTTATATGTGGGTTTGGAAACTTGACTCTATAACTTCTTTAGTATACAGAGAGCGAAATATTTTTTCTGATTTAGAAGCTCTTACTATTGACTTATTTCACTCTCTCTCTCTCTCTTTCTAAGGGAGAGCAGACGCGCTTCTATATAACCCGCGGTCTATATCTTTATATATCTGTAAGTAGGGCAGACGAACAGTAACACTCGCAAATAATTAGAGTAAAGATTCTTCCAAATCGATAAAGATTTGTCTTGCGGTGGATTTTTGAATCAAAAACTACTTTTCAGCTCAGTGTGCGCCGCTGGCAAGAACCTATACGTAACCAGACCAAATTAAAGCGCAACAATGATGTTTGTATCACAGTTTATCAAAAAAATTAAAATACAAATGTCCGAACGAGAAAGATATAGCAAATTCGTGCGGACCAATTTCAACGCTAACCTGCCGAAGTGAAAGTGAACAATATTATATCGAGAACGACAAGGTTAAATTTTTTTTGTCGCGCCAATTAAATAAGTTTTGTGTTATTTCTAGATGAGGAAATACTCGTAATCTATAATGTAACAACATACGTAATTAAAATGCATAACAAGGAAAAGGATTGAAAAGAAAAGAATGAGCCTGTTTTTTGCATACTTTTTTCGAGGTTCCGCAAAGGTACTAATTTAAATAAATGAAGGTTTCTTTCCTTAACAATATATTTCCTATGTATATATGTGGAAATGGGAATATATGCACTGCAGTCTAAAATATCTATTATACCCCGTTTCTCGAAAGATCTCGCAACTATAGCTATAGGTCCTTCAATCCTGTAATTTGGATGTAAGACGGCTTCAGATTTGTTTCGCTCCTATGTTACAAGGCGAGGCATTCTGATAGAATGGATAGAAGTTTCATTTATCTTCCTCGCAAAATCTGCATTATTCTTTGTCTACCAGCCAAAATTTCTTAAGGTGTCCTTTCAAGTGATAGTGCCTTGTTAGGATCCCTGTTAAAATTTCAAGTAGACGAATACATACTTTGAATTTCTTGTGGTTACCCTACTTTACAGCCAATTTGCGACTGTATTGTAAAAGGCAGTCTACCGTGGTTACGCGAATACTCGTGAGATACAAAGTATCTACATAGGTCGGGAATTTTGGACAGGGTTATCCCTGTCTGTGCCTGTCTCTGTTTTAACCCAAAAATCTCTTCTACCAGAATTTTGCTGGCATTGTTGGATTTAGTTTTATATTTTGCTATTCTGAGAAGGTGTAAAAATTAGAATAAAGATTAAAAAACGTTTCCTTCCTTAAAAATTTATTTCCGGTGCAGTAAATATATTTCAGTATTGTCACTTACAAGGTAAAGGCGCGGTCGAAGCGTAAAGCTAACAGAAATGGTTTTGAATTTTTTTTTCATTATCGAATCCCTAATTCAGCATATATAGGTTTGTTACAAAAACTTTATGCTGACTTATTGGCAGATGTTCTTAATCTGATTATTTTGCTGATACATATACAAAATTTCGGCTGTATAAGATAATTTAGATTTTTTGTAAATTGCACCACTGTTGCAAAATAAGACTTAACGTAACCTACATAAAACTTCTTAGATTTGACAATGCTTCATTCCAGACATATTTTTTGTTTAAAGTAGCGCCATAATCAATGTGTGTTTTTCTACAAAATCCGAATAGGGTTTTTAAAATTTGGTCACATGTGAAGCAAAGTCTGTTTGTTTTTGATAAAATAACTATTTTTGAAAATGTAGTTTATGTCTAAAAGTAATACACATTAATATTAAGAAAATAGTTTAATTTAATAAAAAAATCATAATATAAAAATTAAACGCATTTAAAATTTATTTTTCACTTAATGTAGACTTTATTGATGACACTGTGTACTTCTTTATCTTAATTATAATGTGTATTACTTTTAGACACAAACTACGATTTCAAAAATGGTTATTTTATGAAGTTACCTTATACAGGGTCAAAAACAAATAAACTTTATATCACATGTGACCAAATTTTAATAACCCTATTTGGATTTTGTAGAAATGCACACATTTAATATGGCGCTAGTTTAAACAAAATATTTCTGGAATGAAGCATTGTCAAAACTAAGAAGGTTTATGTAGGTTGCGTTGAGTCTTACTCTGCAACAGTGGTGCAATTTACAAAAAATAGGCAAAAAATCTAAATTATCTTATATAGGCGAAATTTTGTATATGTATCAGCAAAACAATCAGATTAAAAACATCTGCCAATACGTCAGCATAAAGTTTTTGTAACAAACCTATATATGCTGAATTAGGTATTTAATAATGAAAAAAAAATTCTTAACCATTTCTGTTAGCTTTACGCTTCGACCGCGCCTTTACGTTGTAAGTGACAATACTGAAATATATTTACTGCACCGGAAAAAATTTTTAAGGAAGGAAATGTTTTTTAATCTTTATTCTAATTTTTACACCTTCTCAGAATGCATATGGGCTAAAAATTGCATTTCGGAAAACTTTTTCTAATAACCTTTTTCGATATCTTGAGATATAACCCCACTTTTGATTTTTTTTGGAAAAAAAATAAAATTTGACAGATACTGCTAATCACGTGGCTACTATTTTTGGTTAGTTTTCATCTCGATCGAAGCAGAAATTAATGTCAACATAAAGATATTTATAAAAAAAATCCCATATGATGCGGATTTTACTGGTCACACTGTATATATATATATATATATATATATATATATATATATATATATATATATATATATATATATCTATGTTTATGCGGATTTCACGGATTCCTCCCTGTGAGATACAATAGCAGTGGTTATATCCACATTATGCCGTTGTAGTGTTTTTCACTTCATATATATATATATATATATATATATATATATATATATATATATATATATATATATATATGTATATATATATATATATATATATATATATATATATATATATATATATACAGGGTGTTTGGTACAACGATATAAAATTTGGAATAGGTGATAGAGAATGTCATTTTAAATAATTTATGCCACATATGACTTAGTACAAAAATATACGGTTGTCGAGTTACAACACATTTTATAATTTTTGGATTTTCTGGCAAATGTTGATTAAAAATTTTTATGATCCTAGTATAATTTTTCGGTTTGAAATATTTTTTTTTTCTTATTCTTTGGTTCATACACTATAATAACAACAAGAGGACTAAAATTAAAATAACACACAGAAAACTGCATTCAATTTATTTTAAAAATAACTTTGTTGAATTACCTTTACAGTGGTGTATCGAAACCCGTATCAGTAAAATATTAAATCCATTAAATTCAGGGAAGATATTCATATACTCAAAACGCTGTATATCTTTAAAAATTTAGTAATTGTAACGGTTTTTAGTTGCCATACATCAAAAAAAAATGTTCCTCATAAATATAACTAGGTTCATTCATTTCGATTTTCTGTCTTCCTCTCGGAGTAGAGAAAAATAAGTTATTTTTACAATTGAAACAACATTTATACTTTTTTCATAATTTTTAACATGTTTTATTATCTAAAATTTTATAATTCTTCAAAATATCCCATTAATATTTATATAAAAATATGAACGTTAACACGCTTACCTACTCCGTATCTACTCCAGACATAACATAGATCGGAAAAAACTGATGATTTTCCCTCCTTGTTTCTCTTAATAATAATGAAAGAGATAAAAGATATCACAGGTCAGGAGCAAGGAACAGAAAAGAAAGCCGCTGTTATTTACATAACCTTGCCTCAGACTAACTGTGTCTTTATTTTGTCCTTCTGTAATAACGGCAAACAATATTATTAAAGGCATTTTTGTCGACAACGTTGCGATATTTTTATTTATTACGATATAAAATAGTTTAGACACTTTGTGCCGCTTGTAGTGTTTAGTGTTTGTGACTTTAAACACTTGATAGCCTATAAATTTTAGACTATCGGTATTATAATAAAAACACTTTCTTAGTGCTTGTTTTTATTGGATTTATTTAGGTTTTCTAACTGGGTATGGATGTACATATGGAAAATTTTAATCAGCTTGATATACCGGTAAGTAACTAATAAAGAGGTTTTTTCTTGTAGTATCGCTTTCGAAAACGTTAAGCAACATTCTGTCGAGCTTCATGAAAATACACAGTATTTCAAACTCATGTGTACACTATGATTAGTTAATACAGCTTGTACAGAATGTAATTAAAAATATTTAAAATATTATAACAAAGAATAATACAATAGCTGAAAACAAGGGAAACTGTTCCTTAAAACATATGCCTGAAATGCTTAATTTTGGAAGAAAAAAATAAGATGAACAAAATAGTACACATGCACAAATTTTTTAGTTATTTTTACAGGGAACGTTTTAGATTTCTAGGTATTTATTGGATTTAGTGAAGATTTAGGAGATTATTAGAGTACTTTAAGGTAGTTTTTGGAAAAGAAAACGAAATCGTAGCTCCATTTTTAGTATAATGTACTCTCTAGTATACAGGACCCTATCATTTTTCCAACCTATAATCTATATGAAAGAGGCCACTTTTAGCAACTTACATTTGTGTTTTAGGATATGGAGAATCACCCTTCTTCTTCAGGTATGCAGAGTCCTAAATTCCGCCACATAAGAAACTGTCCTATAGCCCAAGATTGGATTAAATTTACTTACGATTATATTAAAGGAAGCTGCCTAATTGTAATCCTATAGAGGTAAATTTGGGTTATGCTTATTTTTATACCTAATTGTTATTAGTGGCACTTTTTAGAAATTGAATTGTTGATTTTAAAAACATAGTTGACTCCAGCCCTACTGTTATTTATTTTCTACTACATAACATTTTTTTGTCATATTTGTTTCAAACTTTTGTTTTTTAAGTGATTCAGAAAGTGTTTAAAATGTTTGTCAGTTTTAGTAAAACATACTTCTGACTACAAAGGAACAATACCCTGAAAATAAAGTGTGAAACCTTAGTGACTGCACGGTTGTCAATAAAATTATATCAACGTACACATATAAAAATATTAGTAAATTTGTTCACCCAGAACTTCCCTCATCATTATTTGATGTGCTTTAATTGCTCAGTGTTGAACTCGTATAACAATTTTTTTTTAAAGCCAAGTCACTATTTTTGATTTTAACTAAAATTTCCACCCATGTGCCGACTTCTTATTCTGATATAATTATACATATCATTCAGTTGATATGATTTTTAAATTCTGGTACCCAAGAATCCTGAAAACGTATGACAGTGTAAATTCAAAATTAAACTTCTCCATCTACCAACAACCTCTTGTTCGTAAAATATTAAATGCTATAATTCAGGTAAGCAAGTACCATTAAAATATTTTGAAAATACGGATAAATCCCATGGAATATATTAACTTCCATTCTTTTCACTTTGTCTTGTTACAGGATTGTTTCATCTAATTAGTTTTTGTTTACTTTTCGTTTCCGGAATATATATTTTGAAGCTCTTAATTCATATTTTAGCCCCAACATTTTTCAAAATATTATATAGCTGGTATAATTGTCAATAAGAGAAAAATAACTTTTAGACTTCTTTAGTTTAAATCTAGTTTATGTGTCCCCTCATCATTTATCCAAAAATCACTTTAAAAATATTTGTTTATAGTATGAAATATGTACATTTAAAAAATTTTCCTTACAGGCTAATTTACTAGTTAAAACAAGTAGCAAGGGAAGATCTGGGTAATCAACTTTATGAATTTTTAAAATTCAAATTAGAAACCAATGCTTACACTTATCCCATACAATTGTGAGAATTTTCCTAAATGCCCCAATAACGACAATAAAGAAAACAAGAAAAAGGAAGAGACCAAAAACTGAAGATATGCCGGAAGCAACAAAATTACAATTTAGAGATGAAATATATATGATGTTTTCTGAGGGTAAGTATTTCTAAAAAATTTTATATGTTATATTTTATTCTAACTTGTTTTGTTTACATTTTCTAACCCGTCAAGGTGTATGTATAATGAAAATATAAATTTTAAAAATAAAAAAACCCAAAAAAAAATTTGTAATGAATACAAAAAGTAAACATAATTTTACTAAATTAAATAGAATATTAAGATTTCGTCATTTCTTCATAACAATTTTTTATTTGTGAAGGTACCTCAATAACAGTCTCAATATTGTTGGAACGATTAAAGGCAAAAGAAATATACCATGGAGCAAGGACAAGTCTAGGCATATTACTAAAGCAAATAGGATTTATCTACAGGTAAACAATCATTTACATACTGCAAATAAATGTTAGATACAAATATAAAGCAGTTGCAATTGGGCCAAAATAATAAGCAGAATTTTTCACAGGAGACCTGTGTAATTTATTTTTGGAGGATACACATTTCATTTTTATTTATATATTTATATAGAAAGGATGACCCACGTAGAGCTTTAATGGAGAAACCACAAATTCAGAAAATGAGAAGAGTCTTTCTTGAACAGTACTTAAAGAACGAAGAAAAAGGGGAAAATAAATTTGAGCCAGTGTTTATAGACGAGACATGGATTTTTCAAAATGGCACCCACAGATGATCATGGCAGGACAGTAGCACTCAATCAGTACGAAAAATATCTGGGGAGGAATTTAGGTAATAAATCAGTTATTTGCACTACACAATTTGAATTTTTTTCATCTATAACAGGTTGCAAAAAGCTTTATTTAAATAATCCTTGGATCATTTTCTATTAGCAGGATGTTAAATATTAAATTTTTTCTTTAATACTTTATTGAGAAATTTCTTACTTAAATTTCTGTATGTTTTATCAAACAAGTTTGAACCTTTTTAGGAAAAATTTTTACTTAATATGATAAAAATGTTTCCTTAATAAATGAAATAATTTAATTTACATTTTACAAAATAATAATGATCATCTTACTTTGATACAGACTTTCCAGAAATCCAAAAAAAAAATCTTGTAGTGATTTCTTAAGCGGTTTTATAAAAGACTTTGATATAAACATATATCTAAAATATTTCGTTTTCAAAATACAGGGCGTTAAAAATTATGAAAAAAAAAATATATTATCAAAATATAAAAACTGCTTACAGGTATTTTGCTGAAACGTGAAGTAAATCTGTATCGCGTAGAATCTAATTTGTTTCGGTTTAAGGAAACACAACTAATATTTTTATATTAAAATATGGTACATCAGTGTTCTTGCCCAAGTTCTCAGACGAGTCAATGCTTCGCCAATCGAAACTGCTGATATGGTATCATGTTTTATTGTGCTAAAAAAAGCCGATTTGAAATAAGTATTATAATTATTTAATTGCACACTCCTCACCCATAATTTATACAACACAAAGGTGCTTAAAAATAAACCAAAAATGGGTATAATACAGTATATTTTTAACAATGCATCATATTTCTAAAAAATAAACAGATGAAATAAATTTTCCAATTTCAAGGCATTAATGACATAAAAATTGAGAAAAATAAATTAATTTTGATATTATCCTTTAACTAAGACCATCAACACATGCAATGTTCCGTGTTCTAATTACGTAAAATGAAGATCCCTAAAGATGTTTCGAGCAATCTAGGTAAAAAGTTGCATAACATTTCAAATTTGACTTGGTCTAAACTCAAGAACCACTATTTCTCAATTGACCAAAACCATGAAAGCTTCCGTTGGTTAAGACTAATTTGTGTTTCTGCAAAATATTTCAAATAATTTGTACTGCCACATACTACTCTACTTTTTTCAGGTACATAGTAGTGAATGCAGGAAATGAAAATGGATTCGTTGAAGATGCAATGCTGATTTTTAAATCAAAGTCAAAAACTGGAGATTACCATGGAGAAATGTATTCGGAAAACTTTGAAGCTTGATTAAAAGATATTTTGCCAAAACTGGAAACACCTTCTTTAATTGTTTTAGATAATGCTCCTTATCATAGTAGGCAACTTCAAAAATGGCCAACAAAAGGTTGGAGCAAGGACGCTATGAAAGCGTGGCTGAAAGAAAAATATATCAACTTTGGAGAAGATGCTACAAAAGATACTTTGTGGTCTTTGATATCTCGGTACCAAAGCCTGCAAAATGCTTTGTAGTAGATCAGCTAATAGAATCTTCTGGACATAAAGTTTTACGCTTGCCTCCATACCATTGCCATTTTAACCCAATTGAAATGGTATGGAGTCAGGCAAAGAGAAATTATGACCAACTGATTCTACAAGTTAAAGAATCAATAGAGACTTGGAAAAAGGCGTTAGAAACAGTGACAAAACAGAATTGGGCTAACTATGTCGAACACACAAATAATATTCTTAAAATCAGTGGGAAATTGAAAAGAAAATTCGAGTTCCTTTACAGCCACTTATTATTAATGTTGGTGAGAGTGATGGCGATTCCTTAGAATAAGAGAAGTCATTTTGACCCTTAATCCTCTTTTCAGTTTTTGATAATATGTGGATGTACAGACATTTTTAATAATTTTCATTTGTGTTTTTTTTTTAATTTCTTTTGGCATTTTCATACATAAAAATTTCACCACTTCTAAAGTATTCTCATAAAATTCTTTTTTACATATTTTCTGAATTTTTAACTTAAATTTTTTATTGGCACTTTTTAAGCACTTCTTTTCTTTTTCCATTTCTATATGGGATATTTTTTTCTTTTGCCCATGGCATTATATAAAACAAGAAAGAGTATGATACCATTTTTTTTATATATTTATTATATATAAATAATCAATCTTAATTGTAATTAGTTCATTTACGATTTCTATTTTTTTTATGGCAGTATTATTTTCATATGTGTTACTCTGTTTCAGTGAACTTGATGCAACATAGGGGCCCTAGATTTTGCCTCAGATCTAGATGCCCCCAACCGAGCCCCTTTCATTATTTTACATGTTTATATGCTTACACATTTATGTGTGAGGATGTTGCATGTGGAATCTTGAAATGAGGTCAATAAAAGACTCAGCGCCATGAGTCGTGCGGTGTATTAAATTTTACCTTTTGGGGCACCCATTTTTTTTAATTTCTGTATTTATTTTTAAGAAAACTAGCTATTTAATGAAGAAGAAACTAATTAATTATTTATATTTTTATTCAGTATTTTTGTAGCTTGAATACCTTAGTTTTTGCAGTCAAAGATCATAAAGTTACAATAATTTAATATAAAATACTTATCATTTCTAGGATATTGTATATATACCTATAATTTTTGAAAATAGTGTTAATTATATAAATAAATAATTAATCTTAATTGTAATTAGTTCACTTGCGATTTCTATTGTTCCATGTCTGTATTATGTTTTATGTATGTATTACTCTATTTCAGTGAACCTGATGCAATATTGGGGCCTTAGATCTGGATGCCCTGGACCGAACCCCTTTCATTATTTTACACATTTATATGTTTATAAATTTATCTGTGAGGATATGGCATGAGGAATCTTGAAATGTAGTCAGTAAAAGACTCGGAGCCATGAGTCGTGCGTTGTGTTAACTATTATCTGTTGAAGCATACATTTTTTTTTAAATTTATGTATTTATTATTAAGAAAACTAGGCTATCTGATGAAGATGATTAATTATTTATCTTTTTATTCAATATTTTTGCAGCTTAATTACTTCATTTATTGCAGTCAGAAATCATAAAGTTAGTCATTAAGTATAAAACACTGAATAATTTCTAGAATATTGTATACTTACCCACTGTTTCTAAGAATACTGTTTTTTAGTTCCGATTCTATTAGAATAGTCAATTTATTTTTAGTTTTCAGTTAGACTACCCTACTATTGTTATACCTAACTGGAGTATTATAATAAAAATAGAACTTTAACAACAAATTGCGTATAATTTTTTCTGTTACCGAAATAGTTACCAATAATTTAGAATATAAACGATTTACTTTATAAAATAAATAAATAAAGCTTTTATTGTCATAAATTTCATAGGTGAAACATTACAACAACATAGGTTCACTTATAAAAGTGAACATACACGTAAGCACCCCACACTTGTACCTTCAGACATCACCCTACTAATCCCAAAATTAAAAAGTGTTTAAAATTTTTAGTACAATAGTTTCTACAATTTCAAAATTATCAGCTAACAACATATTAAAAAGGCAATGCTTATTAAAGAATCTACTAGTACGTAAAGTAAATTATTTTTAGCAGTAGTACATCTCTTAGTGTAGTAATATAAAAGAGGAAATTTTAATCCGCTTTTAAAATCTCTCATATTTAAAATTTCACTTAAAATATCAAACCCATTATAAGCACATAAACTCCTTCATTAAATAGCTCTATACAAATGGGATATAAAATTATCGATATGTCTAAACAGAAGGAAAAACTTCGATTTTAAAATTTTTGTGTATAACATTTTTCTTTTTTAAGGATATTTAGTTTGTGAAACTTGCTTATAAACCATTCGACAAATTTCTTGTTATATAACCGAAAAAGAAAATAGTAGAATGAGCCACTCCGATCCTGTTACAGTTCTCAAAAAAAAAATGTCACTAGTTTGATGCATATGTCAAATTTTGACGTAAAGATATACAGCGGTTTAACTATATTAACGAAATTAACAATTTTCTATATTAACTTTTACTTTCTTAAAATTACCAAAATCGCATTAAGTATTATTTTACATGTTATGTTCGAAATGTGAGCCATTTTTCTAATACATTTTCGAGCCCTTTTCCTCACTTGAGTGGTGGTTACGCCTAGTCTCATTTCTTCCCTAAGTGTGACACCTGCTTCATTAATTCTTTCAATCAGTTGATTACGGTCAATTATTTCAACTTTATAGACAATTTCTTTCATACGTCCCCAGATATGAAAATTTATACGCGTCAAGTCTGGGGACCTCGCAGGTTACAATATGGGACCGTTTCTTCCGATCCAACGATTAGGGAATGTTTCATTTAAAAAATCTCTTACGTCAAGCCGATAATGTGCTGGACATTCGTCGTTCTGGAAAATTATTCTGTCTCTTACGTTCAATGGTATTTTATCCACGATGTTCGGCATTTCATTTCGTAAAAACTCTAACTAATTTTCTCCGTTTAAATGTTCGGGAAGGAAATATGGCCCAATGAAAATTCTTCCGATTACCGCTGCCCATACATTTACACTGAATTTCTGTTGGAAGGTTATTTCTTTTTTCATATGCGGATTCTCATCAGCCCAATAATGCATATTGTGGAAGTTGGTGATTCCTTCCCGAGAAAATTTCGATTCATCGACCATAAAATACTTTTTAAGAAAAGTCCATCTTCCATATCAGCATTTAACAAATAACAGCAGAACATAATTCTCCGTGCTGGATCACCTTCTTCAAGGCCTTGAACCGGGGTGTAATGGAATGGATGTTTTCCTTCAACTTTCAAAATGTTCCACACTTTTCAAGTAGACAAATTAAGTTGATTAGCTATATTTCTAGTACTCGTGGTTGGATCTGCATCAAAGGAATCTAAAATTTGTTGTTCTACTTCGACAGCATGTTTGTCTGCATGCAATCTTTCTCTGAAATGAAGATTACCGGTTTCACAAATACGGCGATATATGCTCATAAGCACTTGAACATTGGGAACTCTTCTTCCAGAAACTCGATCTCGGTATAGTCGTTGAGCTGCAGCTGCATTGCCGTCTGTTCTACCATACATGAAAATTATATCAGCGTGTTCTAAATTGAAAAAGTAGACATCGTTTTGTCTACAAGGCAATTTTAAATTTTGCAAGTAAACACTGAATTGGTATAAAACACAATGGCAAGACGTGTGCGACCAGCACTAAAGCCAATATCATCTGTATGGCTAGCTAAAAAAACTGGTTGTTTATCTATTGGTGTTTTTATTTTGTTTATGTTTATTCTAGAAATAACAATTACCGGTCTGGTGAACAGAAACACAAAATTCATCTTTTAGGCGTTCATAACAGCCAATACATTAGATATTTTGTATTTTAATTAAATAAAGAAAAAGTGAATAGAGAAAATTATTAGTTTCGTTAATATGAATATCTTTCCTGAATTTAATGTATGTAATATTTGTCTCACTGTTAAAAAAAACACCACTCAAATCTAAGAATGAAACTTGAATTTTCGTAGATGAACAAAATTTTTGAGTGCACAGTTTTCTGTGGGTTTTTTTTAAATTTTAGTCCGCTTGTTGTTATTATAGTGTATGAAATAAAAAAAAAATTCAAACCGAAAAATTATACCAGTATCACAAAAATTAAATTTTCAATCACCAATTGCCAGAAAACCGAAAAATTATAAAATGTGCTGTAACTCGACAACCGTGCATTTTTGTACTAAGGCATATATGGCATAAATTATTCAAAATGACTCTTCCAAACTTTCTATCGATGTACCAAACACCGATATATATATATATATATATATATATATATATATATATATATATATATATATATATATATATATATATATATACCAGTGTTAATTGGTTTACAAAGAGAAGAAGACTGTGACTGTTCAGTTAGGCAACCTTTAAAACAAGTTTATATGAAGTGGATAACTTTTTAAATTAATTTCTATTGGATCTGTATGGATATTCAGCCTTTAAAACTTTAAGGAAAACTTTTTATGCCTTGTGAAAAAGGAAAGAAAACAATCCAATTATTTCCTCTCCTGGAAAAAATAGACCTTGTCGAAAAGAAAAAAAACCACAGATGTTCCCCAAAAGATTGTGTTTTATGATGATTTTTTCTTTTCAATAAATCTAATTATTATTATTATTTCACTGATGTTTTCGCTTACCTAAGAAAGTTAGAGTATAATCTTTGTTATAGGTTGTAATTTTCCCTTTTCCTGATAGAGAATCCTGAAATATAACTGAATTTTCAATATATCATTTAGTTTCGTTCGTTGGTGCAGTTAACCCATATTTATGAATATAAACGTTATATTGACTAATTAATTTTGATTTAGTTCGGTGCGTGGTGGAGTACCAGACTTGTTGTAACTCGGTATAGTTTTTTCTTCACGTATTCATATTAATATTGGCTGTAAATAATTGTATGGTTTGGAATAAGTTTGAAGGTCTCTATTTGAAGTTAAAAATCTCTTTGAAAATAATTACTGTATGTGAGAGAGCTGTCAAATGTTTTTTCTATAAAATTTCTTTTTAGACCAGGAGGCAGCTCAAACCAACCAATTTTGCTTAGAGATTAAATACGTTTGAGTCACATTAGTTCTTCACTTGATATATCTTAAAGTTTAGCTGGAAGCCAAATGACTTTTTTCTAACTTTAATGATTTTTAGGTTTATCATCACTGCCTTTTTGGAACAAGATACGATTTCTTGTGTGCCAACTACACCGCCTTCGACCAAAAAACTTTTATTTGCCACTTTGTGTCTGAAGTCGACTGCGTGAACTCCAAAAAATACTGGCACAGGTAAGTTAAAATGTCGCGCAAAAATGAGATTTACCCTGAAGATTTTTAAGATAAATTTTAATATACCTTGTGTTAAGTTGTAATGCATAAAAAATACTATTTTTACGCCATTCCTCGTCTCATCTTACTTTAAAAAAAAACTTTTTCAACTCCAAACCTTCCTATCTTTATTTAGATCCGAAATCACGTTATATTTAATTAAAATTTAGAATTTGAAAATGTTTACATTTTCCCTAATATCTCACGTATTTTGAATAAACTGTAAAAAAGTCAACTTCCTCTAATTTATACGATTTGGTAGGTATCTTTTGGCTTTTGGTACAGACCAAAAATAGATACTACTGTTGAACTAATATTTCTAAACATTTTTTAAAAATAAACTGTTTTTTATTCAAATATTTCTTCTAATAGAATCTAACAGTTTTATTTTTTAGGAACGATGCACTTTACCAGACTGCCTCTACTACTACCACCGCCTCTTCACTAAGGGCTAATATTTACACCACAGCTCCTCCTGAAGTAGGAGAACCTATCACTCCCAGAAGACCTGCAGGTTAGTTTATAGTTCACCAATTGTGTTCTGCTTAAGTTATAGTCATAATTTCAAAATTGTTACTTACTTGTTTTACCATATTTTGAAATATACAAATTAACTGCACACACCAAAAAAAATCGTTGTTCCTACCAGAGACGTACCACTGAAAGAGATTGATTTATAATATTTTGTTCCCGTCATTTTCCCCATTTTTTGCCCTTGGATGCTTCATCTCTAGACTGTGTAGTAAAGCCGGTCCTGGATTTTTGCCGCCTTTTGCAAAAATAAATAATCTTCGCCATACTTAAATTTTAAAAATTAAAAAAAAAAGTTAATCTATTGTAATCTTTTTGTTTTTTAAAAGCAAAAATTCCTAGTTATTAGTTTCACTTTTGAAATTTAAGTTGGATATATAACATAACCAATTAACAGATGTTCAGGTTTGTATTAAGCCAAAATAAACTTTTAAAACATGTAAAATTTTTATTGCATTTTAAAGAAAAATTAAAAACTATTTGAAGGAGTCGAGGTTGCCACGTCTAATTATTTTTCTTTAAAATATATAATACTATATTTTCAGTGATACATTTGTTCATTTTTTTATGGAAATTTATAAAATTTGATATAAGATAAAATGCCTCCTCCAAATATCTGTAGTCCGGACTTGTTCAACCATTTGACCGTTTAAGTCACTTATTGTTAAATTTAATCGAGTTTAAATTTAAAGATTCTTCTTAGGATGTTTTTTTGTTTCATAATTATATTTTCAGGTGGTGGTGCACGAAGACCATACCGTCCCCGACGTCGCCGACCTCAGATCCAATACTATGACGATGAGTATTATGACGACGATTACTACGATGAAAGGCCCAGGTCCACTAGACGTAAAAGGCCTCGACCTCGCCCTAGACCTGTTTACGAGGACGATGAAGAATATGAAGATGAAAGGTATGAAATAGACTTATATTCTATCAAAGAAAGTTACTACTTTATTTTAAAAATTTAATTTAGTTTTCTGATCCACAAAAATATAGCTTTCAAAATAGGCAAATTGTTTTAAAAAATATGGAATCTCCCTAAAAAAAAGAAAAATAATCCTATTAATTTTTACCCAATACCAATTTTGTAACAAATACGACAAACTATTGCGTAAGGATCAAAAATCCTGGGCTTATGTCTAAACAGTGATTTTGAAAAATTTTTGAAGATTGTATAATTGTTGGTTGACAGCTACTTTATTTTTAATTTTAACACTATGTAGCAATGATACAAAAATTTGAGTTGATAAATTTTCTACACAATTATTCTCTTTAAAATATCTTTTAGTAACTTAGCAATTATATATATTAATAATACTAATTTTTCTACATGTAATAAAATAAAATTTTTTCCAGAAAATCGATTCTAAAATAACTGATATAACTCTTAAACGTTTCTCTAAAAATAAGATTTACATCATCTTCTTTTTTAGATACGAAAGCAGACGTGGTGGTGGAAGAAGAAGACCCTACCGAAAGCGAAATAATGACAGGAAAAAAATAGAATACGATGACGATGAGGAAGTAGATGATAGATTTGAAGATGGAGATTTTGTTGCAGGTAACCTTACTATCCACAACTATCTTCCTCCTAACTTTTTTTAATTTTAAACCCGGTATTTTATTGAACAAGTTTATTTCTTTGTTTCAGCCAATAAACGCCAGAAAAACCAAGAGAAACGTAAACCCCCTGTAGAGGACGATGTCGTAGAAGAACGCGACCAAAAACGCCCCAGCGGAAAACGCCGATATCCGAGCGAAAAGCGTGAACAAGATTACGATTATGATCGAAAACCAACAAGAAAAACTTCGGCTAATAGACGACCGATAAATGACGATTATGACGATGAACTACCCCAGTCCGATGACAGTAGAAATTATGAACAACGACCTAGGAAGAAATCTAAAGGAAATCAAGTAGAAGAAAATCCTGATGGAAGACCCGTCATAAAACCCGCCACTGGAACTATTTACGATAGACCCAGATTAGCTCCAAGGATCAACCCTCCCGTACCTAAAAACGCTGCTGATAAGTACGCATTTAAGTCAGGTGGCTCTAAAACTGCTACTACGACGAAAGCTGCTCCACCTGCAGAAGTAGAAGAGTACTTAGATGACGAATATGACGAACCATTGCCCAAACGTCCAAAAAATCGAGAAAGAAGGCTTCCAAGTGACAAAAGGCGAGAGAAAGGCAACAATGAAGACTCCAGAGAACAATCTAGTGAATCTAGACCCAGAGTAAGAAAACCTGAAGCTGAAGAAAACGTTGAAAGATCGACTAGTAAGCCCAAATATAGTCCAGTAAGAAATAGATTTCCTAGACCTACTCAATCAAGCAAGAAAAGACTTGTGAGTGAGGAGTACTACGACACAGAAGAGGATTTAGAGGAAAACAAAGAAGTGCAAGAACGAAGGCCTAGCTCGAAATTTGAAAGAAAGTCTACTAGTACTACGACGAGTACTACTACTACCACTACAACCACAACTACAACCACTCCAGCTCCTAAGAAAGAAAAACAGGAACCTCTAATGAGGATAATTAAAAGACCTTTTCTACCAAGTCGCGGAGGGAGCCCCTATAGCGCAAGAGGACTTCAGCCTGTAGGATTAAAGGCTACAGATAAGAGGAATGAAGAAAATGAGTCAAAGGAAAGCACTGATCAGGAAAAAACTAGCGCAAATAAGGAAAGCGAAGCAGATTATTATGAAGATACTCAAAGTCAAGAGAAAATTGAAGAAAAGCCAGTCAGCGAACCACAAGAAGATGCTCAAAATTCTAGAAAGCCTTTCTTTAAGCCTTCTCCAGTTTTAATCAAAGTTCCGATAAGGCAAAAATACACTCCACCAAGCGCAGAAGCACAAGAACTTATTGACTCAGAACCATCTTATCAGCAAACCTACAAAACTAGAGATTTTTCTAACCCCAGACCTACTCCAAAACCCAAAGTAATTGAAAAGAACCCTCTGGACCTTAACGAATATGATGTAACTTTAAACGACGCGCTGAATCCGACGTTGCCGAATTTACCGGTAAGAGCTTTCCCTACAGGGTTTAGTTCTTCTAACGATTACAGCTATAATACTTTTACAAGACCACGATATGTTTTGGAGCCCATTATAACCCCTTCAAATCAAAATTATATTAATCAAAATAAGGTTGTAAGATCACATCAAAGGTACGAGACTGTTCCTCAAAATCAGTACAGTACAATTAATGGAGGGTATAGACAACCAGGGCAAACACAAGCAATTTATTCGAGCTACTGAAGAAATACTCAAACTGAAGCCATATTTTTTAAATTTCTAGTTAGGTAACTTCTGTAATTTAATTTTATCAATTTAAACTGATGGTTGTGTAAGATATTTTGTAAATTTTAATGAATAAAAAAATTTTAAAATCAATTTTTTTTGTTAATTCGTGTCAAAAATTGAGAAAATGTTTTTTATTAGCCCAAGGGCGCTGGGCAATCGAGAAAATGCCCGATATTTTTAATAAGGGATGTGTAGGTCTATTGATACTACATTTTAAAATTATTGCGAAATATACAGAATGACTCAAAAAAGGTTTTGCACCAAAGTTGTCTAAATTTAAATGGAATACCCTGATTATTGCATAAACCTAAGACAAACCATTCTTGAGATATTTAACTATTCTTGATGTGTAGGCCAAAATTTAAGAGGCGTCCTAGCCTTGCCTATTCAAGTTAAAAGTTTCAAATTGTATTGTTTTTTAGTAATCATTACAATTTATTGTAAAATAAAAAAGATCTGAAAAAATTATAAAAGATTGATAAAAACTTTCACTCGATTTTTATTATCATTAAATCCAAATGACTTTCTTATTTTAAATTGAACACCCTGTATTTAGTATCAAATTTATATTCTTTAAAACTGTAATAAGGTTTACTGTACCTATATTTATAGCTTTTTAGTAATTTAGCATTTTCAATTTTAGACACATTTTATTGCAATTTGATTTAAAAAGTAGGCCTTGACGGAGTTAATGTTATTATTACTTACATAAATGACAATAGCGGATCCAAAGGGGGGGAATTGCCCCCCCCCCCAAGAGCCTTCAATTCAGAAAAAAGAAACTCACATGCCTGCTACATTAGGAACGTGAAACTCGCCCCCCTCCCTTCCATTGGAGAGAGATGATACTTAATCACTAATCAATTAAAAAAAAATAATCATAACTAGGTTAACAGCCAATACATATTTAAATAAAGAGATAACAAATTTAAGTTAAAAAATTTTAAAAACTAATGTTTTAACAAATGCTCAAACTGATGTCCATTTCTTTCAATGCATAAGCGAACCCTTTTCTGAAATAACTGTTTAACTTTGATTAGCATATTTGATATTATAAAGAGAAACGCTGTTCTTATCCGTTCTTTCATTTTTTCTGGTATGCTTAACGGTATATCATAAACAATATTTTTAAAAGATATTCCCATAAGAAAAAATCACGACTGGTTATATCCGGAGACCTTGCTGGCCAATTTTGTATTTCTCCACGTAGCAACACCTATTGAGATATCGAGTATCTAACTCATTTCTGACGTTAATTTGAAAGTCTCCGTCTAGTTGCAGCCCTCCTTCTCGAATATTCAGTAGAACATTCGCCAAAGTACAGATAAAAGTATGGATCTACCTCACACGTTCCAATTATTCCGCCCCACACATTGACATACCATCTATGCCAAGGATCGGCAATTAATTTCAAGTAGGGAACAAATTATTGAAATATTTCAATCGAGAGTCCCGAAAAAAAAAATTAAGCAAATTTGTATACCAAAATGGGAACGTAGGGTGTATCACAACATTCATATTGTACCAGGGGCTAATCCAGCCTGTCTCTTTGGATGAGAGGGGCAGTGATATCACAAGAGTACAGTATGGCAAACGATAGCAAGTTGTCGGCGGAGGGGGGGGGGGTAGATGCCAGCCACATTCACGTTCCTAATGTAATAGGCAGAGGCTAATCTGTATTCGAAGCTCTTGGGGGCTTGATCGTACAGTGTAGCAAGCGAAACCGATCTGTAGACGGGGAGGGAGGGACTATTTTTCCAAATTCGAAGCTCTTCGGAGGTGATAGTTCTTTATTTATTGTAAGTTTTACCAGTTTTTCTCCTTAACTTGACGATTCTGCTGTAACTACATTTGCGAAAGGAACTAAAAACCCATTTGAGTATGTTCACGCTTAGAATATCTTGGAATTTCTCCGTGAAGACATCCGAGTATTGGCAGTAAGTAAGTAAATTTTCTTATTTTGCAGACACTGCTGATAATGTCGGAAAGTAACTGTATTTACCTTTACCGAGATTCTGCTTGAACAGAGGAAGCTTCCCCCACAAACGCAGCTATGACGTTTTTTGTTTTTATTTCAAATGGCGATTGTCCTGACGACTGTCCTTGCTTTACAATAAAGTGGTCGATTCGATTCAGACCATCACGAATTTTTTGCAGTAACTAACAATTGGTGGTGTTCAGAAAGTATATTTCAAAAAAATAAAAAAATCTGTCAAGACTTGGAAAGGCCAATTTTGGATTTCGAAGGAATAACATATTTTGACAGAATGGTGAAGGCAAATCTAAATTCTATTTTTTTAGGAAGTTGTAAAAGCCTTGAAGAATCTTCCCCATATTACAAATGTAATGTAAATAAATGTAAATTCCTATCTAAATTCTATTCAATTTTCCGTCAAGTGGGAAATAGCCTTAGTTATACTACTCCCAAAAATGTCACACTCGAAGTAGTTCCTAATCAGCGGTGCATAAGGTATGCTGTTATCGAAGACCTTTATGAAAACTGTTTATTCCCGCTCAGTGTTTTTTATAAACAATAAAATATCAATACAAGTTTCATAGTGTACACAGCACATCAACTGCTTTGCTCAAGATCCTGAATGATATTTTACAAGTAGCGAGTAGGAGAGAATTTACTAGATTTTGTTAGTTGATTACAATAAGGCATTCGACATCATAGGAAATTAACTGCTTTATACTAAGATTCATTATTATTGGTGCTGAAGGGCATTGGTTGAATGGTTTCTCAGTTATCTTGGTGATAGACACCAGCATATTTCGACCAAATCAATTAATATCCATTGTAGAGAAAACGAATAACCATTTAAAAAAACCCTTTGTGACTTTTTCCCATCAATAAAGTAATCTTAATAAAAATTTACGTATATCTGGAATTTCACACATAAAAATTTAAGAGACCCGATTTTGTAAACATATTGTTCCAGACAGTCGGTTTTTGAACATACTCTCTTATTTCAAAAGCTCTTTATTGTCAACTTCATTTCTCACACTTGTCAAACAATTCAACTTACTTCAACGTTTCTAACTAAAACTGTTCACGACAGCCGATCTGGACCCTTTATATACCCTTTTGGTCGATACCAGAAGATTACGGATCGTTCTAGAAGGATATTTATACTATGTGGTGTAATAAAAATAAAAAAAAGAAATAATCTGGCAGTTTCTAGACCTTCTGTTGTTCCATGTTAAAAATAAGGAAATAGAATTTTCTAAAAAGTTCCAGTCCTTTCATAGACGTCTCTTGAGGAAACTAGCCAAGGTAAAATAAATTATAAAATCGTAGAAAATAAACCTAAAACTCAACAAACTATAAACACAAACTAATACTTTGAAATGTATAACGCTATAAAGTTCGTTACAATATTCGCTTTCCTTATCTCTTCCAAGACAGTAACATACTAATGCAATACTTCCAATGTCAACAATAAGCCTATTCTTTTGAGTTATTATCAGTTTCACTTCTATCACTTGAAGTAATCATGATCACTTCGACCCAATGACAAGTAAATGCATCTTCAAAAGAACATGAAGTTATGAGTTTCACTTTGTTCACTTTAATCAGTGATAATTTACTCAAAAGAATACAACCCAAAATGCAAGCTCTTTATTATGGCATCAGGGGCGGAGATAGAACCGGGCAGTTCGGTGCGTTTCACGGAGGCCCAGAACATGCAGGTGAATAACTTGGGTCGTCATTTTTAAAAAGTCAAGTTCGCTTAGTTTGAGTAAAAAAGGGTCAACAGGTAATCCAAGTCCTCCATAGTTTTTTAAAAGGAGTCCTATACGAAATGGTTTTTTATTACGATTCGACTTACAACACTCATGAATAAAATATGTATGTGATAAAACCTAATATTGTCATAGAACTTTTAAATTATTCTCACTTTTCTGTCAAGAAAATCAAACCTGCCGCTTAATGACTTTTTAAAACTTGTAATGACACGAATTTTGACACTTATTTTTGACTGCTATCAGTTCCTTTTTAACCCTATTCGATGATAACTTGCTATATAGTGTGTCCCACAACGAACTGTCTCGTTCGATTTCATGGAAAATGGATTGGAAAATTTTTAAAATTCGGCAGTTTACTAATGTCGATGGGGGCAATTCGGCTAAAATATTTTCAAGATGGTAGCACTTCCTGTTATGCCGGAAGTTGATACTGTCTTGCCTTTTTAAATGGAATTTTTTACATTCTACGTAAATTTATATTTTATGTTAAATGTCCTCTACCTAAGTGTAAGAGTTTTCGACATATTTTAAATTTTATGTTAAAAATGGCATTTGCAGACCTAAACATAACTATCAATTTCTCCTATATGAAAACCTTGTTTATTTAATTGGGGTTGGTTTCCTTCTAGGAGAAGATCTACTTTAGTAGAATGTGTTGATATCTTGTTAATAAATAAATACAGGATGATCAAAAACTAGCATTAAATATTAAATTGAAGAAATCGTTAAAAATCAATTATTTAAATGTAAACCCCCTATTTTTATAATGTTATTTGTTTAGCATTAAAAATAAGGGTGACTTTATATAAGATTGTCTATTCCAAAAATTTACATTTTACGCCTTACCTACATAAGGAAACAACTTATTTTAATAAATGTTCAAAATTTCCACCCGCTCTTTCAAAGATTTTTCGCATTTCCGAGTTAGTTCGTCATGGGTGGCCGCTATAATTGAATCAGGACTCCCTTACCCTTGCCATACAGTCCTCCATCGTCGTTATTGGATAATAAACTATGTTGTTTATCGTTCCCCACATGAAATAATCTAAGACTGTCAAATCAGGAGAACAAGGAGGTCACAGAAAAGGTCCATTGTTGGCAAACCACTTTTCATAAAATGTTGCTTGTAAGAAGTTGGTAGCTGTAACGGTTCTGTGTTAGGGCGCCATAGCGTTGGTAAAAAATTTGTCTGTATTTCGCCAGAGGTAAAATAAGATAACATTATTAAAAAAGGAGGTTTACGTTTAAAAAATTTACTTTTAACGGTGTTTTCAAGTTAATATTAAATGTTAATTTTTGATCACCCTGTATTTATTTATTATTAAAATAGTAACACAGTAGACTAAAGTAGATCTCCTTCTAGAAGGAAACCAACCCCAATTTAATAATATAAGCTTTCATATAGCAGAAAAATGATAAAAAAAATATGAAAGAAGGTTTTTTTTATCATTATTTGAAACTTCTACTTATAATGATGTAATAATGTATCCAATTGTTCAGCATTTAAAATTTCAAATGTAAAATTGCATTTGTGTCTACTAGTCCCTTTTACTACAATTATTGTGTTCTAATGGTTAATACAAACTTTAATATTTTCCATAAAAATTAAAAAAACAAACAAATTGGCGAATGCGCCAGGTGATCACAATGTCTCCAAATATAAAATTTTGATTATATTTAACAATAATTAAAATTATGAAAAACATTATATTTACAATAAAGTTAAACATGTTGATGACCACATAGCTGCTAATTTTTACAAAACACCTTAAGTTGGCACTATTTGTTTTCCAAGAATTACGTTTCAATAGCAGGCCTACTAACTACATAAATATTTTTTTAACAGATTCATTGAAAAATAAATTCATTAAGAATTTTCTCTGGCCTATCACACTGATAATAGGCTCACACTTCCACAAAGAACCGATGACTCATCGCTTGAAACGGCCTTGGACGACGCCATGCTGGATCAACATACGATCCTCGGTTATCGTTGCTCGTCGACTACTTTCGTTCGAACGCCTCACGTTATTGGCCGAAGTTATCCTGTTCACTCGACTATTTTTAGTTCTGACATCACACAATCGTTCGGTGGTTCTGAGAAAGGGTATCCCTACGGTGGTGACTCATCCAGGCAGTGTTTTTCGTATTTCACAGGTTAAACAAGTGTTCGTTATCTGTCAAAAATTGTAAATAAACCCGCTATTCGTATAATCCCGGCCATCGGTGGTTATTTTGTTATTTGCTTTTGACAGCTGTTTCGCTGTTTATCTCGAAGCCAAGGCTGCCTTGTTTTGTGATAAGAAAGTAATCTTAGCTCGCTATGGTCATGAAGGTGGAAATGAACGATGATATGTCGGATCAATCCGATTTTTCGAATGACAGCCAAAGTTCACAGGTTTCCACGGTAGAATTTAAAATAGAATCCTCGGTAGAATTTAAATTAGAAAGTGGACTTTTGCTTACTCCAACCACGGTAAGTATTTTCGATAGGTTTTCGTCATAAAAAAATTGTAATGTTATGAAATTTGGTGTAATGAAATCTTTGAATTGAGAACAAAAAAGACGATTTAGATTTATCGACAACAATAATTACGTTAACATTTTTTTTGTTAATTTGCACAATGACAAACAGTATTAATATTGTAAAACTGTATTTTATTTATTCATTTTTATCTCGTTTAGTTAAAACGTTTTGAAAAATAGATCGTGTTTAAATAAAAACGCTGAGATAAATAACAAGTAATTTAAAATTATTCGGGAAATAAGAGCTAGTAAATATAGATATAATAACAAGGAAAATGGCGCAATAAAATGACAATTTAATTTAAACTTTTATTATATCCCTGAAAATATTACAATCCTTACAAAAATATTTAACATTAGTAAAAATGGGAAAAACGCTGAGTAATAGATAAGAATAGATAACATAAAAATGTTTTTCTGGGAAGTCATGGATCAGTACATATCAATATGTTCTTCTTGTAGTTTCCAAAAATACCTTATGTTCATTATTAATAAAAGGCAAGTCTGGATTTGAAGGAAATGTCGGAAAAATTACAGACTGCGAAAATATTTTTACTATGATTACTAGCCTCATTATACATCTTCAAAAAAAAATTGTGACATCCCCACTACTGCAGTAGAGATCTATCTATTCTAGTGGGAATGGACCCGAGTCAAGATTTGTACCCTAAGGAATTGCAAGAATAATTACCCAGAAATTTTACGCAATTTCAAGGTCATTGAGCTTCCCTCGTAGGAAAAAAACGGGATCCTGAAATTACGTATAATAAATTAGAAATGTTTCCTTTTTTAACGGACTTTTAAAGAAAGAGATTATCAATTCGATGGTTATATATATATTTTTTTCATTTTAAAGTTTGCTCATAAGTTTTGAGAGGAGTGGATATTTTAATTTTCACCATTTTCTAAGTGGTGGCCTTATAAAAAGATAGGTTAGTTGCCAAGAGATAAAAATCTTGAAAATATGTAGGTTAACGAACTTTTTATAGAAGTGTTATATTTTGATGCAGTTTCCAGTATATTGGTTATTTATTTAAGGAGGCTAAAAAACTGGAAAAAAATGTTTAATCAACTTGTAACCAGTTTTAATTGCATTTAACTTTTGATAGAAGTAAGGTAAAGATATTTCCAAGTTCGGTTCCATTTACTGTAACGAGGTTAAAAATTTATTAAAAAATAAATTTACTACTATTTTTTATTGTTATTAATTTAACAGTCTGGGATTATAGGTGTCTATGTATTCTATATTGGGCCCAAATTTAGTAATTCCAGATGGCGAACCAGTTTTAGCATGTATATGTC
This sequence comes from Diaprepes abbreviatus, assembly GCA_034092305.1. Classification (NCBI taxonomy): domain Eukaryota; kingdom Metazoa; phylum Arthropoda; class Insecta; order Coleoptera; family Curculionidae; genus Diaprepes; species Diaprepes abbreviatus. Next base: position 677,107 of record JASJET010000131.1, on the reverse strand, counting down.
GTCCAATTTGAATAAAATTGATATTTGAATGTTTTGGGGGCAGCGGAATATGAATTTTTAATCTTAATTTAAACATGGCCGTCAAGTTTTATAATTTTTTCATAGTTGGATTTAACTCAAGATCAATATTTGGGGGTGTTTGAAATTGTTAAATATGAATTTTTTGTCCGAATTTAGATGGACGAGTTTTATCCTATCTGTGGTGAGAAATGTGCCGAGGATTGAATGATGTTTTCCCTGTTAATTTACAAAAAGATTAAAAGCTGATGAAAATGAAAAATAGAGTTCATTCATTTTTTTTCTATGTCTCTTTTTGAGGGTTTTATTTTTTGAAATGACAAAATGAATGAGATTGAAAGTTGTTTGTTGCTTACTTAAAAAAATGTGTTTTTGTTGCGAATTTTTCCATTTTGTAATGTAAATTTGCATATTTTGATAATCAGAATAGCACATATCGAAAGGAAATTTTCTAAGGAATAAATTATGTCCTAAAAGATTTTGTTCTAGGATTAATGTTTATATAAACAATGGAGAAAGAGTAAGAAAATGTTTGCCCATTTTTCTATTTAGTAATTTTTCACTTATAGGTTATCACGGCTGACATTTGTCCCAAGCATAGACATGTAAAGAATAGACCGTCTCAGTGTACCGACTTACGCTTGACGTGAGAGAAACGCTAACATTTAAGGCTATTGTCTTTCTCTCTCTAAAGCGGCGAGGCTAAGGGTCGCGCACTTCGATCATACCCTAGATTTAAACAACAATTGATTTGTTTGAAGGCTGTTTATGGTCGGTGGGGGAGACGCTTTTTTGATGTTTGACAGACATAAACATATTTACTTATCTTGTCTTTCAGTTTAATTGCTTGTCGTGACTTTTTCGGTGTTTTTAAGTGTTAGAAATTACTATAAATGCGAAGTTTACAATTAATATTAACAAAAAGAGGATTTAAAAACATATTTTTATCGGTAAATATTGTTAGATATTGTTTACATATTGAAATAACAATAATAAAAATTTAGGCAACCATATATTCATACTTTGTTTTCAGAATTGACGTACCCAGGGGTATGTTCGAAGGACGTACCGATGATACTCGTTTAAATAATGCAATTAGAAAAGGATAGCATAAAATCGGTATGTCTGTACCAAGAAATTAAATGTCTACTGTTTATTAACACTTTTTCAAATATAAATAAAAATATTATTACGTTATTCAGCGTTCAAACAACCGGGCCCTAGTTCTGACGTTATGCTCCTTCTACAGGGGTATGTTCGAAGGTCGCGCACATTGCCAAGACCTCGCTCGTAAACGACCAGTCTTCGACAGGCGTTGAATGATATTTCCCCTGTAAATTTATTGCAAAGCTATTATTAGCTGATAAAAATGCAAAAAAAATAGGTGTACTTTATGGTGTTTCTAGGTTTCTTTTTGAACCATCTCCTTTTGCATCTTATCTCAACGAAATTTATTCTTATTTTCCCTTTCTTAACATTCGCGTACCATCACACATGTGTCTAGGAAGCACAAGTAGTTCCATCATTTAATACTCCTCTTATCCTTCTATAAGGTTATTGACCGGTCACCTACACCTTGCAAAATTACGGCCATTTTAAGCACAGGTTAGTGGGTTTTTAGAGACCATTATCGTTTTATGTAAATTTCGATCCGCCATTTTGAATTCACCATTTTCTGACTGCGACTCCGAAAATCTCCATTTTTTGTAAATTTTGATGCGCCATTTTGAATCCGCCATCTTGGAAATGAAAATTTCAATCTTCCGACTTCATATTTGTACTCAGCGATCCCAAAAACCTCCAGGTACAAATTTTCGAGAAAAATGTATACAGTAGAAAAATATATGCCTAAAAGGGTTAATATGAATGCTCATGATGTTGTTGGGATATATTTCATAATTTAAAATGGCCGTAACATTGCAAAAAAAAATCGTAGATTCCCCCCCCCCTCCCTCAATAGCTTATTTTGAAGGGTAAGAGTAGTATTAAATGTTGCAACTAGAAAAAGTACCAAAAAAATTTTGTTCATCCTGCACATAACCTCAAAAGTAGCCTAAAACAATATTTTTCTAGTATATAACCTCAAATATCTCAAAATCTTGACATAATGGGTCAATTCTAACCTCTGATTCGGATTCTATGCAGTAAATTACTTCGGAAATAACCCCCAACTACAGAACCATGTGGGCCTGTGTTATTTTTATGGTTAACCATTTTAAAAAATACTTGATACTAAAAATTTTCTAATATGAAATCTAAAACACTAAAAATATCTTTGCTTAGAGTTTCGGCATCTAAATTCGATGGCTCTAAATAGGTTCAGAAACGTTCTATGGGTTCCATTCCGGGAATATCTAAATATTGTGACCAACTGAGACTTTGCTGACACATCTGTTGTTTCCTTCGCCATAATTGCTAAATATGGGAATTCGCGAATCTCGGACAAAATTATTTCATGATATATCTCTAAAACATACAATCTAACAGGTCATTTTCAATTTCCTTAGAAATTTCCTTCAAACACTGTTTCACTAGAGTTTTATCTAGTTCGACAGTGAAATTTATTAGACCACAGAAAATACCCGGATTGTCAAATTGTTCTGTTGCGTCGTGTCCCGAAGAGCCGACTCAAATACATCACAAAATTTTATACAATCAATGATTTTTGATAAAATATACCTATTTTTTGTAACACTGTCATTAAATTTCTGAATATTCATCCAATATGCCGAATCTAATTATCCTCTTATTTTAACAGTCCCTAACAAAGGAAATTCCATTTCACTGTGTAAATGATTTTTAGATAACTCATGCCTTTTTATTTTTTTGCTTAAATGCATTAGGTCAATTACACTAATTTATGTCCAAGACTTATCTCCTCCAAAAAGTACATGGAAAACAAAAAAAGTGCGTTTTTTCTATTACAGCCAGATATCCAGTCATTTCTACAATATATGTTTTTTGTAAGACATTTCTCGGCTCGACCCTTCTTTTTCGATCAAAATATCCGGGAAAGGACGTTTTATTTTTTCTTCATAAGTAAATTGAAAAAGTCTTTTAACTTTTATTAGACTATATTTAATATCAATACTGAATATATTAAACCCACCCGATTTTGATAAGTTTTAACAGTTTTTTTACTATACCCTACCACACCGTGTTACAAGAACACACACTGCACTATCCCACAAGCAAACTTAACTACCAAAACTGTAGAATCGATTCACACTTAAACAAAGTGTGTTAAAACGTAGACGAGGGGCGCGGCGGGTGTGAACAGGGAAGCAATATTCTATCTGCAAGCTCGGAGTTGACCAAATTAATTAGAATTGAACGACATCTTCCTATTGCATTATTTCGTATGACTGAATGGAACCGAACACCGACGTTGGTCGCATGCGCTAAGCGCTTGACAACAATTTGATATAATCAGACATATCAACATTATTTTGTCTCTTTTTATTGCATTTTTTCTGCTGTGTTCTAGTATAATTTTTTTCGACTTTTTTAACGAACTCTTTACTTGACTTTATAGCATTCCAGAATTCATAGCGGCTGGTTTATAGAATATTTTATAGGATATTTACAGCAATGCTTTTAACCTAAAAATGTTGGTGGTTCTGCAGCTCTGCAGTACTTATGCACCAGCCTCCATATTGAATTCTGTAAATCTTTGAACCCTTAAATAACTGAAAACGCAAAAAAAAGCAAAGTTTGCACGGAATACAAAAAAAAATTATTCAAAAACATGGAAGAAGGACGCTACTACAGTGGCATCTAAGACTGAAAGGTTTAAATACTGCTAGGCCACAATTAATCGTTTCCTAATTAGCATGCTAACTAAGTAAGGAATATCGACATCGTCCGACAGTCCAAATTAGTTCCAAACTGCTCTAAATATTATTACACCACACTGAATTCACCACCTAACTCAGTTAGGATGACTGAATGCCAAATAGTCTAATAGGCCTTCAAATTAATTAAGTTCACATACCGCCCGACGTATCTGCTATTTATTATGCACGTTAAACAAATATACCATCAAATAAAATGTTGAATTTTCATTATAGTTACATAAAATATAGGTAATTTTTACTAGAGATCTCACAGTCCTAAATCCGATCCTGCCATTGGCAAGACTTGATGGATTTACCCGACATATTATTTTACTATGTATTTACGATTTAATCCATAATCTAAACAAACATTTTTTTTAAAGTCATTGTTTAACCTGGGTTTTAAATAATAAAATAATTTCAACATTATTTTGAATAAATTTTTTTTTTAGATACAGTTCTGTGAAGCGTTATCAGTACGGAATTTCAGTTTTATCATTTCTGCGCGCCATAAAAGGTAAAAATTGTCATAAATACGGATCTTAAAATTCCTTTGACAATCTCAGGTTATTAATTTGTTTGATGATGTAATTTACTTAATTATTTAAGTGAAATGAAATTTTTACAACTTATATAGCTACAACATTTAACTTTTGTGTCATGATAACAGTGGCGGCTGGTGCATTAAAAAAGTAGGGGTTGCAATTCCAATGGTACATTAAAAAATAGATATCCTTAACGGTCTCCGCACATATTACGAAGTCCTCTATTAGGGCAGGAACAGTGACAATCCGAGCCCGTCGCAGCCTCTTGTTCATAGACCACAATATTTAACTTTTGTGCCATGGTAACAGTGGCGGCTGGTGCATTAAAAAGTAGGGGTTGCAATTCCAATGGTACATTCAAAAATAGATATCCTTAACGGTCTCCTCACATATTACGGGGCCCTCTATTAGAGCAGGAACAGTGACAACCCGAGCTCGTCGCAGCCTCTTGTTCATAGACCACAATATTTAACTTTTGTCTCATGATAACAGTGGCGGCTGGTGCATTGAAAAAGTAGGGGTTGCAATTCCAATGGTACATTAAAAAATAGATATCCTTAACGGTCTCCTCACATTTTTCGGGGTCCTTTATTAGAGCAGGAACAGTGACAACCCGAGCCCGTCGCAGCCTCTTGTTCATAAACCACAATATTTAACTTCTGTGTCATGATAACAGTGGCGGCTGGTGCATTAAAAAAGTAAGGGTTGCAATTCCAATGGTACATTAAAAAATAGATATCCTTAACGGTCTCCTCACATATTACGGGGTCCTCTATTAGGGCAGGAAGAGTGACAACCCGAGCCCGTCGCAGCCTCTTGTTCATAGACCTGAAGGAATTCCACTTCTATTCTTTCAGGGCCGACACTACTATTGTGTTTGTCGGCAATTGCAATGGTTTTACTTACAACCGAGAAAGTGACAAAAATTGCTATGTTTGTTTTGGATTAAAGTCGCATCAGTAACGGGCACCATTTGGCCTTTAATGTAGGTTCCGAGCCACGGTCACATGGTCTTCCCAAGCGGCCACCCATCCACAAACTAATCGCGCCGGTTTACTCCAGTGATTAGACGTGAAACGGCAGCTGAACCAATTAAGAAAAAAAATGCCTATGGTGTTACAAAATGTGAATAAAAAGAAAATCAAACCCTCTTTAAGAAATTTCTGAAAATTTCGTTAACATTTTATAACGTCAAAAAGCTGACTTAACACAATTTATATCATGCCTTTAAAAAGAAAGCTACTCATTGGAGAATATTGTTGCAAATTAGCCACCCACCGCGGCATATCACGGGAGTTATGTTACTGTTTAACCCACAAATATACGCCTATATCTTCTTCGTGAAACATTCTTTCCATTACCGAAAACCGAAATAAAATTCGTGCACAGACAAACACGATAGTTTTTATACTATGTAGTCATATTTTCCTTTAGATTAGAATTTAAATATTTTTCATAGGATAAATTATACATGATGTTTAATATGACTAAGCAGTCAACTTTAAATCTTCTTCTTGTACCTTCTATAATAGGTCCCTGACCTGTTCCTTCTTCGATTTTCCTCATTCTGGACTTAAATTATCGCTCCACCTTTTCCGTGGTCGACCTCTACTGCGTGTACCACTAGGCGATTTATCTCGTGCGATCCTTACCAGTCTATCCTCTGTCATTCGGCTTATGTGTTTGTTCCATTGTGTCTTACGCTGTAGGACCCACTCATTAATGCAGTCTGTGTTGCATGATTGCCTAATGTTATCGCTTCTTTCTCTGTCTAGTAGCGTTTTTCCTGTTATTCGTCGAAGTATTCTCATTTCTGTAGTCTCCAATAATTGTTTCGTTTTTGTCGTCTCTGGCCGTGTTTCTGAGGTGTATGTCATAATAGGTCTAATTGTGGTTTTGTAGATCCGAACCTTTGTTTCTTGTTGTAAGTGTTTGTTTCGCCAGATCACGTCGTTGAGACAACCCGCCACTTTGTTTGCTTTGGCCTCCTGCCCTCTTACTTCATATTCGATGTTGCCATAACTAGTTATGTCGATTCCTAGATATTTGAAACTCATTTCTTGTTGTATTATTTGACCGTCTAGTTCTAGTTTGCATCGTAGGAGTTCTTTTGAGGTTGTCATACATTTAGTTTTTTCGGCTGAGATAATCATATTATATTTTCTTCCCGTAAGATTAAAGGTATTTAATAATCTCTGGAGGTCGTCTTCATTTTCGGCACATATCACAGCTTCATCAGCGTAACAGAGAATTTTTATTTCTGTATCACCCATTTTATATCCTCTACCAAGTCGCACCTCCTTTATTATTTCGTCCATTATCATGTTAAACAACAAAGGACTAAGCGAGTCTCCCTGTCTAATACCGCTGTTGACTGGTATGGGTGTTGATAATTTACCGTTAGTGCGAATCTGAACTTTATTGTTTGCGTATATGTTTTCGATGGTCTGAATTATATTGATAGGAATATTTCTCTTATATAACAGGTGGATTACGTCATCTAGCTTTATGCGATCGAATGCTTTTGTTAGATCTATAAAGCATAAAAATGTTGGTTTACTGTATTCTATAGATTTTTCGACTATCTGTCGTAGAATAAATACTGCATCCACGCAAGATCTTCCTGATCTAAATCCCTGCTGTTCGTCTTCCAGTGTTGTAACCGAATTAATTTTATTTTTGATTATTTTCGTAACGAGTTTCAAAGTTGTGTCCAGTAGATTAATACCCCTGTAGTTCCCTGGTTCTTGTTTGTCACCTTTCTTAAACATAAGCATCATTGTACTAGTTCTCCACCTATCTGGTACTTTGCATTGTGTCAGGCTTTTGCGAATGAAGCTTGTGAGTTCCTGTGTTAGTCGCTGTCCTCCGTATTTCAACAATTCGTTATGAATTTCGTCTTGTCCGGGAGACTTTCTATTTTTTAAGGATTTTATAGCTTTCTCTACTTCTTGAATGGTGACTTCCACATTATTCCTTATTGCTGGTATGTTGTTTTTTCCAATGTTAGCATCTCCCTCAAATAATTTTGTTAGGTAGTCTATCCATTTCTCCTCTGATATTTTGTTTGTTTCGGAGAGTTCAGATACTTCTTTGCGCTGTTGTCTTATCAGTCGCCACATTTGTTTTTGTACACTATAGAAGTCTCCTTCCATTCTTTTAGAGAACTGCTCCCAATGGTCACTTTTTAGTTGCAACTTTAAATAATATCGAAAATCAAATAAATCTCTGTAATATCTTATCTTAAATACAATTTAGCAATTTCCAACATCAACCCACCGAATAAATTGTCGACAAAGTTTGGGGGCCGCAATCGATCAGTATCATGAACTCCAAAGTCATGTGACTCTCACCTATGGAGTTACATGAAAAGTCTGATGTTTAGGTCTGAAGTGAACACGTGGAAGAATTAAGCAAACGAATAGAAAACGCAGTGGCAATAATTCGGGGAAAAGGCTCGCTTTGAACAGCATGCCCAGAGTCGTGGATACGTGTGAACGAATCCAATGGTGACAGTTTTCAACATCTTTGGGCAAGCCCTGATTCAATGTAAATTAAAAGTTTAGTTTTTGATATTTTGTATGTATGTATGTATGTATGTGCGTAGTCTTTCTTGGCTCATAGTATTCCGTAAAAACGTTTTTATCCGTTTGAGGGTAGAATAGGAATAGAAATTAAAATTTTTAAAAGTTTTAGAACTTCACCTAAATATCTCACTTAGCTCGATGTTTTGCGGAAGATAGTTATAAAGTATAAGAAGTCCCGAAATTGGTCTAAATTCTTCAGTTTCATAGATGACGGTCAGTTCTGTACGGAGTTTTTGTTCGATAAAAAAGAGGTAAATTTTAATCGTATCCTTAAATTTTTGTTCAGGAAAATATGTTGTATATTCGACATACTGTTCCGAAAAGAAGACTGGCTGCTACCAAGTGACTTGTAAAGCTAAATCGTTCTTTTGCTTGACAAATAATTATATCACAAATTTCTTTTGCTTCCCGAGAGAACTCCGCGGAATCATCGAACTTACGTCGTTTTGAAGTAGATGGAGATGGCTTAACGTCGTTTGAGGCAATATGATTTCTAATTTCTGTTAATTTTTGATTCAAATTATAATATATTTTTATTTGCGATAACAGCGTCCAATTGTCTTGTTTGAAAGTTACCAGATAGCAAATCTACTTGAGGCATTATTTTGTAAAATAAGTTTAACCATGCTCTTGAGAATTTTGACATACCTTGATGATTGGTTCGTAGTCCTAACGTTTCTACTGTCATCTAGGATTTTTAGATTACACAAGAGAAAAAGCAGCTGGAAAAGGTTAGGATACAAAAAAAGAACATAGACTTTCTGTGGCATACGTCAACGAAAGAATTATATCAAAAAAGATTGATGGAAAAAATTGAAAGAAAACCAATAAATGAAGAGGAAGATATAAATCTTAGCTGGGAAAAAATTAAGGGAAACATAGAAGATGCTTCAAATGAGTCATTGGGCACACATACAATCACAATCAACAACAAAAATCCTAATAAAACTCCATGGTTCCGTAAAGAAGTTAAAGATAACTGTAACGAAAAAAGAAAAGCATATTTAGCATATAGAACGTCAAAAACGCCGGAAGCATACAATAGGTACAAACTAATTCGTAACGAAACTAATCTACTGGTTAGGCAACTAAAAAGTGAACATTGGGAGCAGTTCTCTAAAAGAATGAAAGGAGACTTCTATAGTGTACAAAAACAAATGTGGCGACTGATAAGACAACAGCGCAAAGAAATATCTGAACTCTCCGAAACGAACAAAATATCAGAGGAGAAATGGATAGACTACCTAACAAAATTATTTGAGGGAGATGCTAACATTGGAAAAAACAACATACCAGCAATAAGGAATAATGTGGAAGTCACCATTCAAGAAGTAGAGAAAGCTCTAAAATCCTTAAAAAATAGAAAGTCTCCCGGACAAGACGGAATTCATAACGAATTGTTGAAATACGGAGGACAGCGACTAACACAGGAACTCACAAGCATCATTCGAAAAATTCTGACATAATGCAAAGTACCAGATAGGTGGAGAACCAGCACAATGATACTTATGTTTAAGAAAGGTGACAAACAAGAACCAGGGAACTACAGGGGTATTAATCTACTGGACACAACTCTGAAACTCGTTACGAAAGTAATCAAAAATAAAATTAATTCGGTTACAACACTGGAAGACGAACAGCAGGGATTTATATCAGGAAGGTCTTGCGTGGATGCAGTATTTATTCTACGACAGATAGTCGAAAAATCTATAGAATACAATAAACCAACATTTTTATGCTTTATAGATCTAACAAAAGCATTCGATCGCATAAAGCTAGATGACGTAATCCACCTGTTATATAAGAGAAATATTCCTATCAATATAATTCAGACCATCGAAAACATATACGCAAACAATAAAGTTCAGATTCGCACTAACGGTAAATTATCAACACCCATACCAGTCAACAGCGGTATTAGACAGGGAGACTCGCTTAGTCCTTTGTTGTTTAACATGATAATGGACGAAATAATAAAGGAGGTGCGACTTGGTAGAGGATATAAAATGGGTGATATAGAAATAAAAATTCTCTGTTACGCTGATGACGCTGTGATATGTGCCGAAAATGAAGACGACCTCCAGAGATTGTTAAATACCCTTAATCTTACGGGAAGAAAATATAATATGATTATCTCAGCCGAAAAAACTAAATGTATGACAACCTCAAAAGAACCCCTCCGATGCAAACTAGAACTAGACGGTCAAATAATACAACAAGAAATGAGTTTCAAATATCTAGGAATCGACATAACTAGTTATGGCAACATCGAAGATGAAGTAAGAGGGCAGGTGGCCAAAGCAAACAAAGTGGCGGGTTGCCTCAACGACGTGATCTGGCGAAACAAACACTTACAACAAGAAACAAAGGTTCGGATCTACAAAACCACAATTAGACCTATTATGACATACACCTCAGAAACACGGCCAGAGACGGCAAAAACGAAACAACTATTGGAGACTACAGAAATGAGAATACTTCGACGAATAACAGGAAAAACGCTACTAGACAGAGAAAGAAGCGATAACATCAGGCAATCATGCAACACAGACTGCATTAATGAGTGGGTCCTACAACGTAAGACACAATGGAACAAACACATAAGCCGAAAATGACAGAGGATAGACTGGTAAGGATCGCACGAGATAAATCGCCTAGTGGTACACGCAGTAGAGGTCGACCACGGAAAAGGTGCAGCGATAATTTAAATCCAGAATGAGGAAAATCGAAGAAGGAACAGGTCAGGGACCTATTATAGAAGATAAAAGAAGAAGAAGATCTAGGATTTTTTCCATGGTCTCTAGAATGTTGTCTTTGTATTCGAATATGGTACAAACAACTCTAGAATTAAAATTACAGGTGTTATCTTGTAAACTTTGCTGATGATACAAATATCTTAACCATCGGCATCTCATTGGTAGATCTCATAACAATTACTGTTACAGTTACAAGTTAATACTGAACACTGAAAAGACCCACCACATTTGTTCTTCAACAAAGCAAAACAATCAGACACTTCCTGAGTCAGTTGAGTTTGAGACTGAGAGCATCAGACTAGAAGAAGATACAAAATTCCTTGGAATCCATATTAATTAAAAGTCCGAAAAGGGCAGTTCGTATACTTTCTGGCATTGGTTACTTGGATTCTTGCATTAACATTAAATCCATTTAATAAACGGTTTATGAAATTTGCTTCCAGCACATTATCTTTAAATTAATGTGAAGTTTTTTTCCAGTGCATATATGAATTCTTTTTCGTAAGTCTAATACTATGCAAGTAATTTTACATGATAAAATCGATCTTTTAAGATATAATTGAAAAAACTATTTTTAGCTATGAAGTTTGTGGGTAGTTATCGTCACCAAGAAAGCCAATTCAGGACGTAAAAAAATACGTTTTGGATATTTTTTGGTATATTATAGAATGAGATAAATCGGAAGCGGACTATTGAAAACATTCCCTTGTAAATCAAAGAAATCGAACACAACTCAAAAGCTATGTAACTAGTATTAAATTAATTGCAACAGTTTTAAATTTATTTTTTATTTTTTTTAGTGCAATTTCTTGAAGTTGATTTAATTTTTTTAGTAATTTGTTTTCTATCCACTGCTAATAATTTCTGCTGTCGCATTATTTTTTCGCAGTTTTGTTTCTCTAATGTTCAGTTCCCATTCTAGAAAGACAAATGTCACGTCAACACGTTCATTATATATCGCGACATATTCACGAAAATTTCTGTTGAGTGTGCCAACTCTATTTATATTGTTGTTCAAAACAAAAAAAATAAATACATTAAAAATTAGGTAATTAACAAAAACGTATTAGCAAATATACAGATAAAAACCTGTCAGGAAGAATTTGAAAATTTCGTGGAAATTTAATGGCAAACGAAATTATTCAAATAGAGTTTTCTATTTAAAAGAAGTTTTAAAAATGACGGCGTAAGCTACTCATGAAATTACTAGAAGGTTTTATGGGTATAAAGGCCTATTAGACCATCGGATATTCGGGAATCCTAACTGAGTTAGAAACTGAAATCAGTGTGATGTAATTGCATTTAGAGCAGTTAGGAATCTAATTAGGACGATTTGACCGTGCCGATCTTCCATTCTTAGTCAATTAGCATTTAACTTAGTCGACGTGCGGCCAAGAAGAAAGAGAGGAAGTAAACGAAAATCGTAAAGTGAATTCGATAAAGCATATAAAATTGTATTGCTCTAAAAGGATGCATACTGGGCCCCTATCCTCGAAAGTGTGATGTGAAAGGTGATGTGAATGGCGATGTGAACTTTTTGACAGTAAAAGCCGTATTTTTGAAAAGCCAATGTTGCCAGATATGAACGTGCTAAAACCCGAGAATTTCAAAAAATAAAATGGATGAGAGATTGAATTGATCTCTCAGACCGAAAATGTTCGTAGTATATTTTGTTGCCATTTTAGCCAAAAAGTAGTTTTGATACTTAAAATTAATCGTCAAAAGTAAAAAAAAAAATAGTGCTGTTGTTGTTATTTTTGTGAAATTATTGATTGCCATTACAATATTTGTCCTTTACCTGGATTAAATTTATCCTAGAACTGTTAATCAAAAATGCATACAAGGAGTCAGGTACTTGACGATTCTAATATATAAAGAAAAAGGGATATCAAGAAAAGCAGCAATCATATATACAAAGTAATATACTGACAGTAATTGCAGAAAGTCAGCACTGATAAACCTTGAAACGGTGGAAATTACAACTCTACGTAGTATGACTAAAAGCCATCATCTCAATCCACTACGGAAACTATCCAATCAGTTATTTATTGCATGAATTCACAAAGTGTCCAGCCTCTTACTGCAAGATGTTCTGTCCTGACGAGTAAATTTGAAAGGAAACCTGAAATGATACTGAAATTGTTTATGAGCAGGGACCGAAACCAAAGGCCAGACAGAAGACGTCCATTAAAGGATACTGGCGGATCTCACATTCAACTTTAAATATAGATATTTTTTTATTTTATAAAGATTTGTAGAGACTTGAAGATCAAATGTACTATAAATAAGGTTTTTATGCTGAAGGACCTCATTCGTTGATATGTAGGGTTCATATTTATATGTCCCAATAAATTATAATAATAATATTTAATTGTAGTGTCGTATAGTGTTTAACACAGTCTAATTAAGTTAAGTGCTGTAGTTAACATAATTTAAATATAATATTTGTTACTTATTTAAATAAAAATTTCAGATAGCTTACAAATTGTGATTTCTCAAATTTATTATAAGTTGTGTCGTGAAAAGAATTATGTTAGATTTAACTGTTTAAAACTAAGATACTCGGCTGTTATGGACACAAGTATTTATGTTAAATCCATAAGCAGAACTGGCCCTAGAAAAACATTTTTAAATAGCACGCTCATACAATTGAGTTATAAACAGAATCTCCTGTAATAAGTTTATATGTCTGTAATCTCAAATTTGCTTAATATTTTCGAGACATATTCAAATTTCTAAGGATATTTTATAAAAAAATTTGAAAAGATTGAAAATATCGGGTACCACCTTATTAACGTTTCAACTGTTTATTCAGAAAATAAAATGTCTTAAAGAAACGGTTCGTTAACATATTATTTTTTTAATGCTAGTTATTTTGAAAAACCAAAAATAAAATAAAAATTTTTAATTCTATTTTATTTTTTGAAATCCGTGCGTTAAATATGTCATTTAGCGGCTGACATTTCATTTGCGCATGTTTCACCGTTCGCTTACCTTCCACCGGGCGAACGAGGATCTGAGTGATGAACATTTCAAGAATACGCGTTCGCCACCTTTTCACCGTTCACTTCACGTTCCCCAGTTCGAGGATAGGGCCTCTGCCCTTGCGCTGTAGATCAATAGACAGAACTGCACTTAACAAAAGTTATATTACGTTATTATTTTAAAAAATGAAAAAGTAAAATTTACTGACAAATTAGTTATTGAAAGAAAGACTGTTATTTTACTCAATGTGTAAAAAAAGTTGGTTCAAGATTGAGTTTAAGGAAGTGGTAGTTGTAAGTTAATGTAATTCAAAGATTTTGAGTACTATTACGCGAAAGTGCTTTAAACATATTAAATATTAAAAATAATAGGCCTCAAATAACCCGGAATATTGCCTTAAAATGGCTATTACGCTACAAGATATTCAGTATTCCTAATATGAGTTCGCTAATTACACTTGAACAACACCACAATTATAACAATTGTTGTGTAATTAATCTTTAGTTAAAACTCCGTTCTTAATGGTAAGATTTTAACCTGTAATTCCATATACAGTAATCTACAACGTGAGAATAATTACCTATTTAATTGTCATTAACAACAATATAACTTACGATGAAATTAGTAATTATTCTCAAGTTGTAGATTAACGTTAGAAAGTAAAAAGTCCTCCTGAGGAAGCTCAATATAATGAGCGAAACGTTGAGAGAATATTTTTTTTTACTTCCAAAAACCGACAAACCCAACAAAATACAAAAAAAATACTATATATATATATATATATATATATATATATATATATATATGTATATATATATATATATATATATATATATATATATATATATATATATATATATGTTATGTCGGATGTTCTCATGGGTGTGATGTGTAATCGAAGATGTTCTGTGTTTAATAAGTGTTGGGCCAGTGCATAAGATAAACTTTTATCGAGATGTAAAAACCTTTCCACAAGAGTTATAAGAGAAACGATCGAAATTGCAGAGTCCCAGTAACTTAAATAGCAAAAATGATAGCCAGTGATTGCCTAATATTTGGAAAAACCTGCTTACGAAACATCAATCATTAGTAGGTAGTAAAGAAACGGATCACAACTCAGCAACACGATCCCAGACACTGGCAACATGGCTGATGATACGTAACAGGGCTCGCAACCTGATTGGACAGAACTATCCAGCCAATGAATGCTCCTTACGTACACACGGGACCGATAGCACCCGAATCGCAAGTGTCATTTCGCCCACAGCTTTGAAAATGGTGAATAATATTTCACCGCAAAGTCAGCTGCCTTAGAGTCGTAAGAAGAACTCGGCACACACACGGGATACCCGAGAACCAGACATGGAGTGTTATTTGCTCTTGGGGTCACGTGATTCTATGCTTCGCTCATTAAATACTGCCTCATTCTTCTTAATCTCTCCACTGTGGAAAATGCCGACATTGAGGATGAGCAATCTAGTGTTTTCTAAATTGGTGGTCACTACGAGTTCATGTAATCACGTACAGGATAAAATATAGTAACTTTCTTGTGGAAGGCAAGTACTTTTCTAGGGCAAGCGTTTGTCAACTCCCTGAGGGTCGAGTTTATAAAACATAAGTTTTTAAATACTTCTTGATTGTTTTAATATGTGCTTAACGCAAACGGGTTTTCATTTGAAACGTTTTGGTGTGAGAACGACTTTTTATTGACTCTGATTCATTAGCAACCCGTGGGTATTACAATATTACACAGGATTTGCAGGTATTAAATGTTATTACTGAATTATAACAGATACGTTATAAAGATAATCGTAAAAAAAGTAAATTTATCTGTATTCTCCAAACAATTTTAACTCAATCTATTCGACCTCGTCCGAATTCAGTATCCTATGCCAACATTTCTGTTTTTATGGTACGAAATACAACAGAAGTCATTGATGTTTGCCAAAAAAACAATTCTCAGAGGGTTTTCCTTTTAATATTTCTGTGTATTAAACTATTCTAGAAATATTTTCAGAACTTAATAATTTATCAAGTCCAAACAATATTCTACTGAACGATACAAATAATACTTAACATTTAAGCGGGTGAGGTTATAGCGCTGAACTGACAACCTTGTCAACGTAAGTTTGAACAATAAGGAATCAGCGGGCCACAGGGAAAGGCTAGGATTAAATCCGTATAAGGCCATGGTGGTACTGTTTACAAAAAAGGGAAAAACGGGGAGACTTTTCACAATTTCATTGACGTGAAGGACCTTTCAATACGAGGGAACAGTTAAATACATGGGAGTTATTCTGGACTCACGGCTGAGCTGGAAAGATCATATTAAGACTCGAACCAAGAAGACCATATGTACTTTATCGGCTTGTAAATGAGCCTTTGGATGCACATGGGGGCTGATATCGAGAGTGCTATTATGGATATACACTATGGTGCCGTTATTGTATGGTGGCCATCTTCAACTTGATAAAGGATCTGGAGGTCTTAGTGACCTACCTCCTCTCCCATTATGAAGGTTACTTATCGTCTGGCACGCTTTTGAACTCCAACTACTCTCTTGAAACTTTTTTCCCAAGTAGAGAGGATTAGGAGGGGGAGCAAAATCTTCCGAGAAATGGATCGTGGTAATTTATAGATGGATCTCGACAAGACATCTCTACAAGAGGGACATAAGCAAGAATAAGATAATAAATATATTCTCAGACAATAGGGCTGCGATAATGGCATTAAAGTCTAGTGTCGTAACTTCGGGCGATAGGTGTCTGAGTGCAAGGATGTACTGAACAGTCTGCTCGTGTGGATCTCCGGTATACACTGGAATGAGGAAGCGGACATACTGACAAATATGGAGTTCACGATTGAACCATATGGACCCCAATCAATTTTACTTCTCCCAATTGCCGTTGGAAAAAGGGAACTAAAATCGTTGCTGGAAAGTAAATTTATTGAATTGTGGAGGAGAACTTCTGGAATGAGGTATGCCAAGGAACATATAACTGGATTTAGCGCACGGCTTACTCAGGAGCTTCTCTCCTTAGAAAGGAAAGAGCAGCGAATTAGGGTGAAACTGTTAACAGGACATTGTCACTTGAAGGGCCATCTTCATAAAATTGGTGACGTAGATGACCCGACGTGCAGATGATGTCTGGAGGAGGATGAAACCGTTGGCCATGCCTTCAAAGAGTATCCAGCACTCAACGGAGTGACTCAGACATTTTGGAGATACAATTTTGTCACCATAAGCCATTAGGCAAGTTCAATTAACGAGGATACTTGGATTCGCAAAGGCGATAGGCCTCGAATGGTCCGCAGTTATGTTGGGGTGTAAAGGGTCCAACGAGGCCAAGGCCTCGATGATCAAGTATTCATATTCGTTCAAGGAGCCAGCTAAAGCTTTTTATTTTTCGAATTACTAAACTTTTATTAACTATACTTTAAATTTTATTTGAAGCGTTCATTTCTTATATTTTTAAATAGAAGAAAAAAAATCGAAAATTTAAAGTTTTCTTCGTCATTTAGAAGTTGGTGAAAATTTATATGAATTTATTATTTTTATTGCAAAAAAAAGCATTTTTTAAGTATCTGGTTAGAGTTCAAAAAATTAAATTTGCTATTTTAGAATCTTTATCGCGTTTTTGTTTGCTCGCGGTTAAGTGATATCTTCTGCTTGTATGACCACAAAAGGCACAAGATTTCCGTCTTTTTTAGATTATTTTTTAGCGAAATAAAAATTGGGCTACCACTATTTGTAAAAATATAATCTATATATACAGGTTGTTCAGAAACAATATCAGAAAACTTACGAAGTAAATCATTTAAAAAAAGTCTTAGTAAATAAATAAATAACGTCTTACATTACAAAAAAAAATGAAAATACAATAAGGCGAGAATTTAGCCATATGGCTATTATTATGCCTAACCCTAATTGTATCCTGAATTTACATAATTCTTTTAGGTATGAATTAATATATAAAAATTATTTAAATAATTAACCATCAGCCGTTCAGTGAGTTATATTGAAAAATCTATGTAAAATTTAACATCTTTACAAAATTACAAACATCCGGGAAAAGGGAAAAAGAAAGAAGAAAAGAAAAAGAATGGAATATTTTTATCAAATTAGTTGAAACATTAAATCGATAATTTCATTTTAGAAAGGTATTTTTTTTAGTTTTTAATTTAAAAGTTTGCACATTATACGTTTTATATCGAGTATCTATACTTTTATAAAGTTTAAAAGGCATTACACGAGAATGATTTTCTAAAAAATGAGCTTTTATATTTCGATACATTCAGTAAACAAGTCAATTTAGTCATGGCATTATCAAGACTAGACCTAAAATTCAAGATAAGGAGGCAGCCCCGTAAGAAGCAATCAGGGTCAGTAAATGAATTTCTCAAATTTGGCTCATTGGCGACCAGTTTAAACTCTGGTGCTTGTCACTTACCCTGGAAATTTTCTTAAACCATGAACAAATCTACACCAAATATTCTGGACTCTTTGTATGCGGTTTCTAGTAATTACATCCAGACAAAGTCCATAAACAATGTTACCAAAATAGACAAAAACAAGCAGTTCACACAACTTCTTTCTGAGAATAAGATTTAGGGAGTCCTTATTAATGTAAATCATTTTTAGAATGCAAGATGATTTCTGAAGCAAATTATTTACGTGACATGT
Source organism: Diaprepes abbreviatus (assembly GCA_034092305.1). Classification (NCBI taxonomy): domain Eukaryota; kingdom Metazoa; phylum Arthropoda; class Insecta; order Coleoptera; family Curculionidae; genus Diaprepes; species Diaprepes abbreviatus. The sequence continues at coordinate 658,696 of JASJET010000131.1, read as the reverse complement.
TTTCCATTTACCATTTCCAAATTACCATTCTTAGATGTCTTGGTTGAAAGAAATGGCAGACAAATTCGAACTTCGGCTTACAGAAAAGTCACGCACACAGGACAATACCTTAATTATTCATCTAATCACTCCAACAACACCAAACAAGGAATTTTAAGAAATCTCGTAGATAGAGCCTTAACTCTCTGCAACTCCAACGAGAACTTGATGAAAGATATAGATTACATTAAAAATGATTTGACAGCCAATGGATACCCAGTATATCTAGTGGATAAATTTCTAGAACAACGCAGAAATAGGACAATAGCGACAACGAATGAAGAACGAAAACCAGTTTTGAACATCCCCTATGTTAAAGGCATTTCAGAAAAAGTTAGAAGGATAGGAAAACGATATAAAATCAACGTGGTTTTCAATTGAAATAACTCTGTGAGAAGTCGGCTCACTAGGGTCAAACCAACAACTCAAAGGGACATGAAGAACTGTGTATATCAAATACCATGTGAATGTGGCAATTCCTACGTTGGCGAAACAAAGAGACCTCTTGACATAAGGATCAAAGAACACCAAAAATGCACATCTCGAGGAGAAACAGAAAAATCTAGTGCCGCCAACCACCACATAAAATGGTCTGAAGCTAAAATACTACACCGAGAACAACATTGAAGAAAACGGAAATTCAAAGAAGCCGCGGTTATACATCGGAACCCGAGTTGTTTTAGTAAACCATCTTTAGATATAAAAGAAGTGTGGAAACCACTTCTTAATAATTGTAAACTATAACTAAATGCAGCATAAAAAAAAGGGTTTGACTGCGCCCATCTCAGTCACACTCAACTGCATTTACTTTTAGTATAAATAGTCATGTAGCTAAGGGATTTATTTAGTTTCACTTGAAAACGGCTAGAGATAACTACTAGCCGAAACGTCGTGATATTCAACAAAAAATAAAGACAGTGGAAGTCCAACAGATATCTACTACTTCGCAAGAAACATCGTTGTCTATGACCTTCAAACAAGTGATTTATATCTAGTAAATCAATATTTATCAAGTGATTAACTTCATATGTGCCTGCCTCATCAAAACGGTGATAAACGTGAGTATCGTCAGCATATCCATGTATATTATACTGAGCACATAACCCTAGGGTATCCCTGAAGATATCCTAATATGATCTGATGATTTTTTATGAACGATAACACTTTTTGACTACCATCATGTAGATCATTCTTAAGAAAGTTCAACGAAATACCATCAAAACCAATATGTTTAAGTTTTGATATAATTTTTTTTATGATTTAGTATGTCGAAAGCTTTAGAACAGGTCAAAAGTTCTAAAGTTGTAATCTTACCCCCATCGACAGCTCCAATTATATCATCAGTTACATCTACCAATGCGGTGATAGTTCTGTATGTCCTTTCAAAAGCCTTCTGCTTTTCTGGAAAAATGTTATTATTAGTTAGGTATCCAAATATTTGGGAATGCACTATTTTTTCTACTGTTTTAGAAAGAACTGCTAATATATTTATAGGTCTCAAATTCGAAAAATAATGTAGGTTGTTTACTTTTGGCTTGGTTTAACTAGAGCTTCCTTCCAACATGGGGGATAATAACTTTGTTTTAAACAAGGATTTATTATTTGGGTGATTTATGGCAAAAAAGTTGGAACGCAATATTTAATATAGGAAATATTTGGTTCATCAACATGACTGGAGTTGATAGAGTTTATAATGCTAGTAATTTCCACAACAGGAGTAACTTTAAAGCAAATTGGAGCACTGGAATAAAAGAATCTATTGTAATACTGCGCAATGTTATCACAATTTTTTGCAATATTGAGAAATTCATATTTAGTTCATTTTTGGATAGATCAAGATGGCTGAAGACTAAGGATCATGAACAGTCTCATCCACAAGTAAAATTGTTTCCCTGATTTTCCACCAGAAGACACTAAAGTTTATTTCTTCGATAACTTTTTTATTTTTGATCATTTATAGGATTTTCAAAGTTACCCTACTCCCCCGAAAAGTCAAAGTATATGTTACCTTACTAAACTATTTAAATACTTTTTCTAATTTCCCTTATTTCGCTATAATTATACCTTCAAGTCTAATATTAAACTTCAAGTGTTTCGCTATACCTTTCGGACGCCACCGGCGGCACCGGGGTGATTTAAAGCATCGGACGCCCGCAAAAGCGACGCCACCGATGGCACCAGACCCGGCGTCGTCGTCGCGACGCAGCCGGGCGCCTGTGAGAATTTGATTTATGCGGAGGGGTTAATAGATATTGTGGTGTAACTGGCATTCATGCACGGGAAAAAATTTTTAAAGGGAAAATTAAAAATGATATAAACAGATACTCTTGTATGTTGGAAAATTCAAGATAAAACCTTAAAATCGAGATGGGAAATACTTGTCTTAAAACTTAAATTTTCTATTTATGCTCGTTTGGTGATAATAAATTAAAACAATTTTTTATTATTGTATTTTTAAGGTCCAAAACTTGGGTCACGTATTGTTTAAAAATTTTTTATTGTCAAATTAGATCAGTTTTAAAATTACCCCAAGTTAGAAAAGTGGGAGTTTAAAGTTTAAAACATTATGATAAAGACAAGTTAACAGAATGGTGTATCATTCTTATCTTATTACAACTTATTAAACAACTTTAAAAGTCACTTGTGCTTTTTTATTACAAAATGATTTTTAGTTTTTAGATAATTCTGGAATGTGTTATTACTGAAACATAGTGCCTTAATGGATGTCCATTTAGTAAATATACATTTTTGTTGTCATGGCGTTTATCATTTATGACAATTGTTCAGTGCCTATTAAAACGTATAAAATAAAATTGATGGCACCATCTACGGGCACATGGTGGCTTTTAAACTGATTGGGGACTATCAGCGGGTTCAAATACCGCACTGACCGTTGACCCTTTGGGCATGCCGCTACATTTTTAGCTTAATTAAGAACATCTGCCTTAATCGCGTAATTTTGGTTATTAGGTAATTTTTATAGGTACAAGCAGTTCTAGAAAATTTTAATTATATTGCCTTTGAACATCTTACATTGCGGATTAGTAGTAAAAAGTTACATAATTTGGTTTATTGTATTTTTTTTTGTTCGCTCTGCATAAATTAAATTATTTTTTCGTCTTCTTCGAACACAGAGCTACTAAACTATTTTACACTTATTCAAGATTAAAAATAAATGCCACACATGGAATCAAAGAGATTTTAGATTAAAATAGAGGCCATCAAGCCTATTCCAAACCATACACTAGTTTACACCAAAATTTACTATGATTACGTGAAGAAAAACTATATAATTTCTTGCGCCACAACAAAACATATTTATTCATTTATTAATTCTTATAAATTACGCATTATTTCATCATCATTACCAATTTAGTTTACTTTGTTTCACGAAGACAAACCAGCAGTAAAAATGTGTTAAAATCTAAATAAAATTACGAGTGAAAGAAAAAAAGACGTACCAAAAGCAACATTCTCGGATAGTGCAATTAATTTGGAGAAGTTATAATCTTACGAATTCTAGCTGAATAAAAATTATAGGTAGAAACCAAGGACCTTTAGGTAAAAACAATTGTTTATAAATTGAAAATTTTTTACGTTGTCTTTTTTTAACTTAAAATCTCTTTGCTTATGATAAACAAAGCTACCGACTGGAATTTATATTTTTACTAAAGAAAAACTTGTCATTATAAGGTGGTCATTAGTGAATAGATCATAGAGTCACTAACTGATTCTAAAGGTGAAAATACTATAGTGTAATTTCTAGTTTTAATTTTTGTATGTAAAGTAAACAGTTTTCTAGGACTTTTTGAGCACGAACAATAAGAACGCATTAAAGGGTCTTAGTCGCATCCATAATCTAACTCATAATTCTTTTAGTAGCAGTTTAATTTTGCAATTTAAAATTTCATTGTTATAAATACTAATAGCGCCCTTCTTTCTCGCAGTTGTGCATGAAAAACCTTGGGAGAGAGAGAGACTATGAGTATTTACGTACATGTAAATAAAAGTAAATAGTTGTAATTACTTCGGAAACAGTTATTTTATTCATTTTTTTAAGAAAAAATATTAATTATTGAATAAAAAAAACTAAACTTTCAAGTAGTTTACCACGTAACTAAAACACTCTGTGATTGATTATAGTTCTAATGATGCCACGGCGCAGCAAACGTAGAACTGTCAAATCAAATTTATCTTCCTTTTTATTGAATTTCCGTAATTATCGCGATCTTTAGTTAATAATGCAGATATATAAAAAACACTAAAAACATGAGACTTTGTTAAGTGTACCATTTTAACAAAAAATATTTTTACAAAAATTAATGTATTGGTTAGAATTTCTGTGACCTTGACTGGCGCTATAGCAAATAGATTTCAACGATAGTTACCATTACACAACAGGGATGCGTTCTTTGTTAGGTCTGGATTTCCTTATTTCGTTCAAGTACCCTTGCTTAAGATACTTTGGTTGATGAATCAATTGACAGTATTAATCTTCGGATCATTGGCTTACTTTATCACTTACATGCGTTTAGGTATTTTTAAAGGTACTCCATACAATGAAAATTTTTAATCATAAATATCTCGAAAATGGAGTTATTTAGCAACATCAGTCATATACCAAAAAATGATCACTCTGTCATAATTACTAGTAAAACTACATTAGGATATAATGAGCTCAAAAACTTGAATATACAGAAGTGCTCAAAATAATTTCACTAATCTAATTTTGAAATTAACGAAAAATAAATAAAAAAAAACTTAAATCATTAATATTATTTATTTTAAGAAATCTGGTTTTCTTTCAGGTAAAAAAAATTTAACAATGCTTAACAAGAATAAGTATTAAAAAGGAAGAAAATACTTCCATGCAATGAAAATTTATATCGCAAGAGATATACCTAAAAATGATCACTCTTTCAGAATAATAAGTAACAAATATAATAGGATATGATTAGCCAATTGAATGCAACTAGCGCCCTCTGAGAGTAACCTCAAAAACTTGAATATACAGTAACGCTCAAAAGAATTATGACAAATATAATTTTGAAATTAACTAAAGATAAATCTAATTTTTTTACAGATAAAAAGATTTTAATAATGAATTGCTTAACAAGGAATAGAATATGCAAAAATTATAATAGGAACGGATAAAAAGTATTTGGACATTACAAATAATTTTAAGAGTATATATTAAACAATAAGATTTTTGTCTGTCAATATCAATATTTTGTTAAATATCCATTTGAAAGCTTCACAGCGAATCGGCACCGACTCCACCAACTTTTATAAACGATTCAAAGGGATCCGGTTCCATTCGTTTTTCAGATAATTTCCTTACTGGATTAATTTCGGCATCTTACTTGACAATCCAACTCCTCTCACAAATGCTGTATTGAGTTTAAATCGGCACTTTGACTTGGCTAGTCTAGAACGTTAACTTTTTTACATTTTATAAAGTCACTCACAAGCTTGAATATGTACTTCGGATCTTTATCGTGTTGAAAAAACCATCCAGGTGGCATATTTTCTTTAGCCTATGGTATTTGGTTAATTAATGTATGACCGTACAAAATTTGATCCATATTCCCTTCACCGCTAATTAACGGTCCAATTCTATGACGAGAAAGACATCTCCAAAGGATCACATTGCCGTCATCATGTTTGACAGTAGGTACTTGGTACCGAACATCCTATTTTTTGTTTGTAGACCGTCAAACATACTTTATTCCATCAGATGACATTAAATTAAACTTTCATCACTCCATAGTATTGTAGACCATTCTGAACTCATCTATAATCTGTGCTGCTTTCCGAACGCAAGTTGTAAGTTTTTGTATTTCGATATATGCTTGGTCGTCGTCCATGTAATCCCAAGTCTTTTAGTTGACGTTTTACAATTTAAACGTGTTATGTTATAACATATATAGTATTGGTAATGAATTTCTGGTAGCACAAAGAGATAAAAAACAACTATGGATAACAGATGAAATATTAGAGTTGATGAGTGCGAGGAGATTATTGGAAAGAGGTAAAATGGAGTACCGAAATATGCAAAGACTAATCCAACGTAAGATAAGGTGTACAAAACAAGAATGGATAGAAAGACAGTGTGCAGAAATAGAAGAACTTGAGAAGAAACACGATACTTTTAACATGCACAAGAAAATAAAAGAGACATCGGATCTGTATAAATTCAATGTAAGCGGAAAAATTCAGGATAACAAAGGTAACATCATTGTAGATCGCTTAGGGAAAATAAAAATTTGGAAAGAATACATAAACCAGTTGTTCGAAGACCCAAGCAGATAGGAAAATCCTCCCCCTTACCGGGTACCAAATTTCTTGCCGATTACCGTTGATGAAGTTACTTCAACCATAGTGGGGTTGAAGAATGAGAAAGCACCAGGGCCAGATAATATCCGGAATGAATTCTTAAAACTATTGAATGAAGAAGATATCAGATGGCTTACAGATATATTTAATGAAATATACTCCACTGGAATTATACCTGAAATATGGCTCAAAAGTACATTTATAACGCTACCTAAAAAATCAAGTGCAAAAAAACTGTGAAAACTTTCATACGATTAGCCTTATGAGTCACTCTCTTAAACTTTTCTTGAAATTAATTCATCAAAGAATATATAGGATTTGCGAAGAACAGATTAGTTGTACCCAGTTTGGGTTTAGAAATGCCCTAGGTACTAGGGAGGCACTTTTTAGTATCCAAGTCTTGTTCCAAAGAGCGCGGGATGTTAATCACGATATTTTCGAGTGCTTTATTGATTATCAAAAAGCATTTGATAAGGTTCAGCATAATAAGATGATGGAAGTTTTTGAATCAGCTGGATTAGAAAAACAAGACCTCAGTCAGAATAGAAAGTGAGGAATCCGAGGAAGTTATGATAAAGAGAGGAGTTCGACAGGGATGTGTACTTTCGCCATTGATATTCAACATATATTCAGAATACATATTTCGAGAAGCCCTGGAAAATACCTCCGACGGGGTGATTATCAATGGCGAATGTATTAATAACATAAGATACGCAGACGATACGGTAATTATCTCAAATGATTTACGAGGACTCCAAAGATTGATGGACAGAGTGGTAGAAGTAAGTGAAAGATACGGACTGCAGATGAATACCAAAGACCAAATTCATGATTATTTATAAAAATAAACGCATACACGGCCAACTACTGATACATAACAGACCCATCCAAAGAGTTAACTAATATATCTACTTGAGAACAAATATCAATGAAGAATGGGACCACTCGGTTGAGATAAGATGCCGTATTGAAAAGGCCCGCACTACATTCCTTAAAATGGCAAAAATATTCAAAAGTAGAGACCTATCCTTAAACACCAAAATGCGAACATTTAGATGCTACGTATTTTCGACCCTCCTATACGGCGTTGAATCATGGACGCTATCTGAAGCATCATGCAAAAAATTAGAAGCTTTTGAATTTTGGCTATACCGTCGCATTCTGAGGATTTCATGGGTAGATCATATTACCAACGAAGAGGTGCTTCATAGAATGAAAAAAGAAAAAGAAATCTTGTATCAAGTAAAGAAGCGTAAACTTGAGTACCTGGGCCACATCATGAGAAATCCTGAAAGGTACCGGCTTTTACAGCTTATACTACAAGGCAAAATACAAGGCAAAAGGAGTGTAGGAAGACGAAGAATCTCATGGCTGAAGAATCTCCGAGTATGGTTTAATACATCAACTGTGGGCTTATTTCGTGCAGCAGTGGATAAAGTCCGTATAGCCATTATGCTCACCAACATCCGGTAACGGATAGGCACTAGCAGAAGAAGAAGAATGTTATAATATTCTTGCACTTCATTTTTAGTTGTTATAGCAGACATCACTAGTAGATAATTTTTTATTAAGAAATCTTTTTTAAAACATGTCTTTGCCGGGCAGCCACTTCTAGAACTATTTTCCACAGAATGACATTTTTTATAAACTTTATTCCACGCACTAACAAGCTGCTGAGACACTTTAAAATTCTGACTGACTTCTATTTGTCGCTTTTCTTCCTTTACGGAAGTTATAATAGTTTCTTTAAAGTCACTTAAATATTCCTTATGCTTAAATATCAGTGCAGTGTAGCACACAAAACTCACGCTGTCATGCAACCATGTCTTTGACAAATCGGAACTGAATGATTGTCAGAATACTTATGGAGCAATCAGGGTTTCTTAGAATACTTATAAACTAAACAAATAATTTGAAACTCGATCCCTTTGAGTAATTTCGGGACGTCGATAGTTAAGATATATATTTATTTTTTTAAATAGAATTTTGTAAGACCAAGATAATAAAAAATGTTTTCATGTCAAAATACTTTTGACATGTATGGTTTTGCTAGTCCTCAAATAATAATTTCGAAATTTTTTTTACAGAAAATTCGCAATAAAAATTAGATTTCGAAATTTTCTTCTTAGTACACTAATTCAAAACACTATGTCAGTTCTGCTCTGCTTGAAAAATAATTTTGTCCAATTTTTATGAACCGTATTTGTTTACGGTTAAATTCGTAAATATATTCAAAAACTGATCTAAATCGCGTATCGATTTTTGATTAGAAGCCAAGGTCAGTACATGGGAAACGAAAGTAATGAACTTTTAGGGGGTTGAGGGTTGCGATCGAAAGCGAGGGTGAAAATACGATTGCCAAGGAAAATTAAGTTATACAAGCCGAATTTTGGCAGTAAGAGTTGCAGTCGGTAAAATGAGTACAGCAGAGGGTAAATTCGTTTTGCGGATGTAATATTGATTTTACATTTTATTACACGAGGTTGGAAATTTTAGGATAAATTTAATATTTTAAAAAGGTAATTTCGATTTTGTAGTGTGAAATAAAATCCATATTTTTTATACAAAGAATAAACTTTAATCAATTATTTATTTCCCATTTTGTTTAATGATATTTTGCCATCTTTCTTGCAACTTCATTTTTTCATGCTTATAGAAATTTTGACCTTTATCAGCAAAAAACTAAACCATGTGCGATTTCAGGTCATGCTCTTTTGTGAATATTTCACCATTCAAAGAGTTTTACAAACTTCGAAATAAATAGTAATCCAATGGTGCCTAGTCCAGAGTGCGTCGGTATATGCGGCCTCCTTACCAGTTTTGAAGAAAATCAGAAAGAAAATAATTTTTTTGTCTGCTATCGTGCATTTTACTGAACCAATTTCGACCAAAATGATTTGGGGCCGCCACAGCAATTTCCTGAATACAACTGGTTTAGTAAAGATGGCTCCGCAATTGAGATTTTTCCCAAAATTGGTGTGGGGAGGTTTTCTTGGTTGCAGATTACGGATCTAAAATTTTTTTTTTTTTCGATTTAAATATTGCTGATACAATATTTTACCTTTCCTGATTTCATCTAATATTGGTATGCCAAAGTTTTCGGGGTTGTAGATTAGGAATGAAAAGGTTATTTATTAAAAATAAATAGGACAAACCATCCATATAAATTTAAAATAGAGCAACATTGAGATGATGTTTTGTTAATGGTATTTAAAACAGATCCACACCAACGAATCTTTTGGCAGATTTGTCATCTGATCTGATGAATGTTATTTTTCAAATGCGGGAATTTTTAATCATTACAACACGAGGCATTGTTCTACAGAAAATCACCATTTAATTTTCGAAAGGGCACAACAAGGGCGCTTCAGGTTTGGTGTCTCGTGTTTTATTTTGGGCCGACGCAAAGCCTACAGGATATATGAAGAGGGCCTCACAGCACGTAGATACCTAGAAATCCTTGAGGAAATTATTCCAGAATTGCTTGAAAATGGTCCATTTAAATTCCATTTACCTTCAACAAGACGGTGCCTCCAACGACAACTCTGGGCTGTTAAGGCCATTTCTGGAAAATAAGCTTCCTCAAAGAGGGATAGGTACCAATGATGGCCCCCACGATCTCCCGATCTTTCCGTTTTGGATTTTTTGTGGGGTTTTATGCAAAATCAAGTTTATAAGACATAATATGAATCTATAACGGAACTTCGTGAGGCAATTGATTTGACCTTCCAAACTCTTCATAATAGACCTATGATTTTTTAAATGCAATTAGAAGAATAACAAAACTCTGCCGATATTGCATTCTAGAAAACCGCCGTCATTTTGAAAATCATTTTAAAAAAATTTTTGATTGTTTTTAGTTTTAGTGTTTCTCTTTATTTTTGTTACTTTAGTTTTATGAAATAATGTTGTTCTTGTTTCTTTGAAATCAAATTTCAGTATTCTGGTTTTATAATAACAGTGTTGTTTAAAGTAAAAAATGTCATAGATAGATAAGTCTTTATTTATTCCAATAAGTATTACTTACAAAAAACCCATAAGGGCATGGAACAATGTCAAAAAATATCATTGCTGTAATAAACATCATAATAAAAATTATAGTTCATTCTCAGCTGTAGATAAAAAATGAAAAAGAAAAAACCTCAACAATAATTATACAGTTTTAAATATATTTCTTGAATAATTCTATCAAGTTAATGTAGTAAAAACAAAACAACTAAAACTTAAGATAAAGGGCAATATTATAAATGAGACAAAAATTAAATAACAAGTACACTTACATACATTTAAAATTCAATGATACAGCCAACAACAAAAATTCTAATTCGAGACAATACTGCCTTTATCACACTCATAAAACTCTTCCAATGTATAGAAGGCTTTTTTACATAAAAAGATTTTCAGGACACACTTTAATCTATTTCTCGGTAGTAAATGTACATTTTCAGGTAAAGAATTAAAAACTTTTATTATAGAAAACTCGACATTTTTCTGCAAAAAACTAAAGTTATATTTATCAGAAAGCAGATTTGTTTTATTTCTAGTAATGTAGTTATGTTTAATAGATGCACCCTCAAAAAGATCCCTGTTATCAACAATAAACATCATCGAATCCAAAATGTACATACCTATAACCGTCAAAATATTGTTACTAATAAACATAGTCCTACAACTGTCTTGTTGTTTCATTGCAAAAATACATCATAAACATCTTTTTTGCAGAATCAAAATTCTATTAATATCACAGGAATTGCCCCAAAATATCAAACCATATCTGAGTCTGGACTGTACAAATGCAGGGTAAGCTGACAAAGCTGCATCGATTCCAACTCTCTCCGAAATAATTCTTAATGCGAAACAATACTGAGATATGCTAGTGGCAACTCTCTCGATCTGTGCCCCCCCAGTCCAACCTTCTATCGACGTTTAGTTCCAAAACAACAGGGCTCTCAACTGATGTTATTGTTGTATCCTGCAACGTTAATGTAAATTGATTATTCAATCTGTTACCAAACATAATGCACTGTGTCTTGGAAACATTTAGCGACAGGCTGTTGGACCGAAAGTACCCATCGAGAGTGTCCATCACAGATTGAACCTTCATCGATAGCAACTCCGCCGTGCTTTCACTGAATATAAGCGATGTATCATCAGCATATAGTACAGTCTGCTCTCCAGAGATTTCGGGTAAATCATTTGTGTAAAGAATATACAAAAGAGGTCCAAGTATTGATCCTTGAGGGACGCCCCTCTTCATTTTAATCCTCTGAGACACTATAGCCCTACCATGGAGATCAGACTCCACAACACACTGAGTCCTGTCCGTCAAATACGATCTTATTAATTGCAGCGCGTTACCCTTTATACCATACATTTCTAGTTTTAATAATAATGTTTTATGATCCACAGCATCAAAGGCTTTAGAGAGATCCAGGCACATGGCCAATGTTTATGTTTTTTTTATTTAGAGAATCTATAATTTGTATAGGTGTTTGGAACAAAGATCTTACTGTGGATTTCCCTTTTCTAAAGCCATTTTGTTTATCTGATATTACAGAGAACTTATCCAGAAATGTTACAATTCTCTGAAATAAAATTATTTCAAAAATCTTGCTTATATTAGGCAATAGCAAGATTGGTCTATAATTCTTTTCTTCAGATTTCTCCCCCTTCTTATAGATTGCTCTAATATGGGCATTTTTCAGCTTACCCGGAAAAATACCTGTAGTAAAACACATATTTACAATAAAAGATAAAGGCTCAGAAATAAAGTCACCTACATCTTTTAAAATAGAAATAGGTATGTGATCATCTCCAACCGACTTCTTGTTTTTTAAACCCTTTATAACCAATATCTCATTAGAATCAGTAGGAAACAAATAAATGGAATAAGTGTTTGCAACTGAAAATATAGAAAAACATTAAAATTAAATTTTAAAGTGTCTAATCTTTGGTATAATTTATATTGTGAAAATTTTGCATTTGTTTAACCATGGCTTACTGTTACAAATAAAGTAAATTATTGAAAATATCGAATTCTAGCCTTGTTTTTCATAATAAAATAAAAGCATTATATATTTTTGAAAAGTATAAATTATGCTTAATCAATATCTAAAATAATATACAGGGTGTCCTATTTAAAAAATCATAAGTTTGGTTAATATCTCAAAAATTAAACTTTTTAGAAAAAACTGACTGCGAGATGTGCCTAAAAAACGAAGATTTTCAGAATCACCGTGTAGATAAAAAACTAAAAGAGCCATGAGAAATTTGACACCGGATTGTTTTGCTTCGGTAAAAACTAGGACACTAAAGTGAAAACCGCAACACCCTATCTTTGATAATAACTCAAGTACCCCCTAAAAGTATCGAAAATGGGACTAATCTCACTAAAAATAATTCCTAGCGATATTTAGTTATGTTTTCCACTCCATCCACATCCATTAATTTGTTATAAACAATTAAGATCAAAAAACTGAGTTTCTTTTTCGTTTTTTGCTTAAAAATCCAAACTAACGAAACACCTTCGATGATGTAACAGATGAATTGTAGAGATACATAAATACCATAAAATGAGCCCTGAGTAGACTCAATCGTATTATTGCTAACGGAGAAAAACAGGAAAATTTTTATATTTTTCTTATTATGCCGGAAACTTTTTATCCCATACTCGCGCTTCAATTTTGTTTTGTTTTTGTTTGTTACGTCGTTTTATTTTGAATAGAACTTATGGCAAGACCATGGTAGAATGTGAATTAACTTCTTCGGCACATCTTTTTCTTAAAGTGATGACGCAAAACTTTTACAATCTTCCAATATATAACAAACAAATTTTTAATCGGAAATGACTAAGATGCGATAAAAATTTTCACATGTGTTATTAATAAAAAATATCCACTCTATCAGACTGTATGTCTTTCTTTTCTGTACGATGTATCACCGATATTTGTCTAATAACGTAACATTATTTGTTCCTGTTTGTAATTATTGTTTACAATAAAAATTCTTGGGAATTAGGTACTTAACGTACCTATTTGTATTTCTAGTATTTTAAAAAATTACATATAATTTTGTCGGTATATCAGAATGCGGGAAAACCATTTTAGTGCTGATAACAAAGGGTTAATATATATAATTTTCAAGTGTTTATCAATTGGAAACGTGTGCTTATAGTATTTCTGGAAAATCTAAATTGATTGGGGTAAAATAAAATAAAAATATCGTGTAAAATTTAATTTTCAACGAATCAATTGAACTTACAGAATAATTTCAAGAAACACGCTGTTGAAGTACAATTTTTCGTGGAAAAAATTGGTTTTTTACTTACCTTTTCTTCTTATCGGGTATTTGGTAGTGAATATACACTATCAGCGCTCGAAAAGACGTAATATACCGTATGGCTGAACTAACTTTTAGTCGAAGGTGCGTGAAAATAATATGTCTTGCATTTTATTGTCTACACACACTATTAGAAAAGCAACAATATTAAAACGAAAATTTTTGAGAAAACTTGATTTTCATTTTTTCACCTTTATTTCGTAAATTCGCGTCAAATACACCAAATACATTTCCACTTTGTTTTCGCTCAATTATTAGTTCATAATTATATTATAAATTGTGTCCCACGACGAACTGCCTATTTTTATAAGAGCCGTTTTACACACACAAGAATTATGGCCAAAATTTATCTGATAATTATGTTGAAAATTTTCGTAAAACTAATTTGCTGTTTTCCACATCAAAGAATTATTGTCAAAATTTTGGTGAAAATTTTCTGCATAAAAATATAGAACGTGTTCTATATTTTTATGACTAAAATGCAGAAAGTGCGCGAAAATCGACGCAGAATAAAATATGTGAATTGACAACCCGCATTTGGTAATCAACTTAATCTCAATGTTTACTCATTGTTTCTTGCACAAAATATCCCTTATTTTGTGGTTTTTTGATTATATATGTTTGGAAATTTTCATGTTTATGACATGTTAAGGTTATTCCCAGATTATTTAAATGCTTGAACGTCACATGTTATGAAAATGCGCAGGAGCACCGACAAAATTACCACCAAAATTATATTCAGATTTCTTGTACGTATCAAACAGAGTGGTATTTCATTGTAAAAATTATCTCCAAAGAATTTTCGACAAAAATTTGCTGAAAATTTTTGTTATAATTTTCGAAATAATTCTTGTGTGTGTAAAACGGCTCTAATGATACATTATTTAGCATTAAAAGTAGGGGTGACTTTGTAGAAGGTTGTCTATTTGAAAAATTTGTAGTTTTTTAAATATTTGCAATTTAATATTTTTATATTGTAAACGCGTTATATGAGTTTTAAGTTTTGTTGTCAGTTGACTATAATGGCGAAACGCGACGAAAGAAAATAGAGCACTAGTGAAATGTCACTATTTCTTGCTATTTGACAAAATTTCTTTATCTGTGGGGAATGTAACAACGTTTATCAAGAAAATGCCAGACATTTGTTGATAGATATCTACATAAACAGAAACCGTCACGAAACAGTGTTAAATGAATATTGGAAAATTTCAAAAATTTTGGCACCGTTAAGGCAAAAATGCATAAAAGGAAACCTATTCTCAATGATGAAAAGGTCGAAATTGCATATCCCTGATAAGTGATATCCCTGCCGGAGATCACTAATGAGGAAGTATACTCAGCTATCAAAACACTGAAAAATAGAAAAGCTTGTTGCAATAATGAGGATTTGCCTCTTTTTGCAATTGAATATATTTGGCAATATATTAAGGATCCGGTTTGTTATATTTACAATTTAATGCTTGAATTGGGTAGATTCCCCAGTAAATTAAAGGAGGGCGAAGTCATCCCTTATCATAAGAAAGGAAATACCGAATTGATTGATAATTACAGGGCAATTACTAGATTACTAACATTTTCCAAAATATTTGAAAGATTACTGGCTACGAGACTCGAAAACTTCATAAACCATTACAATTAATATCAGCTTCACAGCACGGCTTCCGAAAAAACTATTTTACAGATACAGCAGCTTTTGCTTTATTGGAATTTATTTATTCCTCTTTGGATAAAAATAGCTATACAATCGCTTTGTTTTTTTATTTGACTTGTGTTTTTGACTGTGTTGACAGTAAGCTTGAGTCGATTGGTTTGAGAGGTAAAACTATGAATTATTGGATTCCTTGGAATAGTAAAATAAGGGTTAGAATAGGATCAGCTATTTCAGGCACTAATCACTTACCTCAGGGTAATGTTGTAGTACCTTTACTTTTCCTACTATTTTTAAATGAAATGGAAAGTTTTCTGAAACTCAACGAAAATTCTTTTTTGGTGTTGTATGCCGATGACACCACGATTGCTATATCTCATCCCACCCTTGACGTGCTCATTCAAGAAGCAAATAACATTCTCAACAAATTTAGTCTCTGATGTCGGAGTAATAAATTATAGTTAATGAGACTAAAACGCAATACTTAACTTTTCACAAAAGACGTATAGTTCCTCAATTTCAGTTGAGTATGAATGGTTTTTAAATAAGGGAAGTAGAAACCTACAGGTTTCTTGGTCTAAATATAGACAGTCAATTGACATGGTTAACATATATAGATTTTGCAACAGGAAAACTAAACTCGGCTTATTTTGCCATTGTTAACCTTACAAATATCCTCTGAACTAATTAACTTAAACGACAGCAACATCAATTCCCTGCTGTATCTACTTTCCACAATCACAGCACGAGAAATAACAAAGCTTTTTTAATACCTAATTTTCGTATATCAGCTTATAAAAAAAGTCCATATTGCTTTTGTAGTTATATTTGTAACAAATTACTTAGCAGCATTTATGAAATCGGATCGTTTAAAAAATTCAAAAAATCCTTAAGGGGTTACTTTGTGGAAAATGTCTTCTAATCTATACAATAATACAAGATAAAAAGTAAATAATTGTCGTTATTCATGCATACCCTTTTAGAAAGATTGGAAAATACCTGCACTTCTCACTTCATACAGTTTTCACACTTTTTGTGTTACTACATATACAACTACTTGTTTCTGTATTTTTATCTAGTTTTAAGTTATTTTTATATTTTTCTTTTGATGTTTTCAATATTTATGTGTAAATTTTTAAGACAGAATAAATAAATTGAAATTGAAATCGTTAAGACAAGTGGCTCTACAGATAGGAATCTCGCAGAGAACAGAATTCTGTTGAAACACAACTTCCACCGTTATTCAATATCTTTGGTTCAACATTAAGAGGTACTGATTTTCCGAAATGAGTGCAATTTTGCCAATTTTTATTAATGATGATACACAAGATTGCCAAATTTCAAAAACAGCAAATTTTTGGAATAGAAAACCTTATACAAAGTTACCTTTATTTTTAATGCTAAATAAGATAACATTATAAAAATACGGGATTTGCGTTTAAAAAAATTGACTTTTAACGATTTTTTCAAGCTCATATATTTAAAGTTAGTTTTAATCACCCTGTATTTATTTATTATCAAAACAACAACACAGTTCACTAAAGTAAATCCCCTTCTAGAATGAAATCAACCCCAATTAAATAATAAAGGCTTTCATATAGGACAAATTTATAGTTATGTTTAGGCCTGCAAACGCCATTTTTGACATACAATTTAAAATATGTCAAAAACAGTTAGATTTAAGTATAGAACATTATACATGAAATAAGTCTATAATTTAGCGTGGAATCTAAAAATGAATTACCGGGTAGGGTGTTCCATTTAAAATAAGCAAGAAGGCATCAACTTCCGGTATAACCGGAAATGAACCATCTTAAAAATATTTTATGTGAATTGCCCCCATTGAATTTAGTAAACTGCAAAATTTTAAAACATTTCTAGTCTATTTTCCGAGGAATCGATCGCTGCAGTTGGTCGTGGGACACACTGTACTGTATATTACAAATATACATCCATTAATACGTATTCTGATATAAAAATTATTATTTCTCGTCGGAGGAGTCCGCCCTTCTTGTCAAGTAAATTATGAGAATTTACTTATTTTGAGGGCAGTCATTAACATTAGTATATTAAGAAGCTTTAGTAAATTCTCATAGTTTTCTTGATAAGAAGAGGTGACTCCTCCGACGAGAAGTGAAAGGTACCAATGTCCGATTATCCTTCTGATATTTTTGGTTTTCTAGTACTGGGTGGACAACAAAACTGCAGTGATATCTAATTTTCACGCATCTTCGACTAAATGTTGGTATAGCCACATCATGAATAAGGAAAAATACTATTGTGTCAAGAAGCAAAATACTTGGTCATAATATTTGATCCGTGCTTGGAACATCCACATTAATAAAGTTACGTAGGAAGTTGCACTAGCCATGGGAAGATGAAGCAGAATGAGAATTTGCAGCTATAAATAAATGTGGTTAGAGTCATTAGAGGTAGACAGCAGAGACGTAAAAATTATTAAAAATCTATATTGGCGGCAGAAAGCAACAGTAAGGCTAAATGGAAAACTCACAGAAGAAAGTAAAATTCTGCGAGGCGTCAGACAGGGCTGCATACTATCTCCACAGCTTTTCAATATATATTCAGATAAAATCTTTAAACGGGCTACTCAAGGACAACGAATGGGTGTACAAATCAATGAAGAATATATAAATACAATACGATATGCTGACGATACTGTGATCCTAAGCGACAAACTACAAGACCTGCAACGTCTATTAAACTGTGTTAACACTGAGGGTCAAGAAATGGGGCTCAACATAAATATCAAAAAGAAAAAATTTATGGTCTTTAGTAGACAACCCCATCTTAACGCTTCAATACAAATAGAAGGAAAAAGTATCGACAGGGTGGCTCATTTTAAATATCTTGGATGTTATATCACCGAAAATCTAAACCCATATAAAGAGATAAGGTGTAGAATAGAGATTGCTAGAGCAACTTTTCAAAAAATGAAACCACTTTTCTGCAATGATAACCTCAACCTAAAACTACGACAGAGAATGATAAGATCATACGTCTGTCCAGTGTTACTATATGGGGCAGAGATCTGGACAATTAAGGCTGCCACGATTAATCGGTTGGAGGCTCTCGAAATGTGGTTACACCGGCGAATGCTGAGAATACCTTGGACAGCTAGGCAGACCAACGAAATGGTACTCAATAGGGCCGACACAACTCGTCTACTATTAAACACTGTGAAGTGTAGAAAAATCTCATATCTTGGACATATATTCAGAGGGGAGCGATATAGAATTCTTCAGCTAATCATGATGGGTAAAGTAGAGGGACGTAGAGGGGTAGGAAGGAGACAGGCTTCCTGGTTGAGGAATATTCGTGAATGGACAGGTATACGTAGCGCGGGAGAACTGTTCCAGCTGGCGCAGGACCGTGAAAGACTTGCCAATGTAATTGCCAACGTCAGGGGGACCTGATATGGCACTTGAAGAAGAAGAGTCATTATAATCTGCAGAGCAATAACATGGTAGACAAATAGGTAGAAGAAGGCGATAACCAAGCTAAATAAAGTACAGAGGCTGAGTGTCTGCGAAACTTGAGCCGTGAACATAACACCCACAGCCGCTTTAGAAACACTTCCTCTACGTATCTTGCATGCCATGGAATGAAACTCATTATGCTATGCAAGAATCGACACTTAGACGACATCTTTGATATTCTCAAGGCATGTATTAAGGAATTAGGTTTATACCACCATGGCTGTCGAAAAAATGGGTATAACAAGAACAACTCTTTGTGGCCCAGCTATTAAACAGATAGATACATCTGCCTTTATCTATTCGAATAAGTAAATATCCCCCCAAAAAAAAACATAAGGGCATGGAACAATTCAGTTCGGTAAATATTGTTTTTGAAAAACATAAAAAAAGAACGATTATTATTTTTCAAGTTCAAGGAGCTCGAAAATGAACAAAACAGTCATTTTCTTGAGCTCGAAGAGCTTAGTAATTACAACCAAAAATATTTTTGATCGCTTTGATCGAAAATAGCGAGAAGTTTCAAAAATGACTTCAGGGCAGGGGCGGATCCAGCCTGTCTCTTTGGGGGGGGGGGGGCAGTGATATCACAAATGTACAGTATGGCAAGCGAAAACAAGTTGCCGGCCGGGGGGGGGGGGGAACACCAGCAACATTCCCATTTCTAGTGTAAAAGTCAGGGTCGGGTCTTTTTTTCTGAATTTGAAGCTCTTGCCGATGGGGGAGGGGGAGGATGCGAGCAGCATACACATTCCTAGTATGAGGCGGAATCGGCTCTATTTTTCTGAAAGCTCTTAGGGGGGGGGGCTATCGCAAGAAAAATAAATTGTTAACGGGGAGGAGTGCCAGCAGCATACATATTCCTAATATAAAAGGCAGAATCGGTTCTATTTTCCTGTACTCAAAGGTCTTGGGAAGGGGAAGGGCGATCGCAAGCATACGCATTCCTATATTCTATTCAAGAACTAGAGAGAGTTATAAAACTGTTAGCGAAACCTCCAAGGTACCTGCTCCAGTTCCGCAAGTAACTAAAGACTGGCGTAAATCTAATTATATTTAATTATATTTAAATATTATAAGGTTTTATAAATTTACTGCAATAATAAAATTTCTGATAGTTCAAATTAATTTCTGTCAGTGAGCAAAGTACACCTTACAGTGTGTCCTTAGTGATTTATCTTGTTTGTGCTTGTTTTTATATATTATTTGAGATTAGTGAGATAACCAAATGATATGGCTTCCACATCTATATTTATTCCAAAATCGTTAAACCAGGGCATTTTTTTCTCAAAGAGAAACTTATTACGATAAATGTTTATGATGCCTTAAGATATCAATATCTAGATAATAATGTTAAAAGCTCTGTTGAGATGTGTTCCAACATAACAGAAGTTGGAAAATCTATTATGCACCGAAAACTGAAGGCGAAGAAAACGACTGGAATTGTTAATACTCCCAAGCCACATTCGATCACAGGCAGAGGAAAAACCTCGTTGGAAGAAGAGATTCTAACTAAAATCAATGAAGATCGGGATTTACCTGAAATTAAAAAAACTTGCGAAGAAAAAAAAGGGTATAAATGATTTATTACTCTTTCTAGTTCTTGAATAAACTATAGTATAAGAGGCAAAATCGGGTGTATTTTCCTGGACTCAAAGCTCATGGAAGGGGGGGCGACCGCCCCCCCCCTTGGATCCGCGCCTGCCTCAAGGTCCACCATTTTTCCAATTTTTCCGTTTCATTTCTCTCTAAGTATGTATGAACTATTTTACATTTAAGTCATCTGCCAGGAGGTAGGCAGGGTCGGTAGCTCGCGCAGGCTAGGGCCCGACTGATAAATGCCACATCGACTTATGGCCAGTTCGACACTGAACCCCTGGACTTGCTTATATTTTACATAATGATTAAAAATACAATTGTGGCATTTTAATGTTCAAAGTTTTGATTAGAATATTGCTCTACAACTATTCTATAGTTCAAGTAATCATGAGAGAACTCTAAAAAGTCGAACATGTGTAGAGCATTACTCTAATTAAAAAGCTAAAATTGTATTTTAAATAAAAATATTCCATAAAGAACCCACAGCAAATTCTATGAAATATGCTTATACTTTATAATAAATATTCGAATACACGAGAAATGAACATGTCGATAATTAAATTAAGAAAAAGTAAATTAGGAATTATAAATATTTCTTCTCTACTTAACAACTCCACCATAAGTTTTTATCTTCCACCCTCGGGAATAAAAATTCCAGACTTGATATACCAGATACCTCGAAAAGTACATAATAAATGTTATGCACCCCTTTTTATAGTGCCGAGTATCTCGCCCCCTACGATCTGTTCGGCAAAACTGCACTACGTCAAATAGAATAAAAAATAGGTTAGGGAGGGTGATTGACGCGGGGGTGGCGGTCAGTCAGTGGAACGATATTGTTGGTAAATTGAGGGTTGGTTACAGGAACATTTTTAGTTTTTACCGTGTTTTGACTGCAAAGGACTTTGGTATTTCTCAAAAGCGAATTATTACAAGATTGCTGTCAGTTAAATAACGGCTAAATAAATAAATTAAAAATAAATTCAGTCTGTGGCGTACGGGCTAAAGTACAAGTACTTATTAGTTAGAATTCTTTTTTAATATTGGGTCATAGATCAAGTACCAGCTTTCCTCCAAGGTGTTGCCAATATCAAGTATTGATAAAAAAACATGTAAGGATCGCCAATAGATACTCATGAGGACGAAGGTTTGAGATACCAGACAAAGGTGAATGAGTAATAACTGTTATTTGTGTGCACTGTACTTTTTTTATGATTATTGTGTACAGAGTCTTGTAATAATTCGGCTTTAGAACTAATTTTTCGAATTTTTTTAGATTAATTGCTAATTTTGAAATTTAAAGTGAGTTTTAAAATTTTAAACGAATTTCAGCAGGGAGAAAACGAGTGCTGATTATTTTAGTTCTACTATGGTTTATAAGCCCGTCCGATTGATAGAGAAGGCAATGATCAATGCCAGATTATGAGCCAGAGTGCAAGAATGCTCCAGGACGTTACTGTTTAACATTGCCATAGAAAAGCAGTTCGTGAAGCCAGAGTAAGAGCCAGCGAAATTATTTTTTCATCAATATGTTCAAATCCGTGCATATGCTGATGATACAGACAGTATAGAACGAAGCAAAAGAAATGTTGAACGCAGCTTTATAATCTTAGTGACGAAATCAATAAAGTTCTTACCTATTTATTAACGAAAACATGTTAGTTATAAAAACCACATCACAAGATCATCTTAAAGAAGAGTCCTTTAGAATTTAGTTGCGTTCACTTTAAATTTATTATTTTAATAACAAATTTGTTGTTATTAATTCCAATACTTTATCCCTAACACCATAAAATTTAGAATTATGTGAAGAATATTATTTTTAAATTTGGGTGGGTTCCAATCTAAATTCAGAAAATGTAAGGTTAGGAAGAAACAGAGTATATGTGTGTACAAAATAAAAGTCAAAAGAAAAATAAAGAATTTATTAACAATAAATATATAATGGTTAAAAAATTGACAAAATACTGCAAAGCTAGTTTATCAACAAATGGTGCAAAAGTTATAATGTATCCTATATAATAAACTCAGTTTGTTTTAAAAGTGATACAATTATTAAAAGTCTATGGCTATATATATATATATATATATATATATATATATATATATATATATATATATATATGTCCGGTTTCATAGCGTTCTACGCCTTCCGGTACCCAGTCTCCATTGTTTTCTGCCTTCCCAATCCACTGGAAGTTTCTTTCAGACATGGCTCGGTTAATGCTCTTAATCCTGGTAACTTTTGGTCTTCCTCTTTTTATTTTTTCATTTGGTGTCCATTTTAGGATTTCGTTCGTCCGTCATTCTCTCCACATGTCCATACCATACCAGCTGACGTTGAGAATAGTTTTCTTTACGCCCATAATCTCTCTAATTCTCTCGTTGGTTATCTGTTCGATCCTTGACTTTCCGGCAGATCTTCGCCAAAAGTCCATTTCAAGAGCCAGCAGTTTACGTTCTAAAGTTTTATTTATCTGCCATGTTTCACAACCATACAATACAACGCTTTTAAATATTGCATTGTATAAAAGATGTTTTCTTTCCTTGGAGATGTTTGTTGACCATAATAGTGAGTTTAGGCATCCGATAGCTTTTTTCCCTTTAGTTATTCGCTCCAATATTTCTTCTTCAGTTCGTCCACTTTGACTGATCTTTGTAACAAGGTAGGTATAATCAGAACAAGATTTTACTGTGATATTGTCATCCACTTCCAAATCTGTTTCTTCTCTACCGATACACATATATTTAGTTTTACTGCAGCTGACAGTTAATCCCCACTCTGCGTATTCTTTAAATAGTTTCCTCGTCATAAATTCGAGGTCTTCTTTATCTTGAGTCACTACCACTTGGTCATCTGCAAAATGAAGCGTATATAAATGGGTGTCATTATTTAATTCTATTCCCATTCTACTGCATAATCTTCTCCAATTCTTTAAAGCTTCGAACATACCCCTGTAGAAGTAGCATAACGTCAGAACTAGGGCCCGGTTGTTTGAACGCTGAATAACGTAATAATATTTTTATTTATATTTCAAAAAGTGTTGATAAACAGTAGATATTTAATTTCTTGGTACGGACATGCCGATTTTATGCTATCCTCTTCTAATTGCATTATTTAAACGAGTATCATCGGTACGTCCTTCGAACATACCCCTGGGTACGTCAATTCTGAAAACAAAGTATGAATATATGGTTGCCTAAATTTTTATTATTGTTATTTTCAATATGTAAACAATCTAACAATATTTACCGATAAAAATAAGTTTTTAAATCCTCTTTTTGTTAATATTAATTGTAAACTTCGCATTTATAGTAATTTCTAACACTTAAAAACACCGAAAAAACTCACGACAAGCAATTAAACTGAAAGACAAGATATGTAAATATGTTTATGTCTGTCAAACATCAAAAAAGCGTCTCCCCCACCGACCATAAATAGCCTTCAGACAAATCTATTGTTGTTTATATCTAGAGTATGATCGAAGCTTTAAAGCTTCATTGAGGTAGATTTTAAAGAGAATTGGTTATAGACAACATCCCTGGCGAAGGCCTTTGGTCACATGAACGCTTTCTGATAAGTTATTGCCGATCTTAATTCTGGAGAATGCTTGGTCGTATAGCTGTTTGATGGCTATATAACCTGTTTAAATTAACAAAGATGACCAGATACTAAAAGTTACAATAGTGACAAGAAAAGTGGTCAGGCGTTAACCGAATACAAAGAATAATGATATGTATCAACAGATTACAACTGAATATACCCTTTTCTGATTATATTTAACATATACCAAAAGGTAAAAATAAATTAACGATGTGGTTGGTAATTAAGATAAAAACCTGTTAATTCAAGATAATATGTGGCTAAAGGTAGTTTCAGATAAGTTGTCTTCTACTAAGATACGATAAGATAAGCTAGGAAGAATAGTCGAGTCCCTTAAACTTTGAACAGACTAGCAGGTGGAGTCAAAATTCTACAGATAAGCTCAAATAAGCCAAAAATAAAAGATAAAAATTAAGACGCACCTCCTCATGAAGTAGGTTGGAACGAGTATCCTTCTTCATATGGCCTTGACCCCAATGTACTTTTAAAAGTATTTGTCAGACAACTTTTCACAGACAAGCTTTCAATTAGCTCAGGAATTTGTATACGTTTTACCCAAAAAAAAACATAGAACTAGGCGGTACAACTCTTAACACGTAAGACACTTTAGCAACAGGTAGTTTAGATAAAGAAAATAGGTAATTTTATGCCTACATGCCCAGATGACCTACCAAGAATTGAGAAAAATTGCTGTAAAATGAATGTTATCGTTCAATGCTAAATAAATTTCTGATCTGCAGATACATTTAAACATGTTTAAGCACAAATAAAAGATAATTTGTATTTCAGGGAATATAATCTACTAAATTTTGAAAAAAAAAGCCCGAAAAAACAAATAAACTCACCTTGGTCTTTCGCAGTAGGCGAACGAAGATCTCGAGTTCATGATTCCGATCTCCCACAACAGAAAACAAATCAACCGAATAACAAAGATGACTTAAACTGACAAAAATAATCCAAACCTCTTTTAAACTAAATAAGTTGAGTTATAAAAAAATCATTAGCTTGTTTCATTTCACTGAAACACTCATTTGAACACGAAATCCTGACAAGCATAAAAAATAGTTCAAAGAACTGACTTCTACTTGTGATCGATAATCATTCTCAGCTGATTATGGGACGCTGGAACTACTAAAATGGTTATGTACCCTCGTACGGATTCCATTACAAATTGTACCTCAAGCGCATTAATAAGTTCATATATCCTTGGATCGTTAGTTCTCACCTCAAATGATGTATGCTAAGAAATCACCTAGCAAACAGAGTATTATGATCTTTAAAAGCATTTTTGCTCAAAAAGTATCTAGAGGAAAACAAAGTTCGTCATATATCACATATTCTTGAAGCGTCTCGCCAGAACTAACTTTTGAGACCGATCTTTACGTATAATGAAGAAACTTGGGTAGTGACAGAACGGTAACAGAATGTTTGGTATTTTTGAATACAAAATACTAAAAAAATACTTGGAACAGTATAGGAATAAGCAATTAAATGTCCAGGGAACCCGATGTAACAACCTACATAAAAATACAGCAGCTAAGGTAGACTAAACACTTATTGCGGATAGTTAATTCTGAAAAGATTGAGTCGGAGGAAGAGGTCGACGAACAGCTAGGTGTATGGACGGAGTGGAAATTAACTTGATAATCCTAAAGTAAAACATTGATTTGAGGTTGCTAAGAAGCGGATGGGATGGTGGAGAGAGAACTGTCGAGCCAGATAAGATGATGTCTGCAGTATCTCACTCTAGAACATATTGATACATTTTGAAAGTCAGATCTCAACGAAATGTGGTTTTTACCACTACCAATACAATCGCATTCGAATCTACATTAATTTGATGAGTATCTGTATAAAGAGTTGGACCAATCTAAAAGTTTCGTTCCAAGGAGCTGATGAAGTTCTTCTACAAAGCTTCACCGATATGTTAACGGGGAACATTGTTTTGTTTGGCATGATTTTTAGGAAAGACATTTTAGAACAACATTAGTAATTTTTGCAGTTACAATGAAAAAAATTATGAGATTATAATATTGGAATTCCGCTATTAGACATAATTTACGAATTATAATGGATTAATCGATATTTAAATTAGGTAGTTTTCGAGATCTTTACATATCAATGATAACATTCTCTATATTTAGCCTGGCTTCGGCGACCAAACGGTACATTTGTTTACACTTCCCTAGTTAAGTTGTTCATCCTCTACCCAAAAATGTCAACTTAGGAAGTAATAAATTCCGAACTTCCGGTCACTTCCAGCTGAACCTGAAATTGACATCTCTGGTCGAGAAAGGAAAATTAAAACTGAAATAAAACTTAAAAAAAAACTGACTTTATTTAAGATTTATAAAAAATTTTGGTTCCATATAAAAATTTATTTTGTTATTTTTCGCTTTTTAATTTATTTTAGAAGGCAGTTTTATTATTTTTTTAATTTTATTTTTCGATTTTTAGTTTGAACAATAAAATAAGACATTAGATTCGTAATCTACGCCTTCAAAAACCCCCAATAACGATTTTGAGAGAACTTGAGATATGTAAATTTTTTAGTCCGACGTACTTGATCTAGCATATTCACCCCCTACTCCAAATTTTGGAGAAATCCTGAAAAAATAATTTTATAATTGTAACTCACACCCCCAAGAACCCACTAATATAATTTATGGGCAAAACGGGGGATGTAGAATTATTAGTCCCCCTTAGTGTATCTGCAATATTTTATTTTAGAAAATTAACTTTAGCTTCGTAATCCTTGACACTCACTAATACCAATTTCGAAAAATGTAAAATTTTCAGTCCCCTTCCCGTCATATTAAATTTTAAAATATCTTAGTCTTCTCCCTCAGAAAGCCCCCAGTACCAAGAAATTGAGAGATGTAAAGTTATCTATTCTGCCATATGTGATCTGCTATATTGAATTTTTCAAAAATAGTTTTAAATTTCTACTTTATATCCTCAACACTCCCAGTACCAATTTTGGGTAGTAGTAGGGGATGTAAAATTTAGATCCCCCATATTGAATTTGGTAAAAATAACTTTAAATTCGTAATTTGCACCCCTCAAAACCTCCTAATCCCAATTTCGAACAAAATTAAGAGTTGTAAAAATTTTAACTAGTCATATTGGATCCGCCACATTGAATTTTTAATTTAGATTTATTATGTGGGACCCCGAAAACTCCTTAATACCTGTTTTGGAAAAAATCACAAAAAATTAGTTTTTTTTGTCGGCCATATTATATCTTGGATTTTACGTAACTAATTTCGACCTAAATGATTTGTCAACTCTAGAGCAATCGGCGTTCTTAAGGTGCCTATAAATATTCCTTTGAATTTTTCCGACTTCAGTTGATGTCGAACGCCTTCGGTAACTGGCGCTAAAGGAGATAATAAAAGCGTCATCGTATTTCTATTATTCTCTAGCAGCATGACCGAGACTCGTAATCATCCATTTTCCGTCGGTTTTTGGAGTAAACTCAAAAAGACTTTTTTATCTAGCTGAACGGCTTTATAGCATGCTCTTTCGAAAAAATTATTTATTTTTGCAACGAGACCGACAATACGAGAAATATGATGAAATTGGCTTTTTGAATCCCAAATGCTTTTATTATCTTCTTTGGCGCTAGTTGGCATCAATTGAAGTCGGCAAAATTGAAAGGAGGCTCGTCACGGGCGCGGCTCGTCATATTTATACTCATCTTTAGAAGTCAAGAAATCATTTATTTCAAGTTGTACCGTTGGATTTTCACAGATTTCTGAAGTGTGATAATGTCATGTTTTAAATTGTAATTTTGATTAAGGAAATTGAATCGATCTCTAAACTGTCGCTCAAAAACAAGAAAGGAAGTAAATTGTTCCGTTCCTAGATAATCAGAAACTATTTGGATACAATCAAATCGTCCAAAAACTGTTGACAAACTGTCACCTGACTTTTTTTTGTAAATTCTAGTTGTTTCTATTTTTAAAAACTGTCTATTATCGCCTTTTTGGGCGACAGAAAAGTAGCATCATTACTGACTTAAAACACACAAAATTAAATTTTGTTTAATCCTTAAGTTAATTGAAAATTACACCCACCCCCAAGTGCGATAAAAATATTTGCTTTGCATTCTAAGCCCAATAAAAAACATCTTTATATATATCATTCGGGGAATCGACAAAATTCCAAATTTTATTTCCTACCTTCCGAAATTCCTAGAATTATATCTCCCACGTAAAATTTAATTTCTATCTGTCCCTGTTGCATGACTTATTCGATTGTATATCTTGCTCTTTCTGACGCGTATAAAATACCTTGATGTTGTAGATTAAACATGATCTCGTTGGAAGGTAAGGGAAGTTTTTGCAGAAAATGTTATTTTTTAACGTAACGACATTTGTATTGAATTGTTTAATTTTTTAGCGAAATAGTGTGTGTTAGGATTATTTATTAAATTTTGGCTTTCAACTAACAAATATAAAGGTTGTTAAGTCAACTAACGATGTCTTCAAACTATCTATGCGATAATAACAAATATTTATTATTGCTGACAATAATGTAAAATTGTTGGGATTGTTTTAAATTATTTTTAAAAATTCGGATCATAAATTCGTATTTCTGTCCTTGTAGTGCTACAGATATAGTTTCTGAATTTTAAAAGGCATTCCAGTAGTCTAAATCTTGTCTTACAGATGTATTATTTAGAAAAAAAATACCTTAAATAACGTCTCGTTAAACTAGTGTTTTGCAAAAACTCCTCGTTTTACAAACTCAACTTGAGCGAAGCGGAGAACGAAAAATTTTCGGAATAAATTTCACATTATACTGAGCGTGTTTTTCTGCCCCCCTTTCGCTCCAACACGCGCGGTCGTGACGTCACATTCCCCAATCGTTCGCATGAGCTCGACAAAGATCAAAATACTCGGCCAATTACTTTGAAGAGAGACGCAAGCAATCGAGCGTGGCCAACCTTGATTGTTTTAAACGGTGGTTTTAAAGACTGTTGTTTGCGAACTCTTGCCACTAGTTAGGCATTTGTTTCTTTCAGTAGACACGCGAAACAAGATATAAGTTTTTCGAGGTCTTGTCCCATTGACGGTTGATTCTTAACATTTCGAAATTTTTAGTCGTTTGTGTTAACGCGAAAAACTCTTTGGCCGACTTGATGTCGCAGTTAGTGCCCTTTTTGAACTTCGGTTTGGACGACAGTGAAATTTTTGACGCCGATATGTATTCTGAAAATTTTTTTGGAAAGGCTGGAAGCAGAATGGTAAGTTTTTTCGTATGTTTTTATTGTCTTCTGCAGTAGACAGAAAATAAGGAAATTGAAATATCAGATTGGTGCAGTCATCTAGTTTCCCTTGACCTATCGTTCAGATTTTCGATTGTTTTAATTTGTTGTAAAATTTCACTTTTTTGCAAAACCGACTGGATTTATTGTCTGTCGTTTTGTCAACTTAGATTTGATTGTCGTTTCGACTAAACTTGTGATAAATCTTGTTTTTAACATATTTCTTGTTTGAATTTGTTTAGTTACCAAGCTTATCTTACGCAATTAATTGTTAAAAGCGATGACTCATTGTCGATCGGCGTGACGATTGTAAATAATTTTCGAACGGTATTGCTAACGTGTTGTTATTTTTTTATTTTATTTTTGTCCATGATTTTATAGATTATAACCTATAAAGATTTATTAGTTTAAGTAATTATAATTAAGTAAAAGTGATATAAGAGGTTTGACGTCAAAATAACTTATCAATGAAATTGCGAACGATAATAAAACATGTTAATTTGGTAGAAATATATTGCTTAACTTATTTCTCGGTAGCGAATTAGAAAAATCCTCATTATGACTTGTGCATTAGCTGTCGACCATATTGGATTAAATAGGATAGGATTTGACAATTTTTACAATCGAAAATATTTTAATCTATCGAAGTTTTCGGTAATTTCTTGCATACCCCATAATATAAAATAATAGGACAAGAATCTAATTTTTTTCTGCTGTTTCACGTAGTTTTAACAATTTTTTTTTCACTTTCACTCCGTATTTTCTGACCTAATCCTTTCAATTTTGCCACTGTCACTAAAACACAGCACATTTTGAAACATAGTACAAAGACTGTACATAACATTTTATTAAAATATAGCAAAAAACAGTAAAAATTAATTAAAATTAAATAATTCACTCTACTCTTTTTCTCTTCAAATTTAATGTTAAATAATGAACAGACCGATTTTTGGAAAAAGGTTAACAGAAGTAAAATATTCGTGATGTCACAGAGTGGTACATCAAGTTGAAATTACTGGTCCTTTTCACATGGAGTTTTTCCATCTTGTTTAAAATGAGCAATGGTCACGCCTCTTTTTAATGGCGACGATACCAAACTATATTTCAACTACAGATCATTATCCTTTTTACCAAGTCTCCCAAAAATATTGGAGAAGCTTGTAAAGAAGCGTATGTTGGACTTCCTTCAAATGCATGACTTGCTAGATAAGTCTCTCGAAGGCGAACTTGCTACGGCAGTATTCTGTGATCTCGCTAAGGCATTTGACTGTGTGAATCATTGAATACTGCTGAATAAGCTTGAGATTTATGATTTTAGAGGGAATTCTCTCGCTTGGTTTAAATCATATCTATCGTGTCGTTGTTAGAGCACTATTATTGGTGATAACTAATCGGGCCTATTGGATTTTACCGCAGATATACCTAATTTTTTTCTTTATTGATTGGCCTACAAGTATACATTCACTCTTTCCAATATAGTATGCTATTAGAATAAAACTTAAATTATTTTATTTAAAACTAACATCCTCTTGTCACAGCTTCGCATGCAGTATTTTTGTTCCTGCATGATTCATCGATATTTAGCGCCTACAACATCGACTTGCCATGAGAGTTTATCGACTCTCCACCTAGCGGCGAAAATGAGATGTCATTTTTTCATCTTTATTTATTAGCCTATGACACTTTGGAATACATAATCGAAGGAAATAATAGTATTTGTTTCCCTGAAACGATATTTTTATTACCGGAATATCGGAAGTTTGTCATCTTTTTTGTGACAAATCAGAAAGGATATTATTACCTAGTATTAAACACAGACCGCGGATCCTATAGATGGATGTTGGCTCTCAGTTTAGGAAGAGACAGAGCATTTTCGATGAGTAGTAGTATCACTCTTTCTATTCCGTGAAATAAAAAGAAAGGTATTATTAATCAAAAATGCTCTGTCTCTTTCTAAGCCAGAGGCAACGCGTATGTTAGGATCCCCGGTCTATTATCTTTATATTATGTTTGTAATATTAAAGTCATCTTTTCCTTGTTGTAAAGAAATACTTCTAATTTAAGGGAATATTTTTTCCGAGGTAATTCAAAATGTTTTAACTTCGCCAGAGTAGATAGGTACAAAGTATATTAAATATATTTTGTACGCCGATGTACCCCTTAAATATTGAAAATTGTTATAAAAGTAATGTATTAGAAGGAGATCCATCTCCTTCTTATACATTGCAAATTTTCTTAATTATTATTCAGTATATCAACCATGGCAATAAACCGGATATTTTGATGTGCAAAATATTCCGCCATCGCGAAATTGTCACGTCCGTACAAATACTCTAACATTCAGCTATCTCTCCTGTAAAAAATATATGTATTAGATAGAGGATTGTTGCTCCACTTGGTGAATATCAAATTTATATTATATATTAACAACCAAGATAATGAATAAATCGTATCCACAAAAATTCATTCATAAAGTCGCTGGATTTTATGCGTTCTCAATTGGTGTAATAAATGAATTTCAACGAAAATTACTATTATATCATAGATGTGCGTTCTCTGTTAGGCTTTTTCAGATAATATTAATTTCATTATGTGACTATTTTTATTTATTTTAAAAACAATATCTATTTAGTACTTTTGACAATTATTTAGTGAGACTATACCATGAGAAAAATAACCATTTTTTTCAAAATTGGTGTATTTTAAGGCGTAGTTTGCGTACCTACTTTCGAGGTTAGGTTGTCATTACTTTATTTGTCATTTTCGTTCTTTGCCATTATATTTATCAATTTTCTTGATTAAAATATAAACATTACTGTTCTTTTGCTTTGGAAACATCATAAAAATACTTTGATTTTTATTCCATTATCATTTTTAAATCTAAGGTGGGATATCCGAGATTTTAAATAACCGTCTTCTATAAAAAATTTAAGGTTTTTTATTTGTTGGCAGACCTGTTTTTCGCGTCATTTTATTCCAATTCAAGTGTTTCATCTTCACTAATTGAGATTTAAGAATAATTGAAATAAATAAAATGGCTCCCAAAACAGTCTTGCCAATAAACAAAAAAAAATATAACTTTCGTGCGATGGCGGTTGTCTAGCATCTTAAATTTCTGACATTAGCCTTAAACATAATAATGATCATTGTTTGTTACAATTTTAAATATGTTCAAAGTGAAAGAAGGATGATACTGTGATTTTCGCGGACAGACGGAAAAATTACAAATAAAGCATTGACAATCTAACCAATAAGTATAGATACATGCTTATGTTAATTAATATTATCCAACAAGATCTAAGAAAGAACGCATACCTATAGTGTAGTGGTAACTCTGATTAAAATTTATTCACTATACGCCAGCCGAGGGCCCAGAAAATTTAGCGTTTTTGTGAATAGACTTTTATGGAAATAACTTACTCGTTATTTTGGGTACACTCTAGCTGGACAATGTCTTAGGTGGTGTTGTAGATGGAAGTATTCTCAACGTGTAAGTAAAGACCACACGATATTCAGGTGCTGAATAGGTAACGACTTGGTGTGATTATCTAGCATTTAGGGTATTTAGTCAATGTGCGGCGAGTAATGCGAGCTAACATATTGTTGTCCTGGTGGATGGTGACGCTCGAAAACGGCAGTTAAAAAAGGGAAGTTGTAAATTTCTTGATACTCTTCTTGATATTTATGAAGATATGCTATTTGCCCAATAATAGCTTTTTTTATACAACCAATCATTATGACAAGGACAAGTCTTATGTTCACGTGCTTAGAAAGCGCGGACGGCATGATAAATATCGGAGTTATAATGTGTTCAACAAATACTAATTTAGGATTCTGATTCAACGAAATGTAATTTGTGCGCTCTGAATTTTTCCCACTCCTCCATCCTAGTTAGGAACCGTAAATATAGTGTAGTCTAATAGCCCTGCGAAGCCTGGTAGAGTATAAAATTTATTTGCTCGTTAAAAAATCATTTTAATAACAGCTAAAAACGTCAATAATATCGATTATTATACAGAATGTGGTTAAGCGAAACCATCATATGACCCCATAGTATTGTATGCAAAACAATGAATTGTTTGTTTTAATGGTACTTTGCATTTATTATATTATTTTTCTTACTTATGCCAAGCTATAATAGGCCGATACACACCTTTATGTTTTTAATTTTTCTTTTTAATTGGGGACATTTAGGTCGACGGTAAAAAATTCTTCAACTAAAATGGAGTAGAAAATGAGTAATAATATTTTCAATATTCCAGTAAAAACGTATATTAGCAAAAATTAAGTTTCGTTACAACCGTTGATTTTATTAAAAACATTATAAACTACGAAATATTTCGAATTTCGAGGAAAAAAAAACATTTCTTCATTACACAAATCCGACCCTGTTTGTATTATTTCACAATTATGTTTTTGGTAATATTACATTTTACCGTTTTAATACTTGTTATCTCTACTTGTCTGTACAGATACATAATTTTCTCTATAGCGTGGGCAGATCTACTGGCTTAATTAAAAAATTAAACGTTATTTATACAATCCGGTCCAGTCCAGATAAAACAAACGGTCTTAAATGGAGGCAATTTGGAAGCCAGCACAACTCGGCCTTTTTATAGACCATCCTGAAGTAACTAACAATTAAGAAAAAGTTTTCAAGTTATTAACGTAAGTTGAAGCTTACAAAAGTAATTGTTATTATTGTCAATTATTTGCGGTGGAAAGGCTAATTTAGAAAAATAGCAATCAAAATGCACTTGGGGTTAATTGCCCGAGCTGACAGTCGTTTGTTAATGGTTCGTACGTCAATGAGAGTAGGTATTATTTCTGTAATCTTTGTTTGGGTATTGTGTGGTTCTAAACACTTAATAATTGATTTAAAATGTCAATACTGTCTGTTTGTTGAGAGTTATTTACAAGGATAAAACAAAGTAGTTGTCGACCGATGGGTACCTGTCAGTTACCTTCGTTTTAAAACTTTACTTGTTCCACTGGCTTAGAAACAGGAAATGTAAAGCTACTAATTACGCTTTACAAAGAATAAATATACAGAGCGTTCATTCTTTGATTTTTCGCAACCATATTCACAGTGTTATAATTCAGTAAGGCCATTATTGCTGTGTGAAACTCACAGAGATGCTAGATTGATTAAATTAAAGTGGTGCGCTGTTATCAAATGTTTGATATCTAAAAATCTATCTACAAAAATTTTGATTTTTTTTTCTTCTCTACTCAATTGCGATAATAAATTTTTGTATAACGTTTTATCGTTATTTTAAGTCAGTGTATTATTTTCTTAAATACTAAAACCAATTCTATCACTTTTTGATAGCCCTGTAGATCCCAATCATAACCATCACTTAAATTTTATATCGTAGAAAATGGCTGCGTTCACCTTCTCTTTATACATTACATTTGTAACATTGTCACCTAAACTTTTGGTAGTAAAGATAAAATTTTTTTCTAATTTTTTTTTAGTGATAAATTTTGCATATTTGGCGACTGTTCTGTCGTGACAAAATGGCGAAGGTATAATAAATTTTTGGCTTTAAAGTTTTTGACACAAAAATATACTTCAAAATGTTAGCAAAACACTCTGTAGCCTTTCGAAAAGCTATGCAAAAGTTTTTAGTTCTTTACCTTTTAATATTTAAAAGAGGATATCTCGAATAGGTAACAGTTAGGGCACTTACATGTATATATTAAGCAATTGTAGTGTCAAAATCACTTTGAGCACATAAAATTGAAAGAGCTATGAAACTATACAATATTCAGAGTTTTTAATTAGAATTTTATAATGAGGGAAATTTTGGACGTACCAGTTTACACTACCCTGAATCACGGCCCTAACTCAGTTGAGGAGAAAGAA
This sequence comes from Diaprepes abbreviatus, assembly GCA_034092305.1. Taxonomy (NCBI): domain Eukaryota; kingdom Metazoa; phylum Arthropoda; class Insecta; order Coleoptera; family Curculionidae; genus Diaprepes; species Diaprepes abbreviatus. The sequence continues at coordinate 623,497 of JASJET010000131.1, read as the reverse complement.
AGAATCTTAATTAATGACGCATCGGCAACAAGGCCATTCAATTGAAGAGTTATGGTTGGTCCGCACTTCTAGAAATTATGAACTACCACTAAGAATTTCCACTAAACTGACACTTACACTATCTCAAATGTTTCATTGTTAATTGAAAAACTGAGTCAAATAATACATACGCAAAATGAATTTTAAAATATATATATATATATATATATATATATATATATATATATATATATATATATATATATATATATATATTTTATAGATCTCCTACACTGAGTCAGGGAGATCAGGATCGCGTGATTGCCCTAAGTTTAGTACAACATCTGAAAACTACACAAAGAAACTCTTAAGTAAGGGAAAAAGAACAGAAACCCAAATCAGAATGATTGATTGATGTTTGACAGACATAAACATGTTTACTTATCTTTTCTTTCAGTTTAATTGCTTGTCGTGACTCTTTTTAGTGTTTTTAAGTCTTAGAAATTACTATTAATGCGAAGTTTACAATTATTATTATCAAAAAGGGGATTTAAAAACTTATTTTCATTGGTAAATATTGTTTACATATTGAAAATAACAATAAAAATAATTTTGGCAACCATATATTCATAGTTTGTGTATTCAGAATTGACGTACCTATTCTCACATGATACTCGTTTAAGTGATGCAATTAGAAAAGGATAGCATAAAATCGGTATGTGGCTACCAAGAAATTAAATATCTATTGTTTATCAACACTTTTTCAAATATAAATAAAAATATTATTAAGTTATTTATCGTTCAAACAACAGGGCCCTAGTTCTGACGTTATGCTAATTCTACAGGGGTATGTTCGAAGGTCTATCAAGTCATCCTGTAAAACGATATAGAAGATAGAATAATTAATAACATGAAAAGAGACAAAACAACAATAAATTCTTTTCCAAGGGGATCGAGTTGTCGCGTTGTAAACGTACTCAATTATTGCAATATAAAACATTTCTTAATTTATAATTTACTCTTTGGTTCAAGTTTTTTAAGCCGATTAATTTTATTATAATTATTTTTTATGTTGTTTTATTGTTACTAGTTATTTTTCAAGAGATGTGCAAAGCAGCAAAAGGAAGTACTTAGTAACATTTATCATTACTTTTTTCTAATATTCTGCAATAAATTGTTATACATTTCTTGCACCTGGGTTTAAAACAATGGCATGTAATAATCATTTTTTCGTTATCTCCCTCCGCATAAAATAAAACAAGACCTTTTCTAGACATTTCTTTGTCTCGAGCACACATTTATCTTTAATTTTCATTGTTGTTAGAAAAACAAAAATGTATAATAGTTTTTATCGCATGAAACACGCAGATGGCAATACCATGAAATCGGACAAGAAAAAAAATTAGTCACCCAGCTGAAAATTATCGCCAGTTCCTTCGATAAATTTCTGCAGTGTTTCTTAACGTTTGAAAGCTGACTGCAAGCACATAGACCATGAAAATATAATAAAACAATAAACTTGATATTGTTAATATCTACTTTTTCTTAAATCTCGTTTTTCGACAGATAACAACACCCAGATGACAAATCATATAATCTATGTTGTTGCTACGTTACCAAATGTCCGATCAGTATAATTTTTATTTTAAGTTTTGTAAAGTCAAAAATAGTCACACTGATCTTATCGGATATTTTAGCAAATATTCTGCTTCTTTAAAATGATGTCCGTGGTATTTTTGGAACTTATTTTATTTGCAAAATATATAACTCTCCATATTACAGTTGAATGATGATGTTCTTTAAAAGATCAAATTTTAGGCGTCTTTCATAGGGTATAGTTCGGGAATATTTATTTCCTACAGATAAATTACAAAATTCCAGTTGTCATAGTAAGACTACCATTTACTACTGTAATTATACTTTGAAATAATCTCTAAATCGTAACAAATAAAATATTAACTCTTGAAAAAAAAGTGAAATTAACAAATATGTTTAAAATATAATGGTACCATAAAAAATTGCATTTTTTTTATATTACCATTACTAAATTTTAACTTAATTAACGAGGTGTTACTGACAGACTTTTACATCATTTAACATGTTCGTTTACTCTTGACAGTTATCTAAAGTTATGACAACTTCCCTAGATACGCCTATGATAAGCAATCGATGGGAACAATCCTCTATCTAGTGCTCCAGTTGATGAAGGTCAAGATCAGAAAAGTACAATCTCTAACTTTGCAAACTGTAACTTGGAATTTAGAACCTCGAAACTTGAATCCAGAAATTGGAATCTAAAATTTTTAATTTAATTCTGGCCCTGAGAACATTAGGAATATTAGAGAATACAGTTGTTTTAAGTTTTTTTTTCTGTTCCAAATCTACAACACACTTCGGTCGGCTAGACACCAATGAAATAAATCCATCAACTGGATTTCCAAATGTCAAAAGTAAGAAAAGTATTAAAGTTTACTTTTAAGTCCAAAATTTCAAATCCAACCAAAAAGTCCAAAATTCAAACCCCCTCACCCCCACCCCGAAAATTTAGAAAATTACATCGAAAACAATGAACCAAAATTTGATAATCAAGATCATGGACAGAAAAAAAAATCATAACAATGTAACAATAATACTAAGAAACCTTACAAAATTGCGACAGCAGTCATGAATTTACTCAATAGATGGCGAACCGCGTGCAGTAATCGCAAGGATATAGGCGAGTTCTTTTATTCCATCGATGATTTTGCGCACTAACCTAAAATCCATCAAACCGTTCTTAAAATAAAGTGATAAAAATGCGATTAATCATTAAACCGTTCTTCTTTTTATCGATGAACGCATCAACAATCCATCGAATTCATCGGCTTCAGACCCCGATGAATGCGATGAATAGGTAGTGGGGGAAAAATAAGTGGAGGTTTTGGAGGTTATGTTTATTATTTGTTACTTAAAAAAAACCGTTTGTCACTATTTTTGATTAAGTTATTATATAGAACAGATCTTTTTTTGTAAATGACGGATTTCTTCTATTAAATCTGACCCACACGACCATATATTTCAGATTATAATGTATGAAGACACTTAAAATGAGATTATCAAAACTAAGTATTAATATGCTAAATTTTTTAGCCCATAATTTTATAACAATATAAATATGCTGAAGAACAAACTCCCAAATAAAATATTTAAAAAATATTTGTTTGTGGGTTTTTAAGGTTAGATTTTATCATATGTCAGTTAGGAATGAGCGTTCTTAAATTCAACAAAATTGCATTGAAAATCCATTTATGACGTCACAAGAATCCATCGGCTTAATTCAGCGCTTTTTTATCGATGGAATAAAAGAACTCGCCTTATCTATTAGATCGAGGCCACTGCCACAAAATTCCATTAAAGTAAAGGGTTTGTCTACATTCCTAGACTATAAAACGCAGAATCAAACAAGGCACATGGGGCATTATCACTCAAATCAGCCACCCTCCCTATCCACTTCAATTTTTAAGATAAATAAACTTTATTGAGTTTAAAATATTCGCTGACTCTTCTACTTTTCAATGCCATATGATATATTTGGATTTTCAAAATGGCGGAGCAACAATGGCTGCTACCAGAAAGAAATTCCTAAATACAATCTATTATTTTTAATCCAAGTCTTATAGAACTATAATTTTAACTCTTGCAATTAATTCACTTCTTAAATGTTTTTAAAGTGGTCAATTATAAGTCTATTATCAGCTTTGTAAAATTTTAAGATGGCGAATCGATATAGTCGATGCAAAGTGTAAAAATCATCTTTTAAATTTCAAGTTTTCATGGTCAAGATAGCGTATCTTTTGTTAAGTATTTTTATGCGTATGCTTATTAATAGTTTAAAAATATTTACTTACATTAACTGCGTTGCTTTGTACTAATTCGTTGTTGTACATTAGCCATGTTGTACCTTTTTTTCGCCTTTATTGCGCATCTAACTCATTCTTTTATGACGCAAGATGATTTTTGCACTTTTCAGCTGCCATCTTGGATTCACCATCTTGAAATTTTAAAAAACTAATGTAGATTTACAATCGGTTACCTCAAAAACATTTGAGAACTGAATTACAAGAGGTAAAATTATGTTTTTATAAGAACCGGATTAAAAATATGAGCAGTTAGCATTGACTTCATTGTTGCTCCGCCATTCTGAAAATCCGAATATACCAGACGGCATTAAAAAGTAGAAGAGTTAAGGAAAACTTTAAGTGCATTAAAGTTTATTTATCTTAAGAATTGAAGTATGTAGAGACGGTGGTTAATTTGACAAAGAATGCTCCATCAATGAAAAATCTAGTGAAAGAAAAATGTAGACAAATTTATTTAATAATTTTAGTTTATGTATTTTCCTGGATTCTTTAACTAAGACAAAAAGGAAGATTGCGCAAATGAAAAACGCTATATAAACATTATAATAACTTTAAAAAAGTGGAAAAGAAATAAGTAAATTTGCAATTAATAAATTAAATGCAATGTAAAACAATTGTTAATTTCGGTAGACAACCGAATTTTTTCCGCATTTATAATGAGAATTGTGCTCGATCAGGCAATATGAAACAGAGCATAAGAAAAAATTCGTCACACAGCCGTACCGCGAGGCTGTCGATAAAATTTTGCAACAATTGGTAGTTAACGTGTTGCCGAGATACGAGGTGTCTTTCACCTACTCCGGCACGTATCCATTTAGGGTTGCGCAATCATTTTTGACACGTTAAGAATTCAAATTAAATTGTATCCGGTTTACCTAGATTAGTTTACCGTCCACAATTTATTTTTTATAGAAGGCTAACTGAAGCATAAAATTTTAATCCTTTTAGCCAAAAATTACTACCCATTCATTGAATTGTGAGTTAAAAATTCTATTTGTGTTCGGAAAAAAGGTGCCAGGGTAGCCGTTTGTATTTCAGACACTGACAACTTGAAACTTTGGACGGTATACGTAATCGGAACTTTTGACATACGGACGCTGTTGTGCTGTAAACAGCGCTGTCACTTCAGAGGACAATGTAATACATCGCTCCCACTTTGCCACTCCAAAAAATGGATAAAGTATGTCCCGGTCTATTTATAGATCTCCATAGAGTAGAAAATACAGGAAATCCTGGGAAAAAAATTTATGTACGAGTGTAAATGCCAAAAATCGTGCATTCATATCCATCATATACCTATGTATTCTTGGACGCCGAATACGAATCCGATGTAAAAAAATTGTGCATTCCCAAAATAATTTTTTAGTGCCCAAAGACACTCTCTGGATAGCATTAAAATGAGAATAAGCTTCTAGAAAAATAATTTGATCTTAATGAATTAAATTATGGGAATTTTAAGGTACATCCCGCGTAAATTGAGAGTAAGGGCTACCCCTTATGGGGTAAAAACTATCCTCGTGTTTTACCAAACTGATTAAAAACAACAATAATTGGTTAAAATTCTGGAAAGGTCTCAGTTTTGAGAAGTGACAAGAGACTGCAGCAGGTTTGTGGTAGTACTCGAAAGCCACCCCATAGAGTTCCGTGAAACTAACCCTAAATTCGAATAATGCAGTAGAAGCAAAGAAGAAACATTAAATCTAACAAAATCACCATTTTTATGGATACTGGGATTAGCCAAAATAGTACACTACTATGACACGGAGGTAAATACTCCTGTGACACTAATTATTCCCCCAGAATGATGATGACTACCCCCCTTACAATATCAATTCAAAAAATGCTACAAGTGACTGCTAAAAAAGCTCCAAACGGCTTAATTTTGCGAAAGTAAGAAGAAACTGCAGTAAGTTGTACTTGAAAACTACCCCTATAGGATTACGAGAATCTACCTCTAAATTAGAATGATGCAGGAGAAACGGGGAAAAATCATTGAGCCTAACAGTATTTTCATTTTTAAAAATGCTAAAATTGGCCAAAATAGTGTACTTCTCTAACTCTTGGGTAAATATTCACATGCAATCAACTATCAGCAGTAATTCGCAATTTTTATGCATAAAGAATTACAGCCGATAATTCTACGCACGGCAATAATAAACAGCCGATAGGCTTAATGTCTAGAAATATAAATATAAAATATTTGAGACCCATAAAAGAACTGATTTTTTGTTCACTCAAAACGTAAAATTCATCGGTCATTCGCCTACAGGCCTTATTTCGCACCCATTTATTTCTTTTTATTTCTTAACGTAAAGAACGCATGCAAAAATGCATTGACCATCTTAATATTCACATATTTGGGAAAACAAAAACCATTTCAATGATTTTTTTTGTTTATATATATATATATATATATATATATATATATATATATATATATATATATATGTGTGTGTGTTCCTACCTGTTAATTTGACCCTCTTCTCAGGTTCAATGATTTTTTTTGTTTATATATATATATATATATATATATATATATATATATATATATATATATATATATATATATATATGTTCCTACCTGTTAATTTGACCCTCTTCTCTGGTGAGTTCAGATTTCTTAAAGATCACACTCAGATAATGAATACACAAACAGATTAAAACACCATAAAAATATTTTATTTAACAATTAATCAATGTGGCACAATTTTCAGCAATTTTGGATGAAATTATAAGAAAATTTAATTTTACAAAACTATAAAATTTCATGCACCTATGCTTCTTATCAACTTTTTCATTTATTTTGTCTTTTCTTGGGTTTAGGTTCTATATTCAACAAAAAATGCAAACAACTGACGTTTCACCCTTTATTTAAGGCATTTAAAAAAAATTTTATTCCTAAAAATATTTTTATATTATTAAAACACCCACATAAAAAACATATTTACAATTTCAAAAAAGCAAACAAGACACTTTAAAAATAGTATTTAAATTTTTAAAATTTTTAAAAATAATTAATTTTTCCGGTACACACCTTGACATTTTGTTACTCTATTGCTAAATAAAATTCAAACTTTACATCGTCTATTGAGGATACATGGAATGCAAATGTGTTTTATTTTTTTTTTATATTTTACAATGCATAAAAAAACAAATAAGGTATACGTTTAGTTTTATGTTTAAGAGGATATTCAGTTTTTGATTCTTAATTGACAGGATCGAATACTTAATATTTTTGTTTAAATTAGGCTTGTGTAAATGTGGCTCAAATTTCCCATATCCGTTAACAGTGTTTTTATCTTTTTTAATTTCAATCATTTCCTTTATCTGTAATTTTTGCTAATTCATATCTTTGTTTTTTATTATGGTACTGTTATAATCAAAAGTATGTTTTTCGTCTTGTGTGTGTTTGTTTAACGCTGTTGAGGCGTTTTTCGTATATTTATGGCCATTTAATCTGTTCTTCAGCAATTGGCTCGTCATGCCTATATATTTTTTGGAACAATTTGTGCAAGGGATCGAATATATTACATTTGATTTATTCATGAGAGGAGTTTTACTTTTTAAATTTGTAAACAATGTATTTAATTTATTATGTGACTTGTGGCATACGATAATATGCTTTTTTAAAATGTATTTTATTTTTTCTGACAGCTCACTAGTGTAAGGTAATGCTACATATTTTTGCTGTTTATGTTCTGTTTTTTGTTTTTACGTTATTATAAAACTTATATGTTCGTTTATCAATTATTTTGGTGATAGTCTTTTCGTTGAAATTATTATTTATTAGTGTCTTTTTTACTTTTTGCAGTATTTTTGGTCGGAATTCTGAAGACGTTAGAAACAGAGCACGATCAGACAGACCGATTATAACATTATTTTTTTTGAGTTTTTGAATGATTAGATAAACAGTTTAGATATCTACCTGACCAAGTTGGTTTGGTGTACCATTCAGTTAAAATTTTGTTTTTTCTGCGTATAAGTGTCATATCTAGAAAATCTATTTTATTATTATTTTCTGTTTCGGACGTGAACTGTAATTTTTCGTTGAAACTGTTAAACTCTTGGAGAATTTCATTTATTTTATTTTGTGGTACAACTGCTATGCAATCATCGACAAAACGTTTGAAAAATATTATATTATATTATAATTTAATTTTTCTAAAACTTTTTCCTCTAAACTCTTTAACTGAACAATGGTAGATGAAATTGGTGATCCTATAGCATATATATATATATATATATATATATATATATATATATATATATATATAGTTTTTTTTAGAATATTTCTTGGAAAATTTCTGGTTATCAATAATTTTTTCTGGAAATAACTTTTTTTTTCTTAGTTGTACTTCCCGCAAAACTAAACAAACTGGTTCTTAAATGGTAATTATTTGTAACTCAGGCTTTTCCCGTAATTTGCATAATTAGACCAGTAGTTCGGACAGGCAAGGACTCCCCCTGACTCCTTTCCTTGACCACACAAACCACAAAGGATGGTCGAGTTTTTACGTTCATTCATAACATTAATAAATGGTACCAATTTGAAGAATCATCTTTGCTTACATTAAAAATTTTGTCAATTCATCTCGAAAACTTATATCACATTTATTTGCGTATTTCCTTCCGTTCTGTACCACGAATTACCCGTGTCGAAATCTTAAATTATAAGAAATAAATTAACTAGGGATTGACCGTCCATTATTTTCAATGACGTCAAAAATTAAGCTGGCCTTCTAAACATGTTACGTCACCACTTTTACTACGAATTGTGTTGAAATCGATTGGGAGTTTTCGTAAAGTAAATTTGAAGACGATACGTTATTCGTAAGCTTGCGACGCCTGTTTTAGTGGTCTTCTTAAAACGCTCAAATTCCTCTACTTTGTGATCTTATAAACACAATTTTTAACATCCCGGGAAAAATATTTACTTCCAAAGTTAATTAACGTGCCATATAATTTGTTAAAACGTGATTAAATGCTTGTAGAACACACATCTTTTTTTGTATTTCTTAAATCAGTAAGCTAAAATCTAACCTGAATTATTTGGGACACTAGGTCGGCGGAGTTAGCCTCATATTAGGTGATTTTGAAATTTATTCTTAGTAGACTTCTGATTACGTAGAAACCTTCAGAATGATAATAGTAATTATGTGGTATTATTATATCTCATTTTCGTTTTTGGGGATTTTTTTTTTGATTTAACAATTAAAATGTGAAAAATCAGTTTTTTCGAGTTCTAGGAAAAGCAATTTTTTTTCAGTAAAAAAGTTTCAAACAAAAGTTGTGCGTATTAAAAATATCTACAAAATGAGCTAAAGCTCATCCGAATCGGATAATTTGTTCGTTAGTTATTACAAAAAAAAACATGCTGAAATGGCTATTTATACCGTTGTTTATAAATAATAGAAAAATATATTGCATTAACTTTATACTGCAACTAAAGGGGCCTCTTGTTGCATACAACAAATGTGTAAAATTTCAAGTAAAAATATTAAATAGTTTTTTGCACAGTTAATTTGTTTATAACTTTTTATGCTTTTTTTGATTGTTTATTGTCAGCGATCTAGAGGTCGTACAGCAGTCTGCGGGTACGCAAATGAAAGTTCCAGACTTATAAAGGGTGTTTTTTTTATAGAGGTATAGAACTTTAAGTTGGCAACACTTTTTTAACTGGCGGCCATTTTGTCAGCTGTCAAGCGATTTATGTTTAGTTTGGTTTGGCATTTCAACATGAATAGACTGACGTCTGAACAACGCTTCCAAATTGTGCAAATTTATTTTGAAAATCATGGTTCTGTTCGAAATACGTATCGCGCACTACGTCCATTTTTCGGCCAACATAATCGTCCATCAGAGCAATTAATTCGATTAACTATGGAACGGTTTCGCACCACGTTTACTCTAAATGATAATACGCATCCACAGAGACGTCATCGTGCACAGGAATTGGATATGTGTCCATTCACTTCATGGAAGATTTTGCTGAAAGATCTTGGTTTGCGTGCTTACAAAATCCAACTCGTGCAAGAATTGAAGCCACACGATCACCTAGCAAGGCGTAGATTCGGTGAATTGCCGTTGATCCCGATTTTCATAAGCGAATTTTGTTTAGCGATGAAGCTCACTTTTGTTTGCATGGATACGTCAATAAACAAAACTGCCGTATTTGGAGTGATGATAATCCTCAAGTGTATGTTGAGACACCGTTACATCCAGAAAAACTGACTGTTTGGTGTGCTTTATGGGCTGGTGGAATCATTGGTCCGTAGTTCTCTAAAAACGATGCTGGTCAGAACGTTACAGTCAATGGTGACCGCTATAGAGCCATGATTACTGACTTTTTCGTTCATCAATTAAACAACCATGATGTGCAGGAGCTGTGGTTTCAACAAGACGGCGCAACATGTCACACAACTCGTGCCACAATTGATTTATTGAAGGAAACGTTTGGTAACCGCATAGTTTCACGTTTCGGACCCGTGAATTGGCCTCCAAGATCGTGCGACTTAACGCCGCTAGACTATTTTCTGTGGGGATATGTGAAGTCGCTAGTCTACGCCGATAAGCCCAAAACGATTGATCACTTGGAGGACAACATTCGCCGCGTTATTGCCAATATACGGCCACAAATGTCGGAAAAAGTCATCGAAAATTAGACCTCCAGATTAGACTACGTCCGAGCCAGCTGTGGTGATCATATGCCAGAAGTCATATTTAAATTATAATGCCAGAAGGTTATCTTTCGAATAAAGTAAATTTCATGTCAATTTAAAAAATTCATCTTTGTTTTATTCCATTTAAAAGTTCTATACCTCTATAAAAAAAACCCTTTAGAAGTTGAGATAGAGTTTTTTTTATTCAAAAAATCGCTGCGGAGTTGTTTCTTAATATTAAGGGATTATTTAAGCAGGAACTCGTAAGGAGATTGTTAAACTATTGTATGCAGCAGTTTTCAACTCAATTATTTCAAAATTGTTGGTGCAGCAACAGTTTAAAGTAGCACCTGCTCCGTGCGTCAGGAAATGAGCAGTGGAGGGGGGCGCCTTTTCAGTCTGCGCCGCGCGGTAAAAACGTGACTCGGACGCTTCCAATTCAAACAATGGATGATATGTTTTTGTTATCAAATTATTGTTAAACATAGCAATAAACAAATTGTTGCACTTTTATACATTGTATGCATAATTATAATTTTACCGTACTTACGTGCTTTTCAAATTGCTAAAAAATTGTTACAGTGGTCAACAGTATACTATTAATTAGGAATATTAACAATTAGATTGATATTTAATGTATCACTAATATTTATCGAGATATAGCATGAAACAAAAAAAAAGAATTGTTCGAATTGACACAGATTGGGAAGACGCCCCCCTCCCCTGCTCACTTTCTGACTCTCGGAACAGGTGCAACTTTAAACTATTGCTACACCAACAATTTTGAAATAATTGAGTTGAAAATTGCTTCATACAATAGTTTAACCATCTCCCTATGAGTTCCTACTTAAATAATCCCTTAGCGTAGCGATTTTTTGATAAAAAAAAACTCTATCTCAGCTTCTAGTAGTCGTACACAATTTTTTTTTCAAAATATGCGCTAAAATCTCACCTATCACTTCCACTTATCATCATTTCGAAATCAACGATTTTCAAAGAGTTATTCTATTAGTTTATAACAAAAAAAACCAACCACAACTTTGTTTATCTGTTTCAATAATTTAAAATCAACAATTAATTTGGTTCTTTTTTGTTATTGTTAGTATAGGTCTCGAGCTTTCATTTGTGCACCCACAGATCACTGTACCATCTCTAGATCGCTGAGAATAAACAATAAAAAAAAACATAAAATGTTATAAACAAATTCTCTGTGCAAAAAACTATTAAATATTTTTACTTGAAATTCTGCATACTTGTTGTATGCAACAAGAGGCTTCTTTCGGTGTGGTATAAAGTTAATGCCATATATTTTTCTATTGTTTATTAACAATTGAAAAAAACAGCCATTTTAGCAGATTTTTTTGCAATAACTAACAAAAAAATTATCCGATTTGAAAGAGGTTTAGGTCATTTTGTAGGTATTTTCAATCATATAACTTTTTTACTGAAAAATAATAGCTTTTCCTAGAACTCGGAAAAACTGTTTTTCACATCTTAATTGTTAAATAAAAGAATTTTCCCAAAAAAGAAAATGAGACATAAGATACTACACAATTACTATTATCATTCTGAACGTCTCTACGTAGTCAGAAGTGAACTAGCAATAAATTTTTTCCAGATGTTAATTCCGCTCACCTACACTGTAAAATTTTAAATTTATGTATAAAACAAATAAACACCGAATTTAATAAAAAAATCAAATATAAAATACTTGGAAAAATAGGATAAAAAATAACAAAACATAATTATAATTAGTATGTATTTATACTTCATTAAACTACAGGAATAAACCCTTTGAAAACCCGCATTTCCATATCTAAAAGCCTCCTATGAACCCCATCAAAGGAACAATATTTACATTTAATATGTCTGTTTAGCCGTCTTACCCGGCGCATTTACCAAAAATCACACTCCGACAATAATAAGTCACTTTAGAGCTTTATATTTCGTAAATGAGACTACTAACTAAAAAACATTATTACCCTCATATAGGTAGTAAAAGCTATTATACCAAATTTTTTCCATTTTTATTATAACTCCGAGTTAACACCATATTTATCCTATTTTAGGGGTGGTTTTGTGTTACATATAATTATTTAGGGAATGTGGTTTCACTGCTTTCACACAGGTCTGTTTTTGAACTAATGGAAAGCATGTAGTGGAAAATTTTGTTGCAAAAATTTAAAAAGATTTGATTCTTTTTAACATCATATTAAAAAGAGATATTTATTTTCAATAAAGCCATATAAATACGATTTTATTATTATGTTTTTATTATTAAAACTTAACATCCTTTAAAATCTGGGTCAATGGTTTTTATTCGCGGTACCACATTACTAAATTTGGTAACCATTTATTAAAAAAGACCGTTGATTTCTAAGAAATAATCAAAAGGATTATTGATTAAGTATTTTAAAATATTTAAAGTCATCCTGTTCATAAATTTATATTTTATATTTTTCAGTAAATTAAGTAATAAAATCAGTGTAGATCTAAATTATACCAACTAATTAGTTGAGCATATTTCAGGTCATTGAAATATGATTGATATAATTATCAGATTTGGAAAATACAGTTTTCACATTTATTTCTTAATTCTGTAGGAATACGTAGATACGGTTGACATGGCTAAATGTTTAAAAAGAAATCTTTTGTCAATAGTTTTTGATTACAACTTATTAACTTATAAAATAAATATTTTTGAATAATTAATTTTTTAAAAAGTTCAAAATTTCAAACATAAAATAATTGTTAATATATTTTGAAAGATTTGGTACTAATTTTTGAATATATTTAAATCCATAATATTACCGAATTAACTCATCTCATCTGTAATGACTCTCATTTCCATCTTTTACATTTTACACCATTTTAAATACTTTTAATTATTCTTATCATCACCTGATTTTTAGCTTATCTACAAAAAATAAACAAAAAATGGCACATTTTGCAAATATAACCGATATCTTGTTATCTTACTTAGCTCGTTAGATTAATTACTTCGCAAAATAGTTATCTTTTACTACACGAACTTCAATTAATTGTATTTTTATTTTTTAAGCTTATACAACACACATATATCAACTGTTTATATATTGTTTATGTTGTAACAGTGTATGATAGGTTGCCTATACTTAAAGTATATTTATTTATTTAAAAATATTTTCAACCACATTCAGTTAAAAGTTTTAAACTGGATCTATTTGCTAAGGAAGTAATTGTGTTTTCCTTATGAAATATATATATATATATATATATATATATATATATATATATATATATATATATATATATATATATATATATATATATATATATAATTTGGAATTAGTAAAAAACAGTTGTTTCTGAAAATAAATAAAATTTTCCCCTTTTTTGATTATGAAAGAAAACTTTCGACACTGGATTGACTTTATTGCCAACTTAAACTTAGTTTGACTACTAATAATGTGACACTAATTGGGTCCGTATTAGAATAACATTATATATCAGATGATTGGAGGATGTGTGGTAACAGTGATTTGGATTTTACTAAGCAAATTTTTCGGTTTCCTAAATGTTAAAAACTGACAGGTAAGAGCCTGGTGAGATAATACGTATTAAACTTATTTCGGTATTGGTGTTCCCAATACACTTTTCCTGTTTAGTATCATTAGTTGAGAGATTTTTAGGTCATCTATGCTATTTACCATTATTTCATAAAAATAAGAAACAGTTTTATCGTATAAAATGCTTTTATCGGCGGGAACGTGCTTAAAAAAATCGATGTTCCAAACACATCCAGAGGAAAACTCCAAAGAAAGTTGTAAGTAAATGTATGATAAAAATAGAGTAACGGTGAAAATGCTCTAGTAACCTATGAAACAACTAAATGTCACTGTCACAGTAGAACTGAAATAAACAGTAGGTTCACTGGGCTTCGCTCTAGCTGAAATTTTCGATGATCTCAAAAAGGTCTAACTTCAATTCTTTCGAAAACATGATTTTTGCAAATTATTTAAAATTTGTTTGAATAATATTTTATATGAAACTAGACTAATTATTTAGTTGTACTACATTACGCCAAAAATAACTATTTTTTCAGAATGGGTGTATTTGGGATCTAGATTGCGAAAAAGAAAACGAAATTTTGTAAGAACCTTTATTTTTGAAACATTCCTTCTTAAGGTGCGTATAAATATGGCGAGTCGTGCCCGTGACGAGCCTCTTTTGAATTTTGCCGACGTTAGCGGCCGGCGTTAAAGGAGATAATAACGGCGTCGTTATATTCCTATTGTTCGTAAGCAACGCGACCCAGGCTCGCAGTGATGCATTTTTGTCGGTTTTTGGTGCCGGAATTTTCCCTTCTTTACTCTTATATGTATCAATTATTTATTAAAATTTAAAAAAAAACGCACTAAAGAATGCCGAGCATGACAAAATTTACCCCTTAACACAGTCTAACATTAAAACCAGTCTAAGTTAACAGTGGAGGGTTTAAATTGACAAATTTAATAGAAAGTCAAACAAGTTTTGAATTTAAAAAATGCAAGAACAAAAAATCGTTTGTACCTATTATCGAACCGTCAAAAATTGAAACTTTTGTTGATTTTCAGGAGACAACTATTTCTCCTCTCGATTTCCATTTATTTTTAGATTTTTATCCTTAATTTTTCTATATGAGCGTTTATGTCTTGACACATTTGATATAAATTATGACAATATCCTAAGCCAAACAAAGCTGGTCAACTTGAAGATCTAACTTCCATGGCAGCTAAGCTAGATCGGGTGTAATTGTAAGCCTTAAACCTTCTTAGTGGATCTAGTTAATTTTTAAGTTTCAAATTCAAAAAATGCTACGAAAACATTGTATTACATAATAAATTTAACCGATTCACAACAACATTCAATAATTTCATTTGTAATTATACAATTTACAAAACAACTTTTAAGACGATCGGCAATACCCAAGTGTGAAATTAATAATATCCTATTAACTTTGATATCTAGAGTTACCAAATTTTTTTGAATTGTTAATTTATGCTTTAAAAGGTACTAATATTAAACATTATTGTTTAATTTTGAATAATACGTCCGTTATTATTGAATAAAGTTCGAGGTATTTTCAAAACAAACAAACACATTGTAGATTTGAGACCGATTTGTAGACAAAACACCTAAAATATTGACAAGAAGGTTATTAACTTTTGTCTAAATAAATAAAATATTGGGTATCTTAATTTAAAAAGTGTGTAAGAAAAGTTTTTAAACGAGTTTAAAATATAGAAGTCACAATAAAGAACTAATCTGAATTAATTAGGCCAGGCATGGACAAGCAAAAATCCGGTGGAAATGATCTTCTTCTGCTGGCTGGTACTTATTCAAATTACCGAGCTGTAGATAGTCATTCTGTATTTAAAAATAAATAAATGGGTAGACTATTTGCATCTCTTAAAAAAAAAAAGAAGTGTCTGATGGAATACCAGACTTTTGTTGGTGCACAAACATTATTCCAAATTTGATATCCTTTTGAAAATTTACAACTGGGCTTCTTTAACGTGTTTACATAAAACTTTCAGATCGATCCAATTATTTATGATAGGACCTCATCCGGTAAACGTGAACTTTTGGTTGCATTGGCTACACCCCACTGATTTGTCTTGGTGGATTTTTTATAGATAAAGAATAAAATAACTTTGAAAATGGAGCCTCTTTTTTCCTTTGTATTTTTTTCAATCCTATAGTTCCTATGATTTTCTTGGTTGTGTTTTAAAATGCCTTAAATCACTTTTTTTTTGCCGTACATACTACTGTTTTAACTCGTGAATAAATCACATTAATTCACAAACACACACACACACACATACACACACACACACACACATGTCAGAGGTCGGCAATCACATTCGTTTTAACCTCTAAAAAGACTTCAAGATTTCAAAATCTGCACCACTACAGTGTAGAAAATATGCACACATATTTAATATTTGTATACTCTAATTCTTCGATCTCGTTTTCTTCCAGCCCTCCATTTAGGAATAATGGTCCTCTTTATTATCGTTTCCGAGATAATTGGCCTTTCAATGTAAATTGTTTTTCTTTATTATGTTTACCGAACAAGTGTGGGTTCGGTGCCAGGTTAATGTATTCTTTCTTTCTTGTTTATGTGGGCTCCAATATTATTCTTAATTTTTCTTTCTGACTTTTCAATTTCAATTAGTACTAATTTTTCAGTCATTAACCTTAACTTTATTCAGAGTAGCGTACTACTTGCATTTATAATTTTGCAGAAAGTAAAAAAAAATAATTTAACCACTGGAATTTCCCATTCCCATTTTTCTGCGTTTTTTACCCTTATGGTAAGTCGTTTCAAAATATAATTTTTGGTACCTAAAATGGCTTTGCAGACTGAATGTATGTATACATTAACTTATTCGAGTAGGTACACATTATTTAAAATTTCGAATAGTGATATATCACACAGTTTAGAAGATAAAGGCATATATGAAGGTAAGGCTTAGAACACAACTAAAGAATAATTAATCATATATAGAACATTTTTGGTACTAGGAACTTCCTGTGTTTGCCATGACTGCAGTTCGAAAACTGAAGAAAAGCTTTTGAATATTGTTCGAAATGATAACAACAAAAAAGTGATATGATTATATTAAGACAAAATTTTCCAGAACTAAGTAAATATAAGCTGCAAATTTGAGAACTTACTATAAATAAAATATAATTGTAAAAACATGTTTTTAATTCTTATATGATCAGTTATTAAAAGCAACATTATTACTTCAAAAAATATTGTTAATTGAAAATTATAAAAAACATTATTGAACTATTAAATGTTGAAATATAATAAATATTTTTTTTTTCATTGAGAAAATCATTTTTGATATTAACTTTAAAAATTACCAATTTCGTTTAAAAATAAAACAAAAACAATCCTTCGATTATATCTGCAGTTTTATAAAAATTGATAATTATAAGATAGAAGATTCCCTCTATCAATGAAAAAAAATTATGTCGAAATTTGCAGCCTCTTTGCAAAGTAACACCCACCCGGGGTGAGTACCCCACCCCCTCGGCTTCTAACACGCTACGCCATTGCAAGGATTCGCTTCCAATTTGGTCTCCTATCCTGTGATATGTTAGAAAAATTCAACATGTATTTTCTTACATCCTGAATTTCATTTTTAGGTGATAAAAACTACCCGCAAGTTAATTCCTTAAAACATCTTTTTAATTATAATGTAAAATCACGGCATTTCATTAGGTTGACGAAAAGAGTTTTATACATGTCATTTTCTGAGTCAACCGTTTTTAGCACGCACCTTTGGATGTAGTTTTTACCGCCTAAAATTTAAGACAAAAAAAAATATGCCATAGATATTTTTTTGGTATAATTGCAATATATCACAGAATGAGAAATCGGAAGCTGATCTCTGAGAACTTTCCCTTGTTAATGTTAAAATATTGGTCTGGAAGACATAAAACTACAGGATATTAAGTTATGTAATAAAAACGTTTACACATATTTGTAAAGAAAGCTTAATACATTTACTAACTTATTCCAAAAATATATTTTATGTACAATTTGCTCAAGGCATGCACAACAAGAAAAAGAATTCTGAACTAATAATTTCTTATACTAAAATAAAATCAGTTTTTTTCTCTTAATTTAAAGAAATAAGGCAAGTTTTGCAAAAAAGGTATTAACACCGATTGAGGCTTCCATTTTTACTTTTGATCAGTGAGAACCATATCTTGTAGTTTTCCAATTTTAATCATTACCTACCATCAGTGTAATAGCGGATCGAAGAAAAGCAAGGTTATAAAAATTGGATCATTCAACTTCAAAGGCACCGTGAAAGCTGTCGCATTTGTAAGATGACAAAATTCGTACTAGCTATCGGCAAAAAAAAATTATAATTTACCATTAATTACTAGAAAATAATTAACAAACAAATGGAAATTATCAATTGCTCTATCAATTAATAATTTTGAAAATAAAATTATCAATGAAGTAATTTATTCCTAAAATTATCAATTATCGAAGTATTTCATTTTCGAAATTATCACTTGATGAAGTAATTAATGATGTATTTAAAAAAAAAATTCCAACTTTTAATTTCCCATGACTATTTCTAAAAAAGGTTGATGGATTTGATAAGAAAAATTAATTTAATTTTAGTAAAATATAATAATTTGGAAAAACAAATTATTAGTTACTTTTGTAACGGGTAATTCGATAAATAAAATTTACTTCTAAAATTATCAATTTCTTCGTTAATTGATGATTGTAGGAATAAAATTACCAATTACATTATTAATTAATAGTTTTAGAAATCAAATTATCAGTTATTTCATTAAATGATATTATTTTCAAAATTATGAGTTGATGAAGTAATTGACAATTCTGTTTTGTAAAGTAATGATTATTCATTACCTGGCATTCCTATTTTTAAAATTATCCATTACAAAATTCATTAATAAAATTACTCGATAATATTATCCAAAAAAATGTTTGCCGATCTCTAATTTGTTATATATGTAATTCTCCTTTCAGGCAGAGAATATGAAAATATATGTACAAACAGTTTATTTCCTGCAAATATCGCTCTGGTCCTCTCTTCATACGCGTTTCGATCACCTCATGATCTCGTCAGTGGAGCTGTATCGGACCGAGAGCAACATTAGCAGGAAACAACTGATATATGAACCATAAATTTCAAGGTATGTCGGCAGGATGTTACACCTGCCGTCTACCAACTTCGATGTTGTTTCTTGCTAATGTTGCTCTCGGTCCGATACAGCTTCACTGACGAGATCATGAGGTGATCGAAACGTGTATGGAGAGAGGACCAGAGCGATATTTGCAGGAAATAAACTGTTTGTACATATATTTTCGTATTCTCTGCCTGAAAGGAGAATTACATATATAACAAACTATTTAAATACGGCAGAAAGATTTCTTTATTTCTTACTGAAATTTTGATTGTTTAAAAAGATCTCTAATTTGTTCCATTACTTTTAATTAGACCCAAGAGAGAATGTTCTAGTTTATTTTTGTAAGTTTTTTTTCACAAATAAAATTATTATGGGTGAATGTACATAGTTTCATTTTGACTGATTGTACGTACCGTAACTGCAAATGCATAATAGTAAAATTATTTATAAATTAATTGCAAGATTTATTGCCATATCTGTTAGTAGTATTATTAGTATTGCTTACACAATACATATTTGTTTTATTGCATTAATAATAATAACAACAATACGACAAACATAACTTTATATTATCAGTAAAACTATCAATTTAAACAATACAAAAAATGTCATCTTATACTCCAAACATCGAAAATAAAAATTAAGATCGTGTTATTGACGACATCTTAAAAAAATAATCCGTTAAAGATTAAATAAAGTTTTCCATATTTCAGACAAGCATTTGCACGCCTAAACTTGAACCAAAAACCTTTATGGTACCCAACGTGGTGAAATGTTGACGCCTGCCAATCGAAAATCACCACATGTTCTCTGTCTTTGTTGCACCATTTTTCCTTTTTGTTGCAGTACCAAGATCGACAAGCGAGGTTGTCAAGTTATATGAAATATCGAAAGTTTTATTTAAAGAAATAAAATTTTTTTAACAGTATTGTAAATTCATTAAAAAGTACAAATTTGCAGTAATATTTTTAAAATTATATTTGCAGTCATATTTAACTATTTTTTGGGAAATTATTTGCTTTCTTTTTTTTAAATATAATATAAAATATCTATAGTTTTTTTTTCTACATTTAAAGATATATTAAAGGGATCTAAAAGGCTTTTTAGACCAACCGATATTCAAAAATCTGAATCCAGTGTTTGCAATAGCATTTCAGGCAGTTAGGAACCTGAATAAGCATTACGAAAGGATTTATATGGTCTAATAAAATTTAGGTTACGACTCGAGCTGACGTAACGTTGTCTTATTAGCTTTGTTCGCGGGTCACTTTCCGAACCGATTCAGAATTAGTACGAAATTAGTTCAGGATTGCCGTACAGCGCATGCTTAGTTATTAACCGGTTCAGGATTTGTTTTTACCGCGAACGATTTTGGAACTTTGAATCGTCCACTCTGGTATGCATACAGTATTAAATGCTGATTAAACTAGTTGTTTTTTTTTTGTTTTAAATAACTTAAAACTGTCTTTTATTAGGTTTTATTATTTGTATTATTTTAAAGAAATATTGAATTATAATTGTTATTCTTATATAATATGTCTGTCAGTTCCTTTTGGAATAAAACGTCTTGTTTTTTGCTGAATAGAATTTTTGATAAACAAATATATATTTTAACAGATATCTATTGTTTACTCTTTATTTTGTGTTAAGTTCATATTTCGGGAGCCTCAAAGTAAATCTAATTCTAAACATACGCCTAGTAAAAAGATGGGGGGTTTTCTAAACAAAAAATAAAACGCAATAGTTTTAGGTCCATTTCTTTTTGATTCAAAAAACATTTTTAATAAAACTAAAAACCGGTCTGATATGTCCCTATACGATGCAACTTCATTTATCGCAAACCATAATACACGCCAGTTCTTGTCCATTTCTCAGCTTAACTGAAAATGGGGGGCAAAATTTCCTCAAAATAATTAGCACTTTTAGGAATTTTGAGTAACTCTAAAATTTCTTTTAAGTCCTCATCGCTGGATGATAAATGATTTGACATAATGGGAGTATCCACTAAAAATATATTTTTTTTAGGTTCAAACTAACACTTTTTTAACTTATTATTTAAGATTCTGGGTCGATTAACACTAATTAAAGTAAAACCAATATAATATAATAAAATATATACTGGAACATCAAATGCAACGAATAACATAAACAGGAGAAAAACCTAAAATAAAATAAAAACAATTGCCAAATAGTTGCACATTGCGGCCGCAGCATGAACGCTGGCGCTGCATAAAATTCCGAACTTACAGTTCTTCTTCAATCCTTAGAACCGGTAGGACTGGTTCAGAATCGATTTCGAACCGAATTATTTTCTCCGCGAACATGAGACTGTAACTAAAAATTCTGAACTTTGTTATCCGTGAACGCTGCTATTTCAACTGCGCATGCGTATTAGTTCAGAATCGGTTCTAAATCCTTACCGCGAACAAAGCTATTGGTTGGTGATGCGCAAAAGTGACGAGTAAACAAATGGAAGTTTTTTTGAATGCCGATAATCATAAAAATATTTCATACATATGGAATAAGAATTTTAAAAGTTCTCTAAAAATATATTAGATACAATGGTTATAGGGTGCTGTTAGCCCAGTATTTATCTTTTTTTTTTATTTCTGTAAAACCAGCCACTACGGCTAAAATAAGACCCATTTTTAAGTCGTTAAAAAACGCTGGTGCCATACTGTTTCATAGCCCTTTAAGATTTCACCTAGATTCAGTGGTCGTGGAAGTTGGATCTTCTAATGGGCCAATTTTGTTTTGATTCTTCTATATTGTAATTGGTATTATATATGTCAACAAGCAAATCTTTAGAAATATTAAAATTAAAAATCTAGAGATAAAGCCTTCAAATCTGTAAGAAGAATAGTTGTCTCTCGAAAATAAACTTAAATTTTTTATTTTTGCTTTCTTAATACAAGAAAACCAACGAATTACCCTATAGAGTTAATATATCGTCAGACCTAAGGCTATGATTGCTGAATAATATCACAATATTTTTAGTTATATTTCAAAAGATGTTGATACTCGGTAGGAAAGTTCTTTTATTTCTTGATGATATCTGTTCTATGCTATACTTTTCTCATTGCATTATTTTAACTAGTATAACATTCGAGAAAGTACCCGGGCAATAAAGTAAAAGTGGGAGTTTCTGGTTGTCGGAATTTTTATTTTATTTTTAATATGTAGATAGTATTAACCGATAAAAATAAGTTTTTAAATTTTCTTTTTATTGATATTAATTATAAACAATTTTTATTTCTTAAAAATACTCAAAGGAGTCACAACAAACAAAAAATCTGAAAGTAAAATTAAATAAAAATATTTGTGTCTGTCAAACATCAAAAACATCCCTCTCCCACAGACCATAAACAAAGTTTAAACAAATTTATTGTTGTTTAAATCTACTGCTGTGATCGAAGAAGAAAACGCCGTTTTTATTGTAAATTCAGATAGGTTAACTTTGGCCAGTTCTAAAGTTACACCATTTTAATAAATTAGGAAATAAGTATTTTTTTTAACTTTTTAGAAAAATAAATAAAAGTTTTTATTAAAAAATAGGAAACGAAAAATTATGTGTAATTTTTTAATTGATAAATTTTGATTTCAGTACACAAATATATAAAAAGAAAAACTTATTTTGTACATCTTAAAAAGGTAAAAATGATAAGCCAGCCTTATAAATATTGTATATTTTAAAATCTTTTAGTTCAGATGATTATCTAAACTTGCAATTAACATAAACAATATAAATCGTAGCATATCATTACATTAAATGTTACGAAGTAATACGTGATCGTCAAAACATTTCTTTATTGTTTTCATGGCTAAAAATAATTATTTTAAACAATAGTAATAAAATTCTCAGGCAAATATTAAATTATAAATAAACTAAGATTTAATGTTTAAAAGTTGTTTCCGACGTAAAATCCGACAACAGCGGTTCTTTGTGGTACTACTCCGTGACATGACGTCATCCCTCATCGGTCACATGACGTTTATAGCGCGTTTTATCTGCCACCGCCGAGTGGAAAAATAATTTCAATAATTTTCGATAAGTCAGTTTATCCGTGTCGTATTCCTAATCTAGTAGTCCAAGCTTTTTCTTGTAATCGCGCGCGATCGCTTGTTTCGTAGCTGTATTTCGATTTTTTTGTTATTAATTTGCATTTGTCATTTGTTAATGTGTCACTTTTGTTTATAACTGTGCAAGTGCGCGAGTTGCCATATCAGTATTTTGTTTTTCCATTGGACGTGGGCTTTTGTTTTAAAGGTTAGTGTTCTGTTTTATTTTT
The DNA here is from genome assembly GCA_034092305.1 of Diaprepes abbreviatus. Lineage (NCBI taxonomy): Eukaryota > Metazoa > Arthropoda > Insecta > Coleoptera > Curculionidae > Diaprepes > Diaprepes abbreviatus. The sequence goes on along the minus strand of JASJET010000131.1, from coordinate 599,959 downwards.
GTCCATGGCAGAGATGACAATAAATTTTTCTTTGTTTGGATCGTTTAATCCTTTGTTTTTAGAGAGGAAAAAACTTTAAACAAGCTAAAAACCTAAATTATTTTGCATGTTTATATATTATTTTACGTATTAATAAAACAATAATAAATTTCATTTTTAATGTTTTGTTATCTGAGGACAAACATACGCCCTGTTATATCCGGGAAATACCCAAGTTCTGGAAATATTGTTAAGTTGCGAAATATTTATTATGATATTGTTTATACGGTTTTTTTTTAACAAGGCTGTTATTTTTTGAATGCTCATCTATACCGCAACAGTTTACGTTTGTCTTAGGTAAGTCGGATTGAGAATGTAAATATATTAAACACCGACGTAAGTTAAACATCAATGTTTGGGATTAAAACGTGAATAAAACTCGTGTTTCGTTCTAGAGGGCATAATTTTGGATGTATTATACTTCTTAAAAGGCAATTTAATATACATTATAAAAATTACACCTGATCCTGTTTATCACATGAATTTTATGAGATCTCTTTAGTAATGGATTAATAATAATAATTATCTTCATGATTAAAATGCTTGGAATGTAATTCTTGTTTGAAAACATCATAATTTTTTGCATATCATCAAAAATGTGGTATACGCTTAAATACATAAATAGTGTTATCTAGAAATGCTACAGAATGTGTCGCAAAGTAGTAAAATTATCATCAAAAAGGAAATATCACTAGAATATACAATGCCGGTCGAAAAGTCTGCACCATATAAACACGTTTTGATTCATGTATTTAAAAAAAAATGATTTTGGTATTTTTTTTGCATAATTAGAAACCTAAAATAATACAAGAATAATAATTATCTGCATGATTAAAATGCTAGGAATGTAATTCTTGTTTGAAAACATCATAATCTTTTGCATATCATCAAAAATATGGTATGCGCTTAAATACATAGTGTTATCTAGAAATGCCACAGAATGTGTCGCAAAGTAGTAAAATTTTCATCAAGAGGGAAATACCACTAGAATATACAGTGCCCGCCGAAAAGTCTGCACCATATGAGCACGTTTTCTATTCATGTAGTTTTTAAAAAATGATTTTGGTAATTTGTTTTTGCATAATTAGAAACCTAAAAATAACTTAAAATATTTGATATATCGCATTTGCTTCAGTCCACAAATGCCATTTAAAAATTTCGCACATCCGAAAATGTCATTATTTGTCCAAATATAAATTAATGTCATAAGGAAAAGCTAGTTTTCTTTCTATGGATATTCTAATTTCAAAGTTTGGTACAAAAATTTTAACTTAAATTTTTTCCAAGATTTTATCAAAAAAAAAACACTATATCTAAAATTTGAGGTAAAAAGGGATATTACTATGTAAAAAATTAAAAAAAAAAAAAACTAATTTCATTTTAAGTAAGTTTGGATGTCTTTCATAAAGATATTTTCCGAATCTCTTGGTTCGAACTGCTACGAGAATTAAAATAATTTTCCCCCGTGGTTAACATTTTTGAATAATTAAATAGAGAAGCATAATATTTACTCACTTTTAAAATTTTGAAAGAAAATATTGTTGCGAAAGGGAATTTTAGGTACATAACTTGAACTAAATTTAAAATTAGTATTTTCTAACCTTTTCGCTCCTTATCACTATCATTTTTAGTACACGATAATATGAAAATAATCCACTGAAAAAAAGAAACTGTTTTTTTTTTCGGGGGGCAAAATATAATTTTTGCACCAAACTTTTTGATTTAGAATATTTATAAAAATACAAATAACTTTCCTATAAAATTTGTTTATATTGGGACAAATAATGACATTTTTAGATCTTTGAAATTTTTAAATGACATGTACGGATCGAAGCAAACGCGAAATGACAAAAATTTTCGGTTATTTTTTTGGTTTGTAATTATGTAAAAGCAAACTACTAAAATCATTGTTAAGATCTAAAGAAATAAGATTTATTTTCATACGATGCAAAATTTTCCACTAGGACTGTATGAATGGACCAATGCAGGCTTTAAATTTTCGTGTCCTTATATCTATCGTCTGGGGGTAATAAAACAATAAGGATATTATTGCCTGTATTCAAATAAGAGTTCAATTTTACCGCAAAACATTAGTTTCCATAATAGAAATCCTAAAAAATCTAATATTTTTCTTTACTTTTGAGGAATTTGATTTGTTTTTAATAATCAAAATTTAATTAAATCACTCTCCGAGTCACGTGACTACGAACACCAATCAAAATGCATGAAATCATTGCTGGCAAACATCATCGCTTTCAAGGCTACGTTTTTAGGTTAAAATTATTTTATAGTGATTTCCGTGCAATTTCTTCGAAATTTGCTTACTACGCCCTTTGAAAACGACCCTAAGAAGTTTTCCCATGATGTAAAGTAACTTTTGTTCTGCTAAATTTAGAAATTTGAAGATATACGTAATATACCCAGAATTGTTATTTCCACAACTGATAATGAATACTTAATAGTAATCAAGGCTATTTATAGACTCAAAATTAAAATAAATCAAGTACAAAACATTGTTACCCGACTTTGATTACTTTATTTCTAACCTCAAAATTCCAATTGTCATCTTTGAAAACTTGAGAAATAATAATTTTAAATATAAGGAAAATAAACATATATTATTAAAACTTACATCAATATACATTTTAGATTCTTTAGACACAAATACCGGATCCCTGCGGGCTAGCTGAAGAAGCCACATTTTTCTATTATTTTCCGAAGGTGGAACGTGAATTAATCACTTTTCAGGTGTTTTAATGGTAGTACTTGTACACGCACAACACTTATAAAACTTAGAACTAATCTTTTATTATAAAAATTACAAAAAAAACTTTATATTTCCTTGTCAGTTTATCAGTCTTTGGCAACATGTAACGTCATAACGGTCAAGTGACAAGTATTGGCTTTTTGAGGCCAAATTTGAAACGGAATTTAAAATATATGATTTTTCAAGTATTAGTTGTATTAAAAAAATAATATTAAATATTTTGGGCTATCTTAGGTACTTACTTAAGCATGGTTTTAAACATTTTCTCAAAAATAGTCGACATCCTTATTGTGAACCCCCTGTTTATTGAAAACTTTTGATCTTATTTTGCTAAATTAAGCCTGTATTTTTAGGTACTTTTTTTTATTTATTCTACGACCCGTAAGATTTAAAATTTTTTTGAGAAGGGTAATTGTATGGTATTTTTTTTTATCTCGCGAGTAAAATAATTAGAAAGGTATTTATATATATTTTTTGAGTTACGGCAATAAAAATGTAATACGAGAAAAGCAAACAACTTAAAACTATTTATTCTGTTTTAATTTTTTTTTAATTTTCTCGGAAACATTTTTATCTTATCGGGTGTTGGTTTGGAAATACCCATCTGAAACCAAAGGAAACGCACGCCTTAAAAATATTTTATAGTTTAATCTTTTATACTAATGAAAAAGAACAATGTATCTTTTTAGTGTATTCCTTAGAATACCTAGTTATCGATTAAGCAATCCCAGGTAATGTCGGTTTCTCAAACGGGATTTTTAACACGTTCGCGAATTCAAAGAAATTTTGGTAGAATGTTCGACGAAAATTTGTTCCAATATTTCATTAACGTATCGTTTCATATTCATTCATTATCACCTATATGGATTTTAAAGGAGTACGAGGAATACTAGAAAAATATCTACCTAGCCATGATAGAAACAACTGACTTTGGTTGCCGAGTAACGTTCAATAGTGCTTAGTTTTGTTTGTGTGTCAAATTTGTTCAGTATTTTATGTCTTATGAATCTTTTTGCAACAAAAAATGATAGGAACATTGTAGTATAATCAAATTCTTAACAAAACAACATAATTGCCTTAAAAATATTCACAAACAAATGATTGCCGTATCCGGTAACGAGATGGTAAAATATTAGTTCAAACAGCTTCCATGGTTTTAATAACCTGGCTGAAAAATTCACAAATTGTGTCATAAAAATGTTGTTAAATTCCTTTCTTTGTCCTTCTTCTGGTGTATCACAGAGTTCAAATTTCGACCTGATCTCTTCTGATTGTGACATCAACACTTCCCTCTTTCCCAAATATTACCTGATTTACAAGCAACCTTAACCATAAACCAGTCTGGGTGTTAAATTGTTTTTGTTTTTTCGTATTTAGAATTTGATTTTATTTTTGTCACGAGGTTTATTTTGACGTTACCTTATACGAGGTCGGTATGATAAGTCAATGACTTTTGAATGAAATAAACAATTTTTTAAATGTCTTATTTATTTTTCAACATAATCTCCTTTTAATTCTATACACTTATTGAAACGATTCAGTAAAGCACTTTCAATCATTATTCCATGCGATGAAACACATTCCCCATAATACTTCCTAAGCTTTTTTTCAGTTTCTTTGATAGTTTTTCCTCGCAGAACATAGTACTTAATAAGCGCACAAGACACAATAGTATACACTGAGACGTGTGGGTACAGTGAATTCAAATGTGTGATTGGAGCGCCACCTTGTGGAAAAGTCACGAACTTATCGTACTTCGTACACAACGGGATTCAAAACAATAAGAGTAATTTTATGTCTAGTTCCAGTTTTTCGTTTACTGCCGTGATAAAAAAAAATGTACTTTAACAATTGCATTGGTCAAAACAAGAATTTGGCCTTAATTTAATTAACTCGAAACGATAACTTTAAAATATTTCGAACCAGGTTTCTAAAATGCTGTTTCCAGTGCAAACTCAGGAAAAATAATAGTTAAATCAATGTCATTTTCCGATTTTTGTCATCGGAAAAATCATACTTCAAAAATTATTTTGAACAGATTAAGGTCCAAAGTTTATGTATTATATCTTGTGCAGGTTCTAGCGATACTTGGAATACAAAACAATTTTTTGAATATTAATTTTAATCAACTATTTTTTTTTCTAAAAGTTTCCATTACTAAAAATAAACTTCAAATGGCAGATCCAAAAAAATACCCGAAAAAGTCCGGGGATACATATTTCAAAGCGGGACAATATCTTAAAAAATTAATCTTCAGTTATGCCTAAAAATAGACTGATGTTTTGGGAAAACATTTAAATTTACATTCAATAATTGAATGGATAGAATAAATTTCTTTGTAACTAAGTAGTGTTTTAAGAGTTATTTCTTATCTGTGTTCTTCGATCATAAACCAGTTCTTTGAAAAAATTAAAATGTTTTATTTTAAATTCCTAATTAAAACAATTTAATAAGCTTTAAATTGTATAAAATAAAAATATCCATAATATTCCTATAAATATTGTTAGTTTTTCTTAACTTAAAATACCGTAAGAACTTTTTTGCAGTTACATATCTTTCTATGTTTGAAATTTGGTGTTAATTTTACCCAAAAATTATGAATTTAGAGTCTTAAAATTATTCCCATTGCTTTTTCCGTATCAAAATTACCAAAATAGAATATGCAAGAAATATCTGTTATTTTATCTATACTCTATTCAAGAACTAGAGAGAGTAAAAAGATGTCACCGAAACCTCCGACGTATCTGCTCCAGTGCCGCAGGTAACCAAGGCCATAAATCTAATTATATTTAAATATTATAATCTTTTATAAATTTACTGCAACAATAAAATTTCTCATAGTTCAATTTAATTTCTGTCAGTGGGCAAAGTATACCTTACAGTGTGTCCTTAGTGATTTATCTTGTTTACGCTTGTTTTTATATATTATTTGAGTTAGTGAGATACCCAAAAGATATAGCTTTCACCTCTATATTTATTCCAAAATCGGTAAAACAGGGCATTTTTTTCCTCAACGAAAAACTTATTACGATGAATGTTTATGATGCCTTAAGACATCAATGTCCAGATAATAATGATAAAATCTCCGTTGAGATGAGTTCCCAAATGACAGAAGTTGGAAAATCTACGGTTTATCGAATGCTGAAGGAGAAAAAGACGACTGAAATTGTTAGTGCTTCCAAGCCACATTCGGTCACAAGAAGACGAAAAACCCCATTGGAAAAAGAGATGAAAACTGCAATAAAAGGAGTTGTACATACATTTTTTTAAGAGAAGCACAGCGTCAACAAAATTCTAACAAAAATCAATAAAGATTGGTATTTACTTGATATTAAAAGAACTGAGCTCTAGAAATTGCTCAGAGAACTTAATTTTTGCTGAGAAAAACCAGATAGGAAATCTCTTCTTATAGATCGTCCGGAAATTGTCCGTTGGAGATAGGCTCAAGTAAAAGGTAGTGTTGCAAGAAATAACACAAGTTACAGAATTAGTGATTTAACTGAACTATTGAAAGATTTTTTTGAATAAAGTTACTGCGGAAAATTTGAAAAAATGTGTGGATCATATAATAAAAGAATAAAACAAAATGTGTTTAAATCCCAGACGCTTTTATTATCTTCTTTGATGCTGATCACCGAAGGCACAAGGGTTTTTTGAAAAATTTGCGTGATACGCTCGACGTCAATCGAAGTCCGCAAGATTCAAAGAAAGCTCGTCACGGACGTGTCTCGCCATATTTATACGTACCTTAACACAGACTGCGCGTGCAAGTAACAAAATTATCAAGTAAAATCTATTTTATGCATTTATGACCGTATTTTTGCACTCACGTATTTGTTAAAATCATATTTATTCGCCTTGACTTCAAATACCATCCAGAGCAACAAATAAATAAACTTTTATTTTCATTATAAATAAATAAAGCTAGTATTTTATACAAAAACAAAAAAACCTTGAACACGTTTTAGCGTAAGTATGGGAATTTTAATGGTTGCAACAACATTCGCACGATATTTGAATTAGATGGTTTTTTTCTCTACCATAACGACGTTTTTCAGTCCAAGTGTGGTAATCTAAGGTCATCGCTGTTCGTTGTCTTTTGTCTTTGTTTTAAGTAGAAAAAATGTTAAGCACTCAGATTGTATTGATTGTTTGTTTTATTGTTTAATTTCTTCCCTGTCGTTGTCATTGAATAGAAATGAGCGGAAAATCCACTTTATACCAGGTAAAATCAAAATTTTCAAACGATCCAAATGTTTATTGTTATGGTTTTTGAAAGATCATGTCTGGTTTTATATTTATCTTCTTTAAATACCAGATATTTGTTGAAAAATGACAGTATATCAAACCCACAAGAAAGTAATTTGTGTTTTCTAGTTACAACGCCCTCTATGTGTGACAACCAAAAATACTTTCTTGCTAACCCAATACTTTCTGTGCGGAAGGTTTAAAAAATAAAGCGTAAAACGTTATTTATTTTGTCCTCTGCAAAGTATTCCCCATTTAAGAGTTTTGAGGCTAAGTTCGCCTCTTTTAAAAGAATGAAAGGAAAAAGGTTCCCTCAATAATTAAAATAGCATTTTTTACCAAATATGGGTAATTTCTTCGAGAACAACGGTAATAAAAGCGGAACGAAAATTATATTTCTATTACTCAATGGATCCTAGTTTACCAAACTATGTTTTAGTGATATATTGGAGAGTTTTCTGATAATCATTTTCAGTAAAAATCAAATCTTTGTTATAAAAATTAAGTTCAAGGATCGAACATATAAGTTGTATGTTAAATTCCCAGTTTTCTTAACAAAATTGTTTTTGTCACCTTTATAACGGAATAACTTGCGAATTTAAGCGAAATAGAAAAACGTAATATTTATCCTTGTTTTTAACAGTTTATGTTTACAGAATTCCACCTCAAGAAACTAAACATTATTAGATTTAATTGGTATTTGTTAAAAGATACTTCTGACAAATTGCATAAGACCGTTTCGCAGTTCACCTTAGCTAAATATTTTATAAAAATTTCCGTTTACTTATAATACTTGCTAAAAACGTCAATAAATTTCATTAATTCCGCAAAATTTACAGCATTCCATAAACAAATAATAAAGCAATAAAAATTACGTTGGAAGGACGCGTGCTCGCCGTTTTGTTTGCGGCCGAGATCACAATTTCTCGGAGAGTTCGGTATGCCAAGTATTTCCGATTGTGGCGTCAGAACACCGGCGAAAAGTGGCGACAAATACGCGACCGGTGCTGCCAGACCGTCTGTTATTTACAAAAATTACGAACTTAAATGATACAGCGATCGTAATTTTGCTAGAAATAGTTGAGACTTGCAGTTTTGATACATACTAGTATTTTGTAGTTTTTATACGAGTAAGACAGTACGTTTATATCAATGACTTAAAGCCGGTAAACCACTTAAAAAAAGTGAAATAAAGGCCTTTGAAAGCGATTTTAATAAATAATTCAAGTCAAGTCTAAAGCGTCCTCATTGGTGATTGTAGGGATTTTGACATTTCGTAGTTTTTGAGTTACGATTATAATTCAGATTATTTAATTTGTAAATTATGAAAATTAAGAAAGCTATTGTTACATTATAATCAATTTTTTTACAGTATATGACACAAATTCTTAGAAATATTCCAGAAGTTGTATTTATTGACGTTAGATACTCACGCATGCGACATAACTGGTGTTGAAATGACTTGAAATTTATTTTCAACCTAGATTCAAGTCGCTGAAATAGACGGATAAGTTTTAGATTTGTTTGAAAGCCGCTTCACTTTTAATTGTGAGAAAATAATTATATTCTTTTGGACCCCTGTATGTATATAACATATATATATATATATATATATATATATATATATATATATATATATATATATATATATATATAGTCGGCACATTGTTTTTCTTTTGTGAACAGCATATATTAGAAAGTAAATCAACAAATTATTTTTTTATTTTTATTTATGATTTATTTAGTTTAATGATATATAAAAAATTAAAACATGTTTTGTAATTATGACAAAATGTAATAAATTAAAAATCAATTGGACTTATAAATAATACATGTTAACACTTTAACCAAACTGATCAAGGAAGGATAATTCTAACAAACAACTAATATTTTGTTGGGTAAATTTTATTTTTTCACAGACTTTAGTTAAGTGGATATCCCACAAGCGTTTGACAGCAACTGTTTGAAACGGAGGACTAAGCTTCGTGAACATGCAGCAACAAATCTTGCAGGTCCCGTTTTAGATTTTCCTAAAGTCTCTCAATGTGTTCAGGTCTGAGCTTTGGTTCATATTGTCTTCTAGATATTTTTTAAGAAGTTTTGATGCTTCTTTTGAGTCGCTGTCGTGCATAAACTTGTACGTAACTGAAGGAAGTCTTGAGCATATGGTTCCATCATATTCTAAAGGATGTTTTTGCAGATAAATTGATGCATTATACCCCCAATTTCAAAAATAGACCCAAGTCCTTTCCGTGACATTAATGCCCAAACCATTACAGATCCTCCATCTGCTTTATGATGATTTTTATGGTATAACATAAATCGAGATCGAAACTATTACAGGAAGGATAGCGAAAACAATATTTTTTCTCATTTCAATAAATTAATCTAGATCTCATCAGTCCAATGCACTTATTTTTCAAAAATCAACATTTTTGTGTAATTTATCATTAAGTTCAATCTTTTTTTCTTGTTTTTCTTTGATTCAAGAGGTTTTTTCTTAGCCACACATCCTCTTAGGTTCGATTCATTTAATATGGTTTTACTTGACAATTATATGCCATTTAGTTTTAATATTTTTAACTGCCTTTGCTAATTCTCTAAATGATACGATCCATTTGTTTACGTTCTAATTTAATTTTCGATCGAGTAAGTATAATTAAATGGATTTAGAGCACTGTAAATTACTTTTCTCAAACATTTTATACGAATTATTTGAAAATGTGCTCTTTGTGTGTTCAGCAACAAACATCTTTAAAACTTATGCGGCAAGATGCAAACTATCTGAGAAATTTTGATTATCATTATTTTGCGAATAAGAAATATAGGCGTTTTTCTATATAATTTATATATGTCGAAATAGAAAACGAAAAATACAACGTATTTTATCAGGTTTGACCACGACTGAACTCTCTTTCGTTATTTTTAACCGTTCATCTTAAGTCACAATTGACGTCGAATCACCTATTCTTAAATTAATTTTAGATTACACTTAAGAGAACAAACAACTACCACAACTAATTACAGATTTGAATTTATTGACTTCGTTTTTTTTTATAACAAACCATTTTGTAGAGTTTCTGGCAACACTGTAAGTGGTACCACTAAAATTAATGCATATAGAGCTTGCGGACAAAGATGAATCATCGCGGAGTGGTACCAGTCAGACCCAGGTGAAGAGAGGACGGGCGACCCATAAAAAATAAAAGACCGACGAGAAATAAAAGTTATAAGTAAATTCTTTTTAGAAATTAAAAACGCCCACATTGGGAATTCAAAATCTATATTTCAATATTAAAAATATATTGTGTAGTGAAAATATTTTGCAATTGATAAAAACTATAAAAAACTTTTGAGTAGTCGGTTTATCCGAAATTTTTATGGATTGGAATATAATAAAGGATGTGGTTAAGGTCCCGATGAGAGATCGTAGTCTGTTTCCAAAGGTTTCCTATCGTCATAGAGATAGTCTAAATGGATAAAAAATTATCTAGTATTACTGCAGTAATATGATTTTGAAATTTTTCAGCTATAGTAAAACACTTGTTCAGTAATTCTCGTATGTTTTATTTCTCTGGAGCACTGTAGTAAGTATAGAAAGTAAAGTTTCCTATTACTTTTTTTTATTTTAAACAAAAAATATGTCAACCATAGCAAATCCCAAGAACTTAAAATACGTTTTTCAATTATTTTTGCTTCCTTGTAGAAAGAACGCGCTAATAATTAGTTTTTTAAAGGTCACCCGTACATAAACGATTTTTCTTATAAAACACAGTGATCTGATCGCGCATTCTTTACTTTTACAATTGATTATTATGCCACACCATGAATGAAATCAAATGTACTACGAAAGCCATTCATAAAACACTCCGCGTTTACATTCTCTAAGGTATGACTCAAGATTCTTCTCAGAACTCTAAAAACTTGATCTTAACATAAAAATAATGGGTTCCGGTGAATAGAAACCGTTTATGTACGATATTTTCAAAGGCTGGCAGAACCATTTATTTTGCAGATTCTTACCTGTGTCGTATGTTTTTAAGATTTAAGATGACCTTTGTATCGTGAGAGAGTTGAAAACAATGGAAGGATGTTGTGTCGTGGTTAATCAAACGTTTAATTTGAATTTAAATTTTGTTTACGCACGTTGGTTAACTGAAGCGAGAATTTTTGATGTTCTTTTTTTAAAAATTGCATCAACTATAAATTATTTTACGTAGGTAGATGGGCCCAATTATTCTAGAGAAGAAATAGATAAATAAAGTCAGCTTGTTTCTCCTTTACAAGGGTTAAAAAATATTTAATTTCATTCGATTTCCACATGTTTATTTTCTTACTTTTTCCTTTTCTTTCTGCTTCTGTTTAACATTTTAATCAAGAAAATTGATAATATTCTTTTCAATTACCTGTTTCATAAAAATGGTAGGTTAAGTTTTTACAAAAAAGGAAGAAATCAACTATTGACATACTTGGCATTTCAACTCCATTCCCTTTTTAATGTGCAAGTACATTCCTCCATCCAATTTATGTTGAAATATTACTTACATCCGATAGAAACTTTAATCAAAACCGTTTATAACGTAAATTTCAAGTGGAAGTAACTGCATCGGATCAACGCCAATACTACGTTAGAAACACGGTCAATAATAAACTATTTTTTTTTTAACTATTTTGTATGGCTAGTGTGACTGACGCAATTTAGCCAGTTTCTCTTTCCCCCCGTCCCGCGCTGACACCCTCTTTGTCCGGAAACCCGTCGGGAAGGTTTAAACATTAACCAGACTTGAGAGACTGTTGTCTAAGATGAAAAAGCCAGAAGAATGCCTCTTCAAAGAGAACCTGGATCCTTTCATCATCCAATCGGAATTATTAGTCACGTGTGTGACCGTTAATAACAAAAAACTCTTTTGTCACTTGTGTAACTGACATTTGCATGCAGATTTAACCGCCCGCCACAGTTGTATTTATTATGTTTCTTTAAAAATACTGCTGCCGAATTTAAAAACGTGAAAGCGTCTTTGTAAGTATTACTTGTAACAGAATGATCATGCTTGTGTCCTAGAACAAATAATTTGAGGTTTATATAGGTTATGTACATGTAATTGAGTTTTAGACCAAAATTTGTAACAGGTCAACCGTAAGATATTGCAATAATTTAAAAAAATAGATATGCTCACATTACAGTGATCTTCATTGGAACAAAAACAAACCCCTTTTCTGGAGTGTTTATGAACGTCGCTGTGCATTGTGGTACTACGATCCATTTATAAACTATTTTTTAACGGCACATAAATAAAAATCGCGGGCGTTACTTCGTTTACTATGATGTGACGTCATACGTATCACGTGACCAGCGCCTTTATTCAAATAGGCATGATGACTGTAACGAAGAATCATTGAAATTATGACTTGAAGTAATTATATAGCATAGACAGATTCTAAAAACACACTTATTTTTAGATTACAAGTGAGATTATGTTTATTTTAGTAAAAATAAAACACAAAATATAGAAATCGGCCATATTAGATCGAACACCAATCAGAAGCGGGTGACGTCACGCTTTTGTAAACATCACATCAGTGATCATTGTTTATTGCCTTTATCGTTCGAAATTGTCTTTATTTGCATCGGTAATTAGATATTTTGTGGATAAAACTATCAAATGTGTCAGTTTCGTGCTATTAAAAGTACAACAACGTCATGGAACAAGGATTTATAAAGACCAATGGCTCAAATTTGCCAAGATTCGACTCCTTGATGCTGGGAACGAGGTTAACTGGTGCACTGTTTTAACTTCAGTTGGACAGCTTTACTTCTGAATTTGTATAATATATGTACTTGTACTGATTTATCAGCTAATTTTGGAAAGGTGGTAGGTGCTTCTAGATCTTCAATTGTGTGCAAAGCTAAAAAATAAGTACTTGTGAACAAATGTAACTATTTACACATTATTATGTACTATAATTTTTGTAACAAACTATAATAATAATATTATAATAATAAAAAAAGATACCAGAAAGATTGTTTGGAATCATAACTACCTATAATGTTATAATTAAACCGGCAAACGGAAAAGATATACACTTGAATTTAATAAAACAGGTTACTGGTATAAAAAAGCAATGAATACGAACCTGAACTTTCTGATGAAGTGCCTGCAAGTTCTAAATGTTCTGTAGGTGTTTTTGTTGGTGCTACATCTTTCTCACATTCTTCAATTAGACACCTTCTTTGTTTTTTGGAAGCATAGGGACGCTCAGCGGTGTCAGAAGTTCGTTTTGCTTCTGCCCGGTTAGCATTCAAATCTTGTGGGTATACACCCTAACTTCATGCGCACTTGTAAAACTAAACCCATTACTTGGTACTGTATATAATTTTCCATATCATTTGGTAACTGGAAAAAGAAAAAGCTTTTAGTTAGTTAGGAACTTTAAATATAATACAGTAATAAAGAAATTAAACCTAATCTCAAACGGTACGACAGTGTTATTGACAAATATCTACCTTACATATATTTTGTTTGCGAGCTTCGCCACATTTATATAAAATAAATACTTACATCCAAATGATCTTCGCAGAAATAAATTACTAAATTAACAGATACAGAAGCTGGGTCTCGCCTTGCAATATTTAGCCACATATTTCTGATATTTTTCTTCATTGGCACGTTAATAAAAAACTTATTCAGAGTTTTTATCGATGTATCGAGGAACTGCACACCATCGATACTCATTAGAATTCATGATTATCGCACAAAATAATGAAAAATATGAATCGAAACAAGCAATAAGATACAACTTGTCAAGTGTTTACGAAATGGTGACGTCATAGGCGGACGCCATTACTATTCTAGCGTTTTGGTGCCAAATTTAAATTGTATTTTAAGAAGGTCCATTTTTCCTTCAGAACATTAATTTGTTGCAGAAATAAGATTTATTTTGTATAAAGTAGGTGTGTAAAAAAATCGTGGAGTATTTTTTTAAAATCAGTCATCATGCCTATTATCTTACGGTGTGCTTTTTTAACATTCATACTTTTATATTGATTTTTACTGCAAATACAACAGTTTTCCAGGAATTGTTTATGTAGTTGTGCATTAAATGTAATTAAAAATAATATGAAATAATTTTCCAACCGTACTCTGGTTAGGTTTACCAAAAAAGTAAATCAATTTTTTCAAATTATTATCTTTTGTATTTTAAGATAAAGCTTTAAGATATTAATTTTCAACTTTTTTTTTGTTGCATTGACTAAAACGCAAAAGTAAAATTTAATCCGAAACTGTTAATCGGAAAAACAGTTGAGTAAGTAAGCGCTCGCTCCCGATCTATTTATCACCGTCCAAGAGAAGATAATTTTTACTGGTCCGGTGCCAAAAACCTCTAAATTGCTTCCAGCAGAACAGTTTGCACTTTTACAAGACCGAAATAGAAATTGAAGACAATAATTTTCGCGTTGGGGATTTGGGTGAAGATTTATTATAACTATTTCGAAAGTTTGTAAGAGAAAAGAAATATTTAAAAACAGAGTGGATTAATTTAATTTATTCTATGTATAAATCAGACTTAATAAATATTATTTTATGGTTTTCTTTGTAATTATGAGAATAAAAAACTCCCTCTTTCCAAGAACAATGGGGTTGATCTGATTAGACGTCTAGGATGAGACATCTTTGGTTGAAATTATAGTTGGATGTATTTTTAAGATGAAGGTACAGGCTATGAAATGACAACCTACACCAGAATCACGTGTTCTCAAACGAAGAACGATGTTGAGACAGGACCACTTAGGATAGAACACAAAATCCTTTTGCATCAGGAAAACAAATTCGAAATCCTGTATACATACATACAGTGAGCCAAAATGGTACTCGTATGTTCATCTATTATATTTTATATTGTTTTGTGTGTGAGTAAAATTATGCTGCTTTATGCAATTTGAGGTGCCCCAAGTTTGTTTTATTTTTTTAGGCTATCGGTCATTTTTTTTTAATTAAAAATTTTAAGACATTTTAAATTTATTGACCTTTCGGTTTTTTCATTCTTTAACCCATTTTCAGAATTAGAATTATGTATTGAAACGGAATTAAATTTATAAGTGCATAAAGTAAACAAATTAACTCCCGTATTATAATTTAAGTTAAAATATATAAGTCAAATTTAATTTATAATATATAAAAATTATTATCACATTTTAATTCTGTTTCAATATTTAACTAATAATCTGAAGATGGTTTAAGGGGTGAATAACCTAAAACGTCGATAAACTTAAAATGTCCTCAAATCTACATTTTAAAAATATGACCGATAGCCCAAAAAATCTAAACAAACTTATTTCATTAATATACTGTTTTATGTGTTACAACAATGTCTGGTACTTCACCACGAACCTCTGCTTTTATGGGTACTCCACCTATTTATTTATTCTTGCAAATTACACAGTATTTTACCATTGTTCACAATTTAGTTCACTTTGTTTCATATCATTAAAATAGCACTAAAAATCAAAATGAAATCACGAGTGAAAAAAAGAAGAATTGTCAATTGTCACAAATTACTTCACAATAACTAATGCTAAGCGACGTTGCCGAATTGTGCAAGGTACAAAAATGAGATGAACGTGTACGTGATAAGTTTGATTAGTCGGAATTAATCAATTAAGAATTTTATACAATTGATTAATTTAATAAAAACAATGTTATGAATTGTTTTGACTAGACCTATATAAAATAATTTTATGATAAAATTAAAATATTATGTTAAGCCACTTTAAAGTAGACCAAAAATGACTAATGATACTAATTTTACCATTGAAAATGGATCTTGCGGTTTTGCGTTTATTTTATGATAAAAAACTACTGATAAGGAAACCAAAAAAGTGTCTTTCTAAGTGGATAAAATAATATTACTATCTATCAAACATTATACTGCTTATTTGCGTTTTTAAGAATTGACAATTCGTAGTATATATCATTAAACTGAAGAGCCTTGATGGGATTCCAAAGAAATGTTTTTTATAGGGGGATAAGTTTTAATCTTAATGGATTCTTGTAGTTTAGATATTTATGTAAAGTTACCTACACAATTTTGATTTCCTAATAGTACAAAAATAGCATAACAAGGTTAATAAATTATTAATCTATAATTCGTTGAAATTGCTTCATCTTACAAGATTGATTTATTTTTTGTCATATCTAGCCGAAAGCTTGTACAAGGTGAGTCAACCATTGGATGAAGTAAGTTTGTGCCTTTTCGGTGAAATTTACAAAGAAACTATATTTATTGTTTGATACAGTTTATTTTTATGCAGATTTTAAAAATATTTAGGACTCTACAGGGTGAACCAAAAAACTAGGACAGCATAAAGTTGTATTTTTTTAAATAGAACACCCTATATACGAATCGTATTTTCGATTTAGCTTATAATTTTAAATCTTTTTTATTAAGGATTTACTATAACAAAACTTTATAATTTTTGAGATAATTAAGTTTAAAGAAAAAAAGTCACATTTTCAAGCATCAATTCAATCCTAAATAACGTTTTCAATTTTGTGACAAATATATTCAAATTTGGAATTTAGCAAGGCCAAAGACAAGTTAACATAATTTTTACCTAATATTTGCAATAAAAGCTACAGGGTGTTGAACACATTGGCTCAAATTTGAACAAGTTTAAATGAATAAATATCTTTTTTTAAAATGGTACACCCTGTATATTTTCATGTTATTTAATAGAGTAATAAAAACCCTAAAAGTTTTGTTCAATATATCCTATACCTATTTATAATAGTTTTTGAGATATTTCAGTTTTTCTTATTTTCCATACTTTTTTACAGAAATAGTCTTCATTATCATAGTAGCCATGTAAAATAATAAAAAGAAACTACGGAAACAAACAGAATGTGGTTAAATATGATGAAATACAATATTCGTTATATTACAACGGCAATAGTTTAATTAAACATAATGTGAAAAAATTAACACAACAATAACGACAAGGCAAATACATATTTACTTTTATACTAAATTGAAACAAAAAAATTACCTATTAAATTATTAAATACTGAGATTAATTATTTCTTTTTAATAAGTGTTCGAATAAACGACCCTCTTGTGCAATGCACAAATTTAGTCTTTTTTGCAGATTTTCTCGGACCCTGGACAAAATTAGTGGCGTTATTGTTCTACAGGTATCCCTAATCCTGTTTCGCATATCTTCCACTGTTGTTGGTCGATTAACATTCACCTTATTTTTAATATAACCCCATAGGAAGAAATCTAATGGGGTGATGTCGCAAGACCTTGGTGGCCACTCAATGAAACCCCCACGTCCAATCCATTTTTGCGGATATCGTTGGTCCAAAAACGCACGAACTTCACGATGGTAATGCGGAGGCGCACCATCGTGCTGGAACCACATACTGTCGAGCTCATCCCTATCGAGACCTTGAAGCAGTTGGGGTAGTTCTTCTTGTAGAAAGTTCAGGTAACTATGGCCATTTAGTGGTTCATTAAAAAAGTGGGGTCCAATAATTCGATTATGATGAATGCCACACCAAACATTTAATGACCAGTGGTTTTGATGTTGCACCTCTCTAATCCAAAATGGGTTTTCTGTGGCATAATAATGCATGTTGCGTCTATTTACGGCACCGTTACTTCTAAAAGTAGCTTCATCACCAAACATTACCTTGCATAATAAATTTGGATTTAATTGAATCTCCGCATTTATTGTACGACAAAAGTTTACACGACTTTCAAAATCCTGTCCATGCAATTCTTGGTGTAATTCCATGTGATATGGATGATACCTATATTTCTTGGTAGTACGATTAGCGGTGGATTGTGATGTTTCACATAATGCTGCTAACTGACGGCTACCAATATAAGGATTTTCCTGAACATTTAACAATACTTGTAGTTCTTTTTCTTCATTAGTTACTGGTTTGTTGACCACTTTACGTTTTGGATAATCAACAGTACCAGAAGAATCAAATCTTTGCATTAAGTTTTGAAAAGTATGGGTATTAGGCTGGCGTCGATCAGGATACTTCATTTTGTAAATTCTTTGAGCAAGAAGGCAATTTTTTTGAGCCTCTCCTATTGTATAAATCATATTTATTAACTCATTCTTTGGAAAATTCATTTTACAATAAAAGATGAATGCAAAAAAAACCAAACTACACTACATAAATACCAAAAGAAGCGATTGCGGTTATAAATTTGACACACAGAAAAATGTTCTTTTACATTGTTTTTGCCATGGCTACTATGATAATGTAGATAGACTATTTCTGTAAAAAAGTATGGAAAATAAGAAAAACTGAAATATCTCAAAAACTATTATAAATAGGTATAGGATATATTGAACAAAACTTTTAGGGTTTTTATTACTCTATTAAATAACATGAAAATATACAGGGTGTACCGTTTAAAAAAAAAAAAGATATTTATTCATTTAAACTTGTTCAAATTTGAGCAGATGTGTTTAACACCCTGTAGCTTTTATTGCAAATATAAGGTAAAAATTATGTTAACTTGTCCTTGGCCTTGCTAAATTCCAAATTTGAATATATTTGTCACAAAATTGAAAACGTTATTTAGGATTGAATTGATGCTTGAAAATGTGACTTTTTTTCTTTAAACTTAATTATCTCAGAAAGTCTAAAGTTTTGTTATAGTAAACCCTTAATAAAAAAGATTTAAAATTATAAGCTAAATCGAAAATACGATTCGTATATAGGGTGTTCTATTTAAAAAAATACAACTTTATGCTGTCCTAGTTTTTTGGCTCACCCTGTAGAGTCCTAAATATTTTTAAAATGTGCGTAAAAATAAACTGTATCAAACAATAAATATAGTTTCTTTGTTAATTTCACCGAAAAGGCACAAACCTACTTCATCCAATCGTTGACTCACCCTGTACATACCGAGTGTCGCTGTCATCGATTAAAATCATTAAAAAACAGCTAAGTACGTATCCGGTACGCACATGATAGGGTTCCGCAGCCGTCTCCGAGTAAGTATATAAATATTTCTAAAATTTAAATAGAAACATGTAAAGGTTGCAATAAATGGTAGAGTGATAAGACAGATACTAAAAGCTGAGCTAATAAATATTGAAACATATAATAATTAATGTTGAATCAAACCTCATTGATGAAATACGGAAAAAAAACCAACCCAGCCTTTCCATATTAAATAGTCTGGCATGCCTTTCAGGTCCACTAGATCAAGTAAGTATTTTCAGTATGAGAGATAAATGGACTTTAAGGCATAGAGTTCTTTTAAGTAATTATTTCAATAATAATAAAATAACATTTCAAAATTTTTCGCAATCAAGTGAAATCTAAAAATGTTTTTCAGCCTCTAATATTAAATAATTCCAAACTGTTTGTATATGACGCGAAAATAGGATAAAACAAAACAAATAGTTTTTATACTATTTAGTTGTTAACTGCCGCGGTACATTACTAAATTATTTCGCGGAATTGTGTAAAATGCTACTTACAATTTCCTGGCCAATTTTACGAATTAGTTTCGGTTGGTACCAGATTTTATTTTAATTCTTTATTAACAACTGAAAATTGTGAATCATACGTTTAGAAAGATCATAGATCAATTTGGCACAAGTTTAAACGGAAGTAACTTGTTTATGATATTGTATATATGGCGCCTTATGTTCGAAATTTATTAATACTTTTTTTTATTCTTATTATTTCGTTATATTTAAATATATTTATGCCAAGACTTATTGTGAAAGAGATTTTTTAAGTTATGAAGCTTTTTGTTTTAATTGTTTCATTCTTAATAGTTGTCTGATAACTGCCAGAGAGTCGAAACAGGTAAATGCCAATTATCAGAATGGTATATTTGTCAGTTTCTATCGTCTTTTCAGTCCTCTTCAGTAATAATCTAATTTCCACACCTGTTTTTGTATTTCTTAGATAGTAATTTTTTTCTAAATGATAAAACGTAAATATTTCATATCATCTTTTTAGGTATTGTTTATTTCTGTGCTTTTTTTACTTGTTTTCTAGAAACTTGTTAATTGATCTATTGACACATACTTAAACGTTCATTAAAATTTAAGATAAATTAATATTTTTTTTAATATTTTCCACAATAAAATTTTGTTTACCGAGATTCTAAATTTCTTATTTCCTAGGACTTTTTAATTTCCTAAAACTACTTATTCTTTATATTCCTGAAAATTTTCAATGACATATAAGGTACTTATATTTGTTATCTCGATAAAATACATATACAATAATACAAACACTAACGTTACTATACGTTTATAATCACTTGTCTGTCCGTAACAGACCTAACTTCAATTTGTATACAGCCTACTACAAACTAAATACATTTTCATACAGTTAGTAAAAGTGAAACTTGTACAGATTGTTATTTTTAGATAATTTATTAACAAAAAACGTTATTATTTTAATTTATTTAGAAAAAAAACAGTTTTTATCACGCAAAAATGAAACCCATACACAGATAAAAATATTTTCTATAACACCATTTAAATCTATTTTATTCAGGGCAACTACATCGGGTTTAAGTCTTAAACCTTCAACATCAGTTGGGAATTTTAGATTGGGTTTTTCTTGTCTTTGCCAATCTCTATTTTAACCTAAAACCTCGTGCACTCCACAGTTTAGGCGATAAGTATCTTCTGAAGGTACTTTGTAATTTCTTTGGCCAAAGTTAGCGCAGACATTTTAGAATTTTTTTCTCTATTGCGTAAAATTCAGTGTTCATATTGTAACGGAGGACCAGGAGTATTTTTTGATGCGCCCTTGTAGAAATAATGTTTTTGATGAACCCTTATAGAAATATTATATCGATGAATCATCATTATTATAATGTAACGAAAGAGATATTATATCGATGAGTCCTCATAATTTGTTATGTTACTTGCAATTCCTAGATGGGTATTCTCGTATATTCTAGTATGTTCTATAAGTATATAAATAGGGATAGGATATGAATAGTTTAGTTGTATTTGAACAGTGAAGGTGTTGAGAAGTAGTAATTAAAGGGTTGTTATTTGTTAGTAAAAAGTGTTTTATTTGGATCCAGTGAGAGAAAAAATTATAAAAATTGGCGTCAAAGATGAGGCTTATCACCGGATTTCCAGAAAATTCGATTTATAAATCAGAAGAGATAGAGAAAAACGGGCTTTACTGTGGGATTTTTTATCAAGTAAGAAAATAAGATTAATTTCGATAAAGACGTTCTATTTTGAATTTAAAATAGATAGTAAAAAACGGATTTCACCGTCAGAAAGAAACCTAGAAGAGAAGTTCTAGAACATTCTATTTAAAAACTCGTCGCCTAAAAGAAAAACTGTCGTCTGAAAGAAAAATAAGAAGAAGAAGAACGTCGTCTAAAAGGAAAACAATGTCTCCTTAAAGAAAAACAAATGGCTGGATGCTGACAAGCAAGTGGCCATAGGAAATCTTTCGAACGGAACAGAACAGAAAGAAAAGCAAGAAGAAGAACGTCGCCAAAAGGAACAACGTCGTCTGAAAAGAAACAGTAAGAAGAACCTCTCCTTAAAGACAAACAACAAAAAGAAGAACGTCGCTAAAAAGAAGAAGAATATCGTATAAAAGATTAAGATAAAGTTTACAAATGGATACAAGAAGTCATTGTATAAAAACGTCAACAATTCGATCAAATTATGCTGGAACAAACCCCAAAGTTTAAGAAGGAGATAAAAGAAGTGCGACAAGACTTAGAGGGTGTACGTCAAGAAGTAAATAGTATTGAATCAATTGTGCGACAAAACGTAGGCAAAATGCGGCGACAAATTTTTCCAATTTGGCGATAAGATTTTTCATTTAAAAACTCGAAATAATTATCAAAGAAAAAATGAAATGAATAAATTTTGAAATATATTTAAGTATATGAGTTTAGTTTCTACTATATGTAGCTTAAGTAATACAACATCTCACTCATATTAAGTTTTTACTTGCTGCGTTTACACGTTGCGTTGGGCACGTTCACCAGTGATATAGCATTAAATCAGGGTGACAATTGACGTCACAATTTTGTATCCATTTTTTTTGCTCCTGAATTTTTGCATATTATTAGCGTTCCGTAAATCTTAAAAATGACCAATAAACTAACCTAAAAATATATTTTTTTGTTTCGAATTTCGAATAAATAAATCAAAAAATAGAACATTTAAAAATATTTAAGGAAATGCTAAATACCGTAAAAAAACTAAACGTAATATTATTTCGCCTCATAATAATGTTTTATAAATATATACTTGCACCTACTCCTAGCAAACCAACAGCGGACACTGTGTCTATTTTTGCTCGTTCCCGTGGGCGACGCACCAAAATTCCCCGCAAAATTGGCAAAACTCTTACACACAGTCTTAATTTCGAACTTGCCGCGGTTAGAACGCCGTTCTGATCACGGCAAAACGCCATTTCTATCGAACGAACGACGAATTTTTATCGATTATTTCTGAGATAATTCGGTTCTTCGCGCGAAGAATTCGAATTCCGCCGACCGGAATCTTACAACTTCCGACTTACCCGCTTTCCGAACGCTTAGTAGGCCTTATAAGCCTCTCCGATCGTCTTCTGTTTGCTCAGAAGACTCCATTCGCGCTTATCCCGACTCAGAAGGCTTTGAACAGCCTTTTGTTTTCTTACTGACGACTTAACGCCCGTCCAGCTCACTTATCTGACTTTGCAATACCAGTGCTTTACCAAATTTATTAATTAAAACCCTTCTTTGGCAGCTATACGTGATATTTTCTATCTATCACAAAAGACACTCGATACTGTTCGGTGCTTGATATAAACAGCGTCTTTGTTGTCACAAGAGGCGTTCAATTGTGTTTTTACTGTGTGTTTTATCACAGTAGGTAGTTTATTTATCGCAAAGACGAACGCGTTGAATTTGTTTATTGTTATTATAGTAGACGCGTTGTGATATTATCGATATTTTGACGTCGATTTTTCGGAACTTTTCGGAAAATTGAATTGTTGATATTATTCTCATTCAGTTTTATTTTTGGTCAATTGTGCGCTTTTGACATTTCTTCCTTCCTTAGTCGATTCGGTTGGTACTAAAATTACCATGGATTACTTGGACCAAAAAGATATCACTCATTTTTTAGCCCAGGAGCTATTATACCACCAGGTAATTTTCTTATGTTAATTAATTTCTTTTTTTTTTCATAAAAATAGGTTTGCTTCAAAATAACTATAAAATTATGATAGTTCTTAAGTGGGAAGTGATTTTCAAGAGCAAGATAAATAAAGGTTTCAAAGAGGCATGTGTTTTTTGGTAATATTTTCTAGGAAGGGAGATATTATCTAAATAAAATTTGCAAAGTCCTAAAACCTAAACATATTTTGAAAATTATATTTTTTAAATGCTAAATAACCGATTCTTTAAAGTGCACTCCAAAAAGAAATAATAGAACTGAAAGAAGTCTTTTGTTCATTTCAAAAGGAAATATTATACTAGAATATACTATACAGGGTACACGATACTAACTGCTTTATTAAAAGTATTTAGAGAACTAAAACAGGTTTCGTTTTGAAAATCTGAATATGAAAATCCTATGTAGTTTTTAGTTTTCAAAATAATTTTGGAATATGCGATGTTCCCGACTAAAACTGCATCTGAGGTCAACTTCTGATGATCCAAATAAATAAACTTTATATGGATTCTGCAAAGATAAATCGTTAATTATTCATAAAAGATTAATTAAAATAAGTGAATTTTTAAGGATCATTTTAGTTCTCTAGATATCTCTAATAGACTACTTCGTTTACACCTTCCTATGTTTGTGGAGTGTGTTTTGTTATTATACCCTGCGTATTGAAACGAAGCTTGGGTAATAATTTGTAGTGCTCAAAAATTTCTTGTTTGAAATCGTAGCTGATCGTTTACCCGAGATATATATGTTTGAAGATTTCTCCATTTAAAAAGCGGGGTTAAATTTCAAAAACATTGTAAATGAAATAAAAGCGATTACTCACAATTCAATTATTGTAGAATTAAGAGTTTTGAAGCTTTTTGGATGCTTAAAAAAGGAATTATGCGTCTTTTGAAGACACTTTTTCTGCCTTTCAACCATTCAGAAAGCTCCAAAACTCGATCCTGAACAAGCAGATAATATTGCGAAAAACCGAGTTCATTTCAAATTTAAATGTTTGTCAAATCTCGAGATTTGGAGCTTTTTAAAAGTGCAAAAAAAACTCGTGCGTGTTTTTAAGACGCCTAATTTATTTTTTTTTAGACGTCTAAAAAACTGTAAATCTCGAAATTTGCCAATCATTTAAAGTTGAAATAAACGCAATTACCATTTAGATTTTTTATATTTTAATTTTTTATATGTTCGCTAGTACTAGAACTTTTCGGACGTTTCAATAATAAAAAGAAGCATCTTCAAGAGACACGCAATTTTTTTTTAAACGTCTAAAAAGTTCTAATCTCGCAATTCTAAAGGCGATTGAAGTTAGAGTAGTTGCTCGCCCTTGCATTACAATGCTATTTAAATGGAGAAAGCAGCACTTTGACGCAAGTAAAAATTAACAGCTTAAGCTACATTATCTATAGAATGCGAAAGAACCAAAAAACTTATAAGTCTACTCATAGAAGAGTTTGCAAATAAAAAGGCCAAACATTTGGAACGATTTCGTAATAACACGTAAAACTGAATATTTTATGATGTATTTGATGCTTGTTTTGATGTGTATGAATAAAATTAGTTTCATTCAAATCAATGTAGAACTGTTTTTTTTTTTAATCAAATAACATTATTTTTAAATCTGGGATTTAGTTGGACCAGGTCAGTAAAACAACTTATAGAATACTTTGCTGTATTTGTGAACGTTTCGATATCTATGAGATCATCCTCAGGATTACTGTACAGTACAAATTGATATTTTATTTGGTTCTAGCCCGTTCTTCCCCAATTTATAAATATAATTAAATTATCCAGCATATTACTTCGTAGAAATGTTTTTATTTTTGTTTTGTACGCAAGGGATCTAGCTGTTTAGTCCTGAGGATGACCTCATAGAAGTCGAAACGTCGACATATACAACAAAGTATTCCATAGGTTGTTTTATTGACCTGGTCCAACAAAATCCCAGATTTATAATCAGTTGAGGTCACTAGCATTTGAAAAAAAACATTATTTTTATATGTGCGCTTAGAAAGTTGACGTATTACCTTTATTAAAACATAAGTTGTCAAGAACACACCCCAGGCGCAGCACGTGGGGTATGTGGGTTTGGGAGCTTGGGTTTTGGTTTAAAATCTTGCTTTGTTCGCCTGTCTGCTGTGCAATGGATATCGATCCAGCTGCGTGTAGGGTATGTGGTTTTTAGCGTTTTGGTTTTGGCTTAAAATCTTGCTTCGCTCGCCTGTCTGCTATGTAACGATTATCGATCTCGCTGTTCGAGGAGTATGTGGATTTGGGAGCTTGGGTTTTGTCTATACACTTTTAAAAACTCGTTCCGCTTGCCTGTCTGCTGTGTAACAAACGTCGATCTCGCCACGCATGGGGTATGTGGGATTGGAAGCTTGACATCTAAACGTTGATATTATAATTAATGAATGTCAAAAACAACCTGTAATACAGTTTATTTAGCATTCCAGCAAAATTATATTTCTAAATTAAAAAGGGTGCCCCATTGAGATTTCGCGGGGAGAAGGGGGGAACTTTCAGCTACGCCACTGGACCCTAGTTTGGTTTTCAGATCCCATTAATCTATCTACCTAAGTCAGAGTCTGCATCTATATATTCCGAAAAATTTTAAGAATTTGAATTTCTCAGGTGTTGGACAAACCGACAATCTAAGTGTCGAACATTTTTGGGGAAACCCTGAAACTAGCCCCGAGTTCAATGATCGCTGGAATTACCGATTATTTGGTTGGAAACCGAGTTAATTTTATGGAAAAAAAACTTGACTCCTTATTGGGGATGTTCATACATTACCTTACATACATTTATGCATTCAGAAATGTAATTATTACACAGCTTTTCATTTACAACCCTAATCGTACCTGTGCGAAGCCGAAAGAGGGTCGCTAATTAAAAATAAAAAGAGTAAGTTGTTTTATTGATATAAAGGGTTTTCCAATAAGAGGTGTTATTTTGATATTCAAAGAAAAATGCCATTTTTTAAGATAAATGATCGGATATTTATTACATTATAAAGAGGAAGGTATGCCGTTAATGATGGAAAATAACATCAGCCAAATGACCACCACGACCATGCCTACAGGACCATATCCTTTTCATGAAATTTTCCATAACCAAATCGCAAAGTGGCTGCCCTATGTCCTCGATAGCCTCACGAATTCCATCTTTGAGGTCTTGAATCGACGCTGGGCTGTTGGCGTAGACCTTGTCTTTCACGTGGCCCCAAAGGAAGAAATCGCAAGGTGTCACATCACAAGATCTCGGTGGCCAGTTGTGATCACCTCTTCGAGAGATAACACGGCCCGGAAACTTTTCCCGTAAAAGATCAATGGTTTCGTTGCTTGTGTGGCACGTAGCGCCGTCTTGTTGAAAGTAAACGTGGTCCAGATAAATACCATCCAATTCCGGCCATAAAAAATCATTAATCATCTCTCGATAGCGCAATCCATTCACCGTAACTGTTGCTCCAGCCTCATTTTCGAAAAAGTAAGGTCCAATGACCCCGCCGGACCATAAACCGCACCAAACAGTCACACGTTCAGGATAGAGAGGCTTTTCAACAATAACTCTTGGGTTTTCCGAGCCCCAGATGCGACAATTTTGTTTGTTGACGAAGCCACCGAGGTGGAAATGGGCCTCATCACTGAAGATGATTTTTCGATGGAATTCCGGATCATTTTCATGCATTTCAAGAACCCAATCAGCAAAGGCACGACGTTGTTGATGATCGGCCGGCTTGAGTTCTTGCGTTAACTGAACTTTATAAGCCTTAAGACCCAAATCTTTATGCAAAATACGGTGTAATGACGTTTGTGGAATCCCTAATTCCAAAGAACGACGAGGAATGGACAAACCTGGGTTTTCTTCAACACTTTCGGCTACAGCAGCAATATTCTCGGCTGTTCTTGAGCGACGTGCACGGGTTTTCTTCTTCACATAACTAACTTGTCCCAACAGCTCGAATTTTTTCACCAATTTCTTTATTGCGCTCCGACAAGGTGCTTCATGACGACCCAAAAATGTTCGAGTTTTACGAACTGTCTCTGCCAAATTTTCACCATTTTTATAGTGAATTTTAATAATTTCAATGCGTTGTTGAAGCGTGTATCGTTCCATCTTTATTTATGGCGTAGTTTCTACTTGTCAAACGTCAAAAACTTACAGCTTCAAAAGTGACATCTACCGAAATAGCGGGCTTTTCAAAATGACACCTCTTATTGGAAAACCCTTTATAAGTGATACTGATATCTGTATAGATACACAAACGCACAAAATAGCTGTAAAAAAGAAAGAAATCGCCAGTATTCTATATTTGTTTTTCAAACCGATAGAAGACCAAACAAATATCCACTACTGTACCTTTAACTTGAGACTTTAAAACTGTAAATAAATAAAACCCAACAGCACCTCGCAATATTTTCGACGTGGGTCGAAGCACTTATTCCTAAGCATATCACTTTTGCTAAATTTAAAGAAAACAAACATAAAAAGTTTACTATATACTGTAAAAGCTATTTTCTGTTGACGACGCCCAAGTTGTGTTTCGCTAGATCAGCTTTATTTTTAGATGTAAATACACGGCATACAGCCAGAAAGTTAATTTTTGCGAACATATAAACGTAATTGTTATTGCAGAAGGTGAATTAAAGCCAAATAAATGATAATAAGATGTATTTGTGCTTACCTATTTAAAGGCGAGATAGAAAATTCGCTTGGATACATGACGATGAGTGCGTTTACACCGTTCGAATTTATCGGTAAATTTAATTAAATCAATCATGTTGCTTAAAATACGCATAATCAGATAAATTTCTTTTGATGAGTATAACATTATTTATTTTTATAGTCGATATTTTGAAATAGAGCATATTAAGTAAGATAATGTGATGTTGGTATGTTGCTGATCAAATGAGGTTTTTTGTTAAATATTATTTAATGAATTTCGATTAAACTTAAAATGACTAAGAAATCTGCTGAAATGGACATGAGCTTAAAATAAATAATAACTGATCATCTTGGCAATGTTACCAAAGTTGATAGTTGCAAATTCTGCCTCTCTCGTTGAGGGGAGACATATTACAAAAGTACAGTATGACAAATAAAAGCGAGTTTTTGACAAAAACAAAAGTATCTACAGGCAGAACACTTGCAAAAATATCTTTAGACTTCTGGCCTAAAGTTCTTCTCTTTTAATAAAAAGCAGTCTTGGATCGGATGACACAAAATTGTTTGAAGAAAACCTGGAGAACAGAGGGATCAGTGGAACGTAATACATAGATGTAAATAATGATCTGGGCCTGCGTAACAGCAAGTGGAGTAGATAATCTTTTTTCATTTTAAATCGGAGTTTGGATGTGAGAGGCGTTAAAGTTGAAATACCTGATAAATAATATTTTTAGCATGCATCGAAGTTTTTAAAGGAATGGTGGCTTTACAGATATGGAAGATATATTAAATCACACATCCGTAATATCCAGGCATCTCGTTGAACTTTTGTAGAAGCATCTAAAATGTACTATTTCAAATTCACAAAAAGACGTTTTGTTGAAAGAATAAAAAAAAAGACATCTGTACGCTTCGACGGTGGTAAGAAGTAATATTTTTTTAACGGTAGATTTTTGTTCGACTTTCTCTTTAATATTACGTTTTTTGTGGTAGTTTCCTTTCAACAACTTAATTATTTTATTTAAATTTTTATATGTAATGCAGATTATATTTTGGTACACTGTATATTTTTTACAGTTTACAACAGCAAGTCTCGAATTTGTATTATGTTATTTACGTACATAATATTGAAAAAATTTCCAGGCAGCAACATAAAAAATGCCTAACCAACTATTTGCAACCGTTGCGTTCACAGGAAGAAAATAAAATGTTTATTATTATTGTTACGTACAAAGAATTATGGGGAATTTTGTCGTACGGTCAAATATAATTAACCTTGTTTAAGCTATTTCAAAGTTTGACGTAGAGAAAAACCTTTATACTAATATGATTATAATTTTTTATTTCTGTAGTGGCCTCTTGCAGAGGTGGATCTAGGAGGGGACCCATGAGACCTTGTTCCTCTTAATAACGGCTAGAAATATATATATATATATATATATATATATATATATATATATATATATATATATATATATATATATATATATATATATATACTTAAGAGGGTGTTGGTGACGATAGTGGCACAACAATACTAATCCAATAATTTTAAATTTTAAAAATACACAGAAGAAATAATGTTTCCATCATGTGTCCAATTTATAAACAAAAAAGGCAAATAAGAGAGGAATGTGTGTAGCACAAAATGTAAATATATGATAACATTCAAAACCTGAACAAATATATAAAATAAACGCCAAATAAAAATATTTCCAGACTTTTGTCCATGACTGTATGTATATATAGCATAGCAATTTCGTGTCTGTTTTAAACTAAAATTTCGTTGTGTGTAACCATAGGTGTAAAAGTTAAATATATAGATGCTTAGAAAGAGACATAGTGCTTTTGATTAGTAGTATCTCTCTTTCGAATGGCGATCAGATGACAGGGTCATCCAGTTGACGTTTGGAGTATCCCGCTTAGCTCCGACGCTTGAAAGAAAGGTACTTACATTGAAAATGTTCTGTCTCTTTTTGGCGTGAGTCAACTTGCTTCTTCTATAGGATCCATGTATTGAACTTTTATGTCTATGAATATAACAGTAACAATATATTGATTTTTCCCTAAATAATTGTTTTAAATCCGTCCCTGAATTCATAGTCACTTTTATTATGAAACTAAATTTCATACGGGTTTTTACTATAGTTTTTATGCAACAGAACATATGGAATTTTTACTAAAACAAACATAGGTACCATTTTTACTATTTTCTTTTTACTAATTTAATTCTCACCCACTAGATAATTATTAAATTGTGGTTATGTCATCCTATAGTAATAATAATTTCATTATTAGTCGAATTTTATTTTTTTTAAATAGTCAAAGTTCAACCTTCTGTGATGAGGGTCTTGTATCCATGGACTGAATTGAAAATATACTATTTTGCAAAAAAAAAACACTTTTATTTTAATTAATAGCATTCTAATTTCGTTTATACAAGACGTAGTGTAAATAATTTTGCACTATTTTTCACCGATTAAAAGCATATACAAAATGATGAATAATATTATAAAAATATTTATATAATGATATTTTACCCACTATTTGGTATAACTAACTATTTTTAAAATCGTATTTTAGCAATAGAAATAACGATGAGAAAAACTGCCACAGCAAAAATATACGTATAATCTTTAATTTCGGAAAAGCACACCTGCATACCTTGTCGTGCGATAATCGGCTAAAAATAAAATTATTATCTAAATTTGTTGCCTGGTTTAAGTCAATATAAAAAAATAAATAAACAAATAACATGATGTGTGAAAAGTTCATTTGGACATGTATAGATAGATATAACCGATTCAAGTTTCCGATCAGTATTATTACTTATTTATCAAGTTATATTTGGGTCATTTTCAAAATTCAGACGTTTGCTACATTCGCAACTAATCCGCAGATAATGTTTTTTTATCTTTAGTCGATTTTAAAACAAACAAAGGTTCTCAATTAGAGGCATATGTATTTTTCGTATTTTAATGTACAATATTGGATAAACAGAATTATTTCCAGTGAAATTGAATTTCTTCATATTGTTCATTAGTAAATACAAAGGTATGAGTATAGTTTTTGTTTAAATCAACATAAGTTCCTCTCTTTAAATATATATATATATATATATATATATATATATATATATATATATATATATATATATATATATATATATATATATATATATATATGATTTTTTTTTGTTTTGGATTGAAGTTACGTCGGTAATACAGGCCATTTGGCAACTCTACCTACGTTTAACGTGGGTTCTGAACCACAGTCACGTGGTCTTCAAATGCAAATCATGAGTTTTTCTGTGTAGACACTAAAAAGACCTACAAAAAATTTATGCTGCCGCTACAAAATATAGGAAAAATCCATCTTTCCTGTCGAAGTGGGTGAAAAAGTATGATCGGGAAAAAAAAAAGTCGATAATCTTTCAAATCGTGGTTTAACACGCGTGACTACAAAAAAGATAATTACTTAAGTGTTCCAAAAAATCCATATTTTAATCCGCTACAAGGGCAAAGTATTTTAGCACGAAAGGGAATTCGTATTGGCTTAAATACTATTCGACGACGACTTGATGAAAATAGCAATAAAAATTTTTTCGATTCACTAAGAAGTCTTAAGGCCAACCAAATCTAGTTGCCATGAAAGTTAAATTTTCTAGTAGGCTAGTTTTGTTTTGCTTATGATATTGTAACAAAAGACTAGTAGAACTTTGTGATGCGTCCTTGTAAAAAACTATTATTTTGATGCTATGAATCATCTTTATTATAATGTAACGAAAGAAATGTTATATCGATGAGCCATCAATGACTTGTAATTTCTTTACTTGTATTCTCGTATATTCTAATAGAATCTACAGTTATATAGGGATAAGATAAGCGTAGTTTAGTTTAGTTGTGATTTAACTGTAAAAGTATTAAGAAGTAGTATTGGAAGTAATTAAATGAAAAGTATTTCATGCAAACCTAATGAGAAAAATAAAGAGAGAAAATCATAACAATTGGTGTCAGAAATGAGGGTTATCATCGGATTTCCAGAAAATTCTAGTTATAAACCAGGAGACGTAGAGAAAAACGGACTTCACTGTTGGATTTGTTATGAAGTAAGAAAATAAGATTTAATTTTCGACAAAGTTCTGGAACATTCTATTAGAAATTAGAATAGTTAACGAAAAACGGACTTCACCATCGAATTTGTCTTCAGTAATGAAGCCTGGAATCGAACTTTCGATAAAGTTAGAAAACATTCAATTTGAAAACTAGAAAAATAGTGAAAAGCTGACTTCACTATCTAATTAATCATCTATAAAGAAATTTAGGACTGAATTTTCGACTAAATTCTTGAACGTCCTATTTGAAAATTAGAAGATATAGCGAAAAACGGAGTTCACGATCAAATTTAACATCAAAAGGGAATCTTAGAACCGAGTTTTCAACAACATTCTAGAAATACTAGGCAGCAAACAGCCAAAATGGAGCAAATAAGTAAAACATTGGCTGATTTTATGAACCGTATGGAAGAACCTCGCCTTAAAGACAAACAAGAAGAAGAACAACAACATCGTTTAAAGGTAACACAAGAAAAAGAACGTCACCAGAAAGAAAAACAGGATGAAGATCGTCGCCTAGAAAAATAACAATGTCATCTGAAAGACAGACAAAAGGAATGTCGCCAAAAAAAAAGAACGTCGCATTAAAGATAAAGATAAACTTTGCAAATGGATACGCGAGGCCATCATACGAAGACAAACGCAGGAGTTTATGAAAGAGATAGGCGAACTGTGAAAAGACATAGGAGTAGTACGACAAAAAGTGAAAGAAATCGTACACGAGAATTAAAAGTCTTCCAAGAAGTAAATAATATAGAATCAATTGAGCGACAATATGGAGAAAAAGTGCGACAAGAAGTAAAAGCAATAGTAGACGGGAGAGAATCTAAAATGAAGAGCCTTCAAATAGGAGTCAATAAAATAAAGAGTAATGGCGCTTCTGATAAAGTAATAACCACCGGAAAAAACATCAAACAAAAACAAGAAATGAGACAATAACATAATGTGCTTCAGTGTCCATTTAAAATTTAGTTTGTTTCTTTGAGATGGGATCCAACAAGTACAAGTCAAAGTAAACATAAACTATGTACATATAAAGCTAAGTTACCTCTAATATTTGAAATTTTGGACAACACTTCCAAAAATTATCAATTACCACTAAGAATTTCCATTATAAACTTTAACTTGCAAATTACTTTCATAGTCCCAACAAAAAATAAACAACCACAATTGAAAATCAAAAAATTCACGTTTTACTTTTAGGTTAGAATACTTATGGACGATTTTTATTGGTCATTTTTAATTTTTACTAATTGTTAAATTTTGAAGTACGAACCATGCATTTTTATTTCGTAGTGTAAGCGGTAGTTTAGTGAAAATTCTTAGTTGTAGTAGTTAGAAGTATGAACCAATCAGAAATGTCTTTAAAAGGCCATATCGCATTTTACTACACGAATCAATAAATGATTTTTTATTGTAATTATATAAAATTACACTATTGTTTAAACACGACATAATTAAAGAGACCGCATTCGTTGAAATCAATATACTGCATTAAATCATACATAAAAAAATAATTACTATAGATGCTTGCTTAATCCATAAAAATTAAAATGTGATCTAACCTGGGTGTGATAATTATTTCCTAAAAGTCATTTTTTTAGATTATGCCTATTAAGATTGACGTCATTTCGAGTACCTTGCTCATTTACTTATAATGTTAAATTTTTATCCATTTGCGGACAATCGGGTTACATTATATAACACTTTAAAGAACGGTTTCGCGTGATCACTTTTCTCCAGCATCAAGGGTTACTTACTTACTACTTTATTCAGAACATAGACCAATCTTCACTGTCAAATTATTCTTTTTTACAACATGAACTTTTTTTGTTACAGTTTATAGCCCTTGAAGGTCTAAATTCGGGAGTACCGACCAGAACAACACCTACGCTTACCCCCACCACTCTCAGGAATATAGAGCAAACTTTTATAGAGTTACAGTCTAAGCCGGAGCGACACGAAAACGAAGCAGGCTTTGTACCACCGATGGTACATTCAATAGGTAAGTGCAAAAGTATTATTAATTAAGAAAAAAACCTATGCATTCAACTCCGTTCATTTTTCAGTTTAAATTCCATGTAGCTACCCTTCTTGAACACATTTTTTTTCTAGAGGCAAAGAAAATAGTTAAACCCTTATTTTTAGTATTTTTTTATGCTAAAATATTCCACTAACATTTTTCCGTTTAGGTAATAACCAGTACATCTCCGCCTCCGACGCCACGGATCTCTACGTGAACCCATCCTCAAAATCGCCATCGATTTGGCAGAGCAGTCTTTCGCAATCCAGTTCGGATTCCAACACGAGGTCCACGCCTCCACTTACGCAAAAAACGAATCTTATCAACAATACACCTCAGGGAACTACACGAAGGAATATGGGTGGAAGGTAGGTTGAAATTTCTCAGTAGTACCACATTTAGAATTTTGAAAAAGTGAGACAGAATTGTAGTTTCAGATCTCAAAGTTATAACAATGGTTTGCTATGTTGCTGTTGGACTTCCATTGTCTTTACTTTTTTGTTGAATATCATGACGTTTCAACTAGTCTTTTTCAAGTGAAACTCAATAAATTCCTAAGTTACACAACTATTTGTACTAAAAGTAAATGCAGTGGAGTGTGATTTAGATTGGTGTAGTCATGCGTGCTGCGCCAAAGTCCCATTTATGTTGCATTTAGTTTTAGTTCACAATTATTAAGAGTGGTTTCCACACTTCTCTTATATCTAAAGATGGTTTACTAAAACAACTCGGGTTCTGATGTATAACCGCGGCTTCTTTGAATTTCCGTTTCCTCCAGTGTTGTTCTCGGTGTAGAATTTTAGTTTCAGGCCATTTTATGTGGTGTCCATGAGTCCAGACGTGGTTAGCGGCACCGGATTTTTCTGTTTCTCCTCGAGACGTGTATTTCTGGTGTTCTTTGATCCTTACGTCAAGAGGTCTCTTTGTTTCGCCAATGTATGAGTTGCCATATTCACATGGTATCTGATCCACACAGTTATTCATGTCCCTTTGAGTTGTTGGTTTGACCCTAGTGAGTCGACTTCTCAAAGAGTTATTTGAATTGAAAACAACGTTGATTTTATATCGTTGTTTCTATTCTTCTAACTTTTTCTGAAATGCCTTTAACATAGGGGATGTTCAATGTTGGTTTTCATTCTTCATTCGTTGTCAATATTGTCCTATTTCTGCGTTGTTCCAGAATTTTATCCACTAGATATACTGGGTATCGGTTGGTTGTCAGATCATTTTTAATGTGATCTAGTCTCTTTCATCAAGTTCTCGTTGGAATTGCAGAGAGTTAAGGCTCTATCTACGAGATGTATTGTAATTCCTTGTTTGGTGTTGTTGGAATGATTGGATGAATAGTTAAGGTATTGTCCTGTATATGTGGCTTATCTGTAAACTGAAGTTCGAATTTGTTTGCCATTTCTTTTAACTAAAACCTCTAAGAATGGTAATTTGTTTTGTACTTCTTTCTCTACGGTGAGTTTAATAGTTGAGCTGATATTGTTGAGATGAAAAAGGAAGTTTTGAAGCTCTTCGTCGTTTCTATTCCATATAATAAAGGTACCATCTACGAATCTAAGCCATAACTTTGGTTTCTTAGTTGCAGATTCAATTACAAACGTCTCGAACCATTCCATGAAAATATTTGCGACCACCCGTGGTGAGACTGAAGATCGGTAGTCCATTATCCTGGATGTAAAATTTGTCCTTTTCCTGAAAATAGAAATTAGTCAAACAACTTTTCAACAAGTCCATGACGGCTCGCGGTCGTAAAGATGTTCTTTCTGCTAAGATCTGATCATCTTCACGTTTCTTTCTTATGATTTTTAATGAATCCTTAACTGGAACGTTGGTGTATAGGCTCCACGTCAAAGCTAATAAAATGGTCTTCCGGTTGTACTTCTATTTCACGTATAATTTCTACGCGAGTTCTTAACCCAGGACGATGTATTTCCTTGTAATGGTCTCAGGATTGGAAGAAGGAACTTGGCAAGCTCAGAAGTTGAAGAGTTCCGAGAACTCATGATAGATCGTAGGGACATGTCTTGTTTATGCATCTTCGGGAGTCCATAAAAATATGGATTTTTGCTATGGTGTGGCATCAACTTAGTCCGTATCCTATCAGCAATATACCGTTCATGTTTCTTAAAAACTAATAAAAATTTTACTCATTTAAGATTGAGTTTGCAGATTTATTTATTCGGTAACATAACGTGAGATTTGAATATCACTTTGTAAATTTCCTCTAAACAAAACATAGTGCTTCTAGTTTATTGCACCGTTTGCAAAAAACTTTAACCTACTTTTATTTTTAGAAAACCAATGAAGAATCTAGATATATCACCCGAAGAAGAAGAGAGAAGGCGAGTACGAAGAGAAAGAAACAAAGCTGCAGCAGCAAGATGCAGAAAACGAAGGGTTGACCACACAAATTCACTTATCAAGGTAATTTGAAAAATTATTTTCTTATAAAATAACCTCATATCCAAATTTTAAAAAAATCTTTTACTGTAGTTCACTCGTGAAGAGACTTATCTTAGGAATGTGATCGAATTTGAATATATACAAAGTGCCAATACATTTTGGAATATCTCAAAAACGGTTTTTACCATATTTTTTAAAAACTAATGCAACTTAGATCCAAAAATTATGAATTTTTTAGAAAAAACACGGAATTTTTGACCGTTTTGGTTGGAAAATACAGATTTTTTAAATAAAAATAATTTAAAAACATCTGACGCGTAGTGGGATACAGTGATCACAACTTGGCAACGCGCGATAATTCAAACCTAAGTTAGTTAGGTTAGTTCTTCAGAATGTGACATTTTTTTAAATATATTTCTCGATATTTTTATTTACTTTCTCAATGTGTTGGGATGTCAACATAACAAACTGTATAGGTATGAGACTCACACTATATGAACGTTACCATACACACGTTTACCCTATAGACCATTCAATATAGACATTTGCGGCGCTGCCAGATTTATTATATTTAAAGTTATTATTGTATAAGAATGTGTCTGTATATTGAGAGTTAACGTGTGTTAGGTACAGTCTCGTACAAAAATAAAATTCTTTAGGCCTGAGAATATTTAACTTTTGTTACTTACTTAAAGGCTATACTTTTATCTACGTCTGTCGAAGTTAACTACCTTAATTACAAATCGCACTAAAATAATCCTGCCATATGTTAAACGTTGATTGGTAATCAAAACCATTAAACAGATTTCTCGACTGTGAACTCCATCGTTCGGGGTTACTTTTAGTTCTCTAATTTTTCAAAAATATCTATGGGTTTTGGTTTCTAAGTATTTATCGACAATACACAAAGAATTGTCACGGACATTCTAAAAAGTTTTCTAGGTCTATTTTAATCAATATCAAATCACTATTTTTATTCTTTTATTTCCAGGAAGTGGAAGAACAAGAACATAAACGTCAAAAACTCATCGACGAGCAACATCAACTCAAACAGCTTAAAGAACAACTGGAATATCTCCTTGAAAGCCACCAGTCTTCCTCCGCGTGCCGTAAACAAACTGCTAGTCCTCCAGATGTCAAACCTTTTGACCATATATATTATGATAAGACCCACGAAAGAGTCAAAACGGAGGTAATAGAACCTATAACGCCCATGGATGATATATTTTTGTTACCTTCACCCACCAAAAAGGTATGTAAAGAATAAGTTAGAAACGCTTTGAAAATGTCCCGACTCTAACATTTTATAATGATAATATAATAATAAAATATTTTTTTTGTAGGTTATGTTAAGCTCAACAGTACCAATCTCAAAACCATCCCGCCCCAACAGCCTTAACGTTGCCTCAACCGCTCCTTCAACTAAATGCCACGAAATTGCCGGGATACCCATTTCGACTCCATCTACTGGTATGATCTTCAACTTCGAATCTCTCATGGGAGGGGGTACCGGCCTGACCCCAGTCAACGCCCCCCTTATTCCATCGTGTAGTTCACAGCAGAGATATGTACCCATAAGTGTTGCGGATATCAGTTCACCCGATTCACAAATACCCCCAAAACTTGTTAGTTTATAATAGGAGATTTAACTGTGATGGTTTTGTGTGGTTTTGCAGCTTTTGTGATCCCATTCTGACGTGTCTTAATGTTTGGTGCATTCAGAAAAATTTCTAATTGAAAAAAATTTGACATCGCTTTCTATATTAGGATTTTTTTTGTTGTATATGGAAAGTAAGATGTTACGACCCTAGCAAATTTAACTTTTTTAATTTTAAAATTTGTGTAAACGTCAATAAAGATGTTTTTGTAATTTGAATGTTTTTTTTGTAAAGGTTTAAAATTTAAGATTGAACCAAATTATTTCTATTGTAATTTAAACTGTCAAACTACATAAAGCTGTCACAAAAATTGACATATATTGATGCCAATTAAAAATTGTTTGTTGTTAAGATTACTAGCTCAGTTTTTGATACTGATGTATACCGTTTTTTGAAAATTTTTGCAGAAATTTTGTATTGTTAGGATATGTTTTTACCATAGTTGTTTAAGAGTAACTACTCGATAAAGTGACAGATATTTGACAGTGATTTTTCTTTTGTAAAATTTCTCTCCCCCCTGTGTTGTCTTGTATTTTAGCCATTTTGCTTTGGACTATTTGATAAATGGAAAAAATGGCTGTGGTATTTTTCGATTGTAAAATTAAAAAAAAAATATAGCAGAATGTCTATTATCTGTCACCGAACAAACCAAAAACTTTAACTAGTAAAACGAACCATTCGAAGTGTCATCTAGTTGTAATAAATCAAAGTATTTATTTAATAATTAAAGATAGTCATGTAGGTGTATTTTTTAACAGTATAAGATGCGAAAAACTGCTAAAAATTCGAACCCAATTGAAGGGGTAGAAATTGTGACATTTTTTTTTTGTAAACGTTTAGTCTAGTCCTTTTTCTATGTCTTCAAAAAATATAGTTTGGTTGCATTATTCTTTACGTAAACAGTGGCGTGCCTTTTTTGTGGTGGGGTTTCATTGCATCACAAAGTATTTTCAAAATACACATCTTTATATTTCAAAATTTGGAATTATATTTTGTTAAGCGGCGCCACTGCTCTTTTAGTCAATATCTGCTCAAAATATCTGCTATTTGCTATTGCGAATTTCCAATTTTTTTTTGCGAACCAAGAACATGCCTTTTTGATAATAATCGTATATAATGTATTTTTCACTAAACTGTAAAACGAATGAGAAAAACTTATTCCATCCAACATTTTTTATAACTTAGTTTGTAAGATTTAACAGAAAATGAAAATTTTCATTAAAAAAAATTTTGTGCGGGCGAGGTTTGGAGAGCTCGCCCTTAGAAAAACTTAAAAAATTTTTTACTGCTTGAAGAATGCATAAATTTAAGGAAGAAAAAGTTTTGAAATCAGGTATATCTATTTTCTGATAATCTATTGCTTATCAAGCAGATGGATATACAGGCCTTTTATTGTTGTTTTTTCTTTATTAAATTGTGCTTTTTTGATCAGTGTTTTTAAAGCGAATTTGTGTTACTAAATATAGGTATATTATATATTTAATATATTTCAGAAAAAAGTACTTTATATTGAAAAAAATATAGCAATATTTAAGATTACAATATTTGTAATCAAAACAGTTTTTATAGAGTTATATGTAGTTTTGTCAAATTTTTGTATTTATTTTACGCAATGCTAATATTAAGGAGAATAAATTTATCTTTTCAAATTATATGTTGTTTTCTATTTCTTTTTAATATCCCTAAATTATAATATAGATTTAAAATAATTGTAAAAAATTAATTTCGTTATTAGGCCTGTTGGGAGTAAAATGACAAACCCAAATTGACAAAAACAGTCAGGATAACTTTCTTGTTCTGGGCAGGCACGTGACAGTTTGTCAACTGTTTTGGACGAACTGATTAGCGCCGACTAGTCTTTACGGAGCAAGGACGTATCCAGAGAGGGGCCATTGGAGCAATGTCTCTCCCCCCCCCCCCAAAATATGTACATATACTAAAAAAAAGAAATCTTGCACACTAATCAATATATAAATAAATCTATGTATATATATATATATATATATATATATATATATATATATATATATATATATATATATATATTCTCAGGACTAAAGGGCAGCTAACGTTTCGGTGAAATCTCATTCACCATTTTCAAAGCTCATTGTTGCCGGTGTTTGAGGTCGTGTTGCTGAGTTATGATCCGTTTGTTTACTACCCACTACTGGTTGATATTTCGAAACCAGGTTTTTCCAAATATTAGGCAATCGTTGACTAACATTTCTGCTATTTAAGTTGTTGAGCCTCTTTGTAATTTCGATGGCTTCCCTTATAACTCTTATGGATAGGTTTTTCACATCTCGATAGTATTTTTGTTCCTGATAAATTTATCTTATGTCCTGTGTTTAAGAGCAAACAGTAGTACGGTGAGTCATCGCAATCGGAGTGTTCGATTTCTCCACGTCCTAAAATTTTGGCTTTACGTCGTCATAGCGCCGTCCTCGAGTACATTACCGGTTTTTATCAGATCTCGCCCTTTCATGTGAAAATAAATTCCTAAACAGAGGTGCCGTCGATTATTGTACTTATAGTGTTATTTACTTATTTTATTTCAAAAGTTATACCAAGTTTTATTTAAAGACGGTGGATTTTATTAAGGGTTTTGTAGATTTGAGAATTTAATTTGATATTGTAACTTTTTAGGTCGATTTTTTGTAAAACAACATCTATTAAAAATATTTTGCAACATACAAAATGGTCAAAAATGTTGAACCAAAACT
Source organism: Diaprepes abbreviatus (assembly GCA_034092305.1). Lineage (NCBI taxonomy): Eukaryota > Metazoa > Arthropoda > Insecta > Coleoptera > Curculionidae > Diaprepes > Diaprepes abbreviatus. Next base: position 559,115 of record JASJET010000131.1, on the reverse strand, counting down.
ACCTTTTCTATTGGGTTAAGTTAATAATTATATCTAGATATATTTTATAAAAGAGAAATATTCTGAAATTTCAGAAAGATATCTGAAAAATGAGATTTTTACATTTTGGGGCTGTATAAGCCTTGACGCAAAATTGTTAAAAAAATAAATATAGAATTACTGTTTCAAATAAGTAGCTTCGCGGAAGCAGCCAAATGAATATTCGTGTAATATGAAATCATAATTCCATTTAAAAAATCATTTAGGCATTTACTTAGAGTACGGATTACCTGTGAGATTGATTATGTTCCAGACCTATTCCAATTACTTTTACAAAGAGTTGAACTACATTTAGCAATTACACTTCCAAAAAGCCATCAGTTACAAATAACAAACAGTTTACCTTAAACTGCTCATTTGCTCACGGACCCTTTGTTGTCAGCCGCTATCTTTTGAAGCAGTTTAATTATTTCTAAGAATTTTCATTACTTTTATGGTAATTAAATAGTTTGAGATTTATAAAAATCAATTACCAATTACAATTATTTTATCCCAGTAATTACTTACTGAAAAATAATAATAAAAAAAATTTATTTCAACTACCGACAACTCTAGTTGCAGCCCACTTTTAGAAGATCAAATTTATGAAAACATTCCTAATATTTCCTCTTTCACCATTACCATTTCTTTTTATTATTTTATCCAAATATATTACGTGCAAGGCTGGATTAACATTTGGTGGCGACTATATAGCCTATGCCTTAATCTGGCTTGATGCCGTGCACACTATATTCTACATACGTCAGTTGAAGTTTGAAGGAATTAAAAAAAAATAGTATTAAGGAGAAATAAAAGACTTTTAGAATACTTTACAAAAATACAGTATTAAGTTTATTATACTTCCAACACCAGATAAAGCATCATAGTTTACATTGTAAGAGCGTTTAGACCAAGCTCCATCTGTAACTACCGTAATATAAGGTATTCCGTCTTTGCTAACTTCACCTAATTCAGTAGCTATTTGGGACTCTTCTTTAGCAGATTCTTCCATTACAAACCAAGCTGTTTTGCGGATAACTTCGCTAGCTTGGTTATGACGTTCAAAATATGTTTTTTCGCTCATCATAGGCAAATTAACAGCTGCAGCTATTTCGTTTAAACTTGAATAACCAATTCCAGTTGATACTGCTGCCAGAGTCAAAGCTGTGTTGATTTCTATGCTGTCAGAATCTTCTACGCTTTCAGTTGAAAAATTTTGCATAATTCCGCACATTTTACATTTTAGGACGAATGTGGAGTTAAGGCCTCTTCTATTTTCTGATATAACTTCCATAAAAGTAATATTGCAATCAAACAGTGCAGAAGAAATTGTTTTTTGCTGGACAGAGTTTATATGTTCTCTTCTGGCGCTATGTTACTGTTGGTTTGACCTACATAAGATGAGTTGCATTCTCCGCATGGAATTCCTTACCCTCCCTGGTTTTCTAGAGGGATATTTTCTTTAGGTATTGGCAGGAGATACTTTACGGTCTGTGGTGACTCTGACATAAGGAAATACAAGCTTTGGAGCTTTTCTCTTGGCTTTCGTGACTTTTCGGGGCCATGCGCTTGTTTTTTTTTAAGCCTTTTTTTCTATATGCTCTTTTCTATAACCATTTTTTCTTAGGACACCTTGCAATAACTGGGTGGTGTGGTGATGTGAATCGGCGTTGAGGTATCTGTTGGTGTGAGTGGGTTGTCTGTAGACAGTATGTGAAAGGAAGCCATCCTTTATTTTTCTCGGGCCCAGGGTCCGGAAAACGACCAAATCCCTGTTTCGTTCTCACTGGGACTCCTTAAGCAGAATTAGTATGTGGGTATTTTCGGGATCGCAAATAACGAATCGAAAACTATTAAAAAAAATAAATAAATGAATATAGCGGACTAAAAACTTTACATGTCTCAATTTAGCCCAAAATTGGGGGAGTTTTTGGGGGTGTAAATTATCAATTTAAAATTATTTTTGAAAAATCAATATAGTAGACTAAAAATTATAAATTTCCCGATTTTGCTTATAATTGATACTGAAGAATTTTCGACGATGTACATATTCCTGAATATTTTATATTTTGATATTCTTTCAAATTGGGTATTAAAGATATGTATGGGTTTTCAGGTTTGTAAATTGCTAATTTAAAATTAAGTTCTTCAAATTCAGGATAGCGGATTTGCTATGGCGGACTAAAGGTTGGTTTTGTCAAGAAACAAAAAAAATTTTTGTGTGATGTACAATAACTTTGGAAAATAGGTACTTTTTTGCTTTTGGATCGTTTTATTCGTGCGGGGTATCAAATGAAAATGTGCATAAACCTAAATAAGAAAAGTAGAATTTTTTGACGATCACCAAATTCTATGGTGTACGTGCGAGACAATAGCGCCATATTTGATTATTAAGCTTAGTGAAAACAGTGGCTCCTTGTTGATAAATATTTAGTACGTTATTTTTACACAAAAAATAAAAAACTTAAGAGTTAAGGAGAAATATAATTTGGGATAGAAATGAAAGTATTATTTTAAAAATTTCCTTGAAAAATACTCTCGCAAATTAGAGTAATTACATAGAGACAGGCGCTGATCCAAGGGGGGGGGGCGGTGGGGGCGATCGCATATATATAAAAGAATTAAATATATATAAAATTAAAGAGTGGGACACACTAAAATAAAAATATATAAAAAAATAAAAAAAAACATAAACAACATTAAACAATAAAATACAACAAAAACAAAAATTTAAATAATAAATTGTGTTTACACTAGTAAACATTACGTATCTAATTCCTAATCAAAGTTAGTGAAACTATCTTCGCTAAAATTAATTATAATTGGTTCCTCTATCTCACCGATTATGAGATCGAGTTCTCACATTTTGTTTTATTCTTTTATTATATGGATTTTTCCCAATTTTCCGCATTAACTTTATTCAAAAAAATCTTTCAAAAGTTTAGTTAAATTACTAATTTTATTAATTGTGTTTTTTCTAGCAACTCTACCTTTTACTTGAGAGAGATATTTACATCTCCAACGGACAGTTTCCGGACGATTTATAAGAACAGATCTATCTGGTTTTTCCCAGCAAAAATTAAGTTCTCTGAGCAATTTCCAGAGATCAGTTCATTTAATTTCAGGTAAATCGCGATCTTCAATGATTTTAGTTAGAATTTTGTAGATGATTGGGATCTACTTCTCATAATAAAATGTATATACAACCCCTTAATTGCAGTTCTCATCTCTTCTTCCAACGAGATTTTTCGTTTGTCTGTGATCGAATGTGGCTTGGGAGTACTAATAATTCCAGTCGTTTTTTCTCCTTCAGTATTCGGTACATAGTAGATTTTCCAACTCCTGTCATGTTGGAACATATCTCAACAGAGCTTTTAACATTATTATCTAGATATTGATATCTTAAGGCATCATAAACATTCATCGTAATAAGTTTTTCGTTGAGGGAAAAATGCCCTGGTTTAACGATTTTGGAATAAATATAGAGGTGAAAACCATATCTTTTGGGTATCTCACTAATCTCAAATAATATATAAAAACAAGCGCAAACAAGATAAATCACTAAGAAAAACCTGTAAGTTGTACTTTGATCACTGACAGAAATTAAATTAAACTATCAGAAATTCTATGTTGCAGTAAATTTATAAAATATATTTAAATATAATGAAATATAATTAGATTTACGGCAGTTCTCAATTACCTGCGGCAATGGAGCAGGTACGTTAGAGGTTTCCGTAACAGTTTTATTACTCTCTCTAGTTCTTAAATAGAGTATAGGAGTCTGTATGCTTGCGATCGCCCCCCTCCCTTCCCAAAAGCTTTGAGTTCAGGAAAATTGAACTCATTCTGCCTTTTATATTAGGAATGAGTATGCTGCTTGCACTCCCCCCCCCCCCCCCCTTTGACAACTTGTTTTTCTTGCCATACTGTACTTTTGGGATATCACGCCCCCCAAAGTGAGAGGCTGGATCCGCCCCTGCATAGAGAACTAGCATTTCTTGAGAAAATTCTAAAAGTAAAATTAGAATCGGGCACACATGAGAGTGCCAGCCAAGTTCGGTAAAAAACTGCAGGCGTATGCAAGAATCATTCCCAATCCAGTACTGTTTTCTGTCCACCCCCCTTTCCCCAAGTTTTCCCCATTAAGCTGGAGATAGAAATTTATAAATCTTAGGAAGATTCATGTTCCCATAGCCCTGTAAAAATTACATACTTTCAACGAATTCTCCGGTAAAACTAACATTTCTTCAGAACTTCCTCCCTTACGTAAACTAGTTGTCACTTCCACGTATAATCGTCGGTAGAGTTTTTCTCTAAATGTAAAACGTACCTCTGGTACCATTATTCCTTTCTAATCTCAGAAATATAAGGAGGTGAAGCATACTTTCACCAATATATCTAACACCGTCTAAGTTCAAATTCCGACGAAAATTATTTTGGAATTCCAATAAGTAGTATTTCCAAACGATGTCTCACATGACTAACTACAAAGTTTTTTTTTGGGATGGATATGAGTTAATACACATTGCTGTGCAAAATTTTAACTTTCTACGTCAAAAGGCTTCCAATAGACAAGGGAGTGAATGCTCCTATACGGGTTCCCGTTTTCCTTTTAAGGTGTGCTACTCTCAAAATATTGAAACAATTTTATTTAGCATAGAAACGTCTATTTATAAAAAACAGAGCCTTTTACATCAACTTAGCACACATACAGCCATTTATATTATATGCTCGGACCCGCACTTCATCGACAACATAGTATAAATTTTGTAATGTTGAAAGAATTCAATTAACCTAATTTTTAGGTCGATGAAGTATGGGCTCGTACACTCGTTCTTTTCACTTTAAGAGCATAAACCTATAACATACAATATTCGTCAAGTGCATTTCAACCAATCTTAAATCACTATACTTCCTTTGTGTGGAAAATAGACAGTTTAAGGCACTCCTTTATATCTTATTTTATTATAATCGAATCCACTATATTTCCTCAATTTCGATGAAAAATGTACCCAAAATGAAAAATGTTCCTCATTACCATTAGATATTCTCAAACCAGGTATTATTGTGGCCCTTCTAAAAGCTGCTTGGAAACATTATCGATAAGTTGAAGTTTTAACTTAGAAATAGACTTCTGTTTTAGTCGTTGAATCGACGTCGTACCAGTGAGCTTTTACAAAATGTACGAAAAACGTGTCTGAAGCGTTTGGGTACGAAAACGAGAATCTGGGCCGACTGCGGTGTAAGGGGGGGGGGGGGGCGCTCGTTATAAGGCGAGTCCTACTGTGCATAGAGGAAGGATGCGTGATTGCGTACTCTATAAAGACATGGTTTTATTTTGCTCCGCAAATCGGGCCTATGGGGTATATTTGAGGCGGGAGGTCAATTCTGCATTCAGCAGTTTCATATATTGAATAGATCCAACAATTTGTGTCATAAAAGTCGGTCACACAAGTGAACAAAATAATTTGTTATAATCGGAGATATATATATATATATATATATATATATATATATATATATATATATATATATATATATATATATATATATACCCAACGTTCCGAGGACTTCAAGAACCTCCAAACTTTTTTAAAGTCCAAAGTAGCTCGAAGGGTTGCAGAATAAGGGGAAATAAGCGAAGGGCATGGGGAACTTTAAGTAAATGCATTGAATGCAATGTCCAAACCTGCAAAGCCTGAACTTTTAAGTTGCTTTAGCAACGGCATAACCTTGCAGTGGACTTCCGCTTTTGTCGTATGCCGATACGCTCTTGCATAAAGTAAAAAAAAAACTGGTTGCGTCGCTTGGGGATGAAGCCGGGGGCGAGTCCTAACGTGCTTAAGGGAGAATTTGTGCATGGCTGCGTGCTCTATAATAAACGGGGCGATTTTCGCCATACAAATCGTTCCTTGGTGCAGTAAAAGTGAATGGATATAACTGTGGCGTGCGGCTAACTCTGCATCCGGCAGTTCAAGCAAAACAATCGTTCTGAAACATGTAAATGTCAGTCCCACATGTGACAAATGTCTTTTTTGTTATAGTCGGTTACACACGTGACTAACAATCACCCCTTAACATCGTAAATTTGACATTTTTGAAATTAAATTTGCAAGTCCAATAAATATTTTGTCTAGGGGCTATCCCTATCAGGCAATATGAAATATTTTAAATACAACTATTTAAAATTTTAGGGGAAATTCAAAAATAGTTTAATATACCAGGTGTTCTATTTAAAATAAGCATAACAACATTAACTTCTCGCATATTGGTGAGTAACAAAAAAATCAAAACATTTTCGTTAGTTATCTAATTATCTATTGAAAGAAAGATTACTTTCTCTTTTTAGAGATACTGAACATGTAAAACAGGGTATAATTTTAATAACACGCCTGTTAGTATTGTCTTAACTTAGTAAACAACCTTTTTTCTATTTTTTAATGAAGTTAATACTAGAAAACACCAACGTCGATGAGGAAGGTATATTCTATTGTTCATAACTTTGATTATATAAACACACGAGTACCATCTTGATGTCTAATGACTAGATCAACATTTTTTTCAGATATGTACCAAATTTGATAAAGTTAGTTCCTGAAATAATTCCCCCTTCCGAGCGGCTATTCAATTAAATTTTTATTTTAACAGGAAAACTTTTTAACAATCCGAAAAAATATTTAAAACGCACTCAATGCAGAAATTGATAGTGGATTCAACTATACCCTATACAAAATTTTACTATTAAAACTATCAAGCGCTTTAAATAACTTATCTTAAGAACATAAATATAAAAACAACGGACAAAAACGAGCAAATAAAAACGTTATTAACAACTAATTATTATAAATTGACTAAATAGATTTTTTTAATTAAAAAAAGTCTGCTATAAAAGTGCGCAATTTACCAAAAGCAAGCTTTTTTCTCATTTGCGAGGATCTAAATGACACTAACGGCAGGTATTATGGGGTTTTCTACTAAAAAGAGGTCAAAAAGAACCTTGCAAAGAATCAACGCGCAACTTGCAAATAAATAAATATAGAACAGTGTTTACAAAAATATATTGTTTTCTAAACATAATTCCTTAAAATGAATATCATAATAACCAAAAAGAGTCAACTAACAGAAAGATCAGTAAATACTCCAAGGAGTGCAGTCAATTGACGAATAGAAAATACATTACGGTAAGTAGTTAACAGACCCTACAGAAATTCACGTATCTCGAAACCTGCATTACCCTCTCACCGAGGTTCGTGGGCAAAAGATAAGCGAGGTGAGGCTGCCAGAAATTGAACATATACACTCTCGTCATGATATGAAATAATTTGGTCGAAATAAATGATAATAAATACGTGCATCACGCTATGATGCAAATATGAGTGCGACGAAGGTGTAGATAGTTTGTTCGACCCCACCGCGACACCCATTGGTGCTGGCTTTACTTTTTGTGAATCTGTATTTGCCTATCTATCTAAGACGGTATTAAAGTAACCATTTTTTCATTAGAATGCATTTATTATTTCGCGTTATATCTGAAATACAGAATTATTTCCTGTTAATTGACTATTATTGATAGAAATATTTAAATAATTAAGGGACTACAGAAGTTATAAATCAAAATTAAGGGTACATCACGCATTCTCATTAAACCTAGGATGACAAAAATTTTAAGTCTGAATCAGCTTAGGTTTTAATCGTGGACGACGATGATACGTGTCACATCCCAGTTAACTCTTTTATTTACAACGTTTAGGCTTGTAAACAAAAAATGGGCCTGTTGAGACACTAGAGTAATACCACCACCGAGGTGAAAATTAATGAAAGTGTCAATATGTTTTATATCGAAGCTGTATTTTTCATTTCGTAACTTGTAAAATTATGAATTACCTGCATTAACAGATAAAGAAAAGTTACTGCTTTAAAAATTTATTTTTTTTTTAGATCGATAACTGTAGATATTGACCAAAATTTTCAACTCTATTTCTAGAGCAAATATAAAAAAATATGGTGATGTACCCTTCAGCCCTGTATAAAAAGCGTCTTTTTGGAAAATTCATTAAATATACATTATACCACTTTGGCACGGAATTTTGTTCACAAGAGTGAGAATATTCTTTAATACCTATGAAAATCTGTAAGCCTCTAAATCTAACATAACACACCTAGAATATAATTTTTATATAAACAATTGCATTGTGCTGAATAAAAGACTATCTACTAAGCGTAATTTAATTTTTGATTTTTGAAAGTCGTCTAAATACAAAAACGTCAGTTTCAAACTATAGTACAATAAAATATTTTTCAATTAAATCATAGACAATAAGACATTACACAGATAATCTGAAACTTAATTTACAAGGTCTATTATTTAAAATTATCTATGATAAGTCCGTATTTTTCTTAGTTTTTAGGCTAAAAGTTTGACTTATATATCGAATTAGATAAAATAATCGGGCACATTCTGATTAACTTCAGGAAATAAAAAATATTTTAGTTTCAGTTGCAACGGAAGATGGTATATCCATTTGCGTAACCAGGGAGGCGAGGCGGATAAGTCAAGTCAATCAATCCTAGAGCCCACGTGAAAACTATGCATTATCAATAAGACCTACCAAAATTTTAGGTGTACTAGAATTGTAGACAGATATTTTTCCAGAAATTGGAAAGTTTTAGTAACTAATTATCAAAATTCTCTTCGAATAGTTCTACATCTACCTCGTCTACTTTTAATTACGCTTATGGGTATTTTTCAAAAAAAACATGAAAAAACAGAATAGAGACCTGATGCTGCTTTATCGTCTTCGTTTAATCAGAAAACTCTAATTACGTAGGCAAAACTTTTTTATTCAATTCTCTTTCCTATCTCCTTTATATTCTAAGGTAAACATATGATAAATCTGATCTCGGAGTAATTTTGCAGGATTGAGTTTATTATGGTTAAAATTTCTCTTGAAAGCTACATTGTACATGCATTTTTAAAGTGATATATCTGCCCTTTAAAAGGTAAGAAAAACCGATTGCCTAAAAATTAAGAAAATACGAACCTGGAAATTTTCGATAGAGCATAATTTGTATAATTGTTCAATTAAAACCTTTCCTTCTATTCGTAATATATTCAAACATGAAATTTTTACTGATATGTAAATAATAGTTTCATATGTCATAATTACAGTCCAAGAACATTAGTTACAATTTTTTTAATTAAAAACCAGAATAATTTTATAATTCAGTGACAATACACAATTTTCGCTGTTACAACATCAATCCTTACAAATTATCTCTTGGCTAAAATATAAATGTAAAATTCGGTTCTCATTCATTTAGATGGATTCTTGTCCTGTTATTTTAGATCGAATCAAAAAAAAAATAGGAAGCCTTAAATTTTTTTCTATTTCGAAGAAGAATGTCTATACTATATTTTCACAAATAATGGTTCCAATAACGCATCCACCAATGGGAACCCAATTAGTTGGTGCGCCGTCAACGTTAAAAATTTTGACTGATATGTAAATAATAGTTTCATATGTCATGATTACAGTTCAAGAACACTAGTTACAGCTTTTTTTTAATTAGAAATCGGAATAATTTTATAATTCAGTGACAATACACAATTTTCGCTGTTACAACATAAATTCTTACAAATTATGTCTTGGCTAAAAAATAAATGTAAAATTCGGTTCTCGTTCATTTAGACGGATTCTTGTCCTGTTAATTTAGATCGAATCAAAAAAAAATAGGAAGCCTTAAATTTTTTTCTATTTTGAAGAAGAATGTCTATACTATATTTTCACAAATAATGGTTCCAATAACGCATCCACCAATGGGAACCCAATTAGTTGGTGCGCCGTCAACATTAAAAATTTTGACTGATATGTAAATAATAGTTTCATATGTCATGATTACAGTTCAAGAACACTAGTTACAGCTTTTTTTTAATTAGAAATCGGAATAATTTTATAATTCAGTGACAATACACAATTTTCGCTGTTACAACATCAATTCTTATAAATTATCTTTTGGCTAAAATATAAATGTAAAATTCGGTTCTCGATCATTTAGACGGATTCTTGTCCTGTTAATTTAGATGGAATCAAAAGAATAGGGAGTCTTAATTTTTTTTTTTCTATTTTGAAGAAGAATGTCTATACTATATTTTCACAAATAATGGTTCCAATAACGCATTCACCAATGGGAACCCAATTAGTTGGTGCGCCGTTAACGTTAAAAATTTTGACTGATATGTAAATAATAGTTACATATGTCATGATTACAGTCCAAGAACACTGTTACAACTTTTTTTAATTAGAAACCAGAATAATTTTATAATTCAGTGACAATACACAATTTTCGCTGTTACAACATAAATCCTTACAAATTATGTCTTGGCTAAAAAATAAATGTAAAATTCGGTTCTCGTTCATTTAGACGGATTCTTGTCCTGTTAATTTATATCGAATCTAAAAAAAAATAGGAGGTCTTAAATTTTTTTTGTATTTTGAAGAAGAATGTCTATATTATATTTTCACAAATAATGGTTCCAATAACGCATTCACCAATGGGAACCCAATTAGTTGGTGCGCCGTTAACGTTAAAAATTTTGACTGATATGTAAATAATAATTTCATATGTCATGATTACAGTCCAAGAACACTAGTTACAACTTTTTTTAATTAGAAACCAGAATAATGTTATAATTCAGTGACAATACACAATTTTTGCTGTTACGACATCAATTCTTACAAATTACCTCTTGGCTAAAATATAAATGTAAAATTCGGTTCTCGTTCATTTAGACGGATTCTTGTCCTGTTAATTTAGATCCAATCAAAAAAAAAGGAAGTCTTAAATTTTTTTTCTATTTTGAAGAAGAATGTCTATATTATATTTTCACAAATAATGGTTCCAATAACGCATCCACCAATGGGAACCCAATTAGTTGGTGCGCCGTTAACGTTAAAAATTTTGACTGATATGTAAATAATAGTATCATATGTCATGATTACAGTCCAAGAACATTAGTTACAACTTTTTTTTAATTAGAAACCAGAATAATTTTATAATTCAGTGACAATACACAATTTTCGCTGTTACAACATCAATTCCTACAAAATATCTCTTGGCTAAAATATAAATGTAATATTCGGTTCTCGTTCATTTAGACGGATTCTTGTCCTGTTAATTTATATCGAATCTAAAAAAAAATAGGAGGTCTTAAATTTTTTTTCTATTTTGAAGAAGAATGTCTATATTATATTTTCACAAATAATGGTTCCAATAACGCATTCGCTAATGGGAACCCAATTAGTTGGTGCGCCGTTAACGTTAAAAATTTTGACTGATATGTAAATAATAGTATCATATGTCATGATTACAGTCCAAGAACACTAGTTATAACTTTTTTTAATTAGAAACCAGAATAATTTTATAATTCAGTGACAATACACAATTTTCGCTATTACAACATCATTTCTAACAAATTACCTCTTGGCTAAAATATAAATGTAAAATTCGGTTCTCGTTCATTTAGACGGATTCTTGTCCTGTTAATTTAGATGGAATTAAAAAAAATAGGGAGTCTTAAATATTTTTTCTATTTTGAAGAAGAATGTCTATACTATATTTTCACAAATAATGGTTCCAATAACGCATTCACCAATGGGAACCCAATTAGTTGGTGCGCCGTTAACGTTAAAAATTTTGACTGATATGTAAATAATAGTTACATGTGTCATGATTACAGTCCAAGAACACTGTTACAACTTTTTTTAATTAGAAACCAGAATAATTTTATAATTCAGTGACAATACACAATTTTCACTGTTACAACATCAATCCTTACAAATTATCTCTTGGCTAAAATATAAATGTAAAATTCGGTTCTCGTTCATTTAGACGGATTCTTGTCCTGTTAATTTAGATCGAATCAAAAAAAAAGGAAGTCTCAAATTTTTTTTCTATTTTGAAGAAGAATGTCTATATTATATTTTCACAAATAATGGTTCCAATAACGCATCCACCAATGGGAACCCAATTAGTTGGTGCGCCGTTAACGTTAAAAATTTTGACTGGTATGTAAATAATAATTTCATATGTCATGATTACAGTCCAAGAACACTAGTTACAACTTTTTTTAATTAGAAACCAGAATAATGTTATAATTCAGTGACAATACACAATTTTTGCTGTTACGACATCAATTCTTACAAATTATCTCTTTGCTAAAATATAAATATGAAATTCGATGCTCGTTCATTTAGACGGATTCTTGTCCTGTTAATTTAGATCGAATCAAAAAAAAAAAGGAAGTCTTAAATTTTTTTTCTATTTTGAAGAAGAATGTCTATATTATATTTTCACAAATAATGGTTCCAATAACGCATCCACCAATGGGAACCCAATTAGTTGGTGCGCCGTCAAAGTTAAAATTTTTGACTGATATGTAAATAATAGTTTCATATGTCATGATTACAGTCCAAGAACACTAGTTACAACTTTTTTTAATTAGAAACCAGAATAATGTTATAATTCAGTGACAATACACAATTTTTGCTGTTACGACATCAATTCTTACAAATTATCTCTTTGCTAAAATATAAATATGAAATTCGATGCTCGTTCATTTAGACGGATTCTTGTCCTGTTAATTTAGATCGAATCAAAAAAAAAAAAGGAAGTCTTAAATTTTTTTTCTATTTTGAAGAAGAATGTCTATATTATATTTTCACAAATAATGGTTCCAATAACGCATCCACCAATGGGAACCCAATTAGTTGGTGCGCCGTCAAAGTTAAAATTTTTGACTGATATGTAAATAATAGTTTCATATGTCATGATTACAGTCCAAGAACACTAGTTACAACTTTTTTTAATTAGAAACCAGAATAATTTTATAATTCAGTGACAATACACAATTTTCGCTGTTACAACATCAATCCTTACAAATTATCTCTTGGCTAAAATATAAATATAAAATTCGGTTCTCGTTCATTTAGACGGATTCTTGTCCTGTTAATTTAGATCGAATCAAAAAAAATAGGAAGTCTTATATTTTTTTTTCTATTTTGAAGAAGAATGTCTATACTATATTTTCACAAATAATGGTTCCAATAACGCATCCACCAATGGAAACCCAATTAGTTGGTTTGCCGTCAACTTTGACATGATATCTTTAAAAATATACCTACAGTGGTGGACGTAAGTATTGGAAAGCTACACATTTTTGAATTAGAGCATGTGTATCTCAAAAATTATTAGACAAAAATGTACCGTTAACCTTTAAGACGTCGATATATCATATAAAATAAAATTAAGAACCTTTATGTGGAAAACAAATTTTATAAAAATAAAAATAATTTTATAATTTAAGTAGACAAAAGTATTGGCACCCTTAATATTTCTTAAACTACATATTTTGCTGTGGTGAAGTGTGAGTAGCAGACTACAAAAATATATATTTACTTACTCAATTAACAACCCCAGTACTATGGGTAAAGTTCCGTATTGTAAATCGGGATGGTAGATCGTACTCGAAAATAACACACTGTGGTTAGAAAAAATACTTTTACAGTACGTTGTGTGATAAACGAATCGATGACCCCAGCTTTCAGCATGGGAGTAAAGGGAAATTGTTAAGCAGATTCAATCAAATCCTCATATTTTAGCATAAGAAATCAGGTCTACTTTAAGGGAACATAATAATAAAGAAGTTAGCGCCAAAACAGTTCACATATTACTGCTAGATTATATACTAGAAAAAAAAACTTATACTAACAAAGTTAATTAAACAAGGTGGTTAGCTATCACAGATCAACACATTAATCATACTAAAGCAGCGTTTCTCAACCTTTTATCCCCTTTTTAAAGTTTTTTTTAGGATCTATCAGTCTCGAATTACCCAAAGGTGTACTTGCGTTTCGCAGATTTTTTGTTCTTTGGTTTCTGGCCTTACAGGCTAGTGTTTTGGCCACGGAGTATTTTAATTATGGTTTAAAAAACTGAAAACAATACCAATATTTAAATACTGAAACTTGGGACAGGAAGGGAATGCATACTCAAGGACATACGCTTCTCGCTCTCGGGCCGATCAAAGCATTTTATCGAAACACAATACTAAGACCGAATAAAAAAAAGGTTAATACAAAGGGTAAGTAAGAATTCTTAATTACAGGTATATACCAATTCTAATTAAATACAGATAAATTTGCTTGAAGACATCAACGTTTGGGGACTATAGAATTTCTGCCAGTCAAAAGAAACATTGAAACCCTTGCAACACGAGGGGGTTGTGCAGATTGTTTAATACAACAGATGTACATTTTGGTTGTAGTTAAAGAAAAATTGGTTGACATCGCAATATTGATAATATGTTGTGCAACTTGGATAACTTTGGATTCCTATTTTATTAAGATGTGATGGCAATCTATAATGGTTAAGCTTTAACCTGCTTATGCAGCTAATTACGGTTCTAGACATGTTGAAAGAATGGTACTGTGTTTGGACGGAACGTTCTTATGAATTGTGCTACAAAAAGTACTAGATTGGCTGGTGTATGTAATCCCATTTTCTCCATTTGTTTTTTCCACTAATTTGAGCTTAGAAAAAATTCGTGATGAATAATAGTGCTATCAGTTAAACCGATAAATTACTAGATTTAACAATTTGGTATGTGATTTAACACAAAGAAAGTATATTTGTTTGTTTGTTTGTTTGGTTAAGGGTTTCTATAATTTTAACAATAAAATGATTTGGGAACAGATCAGAATTTGTAGGAAAATTCTCTAACTTCTTCAGAATAGACTAAGTCAGAGCATATTATTATTGTGTTAAATTGTTAAGTAATCGCCCATTCTAAGGCATATGATATAAATTGTTGTAGATTCGTCACCAAAAATACAGTAGTCCTTATTCAGATGAATAGATTGTTGGTATTTACATTTAGATAATGGAAACCTGCAGTAGTTTCCACGTTGCTTTAGGATTCATCAGGGTATATTAAGAGAAAATTAGTTCGATAGTTTGTAATATATTCCTTAAATTTTAAATTGCAGCGTACGTTATCGAGATATAGGAATTTTAACCTTGGAGCAAGTAACAATGTAATTATAGGTTGTTTGAAATATATTTTTAGGTTCTGGATGTTTATCAGTGAGGTACCCCGATTCTTGATATTCTGCATAGGCTGCAGGAAGCATTGGGTTGTTCTTTTTATCCCAGTATTGTTCCCATGGGTTGAGAACCGCTTAAGTAAGTTTTAGTCGGGGGAATAGTGGATAAAACCGTTTAATTAAATATCTTGAAGGACAATTTGGGGCTAAACACACAGCTTACATTGTAAACAATAGTTAGTTTACAATGTCTCCCATCAATTTATTTCTAAGATAGATTTCATAGATTCAGAAAATGTATGCTCTGCAAATATTTTCATCCGCCACTGTAGGCAACTGGAAATCGTTATTAATCCTAACGTATGATATAAGTATTTTACTTCTTTCGGCTTATAAAGGGTTATATATGGATTTTACTCTAATTTTCTCTCTACACTTTTTTGTCCACATGATGTTTTAATAATAAAACTAATAGAACTAATCAGTGGCGACCAACGCATAAGAATGTCAGAGCTACAGGAACCCCAAAATATTTGAGCAGGAAAAACACAAAAATAATTAACTTCGATTTATAAAATTTAAAAAATAGTTTATACTCAGTACTCCGTATTTTCTTTTCTTTTAATTTTTTATTTAAAATTTATACTTTCCGACCAAATTTTAAAAAACACGAAATTCGTGTATTCACGACGTTCCGAACAATCTGTTTATGATTGGAACTCTGATTCTGCACGTTTACCCACATTTTAACCTACAATACTTTAACGAGCACAATTAATTGCATTTGAACTACTAAGTTTTCCATCCTAATGAAATTTAACATCTATGAATCCACGTCAACGTAGCAATATTACATAGTAAATAACACAACAAATTCCCGGCCTATGAAATCACATGTTTCAATCTAAATCGTATATAAGCCCCAAAAAAAAAAAGATTAAAAGACAAGCCAACGGTCTTTTTACTTTTTATGGAAAATTCGTATTTTTCCACGATTTTTTTATGTAAATTTTGTTAAAAAAATAATTAAATATTGTGTTGTATTTGTAAATTTTATTAGAGGTGGGTAAAATTTAAAGGTAGTGATGGGAAAACAAGTTATATCAGTGAAAATGTTTTTTTTTTTGAAAAAACCACGCGAAATAGCGCAAAAAAAAACTTCATTTTCATTGAAGAACTATGGGAAAGCATCCAAACCTCAATAAAAAAGATCGCCAAAATTATATACCAAAAAGTGTTCACCAAAAGAAGAAGAGTTGAGTGACAGATGGAATTCTTGAACTAGTAGAGGTAAGGCGTAGCCACAAAAATAACGAGCAGAAATACAAAAATGTGCAGAGAACGATCAGAAATGAAATAAGGAAGGCAAAGGTAAACTAGTACACTCAAGAATGCTCCATTATTGAAGGTTTAGAAACACAGCATAACACATTTAATCTGCATAAGAAATGAAAAGAAGCTGCCGGAATATATAAAACCAAATCCTCAGGCAAACTTATTGATGTGGTTTTTATAGTCGATATCGAAAAAAGTTAACGAACTGGAGGAATTATATTGAAGATCTTTTTAGAGATCAAAGATTACTCTGTCCTAAAATAAGCATCTGGGCCTTCTATTATATCAGAAGAACTAGAAAGAACCTTGCAAAAAGCTAAAAATAGTAAAGCAATCGGTTCGGACGAAATCCCGACAGAAATTCTAATACTTACTAGGGAAAAACAGGAAGAAAGCATTATATAAACTTTTCAATGCTATATATGAGAGTGGCATTATTCCAACAGACTGGCTAAAATCAACGTTTGTCATGATACTCAAAAAGGCTAACTCCAAACGGTGCAAGGACTTCTGCACAATAAGTCTTACGAGTCATGTCCAGAAAATATTCCTAAAAATAATACATAACAGAATTTATCGGAAAATTGCTGAACATGTTGCCGATACTCAATTTGCTTTTCGAAATGGATTGGGTACTAGAGAAACCCTTTTTAGTATCCAAGTTTTAATACAAAGATGTAGAGATGTGACGTTCACCTAGGTTTCATTGATTTCGAGAAAGCTTTTGGTCGAATTCAACACGACAGAATTATAAAAGATGTTAAGAGAAACTGGAATTGATGAGAATTATATAATGATTATAACCAACCTGCACTGGCAACAAAAAGCACACAAGAGAATGAAATAGCAAGAGGTGTAAGGCAGGGCTGTCAATTGTCGCCGCTTATTTTTAACTTGTACTCGGTAAAGATCATGTGCGTGGTATATCAATAAAACCAAATACATGTTTGTGTCAAAACAATAACATCCTAATGCAGCAATTCTGATAAATAAGTTCAGCTTCTCCATTCGGTAGAAATAAAACATCGAATTGAATGCCCAAGAGCTGTTTTAACCATTTTAAGTGTGTACTTTGTAGTCATGACTTAATTTAAGAATCCGACTATGTGTTTGGTTCTCCTTTATGGTGTTGAGGCTTGGACGCTTACAGAATGTTCAGGTAAGAAGCTAGAGGCCTTTGAGCTCTAGACATAGAGGAGAATGTTAAGGAAAAATTGGATGGACCGAATAAGTAACGAGAAAGTTCTAGGGAGGCTAAATAAGGAAACAAGTTATAAAAACGGTAAAAATTCCAAAGCTATAGTATTTCGGCCATATTGTACGACATCCCGAAAAATACTGCCTTCTTCAATTAATAATGCAAGGAAAGATAGTCGGTAGACGTAGTGCCGGAAGGCGTAGATCCTGGCTGAAAAACCTACGTCAGTGGTTCAACATGACAACATCCCTCTTTAGAACTGCAGTAAACAAGGTTGCGATAGCCAACATGATAGCTAACGTTCCACAATCGGATATGGCACGCTATGAAGAATATTCCTGTTTTACGATCCGAAAATAGGAGGTATGTACAAAATCATCGAAAAATTCGGTGTTTCCAATATACCGAATAATTATCGGATTTTCCTCTACAACAATAAAAGAAACGTTGTGGGGTGGGGAGACGGGGTGGGTCATCTAATGTCATTTTGCAATTGTCATCGAAATACGTATCAAGCTTGCGGGAACTAGCGGAGCTGATCAGTGTACTGCATAATCAACAAGGTGAGGGAAATCGCGGAAATTCCAAAAAGACAGCTGGGTTTGTCTTGAAACTTCAGTAATACTGCATATGTTTATATAAAATAAAAACGAATGTAATCTGCACGAAAGTGACTTTAAGACTGAGTATACGTTAATTCCTTATTTTCGCCTCCTTCGATAGGCTATTGTAATAAATAGAAAAAACTATTTTTAATTAGTTACCGAATATAATATAGTAAACTTTAAAAAAAATTTACCCTAGTTTAAAATGCTTCATACATTGTAAAAAATGTAAGTTGTACGTATTTAAAAAAAAAAACAATATACTAAATAAGGACAAATATACTTTAATTCCCATGAATACTTTGAGTTTTATTTACTCTTACCACTGTATATTGCATTGTTTTCCAATTTTACATTACGTTTTTAAAGTAATTTTAAAAGGACATTACAATTTTAGGCACTCGCATATAAATTCTGACTTTCTTTTGAAACAATCATGTAAATAACGAAATTTACAACTACTCATAGACAAACGAGTTTAGAGAGAGAACCAAGTTGAAATACATTAAGAACAATGCTCCTTTACGAGACCAAAATGGAGTAAGCATACTTCTTAATGACCATTATTGATCATAAAAATTCTTAATTTGTTCCCGCAACATAAATCATTTCCTATGTTACAGCAACACTCTATTACAATTTTAAAACAAAAATTTGTATGTTTTTCTAAATTAAAAATCTTGATAATTACTATTTCTATATATCAAACATTCCATCGAGTGTCTTAAATTTGGAATAGATTATGCCAATTTGATATTATTTCGACATGAGACAAACATTAGGTGTACTACAACTAAGAAAATCAATCCTTAATATCTTTAAAATAAGACAATTAGGCAAGAACACTATATAAAATATTTCACAATTTATTTGACGTTTGAACTCGAATCAAAGGAATAAATAATACCAAAAACTTGAGTGTAGGAGCTTAACGTGAACATAAAAGCATTAAATACGATTCTTAAAAAAGTGTCTCTTAAAGCACCACATTATATCACATCTCACAATAATATTAAGTACATACCTAAAAATTGTGCTTAAAAACTGTTCATTAATTAATTAATTAACGGCTATGACTACTGTTTAGCTTATATCGTTCGATACTTATAAGATATCGAAATAATCCAACCTCATATGTGCCAACTAGACTAGCGAATTAGAAAAAAAAATGTTCAGTAAAATAGGTATACTCTTTGCCGCCCACGCTCATTTATGCCAATTTAAAGATGATTATTTGACAAAGTAGAATACAACGCTTTATGTTAAGCATAATGCTACGACACCAAAAGCCAAATGAACATATGTGAAGCATACATTAAAGTACAAAGCATAACAGAGAAGGTAAGCATGAATCCAA
Organism: Diaprepes abbreviatus; assembly: GCA_034092305.1. Taxonomy (NCBI): domain Eukaryota; kingdom Metazoa; phylum Arthropoda; class Insecta; order Coleoptera; family Curculionidae; genus Diaprepes; species Diaprepes abbreviatus. The sequence goes on along the minus strand of JASJET010000131.1, from coordinate 539,501 downwards.
AAAATGTTTCAAGGGGGGATAAAAAATTTTAAGGAGCGTGTGCGTCTATATACGGGACGATCCACGTCAAACAAAACAAAGTTCTGCCTAGAATTCATGTCAATGGATTTGAAGATCGAAGGTTTAAAAAATTCGTCAAGACTTCCTAATTCGAATCGCAAGTGGCCCCTACCAAAAATTTAAGATCCATTATGGTAGCTAGAAATGAACGAAAAAGTATACATAGGGAAAAGAATGGTTTTAAAAAAATTCGAGATTGATTCAACCGGATATAAGCTTAAAATATTTTTGAAGCTATTGATCAATATTATACAGTCAACTTATTGGATGTCAAAATGGCTAAGCCAATATGGCGCCCGTAAGTGTCAAAAATCACTGACGCTAACAAAAAGTCCATACCATCGACAGCACATAATTGAATTTTTTTCTAAACAGTTCAGTTTTTGAGGAATCATTTCTATTTCGAGATTACATGTTCGAACAAGAAACTTTGATACTTTTTCTTCGAAAACTAAGTGACCGAGTGGAAAATTGCATAGTACAATTATCTTTGAAAAATATATAAAAAAAACGTTTCAGACTAGAAGTTTTTAATTACAGGTTAGACGTCATACATATTGGATTCAAAATCTTGTATTCCTAAAATCCAACCTGAGATGCGTGTTCACCAACTATTAAAATTCTCATAGTGAAAGCATTTTCTTCTTAAAATTACTCAAAATCTTTAATTTGTAAATATATTATTGAACCTCCGTAGATATTCGCATACACTGATGCCAATTTCCTAATAAAAAAATTGACAAAAATTTGAGAAACTATTCCTCCAAGTTCTATTGTTCCACAGTTTTCTCATGTACAACTGTATTTTCGAAGTTAAGGCGTAGTATTTAAAATACGACTTTAAAATGTTGGAATCTTCATTCTATTTCAGATATATGCAACTTAAATAACGATTGAAGACATTGGATTTTCTATGTCATATTTGCAAATAAAAAATAAATCAGTATGGTAATCTGAAGATTGAACTTAAATTTTTTTTGATCAAAATAATATCACCTAAAATTTTTCTTTTTGTAACACTTGAATTATTATTTTTCAATATCTAATTTATAATATTAATTTTTTTTTTCAGAAACTGAACAATAGCAAAAAGAATCAATCATCATTAGTATGGATTTCCTGCGATTTTTTACCCCTATGAGCGCCATATTGCACCAGTCATTTAAACAATCAACAATTTAACTACTGAATATTGATGGGTACCTCGAAAATCCGATAGTAAGCAATACTGCATGAAATGCAGTTCTTATGCAATCAATATTATACATTCTCTGTGACCCTTTCGGGCGCCATACTGGATCAGCCATTTATACATTCAACAATTTGACTGTACTTCGAAAACCCTGTATTAAGCCATATTGAGCGAAATTTTGACCCTTGGACGCCATATTAGATTTGCTTTCTTGAATTTTGCGAATAAACTATGGCAATTTTAATATTATTTCAAATAATATTTTAAGCTTATACCCGATGTAATCTATCTCAAAATTGTTATTTTACGACCATTCTTTTCCCAATGCATACTCATTTCCAGCTGTCATATTGGATTGCCATTTTGAATTTTCTAATGGAGCCACTCATTATTCGATAGTGGGTATCCTAACGAGTCGTTCAACACCGTTGATGTAAATTTTGGGTAGAGTTGTACGTGAATCGATATAAGATTTTCGGAATTGTTTTCAGCGTATAATTTTGGAGGTGACATTGCCCCAATAGCATCTGCCTAGATACACGTTTGGACAGCAATCAGACAGAAATGCAGTTAAGCCAGTCATAATGAAAGGATAAATGAATAGAAGATGAAACAACTTGATATAAAACATGACAAAATTTGGAGAAGACTTACTTTCAATACTGGGCAAATAAACTATAATAAAAAAGAAGAGACTAGAAACATGTTTCCAATTACTGAACAAAATTTACAACTGTTATCAAAATCTAGTAGATACAACATTGTTTTATCCTAAAACTGCCAAAGAGGTTACAATAAAAAGTTGATTAGATGAAAATATCATGGAATATACAAATCCGTAGGAAGAACAACTTCACCGAGCTAATGAAACTAATCATATTTAATTGGATGGCTGAAAGAACACAGCACGGTAAGTAATGTTCAAATAAATCAGTGATAGAGTGAAACATCAGACATTTTCCTCACATTAAGTACTTATTCTGTATGTGTGTAATATTGAGATGACTTTAAATCTCTTAAAGTCTCTATAAGACCAAAGGATTTATGAATTAATGGATGAGTAGAGCGTTATAGAAATTTCTGGCTGTATGACCCGCGAGAATGATTTGAAATATTTACTTGTAGAACTAATTCGCAAGACAGGATTCCAAGTTAAAATTGGCACGCTGACCAGCAACCTCCACAGGACGAGCTGAATATAAAAAAGATTTAATATATTCAGCAAATAATGTTCCAAGAATATATATAACTGAATTATAGTGGCCAGGCCTTCATAGCATCGTCGCATTTTAATATCATTAGTATATAGTTGGAATTAACACCAAGTAAAGTTTAAAATATCAACTTTAAATAAGTATCAATTAACAACAAATGGGCTTGGTCGGCACATCTCACCTTAAAAAAATAATAGTTACGAAAATATTACAACCAATACCTGAAATATGTACAAACAAAGTTTCTTTACAACTTCATATTCCTCTCTCAACGTTTTAAACCTCGGAGGAAATGTTGCTCGATCCAACAAGGGAGGATCGAAAACATTTTTTTTTTCCGAATAATATTTGGGAAATTCGATTAGCATAGATTATAAATTAATTGACTTAAAAAAAATCAAGATAGATTTCATTAATAAAATGTTTCCAGGTTTCAACAGGCTAACCTTCGTGTGCGATCCTCTAAGAACCTCGGCAACTTATAAAGGTGAAGTTACATATATTTACTTTTTTTATTTGACAAATTATTTTACCATAAAGGTTACCTGCAATTCAGATTTTTACGGTTCCATAGCAAAAAGGTACAAAAAGAACCCATAAAATGAAAATTCATACTTAGTGTCGTCTGTCCACATGCCACAGGATGTACATGCTATCAACTTGATATTTGGCTCAGTTATAAAACGTACTTACTCACATCTAAGCCAAGGGCTCAGAGTTTTAAAAAAAATCTCTTTAGGTCTAATATGGAGGTTGAAATGCCCCACTTTACCAGTACAAAAAAAATATAGTTACCAAGCTTAGCCCCCAGAAATTCACAGAAAAATATCTATTGAATTGTAACTAAATATGCACGTTAATATGAATTATCATTATGCCAAATTTCAACTTTCTATGCCAAACGGTTTCTGAGAAAAGACATACGCGTAAATGACAATACTATATTCCTACATCTTCATAACTTCGACTTTATAAGCCACTCAATTTCGGACGTTTTCTTAGAAAATATTAAATGATTTCAGAGATTATTTAAATTATTTCATTAATAACTTTGGGTTCTTCGTTTACAAGAAGGTCTCCTGTTTTTATAAAACCTTATTTTTGCTTAAAACTACTTTTTTGTATCACAAAACCATAATCATTTACATAATAGAGAGTTAACAGATTATATTGTAACTTATGCTAAACTAAATACATTTTTAAGGAATATATTTTCAAAAAGAACTAAAAAATATAAACATAATCTTGGTATAACGTGTCAGATGAAAATATAAATCAGAAAAATATAAAAATGATATTGAAGTAGCCTCATGTTCTAATCTATCAACTCTCTAATTTTACAGGGTGTACTCTAAATAATAAATGAGGTAATTCTTCAAGTGATAAATGCATTTTAATTCTTCAAAACTAATAAAATGAAAAAGATTAGTAAAAAATCATTTGTGCTTTTAATTTATTGTTTTAAAAATGCTTCATATTCTCAATTAGTGTATTAAATCTCTTTATTGTAGACTTCAGTATGTAAAGGTCAATAACTTTTAAAAATCAGTTTTTTCCAAAAAAAAACTTGATTTGGATAATTATTTTCAAAATTACAAAAAAAAAAATGCTAACAAATTCGGAAAAATAATTGCAAGCATTTTTGTCTTAATGAAGGACTTCAATCTCTTTGCTAGCATTTCAATTATTGGACCTAAAACACTGAAAATCGCTTGATGATAAATTAGTTACAAACAATAAAAATATTTGGTAATTATTTCAATTAAATGACATCAAGAAAAAGGTTCCTTTAAAAAAAATCTTTTCATACCCCTTATTTCGAGATCGTACAACACGATTCAGGTCTCGGTTTTCCACAATTTTTCTTCAGTTTCCCGGAAAACACAGAAAATTACTTATCACTTTAGGTTAAATTTTTTGCACTAAATTGTTAAAGTTTTGTTACATCCACAAGTTTCACGCTGTATTACATAAAATTTCATAAATTTGCACTTTTTTTTTAATCAGAAAAATCAAGAGAAACAATCACAAAACTTTAAAAACAAAATCGCCGGATACATCTGTCATGGAAATCACTCGCTGTTGCCATAGCATAAATACGATGGATGATGATCTCAGCTGGATAAAAGCATTTTCTGATCAATAGATCTAGGTCAGTTTAGGTTAGTTTCAATTTTCTAAGCTAACTAAAACCAAGCTAAAACTGAACTAATTAAAATTAACCAAAAATTTCGGTTGGTTAAGATTAATTCTACAATTGTTACATTATAAAAATTAAACTATGTTGTTGACAAAGATAGACCAATTTTATAGTTTTTTAAAATAAAAAGTTTAAACTGTGAAAATATTTCCCATATGGCAACGTCGCAGTGAATGTTTTACCTTTTCAGTAATGAAAGGAAGGATCGATAAAGTTTACAAAACATATTTTTATCTTTTTGTTGAAAATACAAGTTTTTCTTAATTTGTTTGCTAAAACTTGTTGAAATATATTACATACAATGTATTTTAACTAGTGCTATTCAAAAATTCAAAATAAGTATGAAAGTTTGGTATTTTCTTCCAAAAATAAAAGTGAAGCTTGATGTTCTTGCGTTTTCCGAAAAATAGAAGAAAAATTATTTAAAACCCAGACCAGAATCAGGTTCTACGACCTTGAATTAGTGTGTATAAAACAATTTTTTTTTTTAATTTCATTTAATCCAAATAATTACCAAATTTTTTGAAAAATAATTCGAAGCATTTAGTATAATATTTTGTCCACCTTAAAAAATATGATACAAAAACAAGTAAAAAAATATACATTTCACAAAATCACTTGAAGAATAACATACTCATTTGAACGGTTCAACTTAAATATGGATCAGTTCAGTCGAATATAAGATGATATCTACATACACATTAAAATAAATTGGACTTGACTTAACCGATAAGGTTTAAGTCATCGCAAATGTTTCTTATGAAACAACGCGTTCAACCTGCACAATTCCTCCTTCTTCTAGTCTTGTTTAGCATCAATACATTTTCCACCAACCATCTATGTACAAGAAAGACTTGTTCTTCCTGCTGACAATACTTGTCAATATCCGGATCCTGAACCGCGAAGTGAATCTTCAGGATCTTTGCCGGACCTTGGTAGTGGATGGTGATCAGCGGCTTGTAAAGGCAGTAGTTTGGCCGGAGGTAGTGAAAAGTAAAGCGGCCGTTGTGGGTCAGATTTAGGCCGATCTTTTTCGAGCATATTCCTGAAAATGAGAATATTCACTGGAGAATTATAATTTACTTGCTAACGTAAAGCGCCCACCCATATGGGTATTATGTATAGGTAATATACTTTCGGTAATTATTCGAAATAATGGAACAACTGATTAGTTCACTGATTTTTTGCATATCTTATCTGAAGTCGTAAAACAGGAATCCATTTTTTTTTACAGTCGAAGCTAGTTTTATCAAAATAAATATTTTCGATTTCTCGCTGTATTTTCGACCATTTTCTTTAAATTTTGACACTTCCACTCAAATATACAGGTTAATTGAAAAGTTTTGAAAGCGAAAATGAAAGAATGTGTATTTTTTTAATGAAATTAGTTTTTTATTCAATACAATCTCTTAAATTTTGACACTTCCACCCAAATATACAGGTTGATTGAAAAGTTTTGAAAGCGAAAATGAAAGAATGTGTATTTTTTTAATGAAATTAGTTTTTTATTCAATATAATCTCCCTCAACTTCAACACACTTATTCCAACGATCCTCCAATAATTTTATACCATCTTTGCAATAATTTTCCGGAAGTTCTGCAAAATAATGTTTCACGGCTGCAATAGTTTCTTCATTCGACGAAATACGATTTCCACGAAGAAATTGTTTCAAATTCCTGAAGAGGTAGTAGTCGGAGGGAGCCAAATCTGGTGAATACGGTGGGTGTTCAAGCAATTCGGACTTTAATTCTTTCAATTTAGCCATCGTCAAACCACTTCTGGTCAAACCATAACACTCCTTTACCTCATCAACGCGAAGCTGCAGCCCTCTCTGTGCCAATCCATACCCTAGATATTTTTAAAATTTTACCTGAACAGCCTCCAAATCAAACTACAGTATTCCATTATTGACCTTATGTAACACACAAACAATGAAGAGACACCACATAGATTGTTAAAATCCTTGGACATTCTTACCACCATACCTAACATACGGTGGCCCCTATTAATGATTGCATCATAATGATCAACATAACGAAGTCTACTATCTAGAAATAATCGCAAATCTTTAACTACATTCACCCTGCGCAATTTACTTACTCCAATTCTGTACTCAACTTCGTTCACGCTCTTGTTGCGACTGAATATAATATATGAGCACTTAGCAACATTCAGCTTGAGGTTAGTTTTCAAGCACCATGTCTTTAAAATATTAAAGTCCCTCTTAAGCAATTTACAATCTTTACTGAACTCTATTGCTCTAAAAAGTTTCAAATCATCCGCAAACAGGAGATACTTAGAACTAAAACACTGACCTATATTATTTATAAGCAACTGAAATACTCTAGGGCCCAAGTGCGATCCTTGGGGCACACCTGAGATCACATCAAACTTATGTGAAAGAAACCCTGTCAGTCTAACCTGCAATATTCTACCCTGCAAGTAGGATGGCATCCAAGAATAGAATGAATCATCCATACCAAGAGACTCAAGTCTGTGAAGCAATACACTTTGATCCATCAAGTCAAAAGCTTTACTAAAGTCCGTGTACACTGCATGAACCTCACAACCCCGATCCATGGCTGTGCTAATGTAATTTGTATACAAGAAGAGATTAGTCTCCGTAGAACGGCCTCCCTGAAAACCATGTTGCTCCTCCACTATAATACTGCTGAATATACTTAACGAAGGCAGAACCATTTTATCCATAACTTTAGGGATAGCAGACTGTATGCAGACAGGTTTTGTAATTCTTAATATCAGAGCTACCACCTGATTTAAATATAGGGGAGACGTATGAGTGCTTCTATCTCCTGGGAACGACACCAATAGATAAGGATTAATTAAAAATAAACGAAAGAGGCTCACATAAAGACACAGCACACTCTCTAAGCATCCTATTCGACAACAAATCAGGACCAGCACCCTTCTTAACATTCAAAGACAACAGGCAATCCAGCAAACACTCAAATCCAATCTCAACATGGCTTATATTAAAATGTGGACCGCTAATGATAAAATATACGACAGCATCTCCAGATTTAATATAAGTGGGGCAGCACAGCACTGTATTTCAAGCAAAAATACATACAATTGATACCCACACAATTGACAGTCAGGCAGCGCTAAAGCGCTTGCATGTCATGAAATAAAATCTAAACAAGCCTGGGACTGTCTACAAAACCTTTCTGACCTGGCAAAACACAATAAAGTTATTCTTATGTGGGTACCAGAACTGGCAAGACAAGGATCTGCTACCACCAGAACTAATATTTGGCATTACCAAAGATGCTATCCGTGAGTTGTTATCCAGAATGACTAGAACCACAGGCACATAGCAAACTGCGGCTGAGCAAACCATCCGACAAACTAGGTTATTATACATTATATTCGCATACGCAGCACTAACTTACTTAAAACACCTTCATAGATCCATCAATCCTGAAAGCTATCACATGATCAATGTCATTTTTACGTCATTTTTCTCTCAAATCGACGAGTTCTCTCAGTACTTTGAGTATACATGTATTACTGGAAGTAATAAGAATTAAAAGTGAAAATCAGAAAATATGACTTAAATGCGTGAAAAAAGAAATAATTTTATTTTCGATAAAACAGTGAGTGGCCGGCAAAAAATCTTCAGATCCATCTTGTTTAATCGAAAAATTGCAGGTGAAAAATTCGGTGTATCCACTATTTCGAATAATTACCGCCATCTTTTTAATACTAAATTAATTATTTAGATTTATTTCGAAATCTTAAAATTAATTTTATATTTTTTGGTTATTTATTAGACCCTCAACATTAGTCTTAAAATTCGTTGGTAGTTTCATATCCTGATCCCTTGTCGACTGTAACTGTACCGCCATATAAAAAGATAAAAAGTTTACTTTGTTTAACTGCGAAGAAAGTATAACTGTATTTTGGTGATTTTATGGCTGATTCTTGTGTATTTTTATTTATTTATTTATCTCAAACAGTACATCACAGAATAAAATCCAAATAGTACATTCTCTGTAGTATGTAACACAAATAAAATAAAATAACTTATCTAATGCCTAACGGTGATACAAACCTTTAACAAAGAATACACACTCAGAAAGAAAAAAAAACAAACAAAATAACAAAAATAGTTCCGCAGCTTCGATCATACCCTAGATTTAAACAACAATAGATTTGTTTGAAGGCTGTTTATGGTCGGTGGGGGAGACGCTTTTTTGATGTTTGACAGGCATAAACATATTTACTTATCTTGTCTTTCAGTTTAATTGCTTGTCGTGACTTTTTCGGTATTTTTAAGTGTTAGAAATTACTATAGATGCGAAGTTTACAATTAATATTAACAAAAAGAGGATTTAAAAACATATTTTTATCGGTAAATATTGTTAGATATTGTTTACATATTGAAAATAACAATAATAAAAATTTAGGCAACCATATATTCATACTTTGTTTTCAGAATGGACGTACCTAGGGATATGTTCGAAGAACGTACCGATGATACTCGTTTAAATAATGCAATTAGAAAAGGATAGCATAAAATCCGTATGTCTGTACCAAGAAATTAAATATCTACTGTTTATCAATACTTTTTCAAATATAAATAAAAATATTATTACGTTATTCAGCGTGCAAACAACCGGGCCCTAGTTCTGACGTTATGCTACTTCTACAGGGGTATGTTCGAAGTTCCGCAGTAATAGACTCTATACACCAGATGAAACGAACCGTCGAAGTTGCAACACACAAATATTCAGGTATTATATAAGAGTGATTTTAGTTTTTTTTTGAACGTCGGCAGGGAGCATTCAAGATCGAAATTAAGGGCAATATATGTGTTGAAATGTTGCATAATACGATTCATTATATTATTTCTACCAACATCAGTTCGGCTTCTCTTAACCGAGAACATTTGGAATAGGCGAGTGTCGGGTGAAGGAACGCGGAAGTTAATCAGTTCAAGAAGACCAGAGCAGTCAATGCTATTCCTAATTATATTAAATCCAAAAAGAATGGTTAAATAAGTTCTATGCAATTCCAGGCTTTCCATACCTATTAGCTGCAATCTCTGAGAATGGGAAAGAAAATTTCTGTCGACGCCGAGCTTATAGAGCATAAAATTTACAAAATTTAACTGTATGCGTTCAACGTAGCAATATTTTAGCTGGCTACGCACAAGTGAATAATATAAAGATTTTAAAACTTGAATACTTGAAAAATCCCTGCAGTTTCTCATTATAAATCCTGCAATTTTATAGGACTTTGCTAAAATATAATTAATGTGGTCATTAAATCGTAATTCGGTGTCAAAAATAACGCATAAGTCGTCGATTGAGGAAACTCTGGTCAGGAGGGCATTAGAGATGATGTAAGAATGTAAAATTGGAGATTTCTTTTTAGAAAATGAAATTATCTTACATTTTGAGTTGTTGAATTGCATCTGGTTTGCATCACACCATTCCATTAATTTGTTAATTTCAGATTGTAGGAGCAGGCAATCATCAGTATTGTTTACTCTCTTACATATCTTCAGGTCGTCAGCGTAGAAGAGGAATTGACAATTTTCAAATACACTGCCAAGATCATTTATAAAGATGAGAAAGAAAATAGGTCCCAGGCGCGACCCTTGAGGTACACCGGATGTTACATTTATCAGTTTAGATAAAGTATTATTGAATTTAACTACTTGTGTTCGATTGATGAGATAACTAGAAATCCACGACAGTAGAGGGTCTATAACACCAAGTGAATATAATTTGTTGAGCAATATAGAGTGATCTACTCTGTCGAATGCTTTTTAAAAATCAAAGTAAACTGAGTCGACCTGAACGCCCGAGTCCACAGCTGTAGTTAGATAATTAGAGTATAGAGACAAATTGGTTTGGCACGAGCGTCCTGGCAGAAAGCCATGTTGATGTTCTGATAAAATTCTGTGGAAATTTAATAATTGATCAACGATTATAGATTCCAGAACGTTGCCCATACAGTCAAGACCAGGCGGTTTTCCATATGTTAGGAAACTGGCTCGAGTTCAATGAGAGCTGATAAAGACAACTAAGCGGCAACGTTAAAGTTGGGCTACAATTCTTTATGAGAACAAGTGGAATATCATCGGGTCCAGCACCTTTACTCTCGTCGAGATCAAACAGTTTTTCAAACACCATGGAGCTATCAATATTTATGTTTGAGAGATCTGAGTTAGTGATAGAAGAAGAATATTTTGCAAATTCAGCATCTTCAACATGAGAAACTGTCACGTGGTTAGGGAATTTGTTATTAACAATTTAATTATTGACACGTTGGTGTTTATCTTCTTCAGACCGTCAAAAGGAAAAACAGACAGTTTATTTCCTGATGATTCCATTCTAATTATCTCTTCATACTGGAATTCGCAGGAAATAATCTATCTGCCTTTCCTTTCAATGATCTGAAAAAAAAAATAAACATTAATTTGAATCAGTCATCAAAATCATTAGGCGCTGACATTTATGGCATGATATGAAACGTTTCCCCCGAATTCACTCTAAATAAAGGATTGCCAATTTTACACGCGATTCTATTGGGCAAGGATTAAAGAAATTTTTATAATTTAAATAAGCAACCTGTTGTTATTGTAAACCGAGAAAAAAACTAAATTCATCTTTTAAAAGATCGTATTACAAGTACTCCGTTGTTATCTAGCATCTAAGACAGGAAAATAAGTGTAAAAAAAATAGTTTACTGTTAAATTTACCTGTTAAGTAAACATCTTCCAGATGAAATATTGGCGTCTGCAAAGCGGCTCTGAGTAGTTTCCCTGCCACATCCCCAGACATACAGTAACTAGTTCCTGAGATATAATCAGGGTACTTGTTGAATGGAAATAGATAACTAGGACCTGCATACCTAAATAAAGAGAAACAAACAGTTTAATTTATTATTATTTATTTTTAAATTTATTGTTACCCAAGCCTCTATATTTAAAAATAAAATATTATAACGCGTTTTCAAATTAAAATGCTGTCTTTTATATTGGAAATAGAAATCCTGCATCACGCAAAAATAGTTGCAACTGTAAATAAGAAATCACTATAAAAACTTTGCGTAACTTTTAATAGGGGGCGAGATACTTTGATGAGATTTTCGGGGATTAGGTGAGGTGGTTCCATAAAAATCTGTTCAAAGCTAAGGTAAGGTTTAAAGCAATGGGATTAAAAACTAAAAATTTGAGATTAGCGAAGGTACAACAATGATCTCGAGATCTTTCTAATTATTATGTAATTTATCGCACTGGCAGGAATAATATGTTGTTTTAAGAAATGCGGAGGTGGTGTCCCTATGAGTATAGTGAGAAAAATATACGTTAAATCCAAAACAGATAGTGGCAATTGTTCTCAAGTAATGATGATGGTATAAGCGTTGTGTTTCATATATATATATATATATATATATATATATATATATATATATATATATATATATAAATATATATATATATATATATATATATATATATATATATATATATATATATATATATATATATATGTGATAGATACGTTTATTAACAATACTGATGCACAAAAGTAATATAAAAATTGTTATAAATCACTAAAAATTATTTTTTTTTTAATTGGAAAGCGGTGAGCTTATCACAGACGCGCAATGAGTGGGATAGAGAAAGAAGAAATAGTATAGCCGCGCCTACGTGTATGTTACAGTAGGCCCCTTCATCTAGTGTATACACGAGTAAAAAACGAGAGGGAGAACTTTCTTTCTGCTAACGATAAAATTGGTGCGTCATTTTTTTTTAGACAATTAGGCGCAAAAATCGGATTTTTCGGTTTTTTCCGTATTTTCGGAAAACTGCGGGAAAAATGCAGGAAATAGCTTCATACACAAAGAAATAATTGCAGAAAAACCTCCAAAATTAGCATTTTTAACATTCGCCAAAAATTGTTGACAACTTTATACAGGTAAGCGTTTTTATGTACTAAAGAAGTGTACGAAAGATGGATAGATGGGAAATAGTTTTTCCGTAATTATATTTGTTTATCCGGAATTAGTAAGAAATAAGAATTTTTAATGGGCAATGGCTGGGCAACAGATACGGCGCTCGGCTTAGGTTCCTTCACTTTGTAAAGGTTTAAAGTATCTTTTATCAAAAATAGAAATTTTTCAAAATTTATGAGTGAAAAATCGCTGAAGCCAGGTCTGTTTCTTGCCTTACAAACAAATAGAATATCTGTTTTCAATTCGATTGATTAACAACGCATACCATTAACAACATTAATGTTCTAACAAATTGTTCCATTTCGCAGATATTACGAAAAAAACACTTTTATTCGTGAAATGTTTGCACAAAATGAAATCATATCGTTATTTCAACTTCAGATTCGCGCTCAGCAAATTTATATTGATCAGAGCATTATTTCATTACATGTCCCAGATTTGTATCGGCATATCTCAACTGTGCATTGTTTTGAAATACTACTCATTTTCTCCATGTATTCCTCTCTATCTAATTTTTACAAAACCTGGCGGGTTTCCACCAATATAGAAAAAATCTATGTAATTCCTATTTATAAATCTTGGGACAACGGTGATGTTCCAAACTATACACTTGCAAGTATACTTTTAGCAATTCCTAAAATGTTTAAACACTGCGTTGGGCAGACTTCCTTACTTATTAATACCATGATTTCATTTCAGGTAGATCAGTTGATACTAAACTTTTTTTACAAACAAATTTCTAGCTCTGTGATATCTAAGGTTAAGATACACGCTGTTAATTAGGACATTAGTAAAGCTTTGATAATGTTAGTTATTTTCTCATTTTGTGTAAAATATCTAAATATGATATCTGAGTACCTTTATTTTACCGGCTCAGATCCTCTCTTTCTAATAGATATAAACAGATTAAGGTTGGAGGTTACTCGTCTGAGGAATTTTGTGTTACATCAGGCATACCACAGGGTTCCCATCTGGATCCTCTTCTGTTCAGTCTTTTTATAAATGACATAGGAGATTCATTAAAGTATAATTTTCTTCTGTTTGTGGATGATCTAAGAATTTGTTCTAAGATAGCATCTTTTTTGGATCAAAAATTACTTTAAAGTGACTTGAAGAAAATAAACAAATGCTATACTGAAAACAGAATAAGTTTTAATACTGAAAAATGTTTTTTCATTCGTTTTAGCGGGCTAAGAACTGAATTACCATTGCAATATAATGTGAATGTGGTTTCGCTAACAGAAACGCCTGTAATTAAGAATTTAGGTGTCTATATGGAGAGTAAACTTACACTTCCTGAACACTATGAGAAAATAATTGGTCAAGTTAATAACATGTTGGGGTCTATTATGCCATAATTTCACTGGCATCAATGCACTTATAATTCTTTATATTAGCTATGTCCGATCAGTAATAGAGTTATCTAATTAGGTAGATTCAGATGTGGTAGCAGAGATGTGAAAAGTATTTTTTATTTTATAACACAAGCTGGTATGCCAAACCTTATCAAATGCTTGAGAGATATCAAGAAATGCTGCTGAGCAATTACTTTTTGTTTCAAAGTCTTCATAATTTCTTTTTATTCATCTATGTACTTGTTCAATTGGTCCTATGTTTTTCTTGATAATTGAATTGGTGTTTAGGAATGACGATGAAGCTAATAAGTCTATATGATGGTTTTGGAATCATAATAATTTTAGCAAAGCATTTCAGTGGTTATTCAAATTATTAGGGTAATGCCTTTAACAGCAATTTCTTGGTCAAGGCGTTCACTAAAGTGGTAAGCAAGTGACACCTTGGTAGGCGGTAGATGTCCTAGTGGTTTTCCACATAGAGTATTCAGATTTTTTTGTGGCTCTTAAAAGCTCACAAAGACTTTTTTAAATTTTATGTTATAGATCTTTTAATTTTCACCCTAACTGCTAATGGTACATTTTTTGGTTTTGGTATTTTCTGGTAATTTGGGGAATAGCAGCTCATTCAACTTCTTGTTTTGTATAGTTTTTCCTTCACGATTCAAATTCGTTTCCTTATTATATCAATCTCCTTTTTGCTCAATATTACTATTTACTGTAGTTATTACCATAGACATAAAACTAGGCGGATCCTATAGAAGCACGTTGGCTCTCAGAAAGAGGCAGAGCGAAATAGGGCAGTAGTATCTCTCCTTCTGATGGTGGTCAGGCGAGAGGGGTGTCATGCTTAGCTCCGTCCATAAAAAGAGAGGTACTATTGTCCTATTTCGCCCAGTCTCTTTCTAAGCGAGAGCCAAAGAAGTTCTATAGGATTGGCAGTCTATATACGTATACGTCTATGATTATTACTGAGGAAATGTTGATGTTAGATTAATTCTTTTTATAATGCCTTATTGGTCTGCAGGCCAATATGTTGACTCTTTGGTATAAATATGTTTCAGATTTATTTAAATCTGTAGTCTTTCCAAGTTCTCTCTCTTTACTACTTGTTAAATTTAAATTAAATTAGTTGCATTATTAAACAGTTATTAATTTAATAAAGAACGAAAACTTTCACGGCTTTGGTCAAGTTTAAAATCATGATTCATCATGGGTTTAGAATAATTCCAATTTGACACGGTCTAAACCCAAGAACCATAATTTTAAGTTATTTATTTTTTTTAGTATAATTTGTATGAGATCAGTTTAGTTCATAAAAAAATATAATTTATTATCACGATAGAATTTGCAGTAGTTTGATTTGCAGAATAGATGATTACAGTAAGTTTTCTGAATTGCGCACTCAATGTAAGGATCTTTTTAGTAAATGTTATAAGGAGTATATTCGCGATGTTGAAGCATGAATACATAGAGATTATAGAAATTTTTGGTCATATATTAACAGTAAGAAGGAACAAGGTGGTATTCCTCATGTTATGACCTACAGTAATATACAATTAACAAATGAATTTGAAAACAGAATGATCAGATAAACGGTTTTGAGAGGGAGTTCTCTGACCTAGCTGATTTAAACATTTTCTGTTTTAAATTTAATATTTCAAATATTCTTGAAAGGTTCAATAATATTGACTTGAGAAATGTCCCCGGGCCAGACGGATTGCCTCCCAAATTTCTAAGAAACTGTTCTTTTTCACTAGCTAGAC
This sequence comes from Diaprepes abbreviatus, assembly GCA_034092305.1. NCBI lineage: Eukaryota > Metazoa > Arthropoda > Insecta > Coleoptera > Curculionidae > Diaprepes > Diaprepes abbreviatus. The sequence goes on along the minus strand of JASJET010000131.1, from coordinate 523,724 downwards.
CATTGTGGCTAATTTTTAACAATTCTTTAACTAGTGAAACATTCCCTAATGACTGAAAAACGTCCTTTCTGAGTCCAAATTTCAAAAATGCTGGTAAAAGACATTGTGTGTCGAATTATAGACCAATATCTAAAATTATGGAATAAATTATAACTGACTTTCTTGATAGTACTTTTCAAAACATAATTATAACACGCCAGCATGGTTTTAGTAAGGGGAGATCAATAGTAACAAATCTGCTAACATATACTGAATATATAACAGAATCTTTGGAAGATGGTCAAGTTGTTGACTCCATTTAAACAGATCTTTCAAAGGCTTTCGATAAATTGAATCATGAAGTTTTGTTATGTAAATTGTCTAGAGATGGTATAAAAGGCTCATTTTTGCAGTGGATGAAATCATATATCTCGGACAGGAATCAGATACTTAAATTAAATAATTATTTTTCAAAACCATTAATTGTTACCTCTGGTGTACCGCAGAGGGCACATCTTGTACCACTATTATTCAATATATAGATTAATGATATTGGATCATGTTTTTTGCATTTAAATTATGTATTATATGCTGATGACTTAAAAATTTTTAAAATGATATGTAATGCTGAGGATGTGTGCTATTTACAGAACGATGTTAATAGATTTTCTAGGTGGTGCAATGTAAACAAATTGGTTTTGAATGTTGAAAAATGTAAATATATACAATTTTCCAGGTCAACTAATTTTAAAGAGAATAACTATTGTTTAGACAATTTTAAAATCGAGAGTGTTAAACTTATTCGGGATCTTGGGGTTCTCTTTGATATTAAACTTACTTTTGCTCAGCATGTTGATGCTTGCCGTAACCAGGCTCTCCAGATGCTGGGTGTCACCAGTATGTGGAGTCCTTGTTACTAGGTCTATATTAATAAGCTTGATTCAGTCCAAAGGAAATTTTTACGTTATATGGCCTTTAAAAAGCATATACCAAGGGAAAATATCGATTATAAAAGCTTGGAATTGGAGTTAAATTTGAATAGTATAACAAAAAGAAGGGAAAATTATGATATTGTGTTTTCTTACAAGATTCTGACTGGGTTTATTAATAGCCCAGAACTTACTGAATTGTTTCAAATATATGTTCCTCCTAGACAACTGAGAGAATGTAAAGTATTCCAGTTCAGGCAACATCGAACAACGTATTCAACCGTATTATGAGAAATGGAAACGAGTTTCATGAGGATTTATTTGATATTTCTCTAAATAGAGATTAAAGTTTGTTTTAAAAAAACTTTACAATTGATTGTCTGAATTTGTATAATTGTGATAAATCTAGATATAACTTTTCTAAATTGTGATTGGTTAATTGTTTGTTTATTATTTGATTGTTCTTGTAATCTAGATTTTAACTATAGACTGTGAGTATTGTTATTTAATACTTTTGTGCAAATGGGCCTGTCCCGTGTACGGACAAATAAATAAAGAATATTAATAAAAAATGACATTTATCTGTAAATGTCATAGACTTACCACTTATCACTAGAATCCTTAATAGGCCTGGAGCCACAAATCACAGACCCCATCAGTAAGTTTTCAGTCTGATTTCTCGTTGTCAAATCATCGACTAGCCTCGGCAAGTTTAGATAAATGTCGTCGTCTATTTTCAGAAGGTAACTTGCTTTGTGCTCGCATTTAAGGGAAAAAAGTTTCAACATCATGGCTGATTTTAGAGTTAGATTATTATAGCTGTCATAGAAGTCTTCTTGTACTATATCTTTGTGTTGGAGAGATTCTTCATTTATGTTATTCTATAAAAAAATATATTCATATAACTTTACTTATTTCCTAGAAAAATGGTAATTTTGTCCCTGACAGTTTTTCCAGTAAATTTTAGAAGCTTACATCGGATTATCTATATCCATACTAACATAATAAAAACATAAAGATAAGTTTATTTATTTGCTCGAGGTAATCACTGGAACTATTTAAGGATTTAAAAAATTATCTCATTGCTAAAAACATAACAGTGAAAAGTGCATCGAAAACTATTATAATTCTTAAAATACGACGAAGATAATTCACCGCACATCTTAAAATTTTCTTCGTCGCACATTTAAAGATGTATTTTTTTGGCCGTATTTATTAATGATGCCGTTATACCGTTTGGCATTCTAGTTTTCACCGCATATACGAAAATTTACGCCGTGGTTTTATAAATGTATTTTTTTTTCACCGCATATTTCAGAATTATTGTCTTCATGGACACCATCAATATATGTGCAAAATAGATAATATTTGAAGCACAAAAATTAACATGTAGACTCTTAATTAAAAATAAATACTGTTTCAGTGTTTTCAGAAATTCTATCATACAGGAGCTAATAGAATTTTTATATCTCACGAAAGGCTAAATTTGGAAACTTGAAATTTGATTATCAATAAATAAATGTGTTGGCGCTTTTTCAGAAATTTAATTTTGTACATGAAATTTATATAACTTAAAAAAAGGCTTAAGAACAAATTGATGACTTATCAGGACTATCAGTTCGACAATATTTATAATGTATTCTGGAAGGCATTCGACTACAGATTACGTAGTTTCCTTACTGATGAGAATTGACAACTGTATTTTTGAAAATTATTGTTCACACAAGAAACTCACAAGACTGGACCCCTATTTTTCATTTTGTTTTTTAACGATATAGAAATTTCGTCGATCGTTTCAAATTTCTCCTGTTCGCTGACGATATGAAACTTTCCAGATCAATACAAAACTGTCACAACTGAATGAAATTAGTCTCAATATAAGTAAATATTATGGCATCTTATTTTGTTGCTCCATCTAGAGTAGAGTATGAAACTTTCCAGATCAATACAAAACTGTCACAACTGAATGAAATAAGTAAATGTTATGGCACCTTATTTTGTTGCTCCATCTAGAGTAGAGTAGTTTAAGCTACTCCTTGTTGTATCTTGGACCAGCATTGGTATATGTGGCCATAGGTTTGATTATAGTTTCATATGACCATAAGATCATCTTTGACCTCAAACCCCAGGCTTTTGCAAAGATCCTATGGCACGCTCAGCTGGGCGCCATTGCCTTTTGTAGAATCTCCTCAATATGGCTGTTCTAGGTCAATTTCTGGTCTATTATTACTCCAGGATATTTAACCTGCAAATCTTATAACAGTTCCTTCATTCTTGCCTCTGATAGTGACAACTAGGTAATAAGCATAATATTGCATTGTGAATTTTGAGTTGTTCAGTTGGTCCAACAGACTGTCCATGACCAGGGACTACAATACAGGTGATATAACTCCCCCTTGGGGGCGTCCTCTGACCATGTGTCACCACTTCGTTTCCGATAGATGCAGCGAATAATTCTGCTGTTCAGCTTTGATTGAATCCATCTTGTTAAAGGAGGCTTCTTTATCTTGCCTTCGGGGCTCTAACTATAGATTCATGTGAGACGTCTTTAAATATTATAGTATCCGGATTTGTACATTTTTTGAAAGTGTGATATTATAGTATCTGGATTTGTACATTTTTTGAAAGTGTTGTATTACTAGTTAGTATACATATTATTGCACTTGGTGTGCTGGGTATTTTTAAGATAAAATTATTTTCCGTACTAAAATTATTCTTATAACTTTACAAATAGACTTTTCATAAATAAATAATGACTAAAACAAATTTAACAGATGCGACACCGCAGACCACAAATAGACAAACAAAGTTGAATCATTTTTAAGTTAATAAATAAAACAATTATTTTGTTTTTCGATGCTGACGATATATAATTAAGTTATTTTCATTAAACTATATATATATATATATATATATATATATATATATATATATATATATATATATATATATATATATATATATACACGTAGACGCCGTGCAGTGAGCTTTGAAGATTGTGAATGAGATTTTACCGAAATATTAGCTGCCTTACAGTCCTGAGAGGAACTCAGTACATACACGGGATACCCGAAAACCTTAGATTACCCATCACACCCGTGAGAATATCCGACATAACACACATACAGATATATATATATATATATATATATATATATATATATATATATATATATATATATATATATATATATATATATATTGGCAAGATGCTTATATCAATCGCTATAAAAACACATGTTTACCTGTATACTTATATCAGTCGTTTGGCCTATTAAAAAATACAAGGACACATTATGGCCCATCACGCTCTTATCTTTTCCCCAAGTGCGACGTATAACTTTCCTGGCATCAAACCCTAACGGACTGGAAATACATATTATTACTAATAACGACGGGTTATCACAGAAATCTTTCGGTATGATCGTTGCTGTCAACTTATCCTTGTGGATGTAGTGGTTTAAATTTCGGCTAATGTTGAACTCCCAACCTTGAACTTCGGCTAAAAAAAATCATAATAAAAACTATTAAACTCAAACATCATTGTTAATTATAAAATAAAATATAAATTAATTTTGAAATTACTCCCCTTTCAAGTCTCTCAAATTTTTTAGGGAGGGTTCACGGGCCCACATCTCCAAAAGTTACCGTTTTCTACACGTTAGTAATAGTAATATTATTTATAATCTAGATATTACATGACAATTGAGAATTAAAAGACGTACTGATTGTGAATAAAAAATTCCCACTCTTTGGAAGTACTAGAGCATTATGGAGAAGCCAAAAATAATTTTAAATGTAAACCGCAACTATTAAAAACAGTTTTTATAAAACTATGTGATGATATGTGAGAGACTTTTTTACTAATGTCTGAAATACATACTGCAACTTGTTCTTTAGTACAGTTTACATACTACTATTTGTACAAAAATTATTATACTATCACTCTGGTTTTCTATTTCAATGTACTATACCAATACTAAAATTTAGTAAAAAGCTTAATTATCTTGATTTGAGAGGCACAATTAATAAGGCAATAGAATTCTTTCTTAGAAACTGTTAATTAGAGTTAAAAATAGGGTCAAAATAATAAGATCTTAATCATTTGAAGTGCAAAATTCCTCAAGGTAGCGTATTATCAACTTGGCTTTTTTTTATTATTGATAAATGAAATAGAAAATCGTCTAGAATTTTTTCTTTAAATAGGTAATGACACATTTTTATGGAACTAACTGTACACATGGTATTGAGCTTATTGAAAAGACGAACGGAAATAAAGAAAATCAGGAAGAAAGTTTAAGAGTCCTTCTACAAACTCACTTCCTAGGATCCAAACCTGTAAATGTAGATGAACTGCAAAAGGCTCAAAGGGAAGAAGCTATTGACAGCTCCAATAATTTCAGTAGACGTCTAGCGGAAAAAACTTCATCTCTTCTTCTTCTTCTTCGGGTACCATGTGCTATGCCACCCGTCGGCGATCATTTGTCCATCTCATGGTCACATTATAACTAAAGTGCCCTCCTCAGCCAGTCTAAATATGATTGGGGAGTCTGATATACCACACCAGTTTTTTTTTTATATTGCGGAGCCAAGAGTGTTGTTTTCGACCTGGTCCCCGCCTGCCCTCAATTTTTCCCTATAGTATTAGCTTTGGTATGGAGTAGCGAGGTCCTTTTACTATATGCCCAAGATGACACTTTTCGATGTTTTACAGTGTTCATTAGTTGTCTTTCTACGCCAGCTTCTCGTAGAACTTCATCATTCGTAATGTGAGCAGTCCAGGGGAATACGCAGTAGTCGACGAAGTATTCACAATTCAAAAGCTTCGATCCGATTCAGCGTCCACCCTTAAGTGACCAAGTTTCAGCACCATATAGTACAATAGGCCATACATAACACTGAACCACACGTATTCGGGTGTGTAGTGGCATATTTCTGTGAAGGAGAAGAATCTTAAGTTTAAAGAAAGTTGCACGGCCTATTCTTCCCTTTACATCTTCGTCAAATTCCCACTTTTCATTCAGAGTAGGGCCAAGATTCCTGACCGTGCGACACGTTCAATATTTTCCCCGTTGATGTTAAAAGGAGTGATGTACTGATGCCTACTGATCACCATCATTTTTGTTTTGGCAGTATTAATAGGCAGCCCGAACTGTTCACCACACTCGTTGAGTTTTTTTAATACTAACTGGAGATTTTCAAATTTGTTAGCGAAGACTGCAGTATCATTTGCATAGCGAATATTGTTTATTAGGATGTCACTGACTTTGTTACCTCGTGTTTCATTTTCTAATGCTAACTGAAATATTTTCTCAACGTAAATATTAAAGAGAACAAGCGACAGTACCCATCCCTGCCGGACTCCCTTTAGTATATTAAAGGCCTCTGTTGACAGATCGCCATCAATACGGATTTCAGATAACTGTTGCCAATAAAGTTCTTTTATTATTCTAATATCCTTATAATCTATACCAATTTCCTGTAATCTTTACAACAGCAGTTCGTGCTTTACGTTGTCAAAAGCTTTCTGAGTCAATAAAGCAGATGAAAACAAGTTGTTTTTGGTACCTCTAACAAAATAAAATGGGTGATTAAAAACTTTAAACTCTTCAAATCCCTGGAAAAGAAGGACTCTTTGCAGTCTTATTACAAAAGGGCCTGTAAACAATACACAATCTGTTGAAGGGGCTGTTTAAGTCCAACTGCTCCTTAAGTTATATATATCTACAGCATGGAGAGAGGTTAGGGTGACATTCATACCGAAAATGTTCCGATCTTAAGACAATTGAAAAACTTATCGATCGACATCTAAGAACTAAAACACTTAAACAGAATCCGCTTCACCATAAATGATTTGCCTCTCAGGTCGACAAATTCACAGTTAATGCCCTACAGTGTCTAGTGGGTAATTTCAAAAAAACATTGATGGCAAAAGAGATCTCTTTGAGTGTTTTCATTAATGTAGCCCTGGAGGCAAAGCAAATAGAGACTCCTCTAACAAGATAAATTCAATCAATGCTAAAAAGCAGACTCATCACTGTCAAACCTGTTTCCATTTCTCATACTACCTTTGACTGGCGAATTTTCTCTATATAATGTTCGATGTTGCCTCAATTTGAATTCTTTACATTCTCTCAATTGTCTAGGAGGAACACATATTTGAAATAGTTCAGTAAGTTCCGTGCTATAAATTAAGCCATTCAGAATCTTGTAAGAAACACAATAATTTTTCCTTCATTTTGCTATACTATTCAAATTTAATTGCATTTCAAAGCTTTTATAATTGATATTTTCCTTTCGTATATGCTTTTTAAAGGCTATATAATGTAAAAATTTCCTTTGGGCTCAGGTACAAAAAATACAAATGTTAGTATGTGTAGAAGTCACAGGGGCTATGCCATCGTGCCTCACCGTAGCAATAGTGGAAATGCTGAACTCCACTGCATATACTTGTGATGACTACGGCAACAACAAATGCCCTCAAGCTGTTCAAAACTGCAAGCCTCCAACCTGGAAATTTTATTGAACATATTAAGATTCTACGTATAATTCTAACAGAATCCATATCAAAACCAAATGTATGTATGAAGTAGTAACTGACTATTACCAAACGAATGGAGTGGGATTACCTCTACAAGAGGAGGATTCAATATTATGGTTTACTGACAGATCCAACAAAGAAAGGAAGTGGGAATATCAGGCCTAAGGTTTTGACTTGCCAAATCCCTAGGGGACACTCTCACTATATTCGAAACAGAAATGTATGTAATCCAAATATTCACTGATAAGTGTCTCAATAGAAACACTAAGAAAACCTAAATATATATATTTTTAGATAGCCAAGCAGCGCTAAAAGCTCTCAGGTCAAACACCTACGAGTTTTAAGTTGAGTTGGGAGTGCAGGCAAGCCCTAAAGCAATTATCAAGTAACAATAACCCTGATGCGGGTTCCAGAGCACAAGGAAATCAAGAGAAATGAGGAAACAGACAGCCCTACAAAAGAAAGGACAAGAACACTTTTTCTTGGTCCGGAATCTTTCTGTGGACTACCAAAAAGCCACATCAAAGAGGAACTTCAGACCTGGGAACAAATCAGATAAAATTCAGGTGTTGTAAGACTCTGATAAGAGAAAAAATTTCTTAAATCCATCGCCAAAGAATACAAAAATGTGCTTCGCAATCACAGAAAAAATCAAATAATACCAATATCTTCACAGAACACTACCCTCTGAGATAACATCTAAAAAAAATGGGCAAAACTGAGAGTGATATTTGCCTTTATCAGATTGGGCAGCTGAAACAGCAGAACACTTGCTATATAAATGCATAACCCGGTTATGCAAGACTTAAATTCCTGGATGAGGTCACCTACCCCTCAGAAAAATAAAAGACTTCATGAAAAGTCTAAATAACCTAGACTTATATTAGATCAAGGTAACGTACAAATGATCTTACAGGTTGAAGTGTTATAGAAAAGCCAAGGAAGCTTTAACAACCCACTGATAATCTACAATGCTCTAGTATACAGCCTCTTAAAAAATACTGGAGGGCAGGCAGTCTATAGAAATAATATGAATATTTATTTTGCAAAAAATATATACTCTGCAAGGTATTTTCACATATTCTATAAGTCCTGTAGATCCTACAGGCCACTTTTAAAAAAATACAAGATTCTAAGGTTACCCTGTATTCTCATAATGGAAGCTGCAGTTTATATAATAAGGTACAAACACCAATTTCCTGTTGTATCTATGGTCCCTGTGGGAAATAACAATGACATTTATGAAATATGTTACATCATTGACGAGGTCTATATTTTCTTTGGCTGCACTTTATTTTACACCAAACGCTCTGATACAACAAGGATGCATTTTTCTACATAATTTGTAACAATCTACAGGAAAGTGGCATTATTTTAAAAACTTAAGGTTTTATTTTTCTCTAAAATAAACACCTGTAGTTTAAGTTTCTGAAAAGTGTCCCCTTTAAAGTAACCAGTAAAAGACAGATACAGCTCTTTGCCATATAAGTTTTTAACATTATGCCAGTAATGAAGCAGATAGGTTTTTCACCAAATATGATCAGCATTAAGGTAGGTATGTTTGATGAAATATAAAAAAATGTGAGCCACTATAACGTACCATGGTGGAATCATATTACTTGTCTTCTCACTTTCTCATTTTTTAACCTAACCTAAGAAATCGCATTCAGGTTTTAAAGTATTTATTAGAGTATGATAAAAAATTTGTTAAGTATATTGGAAAGAACCTTAGTTTCAGTAAATATTTGAGAAGATATGATTTGTAAAAATGAAAAGTAAAAAAAATTAAAAATAGGAATAAGAATCCATATTTTCAAACGAAAACAAACAATGTTATTTACATAAACATCATTTTTGCTTTCAGTCAAGGCTAAAGATCTAAATATAACAATTCTTTTCCAATACTCATAACACAAAATTTTTAAATTATACACATTTTTAAATCAGCCTTAAAATTTTGGTCTTTATTGAACTGAATTTTCTAAATTAATTTTGTAGCTTCATATTTTTAGAAAATATATCAACAGAAATATTTTGATATTAATGCTAGGTATTATAAGGGTAAGAAGTTATAAATTTTCTCGACTTATTGATGTTGAAATAAAAATAACACATTTTTTTTGTGAAATAAACATTTCAACTTTCCAAATGGATTTTAGCTAAACAAATAGGTTCACTAAACTTAAATTTAAAATTTTCAAAAAGATGTAAATAAACAAATTCTTACCTTCCTCAAAATCGACCATCGTAACAAGTAAAATGACCAAAAAGGAAATAATACAACTGATGAAAAATAGTTTGGGAAGGATTTTCTTAATTTGCGTCATTCTTTAAGCTTTGAAACCCTCGTAGTCTCGCTGAATTTTAGGCACCTTTCAAATCTTTTCTATCTACTTATCACAATTTTGACTATTCTAATAACATAACCTTAAACACCGCTAAGATTACATTACTGAATGTAAATATTTAATTTACTAACATATCCTGCGATACACTATTTATTTCACATTGTTTTCGATGTGTTTTGGTATCATAGATATTTTTTCAATTTTAAAGATTCCAAAAAAACTCTCTTATCGCAGTACATGTCATTTGGGGAAAAATTAGCTGATAAGTTTCAGGGCTATTTACAGATAAAAAAGTGTACTGTTTTAAAAATAAATGTACTAAAAGCTGAGCTCAGGAAGAAAAGTAAATTATTTCTTCTTGGAAAAGGAAAGTGCGAATAAAGGGAATGCTATCCCTCTTACTTCTAACAACGATTGGCCAGCCTGGAACTTGGCCAGCGGCGCACAGTTCGAAGTAGATGGAGAACAAAACCAAGGAAGTTGGAAGGGGTAAAAGGAAGGAGAATACCCTAAACTAAATTTGGTTCCTCATGTAACTCTGTACTCCCCTCAATGTGGCTATGCTGCACTTGCGCAGAGTAGGTCAAGGGACAGGACTGGATTCGAGAAACCTCTTATTTATATTGTTATATTGAAAAATTACAATTTAAAGTTCAGGTTATAAAACGACTAATAAAATAAACACTGCCTTAAAAGAAATTTAAACATAATTCGAAATAAAATCTTATCTTATCTACAATGTTAAAAAGGATCTGGCCATAGGGATTAACTATATGTCACTCTTCCTTCATGTTGTTATTAAGTAAAGTGTTTTAATTAATTAATTTCTGATCAAAAAAAAATAAATGAAAATAATGGTTAAAACTACACACTATCGCAAACAAAACTTTAAAATCGTCGATCTATTAAAAAATCCTCAATATAATCTTACATATTGATGTAATACAAAAAACTTAGGTACTTACCGAAAATAATGAATTTCCGGGATCGAACCCCGCGATTTACAAAACAATACCATACACTGATACATTGTTATAAATTAAAGTGTATACAAATGTCTCGACAACATACACAAATATAAATTCCGAAATTTAACTAATGATACTGCACCGCACGACAAAGAAAATAAGCGTTGAGGACGATGGCAAAGAACCGCTTTAAACATAAAGAATATGCCGTGACGCCGATCGTGTCGCAAACCCTGCTCTTGTTTCCCGTTCTCACATTGCTAATTTCATGCAACAAATTTACTACGAAATTTCTTTTTCCGCTTGCTCTACATAGCCAGTCGATGTTAATTTATGACAATTATTTTCTGCATGGTGGAACACTTTTTTGGGCATTTAGCCTATTTTTGTAGTTTTCCATCCCCTTCCAATCTCCTTGGTTTGGCGCATTAGAGTGAGACATACTATTCTTATTATTCCTTTCTCTCTCTCACCAAGAGCCACGTTCTCCCTACGCGACTCGCAGTCTATAGTCTACTTAACTTTCTTGCGCTGGACAGAGTTGCCAGATTGGCGGACTTTTCAAACTGTCTAGAGGGAAAACAGGTGCAAAATTGCCTAGAGAGATACGATTTTCTAAAGGGGGATTTCCAACGAAAACAAACACAAAAAATTTATTTTATTCCATTTTTAATACGAAATATGTCATTTATCTTTTTTATAAATAAATTTAAGAAGTGATAATGCTTGAAAAAACTGGATCGGAAAGATTTTACTAAGAATACTCTACGGAGGGTTAAATATGAAAAAGAATTAGTTTTTATTTTTGTTTTTAACATATTTTTTCTTATTTGATTATTTTTGTATAAAAATTAACTTCAGATTTGCATTCAACTACTTCAGAAATATAAGAAAAACCTAATAATAATCATTAGAACGACACGGCTACATCTTTCTCGTAAAAACTATGCATATTTTCGAAAAATACAAATGTTTTAATTTTCAAATTGTTTTTTATATTGTTTTATTCCTTTTATCGTATATAACACTATGTCTAAATATTTTCAATTGGATTAAGTTGGCGGATTATCAAATCTACAGGGAAAATATGCTGGATGGTGTAAATTTTGAAGCTTTTGGGAATTCTGCTGGAGCGCTCTGGGTGCTAACATCTGGCAACACTGGTCAAATGGAGGAAGAATGACATTACAATCACAACATAACCTTATTTCTTACCAGAATTAAACGCATTCTGACGTTTGCAGTTGCATCGTGCGTATCGTCCGAATTTCGAGAATTTTGTTTCTATCATGGAAGGAAAAGCACAGAAAATGCCTAAAGTGGCAAAAGTGAAAAACAAAGCTCCTGCAGAAATCCAAATTACTGCGGAACAACTGTTACGTGAAGCCAAAGAACGGGACTTGGAAATTTTGCCTCCACCTCCAAAACAAAAAATTTCTGATCCAGCCGAATTAGCAGATTATCAGCTTAGGAGACGCAAACAATTTGAAGATAATATTCGAAAAAATCGAACAGTTATTTCAAACTGGATAAAATATGCTCAGTGGGAAGAATCGCAGAAAGAAATTCAACGAGCACGGTCAGTATGGGAAAGAGCACTAGACGTAGACCATAGAAATATTACGATATGGTTGAAATACACGGAAATGGAAATGAGAAATCGCCAAGTCAACCATGCAAGAAACTTATGGGACAGGGCAGTCACCATTCTTCCGAGAGTCAATCAGTTTTGGTACAAATACACTTACATGGAAGAAATGTTGGAAAATGTCTCCGGTGCTCGAGCAGTATTTGAAAGATGGATGGAATGGCAACCGGATGAACAAGCATGGCAAACGTACATAAATTTCGAACTTCGTTTCAAAGAAATTGACCGTGCAAGGCAAATTTATGAGAGGTTTGTTATTACTCATCCCGATGTTAAACACTGGATAAAATATGCTCGCTTTGAAGAGAATCATGGGTTCATACATTCAGCAAGACAAATTTATGAACGTGCTGTTCAATTCTTTGGGGATGATAACATGGATGAAAAGCTATACATTGCATTTGCTAAATTTGAAGAAAATCAGAAGGAACATGACAGAGCCAGAGTTATTTATAAATATGCCTTAGAGCATATCCCGAAAGATCAAACTGAAGAACTTTACAAAGCCTACACAATTCATGAAAAAAAATATGGAGATAGAAGTGGTATCGAAGAGGTCATAGTTTCAAAAAGAAAGTTTCAATATGAACAAGAAATAGCTGAAAATCCTACCAATTATGATGCTTGGTTTGACTATATCCGCTTAGTTGAAGGTGAAGGAGATATAGAAATAATAAGAGAAACCTATGAACGTGCAATAGCTAATGTACCTCCTTCTAAAAATAAAGATTTTTGGCGCAGATATATTTATCTGTGGATAAATTATGCTTTTTTCGAAGAGCTTGAAGCTGAAGACTACGAAAAAACTAGGCAGGTATATAAAGCTTGCTTAGAATTACTTCCACATAAAGTTTTTACTTTTTCCAAAATTTGGCTGCTTTTTTCCAAATTTGAAATAAGACGGAAGAATTTAACAGCAGCCAGAAAAATTCTTGGGATGTCAATTGGTATGTGCCCTAGGGACAAACTTTTTAGAGGCTATATTGACATGGAAATACAGTTGAGAGAATTTGATAGATGTAGAAAATTATATGAAAAGTTTCTTGAGTTTGGGCCAGAGAATTGTGTAACCTGGATGAAATTTGCTGAATTAGAGTCACTTCTAGGTGATATAGAGAGAGCCAGAGCAATATATGAATTAGCTATAAATCAGCCTAGGTTAGATATGCCAGAGCTCTTATGGAAAGCATATATAGATCTGGAGATATCTCAAGATGAACCAGAAAACGCTAGGCATTTATATGAACGACTTTTAGAAAGAACCATTCATGTGAAGGTCTGGTTATCGTATGCTAAATTTGAAGTTAACCAAGAGACTGAAGATAATATGAATATTAGATTAGCTAGGAGAGTGTTTGAAAGAGGAAATGACAGCCTCAAGAATTCTACCGAAAAAGAAAGCAGAGTGCTCTTACTTGAAAATTGGAAGGAGTTTGAACAAATGCATGGCGATGAACAGTCTCAGGTTAAAGTCAACAGTAAAATGCCAAGAAGAATTAAAAAGAGACAGAGGGTTGTTGATGAAGACGATCATGAACAAGGATGGGAAGAAGTATTTGATTATATTTTCCCTGAAGATGAACTAAATAGACCTAATCTCAAACTTTTAGCAGCGGCAAAGAATTGGAAAAAAAATGTTACCGAGGTTCCAAGTACAAACATTAATGAAAATCAGGGGATTCTCGATAGTGATGTGATCAGTGAAAGTGATAATAGAACAGAAATGGATAGTTAGAGATAACAATGTTTTTTTTTTCCAAATAATTACGTGTATAAGTTGAAAATTTTATTTTTGTATACATTCAAAGTAATGTCCTCTCCAAACAAATAAATTCATCAATTAATTTTATTTTATATATACATCTAAGTTACATTTTTTATTGTCAAGCTCTAGGTGTCCTCTATAATTACATACGATGATTGTAAAAAAAGATAGTTTGTAATAACTCTCTAAAAATTCAAAATGTCTATTTTGTTTTTGCATCATTATGGGAACATTTCTATATAAAAGGTATTTCTAAATCTAATTAATGTTGGTTCCAAATATTTATTAATGTTTAATTTATGTAAAGAAACATTTTGTGAACTGAATTTTTGAAATGTTAATTTATGATAATAAACAATGCAAAAAAAAACGGTGTTTTGTTTCAAAAATATCCTCTAGGCGACTTATAGACGTAAATCAATATTTCAGTATTCTGTGAGAAATGTGAACAGCATAAGATTTATTTATGCTATTATTATTAGTCTTAGAAAGTAGTTTATTTACAACTATATATAGAGTGTCCATTTAGTAATCCGGCATTCAATGAAAACTTACAGGCGGAATATTAAAAGGAGTACATTTTAAGATTAGTTTAGCGTATACAGGGTGAATCAAAAAAGCGTGGTGCATAATTTTTTTAAAATTTAACTACCGATATTTCGATATCGTAATTAGAGTATCATTGAATTCTCTCTTCAACCTTAAAACTTTTGGTCTTAAAATTCGACGTCACCTAATGTTTAAAAATTTTTTGGTCGAAATCGATATTTCATCAAAATTTTAATACTCTCATCACAGTTCATTATTTTTTCGAATGAATTTGTAAGAAATTTCATTTTCTATCAAGGAAATCGTTTTTTTTTTTTTTGAGAACGAGAATAGGTTCTCTAGAGAATTTTAAAATTTAAATCCAGTTTTCTCATCTGTCAACACTAGTTCTTGGATGTTAACGAGAACTATCAGATCTTCCTGTAAGTTAGGGTTAAGTTAAAAGCAAAAAATACAGATAGGTAAGTAAACAGTGAGATGTGTGTGGGTCATTCAGGGTTTCCCATCAATCCGATTTTGTGCATATATGTCGGGTCTAGTGCACAGTCCTACTATGAAGTATTATTACGCCCTACATAAAACATGAAAAGTTATGTCCCTTAACAAATGACTGCTTGGCAATGTCACAGGCTACGCCTAAAGAGGCTCTTTTCCGATTAAATTTTCAGTCGCTCCTCTTTTGTCAAGAATGTGGATTCATTCATTTCAGGGTCAGCGAATATTTATCGACATTATTTAACTTATGGTACTTATATCAAGATTGACGTGACTTTGTTACTCGTTTCCAATATGAATAGAGCTTTCTTGAGTAAGAGTTTGATTCAAGCTCTTTAAAGATTCTCTAACTGCCCTAGAAGACTTTAATTATTTTACCATTGAGTTGTTAATCTTATAGCTTGAGCTGGATGACTACTCCTGCCTGGAATATTGTTTCCTTCTCATAATCTAGACCCTAAACCTTTGTTGGTTTCGGAACTTCCAGTATAGACCGTAGTCTGCGATGTATCGCAATAAAAGAAAAATTCAAATACTATTTTTAACTTGATATATATATTTTTAAAAAATTCAATAAGTACATGTGTGATGCAACTCTTTGTACAAATGATTGCATAAAATGGACGTTTAGCAAACTCCTTTATCTAACATGCTTTAAAGTACGTTGTGGCAATAGGAGAACTACAAACTAAAATCTCGCATTTACAAGGCAATATTTAAGCATATCCATTTTAGTCAAGTAACTTTGATGCATATAAATATTACTTTTTTAACAAGGATATTACGAATTAGCGGAAACTAATTGTATTTATTGTACTGTTAAAGTATTTATTTTGTGACTGTCAGCCATTACTTTTCTGGTAGTGGTTAAATAAAGTGCGCTATTTGGGTACTTATTCTCGTTCTCGAGAGAACGATCATCTTCATGGAAAGTGGGCGTGGTTCTCACGAAAAAGTATAAAACCGTATTCAGAATACGGTTTCTTACTTTTTGGTGGGAATCACGCCCACCTTCCATGAAGATAATCGTTCTCTCGAGAACGAGAATAGCTACCCTGAGTAGCTATTCTCGTTTTTGAGAGAACAATCATCTTGATGGAAAGTGGGCGTGGTTCTCACGAAAAAGTACGAAACCGTATTCAGAATACGGTTTCTTACTTTTTCGTGAAAACCACGGCCACTTTCCATCAAAATGATCGTTCTCTTTAGAACGAGAATAGGTACCCTGGGATGTTATGTCGCGTTTTTTTCTTCGTCTTTCTTGTAACTTGGCTGCACATTGCCTCATCTTCCACAAATGTAAAATTTCTAATAAAACATACATAATTTTTTTTATACCTAGGTGTTTGTTAGTTATGTAATTAATAGAATTGCTGATTCTAATTTAGAGATAATTATTTTTGGTATAATATTGTTGAACTCATGTATAATAGTATAGTATAGTATATACTATACTATACATTCATTTTATGTTTTTAGGTAAGCATGCGCAGACGTCAACTTTAGTTTAACTTTTAAAATTTTTATTTCATGTTCACAAAATAGTTAACATTATACTCAACAGTGCCTCTTTTTGTTCAGTTTCAATCTTAAGCTGAATTTTTGTTTTCCCCATTATTTGTAAAATTGTATAATTTGAATTTAATTAAAAATTTTTGACAGGTTTGCCAGTAAAAAAGTGTCAGAAATGTCGTAAATAACTACACTACTTACGTAATTATTGTTTAATGTGACATTCGGATATGAAATTTTAACTCTTTTTCATTGCTTGTTTGATAGTTGCATAGTCACAGAGGATTCATATTAACATGTGAACAATCTTTGGCATAGTCGGAAACTCGCTTTACATAAAAAATTGCTTCCAGTTTCATTGAAACAAAAAAAATTGTCCTAAAGTATAGAACTTTAACTTTGTTTGAGGTCAACCCTGTTTATGTACGGACATCTATGAGTATTAATTATAACTATATTGAAAAAGAATTCTTTTCGTCGATTCTTTGCTCTGATTCCTCTTATTTACGATCTATTATTTTCAATACATTCACCATCTCGTCCAGAATTATTTATTTCTCTCATAAATAATACAGCAAACAAATTCAGGTTATTCGGATGCATATAAAATTATTTCTAGATATTTGCAAATATGGCTTTTGTTTATGTTTAACAGACAAATATTTTTAATTAATTTTGCTTTTAGCTATTTTACTTGTCATGAGTCCTTTGAATATTTTTTGTATGTGTTAAAAATGACTACAAATGCGAAGTTATAATTTATTTCGACAAAAAGAAAATTTAAAAAGTTATTTTTATCAGTGAGCATTGTTAACTATTATTTACATATTGAAAATAACATAATAATTTAGGCAACCAAAAATTCATACTCTTATTTTATTGCTCGGTTACTTTACTTTCGAGTTGATGTGCCGATTAGCATGTTGTACTAGTTGAACTAATTAAATTAGAGGTGGATAGCATAAAATCGGTGTATACCAAGAAATAAAAGAATTAATAAAAATATTTTCATGTATATTTACCAACCATGTAACGGGCCTTAGTTTTGACAATATGCTATTTCTACTAGGGAATCCTTTGGCTGTCCTTACGTCAATAGCCACCATTTAGTGTAACTTTTCATTGTAGATGAGGTTGTAACTTATTTCAGCAAATCTACAGTACAGAACCTACGTATTTTAAGGTCACGGTCATACATAAAACAGGGCCCAGAATTATTAAATAAATGACTACATGTCATGCCTTGGTTAGATAGATAGATAAGATAAGTCCTTATTTATTCCAATAAGTAATAATTACAAAAAAAAACCATAAAGGCATGGAACAATGTCAAAAAAAAATATCATTACTGTAATAAACATCATAATAAAAATTATAGTTCATTCTTAGCTGTGCATAAAAAAAGAAAAAAAAATTAAAAGAAAAAACCTCAATAATAATTATACAATTTTAAATACCTTTCTTGAATAATTCTATTAAATTAATGTAGTAAAAAAAACAATTAAAACTTAAAATAAAGCTCAATATTATAAAGGAAAAAAAATTGAATAACAAGGAAACTTACACACACTTAAAATTTAATGATACAGCAAATAACAAAAATTGTACTTCGAGACAATGCTGCCTTTATCACACTCATAAAACTCTTTCAATATATAGAAGGCTTTTTTACACAAAAAGATTTTTAGGACACTTTAATCTATTTCTCGGTAGTAAATGTACATTTTCAGGTAAAGAATTAAAAACTTTTATTATAGAAAACTCGACATTTTTCTGCAAATAACTAAAGTTATATTTATCAAAAAGCAGATTTGTTTTATTTCTAGTAATGTAGTTATGTTTAATAGATGCACCCTCAAAAAGATCCCTGTTATCAATAATAAAGATCGCCGAATCCAAAATGTAGATACTTATAACCGTCAAAATATTGTTATTAATAAAGATATTTCTACAACTGTCCTGTTATTTTATTGCGTAAACATATATTTTTTTGCAGAATCAAAAGACATATCTGAGTCTGGACTGTACCAATGCAAGCTGATAGAGCTGCATCGATTCCAACTCTCTCCGAAATAATTCTTAATGCAAAACAATACTGAGATATTCTTGTAGCAACTCTCTTGATGTGCTCCCCCTCGCCCCCAGTCCAACTTTCTATCGATATTTAGTCCCAAAACAACAGCGCTCTCAACTGATGTTATTGTTGCATCTTCAGATGTTAATGTAAATTGATTATTTAGTCTATTGCCAAACATAATGCACTGTGTCTTGGAAACATTTAGCGACAAGCTGGTGGATTGAAAGTACCCATCGAGAATGTCCATCGCAGATTGAACTTTCATTGATAGCAACTTCGTCGTGCTTTTACTTAATATAAGCGATGTATCATCAGCATATAGCACAGTCTGCTTTCCAGAGATTTCGGGTAAATCATTTGTATAAAGAATATATAAAATAGGTCCAAGTATTGATCCCTGAGGGACGCCCCTCTTCACTTTAACCCTCTGAGACACTATAGCCCTACCATGGAGATCAGACTCCACCACACACTAAGTCCTGTCCATTAAATACGATTTTATTAATTTCAGAACATTACCCCTTATACAATACACTTCAAGTTTTAACAATAATGTTTTATGACCCACAGCATCAAAGGCTTTAGACAGATCCATGCACATGGCCAATGTTTGTTTTTTTTATTTAGTGATTCTAGAATTTGTGCAAGTGTTTGGTACAAACCTCTTCCTGTGGGTTTTTCTTTTCTAAAGCCATTTTGTTTATCTGATATTACAGAAAACTTATCCAGAAATGTTACAATTCTCTGATATAAAACTTTTTCAAAAACCTTGCTTATATTAGGTAATAGCGATATTGGTCAATAATTATTTTCTTCAGATTGCTCTAATATGGACTTTTTTAGCTTACTTGAAAAAATACCTACACAAATTTACAACAAAAGATAAAGGCTCAGAAATAAAGTCACCTACATCTTTTAAAATAGAAATAGGTATCTGATCATCTCCTACGGACTTCTTGTTTTTTTAAACCCATGATAACCTTTAGTATCTCATCAGATTCAGCAGGAAACAAAAAAATGGAATTTGTTACTCCCCCGTCAATTTGTGAATTATGACATCGAGAGTCAACGTATGGCATGAGTTTATAAAATAATTATTTAAACTATTGACTATCTTACAAAGATCATTAAATTTTGGAGAAAAGTTTTCAATGACTGTACTGGTTTTATCTTTTCGATCAGTAATTTGTTTAACAACTTGCCAGGTAGCCCTAACTTTATTTTCGGACGAATTAATGTGGTTTCTATTATTTAACTGTTTAGCTTTTACAATAGGGTAAAAGTGGGAGAGAAGCCATACCTCCGGAAAATCAGTGAGTAAGAAAGAGATGGCTATATTTCTCACTGTTTAACTACTTATAGACGCTTGCTTCTTAACGTGTCAGTTTTGCGCTCGAATATGACGTGTATATGACGAAAACATATACATACATAATTTAAGCGCGAGAATTTTTCGACGAAAATTTTGAGTCGCTGCGGTTTCAATGAGTGTTAAATATAAAACAAAGACACCGTAAGGTAAGAACTGGTTTTAATGTTTTATTTAGTTTATTATCAACTTATTTTAACTACATTTTGCAATATATGTTAATACCTACGTACTTTATACCTATATGGCATTTCTCCTACAAAATGAGGAGAGATGCCAATCTTTGGAAAAATGTAAATGAAGGGGTATTTTCTTTATTATTTTTATTGTTTTTAGAATGCCGAGAAAATACGTGAGGAAGCTTACGGTATTCAGGGGGCAGTGGAGTGAAGTAAAAACTTAATTCTGGCTATTGAAAAAGTAAAAAAAGGAAAAATATCGAAAAATGAAGCACAATAACTTTATGGAATACCGATTCGTACCTTGAGTAGGCGTCTCATGACTGGTGATACTAAAAAGTCTGGACTAGGTCCTTCAGGTATTTATCAAACTCTTGTTATTAATTTAACAACTTATTGTTTTTATATGTAATGATATAGTAAGTAATTATATTAAGTACTGTTCCAGCATCACTTGGGACAGAGAACGAAAAACGATTGGCTTCTTATATTAACCGCCTAGTTAACGCTGGTTTTGCACCTGGTAGGTCTACTATTCGGTCTCTTGCCTATCAAATTGCCGAAAAGCTTGGAATTAAGCATAAATTTTCTAAAGAAAAAGAGAAGGCAGGTCAACATTGGCTCTCTTCTTTTCTAGAAACAAACAAAGATGTCTCAGTACGTCAAGCAGAAGGTTGCAAGAGCCCAAGGAATGAACCGAGAAGAAGTAGGTGCATTTTTTAAACTGCATGAAGAAGAAATGGTAAAGCACGATTTAACTAATAGATTTTTAATGTTGACGAGAGTGGAATTCAACTAATAAATAAACCTGGAAAAGTATTAACAGCCGAAGGAGCAAAGAACGTTCATGTGATCACACCTCGTGAAAAAGGCGAAATAATTTTTCTGGTTGCATGTTGCAGTGCTGAAGGCCGTTTTCTACCTCCAGTGTTAATAATGAAAGGAGACAATAAAAAGTTAGAGTTTTCTGATGGTTTGCCAAGTGAGTCTGATGCCTATATGAATAAAAAGTCATCTTATATTAATTCTGAATTATTTTTGTGTTGGTTTAAGGAACATTTTCTACCCAAAAAACCAAAGACAGGTAAAACAATTTTGATTTTAGATGACCACACCTCATATTCCAATTCAATAAATCTGTTAGATCTAGCAAGTGAAAATGATGTCATAATTATATGCTTGCCGAGTCACACTACACAAGCCCTTCAACCTCTTGATCGCAGTTTTTTCAAACCTCTGAAAACTTATTATAATCAAGAATCAAATGCATGGTTGTTGAGAAATAAGAATAGAACTATAACACGACTATAGGTTGGGTCATTAATAGGGCAAGCATGGGGAAAAGCTGCAACCGTGGGAAATGCCACATCAAGTTTTAAAGCTTGTGGAATATATCCACTCAATCCTAATGCTATTCCAGATCATTTCTTTGCTATATCTGATTTCATTGAAGTAGCTATTCCTGCCATTCCTCTTGAAAGTGCTGCCACTGCAGCTTTGTTTTCACAAAAACCATCAACTTCCAGGCAAACATCCACTAGTAAAGAAAACCCTACAAAGATTCTTGAGGAGTCTAATCTAATCTCAAAACTACTTAGCTCGACAATGAAGCGAAAACAAGTTGCTTGTGTTTTGACTTCCCTGAGAACCTTTGTAAGGAGACTTCCAATGTCAATTTAATTAAAGGAGCAGCTAAAAAACGCAAATTAGCTAGTGCAGAATTAAAGTCTTCATCTTTTGTCTTAGCATCCACCCCAATCGAAGATGATAACAATGTGTGGGTTGATTTATATTGCATTTTTTATTTTTGACTTAATTTCTACAAAAAGTATGGCGTCTCTCCCACTTTTACTCTAATATTCTTTAATATTTTACAATAAGAATTAAAATATTCAGTTGTAATTTGTCCCCTTGTTTTTTTAACGATGTTGCAAGAATTGGAGGGATACACACGCGCATTCTGCCCCTTGTACTAGGAATGTGTATGTTGTCACAACCATTTTCTGGTTTTATACCCATTTGTATTATGATTTGTTTATCAATCTAATAAAATGAGTTATGTGTTAAATATAAACTCAATACCAAAATAAACGTTTTCTTTTGGAGAATTGAAAATTTAATGTTCAAATTTCGTAGAGGAAGTAGGTATGTATAATCATGCTGAATTCACACCTGACAGATGCTGGTGAGGATGTTCCTTCGAAGGCCAGCGAGCGTATGGTATGGTAAGCCTTCATTGGCGCTCGTTGGCGCAGCATAATGTATGCTGACACTTGGGAGCGCTTTGTAAAAATGTCATCAAAAAATAGGGAAATAGGTTTTCTGGTGATAAACCTACATTTTTGACCACAGTGCCATCTTTAATGTAGTATATTTTATACTTTTGTTAGTGTATTTTGGGCCAGTAGGTTTTCTGATCTCTATCTAACACAATTTTAAGAAATACGTAATATGTACTTGAACAATCACATTAAATACATTCCAATGACATCTAACACCCAATATAAACTGAAAAGAAAAACTTCTAAATTAAAAAAAGGCTGTAAAACGTAACAAAGAATTGTTTAAATGAGCTAATGGCTCTTTGGAAGGGGTGACTGAAGGGCGCAAAGCAAATATAATTAAAAAGTTCCCTTTAATTGGACATTCTTTCGTACGGAAATTAACGAGACGCGGCGTGCAGGACGATGAGAGGGGTTAAAAATTATGTCGGACGACTCAAGTTAATTAATCAGCGGAGCATTAGAAATAGGGTCACGCTTTTTTCCGAAACGAATTTTATAAAAAGGACAAGGGCTTGACAACAGATGAAAATATTTTTCTAATTTGTTGCTAAGTAAAATACCAAATAAGTAGGGACAGACATTTCGTTGTTAATCGTACGCCAACCATTAAGGACTTTCCAAATGTTTTCTGGATAGAATCTCATGTAATTTAATTAGTTTATTGGATTATTAAAAACCTTTATTTTTTATTAAGCATGTACTCTACTTATCTTCGATAGTTTTGGAGATATTTCAACATTTTGGCTTTGATAAATTTTTAGTCCATATTAAAGAGAATCTTGAAACTGGTTCGTTTTAATTTCTATAGAAATAATAAAATAATGGAGAACAAAATATTATTCTTCTAATTCAAACCGTACGTCGCAGAAAATCTGACATTATGGGTAGAGCAACATAAAAAGAGACAACCAAGACAAATAACTCATTTCGTTTTATGAATACAGACTTTCTCTTGACTTCAATCAAAACATTCTATTGACAGTCATCGTTCAGAATTTTATTTACATTGTGTTTTTGAGAAATTTTGATCATTCAACTGAATTTAGAATAGAATATTGTTTTATATAAAAGCTATTAATTATTGTTTTATAATTTATTATCAGTACGTATGCATTATTTTTATTAAAAATCTAAATCTAGACATATAAATATTTCTAACCTTCAAATCTGACCTCGGTATCTAAATGCCCGATACATGTATATAATTTTAAAATTTATTTCGCACTACTTTATTCAGTTGGCATTAAAAATTAGAATAAAGAAATTAGATTCGATTTGAGAATTAATTGAAACAACATGCGTTGCTTCTGCAACAGGCGCGGATCCAAGGGGTGGGGGCGATCCCCCCCCCCCCAAGAGCTTAGTGTTCAGGAAAATAAACCCGATCATGCCTCTTACATTAGGAATGTGTATGTTGTTGGCTTCCACTCCCCCGTCGATAACTTTTTTTTTTCTTGCGATCGCCCTTCCAAGAGCTTTGAGTTTAGGAAACTAGACCCGATTCTGGCTTTTCTACTAGGAATGTGTATACAACCCCCCGTCGACAACTTGTTTTTTCTTGCGGTTACTCCCTCAAGAACTTCGAACTCAGAAAAATAGACCCGACCCTGACTTTTACACTAGAAATGGGAATGTTGCTGGCGTCTCCTCCCCGTCGACAACTTACTTTCGCTTGCCATACTGTACTTTTGTGATATCACCCTCCCCTTCCCCAAGAGAGAGTGTGAAATGTGTAATTTTTATAGTTTAGTCTGATATGTGATTGCTTTATTTCTGGATTTTTTTCAAGGCCTAATAAGTGTAAGGTTTTAAAATTTTTATTTCATACATTTGTTTATTGTAATTTGATATTTTTTTGGATTTACAGATGTATTTCTTGTCCACTGTACTATCTGGGCATTTACCTGTTATGTACTTAGATAATAAACGAATAAATAAATTTTTGTTTCTTTTTTTTTGCTTTTTTTAAGGATTATTATTTTATTCGCACTTTTTTTCAATTTTATATGATTATTATTGCGACCTTAAAAGTATATTTTTTGAAATATTGCGTTCAAAAGAGCTATAGGAAAAATTATAAATAACTTTTCATTGTTTATGAATATAGACATTGTATTGCCTAATTAATTTCGATCTAGTTCGGACGAATGTTCTTGATGACACGTGGGTAGTCTTTCGTTGGATCAACTGTATACTCGTAGTACCAGAGGGTCGCTTTCTTTATGCTTCGTGAAATTCGACTGGTCGAGCTAAGCGGATAGTTCGTAGCAATCGTGACATTTCGTTCCCTCTTGAAGAAACATATAAGAAAGAGAGAAGTCTTGAGACAGACAGCCATATGTTCCGAGTAATGAGAAAAGTACTTCTAACTGATATATAAGCAAAGAGCAGAGCCGTAGGCGACAGTTTCTGGGACATAAGGCCGCCAAGACTTTTCAAAAGCAGAGACATATGAGAACATAAATGACTTAGACACCAGCTCTAGGCAGCAAGACCTAGTAAACATTCAGGAACAAGAAGCAGGAACCAGCCAGCCGAGGAAGAAAGGAAGAGAAGCCATTAAAGTTCCCATAAATTCCCACTAAATAAAGCACTAAAAAGACGCGCAGGATCCAGGACCAGGATCACACTATTACGAAACATAGGTAAGAGAGTTTTCTTATTAAAGAAATAATAATGACATATTTAAGAGATCAACCTTACATTGTATGAGAAATGTAAGAGAGTGCGAAGTCATGGCTGCACCGGCACCTGGAGCGAAACCTCCAATACTATGAAGACCAGAGGTTTGTAAAGGCGCACCAGCTCAGCAACTCAAAGGACTCTCACTGCGAGTCATTGCGGATCGAGCCCTAACAACATTCATCAAGGATCTACAGAATCGTGGGACTCTCAATCAGGGGGGATTTTAACCGGTAAGAATTCGGCAACTACCTCCACATTTCGTGGAGGTGTCTATGCAAGATTTCTCCTTTTCAAAAAAAGTAGGCGACAGTTTTTAAATATTCAGCCACGAGTTTCAACTTTCAAATATAAATTTAAGTCGTTACTGTGTTCTTTCTGTCATTTGTAAATGAATAGTTCGTTGTTTGTCTTAGTTGATCCAAATACCGTTGCTATATAATTGATAGCCCTTTACAATTCGTCTTCGATTGGTACGGTTATAAATATAGGCTGTTCTATTATTTACCAACTTGATAAGTAAAAAAAAATCAAATAATGTTACTTAATTCGAAATTTTTAAAACATTTTTTAAAAATTATTTGAAATATTTTATTTTTCAGATATCGACTTCATGGAGAAAAAAAGAAAATATTCGAAGTACTACTTAAAATTTGTATTTTCGACTGTTGTTAGTAACGAGATAGAGAAATGCTATTAGTAATGAATTTGTTCTTCGAGATTCATAGCCATTCAGTGATCAAATGTTTTTTAGCAGCATAAATGTAGTTTATTACCTTTTTCCTTAAAATCATTTAAGGATATATTCCAGTAACTATTTGCTTGCAATTATGAAATATCCTATATATATATATATATATATATATATATATATATATATATATATATATATATATATATACACACATGTATCCATTGGGCTGAATATCTCATGGTTGCATCACAATGTGCTACACCGGCATTTAAGGGCGTAACACCTCACACGTAAGTGAGAAGAAGATTTAATTAATAACAATAAATCACCAGAGTACAGTTGAAGACTTGCAGTAATACCAGCGAGCAAAAATGCCGAGCTAAACCCTATGGCAGGAGAGTAGAGGTGGGTTATTCAGGATGCCACTGCATGTATAGCTAGGCCGAATGTAGAAACCTTTCGCGATGTCGTTAGAATCTAGCTTTCAACTTTACCCCTATGGATTAAAAAGTACGTAAAAAAACATAAGCGCAAGTGAGCTTGTGGGACAAATAAAACTCGGTATGGATAGTAATAATAAAAGTCTTTAATTTAAAGATAAAAAGTGGAGTTGTAGCATAACAGATATCTTATTATAAAAAAAAATCAAACTTCAACAAATTCACTACAGAGAAAAAATAAATTAAATCAATAAACTTAATCAATGCACCCTATAATCTGCTAGTGTTAAAACAAAAACATAAAGCAAATACTATGATCATAGGCCGTTATTACAACTTAGCAAACAAACGAAATCAATAAAGTTTGCATGACTAATGGTGTGACTGCTGGTAGTATGGGTCACTCTTCTCAACAACACTGGCACTAGCATAGCATCAACACGAGTACACCCAGAATATAGCATGGCTCATGGGGAGGATACTAATTGTAAT
Organism: Diaprepes abbreviatus; assembly: GCA_034092305.1. Taxonomy (NCBI): domain Eukaryota; kingdom Metazoa; phylum Arthropoda; class Insecta; order Coleoptera; family Curculionidae; genus Diaprepes; species Diaprepes abbreviatus. Next base: position 496,772 of record JASJET010000131.1, on the reverse strand, counting down.
ATAGACCGTAGGGTAGACTAACCAGTAGAGAGGATTCAAGTAATAATATAATCCGTAGGGAGGGTTCTAGTAATAATAAAACCCGTAGGGAGGGCCCTACAAAAAAGAAAGTGTCTAAGATAGCGTGTATGCAAAAATAAAACAAAGCAAGTGAATTTCTTAATCAACCTTCGCCAATAGATCAAGAATTATAATTTAAAATTTTAAACTTTTTACATATACCAAAAAACAATTATCGAAGCTGATGTTTAAGTTAAGAGAAAAGAACATATTAATCAATTAATTAGAAAAATTAAACAAGCCATTAATTTGGAGTAGTCACTTGCTATAGAACTCGAAATACGTAAGAGTAAAAAAAAAACGTAAGCGTACAATAATTCACTAGTATGATTTGAGATGATCAACGAAAAAAATGTAGGTTAATGTACAAAAAAAGGTTCACTAAACAAAATAATTACTTAATTAAATTAGACAGACCGTAATTTAAAATGAAATAAAATAAAATAGTAAATATTTAGGGTCCGAGACTACCATATGATGACGCTATAATTATTTTTAAAAAAATCAGCTTAACCTGGTAAAAATACATATAATTTTAATTAAACTCAAAGACATAAATAATAAATGAAAATGTAATCATAACATAAACTCGATACTGTGTGGAGAGTTAGGATACAAACAACTTATTGACAATTTTCTGAATTTTACCTTAACTTGGCCAGTCCAAGTAACTAAATATTGTAATCAAACACACACAAAAAAAATAATTACACTGAAGTCAAACTAAAAGTCATCGAGGCAACGAACATATCACGATGCTATATAACTTTAATTTCACTAATTTCAAACCCAGAATGGGGGCCAGAGATTGCATACAATACAATACTCTCAAAATTAAGTCTTATTGATAATAAAGGGATAACTATACATTTACAAAGTAACAGCTATCAAAATTAAGAAGATTTCAAGAGAAATTAATCAATAATCGATCAATTTAAGTTTTAATGATATTTAAAACAGCAAACTATGGTCAGATTCGATTTAGGGATTAATTTTACTCGGTAATAATTTTCCAGCCCTAAATCCTAAAGGATGATTCAAATCAATGGGGATGGAAGTCTTCAGTTTTCTTCAGCCGAATTTAACAGGAAAAAGTAAAAGTCAAGGCAAGATGGCCTCCATTTATAACCAAGATCCTGGCTTGCGCACAACACTACTTCTTTTAATCGCGTTCAGTTAACACGTTAGAAAGAAATAACAGCTGAAAAATTATTCCGGGCAACAACATCAGCTTAAATAAATCTGTTAAATAAGCCAATTATTTAATCATTAGGATTTTTAACTCAAAAATTAAATAAGTATTCCAATAGTTATTTTTAAATTAAATAAATACATTGCAAGCTGCAGAAACTTAAGCAACCGAAAAATAATCTCTCAAATATTAGTAGGCAGGAAAACCGAGATCTATCTGAAAAAAAGGTAACAGTAAATTCAGCATCGATAAGAAAACAATTCGTAATATAGTAAAATAGCAATATAACGGGCAAAAATATTAACTTAAACTCGTTCTTTTTAGAATGCATTTATTCAAGAAATTTATGGGAGATACTTAAAAAAAATAATATTGTGTTGCCAATAACGCGAGTATTGGCAAATATAAAGTAAAATTCACTAGATGGAAATTTGAACCGTGACAAATGTTCATGAATATATTATCGATGACAGTCAAGTTTTCCCAGACATCTGCTTATCTCTTTCTTCTATCTCGGTAATTATATGACATTGTTTTCATAGTATTTTATCAAATACATTCGTAAATCGTGAGCAATATTTTCATAAAACGAAAAAATTGACGGTACCATGAATAAAATTAAGTTGATGTTTTGATTACGTACGCCACTGATGAAGACCTAAAACAAGGCAATTTACTGTAATTTATTCAACGCCTATTTGATTAAAGTATCCAGCTTAAAGAAATTGTATCGTGTGCTCCGATACCCGCTCTTCTTTGTTTTATTTTTCTTTCTAAAATACGACTCGACGCGTGAAAATTTTAATTAAATTCCTTTTTTTTATTTTTCTCCCTTTGTAGCAAGGTATTTTATTTATCGGTAATTCGTTTGATTAAGGTTAAGGATACCTCGAGAAGGGAGGATCAAATTGAAACAAAGTTATAAATGAAGAGACATTTAAATCGACTTTTACTTATGTTTTACTAGACTAGGCACACTGTTTTGGAACAATTACATTAAAAAATTATAATAAATGAAATAAACATTTTTGCACCTCTCAATGCAATAAAGTCTAATATATCCACTTGAAGGAAGAGACAAATAATTGGTAGACTAAAATGGGGTTATCGGGCTTACATTGTCTTTATTTTTATTTATTTTTACGACGTTTCGATTAGGTTGTATCTCTAATCGTTATCAAGTATAAACTGAATGTTTTGTCTTAAGACTACGAGCTTATATAGGGACTGTGTCCCTTGAAGCGCAACGTTTCGCTTCACCGTACACACCACAATGATTTGATGTTACAAAGTGGTGGTTGCCAAAGATTAGGAATTTCAACACTCGGTTTACTGAAGATTCCATTATTGTTTTTAATGTAAGCTGCTTCTATAAATTTTCTTTTTTTCATGTTGGGTTCCATATATATTGCCGCAGCCTCAGACCATTTTATATGGTGTTGTTTATCCCAGACGTGTTCTGCAATACCTGATCTCGACGTTTCCCCTTTTTGTGCATGAGTTTTATGTTCGTTAATTCTAACTTTTAGTGGTCGTTTGGTTTCTCCAATACACATTTCACCACACTCACATAGAACTTTGTAAACACATTCTTTCTTATCGGTAGTTTTTGGTTTTGTTTTTGTTAAATGACCTCTAAATATTTTTCCTGACTTAAAGGCTATTTTTATATTATAACTACTGGCAATTCGTCTTATTTTCGCCGAAGTTCCCTTAATGTACGGAATTGTGAAGAAGGAATGTTTCTTGCTGTCCAGTCTTCGTTATTCTAAAGTTACTTATGACATCGTCAAAGTTTTAAAGGATAACCATTCTGTCGTAAATCGGATTTAATATTTGCTACCTCTTTTTCCAATGAATCGGTAATATTGCATATAGATATAGCGCGATTATAGAGATTGTGTATAATTCCCCGTTTTGTTACAACAGAATGATTAGAACTATGATTAAGATATTGTCCAGTACAGGGGCGGATCCAGCCTCTCTCCTTGGGGGGGGGGGGGGGGCGGTGATATCACAAAAGTACAGTATGGCAAGCGAAAGCAAGTTGTCTCCGGGGGGGGGGGGGGCACCAGCAACATTCCCATTTCTAGTGTAAAAGGCAGGGACGGGGCTATTTTTTTGAATTTGAAACTCTTGGAGGGGGGAGGGCGATCACAAGAAAAACAAGTTTTCGACAGGGGGTGGGAAGATGCGATCAACATACACATTCCTCGTATAAGAGGCAGTGGGGGTGTATTTTCCTGAGTTCAAAGCTCCTGGGGGGGGGGGGTGCTATCGAAAAAAAAACAAGTTGTCAACGGGGGGAAGGAATTGTCAGCAGCATACACATTCCTAATATAAAATTTAAATATTATAAGCTTTAATAAATTTACTGCAACATAAAATTTCTGATAATTCAATTTAATTTCTGTCAGTGAGCAAAGTACACCTTACAGTGTGTCCTTAGTGATTTATTTTGTTTGTGCTTGCTTTTATATATTATTTGAGATTAGTGAGATACCCAAAAGATGGAGAGCATTTTTTCCTCAACGAAAAACTTATTACGATGAATGTTTATGATGCTTTAAGATATTAATATCTAGATAATAATGTTAAAAGCTCTGTTGAGATGTATTCCAATATAACAGGAGTTCGAAAAATCTATCATGTACCGAACACTGACGGAGAAAAAAACGACTGGAATTGTTAGTAATTCCAAGCTATATTCGATCACAGGCAGACGAAAAACCTCGTTGGAAGAAGAGATGTAAACTGTAAGAAAAGGAGTTGTACATACATTTTATTATGAGAAGCAGATCTCAACCGTCGACAAAATTCTAACTAAAATCAATAAAGATCGGGATTTGCCTGAAATTAAAAGAACTGAGTTCTGGAAATTGCTCAGTGAACTTAATTTTTGTTGGGAAAAACCAAATAGAAAATCTGTTCTTATAGATCGTCCGGAAAATGTCCGTTGGTGAAGGAAATATCTCTCTCAAATAAAAGGTAGAGTTGCTGGAAATAACACAACTTACAAAATTAATAATTTAACTGGACTTTTGAAAGATTTTTTTGAATAAAGTTACTGCAAATAATTGCGAAAAATCCATATAATAAAAGAATAAAAGAAAATGTGGAAACTCGATCTCATGATCGGTGAGAGAGGAATCAATTATAATTAATTTGAGCGAATATAGCTTCACTGACTTTGATGACGAATAAGATACGTAATGTTTAACAGCGTTAACACATTTTATTATTTAAATTTTCTGTAACATACAAAAATTAATGACATTTGAATCCCTTTTTAGTGTTTAAATTGTAATTCTGCAGATGGTTTAAGAAATAAATAAACTGGAATGTTAAATATCCCAAAAATGTTTTTAATTAATAATAAAATGACTAATAGCCCCAAAAAAATTTTAATATTATATTGATGAATTTGTTTTAAAAGGCTACGTTTTAGTCTGAATGTGCCTAAAACGGTTTCTATGCCAAAATTAAAAATAATAAAACTACAGTTGCGATTTTTGTTAAATATGTCCAAATTATCTATATTTTCTAATATATGTGAATTCTTAAAAATTCATAAGAAATAAAATAATATTATAAAAACTTTTTATTTTAAGTTAATTACTGAAATAATACTATGCCATAAATATTTAGTGATAAAAGACCTCTTTTTTACGCCTTCCGATGCCTATGACAAGGATTAAAATCTTTTTTAACACTTCACACATCCAAATATCTATTGCTATCCAACCCAAATAGTCCATTATTATAGACCGGTATTTTTGATTATAAAATTTCTAACCCATTTCCATGAAAAATATATATTTGTCTAACAGATTTTGCCAGACACCGGACTAAAGAACACAGGTAGTTTGCGAAGAAAAAAAAAGTAAAAAATGAAAAACTCTCACTAGTTCTTGAATAAACTATAGTATAAGAGGCCAAATCGGGTCTATTTTCCTGAACTCCAAGCTCTTGGGGTGATCGCCCCCACCGCCCCCCCCCTTGGATCCGCGCCTGGTCCAGTATGTGTTGGCTTTTTGTATACCGAAGTTTTAATAGTTTCGTTTGAACGGTTCCCCATGACATCTAGGAAGGGCAACTGATCATTTACCTCTTTTCTATGGTAAACTTAATTGTAAGTCGAATGGTATATAGATGTTTCAAGACATCATTAAGTTCTTGATCATTGCCCTTCCATACGATGAAGGTATCATCGACACATATCAACCAGACTTTCGATTTTACTGTTGCCGTTTCTATAAGTTTCGAATCATTCCATATATATATACGTCGTTAATATATATATATATATATATATATATATATATATATATATATATATATATATATGCATGTGTTGGGAATCCTCTGAAGCTGGTTATTGGCCTCAGTGGTATGTTCGTTTCATGAATTTTTGATAGGCAAGAAACCGACTAGTAGATCTATCAGTTGCAAAACCAGCGTTAGCAGGCTCTTAATATAAGAAGCCAGTTACTTACTATATCATTACATATAAAAACAATAAGTTCTTACATTAATAACAAGAGTTTGATAAATACCTGAAGGACCTAGTCCAGACTTTTTAGTATCACCAGTCATGAAACGCCTACTCAAGGTACGACGGTATTCCATAAAGTTTTTGAGCTTAATTTTTCGATATTTATCATTTTTTTACTTTTTCAATTGACAGAATTAAGTTCTTTTCACTCCCCTTCCCCCTGACTACCGTATGCTTCCTCACGTATTTTCTCGGCATTCTAAAAACAATAAAATAATAAAGAAAATACCCCTTTATTTACACTTTTGCAAAGGTTGGCATTTCTCCTCATTTTGTGGGAGAAATGCCATATGGGTATAAAGTACGTAGGTATTAACATATATTGCAAAATGTAGTTGAAATAAGTTAATAACAAACTAAATAAAAACATTAAAACCAGTTCTTACCTTACGGTGTCTTTGTTTTACGTTTAACACTCAAAAATTCTCGCGGTAAAATACTCTAATCGTCATACACGCGTCACACTCAAGCGCAGTCGAACAAGAACTGACACGTTGAGAAGGTTGAGAAATATAGCCATCTTTTTCTTACTCACTGATTTTCCTGAGGTATGGCGTCTCACCTCATATGGCGTCTCCCCCACTTTTACCCTATGTTATACTTATTGTACTGTCTGTATTATGTATATAATTTTAGGATTTATGTAAGTCTGTTCTTTTTCCTGCCCAATAATAGGGACTCTAGTTCTGTAGGGCAGTGTAAATAAATAAAATATCTAAATTTTGAATTTTTTTAAAATAAATCACACACAAAAACACAATTATGTAATGATTACTAATTGTTTAAAATTTTATCTTCAATTTTACAATATACTTGGAAACAAAAAATCTTTCAGGTAACGGTACACATATTCCAATCTCCATATAATATGCTTCATTCGCGTCATTTACGACACAATTTTGCAGGCAAATGCTTTCAATAAACTCGAAGATAGACATGCAACGAAGTTACAGAAAAAATTAACAAACCCAATAACTGCTACCGAATTTGCATAATGGGTGTTCGAAAAGCACTTGTTTTTTTTTATTTCTCATGCAGCCAGACTTAAAGTAACTTCTTTTTCCGGAGAGGATAGTTTTTATGGTTTCCAAATTGGAATGACTCAGCTTTACATATCACCGAAAAACAATTAATATAATTCGCAAAAAAAAACAAAAATTAACAACTCTACACATTTTTACTTAAAACTCAATTATCCTTAGCAGTCTTTCTGATCCGTCCCTGCCTCATTCCCATCAACACACAATCTCACCGATCAAACTAGTTCGGTCTTATCTCTATCTCCCTCCAACCCACGCATCTTCAACGAAACTGTTCGATTAGCTCCCGCTGAGTACTCGGCGGCGTTTCGAATCGCTAAATTGGCAACATCGATATAATAAAGATCCTTCGCAGAGACCACACACGTCGTTGCACTGATTGGTCATAAGGCACGCCTCTTTGTAGGCGGAGTTACCCCTCTAAGACCGTTTCAAGGCGTGAATTGGGAGGTGATCACGTGTTAAAGGTGGGGAAGATTCAAAACAAGAAGTAAAAACTGGGTGGTAGGGGTAAAGAGCCTTTTAAAGTGTTTTTGAGGGGAAGTTATGAAAGTGTGTGAGCAGGAGATAAAGGGGACCGATGTGGTTAAATAAGGATCATACGGCGGTGTGTTTTATGGGTGATTATGAGGTGGTATTGGGTTTTCGGCTATGATTTATTCTGTTTGATATCTGGGCGGTTTCGAGCGCGCATTACAGCTTTTAATTTTGTTTTCTTATTGGATTTATGATATAACAAATGTTAGCTTTTTTATGAGAACCAAAGTGAATAATTTTTTATGATTAATTTTGTGGAGAGGCACTTTGAGTTATTTGTTTTATTGTTGGGTAATATTTATGTAATTGGGATAATGACTGTATTGTTATTTGTTTTTTTTTTCAGGAAACGTAGTTACGTTTTATTAAAGAGGTTATCTGATCTATTAATCTAAATTATTTTTTGGCTATGATGAAAAGTTAAGTTTTATGTCTTGTAATATAGAGTTTCAAATTAATATAAAATGGATTGAGTAATGTTTTACCGCGGGAGTATTTAAGCTGGTGTAGAAAACCAAAATTTTAATTTAAATTCCATTGTCTTTTCTCTTTTCTAACCTATTTTTCCAAAATTGGGAAAATTCGCAACACTGTTTGAATGATGCTGTCTTGATTACATAAATATATCCTAAATATGGGAAAAATGATACTTATGCATGAAAAGTCAGCAGATATTCAAAATGGTTAGTAAGAAAAAGAAAAAAGAAGTACAAAAGATTAAGTTTTTATAAAAAGATACATCCAACAAAACTAAAAAATTATTGTTTAAGTGAAAATAGTATTTTTGGATTAAAAAAATTAAAGGAAAATGTAATAAGAATTTGGGAACCATGGTAAATCAAGATATTTCCTGGATTTCCCAAGAAAAGAAAATTATTGTATTTTGTGGTGTGAGTAATAAAGAGTCATCGAAGAAAATTTAAATTAAATCCTTAGAATAGTTATCAAGATATTAATGGAGTGGGTTAATGTTGTTTTGTTTATGATATGGTTACAATTTGTATTATGTATGTCAACAAACAATTATTTATATAGGGAAATTAAAGATAAAACCTAAAGATCAATTGGTTCTGTAAGAGGAATAGTTGTTCGAAAATAAAGTCAACAGTTAAGATTAAACGATTTAATTTTTCACAATTATCCCTATAATTAGTTATTTTATTCTTTTCCCGTATAGAAATTTTTTGAAAGTTCCGACGACATTGTAATGGAAAATAATTCAATAAACTAAAGAAAGAAAATTACGCCATCAGCAATATAGCTTAACTTTCGAGAACTATAAAATAATAAAAATTCCCGCGCAAATCGTTTTGCGGAATTGCTAGAGCGCAAAAACGGCCAGTTGTTCACAGTATTTTAATTAATGAAAACGATGATTGCGTCTTGAAATTGCCGCAGAAAATGCGGATGATCGTCTTCCATGAAGTGATTTCCAGCGGCCGATTGATGCTATGATGTTGAAAATTAAATGTTGTAAATAGACTTTCGGATTTATTATTAGGTATTTTGTATTATTAGGGGAGAGTGGTGCGAGAGGGTACAGGGTTACTTGTTTATACGGGTATTCAACATTTTTTCCAAAGGCATTTTAAATTTAAAATTTAACATGAAGATAAATAAGAAATAAAGAATATCATATTTATTTATTATTTTATCGTAAACTGAGTAATTAGAGGTTTACAAAAATTATGACAAATTGTAGTCTGGTTCTGATTCGGAATAGTAAAGAAAATTTTCTAAAAGTTGCTAAAACTACATATTGTTTTTTAATACTGGCATAAATCAAATTTATATAAAGATCAAAGATGCCGAGTTCCCAGATAGCACAAGATTTCCATTGGATATCCAGAATAGGTACATATAATGTCCTGTATGTCCATGGACCGTTTATGGATGTCCATTAGATATGATGACCTGTAATCTATATGGACGTCCATATCTGGATGTCCAGTGTAAGTCCATCAGACGTCCATTAATTAAATTTCGGGTTGTCGGTAAAATCGGATACTGTCATGTCGGCCTGTAGAATTGTCATTTCTTCTGATCACAAAATATCCCTTTAGATATTTTGTGCCCATTATTGTGTTGACGTCGAGCTAAAAAAGACCTTTGGAGTTTTAGTTGAGCTAAAATCAAGTGTGCTTTTTATTTGAAGAAGATGCCACCGTTAAAGGTAAGTATTTTTAATTTAATTTTTTAATTATACCAAAAATGACCGAACGCAACTACAGACATGCCCGACGAAAAGCTGATAATTTAGTATCAAACTCGCACAAATTTGAAAGTGAACAAAATATTCAGTATCAAAACACGTATGTTAAAATATAGCTTTTGTAGCTATACTTTTTCATACAATTACTTATTTAAATGGAAATTACTACATATAAGCGCAAATATTTTGATAGGCCAATGAATTTTGTATCTTGTTGGTTAAAATGGAGCACAGATAGAGTTGTAAATTTGTGTAATAATAAAATTGTAAATTTTAGAGAAAATTCTCTCTGACAAAGTCATTATTGAGTAATCAGTCTAATAAGATTGCTGGCATTAATAAATGTTATCAAAATTTATAATGGAACAAAAGCTATAGCAAATTTGAATAATTATATAAATTTTTTTATGACTATTTTGGATTAAACGCTAGTAAAAGTTTACATTGATGTGTATTTTTGTGCAGTATAATTGTTTAAAAATATATAATAAAGTTTTGACAGTTCGATTCTAGGTTTAGACTTATAATTTAATTTATTTTAATTATTTTTTAGATGAATTTTCCACAGATTGGTCCAAATAAAATTCCTATGTGAAAGCCAATTTGTACCAAATTAGAGAGGATATTCAGATAATCCTAAATAGGGAAAAAACAACAAGTATCTACAAAGAATTTTCTGCAGGAGTTCAACTATCCTTTTACTTAAGAAAATAATCAGCTGCCTCAAGTCACATAAGATCTTCAGGACAATTTAAACTTCAAAGATGCAGTAAGTTTATTACACTTCTCCTGAAATAAAAGCTGAAACTTATTCGAGTAATGCTTCTTTATGTGTATGAGTCTATTGATAAAAAAACTTAATTTACAGGATTATTTTATCTATATTTTTTACTGTGATTCTTAAAGTCAAAAATATTCTTAGGTTAGCATATGTGGAATTAACGTTTAATTATCTCAATAAAGTAATATAATTTTAGGTTTTACAATTAGCGAAAATTGGAGGAAATTATACCTATTAACTTATTAAAAGATATTTTATTGTAACAATGACAGATAGCCTTTCCAAGAATTATACATATGATGGAACAGTAAAGTGCCCTTTAAAGAACTTATGTTCACTATTTGTAGGTAAGTTACCACTTAAATATAAAAATTTGATGAAAAAAATCTCTCTGTTTTATTTGTCATACTCGTAAATAATAAGAACAAATTAGGTGTCTAGATTGAAATCTAGATCCTCTTGTTCTGATAATACCCAGACAAAAACTGTGTTAAAATTTTTTTTCTGGCCTGTTGGTTTGAGCACTCTAAGCAATAACGATGCATTTGGTTTTAAATATATAAATATATATATATATATATATATATATATATATATATATATATATATATATATATATATATATATATATATATAGAGAGAGAGAGAGAGAGAGAGAGAGAGAGATTTAATTTCCTACAAAACCATAAGATACTGCATCATTTAACGTTAAACCTTATTAATTTTCAGCTGCGGTAGAAGAATGGGGGGTCGATAAAAAACAGCCGAAGATGAGATTAGACAATGGCAGAACAGAATAAACGATAGAAATAAATCTAGAAAAAATTAATTATTGTAACAATAAAAAGTCTTTATTTAAATAATTGGTATATTTTCTATTACCCAATTGAAATTGTACCTATTACTATGGAACCAGATAACATATTCATAGCGATCCTTCTACAGCTTGAACAATTTAAATCAATTTAAGCTATATTTTGTAGCACTTGCAATTCGACTAATTATAAAATTTTATATTCTTATATAGTATTGTATTAAAAACTTGACAATTGTAATCAATAAGTGTAATATGTGGATCCAGTTCCTGTTACCTGGTTCGCTAATGTAATTTATATCTGTTTAATTTTTGGGACTAATAGGGCCATCTATGGTTACTTGTTATCGACGTTTTGATGCCATGAGTGGTCTGTATCTTCAGAAGTGCAGATTAATTAGATACTGTAAGCTCTCGGACCCTAAGCAAATTCTGAAAATATCTACCATTCACGTTAGCGGAACGTCAAGAAGAGGGAACAATAGATTATGATCTATTTATCCAAAAAGCAAAATACCATCGGATAATATGTCCGCAATCGGGTCAAGAATGTACAATATATGGACATCCAAAATTAGTCCTATTAATATCCAAAAATGATCCATACTTGGATAATATATGTAATCCAAAAAGACGTCCATGAGTGGGACAAACGTATAGCCTAGTGGATATCCATAGGATGTTGGTGGACAAATTGTGGACATTCCATAGATACCCAGTATGTCCAGCTTTGGATAAACGATGGATATCTAGTGGACTGAAGTGTGCTATTTGGGTTGGATTTAAGTTTTTGTTTAGAGAAAAAGTAAAATATTTAGTTTTAAAGATTTCTTTTCTTGTCCTTAAATTAGGTTTTAGTTCCAAATGAACCAGCAAGATATGTAGTCAAATATTCCAAATTATTTTGAAAAATGTAAAACAAAAGCAGGGGAGCACGGTGGAATTGGCACCACATAAGGAGAAACTGCAATAACTTTTGTTTAAATTCACATTTTATCATCCTTTTTAGTTTTTTGAAAAGTATAACTAATAAACTTCAACTGATCAACGTCGAAATTTAAAACAAAACAAAAAAAATAGTAGAAATTATCCTCAATTAAAAAAAACAACTAATATTGCCTCCCATTGTCCAAGTGTTACGGGTAAAAAGAGCCAAAGTATAGGGTAACGAAATTCACCAGGACAATGGAAGCCAGAGTAAAAGAATTACTAACAAAACATAAAATATAACCTCTTTCATACATATTAAAAACTTAAGGCTGTTTATCTATAAAATGTAATTAAAATATCTTTATGGATGTTCAAAATTAGAGTTAATTTGCGTTTAGAAAAATAATTATTGTTAAATACAAAAATCACAAATATAATCATTGACAGAATTACTTCCTGTGCATTGAGCCTGCCCAGTAACCATTAGCCTTGCATCTATAGCACAATTCATTAGATTTTCCATATTTACAACAAATTATACAGGGTGCGCCATCTTTTATGTCGGTCTGTAAACATTGAATAACTTTGATATTTACCAACCGATTGATTTGGTTATACGTATTTTTGAAACGTCAATTCAGTACCATTTTAACCATGAATCGCTTTACACCGAAACAACGCGCCGAAATAGTGACAATGCACATTGAAAATAGTCATTCAGTTGTGTTAACTCGACGTGCATATCGTCGAAAATATCGTTGCCAACAGGCACCGTCTGACAACACTATCCGTCGTTGGGTTTCGAATTTTATTGAGTACGGAGGAGTGGGAGACCGTCACCATACCGTTCATCAACGACCAAGACATTCCAATGAACTGGTTTAAACAGTCAGAGAGAGCATTGCCCAGAACCCAAAAGTGTCGTATCGTCACCGCGCTCAGCATTTTGGCGTCAGTGGAACCACTTTGCGGCGCATTTTGAAGGATGATTTGCATTTGTTTCCATATAAAGTGCAGTTAATACAAAGAATATTGCCGACAGACCGTCCACGTCGTTTGAAATAGGGCCAAACAGTCGCTCGAATGATTGACTCTGAACCTGATTTTTAACCGACTTCTAAAAGAAGGAGGTTCTCAATTCGTCGACTATGTATTTTTTTTTTTTTTTATGTATGTACACCGATTACTCCGGAACGGCTGCACCGATTTGAATGAAATTTTTTACATTATGTAAAGGAAGTTGCTGCGGTGGTCCCATATTTTTTTAGATGAAATTGGTGCAGTAAAATCCAAGATGGCGCTTACAATATGGCGGCCAAAAAAAATAATTTTGTCCGATTTTCTCCAAAATTGGTATGGAGGAATTTTCGGGATTGTACCCAACGAATCTAAAATTATTTTTAAAAAATTCAAAATGGCGGATCCAATATGGCGGACAAAAAAATTTAATTCAGTCCGATTTTCTCCGAAATTGGTATGAGGGAGTTTTCGAGGTTGCACAAAACGAATCTGATATTATTTTAAAAAAATTCAATATGGCGGATCCAATATGGCGGACGAAAAAATCAATTTTGTCCGATTTTCACCAAAATTGATAAGAGGGAGTTTACGGGGTCGCATATGACGAATCTAAAATAATTTTCAAAAAATTCAATATGGCGAATCCAATATGGCTGACAAAAAAATTAATTTTGTCCGATTTTCTCCAAAATTGATACGGGTTAGTTTTCGGGGTCGCATATGACGAATATAAAATAATTTTAAAAAAATTCAATTTGGCGGATCCAATATGGCTGACAAAAAAATCGTTTTTGTCCGATTTTCTCCAAAATTGGTACGGGGGAGTTTTCGGAGTCGCATATGACGAATCTAAAATAATTTTTTTCATTCAATTCAATATGGCGGATCCAATATGGTGGAAGAAAAAATCAATTATATTCTATTTTCTCCAAAATTGGTATGGGGAAGTTTTCGGGGCCTCACATAAAGAATCTGAAATTATTTTTATAAAACTCAATATGGCGGATTCAATATGGCGGACAAAAAAAAATCAATTTTGTCTGATTTTCAAGGTCACACATGACAAATTTAAAATTATTTTTAAAAAATTCAATATAGCGTATGGTGGTTAAAAAATTAATTTATTTTCTTTAAATCTCGATAATGGAAGGTTTTAGGGCCTATATTACCAATCTAAAATTAATTTGAAATTTAAGATAGTGGATTCTCTGACAGACTAAATATTCGTTTGACCCAATTTGATTGGTATTTGGAAAACTCTAAGAACTAAAGAATTTTTAGTGGTTCATTTTAGGGTGATTTACAACTTTGGATAAAATGGGTACTTTTTTGCCAGTTTGGAGTCATTGCGAGGTACACTGATCTCGATTAGTACTTAGTTCAAATAATTTATGAATATTAAAATGAATTCTAAAACTAAAAATAGAAAAATAAAATTTTTATAAAAAAATTGAACCGACTTCTAAAAGTGCGCTAAAAAGTGAAAAATAACCATAAATTTTTATATGAAATTGAACTTTTTGAAGTCGGCGCCAAATTATTTGTACACGAAATAAATAACTACTAATATATACAAATTATGGTAAGAACGCAATTAGAAATAAAGTATTTTTAATCTGTTTAAGCAAATCACATTTTGTCAGGTAAAACTTTGGCACCGACTTCAAAAAGTTCAATTTCATATAAAAATTTATGGTTATTTTTCACTTTTTAGCGCACTTTTAGAAGTCGGTTCAATTTTTTTATAAAAATTTTATTAGAAGCAAATTTTGATGATCGACGAGGCCCAATTCACACTTTCTGGCCGCTTTAATAAGCAAAATTGCCGCATTTGGGGGACGGAGAATTCACGTGAGATCAACAAAACGCCATTGCATGACTGAAAAGTGATTGTTTGGGCTGGCGTTTGCGCCAAAACCATCATTGGGCTTTTTTTTCAAAGAAAACGAAACAGTTGATGGAAATCGACATCGGTGGATGTTGGCTCATTATGTCTGCCCACAAATGCGTGAAAAAGTTCTTGATGATTTCTGGTTTCACCTTATCACACTGCAAATCAAACAATCCAGTTTCTGCACCGGAAATTCCTTGGACTTCTGATGTCAAAAAGAGGCGACATTGACTGGCCACCCAGATCTCCAGATTTGACTGCTCCGGACTTCTCTTGTGGAGTTATTTAAA
The DNA here is from genome assembly GCA_034092305.1 of Diaprepes abbreviatus. Lineage (NCBI taxonomy): Eukaryota > Metazoa > Arthropoda > Insecta > Coleoptera > Curculionidae > Diaprepes > Diaprepes abbreviatus. Next base: position 481,450 of record JASJET010000131.1, on the reverse strand, counting down.
AAGCAAAGTATACGCCAGCAAGCCTCAGATTATTGAAGAGCTCAAGGCAAATATTCGTGCTGAAATCACCGTTATACCACCCGAAATGCTCGAAAAGGTAATGGAGAACGTAGCAAAAAGGTCACATTTTGCTTTGGCCAATAGAGGTGGCCACTTGATTGATATAGTATTCAAAAACTAGTCCCAATAAATTATAAAGGATCAAATTTAGTAAAAATACCTCATATACAGAAATCAGTTTTTTTTTGAAAGTTATTCAATGTTTATATACCGACATAAAAGATGGCGCACCCTGTATACATGTTGGATTCCTCACCGACATAGGCACTACTATCATCATTGCAGATACCACGATCATTAGCAGATTCATTTGACAAACTTGTTTCATCTTTAAATATTGTGCATTAATACTTACGTTGTGTTCCTAAAGATTGTAAAAAATTAGAACAGTAAGCCGAAAAACAGACGTGCGGTCTATTTGTGTGCGTAAAGTCAACTAGGAAGCAATGCGACGGAGCACACGTACCCCTCACGCGTTCCTCTGCACTATGCTAAAACAAAACACGTTTTAACTTGCTCAATTACATCTAAAATAGAGTGGTTCTCATTACCCCGTGGCTCTGATTCCCTCGTGCATCCCTATTCCATTTTTTGTGACTTTCCTGTAATAGTAAACCTTTGTTTTCCCAGAAGAAGTGACAAGTATTGCACTTAGCAATATTTTACTAAGTCCAACACCTCGGATGGAGGACTTTCTCGTTCCTTGGGAAAGTATGTTAACCACTACCAGGTATCGACTATTGAGTTCTAATAGAGGGAAGAAAGTACACAGGAGGTGCAATACACTAGTGCCCCTCCCGCTGAACCTAGACCCCTGATCTTGCTACGATTCAACCATGGCTCCTTTAGTAGAGCAAGCTAAATTCGCAATTCATTGAATTGTTTACATAGGACAGCGGATGAGGCTTTCCCATGTTGTAAATTAACCTATTTAATTTTAATAAGAGTATTATAGTATATAAATAATCATATGTTATTTTGGGAATATCTTCACCAACTCAGAGTTTTAAAAAGAAAAGGGATCCAAGTCAAGAAAAAACAATGTGGACTTACCTGATAAAGGGACAGCGTTTATTTGCACAAAAGTATTTTTCTTTGTGTTTGGGACTGGTAGGGGCCTCCTCTTCTGCTGCTCCATCCTCATCCTTTTTCTCAGAAGATTGTGATCGTCTAGTAGTTCCCTCCGTGTCACTTCTCAATGGTTGGCTTTGCTGTAGTTTCACCATAAAATGGCTTGTATTCTAGTCCATCCTGGACCCTTCTCTGAACCTTGGTCGATCCCGAGAATGGAGTATTTGTTCAGGATTGGCCCTTTCCAGACGCCTCAAAGATGGCCATATCGGTGTTCCCCGGCGAACCGATCCCTAGATATTCGATCGGCAGCAGTGGCCTCTCTACAGCCTCATCGATAAAAAAAACGAGGCGTTGGAGCATCACCGCTAAAGTGAGTATCCATAATGATAAAGGTAAAATCGGCAGATTGTTCCGCTTGACTCACTGCCAGGCATAAGGATTCGTCTTCGGACACTTGAGCAAAAATGACATGCATCCTAGTGGATTTCTCCCTTCTGGAATGCTTATTTGCTCTCACGGTGTCTTGAGGCGTTGAAACCGGAACCCTCTGACGTTTGTTTGCTCCTGTTCCCGCTTCAATCGAGCCCTCTTCCTCCTTTTCCTTTCGGACCATAAACGTTAAGCCTTTTTGATTTGGTTGTAGATCCTTGTACAGGACCTTCGACAGGAGGTACTGTTCAAGTTCCTCCTGCATTACTGCCAAATATCAAAAAATTTACAAAATCTATTTTCCAAGAAATCGAAACGTACAAACAAACAAAAAAATAGAGAGAATGCAAGTCCGACAACAGTTTGGTCAATCTTCAACATTGTCTAGAATATTCAAACAAAAAATATTGTAACGAACTTTATAACGTTATACATTTCATAGTATTAGTTTGTGTTTCTAGTTTGTACGGTTTTAGGTTTATTTTCTAGAAGTTTATAATTTATTTATTTAATTTTAACTTTTGTTAATTTCCTCATGAGACATCGATGAAAGATGGTCTGGAACTTTTTAGTAAATTCTATTTCCTTATTTTGAGCATGGAACGCCCATGACAGAAAGTCTAGAAATAGCTAGTTTACTCCTTTTGCTTATTTTCGTTACATCTTGTAGTATGAGAACCTTTCTAGAAAGATCTGTAATCTTCTGGTTACGACCAAAAGGGTATATAAAGGGTCCAGATCGGCTTTCATGGACAGTATAGTTTGAGAGCTTCTCCACGTAGCTTAAATTATTTTGAAAAGTTGTCAAAGTTGTGACAATAAAGAGATTTCAAAATAACAGAGTGTGTTCAGTAATACAGTGTGTGTTCAAAAATCGGCCGTTCGGAACAAATTGGTGCCGGAAGTGGATCAAAACTAGAAGTGGTTAGTTCAGGTTATAAAACTGGAAAAAAGTAAACTGAAATTGTATGCCAGTGGAAACTAGTAAACAGAAAGCGACAATGGAAGAACAACTTCAAATTAGTTTAAGCCAGATACTGATGATGATACAAGACATGAAAACAAGCCAAGAAGATATGAAGAAAAGCCAAGAAGAGATGAAACAAGAATTGAAAGAAGATATGACGAAAAATTAAGATTATATGAAACAAGAATCGATGACACTGAAAACAAGCCAAGAAAATATAAAGACAAGTCAAGATGATGTGAAACAAGAATTGATGACATTAAAGACAAGTCAAGATGATGTGAAACAAGAATTGATGATACTGAAAACAAACCAAGTAGACATGAACCAAGAATTAAAACAGGGCATTAGGAAAAATCAAGAAAGCATGAAACAATAACTAAAAACCAGCCTGGATGACATGAGACAGAAACTTAAGACAAGTCAAGAAGATATGAAACAAGAAATGAAAGAATACATGAAGCGCATAGAACAAGAAATGCAACAGAAGGTTAGAAAAATTAGAGATGACGTACATGGCGAAGTACAACATGAGGTGATGGGGATTCAGAAACAGATGCAACGATTACATTTGCAAATTAGAGAAGACTTACATTGCGTAGTACAACATGAGATGATGGGAATCCAGAAACAGGTGCAACAATTACATTTGCAAATCGAGAAGGTAGTCAGTACAGGTATATTATAGGCAGCTGGTGTTCCTGTAACTAGTGTGATGAAGCCACCTACCTTCGACGGCAAGGTACCTTCGCTTACCTATGTCCGTTAATTCGAAGCCGCCGCCACAGGCAATAATTGGAGTTCACTGGAGAAGGCACGTGCTCTTGTTCTAGCACTACGAGGTGAAGCTATGGAGGTTCTACGTAACATTCCCGAAGAAAAACAGAATGATTACGGGTTTATTGTTACATTTTTGGAGATGCGTTATGGTGAAGCCCACCTCCAAGAAGTTTATAAGGTCCAACTCCAAGGAAGAAGACAAAAATACAACGAAAGTCTGCAATAATATGAGGCCGATATAATGGGGCTAATAAATTTGACTTGCCCAACATATCTGGAAGAGTTAGCAGTAAATAGTTTTATCGAAGGTTTACGCGACCCAGAAAAAAGTCAAACTCTGAGAATGGCCCGACTAAAGAAATTTCTGAGGCTCTTGCTTATGCTCTTCAGTTTGAAACAGCCAAACAGACTTCAAGGAACCAAGGAAGAATCATAAGAAGAGTCAACGTTTCCCGAGATTATCACAAGATCAACGAGAAAATTTTCATTCGTTGTTGGAAGTGTGGCCAAGAGGGGCATCTACAAAGCCACTGTACTCGCAATACTGTTCCTGATAGAGGCTCTGATGGCTATTTGCTTCATATTGCTAATATAGGTGATGATGTTCGAAGAAGCGATTTAGAGAAAGTCTTTGCTCCTTATGGTGAACTTAAAGAAGTCTGGTTAAGTAACAGTGTTCCTTGTTTTGGATTTGCTGTTTACAAAGATAAAAAAAAATGCTGCAGTTGCCGTCAAGGCTTGCGATGGAGTTGAAGTATGCGGTTGTCGTATTAAAGTGCATTATGCCAGACCGAGAAGAGAGGGTCAGGGACGCCGGTACCAGTCGAGTAACATGGGTTGTTACCAGTGCGGACACAACGGTCACTTTTACAGAGATTGTCCGGAAATTATTGCTGGTAGAGGCGATAGAAGAAATGACCATTATGGAAGAGATAAAAGGAATACTCGCGGCGACCGTGGACAACGAGACGAGAGGGACCCTGACCGCGAAAGGGGTTATGGAAGAAGAACGTTCTACAGGTCATCCTTGAGAGGGCACATCCAGAGAGACTGTGACCGCGGGAGGGACTATGGAAGAAGGTCATCCTCCGAAAGGTACAGAGGGAATGAAGACCTTCTAAGACCGCAAAGCCAATACTGGAGGATTTATGGTTGGTGAAAAAGTGTGGTTGTAAAATCCGAAAAGAACCAAACGGCGTTAACCAAAGCTTCAGAAGCCATGAGAAGGTTCGTTCAACGTAGTGACCTGATTAAACCATCTGGTGTACCGAGTTCAGAAAAGCCCTCATGCGAAGATGTAAGTCATGCATGTTGACAGGCTGGCCCATTATCAGGATCAAGAATGTTGATCGGGACGATCAAGGCTGGGAAGGGGGCAATGTAACGAACTTTATAACGTTGTAGATGTCATAGTATTAGTTTCTATTTGTAGTTTGTACGGATTTAGGTTTATTTTCTAGGAGTTTATAATTTATTTATTTAATTTTACCTTTTGTTAATTTCCTAATGGGACGTCGATGAAAGAAGGTCTGGAACTTTTTAGTAAATTCTATTTCCTTATTTTCAACATGGAACGCCTATGACAGAAGGTCTAGAAATAGCTAGTTTACTCCTTTTTCTTATTTTAGTTACACCTTGTAGTATGAAAACCTTTCTAGAAAGATCCGTAATCTTTTGGTATCGACCAAAAGAGTATATAAAGGGTCCAGATCGGCTTTCATGGACAGTATAGTTTGAGAGCTCCTTGACACAGCTTGAATTATTTTGACAAGTTGTCAAAGTTGTGACAATAAAGAGATTTTGAAATAACAGAGTGTGTTCAGTAATACAGTGTGTGTTCATAAATCATCCGTCCGGAACCATATCTAGATGGTAAGTAAGTACTATACATTTAATACACATTTTTTACCTAATGAATTATGAGATAGAAAACAAAATAACAAACGCAACGAACTAAGAAATATAACCATAATACACTCTGATGATCGCAGAAATAAGTACGTATAATTATAAGTAATAACCATCTTGTTAACGGGTACTTTGCGAACATGTGCGTTTCTCACGAACTTGCCGCGAAAAGCCCAGTCGCAATAATAAAATTATTCAAATCTTTAATTTAATTAACAGCTACTCCGTACGCGGTTGCTTTGCTTATATTATCTTCTTACTAATTAATTATCAGAATAAAAATGACCAATTAGCGCTTTTGATTCATTTCGTTCATAAACGGGAAGTTTTACATAAATTTATTTTATTTATTGTTTTGGAAACTGATTTTATAGTATTAACAGGTCATTCGCCGCCATGTTATTATACGTTAAATTAGTACATTATAATATATTATCGAAAATTGATTAATTAATTAGTACGGGTTTATGTTCACAGTTAATACTAATTACTGTATAATTTGTAGGCTTTATGTAAACATTAAATTTTATGGATTGTTTTAAATCTGGTAAATACACAGGGAAAATTTGTTCTAAAATTAATTACATTTCGGAATTTGTTCGTTACATTGTTGCAGTTTTAATTAGGCATAATTTTACAGTTAACTGTCTTTTAATAATGGTCTATTTTCTTAAAAAAACTGGTTAAGCAGGTTTGGATTATTCTAACAAAATGACTAAATACCCTCCAATTTTAAAATTATATATATATATATATATATATATATATATATATATATATATATATATATATATATATATATATATATATACCGGGTGTCAACGAATCTATTAGACAAGTCATAATTTCTAGAGTATTATGTGTATCAAAATGAGAATTGGTGCAGGTAAATGTTATGTGAAAAGGAGAGTTTTCGCATATTTTCCACTTTCCGGTCACTTCCGGTTTCACCGGAAATGGCCCCGGTTTTGAATTTTTAAATGGAACATACTGTATATTTTAACATTTTTGGATTTCTGAGACAATTCTAGATCAGAATGTGACATTTTAAAAACTTTTTACGTCTACTTCATTTTTTTAGAGCCACTTTTAAAATTGCATATAGGTGGCCATGATCTGACGCAAACTAATCTAAGGGCCTTAGGTGATGTCAAAAAAATACAATCGCAAAGTTTTAGTTACTAGTAGGAAAGACAGGAATAAGACAAGTTGACAAAATTACGTTTTCATTTCTAACTATTAATTTTCAAATGGCGGCCCCTTTTTGACAACTACTTTTCGAAAAAAGCATTCTTTGACGATTCTAACGGTACTAATTTATTTGCGATTGGATTAGACATAAGAACAGAAATTAAATATTATTAAGCAAAATACTGAATAATTTATTTACTTATGCGCCATGGACAGCCATGATGCATAATAATTTGCAACTATTTTTATCAAGTCTTCTTTGGAAAACAAAGCACTCACTTAAGTAAATAATGACAGTGACATACGCTCTAAGAACAGACGTAAAAGTTTTTTTCACTTTGAGTATACATTATTTTAACTTAACGAAAATTAAGAAACTTTTACGTCTGTTCTTAGAGCGTATGTCACTGTCATTATCTACTTAAGTGAGTGCTTTGTTTTCCAAAGAAGACTTGATAAAAACAGTTGTAAATTATTATGCATCATGGCTGTCCATGGCGCACTTGTCATAAGTAGATAAATTATCCAGTATTTTGCTTAATAATATTTAATTTCTGTTCTTATGTCTAATCCAATCGCAAATAAATTAGTACCGTTAGATTCATCAAAGAATGCTTTTTTCGAAAAGTAGTTGTCAAAAAGGGGTCGCCATTTGAAAATTAATAGTTAGAAATGAAAACGTAATTTTGTCAACTTGTCTTATTCCTGTCTTTCATACTAGTAACTAAAACTTTGCGATTGTATTTTTTTGACATCACCTAAGGCCCTTAGATTAGTTTGCGTCCGATCATGGCCACCTAGATGCAATTTTAAAAATAGCTCTAAAAAAATGAAGTAGACGTAAAAAGTTTTTAAAATGTCACATTCGGATCTAGAATTGTCTCAGAAATCCAAAAATGTTAAAATATACAGGGTGTTCCATTTAAAAATTCAAAACCGGGGCCATTTCCAGTGAAACCGGAAGTGGCCGGAAAGTGGAAAATATGCGAAAATTCTCCCCTTCACATACCATTTACCTGTACCAATTCTCATTTTGATACACATAATACTCTAGAAATTATGATTCGTCTAATAGATTCGTTGACACCCGGTATATATATATATATATATATATATATATATATATATATATATATATATCATTTTCTTCTTATTTTGTCTTTTGTTAGGATTAGATTCTTTATTTAACAAAAAATCAAAAACAATTTGACATTTCGCTCTTTATTTCTTTATTATATATATATATATATATATATATATATATATATATATATATATATATATAATTTTCTTCTTATTTGTCTTTTGTTAGGATTAGATTCTTTATTAAACAAAAAATCAAAAACAATTTGACGTTTCGCCCTTTATTTCTTTATTATATATATATTTTATCTTCAAAATTTTTTTTGTTTTTTTATTTATTGATTTTCCTGTAAAACAAATATGTGAAACATTCAAATTCAAAAAAGTTGGAAACAGATCCAAATGTTTACATCTAAGTAAAAAAATCCGTCTATTTTTTTGAGCGGTCATTTTAGTGAATGTTCTTGATATTTCTTTAAGATAGTTTACTACGTGCGGCCCATGTGATTCTTCTATTTCTTCATAAAATGTCATAATGGATGTGGTTTTTAGTAGGTTCATCCCAAATTATTAATATTATATTTTCCAGATTCTTGAACCATAGATTACATCATTTTCTCCTTATTTTGACTTTTCTTGGGATTAGATTCTTTATTTAACAAAAAATCAAAAAAATGTGACGTTTCGCCCTTCATTTAAGGCATCTTTAAAATTTTTTTTGTTTTTTTAATTATTGATCTTTCTGTAAAACAAATATGTGAAACATTCAAATTCAAAAAAGTTGGAAACAGATCCAAATGTTTACATCTAAGTAAAAAATCCGTCTATTTTTTTGAGCGGTCATTTTAGTGTATGTTCTTGATATTTCTTTAAGATAGTTTACTACGTGCGGCCCATGTGATTCTTCTATTTCTTCATAAAATGTCATAATGGATGTGGTTTTTAGTAGGTTCATCCCAAATTATTAATATTATATTTTCCAGATTCTTGAACCATAGATTACATCATTTTCTCCTTATTTTGACTTTTCTTGGCATTAGATTCTTTATTTAACAAAAAATCAAAAACAATTTGACGTTTCGCCCTTTAAGGCATCTTCAAAAATTTTTTTGTTTTTTTAATTATTGATCTTCCTGTAAAACAAATATGTGAAACATTCAAATTCAAAAAAGTTGGAAACAGATCCAAATGTTTACATCTAAGTAAAAAAATCCGTCTATTTTTTTGAGCGGTCATTTTAGTGTATGTTCTTGATATTTCTTTAAGATAGTTTAATACTGCCCATGTGATTCTTCTATTTCTTCATAAAATGTCATAATGGATGTAGTTTTTAGTAGGTTCATCCCAAATTATTAATATTATATTTTCCAGATTCTTGAACCATAGATTACATCATTTTCTCTTTATTTTGACTTTTCTTGGGATTAGATTCTTTATTTAACAAAAAATCAAAAAATTTGACGTTTCGCCCTTCATTTAAGGCATCTTTAAAATTTTTTTTGTTTTTTTAATTACTGATCTTTCTGTAAAACAAATATGTGAAACATTCAAATTCAAAAAAGTTGGAAACAGATCCAAATGTTTACATCTAAGTAAAAAAATCCGTCTATTTTTTTGAGCGGTCATTTTAGTGTATGTTCTTGATATTTCTTTAAGGTAGTTTACCTAATCCCAAGAAAAGACAAAATAAGAAGAAAATGATGTAATCTATGGTTCGAGAATCTGGAATATATATATATATATATATATATATATATATATATATATATATATATATATATATATATATATATATATATATATATATATATATACCTCCTAATTTCACTGGAACATACAGGGCAAGTTAAAATAATCCTACTTGGCCTCGAATAAAACATGTAAAAAATTAGTTCGTTAACTCTTCGAAGAATTTGACAGCGCTTCACCATAAATTTAATGCTTATTAGCATACTCTGCTTATTCGGAAACTAAATCTTGTTTAGTAAAGTCTTGCAAATACGTCGAAGTTCGGTTTCGGAAGACTACGAGTCGATTGTAATGCTCGGCAGAGCTAAACAACAAAAAATTTCGCGTTGCTTATAAAGTTATGAAAAACCCGATTTTGACAAATAATCCCGAACGTGACAGTGGAGAGAAAATGAACCCGGATTTGACATGCGGAAAATATACTGAATTCAGTACATAAAAAAACTGTTAAAATTAACAAAAGTGAAATAAAAAGTTGACTAAGAGTCAAGGATGAGTGTTACTTGATAACCTCTTCCTAATTAACTCATTCCCTAGAAGCGTTCCCTTATTAAAATTAAAACTTAATTAACGTTCGTTCATTCTGAGGCGGCTGGAGTTTCTAATCTGGTCGGGAAGTTTGGCGGGACATCACCAACTCCTGATTTGTGTTGAAACTTAGGTTCTTCACAAATACTTGGAAATAATTGATAATGATAAAATTCTTGAAAACAAATTAATACCGACGAAACGAACTTCCACGTTCCTGAAGAATAGAAACATTCCAATAAACCTGGTAAATAAGTAAATAGGTCCCTCTTCTCAAAGATGAGTAGAAAAATACCGAATATTGGCGAGGTGCGTTGAACTCTCGTTAAAATATAAAAAAACGTTGAAATCGCGAAAGGTAGTTCAAAGAGATCCTTGGAAAGAATTAACTAAAATTCGGTAAAGAAATGCGTTAATATAACATGGAACACCTATTAGAGATTCTTGACTTAACTTTTTTACATTCCTCAGTACTATCTTAGATCACTAAATTCTCTTTTTAGATTTTCATTTTTAACTTTTAAACTATCTAAGATTTTTATGTGTATATTTTTTAAAGAGTTCATTGGTCATGTGATACTTGAACAAATCTAAAAAATCATATCAATCGCATCACAATGATCATATCATATATCGAATTAATGTTTATTTAAAGTTGTTTGAAAATAAACAAAATATTTGTATGTAAATTTACCAAAGATAGTAAGAACGCTTAAATTTATATGGTCATTTTTTTTTCAATGAAATTTGCCATGAAATTACATTTTATTGGAAAATCACTAGAAGTTTACGGCATATTTATATCGAGCAGCACGTTATATTTTCTTATATATTGTATTTTGTATTGTAACATTGTGATTATACATGTGTCCTACGTTGATGGAAGTAATTTTACATTATTTGTTTTAAAAGTGTAGTTCTACTTTTTACAAAAAGGTCAACGTTTACAACATGTTTCCACTAAACCCTATTATAAAGTTTTTACTTAACTTCTGTAAATTTACAATAGATGGCAAAAATACCTAAGTTTATATAGTTATTGTTTTTTTCTATTAAATTTGTCATGAAATTACATTTTATTGCAAACATACTAGAAGTTTACGGCATATTTATATCAAGCAGTACATTACCGATATAAATATATTTTCTTATATATTGTATATATATATATTAGAATGATATTGTGATTATACATGGGCGCTACGTTGGTTGAAGTAATTTTACATTTATTTTTAGAGTGTAGTTCTACTCTCTAAAAAATAGGTCAAAGTTTGCTACATATTTCCAGTAAATCCGGTTGTATATTTTTACTAAACTTCTGTAAATTTACAATAGGTAGTAAAAACGCTTTAATTTATATGGTTATTTTTCTTTTCTATTAAATTTTCCATGAAATTAAATTTTATTACAAAATACTGGAAGTTTACGGCATATTTATATTGAGTAGTACGTTACTGCTGTAAATATATTTTCTTATATATTGTACACTTACAACAACATTGTGATTATACATGTGTCCTACATTGATTAAAGAAAGTAATTTTACATTATTTGTTTTTAAAGTGTTGTTCTACTCTCTAAAAAAGAGATCAAAGTTTGAAACATATTTTCAGTAAACTTACTTAACTTCTGTAAATTTACAATAGAGGGTGAACGCTTTAATTTACATGATTTTTTTTTCTATTAGATTTGCCATGAAATTAAATTTTATTACAAAAATTCTGGAAGTTTACAGCAGATTTATACCGAGTAGTACGTTACTGCTGTAAATATATTTTCTTATATATTGTACATTTACAACGACATTGTGATTATACATGTGTCCTACATTGATTAATGTAAATTTACATTATTTGTTTTTAAAGTGTAGTTCTACTCTCTAAAAAAGAGATCAAAGTTTGAAACATATTTCCAGTAAATACTGTTGTAAATTTTTTACTTAACTTCTGTAAATTTACAATAGAGGGTGAACGCTTTAATTTACATGATTTTTTTTTCTATTAGATTTGCCATGAAATTAAATTTTATTACAAAAATTCTGGAAGTTTACAGCATATTTATACCGAGTAGTAAGTTACTGCTGTAAATATATTTTCTTATATATTGTACACTTACAACGACATTGTGATTATACATGTGTCCTACATTGATTAATGTAAATATACATTATTTGTTTTTAAAGTGTAGTTCTACTCTCTAAAAAAGAGATCAAAGTTTGAAACATATTTCCAGTAAATACTGTTGTAAATTTTTTACTTAACTTCTGTAAATTTACAATAGAGGGTGAACGCTTTAATTTACATGATTTTTTTTTCTATTAGATTTTCCATGAAATTAAATTTTATTACAAAAATTCTGGAAGTTTACAGCATATTTATACCGAGTAGTACGTTACTGCTGTAAATATATTTTCTTATATATTGTACACTTACAACGACATTGTGATTATACATGTGTCCTACATCGATTAAAGTAATTTTACATTATTTGTTTTTAAAGTGTAGTTCTACTCTCTAAAAAAGAGATCAAAGTTTGAAACATATTTCCAGTAAAGACTGTTGTAAATTTTTTACTTAACTTCTGTAAATTTACAATAGAGGGTGAAAACGCTTTAATTTACATGATTTTTTTTTCTGTTAGATTTGCCATGAAATTAAATTTTATTACAAAAATTCTGGAAGTTTACAGCATATTTATACCGAGAAGTACGTTACTACTGTAAATATATTTTCTTATATATTGTACACTTATATTAAAACAACATTGTGATTATACATATGTCCTACGTTGATTGAAGTAATTTTACATTTTTTGTTTTTAGAGTGTAGTTCTAACCATACCTATATTATTTCTAAAATGGAAAAGAAACAAGATCTAGATCTGACATTACAACAAATATAAGGTCTGATGTACAATTAAACAGGAATTATCGAAATTTGTATGCATGCTACTTTCTTTGGCATTGTTGTCGGTTGTTGAATGAGATAGCAAAGTCACATTATAGAGTGAATTAAAAATTTGCAATAAACCAATTTTTTTTTTAATTTTTATATATTTTTTATAAATTTGCGACACCAACAAAAATATCTATAGGTATCGAACACAGTCGTAACGTGGTAAAACTTTAATTAAACACTTTATGGGTAATTTTGGATTTCTGATAGGTTGAAAAGCAGAAATAGCGTCTTCAACGAAAGTGTAATTCCTTTTTTTAAGCATCCAAAAAGCTCAAAAACTCGCAGTTCTACAACAATTGAATTGTGAGTAATCGCTTTTATTTTATTTACAATGTTTTTTAAATTCGAGAAATTTTACCCCGCTTTTTAATGGAGAAAACTTCAAACATATATATATATATATATATATATATATATATATATATATATATATATATATATATATATATATATATATATATATATATATCGGGTAAACGATCAGCTACGATTACAAACAAGTAAGTTTTGAGCACTACAAATTATTACCCAAGTCTCTGTTGAGACTAAGTTCGTCGACATTTTACTTTGAATTAAAGTTGTTTTCTGCACGCCGTGAGTATAGATACTAATACAGACTGCCACAGAGGTCTTGCGTTTAATCGGTTCTATTAGTTGTTCTTAAAGTGATTTCTTAATATATGTACATTTAATATAAATCTATAAACGCCCTGCGTTGCAGACGTGTCCGTTTATAATAAATAATTACTGACACCTTGCGTCAAATGGATTTTAAAGTAGTTAGTTTATTGAAGATTGATTAAATTGAATTCTAAAGATTTTTTGGGTGAGCGGGGCCCCCCAAGCTCGAGGCCCCTCCGCCCCGCGGGCCCTGCGGAGCCTTCGCTACGCCACAAATGAAAAAATTCAACGATGAACTTTGGATTCTTTGAAACTCGACTAAGCAGTATTAATCTGGATAGTTTGAGAAAGTTTTTCTCAAAACGGCAATTTTTTAAATTAAAAATTGAAACCGCAGACCTATTTTATAAAAAGCACTTGCGCCGCTCGCCGCCAGTTCAGTGGTTAACGCGCGAATATCTATGGTTTATTTATTATCTTTTTTGTGTCGTATTATATTTTATTCAATTTTACCTCTCCCAGCTTATGATGGTGATGTTTTTCGCATTTTATATTGCTGTGCGTTGACAAAATGCTCTCCAAAATTATATTTTAAAATATCTAAATAAGTATTCCCGTAGGTTGCTTTTTTCTGTACATTTATTGTCAATCATATTTACATATTATTAATTTACCTAATAATTCGTCAAAATACTATTTTACTTAATAATACAAACAGTGAGCTTTGTGGTTTGAACTTTTACTTTTCCAGTTTTTTTTCTCGATTTTCCAGCATCGATGATATCTTTTTCTTCAGTATTTTTTTTTTGTCTTAATTGACACTTCGAACAATTTTTCCCTTTATCGCTCAAAAAATCTTGGAAAGCCTTTAGGTCTTTAATTTTGTCTTAAGTGACACCCGAAGAGTCCAGATTCCACCAGCTCAACTGATGGTTAGTGGCTCGAGCGCTTAAAACGATCCAGATTAATATCGCTTTGTCGAATTTCAAAGAATCATAAGTTAATCACAGAATTTTTTCGTTTGAAACTTGAAAATCACTGACTCTGTTATGCCCTTATAAACATTTTAATTTTGCTGTAACTAAAAAGGCTATAGCAATTTTTCTTACATCATTAGTGTCGCTAGAGATTGAAATATAAAATGGTTTTTATAAATTCACGATCGAGCCGAAATTAACCGAGTTATCGCGAACTGAACATAAAAAAAATTTTTTCTCAAAAAACTATAAATTCTGTAAATAAGTTTCTGGGATCTATAAAGAAGTATTTTCTATTTTTTACATTTTCCAGTTTTTTTTCCTGCTAATGAATCAGCGGTTGCGCACCCCATTCTGCCCTCCGCTTTCCGGGCACTCAATTGTGTTATCAACATTGTTCCTACTGACTTTCCTATAGAGAATTGGCCCAAATCTTCAAATAATACTTTCATCTTTTCACGAATCTTTTTATTATTCAAATAGTGATTTTCTTTATCTAGTTAACTACTTTTTCTCCATTTAATTTTATAATGTTTAAATTAGAAATGAGAGTATAATATGAGCAGTCTTCCGACGGCACCAATTAAATTAAAAATCAACCAGAATACACTCAACGATAAACAGTGAAACCAAACAATCTCTGCTCTTACACACCCATCGCAAACAATCAATTTCAACAACATTGCATTCCACAAACAAGACATCACGTCAAAAAATCCACACACGCATAAAACAATCCAACATCGTAATACGTTTACTCCATGTAGAATCTCTTTAAACCTCTTAAAATCCTGTGCCGCAACTTTTTTCGCTCCCTCTCTCTATAAATAACAAAAAACTGTCGGAAAGACAAGAGAATGTCCTGTCCTCCCACTTGATTCGTTTGTTTTTTGGATCCCTCCCATTTTGCCACGCCCGGATCGCTTAGCCCCGCCTTAATATGTCGAAGAGACAGTCAGATGTTTGCTGTAGGTTGCCGGGTAAAGATCGATCGATGGTTTGATCTAGCGTGTCTAGATCGCTGAAATTGTGATTTTTTTTTATTATTTGAGTGATTTATTTGTATTGTCGCGATAGTGTCAGGACAAATATTAAAAAATGACATTATGGCGGCTTTAGCGTCGAAAGTAAACATGATACCGCATCACCATGCTTTTACCCCACGTCTAGTGACTCCGACGGACTCTATGGACTCGAACAGTGATCACTTTGAGCGTGAATCACCACATATCGATCAAAATAGTTGTTCTAGTGATGATACGGTGCTCTCTGTGGGTAACGAGACAGAAAACCAGCCTCCTAATTTGCCGGAAATAGAGCCTAATGAGGCAGAGTCGACGTTAAGTTTTAAAAACATTGAAAATCACCTTAATGCTCTATCGCAGATTACAAATAGCACCCTTAGGGGTGAGAATAATGATTCTCTACGAGTGTCCTCTAGTCCGATCTCGTTACCTTCAACCAATCATAGACTTAGTCCTTCAAATAGCAGTACTCGATCGTTTGGAGGTGATTGTCCTTCACCTCCAAATAGCTTTTTATTTAGAAGTGAACATCTGAGTTTTAAGAGTGAACATTTGGGAGGTTTTGGGTATCGAAGTGAACAGTTAAGTTTTAGAACTGCTGAAACTAGTTCCAGTTTGTGTTCTCCTAGATCGGCAAGGAGTGATGGAGCAGACAGTCCTGGAAGTCCTGGATCAAGGTAGGTCCATTTTCTCCATTAAGTATATCTTTTCCATAAAACATTTAATATGGCCTAATTAAAATGTTTTGATATACTATCGTTTTGTACAGATTTTATCTGTAGTCGATCTCAGGGCTCTTAATAAATTTAAAAGTTCTCATATACGGGCTTGATTCTATATTACACTAATATTTATAAATTGAAATTAATAGTGTTTATTATTATTCTGGTAATTTTTTTTTCAAGAGTATCATTGATTAAATCGTTTTATAGTTAAAACTTCATAGGCACCCACATATCTGTGTTTTTCTAGATAACAAAATTTTTTTTTATAAAAATTAGGCTGGCATATATATATATATATATATATATATATATATATATATATATATATATATATATATATATACATGTATAAGTTACAACATGAATTAAAAAAATGCAAGTAACAAAATTTTGCCGCATACTCTGCTATTTGAATTCAATGAAAAATTTTTTATCATTTCATCGTTAATTTCCAAAATCAAAGCCATTTGTTTATTCAAACTGCTCTCGCTCCTAAATGGTAACAAAATGAGTGGCTACAGGAGAATAGAGACTTAAAGTGCAAATATTCAAATTTATTTTCAAATAAATTTATCTTAAAATAATGTATTAGAATCTATTTCTAACAATAGTCCGGGAGCTCAGTGGGTTTTCGTAGCCGATGAAGACACATGGCTATACCAAAATTTTTATTATTTTGACCTCCTGATTATGAATATTGAGCGTGGATTCCCGAAAAAATGATCAGGTAATTTGTTGTAAACAAAAAACTTGTTAATAATTAATTTTTTTTTTGTAAAATAAAAAAGGTTTTCGTATTCCTTATCCCATTCTAAATAAAAAGTGCCTTTGATATTTTTTCGCCCGATGCGTAGTTTTTAAGTTAAAAGTCAAACATTTAAAAATGGCATTTTTTGCCACTATTCAACTTGATATTGAATAAATAAAAATTTTTAAATCCTACAAAGCAAAGACATACAAGCCTGGATTAATAGCAGTGAGAAAATGAAATGTTTTTACTGCTATTTAACGCTATAATCAATTATAACGTACTCGCCGCCGTACACATTTTAATATATATCAATTTTTATTTATAAATAAAAACATTTATTCATAAAATAAACAATACAATAGCATAAGAAGCTTCAGTTATTTTAATTATTTTTGCATGTGTTGGTGCGTTTCTTCAGTTTTTTTTCAATACTTTCCATTTATTTTCTTTCATGCGATATAAAGCACTGGCCAAGCATTGGTTTTCAAAGTTATTAAGCTTTTTGGTAAAAATTTAACACAATATTGATGTATATGTGATCTTCAAATAATCAGGAAGCTGTATATAAGTTTTCAGCATGTACCCATGATTCCATTTGATGTAGTTGAGAATTTCCTTTTTACGTTATTTTCTCGCAACTAATACATTTGTTGGTATCTATTACATAACTATTAGAGCGCCTCATTGCGGTGATGTTGATTCTCGACCAAGCTTTTTTACATTCCTCAATATTATCTATACTTATGTTATATCACTATTTTCTTTTTTTAGATTTTTATTTTTAATGTTTAAATTATCCAAGGTTTGGGCATGGAATACTTGAATAAATCTAAAAATTGCATCAATCGCATTCAAAAATCGCATCTTATATTGAATTAATCTTTCTTTAAATTTGTTTGAAACTAAATAAAATGTTTGAAGTATAGAATTTTACGCATAATATTTGTTATACAGTTTTTTACCTTCCTTGTCTTTTACATCCAAGCGACACAACACAATATCCCGATGCAAATCGGCAACGTCGCGTATTCGACACCTCGGCCAGTACTTTTTTATTTTCTTGACAAATAATGCCACACATCAATTTCAAAAATATAATCTTTTTCGGATATACTTATATTGTTACTCTCAACAACTGTCCATTTCGAATATAAAATTCAACAGTGCGCTTGAACGAAAGTACAGGCCAGTAGTGTCATTAACAAGTTTCAACCTGTTTAGTTATTAGTTCGCAAAGACATTAATGCGATCATAATCGCTGAATCTCAGCTTAAAAATATTGTCTAACTGATGTGCTTTTAATAAAACGTGTACAATATACTTACCACAGTACGATATTCTATTTTATTCATTATGCTACATTTTAAACAGAGATTGTAATTATTATGCACAACAGACGTCAACACGCCTGCTCTCAAACACAGTTGTAATAGCTGAAGTTCTTTATGCTAATGTATTGTTTATTTTATAATTAGTTGCTTTCAATTAACATATATATATATATATATATATATATATATATATATATATATATATATATATATATATTCCGAACTAGGGTTATTGGGAATGCAGTCTGTTCATAAATTTGTAGGCATTGATAAGGAAAAACCCTTGTTTGATTCTCTCAGGCTTTCGAGAATTTATTTTTCTCCTCTTCAGGACATCTGTACAATATTAATTACAAAATTAGAATTTAACTTAACCTATAATTATTAAGACACTTACCAATGTGGTTTGAATATAAAACAAATAGATATATAAAAAACAGGGAAACGAACCCACCATTAAAACTTTTTAATTATATTTAACGGCATAATATGATAGGATTGTTTAATTTGAACAGGAAGAATTTGATTATTTTTAAAAATTCACAACAGCAAACATCTCACTTGACTATTTCGTCATTTTATAGTGACAGATGTCAGGTGTCAACTAGGGACAGTGGCGTGTGGTATCTAAATAGTAAAACGAATGAAATTCAGTAAACCATGGTGTAGTCAAGTGTGAAGTTTAGCAAAAATTACTTGTTAAATATTTTACATTATATGATACTTGGCTACGCCACTGTTTATTGAATTTTATTGACTTTATTACTTAGGTAACACACGCCACTATCCCTAGTTGACATCTGACATCTTTCACTACAAAATAGCGAAATAATCAAGTGAGGTGTTTGCTGTTATGGATTTTTAAAAATAATCAAATTCTTCCTGTTCAAATTGAACAATCCTATCATATAATGCCAATAAATATAATTTAAAAGTTTTAATGGTAGGTTCGTTCCCCTGTTTTTCATATATCTACTTGCCTTATATTCAAACCACATTGGCGAATTTCTTAATAATTATAGGCTAGGTTAAATTCTAACTTTGTAATTAATATTGTAGAAATGTCCTGAAGAAGAGAAAATAAAATTCTCGAAAGCTTGATAGAATCAAATTAGTGTTTTCCTATACTAAAATCGCGAATATTTACATTTACTTTGAACTTAAAGCAAGTCATTCAAATATCAGTTCATTTTCATTAAATTTGATTAAATGGTATCTTAAATATTAATAAAGTAACTGAAAAGATATTTCAACTTCTGTACATTAAAATTAATGCACATATTACCCTAATACTAAAGGAATTTACATTATTATTCAACGTACATTGCATAAGATTCCGGGAGATGGCACAACTTGTATTGAACTTTTTGTTTAGGATGATATAAGTTGCTTAAAGGACTCAATTTTCGCGTAAGATGTCTGGCCCGTACTGACGAGAACCAACGAGTTCGAAACTGACCTAGTTGGCGGAATACTACCTACAGGAAAAATTTCCTCCTTCTCCTGGTAGTTTCAAAATTTTTCAAACTCATTAATGTTTGTGCATTAAATATGTGATAACATATCTCAAATTCAATGAACACTGGCTCTGTATTTAATGTATATAGTCACCTTAAAAGTAATGACCAAACTTTAAATTTAATATATGATTACATTAGATTTAATAGAATCACTTAATTTAGATTAATGTAAATTATTAAATTTAATGCATTACAAATACATTTAATAAACGTTTGTGAAATTTGCTTTCAGTACATTTACATTCAATTTATTGCGTTTCCTTTTTATAGTGTAGTTCTGAATATTTTTTCTTAACTAGTCAGTCGCGACTAGTTTCCCTCTTTTTATGTATATATATATATATATATATATATATATATATATATATATATATATATATATATATATATATATATATATATATATATTAAAATGTGTTTAAAGTATTAATGCATAGGTCAGCGAAAGCTATAATGGATTATGTGCACTAGGTGAGCGCTTGTAAGTAGATTTCCACTTCCCTTCATACACGGCGGCGCGTACGTTATAACTGATGAAACGCTGTTTGTTTATAGCGTTAAAAAGCAATTAAAGCATTACATTTTCGCATTGCGATTAATCCCAACTTGCAGTTCCTGACTAGAGCTGTCAGTTGCTGAGCACAGAATTTGAAAATATTTTTTTAATCAAAAGTTATTCACGTTGAAAAGTGGCAAAAATTGCCATTTTTTACATGTTGCGCAATTTTTAACTCAAAAACTATGCATCGGACGGAAAAATCGCAAGAGACACTTTTTGCTTAGAATATGCTGAGGAATATGAATATTTTACAAATAAAATTAAACAATTTTTTAAATTATTTTTAATTTTTTTATGACAAATAATCTGACCTTTTTACGGGAATCCGCTCTGGATAAGCGTATTCAGGGGTCGAAATACATGAACTTTGATGGAGCTATGTCTCTTTGTCGCCTAGGAAAATCCACTGGTCTACTATAGTAAGGGAATATAAATAATTTTTGCCGGTCTAGTAATAAAATAAACCTATTTTTTATCTTCCTGTTTTGTCAGTTTAAATCCTTTAGGGTCAGTTTAAATTACTTTTAAATTTAGATCAGGTTAATAAATAGAGATGTAAAAATTATTAGCTAATCTGGCTGTAAATTTACAAAAAAAACATATTATAGAAATATATTACAATTGTAGAAAGGTTGTGATATTAGTCATTGAAGCCAAGGGCAGTTTTAATATCTGCAAAACTTTCCGACGTATTCTGACAGAAAGCAAATGACACTGGTTAAAATACATAAACTTTGGTGCAGATATGTCTCTCTGTCGGCTAAGAAAATCCACTGGTCTACTATAGTATGGGAAAATATTTAATTTTTGCCGGTCTAGTAATAAAATAAATCTATTTTTTTATAATTCTGTTTTGTCAGTTTAAATCCTTTATGGTCAGTTTAAATCATTTTTAAATTTAGATCAGGTTAATGAATATAGATGTAAAAATTGTTAGCTAATCTGGCTGTAAATTAAGAAAAAAACATATTATAGAAATATATTACAATCGTAGGAAGGTTGTGATATTAGTCAATGCAGCCAAGGGCATTTTTAATATCTAAAAAAACTTTCTTGTTTAAAATAAAATAATACCGACCTATTCTGACAGAAAGCAAATGACATTGGTAAAAATAAATAAATTTTGGTGGAGATATATCTCTCTGTCGGCTAGGAAAATTCATTGGCCTACTCCAGTATGGGAAAATATTTAATTTTTGCCGGTCTACTAATAAAATAAACCTATTTATTTATCCTCCTGTTTTGTCAGTTTAAATCCTTTATGGTCAGTTTAAATAATTTTTAAAATTAGGTCAGCTTAATGAATAGGGATGTAAAAATTGTTAGCTAATCTGACTGTCAATTTAAAAAAAAACATATTACAGAAATATATTACACTTGTAGAAAGGTTGTGATATTAGTCAATGACGCCAAGGGCATTTTTAATATCTAAAAAAACTTTTTTGTATAAAATAAAATAATATCGACCTATTCTTACAGAAAGCAAATCACATTGGTAAAAATAAATAAACTTTGGTGGAGATATATCTTTCTGTCGGCTAGGAAAATTCATTGGCCTACCCGAGTATGGGAAAATATTTAATTTTTGACTGTCTACTAATAAAATAAACCTATTTATTTATCCTCCAGTTTTGTCAGTTTAAATCCTTTATGGTCAGTTTAAATAATTTTTAAATTTAGATCAGGTTAATGAATAGGGATGTAAAAATTGTTAGCTAATCTGGGTGTAAACTTCCAAAAACATATTATAGAAATATATTAGAATTGTAGGAAGATTTTGATATTAGTTAATGAAGCCAAGGGCATTTTTAATATTTAAACAACTTTCTTGTATAAAATAAAATAGTACCGATGTATTCTGACAGACAGCAAATGACATACGTATCTACAAAATAAATGATTAAATTTCAAATAAACTTGGTTGTAATATTACTTTCTGACATGTAGCTAACACTGGTGGTGACCCTAAGATAAATCTAGTATTTCAACATCCAAATATAAAGTAACAAAAATTTTAATGATTCGAGGATAAAATATAATACAGATAAATTTGACAGCTCACCTTCAATCAATGTTTTGTTGTTTTATTAAAGCAAATAAAATAGGTAACTTAAAAAATTTGTGTAGTATTTTTTTTGAAATTAACTTTTAAGGTGTATAATGTGAAATTATTTCTAAATGAAACAAATACTAATACGGAAAATATTCAAACTATGGTAAGATAGCAATTACAAATATTTTTAATCTCTTTACGCAAATCACATTTTGTCAGGTATTAGTTTGGCGCCGACTTCAAAAATTTCAATTTCATTCAAAAATTTATCGGTATTTTTCACTTTTTAGCACATTTTTAGAAGCCGGTTCAATTTTTCTATAAAAATTTTATTTACGAAGCCCCTTAAGTACTATTTTTTTCCTTATAGTGACACATCAGAAGAAGTCGTAACTAAAGTTTTAGCCCTCAATATTTAAAAATAAAAATATCATGAATTTTTTCGTAAAAATTATTATTTTTTTCAATTTTTTTGACTTTCGTTTATTTTTTAACATACTTAAAATTAATTTTAGACTATATAACTGACATGAACTTTTAAAGTAAGCGCTTAATACGTTCTAAAAAATTTTTCAAGTAAAAATAATCGGTAATTTTTCTTATAACGATTTCTGTCACTGGGGTCTAAAAGATCCTAGGTAACAAATACGTGATTCTACAGAAGTATGGCAAGTAAGGGTTAATTTAATTTTAAAATATTAGGTACTACACTTCATCTGACTCACGTGATAACGAATGGATCTCCTTAAACTGTTTGTATACAAAGAATTGTGAAGAAAGAATTGCCCCCCAAAAATACGAGTCCCATTTATTTTCTTGTCAAGGAAAAATTTCCTAATCAAACAATAATTTTATATAGATTTTTAAATAAAGCTGGCTTATTCATAGTTTTTTGTTAACTGTTAACTGACTAGTGGTAAAAATACATAAATAATAAGGTAATATAGTACATTTAAACTCATTCTTATTTTTTAAGTTAATACAGAAAGCCTACTCTCTTATAATCCAAAAAAATATAAACTTAACAGAGGGGCGTACAATGGTGTAGCAAAGAAGGACTAGGGGGATAACTGCTCCCTCCCCTTACCCCCACCTCCTATTGATCAGCGCCTACGTGTCAAAGTTATGTTATAATTGCGTATCGCTATTTATTTAAAATACGCAAAAGTGTATAAAAAAATATACAATATAAATGTGGTTTCCAATATATTAAAAAGAACTATTTTATAATTATTGTTAATAGTATAAATTGACTTTTATTTAAGTGGTTAATCCGGCGTCGATGCTCTCTTATAACAGTAAGTTTTCCGCTGGGCAAGTGACACCTGAGCTGTGAATTCCATTTTTAAAAACCTTTCCACAATAATACTGATTTTGGAAAGCATCTCATCTGGTGAAATTTCAAATACCAATGCAAGTCACATAATTGACGCTAGTGATATATTAACTTACTCAAAAAATTTTAAAAATTCGTATATATCTTCTTTGTTTTTGGAAACAAATACTTTAAATAATTCAAGTTCTACCCAAATAGCACACTTCAGTCCACTGGATATCCATCGTTTATCCAAAGCTGGACATACTGGGTATCCATGGGATTTCCAGAATTTGTTCACCAACATCCTATGGATATCCACTGCACTATACGATTGTCCCACTCATGGATGTCTTTTTGGATTACATATATTGTCCAAGTATGGATCATTTTTGGATATTAATAGGACTAATTTTGGATGTCCATATATTGTACATTCTTGACCCGATTGCGGACATATTATCCGATGGTATTGTGCTTTTTGAATTAATAGGTCATAATCTATTGTTCCCTCTTCTTGACGTTCCGCTAACGTGAATGGTAGATATTTTCAGAATTTGCTTAGGGTCCGAGAGCTTACAGTACCTAATTAATCTGCACTTCTGAAGACACAGACCACTCATGTCATCAAAACGTCGATAACAAGTAACCATAGATGGCCCTATTAGTCCCAAAAATTAAACAGATATAAATTACATTAGCGAACCAGGTAACAGAAACTGGATCCACAAATTACACTTATTGATTACAATTGTCAAGTTTTTAATACAATACTATATAAGAATATAAAATTTTATAATTAGTCGAATTGCAAGTGCTACAAAATATAGCTTCAATTGATTTAAATTGTTCAAGCTGTAGAAGGATCGCTATGAATAAGTTATCTGGTTCCATAGTAATAGGTACAATTTCAATTGGGTAATAGAAAATTTACCAATTATTTAAATAAAAACTTTTTATTGTTACAATGATTATTTTTTTCTAGATTTATTTCTGTCGTTTATTCTCTTCAGCCATTGTCTAATCTCGCCTTCGGCTGTTTTTTATCGGCCCCCCCATTCTTCTACCGCAGCTGAACATTAATAAGGTTTAACGTTAAATGATGCAGTATTTTATGGTTTTGTAGGAATTTAAATCTCTCTCTCTCTCTCTCTCTCTCTCTCTCTCTATATATATATATATATATATATATATATATATATATATATATATATATATATATATATATATATATATATGTATATATATATAAAAAACCAAATGCATCGTTATTGCTTAGAGTGCTTAAACCAACAGACCAGAAAAAAAATTTTAACACAGTTTTTGTCTGGGTATTATCAGAACAAGAGGATCCAGAGTTCAACGTGTGAAATCTGACACCCAATTTGTTCTTATTATTTACGAGTATGACAAATAAAACAGAGAGATTTTTTTTATCAAATTTTTATATTTAAGTGGTAACTTACCTACAAATAGTGAATATAAGTTCTTTAAAGGGCACTTTACTGTTCCATCATATGTATAATTCTTGGAAAGGCTATCTGTCATTGTTACAATAAAATATCTTTTAATAAGTTAATTGGTATAATTTCCTCCAATTTTCGCTAATTGTAAAACCTAAAATTATATTACTTTATTGAGATAATTAAACGTTAATTCCACATATGCTAACCTAAGAATATTTTTGACTTTAAGAATCAAAGTAAAAAAATATATATAAAATAATCCTGTAAATTAAGTTTTTATCAATAGACTCATACACATAAAGAAGCATTACTCGAATAAGTTTCAGCTTTTATTTCAGGAGAAGTGTAATAAACTTACTGCATCTTTAAAGTTTAAATTGTCCTGAAGATCTTATGTGACTCTTGAGGCAGCTGATTATTTTCTTAAGTAAAAGGATAGTTGAACTCCTGCAGAAAATTCTTTGTAGATACTTGTTTTTTCCCTATTTAAGATTACCTGAATATCCTCTCTAATCTGGTACAAATTGGTTTTCACATAGGAATTTTATTTGGACCAATCTGTGGAAAATTCATCTAAAAAATAATTAAAATAAATTAAATTATAAGTCTAAACCTAGAGTCGAACTGTCAAAACTTTATTATATATTTTTCAACAATTATACTGCACAAAAATACACATCAATGTAAACTTTTACTAGTGTTTAATCCAAAATAGTCATAAAAAAATTAATATAATTATTCAAATTTGCTATAGCTTTTATTCCATTATAAATTTTGATAACATTTATTAATACCAGCAATCTTATTAGACTGATTACTCAATAATGACTTTGTCAGAGAGAATTTTCTCTTAAAAATACAATTTTATTATTACACAAATTTACAACTCTATCTGTGCTCCATTTTAACCAACAAGATACAAAATTCATTGGCCTATCAAAATATTTGCACTTATTTGTAGTAATTTCCATTTAAATAAGTGATTGTATGAAAAAGTATAGCTACAAAAGCTATATTTTAACATACGTGTTTTGATACTGAATATTTTTTTCACTTTCAAATTTGTGCGAGTTTGATATTAAATTATCAGCTTTTCGTCGGACATGTCTGTAGTTTCGTTCGGTAATTTTTGGTATAATTAAAAAAATTAAATTGAAAATAACTATACTTACCTTTAACAGTGGCATCTTCTTCAAATAAAAAGCACACTTGATTTTAGCTCAACTAAAACTCCAAAGGTCTTTTTTAGCTCGACGTCAACACAATAATGGGCACAAAATATCTGAAGGGATATTTTGTGATCATGGCGGGCCGGCGAGTTAAGAAATGACAATTCTACAGGCCGATATTACAGTATCCGATGTTACCGACAACAATTAATGGACGTCTGATGGACTTACACTGGACATCCAGATATGGACGTCCATATAGATTACAGGTCATCACATCTAACGGACATCCATAAACGGTCCATGGACATACAGGACATTATATGTACCTATTCTGGATATCCAATGGAAATCTTGTGCTATCTGGGTATCTAAGTTTTCACAAAAAGCCGATATAAATATGTCAGCAGCTATAAAATACTTGAAAATCTTTAGAAATGATGAATTTTTAATAGCTTTAAAAAATACAATATTAAAATAGGGTTTGAATATAGATAAATTATGTACCTATGTTTTTCAGACACCAAGAATCGAGTCCATTCTACCACCGACCCTCTCATCAAAACTCCTCTAGCCATCCATCAAGCCCTGGGGACGCAAACAACCCTCATAATGAAGCAGCAGCTTCCACAAATCACGGTAGCCTCAAATTCTCCATAGACAATATATTAAAGGCCGATTTTGGACGAAGTCGAATTCTCGATCCGATTACTATTAGAAAAAGTAAACCGCCTCCATGTAGGCGAACATCTACCGAAAAACTTAATAGTTTGGCAGCACTACATGTAGGAGACAGGTTGACAAGTTTTCCTGGCGAACATAGACTCCAGGAGAAACCGCAAAATCTGACAACATCGCCAGTTAGTGTAAATAGTGATCGTTCCAATAATACAGAAGGTGATAAAGGTCCAGTAGATTTGAGTCCTAAGGGAGATGGTGGTAACGAGAGTAAGGGAAAGGAGGGACAACCGATATTATGGCCCGCATGGGTGTACTGCACGAGGTATTCGGATCGACCAAGTTCAGGTAGGTTTTATTTAATTCTTACTTAATTTCCTTACAATAAAATGTTAGAAAGGCCGTATTGAATTTAAATTAAACGAGCAGCTTTTGATTTTAACTTCTTTGTGTTGATTCTTAAGTTTCATACTGTTCTTGCCAGGTGGCTCCGCTATTTTTAAAGTTAGCGGGATGCGGTTTTCGTGAAGTGGTGCTTCTTTGGCGTGAAACGAAAGTTCCCTCAGACAGAATTTTCACAGCACTCTTCGTTTTTTAGATACAAAGTTTTTTAAAAAATTGGCCATTTTGGGACACCCCTCGTATTTCGGTTATCTTTTTAAGTATCAAGAGGGTAAATATTGCTTCAAATAAAGTTTTTCACGTAAAATTCAGTGGCGTCGTTAGTTTTTCTCTAAGTACTACTGTTTTTTAGATATAAATTAAATTTGTGTTTTTTTAATGGAATACCCCGTATATTCATAGATCGTTTCATTCGGCTTACTAAGAACTTTTTAACGATATGTAACACTTAATAATTCTTATTTCATTTAAGTCATCAAATTAGACTTTTTAGTTTACATGTTTTAATTTTTTTAGGTGTCCGTGGGCAACAAAATTAAAAAAAAAACTTTTAAAGTGCGACTGCCAAAGTCTCAAATTATTATAAGACTTTTTCTTGTATATTTACTACTGCTGTTAATTTTTAACTTAACGTATTATTCATAGTTCATTTATTATTTTGTCAGTTTTTGATATATTATTCAGTTATTTATTTTCCTTTAATAGGGCTGCAAATGAATACTTTGAAAACTGCCACAAATATGATATGCTTTGTTGTTTCATACAATGCAATTAAGATTGTGGTGAAGCTACGCAAATGTATTTAGATATGTATGTGTATCATTCAATGTTGTATTTTTGGATTTTTATATTCATATTATTATATATAGGTATCTGGACAGGAGGCAACACCATAAAGCGATATTTAACCGCATTAAAAGTAATTTAATAAATTTCGGAACATTTTCAAGCCGTGACCAAAAGTTTACAATAAGCTACAACAAGAAATCCAGGAAGTAAATGTCTTGGCAAGCATAGAAAATAACCCTTTCAACTTCGTTTCATCGACTTTAAAATGAACTAGGAGTGCCATTTAAATTTAAACTCGTACACAATTTGCATTTTGCAGACGCACACTGATTGCTTATATATAAGCTTGGAGAAACGTCTTAAAACTTCTCTCTCTTTTACACTTTGCATCGAGAAGCAACTGAATATTGCGGACGCTTCTAACTACCCGGCTAACTTGTCCCAGTCGGATGTTCCCAAGCATAAGGAGAGGTGCGTACGCTAACCGTTCACCGACTACGTCATATATCTCGCATGGTGCTAAGCATAAATAAATTTTTAATATTTTATCATATGTATATATATATATATATATATATATATATATATATATATATATATATATATATATATTTATGCGGTTTTCACGGATTCCTCAGTGTGAGATTCAATAGCAGTGGATATATCCACATTATACCGTTGTAGTACTGAAATTACATTCAGCAAACGTACAACTATATGCAGCTCAGTATATGAATGAAATCCTTTGTACAGCCAGATGCATGTCGGTACCCTGATGAGTCTAGTAGAGACGAAACATATACCTCTGCCGTATCACTGTGGCGGGGAGGGTAAGTTTTGACTTTCTTCTCGGTATGGTGGTACAGGTAGGCCATCATCTCGATGGTGGTGGAATAGGATAAATTGCGTTCTATAACAATTTATTCTAACTGTGCAACCTCTAACACAGAAAGGATATGATGGAGAGAAGTTTGCATTTACTGTTCGCATTTTACTTCATATATATATATATATATATATATATATATATATATATATACATATATTGTTGTATTCCTAACCACGATATTCAATCTGAGAAATTCACCTAAAATTTTACAGCGGTGTTTCGTCCATGATACCAGCGGTTGGACTCGTCAGTGGGTCCGCTGGCATCTTTCCCAGACACCCTGTGTTGACGTACTTATATATAATTGGAACTGATATTTGTACTTTTTTTCGGGCGGAACGTGTCGGTAGGATATTGATTATTTGTGGCATTTTTCTTTATCGACCAGAGATCGTGATTTTTATTTTATCCGTAGTACTACGACAATATATATATATATATATATATATATATATATATATATATATATATATATATATATATATATATATATATATATATACATATAAATTTTAAGTTTAATTTTGGTTTTTAAAATTGATCGCCGGTGACCTCCCAAAAATATCAAATGGGCGGACCAGAGCCCACTGATTGAGAGCAATTTTAATAGAGGTTGCAACTTACCTCAACAAGTCTACAGTATTCTACCGACGTATTTTAAGGCCACGAGTCGCCACTGTTTTCAACTATGCTGGTTTGCTTACGTTGAAAGTCCATACTAAAAAAAATCATTTACTGCATCATAAAGTTTCAAAAAATAAAGTTCAACAAACTACTAAATTTGTAATAGCACAATAAAATTCTTCTTGTGTGAGCCATGTGAAATATCATTCTGTACTAAAAATGTATGAGTTTCACTTTGATCAACATGTTTTGAAGACTAACTATTTATATTTAAATAAATAATATATGCTGGTGGGTGAGCAACAAAAAAGTTTTGTTTGGCTTAACTCTAGAGAGATTTTAGATTAAAACCCAGACAGGCAAAAACAGAAAAAATCCTGCCCAAAAGTCTTGTTCTATGTAAAAATTTAATATCTTACGAGTACTGATGTAACATTTTTTAATTATTTCAATATCATAAGATATTAAGTAATATTAATTGTGGAATGTATAGAATTTTTCGATCCACAAAAAACTGATTTACCTAAAATCCTTAGCTTCTACCCAAAATCTCTTTTCAACAAATATCTATAATTCGTAACATTATAATTTTTCTAGATTAATAGCACAACCCGGCAATGTTGCTCGTCATGAGCCATTGGGCTGTAATTTTTGATAATTGGCTCTTTTTTTTTCACTCGTGATTTCATTTCGATTTTTATTAGTGCTATTTTAAAAATATTTGTTTGTCTTTATGAAAAAAAGTAAATTTAAATTGTGAACAGTGGTAAAATACTGTGTAATTTGCAAAAACAAATAAATAAATGGGTGGATGTATAGTTTTTTCTCCACGTAATCATAGCAATTCTGACTGCAAGCAATTGTATGGTTTGGAATAGTTTTTACGATCTCTATTTTAATCTCAAAATCTCTTCGATTTCTTCTGTGGAGAGTGGAATAAATAATAAAATAGTGATTGGTTTACTAGTTTCGTTTTAACTGACTTTATATCATAATTTTAAACGCTGAGTTATTAAGTGTTATTTGTGTAGATAGCACCTATGAGAGAAATTTATTAATAGCAATTTGCATATAACGTAACGGCATGGTAATATCAACATCTCAATTTGTAAACATTGTAATTATCTTGTTAATAAATCATTAATTAGTTAAAAATTAATACGTTTGCATTGTACATTGTTTTATTAGCATATCTTGATATGGGATTGATTAGAAATTATTTTATTATAAACTCTATCGTTTTTTAATTTAAATAAATTTAAATTTTTCAACCTACTAATACTGTTATTTATAATAGGTAAGCTAAATTCATGGATTTTAATCCGTCAGATAGAATCTTAAAAAAATAGGAATAACCGTTCTGAACAATGGGATTTTAGATTAAAATAGAGACATAGAATTGTTTATAGCCAAAATTGCTATAAATACGTGAAGAAAAAATTACAGTTTTATGAGTCGTAACAAAGTCTTGTACTCCACATATTTATTTATATATTTATTCTTAATTATACAATATTTTACCATTGTTCATGATTAAAATCACTTTGTTACACAAAAATAAACAAATATTTTTAAAACAGCACTAAGAATCTAGTAAAATTAAAATTAAATCATGAGTGAAAGCAAAAAGAAGAGCCAATTGTCACAAGTTACAGTACAATGACAAAGGATATGTTGCCGGGTTGTGCTGTTAATATAGAAAAGTTACAATGTTACGAAGCCAAGGACTTTTAGGTAAAAGCAATCGTCTATAGATCAAAAAATTCTATATGTATATAGGGATTCTACATCAAAACTGACCGATATGTCTCCGGGCTCTAATTGGGTGGTTTTTAATCTTTGGACAAAGTGTCCAGAGTTTTTAATCAAGGATTAAGTTGTTCCTGTAGACGGATGTAAAAGTTTGGCTAGATATTTACCTATTGTGCTGACGATTGGACGTAGAGGTACATTTTCTTTATGAATTTTCGTCAGCCCGTAGAGGTGTGGAATCTTGGCGCTATTTGGTTTAACGGATTTTTTTTTTCTGGAGTGAGACTAGAGCGTTAATTAGAGATGTGAGAGAAGCATCATTTTCAAAATCAAAATCCGTCCACTTTTAAACATTTTTAAATAATGAAAAAAAATCTGATAGTTAGAAATATATACAGTTTGATATCAGGGGCGGATCCAGACCCTAACTTTGGGGGGAGCGGTAATATCACAAAAGTCCAGTATGGCAAGCGAAAGCAAGTTGTCGACGGGGGGGGGGGGACACCGGAAACATTCCCATTTCTAGTGTAAAAGGCAGGGTAGGGTCTATTTTTCTGAATTTGAAGCTCTTCGAGAGGGGGGGATTCCAGCAGCATACACATTTCTAGTATAAGAGGCAGAATCGGGTCTATTTTCCTGAAATCAAAGCTCTTGGAGGGTGGCTATCGCAAGAAAAACAAGTTGTAAAAGAGGGGGGGGGGGGGGAGAGTGCTAGCAGTATACACATTCCTAATATAAATGGCAGAATCAGTTCTATTTTCCTGAACTCAAAGCTCTTGGTAGGGGGGGGGGGCGATCGCCAGCATACACATTCCTATACTCTATTCAAGAACTAGAGAGAGAAATAAAACTGTTACCGAAACCTCCAACGTACATGCTGCCAGTACAAGCTTTTATTAATTTACGGCAACAATAAAATTTCTGATAGTTCAATTTAATTCCTATCAGTGAGCAAAGTACACCTTACAGTGTGTCCTTAGTGATTTATCTTGTTTACGCTTGTTTTTATATATTATTTGAGATTAGTGAGATACCCAAAAAATATAGCTTCTAGATCTATATTTACTCCAAAATCGTTAAACCAAGGCATTTTTTCCTAGATATGAATATCTAGATAATAATATTAAAAGCTCTGTTGAGATGTGTTCCAACATGACAGGAGTTGGAAAATCTCCTATGTACCTAATACGGAAAGAGTAAAAACGACTAGAATTGTTAATACTCCCAAGCCCCATTCGAGCACAGGCAGACGAAAAACCACGTTGGAAGAAGAGATGAAAACTGCAATAAAAGGAGTTGTACATACATTTTATTATGAGAA
The DNA here is from genome assembly GCA_034092305.1 of Diaprepes abbreviatus. Classification (NCBI taxonomy): domain Eukaryota; kingdom Metazoa; phylum Arthropoda; class Insecta; order Coleoptera; family Curculionidae; genus Diaprepes; species Diaprepes abbreviatus. The sequence goes on along the minus strand of JASJET010000131.1, from coordinate 448,757 downwards.
ATAGATCCCAACCGTCGACAAAATTCTAACTAAAATTAATAAAGATCGGAATTTATCTGAAATTAAAAGAACTGAACTCTGGAAATTGCTCAGATAACTTAATTTTTGCTGGAAAAAAACCAGAAAACCGAGGAAATCTGTTCTTACCGATCGTCCGGAAACTGTCCGTTGGAGAAAGAAATATCTCTCTCAAGTAAAAGGTAGAGTTGCTAGAAATAACACAACTTACAAAATTAGTAATTTAACTAAACTTCTGAAAGATTTTTTTGAATAAAGTTACTGCGGAAAATTGGGAAAAATCCATATAATAAAAAAATACAACAAAATGTGGAAACTCGATGTCATGATCGGTGAGATAGAGTAACCAATTATAATTAATTTGAGCGAAGATAGCTTCACTGACTTTGATTACGAATTAAATATGTAATGTTTACCAGTGTAAACAGAATTTATTATTTAAATTTTTGTTTTTGTTATATTTTAGTGTTTAATGTTGTTTATATATATTTTTATTTTTTTATATACTTCTATTTTAGTGTGTCCCTTACTTTAATTTTATATACATATATTTAATTCCAATTAGCCGTAATTTTTTTATTATTTTATTATTGTATTTGTGTCTTTTTCTTCAGCGTGTAGAATTAACACGTTTATTTTATTTTTTTGGGGCTATAGGATTTTCATATAATAAAGTAAATTAAATTAAGACGTCAGTGCAATAGAAATAAAAATAAGTAGGTTTAATTTTAACTATAACATATAAAAATTAGTTACATTTGAATCCCTTTTTAGTGTTTAATTGTAATTCTGCAGATGGTTTAAGAAATAAATAAACTGCAACTTCAAATGTCCTAAAAATGTTTTTAATTAATAATAAAATGACCGATAGCCGCAAAAAATTTTTAATATTATATGGACGAATTTATTTTTTTATATATGTTTAACTTCTTGTATTTTTGACAATGGGAATTTGTAAGTATTTAAATTATTTTTTGAGAGAATAGTCTGAATGTGCCTAAAACGGTTTCTATGCCATAATTAAAAATAGTAAAAATACAGTTGCGAAGTGTGTTAAATATGTCAAAATTATCTATATTTTGTAATGTATGTGAATTATTAAGAGATCAGAAGAAATAAAATAATATTATAAAAACTTTTTATTTTAAGTTTATTACCGATTATTACCGATTATGCCATAAATACTTGGTGATAAAATAATCCTCCTTCAGACGCCTATGACAAGGATTAAAATCCTTTTTAACACTGCACACTTCCAAATATCTATTGTATCCAACCCAAATAGTCCGTTATTATAGACCGGTATTTTTGATTATAGAGTTTCTAACCCATTCCTATCAAAAATATATGTCTAACAGATTTTACCAAAGACACCGGACTAAAGAACATTGATAGTTTGCAAAGAAAAAAAAGGTAAAAAATGGTTTATTACTCTCTCTAGTTCTTGAATAAATTATAGTATAAGAAACTAAATCGGGTCTATTTTCCTGAATTCAACACTCTTTTGGGGGCGATCGCCCCCACCGCCCCCCTCCTCTTGGATCCGCGCCTGTTTCATATATAAACTTTTTTTTAAATCATTGGTATAAAGTGAAAAATTTGTTTTTCGATATTCCTTTATATTTTAAGCAGATTAAGCACTTTATGATATCGCTTTATTTTTACACTTCAACTCGCGAACGAAGCGCAAGGAAATAGTGCACAATTGAAGTCATAAAAAGTAACTGTTTGTATTAAAATAAATGAATAAAACAAAAAATAAAACAAACAAAGTGTCAAATAAAAAACACTTCATAATTAGATATACATAAATATATAATAAAGGTCATTAAGTAAATTTCTTAGATTAATTACTCTTATATATTGAAATTATGGTGTTGGCATTAAGACAAAAAACTAATAATGCTTATTGTTAAATGCTGGTCATTATATAGGTGGTTTTAATGAATTATAGGGTTTTTTGAAACAATACCTAGTAATTAAAATGAAATTTTGCAATGCGTACACTAGTAAATTTTTTATTTAATGGCGGTTATTAAATCCGACAATAATTATCATTTATATTTGTAGTTGTGGTTTATGTGTTTATCAGTGTGTGATTTTATAAAATATTATGCGTCACAAAATTATTACATTTTATATTTCAATCGCAATTTCAGTGGCATTTTGTACGGTAGTGTCACAGTGCCAGGACACTACTTAATTTTTTCGAAAAACATATTTTTTGTATTATTGTCACGCTTAATTTTGTGGTCACTAGGGATGTAGGAAACGGAAACTTTGGTCTTCAGAAATTAAACTCTAAACTTCTTCTTCAACTTCGGTTCAATGGTTTATTCAAAATAAGTTATACAACATTGAGTAACTATTCTGGGCTATTACATTCACTAGATCTTGCCAATGGTCGATCTGCCCTGGACAGGAGACTCACTTGGGATTCATCACTTCTTCCCTTACACGGGTTCACCAACTTTTTGTGTTATCAACTGACTGACAACTGACTGACCTACATCGGATCGAGTGACGCCTGACCCTTATCGCAAGCGTGTCCGTCCTTTTATTATTCCTTGTTTTTTCATCAAGTCAACAAAGCGCATTCTCTCCAAACCCTGAAAGTGATCTTGATGACTGAGTGAATTTGCACGATCGACGATCAATAAATAAACATAATATTTCATAATTGGAAGGTTATAAAATTATTAAAGGTTTGTTTTTGTTTTAATTTGAAATAAAAGATTAATAAAATTTGGAAACGCCAATTTATGAAATATTATATTTTTATTTTTTTCCCCTGTGACTCATCCCCCGGTCTTAGGGAGCTGGATCCCAGCGATGAATAGAAAAAAAAGGAGAAAGTGTAAAAATATGACTTAAGATTGAATAACAACAAAAAAATTCTACTTTTTCCTGTCTCATGCTTCTTTTGTATATTAAACTAAAAAAACAAAATCAATTTGATAATGTAAAATGTCTTTTACTTATTTTAAATTTTTTGCACCACTGCACTAAGTCACTTGGTTAAGTCGGAATCTCCTGACATCACTCATCGTTTGTTCAGCTGAAGTTGGCATCGCGTTGGATCACACTTGACTTGCATGACCTCTCGCGTTGATTGCGCATACTCACAATACATGCCATTCCCTGCCAAATTCCGGAGACTGAATGTACCACGTAGCTTCTCCATTAACTTCTGGTCTAGCAATATAAGATACGATGCTGATATGTAGCCCTTCTTGTCACGATGGTTTCTTGTCACTGTAGGTGCAGGAGATGAAGGTTTATGGATGTGTAGGCATAGAGGGAGTCAAAGCAGGGCCTGCCAACTGCACTGGTATAGAGCTTGGTGCGTCGGTAGATCTGGTGGACCATTTGTTGGACTCGATATGTCTCCAGTTTGCTTGAAACTTGCAGAGAGTGGTGGTGCCATTATAATATGTTTAAGTTGTACCTAACTATCTTATTTACATACAAAAAAATTTAGTCAATTTCGGTTAAAGGTACATTTTGTAGTTGTCTTAAAAGTATGCTTACAAAATAGTAAGTTGGATAATAGAAGTTGAGTGAGTGCTTTATTTTAATTATTCCGCTGTCTGTGTGGGCAGATGAGATTCAGTCACTTATACTCTATTCAAGAACTAGAAAGAGTAATAAAACTGTCACCGAAACCTCTGACGTATCTGCTCCAGTGCCGCAGGTAATTGAGGACTGCCATAAATCTAATTATATTTAATTATATTTAAATATTATAAGCTCTTATAAATTTATTGCAAACATAAAATTGCTCATAGTTCAGTTTAATTTCTGTTAGTGAGCACAGTATACCTTACAGTTTGTTTTGAGTGATTTATCTTGTTTGCGTTTATTTTTATATATTATTTGAGATTAGTGAGATACCCAAAAGATATGGCTTCCATCTCTATATCTATTCCAAAATCGTTAAAACCAGGGTATTTTTCCCTCAACGAAAAACTTATTACGATGAATGTTTACGATACCTCAAGACGTCAATATCTGGACAATAATGTTGAAAGCTCTGTTAAGATGTGTTCCGAAATAACAGGAGTTGGAAAATCTACTGTTTATCGAATGCAGGCGAGTGAAATTAATAGTGCTGCCAAGGCAGATTTGGTCACAGGAAGACGAAAAACCCCTTGGAAGAAGAGATGAAAACTGCAATAAGAGGAGTTGTACATACATTGTATTATGAGAAGCAGATCCCAACCGTTGAAAAAATTCTAACTAAAATCAATGAATATCGGGATTAATCTGAAATTAAAAGAACTGGGCTCTGGAAATTGCTCAGATAACTTAATTTTTGCTGGAAAAAAACAGAGAAAAAGTTATAAAATTAGTGATTTAACTAAACTTTTGAAAGTTCTTGCAGAAAATTGGAAAAAATGTGTGGACCATATGATAAAAGAAATATCGAGGCCCAAAAAAATTTAAATATTATATGGACGAATTTATTTTATTTATAAGTATTTAAATTATAACTTTGAATTTTTTGAGACAATAAGCATATGTTTTAGTCTGAATGTGCCTAAAATGGAATTTATGCCAAAATTAAAAGTAATAAAAATACAGTTGTGATTTGTGTAAACTAAGGTATAATGAATTATATTTTGTAATGTATATGAATAGTTCTATTTTGAGTTTATTATCGAAATAATATCCTATGCCACAAATACTTAGTGATAAAATAAATCTCCTTCCGACGCCTATGACAATGAATAAAAACCCTTTTAACACTCCACACTTCCAAATATCTATTGTTATTCGACTCAAATATCCCATTATTTTAAACCGATATATAAAATTTCTAACCCATCCCTATGAAAAATATATGTGTCTAACAGATTTTGTCAAAGATACCGGACTAAAGAACACAGGCAGTTTGCGAAGAAAAAAAGGGTAAAAAATCATTTATTAGTCTCTCTAGTTCTTGAATGGACTATAGTCGAAATTTATTAAAAAAAAATTTTTTCTTTTAAACCATTTTCGTCACATAATTAATTTAAAATTCATTGTTGGTTGCAATGTATATATATATATATATAAATATATATATATATATATATATATATATATATATATATGTATATATATGTATATATATATGTATATATATGTATATATATATATGTATATATATATGTATATATATGTATATATATGTATATATATATATATATATATATATATATATATATATATATACATATATGAAGTAAAATACGAACAGTAAATGCAAACTTCTCCCCATCTTATCCTTTCTGTGTTAGAGGTTGCACAGAATAAATTGGTATAAAACGCAAATTTATCTTATTCCACCACCATCGAGATGATGGCCTACCTGTACCACCATACTGAGAAGAAAGTCAAAATTTACCCTCCCCGCTACAGTGATACGGCAGAGATACATGTTTCGTCTCTACTAGACTCATCAGGGTACCGACATGCACCTGGCTGTGCAAAGGACAGATCGGAAGGAAAGCATGCAAGTACTGAACGCGGCTTTGCCGACCTTCCGCCGGATGGCGTATATATGTTTATGCGGCTTTCACGGATTCACCCGTGTGAGATGCAATAGCACGGGTGAATCCGTGAAAGCCGCATAAACATATACATATACATATATATACATATACATATACATATATATACATATACATATATACATATATATATATATATATATATATATATATATATATATATATATATATATATATATATATATATATATATATATATTCCTTCTCTATATTAATGATATGGACGTTCGGTAAAGAGCAACAGCTTAAAACACTCGGATTTTTTTTATAATTGGCTGCATAGGATCATGCTCTCGCACATTAAGAAGTAATTGGACTGATCATGTAATAAATTGAAAATGTCTTTTTTTCCTTCCTTCCTCCTGAAGCTAGATGCACTGCGACCAGTATAGGCCTACTTGATCTACAGCCACTCTGTTAACTTAGCTTCCTGAACTAATTTCTACAAGTCTACTAAGAAGGGAGAATGTATTTCATTCGGTTTCAAGTTTGTTGACCCAATGGGTTGTTGCCTTTTCCGATCTAGTGACACAATCACGCATTTGATGGGTTTCATCATTTCTATGGCTTGATCACATATCCTGCATGCTTAGATCTCCGTTATAAAGAATCCTTTTATTCAGATGAACTTTGGCAGCCATATATCTCGTCATTAAGTCTGTGATTGCCCTTAATTGGTTCCTGCTCATTTGGAGTAGGTTCTTCACTAATTTCAGAACAGGATTTCGAATAAAAAGGCTGTTACTGTTCAATCCCTGTCTGGCTGTACAGTGTTTTTTGTGTCCATTGTTTTAACAGCTTACCAGCATCCCAAGAGCCGATTGTAGATCCATATATTGAGATGATGAGCCAGCTTTCGCCTTCAAAGCTGCTTAATTGTGGGAATAAATGTAGATCTGCTTCCCTTTGCAAGGTACAGATTGTAAAATTGCATATATTTATAAGTTATAAGTTATTAACAGGTTGTACACCGAAGAAATCAATAAATAGACGGATTTTGTATTTCAGTGTATATTTTTTAAAATTATTACAATCGGTCAAGCGCTTTCGGTCCAACTCAGACCATCCTCAGGGCTCAGACCCTAGAAACAAGAGAATATGGTCAGCAAATAAGCTTACTCAGTACTCACCAACCACACTCACTCGTCAAAGGGCACACCTTAACCCTGCCAGTCCGAGAACAGTCCCCCAACAACGCCAGCGTAGCCTCCACACAGAACAAGTCATGTACAATTAAATTTTTTTTTTTTTTAATTTGTCTCAAATTAAAATTAAAACTAAAACATTCAAAACACTGCACAAATTAAAATTATTAAAACAATAAAACCTTTGCAATAACAACTCAAAAGAGTGAGGTTATGCCACACACAGTCATAGCATAATCTGGTAATAAAAATTGTCCAAAAATTAAAAATATATACAAGTATGTGTAAGTCTGAGTAGAGATTTTCTGAATGAGTTTTATTTTTAATTTCTTGTTAATTGTATTTCAAATCAATAATTCCCTGATAATGAGCAAAAAGAGAAAAAAAAAGAGAAGAAAGGGTAGAAAGAAAGGACAGTAAAAGTTTATTAATCTACAGCGTTACTGTTATCGGCCATTCTGTGATATATTTCGAACACTTGGGTTCAGTGGTGTGAAATAATTTCCATTTTTGTAAAAAAACAATAAAATACGCGAACATAGGCGTAGTTGAAATTTGTTGAAATGTGGTAACTATTAATATATTTAGAATGAAGGGTCTGAAACTGAAAAAGATGATCAAAATTATTATAAGATCACAACTCCCAGACATTTAAATTGTTTAATGATTTAAGGAAAAGGTTTGAAAATGGGTTTGCGGTCATTTACGTTGTTCATTCTTACATTGAGGCAATGGTCGGGGTTTCTTTTTATCTCCCTGCATATTTCAAGATCCTCTCTGTAATCCAAGGTTTTAGAGTTATTACCCCTGGAGTGATATAAGATTTTACTATTATGAGTTGGAGAGAAACTGTGTTTGGTAAAACTAATATGGTGACCAAACACAGAGGCCTGAGGTTTGTTAATATGTTCTCTAATTCGGACTGCTAATGGTCTAATAGTTTTTCTTATATACGTTGAAGGGCAGTCTGGACAAGAAAGTTGATGGACCCCACTTTTTTGAATATGAGATATCAGGCATATATTTATGCCTGAAATACTGTTGAGTATTTTCCCATGGGAAAAATAGTTTCTCACACAACCTCACAACCACATCACTACAGCGTCACCGATTTGTTAAAAATTGGGGTCGTTTAGGGTACAATTTGTTTTTCTTTTCACCTCAGATTTGTTTTTGGGTTACTGAAATACGTGGTTTCGACAAAATTTTACTGCAAAATATTCAAAACTGACGAAGTTATAACAATATGACATACAGACAGACGGGTGGACATGACTAACTATAAGGATGTAACAGCAACATTAAGTTGATTACGTCAATTAAAAAATATGTTATAATAAAAAATAAATAATTACCCGACTAAGGAAAAAGCACAAAATTACATTTTAAACCTGTGCTCGCATAGAACCACATCAAAGACAGGCCGTAGTCGGAGGCCTTAACAAAATAATTATTGTAGTTATTACGATTATTTTTAACTTTCCACTTATCTGAAGTATGTTTTCAATTTAAAATGTTGATGATTTAATTGCAATATTGCATATCACGCGTTGACATACCGTATATTTTGCCTTTTTTCCCCAACATTGCTTGTCAGGTAAAAATCTCCCTTTAAATTATTAATAACAGCAATTATAACTTTTAAAAAACTGAAACTAATTAAATTACCATTAAACAATAATTAATTTAAAATTAATAACATAAATCGTACAAATCATAAATGCTTTACATTTTTAACGACAGAAAAATTTATCGTTTTATCTGAATTAATAAATAATTAAATAATTATAAGTTAAACAAACGGATAATTATCATTTTTAATGCTGTTTTTGTTGTTTTTTTAACTTTAAATATTAAATAATATACGACTTCGTTATAGAGATTTACTGAAATATTTTTTTTCATTCTTTCATTAATTGCTTTTGCGCATATTTTTTTTTAAATTAAGCCACGTCGTTATTGACTTTGGTAGCAGTAAAAGAGAGTCTTTTTAAGATCGGAATTCATTCGGCTCAATCGATAAGCACTGACTTGACTTTTAGAACAGCAAATATGACAGGTGATATTCGAGAGTTGTATTGTCAGACACTGTTTTAAAATTTGTTTTTTAAAGTATTCACTTTTACTAATCAGCCGATTTAAAAAAAAAGGAGGTTATATACAGGGGCGGATCCAGCCTTTCTCTTTGGGGGAGGGGGAGGGCGGTGAAATCACAAAAGCACAGTATGGCAAGTGAAAGCAAGTTGTCGACGGGGGGGGGGGGGGGGAGACACCGAAAACATTCCCATTTCTAGTGTAAAAGGCAGGGTGGGGTCTATTTTTCTGAATTTGAAGCTCTTGGAGAGAGGGGATGTCAGCAACATACATATTTTTAGTATAAGAGGCAGAATCGGGTCTATTTTCCTGAACTCAAAGCTTTTGGGAGGCGGCTGTCGTAAGAAAAACAAATTGTCAACGGGAGCGGGGAGTGCTAGCAGCATATACATTCCTAATATAAAAGACATAATCGGTTCTATTTTCCTGAACTTTGAGCTCCTGGGGGGGGGGGGCATAGCAAGCATACACATTCCTATACTCTATTCAAGAACTAGAGAGAGTAATAAAACTGTTACCGAAACCTCCAGCGTACCTGCTCCAATGTAGCAGGTAACTGAGGACTGCCGTAAATCTAATTATATTTAATTATATTTAAATATTATAAGCTTTTATAAATTTACTGCAGCAATAAAATTTCTGATAGTTCAGTTTAATTTCTGTCAGTGAGCGAAGTATACCTTACAGTGTGTCCTTAGTGATTTATCTTGTTTGCGCTTGTTTGTATATATTATTTGAGATTAGTAATATATCCAAAAGATATGGCTTCCACCTCTATGTTTATTCCAAAATCGTTAAACCAAGGCATTTTTTCCTCAACGAAAAAGTTATTACGGTGAATGATGATTAAGATATCAATATCTAGATAATAATGTTAAAAGCTCTATTGAGATGTGTTTCAACATGACAGGAGTTGAAAAATCTACTATGTACCAAATACTGAAGAAGAAGTTAGTACTCTCAAGCCACATTTGATCACAGGCAGACGAAAAACCTGGTCGGATGAAGAGATGAAAACTGCAATAAAAGGAGTTGTTGATTCATTTTATTATGAGATGTAGATCCCAACCGTTGACAAAATTCTAACTAAAACCAGTGAAGATCGGGATTTACCTGAAATTAAAAGAACTTAACTCTGGAAATTGATCGTAATTTTTGCTGGGAAAAACCAGATAGGAAATCTGTTCTTATAGATCGTCCGGAAAATGCCCGTTGGAGAAGGAAATATCTCTCTCAAGTAAAAGGTAGAGTTGCTAGAAATAACATAACTTACAAAATTAGTAATCTAACTGAACTTTTGGAAGATTTTTTTTGAATAAAGTTACTGCAGAAAATTGGGAAAACTCCATATAATAAAAGAATAAAAGAAATTGTGGAAACTCGATCTTATGATTGGTGAGATAGAGGAACTAATAATAATTAATTTGAGCGAAGATAGCTTTACTGACTTGGATTATGAATTAGATACGTAATGTTTACCAGCGTAAACATAATCTATTATTTAAATTTTCTGTAACATATAAAAATTAATTACATATGAAGCCCTTTTTAGTGTTTAATTGTAATTCTGCAGATGGTTTAAGAAATAAATAAACTGAAACGTCAAATGTCCTAAAAATGTTTTTAATTAATAATAAAATGACTGGTAGCCCCCCAAAAAATTTAATATTATATGGACGAATTTATTTTTTTATATATATGTTTAACTTCTTGTATTTTTGACGATGGGTGTTTTGTAAGTATTTAAATTATAAGTTAGAATTTTTTGAGAGAAAAAGGTTACGTTTTAGTCTGAATGTGCCTAAAACGGTTCCTATGCCAAAATTAAAAATAATAAAAATACAGTTGTGATTTGTGTTAAATATGTCAAAATTATCTATATTTCCTAATGTATGTGAATTATTAAGAAACCATAAGAAATAAAATAATATTATAAAAACTTTTTATTTTAAGTTTATTACCAAAATAATATTACTCCGTTACTTACTCCGTGGCGTTACAACCCCGTGTGGGTTTTAGCCGACTTGACAATATGCCTCCATTTGTTTCTGTCCTTTGCTAGCTCCATCCAGTTCTCTACATCCATAGCTTTAAGGTCTCCTGCTATATTATCCCGCCACCGGAGCCGGGGTCGTCCAAGTGGTCTTTTTCCAGTTGGGGTTTCTTCCCACACCAGTCTCACTATTCTTTTGTTAGAGTCTCTTATGAGGTGGCCCGTCCACTGGAGTCTTCTAGACTTTATTTCTTTTACTATGTTGGCGTCTGCGTATAACTCTTCTAACTCTTTGTTTGTTCTTATTCTATATTGTCCGGTTGCCCCATCCAGTAACGGGCCAAAGATTTTCCTTAGGATACCACTTGGGTTTGGGCTCCAGGCCGATATAAGCTTAATACGTTCCAGGTTCCTATATTCATTGACCTTTGTCGTCGCTTTTGTCGTCTTGAAAGATCCGTCCTTGTCCGAGGCATGTGTTTCGTTTTCATAACTAATTGCTTTTTACAAGGAGGAATAGTTAGTCCCTCGCTTAACCCTCCTCCTTTCTCATCCTGGACTTGGGACCAGGCAATGGCGGAGTTAAAAATAATATTCTAAGCCATAAATACTTAGTGATAATAAACCTTCTTCCGACGCCTATGACAAGAATTAAAATCCTTTTTAACACTTCACACAACCAAATATCTATTGTTATCCAACCCAAATAGTCCATTATTATAGACCGGTATTTTTAATTATTAAATTTCTAACCCATTCCTATGGAAAAATATATGTGTCTAACAAATTTTGCCAAAGACACCGGACTAAAGAACACAAGTAGTTTGCGAAGAAAAAAAGGGTAAAAAATAATTTATTACTCTCTCTAGTTCTTGAATAAACTATAGTATAGGAGGCAAAATCGGGTCTATTTTCCTGAACTCAAAGCTCTTGGGGGGGGGGGGGAGGCGATCATCCCCACCGCCTCTCCTCTTGGACCCGCGCCTGTCTGACCATTTGCTGAACTAATCCATAGCTACCCAAATATAGCGAATCCCGGATTTACTAATACGAAATGGTCCTGCTACTTCTACTGCAATTCTTTGGAAAGGTACTACATTGTATTACTTCATTTTACCATGGCTACGGGTCTTTGGTCCTTTACTGGCAGCACAATCAGTACACGTTTTGGACCAATCTTTTACATCTGCATGTCTCTCTAGCCAACAGAACCTCTCTCGCACTTTTTCAAAAGTTTCCATAACTCATAAGTGTCCGCCACCTACATCATTATGTAAAGGTAACATTACTTCTGGAACCTTTTTGGGGAGTAATATACTTTGGTATTTGTAGTCTTTGTAATCAGAGCTCTCCCAAACTTTTTTTAATAGACCATCGTGTATAATCAAGGAATCCCATAAAGCCCAGTACCCTTTTTCTTTTTGAGATTTTGATGAGATATCTTGAAAAGTGGGTCTATTTGGCTTATTATTCTTTAATTTGATGATAATGTTAATATCTGGAACTTCTTGTGGTTCTTTGAAGATGATTTTAGGATTTTATCCATTCTCGAGTGAACTTTAGGGGCCGATTTCACCCCCTTAAAGTGTTTTTCCGCAGATAAAAAACACATGTCTCTTGTGTCATCATAGCATACAACATATTAAAAAATTATTGAAATCCGGGGCGTGGAGTTGGGATACCTTGTAAGTATCCTTAATTTTGAAAATATTTTTAATACAATTTTTTCTTCCGAAAACCATCTCTCAAAAACTCTTAAGTTCAATAAAAATTTCATATTTCTCCAACCATAACAAACAACATTCTTTAATTGCAAAAGATTAATTAGCAATGTCCTTTTTCATTGCCAACTGCGACCGTACGTCATTAATAAGTTATATTTCGTACGATGGCGACGGGTGGTCCATATAAATTCAGACCCATTTCGTAATACATTTGTAGTATTATGCGGTTGTAAGTTGAGATTCCACGAATATCAATATAATATGCAGTATTTAAATGGCTTTTCGGACGATTCCAAAAATAGAATTTTTATTGTGAGAAACGTGTGTCCGCTAATTTAGAAATTGAAATGACTTCCTACTTTTGTTGGTTTATTGCTTATCTCATTACAAATATAGATATGAAAAAATAGACGTAGTTCTATTTTGGTGAGTTTGTTTAGTCACCAAAATGTGTTCTTACACCAAACATCAAAAATTTCCAAAATTTTGCTCCTGTGAGTTTAGCGTCGAGGTCGTCTCTGACTTTCTTAGTAATGCCCAAGATTCTTTATGGTCCAGATTCGGTTAAACAACATGCCTGAATTTCATTAAAATGTACAAGTCTACTCAAATAGACAGACCAAATCTGTGGGTACTTGTTTTGGGCCCCATAACTGCGTTCTGAAGCACCATAGAAAAAAATATTATTTGGAACACCAGGGGTTTTTTAACGCGTACTGTACGGAGTGTCCCATTTTCAACACTTTTAGGGAATATTGGAGTTATTATCAAAGATAGAGATAGAAATTCCGGTGTCAAATTTATCATGGCTCTCTTAGTTTTTAATCTACAGGGTGCTTTTGGAAATCTTCGTTTTTTAGTCACATCACGTATTTCCGTTATGTGTTAAAAAGGCAAAAAATGATTTTTGTAGAGTTTTTTACGTAGAGTTCAGTGGCGTAGTCAGTTTTATTTCTAAAAGTTTAGTTTTTGAGATATTAACCAGACTTATGACTTTTTAATAGGACATCCTGTATATTATTTTAGATATTGATTAAGTAATATTTAGGCTTTTCAAAAATATATAATGTGCTTATTTTATTTTGAAAAAGAACGTCAGATTCGATATTTTCATAATTTACGTTGTAACCGAGGACATGGTCAATTTATAAGAAACATTTGCAAAATTTGGACAATAATAATTATACCAAAAATTAGACACTTTAAAAGTTAATTTTAATATTTTTCTATATTTTCAATAGTAAACACTTAGTTATTATTACATTTAAACAATATCCTAAAACCAAAATGTTACAATTTGATTGCAAAGAAACAAGAACTAAAGTAACAAAAACAAAAAGAGACACTGAAACTAATAAAAACCAAGAGTTTTTTAAAGATGGTTTTCAAAATAAAATGAAAGAAGAAACACTAGTCATAGAGGCATCATAGAACTAGATTCTTGCCTCTGGAACCCATCTCAAATTAACGGTTTCTTATAAGAGATTCAAATATTATTTCGTGCCCCCTTTGCATTGAACTCTCCACGAGTATATCTATAGTTTAATGTACCCTAAATCAAATTCTTATTCAAAAAGCAAGCTAATCAGATAATACCTATAAATCGTCAACTTAAAACCATGTTATGACAAAAATAGCAAAAATAATGACACAGTCTATGTACGTGAATTACACAATACACTTGGCAACCAGAGAAAGTGTTTTAGCAACTACAAAAGCCTATTGAAACATTTATGTTGGAGATTAAGCCCACCCACATGGGAACAGAGCCAGTGATGATGGCTTAACACCTTTAGATCGATGCCACACACACGCTTAATAGGGAGGGTAAATACTATCGATATTAGATTTTAACAGGGTAAAAATATAATGTTGTGAATATAAAACAATCACCATAATATTCGTATTTGTGTTCACCTCAAGCTTTTTGTGCTCTCATCCCCGCTGTCTGTTTACCTAAGTGCTACTTGAACTAACCTAAACAAAACTCTATTTTTTGATTTTTTTTTTAAATTCATACTTCAAAAGATTAACAATCAACACTGACTATTTACATTAACAATTTTCACTTATAAGTTAAATGATACACTTTACTTTCATTTGCTTTCAACTATTTTATGATACACTTTCATTAGGATTTATTTGTTTATAATGTTAATTTTTCTATTTTGATGTATTTGCTAATTTTTCCTGCAATCTAAAATACCTGAAAGCGAACGCGAATTAGGTCAAAATTAATAATTAAACCAAGAAGTCGAATGTTCGTCTACTTTTGAGTTGTTAATTGTTCATTTTTAATTGAGCTGTGAACAAATGGAAATAAAATGTATCACTTAACTTTCAAGTAAAAATTGTTAATGTAAATTTGTAGTGTTAGTTGGTAATGTTTAAAAGTGTGAATCCACCATATAAAGTTGACTAATATTTGTATTAATTTTATAATAACGGAAAAAAGTGAAAAGAAAACTGTGCAATGTTTTAAAAAAGAAGAAATTCTTGTATTTCTCGTAAACGTACTTTTATTTTTTAAAAAAGACGCCTATATATATATATATATATATATATATATATATATATATATATATATATATATATAAAATAAAATACAATAAAATATTGGCGAAGCGTACGTGAAAATTTGTCAATCTACATGATTCTCGTGTTAAAAAGTGCGGAGCACTCCAAAATATGGAAAAACTCCGGGTCCGACAGATGGCGACAGCGCTGTTTCGTCCTAATATGGGACTCGTCAGGCCACCGCATTCGGTACAAACCATCATCTCGCCTTTGCATCGTATAAAGGTGAATTTAGAATCAAAAAACAGCAAACAAGACGACAAAGGCGACATCTCGATGGTCCACTTGATAATAGAAGAATCACACAGATTAACAAAGTTTGTAAAAGATCCGTCATATGGTGGCGCGACGATGAATTAAAACAGAAATGTGTAAAATCGAGTACACGAAACGCGCTGCCCAAAGGATAGGGGTCGCATTTTTCGGTACTGGCAGCAAGCCTACCGCTTATTTTAGCAGCCAAAGCCACGTGCCGCACCAAACGATTCCACCATGAGAGCATCGTTTAGCGTGTTTCAAAGCCAAACAAGTAAATAAATAAGTAGATAAGTTTTTGTCCGTGTAATTTAAAATAAAATAAAATAAAATATTGGCGAAGCGGACGTAAAAATTTGTCAATTTACATGATTCTCGTGTTAAAAAGTGCGGAGCACTCCAAAATATGGAAAAACTTCGGGTCCGACAGATGGCGACAGAGCTGTTTCGTCCTAATATGGGACTCGTCAGGCCACCGCATTCGGTACAAATCATCATCTCGCCTTTGCATCGTATAAAGCTGAATTTAGAATCAAAAAACAGCAAACAAGACGACAAAGGCGACATCTCGATGGTCTATTGGGCAGCGCGTTTCGTGTACTCGATTTTACATATTTCTGTTTTAATTCACCGTCTTGCCACCATATGACGGATCTTTTACAAACTTTGTTAATCTGTGTGGTTCTTGTATTATTAAGTGGACCATCGAGATGTCACCTTTGTCGTCTTGTTTGCTGTTTTTTGATTCTAAATTCAGCTTTATACGATGCAAAGGCGAGATGATGGTTTGTACCGAATGCGGTGGCCTGACGAGTCCCATATTAGGACGAAACAGCGCTGTCGCCATCTGTCGGACCCGGAGTTTTTCCATATTTTGGAGTGCTCCGCACTTTTTAACACGAGAATCATGTAGATTGATAAATTTTCACGTCCGCTTCGCCAGTATTTTATTCTATTTTATTTTAAATTATACGGACAAAAACTTATCTACTTATTTATATATATAATTTATATATATATATATATATATATATATATATATATATATATATATATATATATATATATATATATATATATATATATATATATATATATATTGCGTTGAAAAACGTGATGCGGGACCTAACGTATATCGTCAGAGGTCTATATTCGTGGCCCACACACACGCTTCAAGCAACTGCCCGAAGAGGAATTAGAATATTAATTTTTTGAATATTTTGTTTTTTTTATAAAATTTGAAAATTGGTGAATGTGAATGAAATGAGTTTTCTTTTGCTCTAATAAAAATATTCTAAACCACGATATGTATTTTTAATTTTTCCTTGAGCGCCCAGTTACTGTATCCTATCTAAGATAAGATAACAGCACTGTATTTATTCTTTGGATTAACTTAAAAATACATATATTATTGTTAACAAAATTTTATTAAATCTATTTTCTCTTTTTAATCTCCCCTTAATATGACTAGCTCGCTTCCCCTGAAACTATCCCAAGTGAGTTCAGATTCTCATAAGTTAAAATTACCTTTTATCTACTGCCAATTAAAACCACTGAATTGTATTAACAATCAACATAAATTTATTATAAAACAAAATGATATTATTACTGATTATAAAATTATTTTGATACACCTATTATCTAGATCATCTTTATTAAAATTAAAAATCAATTGCACCTTATCTCTACTGTTAATTATAATGTCACTCCACTTAACTGTCAAGAGTTATTTGACAAATATGAAGGTCTCGTGTTCAGTTGAAATGTATTACTTTTATTTATTTTAAAAATTAAAAAAAATGTGCAAAGTGCGGATTATTAATTTTAACAAGTGATTATAAATTAGTTCTAATGATTTTATAATGTTTAATATAAATGTGGTAATATTATTTTAAAATACCTTAATCCTTAAGTGTTTGTTTACGTATAAACAATTAAAAAGGTATATTTGTGTTTTCTTGTCTTCTTTTACCATCAAATTGGATTGGGATAATTGTTTAAAAATATCTACTATCAAGTAAGTAGATATTCTTTATTAAACACTGTCTTGGTTATTTTTGGAAATGTCCAGGAATTGTCTACTTCTAGGAAATGTTGGTATTTATAACAGCCAGGTATAATTTCTTGAACTTTTATTTGACACAATCGGGTTTTACTAAATTTTCTTGATGTTATTTGGAGTTGCTATTTCTTGATGACATTCAATTTAATTTAAATTATTTTTTTTTTTAAATTTTGATTAATCAAACTTTATTTAATATTTATTTACTTTCATAACCTTAAAAAAAATATTTACTTATCAAAAACAAAAGATCTCGCACGTGGCTTTATGATTTTGTCGTGAAAATTTTAAGGTTATGTTTTGAGGAGAAACTTTTCTTTTACACCTCTCTGTAACAATACTTTTTTGCAACTGTCTCGAATTTTTGTGATTTTTCTTTCTATCGTATGCCACCAGCTGACTTAATTAATCATTCTGATTGGCTCAGCAGTTGAAGGCATCGGGTTACTTGATGAAAAATCACCCTTTTCTTGGCGTTCTTGTCAAACAAAAATGGCTGTCAAGAATTTTAAAATTGATAAAATTTTTCCAATTTTACCATTTCCTGGATTTATCCAATAATATGCACGACAATAAATATTATAAAATTAAACTCTATTATTTTACCTATCTAATTATACATATTTTAGCCTTCCCAAAACAATTTTTAATATTAAAAATTATAAAACAAAATGGCTTGACATGAAAATATTGAAATATAAAATTAACTAATTATTGAAAATTATTGTTTGAAGATGCTAAATTATGTTTTCTTAATATTAAAATATTAAATATTAGAATTTTCCTTACATTCTAATATAACTTATTTTACTCCATTACTTAAAATTAATTTATAATATTTAATTTTAATGTCAAAATCAAAAATTTTCTTAAATTTATTCTATGTTCTTATGTGTTTTAATTAAAATTATTTTCTTAATATTACTGTTAACTGTCTAATTTATATTAAAAACAATTTAATGAACCTTTATTATTATTTAAAAGTACTTTTCGTAACTGGTTTCACACTATGTTCACCTTTTGTTCCTTTTTAAAACATTATTGTTGCAAAAACCGATCGTTATGTTTTTTTAATTTCACTTGAAGATTTTCACTCTTTATTATCACTTTACCTTCACTATCACATCTTATGTTTGTACCTTATTATTCTTATGATCAATTTACAATATGATCTTATTGTATTAATATTTATATATTGTTTATTTTACAATTATGTCTAAAAATTCATTATGAATTTAGCATTATATATGATTTTTTTATTCATGTAAGCTTTTAATTATGCTTTGGTCCATATTATTTGTAAATATTAATGACTCTAATTAATTAATATATCTACTAACTACTTATTACTATCTAAATAATAAATTTATGTTGTATCTTAGATATTTTAATTGAAATTGTTTAGACTCGTCGAGTATTTATAATATGGTCATTAGGTCATCTTGTGTCGATTCCTATTCAATTGCCCCAAATTGAATATTTAATATTTTATTATAAATAAAATATTAAATATGAATATTTTGATTCTTATTTGTACTTATTATTTATATTAATTACAACTTTTAGTTGATAATAAAATTTATATCCTTATATATTTCACAGCTTATTAGAAATTTATTGTTTCACAAAATATCCCTTTTAATCATAAACTTTTGTACGTTATTTGATCAGCTAATATTATATTTATACATATCTTTGATATTAAATATGCCTCTGACTTGTCTTGTGTCAGGGTATACTATTTTATAGCTATTATCTCCGTTTTCTGTTTCTATTTCAAATGGTCCTTCATATGGCCATTGAAATCTACTGTATTGACCTTGTTTAGTATCTGTCTTTTTTAGGGCTTTAATCAATACAAACTCTCCTTTATTAAATTTGACTTTTCGTTTAATGTCTTTCTCTTGTTGTCTTATATATTTATGAGCCTTTCTTTTGTCTACTTTTTCACTTAACATTTCTATACATGATAAATCCTCACTCGAATGATTAAAAACCAAATTATTTATGAACTCTATTCTATGTTCATCAATTATTAAGATCATATCTTCGTAATTTATTTTAGCCCCATATTTACTTAAAATATCATTCCCCATAATTATATCGATATTCATATTATTCACTACTATTAATGATGCTTCTATAATTTTATTACCAAGCACTATTTTTAACATACATTGCCGATTTACTTCACAAATTTTTTTATTATTTGCCCCCACTAATTTTAATTTTGGTATTTTATTTATGATTACTTTATTATTAAATAACAATATATTTTCTAATTTATTTTCATCAATTAATGATGCTTCAGAACCACTATCTATTAATATTTTTACTTCAGTATTATCAATTTTACCTTTTACATAAATTAAATCTAAATTATTTTCATATTTTTCATTGTATAAATTGTCATTTAAGTCTATTAATTCTCGTGGATGTTCGTAATGTATAAAATTCGTCTTAATTTCAGATCCAAGGCTGTTATTTAAAAATTTGTTCGTCTGTTTCTAGGATCCGAAGATACCTCCCTTCGATTTCTCTCCAGGCTGTTGCTCCGTCTCCCTGTCATGTGGTTATTTGTCTGTTCATTGTCTACTCGTAAGTCTGTATCACTTCTATTTCGTCTAATATTATTAGTTTGTCTATATTCCCTGTCATTTCCATTGTAAAAAGTTCGATTCCTAAAATTTTGTCTTTCATTGTTCTGAACGTTCCTATCAATTTGTCGATCATTGTTATTTCCGCCTCTATTTAAGTTTATATTGTTTTGTCTCGCGTTATATTGTTGTCTATATTGTGAATTATTATTATTTAAATTATAATTATTTGTACCATTGTCTGTTTGTCTGTATCGTGTATTATTATTATTAAAATTATTGTTATTAAAATTTCTATTTGTTTTCTGGTAAAAGTCATTATTACGATTATAGTTATTATTATTTCTATTAAAATTGTTAGGAATATTATTTGTATAATTAGTTTGATTCTGTCTATATTGATTCGGCTGTGGACGTATATTGTTATTTAGGTTTTTAAAGTTTTGATCATAACTATTTTTTCTATTATTTTGATTGTGCCCATTAAAATTACCTCTTTGTACTCTTGTTAAGAAATTAATAAATTGACCCATTGTTTTTATATTTTGAATTGTAATTGTTTGTACTATATTATCTTGATAATGACGAGCAATGTTCAGAATAATTTCGTCTTCTCTCATTGGTGGATTTAAATACTTTGCTACTGTACTTAGCTTTAAAGCATAATTAACTAGATCTCCATTTTTATTATAATTAAATTTCCCAAAGTATAATTGTTCCCTAAACTCTGCTTGTTTAATTTCTCCCCAAAAATATTCCAAAAATTCCCTTTCAAACTCACAAAAATTATTTATCGTTGATTCTATATTACCATACCAAATACTTGCATGATCAATTAAATTAACTCGAATAAAGTCTTTTATTACTTGTAGATTATTTACATTATTTAACCTATTCTTGATACTGTTAATAAAAGCTACCGGGTGTAACATACGAATGTTGCCATTAAACTTTAGACCCATGTCATTAGTACTGGTACAAATATTTCCATTGCCTATATTATTTCTAGTTACAGTCTCCAATTTCTTATCCACGGTACAAGTAACTAGTTCAGTTGTGGATTTTAGTTTTTCTTCTATAATCTGATCGTATTCCTGGAAAGTTCTGTAACATTTCCTATCAATTTTATCTATTTCATTACCATGCTTATCTAATTTTGAGGTAATGTCATGCATGGTCGTATCTAGTTTGTCATTAAGACGCTCTATTTCTGTGTTCCTGTCACCTTTCTCTATTTCTAGCATATTTAATATTTCTTGGTTATTTTTAGTTACCTTTTCATGCATTTCTTCAATGCATGTTAACAGCTCTTTTGACATTCTGTTTTCCATTTCTAATATTTTCTCATCCACTTGTTTTTCTAATCTTATTTGCCCCTGTTTAATATCATTTAATTCTTTTTGGCCTTTAGTTATTTCCTTTTTTAATTCTTTTTGACCCTGTTCAATCTTTTGTTCTAGGTCTTGCTGTCTTTTTTCTAGCTCCTTCTGACCTTTTGTAACTTTCGTATCCAGATCGTTAAGCCCTTTTTCCAGATCTTTTTGGCCTTTTTCCATTTTATTTTCCAGATCTTTTTGGCCTTTTTCCAGATCTTTTTGGCCTTTTTCCATTTTATTTTCCAGATCTTTTTGGCCCATTTCTATTTTATTTTCCAGATTATTTTGCATACTCTGCAAAAATTTTATTATATCTTGATTACTACTCTGTTCTGTCTTTTCTGATTCTTTTTGCTCAGGGGTTGTTATTTCCCCTACCTCTTCTAGCTTAGTCTGCTGAAATACTTCACTCTCTCGATCGGTAGAAGAAGTGGATGTACTAGCTGTATCTTCTTTTGTTTTCCGTACTCCGATTTCTTGATTAATTTGTTTTCCTGATCTTAAGGTTATATTTTGTTCAGCCATGGTATTTTATTTATTCAAGTTTTATGCAATTCAATAATTTTATAAAATTTATGTATTAAACTTTTGTTTAATACTACTGTTATCAATTTTGTTGTAATTAATTTTAAATAACTGATGTGCAATAATACTCGTTTTTTTTTTTATATGTTACAAGTTCCTATTAATTATTTTTATTGACAGTAGACTTATATACCCTGAAAATATTTAGTAATCCAAAAATGTTAATTGCCCTGAAAATATTTTAATAATCCCTGAAAATATTTATGCCTTGAAAATATTTATGCCCCAAAAAACAAAAGATGCCCCACGTTGGGCGCCAATTGCGTTGAAAAACGTGATGCGGGACCTAACGTCTATATCGTCAGAGGTCTATATTCGTCGCCCACACACGCTTCAAGCAACTGCCCGAAGAGGAATTAGAATATTAATTTTTTGAATATTTTGTTTTTTTTATAAAATTTGAAAATTGGTGAATGTGAATGAAATGAGTTTTCTTTTGCTCTAATAAAAATATTCTAAACCACGATATGTATTTTTAATTTTTCCTTGAGCGCCCAGTTACTGTATCCTATCTAAGATAAGATAACAGCACTGTATTTATTCTTTGGATTAACTTAAAAATACATATATTATTGTTAACAAAATTTTATTAAATATATTTTCTCTTTTTAATCTCCCCTTAATATGACTAGCTCGCTTCCCCTGAAACTATCCCAAGTGAGTTCAGATTCTCATAAGTTAAAATTACCTTTTATCTACTGCCAATTAAAACCACTGAATTGTATTAACAATCAACATAAATTTATTATAAAACAAAATGATATTATTACTGATTATAAAATTATTTTGATACACCTATTATCTAGATCATCTTTATTAAAATTAAAAATCAATTGCACCTTATCTCTACTGTTAATTATAATGTCACTCCACTTAACTGTCAAGAGTTATTTGACAAATATGAAGGTCTCGTGTTCAGTTGAAATGTATTACTTTTATTTATTTTAAAAATTAAAAAAAATGTGCAAAGTGCGGATTATTAATTTTAACAAGTGATTATAAATTAGTTCTAATGATTTTATAATGTTTAATATAAATGTGGTAATATTATTTTAAAATACCTTAATCCTTAAGTGTTTGTTTACGTATAAACAATTAAAAAGGTATATTTGTGTTTTCTTGTCTTCTTTTACCATCAAATTGGATTGGGATAATTGTTTAAAAATATCTACTATCAAGTAAGTAGATATTCTTTATTAAACACTGTCTTGGTTATTTTTGGAAATGTCCAGGAATTGTCTACTTCTAGGAAATGTTGGTATTTATAACAGCCAGGTATAATTTCTTGAACTTTTATTTGACACAATCGGGTTTTACTAAATTTTCTTGATGTTATTTGGAGTTGCTATTTCTTGATGACATTCAATTTAATTTAAATTATTTTTTTTTTTTAAATTTTGATTAATCAAACTTTATTTAATATTTATTTACTTTCATAACCTTAAAAAAAATATTTACTTATCAAAAACAAAAGATCTCGCACGTGGCTTTATGATTTTGTCGTGAAAATTTTAAGGTTATGTTTTGAGGAGAAACTTTTCTTTTACACCTCTCTGTAACAATACTTTTTTGCAACTGTCTCGAATTTTTGTGATTTTTCTTTCTATCGTATGCCACCAGCTGACTTAATTAATCATTCTGATTGGCTCAGCAGTTGAAGGCATCGGGTTACTTGATGAAAAATCACCCTTTTCTTGGCGTTCTTGTCAAACAAAAATGGCTGTCAAGAATTTTAAAATTGATAAAATTTTTCCAATTTTACCATTTCCTGGATTTATCCAATAATATGCATGACAATAAATATTATAAAATTAAACTCTATTATTTTACCTATCTAATTATACATATTTTAGCCTTCCCAAAACAATTTTTAATATTAAAAATTATAAAACAAAATGGCTTGACATGAAAATATTGAAATATAAAATTAACTAATTATTGAAAATTATTGTTTGAAGATGCTAAATTATGTTTTCTTAATATTAAAATATTAAATATTAGAATTTTCCTTACATTCTAATATAACTTATTTTACTCCATTACTTAAAATTAATTTATAATATTTAATTTTAATGTCAAAATCAAAAATTTTCTTAAATTTATTCTATGTTCTTATGTGTTTTAATTAAAATTATTTTCTTAATATTACTGTTAACTGTCTAATTTATATTAAAAACAATTTAATGAACCTTTATTATTATTTAAAAGTACTTTTCGTAACTGGTTTCACACTATGTTCACCTTTTGTTCCTTTTTAAAACATTATTGTTGCAAAAACCGATCGTTATGTTTTTTTAATTTCACTTGAAGATTTTCACTCTTTATTATCACTTTACCTTCACTATCACATCTTATGTTTGTACCTTATTATTCTTATGATCAATTTACAATATGATCTTATTGTATTAATATTTATATATTGTTTATTTTACAATTATGTCTAAAAATTCATTATGAATTTAGCATTATATATGATTTTTTTATTCATGTAAGCTTTTAATTATGCTTTGGTCCATATTATTTGTAAATATTAATGACTCTAATTAATTAATATATCTACTAACTACTTATTACTATCTAAATAATAAATTTATGTTGTATCTTAGATATTTTAATTGAAATTGTTTAGACTCGTCGAGTATTTATAATATGGTCATTAGGTCATCTTGTGTCGATTCCTATTCAATATATATATATATATATATATATATATATATATATATATATATATATATATATATATATATATATATATATATCCGGATCCAAGGGGGCGGGGGAGCTTTGAGTTCAGAAAAATAGCCTCTTATACTATTCAAGAACTAGAGAGAGTAATAAATTATTTTTTACCCTTTTTTTCTTTGCAAACTACTTGTGTTCTTTAGTCCGATGTCTTTGGCAAAATCTGTTACACACATATATTTTTCATAGGAATGGATTAGAAATTTTATAATCAAAAAAACCGGTCTATAATAATGGACTATTTGGGTTGGATAACAATAGATATTTGGATGTGTGAAGTGTTAAAAAGGATTTTAATCCTTGTCATAGGCGTCGAAAGGAGGTTTATTTTATCACTAATTATTTATGACAGAATATTATTTCGGTAATAAACTTAAAATAAAAAGTTTTTATAATATTATTTTATTTCTTATGATTTCTTAATAATTCATGTACATTAGAAAATATAGATAATTTTGACATATTTAACACAAATCACAACTGTATTTTTATTATTTTTAATTTTCACATAGAAACCATTTTAAGCACATTCAGACTAAAACGTAGCCTTTTTCTCTCAAAAAATTCTAAGTTATAATTTAAATACTTACAAAATACTCATTGTCAAACATACAAGGAGTTAAACATATATAAAAAATAAATGCGTCCATATGATATTAAAATTTTTTTGGGGATATCGGTAATTTTATTATTATTAATTAAAAGCATTTTAGGATATTCGACATTTCAATTTATTTATTTCTTAAACCATCTGCACAATTAAAATTAAACACTAAAAAGAGATTCAAGTGTAATTAATTTTTATATGTTACAGAAAATTTAAATAATAAATTGTGTTTATGCTGGTAAACATTACGTATCTAATTCGTAATCCAAGTCAGTAAAGCTATCTTCGCTCAAATTAATTATTATTGGTTCCTCTATCTCACCGATCATGAGATCGAGTTTCCACATTTTCTTTTATTCTTTTATTATATGAATTTTTCCCAATTTTCTGCAATAACTTTATTCAAAAAAATATTTCAAAAGTTCAGTTAAATTACTAATTTTTTAAGTTGTGTTATTTCTAGCTTGAGAGAGATCTTTCCTTCTCCAACGGACATTTTACGGACGATCTGTAAGAACAGAATTCCTATCTGATTTTTCCCAGCAAAAATTAAGTTCTCTGAGCAATTTCCAGAGCTCAGTTCTTTTAATTTCAGGTAAATTCCGATATTCATTGATTTTAGTTAGAATTTTGTCGACGGTTGGGATCTGCTTCTCATAATAAAATGTATTTACAACTCCTTTTATTGCAGTTTACATCTCTTCTTTCAACGAGATTTTTCGTTTGCCTGTGATTGAATGTGGCTTGGGAGTACTAAAAATTGCAGTCGTTTTTTTCTCCTTCAGTATTCGATACATAGTAGATTTTCCAACTCCTGTTATGTTGAAACACATCTAAACAGAGCTTTTAACATTATTATCTAGATATCGATATCTTAAGGCATCATAAACATTCTTCGTAATAAGTTTTTCGTTGAGGAAAAAATGCTCTGGTTTAACGATTTTGGAATAAATATAGATGTAGAAGCCATATCTTTTGGGTATCTGACTAATCTCAAATAATATAACAAACAAGATAAACCACTAAGGACATACTGTAAGGTGTACTTTGCTCACTGACAGAAATTAAATTGAACCATCAGAAAAAAGCTTATAATATTTAAATATAATTAAATATAATTAGATTTACGGTAGTCCTCAATTACCTGCGGTACTGAAGCAGGTACGTTGGAGGTTTTGATAACAGTTTTATTACTCTCTCTAGTTCTTGAATAGAGTATAGGAATGTGTATGCTTGCGATCTCCCCTCCTCTTCCCAAGAGCTTTGAGTTCAGGAAAATAGAACCGATTCTGCATTTTATATTAGGAATGTTTATGCTGCTGGCACTCCCCTCCGTTAACAACTTGTTTTTCTTGCTATAGCGCTCCCCCAAGAGATTTGAATTCAGGAAAATAGACCCGATTCTGTCTCTTATACTAGGAATGTGTATGCTGCTCGCATCCTTCCCCCCTGTCGGCAACTTGTTTTTTCTTGTGATCGCCCCCCCCCCTCACCAAGAGCTTCAAATTCAGAAAAATAGACCCGCCCCTGCCTTTTACACTAGAAATGGGAATGTTGCTGATGTACCCCCCCCACGAAAACTTGCTTTTGATTGCCATACTGTACTTTTGTGATATCACCCCCCTCCCTCCAAAGAGAGAGGCTGGATCCGCCCCTATATATATATATATATATATATATATATATATATATATATATATATATATATATATATATTGTCTGCCTTTTTAGAGCTTGACGCTTGCGCAGGTTATACCTTGGTTTTGCTGGGTTAGTTTCCTTGCTTTCCTGGAGTTGGGTCTCCTCTCGCTCGCTGTTCTGTTTTTCTGGTTTGTAATTTTTTCATCTCTTTAAGGTTTTTAGTGTTGTCTATTTTGAGAGCTCCTCTAATGATGTGCGTTCTATAGTGCTTTATGAATGCGATCTATTTAGTTTCCTGGAAATTTATAGTGTGTTCCGTCTTTTGATGATGTTGAAATAAAGCTGATGTGATTTGCTTATTCTCTATGTTATTTTTATGTTCTTGGACTATGGTAGAGATTCTTCTGTTTGTTTGGCCGATGTATTCGTTTTCACAGTCTCTATATGAAATGCTGTACAGTCCCTGGTTTTCCAATGGTATTTTGTATTTGGGATTGCCCAATAATTTGTGTATTGTTGTTTGTGGCTTGTAAATTGTGAAATATGTCATGCTTCCTCAGAATTCTTCCAATTACGTCTGTTACACCTTTTATGTATGGCAGTGTGGTTTTTGGTTTGGATTTGTCATCTTCTTCTCTGTTCTCTGCTTTTGCATTTGTATTCTGTTTTATGGTCTTTTTGATATTGAATTATTTGTAGTTGTTTTGTTTTAGAGCTGTTGAGATGTTGAGTTCTTCTTTACGATTCGTGGGTTTGGTTAGTCGCAAAGATCTGGAGATTAATATATCGGGGACTGATTATAACTGTGATGGATGGTGGTGAGATTCGGCATTCAGGTATGTGTTTGTATGTATGGGTTTTCTGTAGACCGTGTAATCGATGCTTAAGACGTCTTTCCTGGTAATTAGAAGGCCAAGGAAAGGGAACTGCTTGTTGACTTCCACCTCCAATGTGAACTGTATGCAGTGGCGAATTCTGTTTAGTTCCTCTAGAAATATGTCTAGATTGAATCTTCCGTGTGGCTATATGATGAAGGCGTCATCAACGTAATATTTCCAGGTATGGTTTTGTTTTGGTTTTTCTTAGGGCTTTGTATCGAAATATTTCATAAAAAGCTTTGCGATAACTGGTGTTAGCTAAGATCCCATAGGAGCACCATCTGAACTTATTTTCACAGGAAAAATTTATATTTTTAAGACAGTGTTTACAGAGATCGATGGTGTGATGTGGGAATTCCTTGTATTTGTAAATTACAGCAATCTTGACGTAAATGCTAAATTTGTTAAATTTTTAAATTTTTTGCAAACTGCGTACCTCCACTTTTTCCCTGAAAAAACATATAGGGTGAGATCAGACCAGGGAAATAAAATCAGCTGGTTTGATGACCCTCTGAGGGCAATGAGGGATACTCTTCAGTTTCTTGATGAATGGAGTAGACAGTATAACCTTGCGGGGGCTCGACAAGAATACAAAAACTATAGAAATGTGTACAAAAAAGCCATTCAAGTAGCCAAAATAAAAGCTAATGATAATTTAATTAATACCTCTAATAATCCTTCTAAAACCATATGGCAGATTATTAATGCAAAAACAAACAAAAATAATAAATTAAACTTAAGCCACAGCTGTACCATAACTCCAGATAGTTTTAATAAATTTTTTTGCAATATTGCCCACGAAACCATACATTCAATACGAGCTTCTCAAAAAGATCCAGTCGATTTCATGTCTTTGTTTGGTGGTGGGGGGTGCTCCCTTTGTTTTTGGGGCTGCGTCCTTCATTGACGTCAGGGACATCATTGCCCAATTAAAAAATAAAAATAGCTAAGATATCTTTGGTTTGAATGTCAAACTTATAAAAGGCATACAGAATGTTATCATCTCCCCTTTGACAACTCTTATTAATCAATGTTTTAGAGAAAATACCTTCCCAGATATATTGAAAATTGCCCAAGTCATTCCCATCTTCAAGAGGGGAGACCCTGACTCACCGGGCAACTACAGACCGATTTCTTTGTTACCCATCATCTCAAAGATATTTGAAAATGTATATCCAATAAAATAATAGATTATTTTGAAGGAAATAACCTCTTTACTCCCTGTCAGTCCGGTTTCAGGAGTGACAGTAATACCACAATGGCGATTCTGCACCTTGTTTCCTACATCTCAGATTCCTTTAACAAAATGGAGTATAGGGGTGCCTTATTTTGTGATTTAAGTAGAGCATTTGACTGTGTTACGCATCAAATACTTCTTTAAAAACTCAAAAAATACAATTTTTCTAATGCAAGTGTTTCTTTCTTGGAATCATATCTGAAGAATAGGATGCAGATTGTTAGGGTTGCCGGGGTGTCGTCTGGACAGGGTGAGCTTAACATAGGTGTTCCACAGGGCTCTGTCTTGGGATCCATCCTGTTTTTTAAACTATATCAATGACTTACCTCCTGTTGAACCAACAGCAAAGTTCACCTTGTTTGCGGACGACATCACGGTTGCCGTGTCGACAAATTTGCTAAAAAATACTTTGTCAGAGGTCGACAGGGTGCAGAGAAATATTGAGGAGTGGTTTTGTGTAAACAGACTACTTCTCAATAAAAGCAAAAGCAATAAAATGATGTTCTCATTCCGAAATATAGAGGAGGTAAATGAGAAACCAAATGTCAAGTTTTTGGGGTGCAGATGGATGAGGGGCTTCGTTGGCACAACCATATCCAGGAAGTAGCTAAAAAGCTTAATACTGCTTTATATGTTCTTCGTTCTTTAGCAGTCGTGTCCTATTCCATATCGACTTGGGGGCATGCACCCTAGGTATCTCGAGTATTTAAAATACAGAGAAGGGCTATCAGGGCTTTGTCGGGTCTTAACTATAGGGACTGCTGTAGGGAGGCCCTCGGGGCTCTTGGTATACTAACCATCCCTTCTTTATATATACTTGAGCATCTGCTTTATATTCATAAGAATAGGCATGTTTATGGAACTCATGCAGAGATGCATGACTATAACACTAGATTTAAGGATAGATTAGTGCCTATGTACCAACGTGTGGAGAGGTGTCGGAGTGGCCCGGGTTATTGGGGGTATCAAACTTTTTAATAAAATTCCCCTAGAATTACAAGATCTACCCTATTTAAATTTTAAATATAAAATAAAACAAATTCTTGTCAAAAATGCCTTTTATTCCACTGAGGAATTTATAAATTATAACTTTTAAATAAGATGTTAATTAATGTAGTGTTGTTTCTGTTCTTTTCATTATATTGTTTAAGCAAGCATATCTGTTGCTACTTTGTCTTGGTAACCTATATGTTCCTTGTATTTTTTACTTGTACACATTTTAATTTTTATACACACACTAGTTTTATTAGTACTTAAGCTATTTGATTATATACTACTTTTATTAATTGACTTGTGTAAGTACCTTTTGTGTATTGACATTAATAAATGATCTTATCTTATCTTATCTTATCTTCATAGCTATCTGGTCCAGAGCCTCGTCAGTTCGTATGCTTGAATACAGGGATTCAACGTCCAGACTATCGAGAATGTCACTTTTTTACCCTCTTAAAACAAAAACGTCAACGGTTTTTCTTTTTCTATCCGAACCATGCACAAACCAAAAGCGCCAATTTTTTTTTTTGACTGTGCAAGTAACCACGTCTATCGACGTCGGATCGACCCATCTCTAACAGAAGATTGACTTGAACATGAGTCGATATGCTAATGTCTAGGTGTTATTAGTTTACTAGATGTTTTCAGTTTATGATTTTATTGGATGCATTATCTTGTACCTGTTTTACCGGGACGTAAATAGATTTTATCGGGCTTATTAGCGTTAATTTTCTGATATTTTAAAGATGTTATTTTTATTGCTTTCTACAGTCATAAATTTGCGTTAATTAGACACTGTTTCGTTATTTCGGGCAAGAAAAAATATTTGAAGATTGGTGACACATAATAAAGTAATAAACGTGAAAAAATCATTTTATTTCTGCCATCAGGAGATAATTCAATAGTAAAGTTAAGTGTTTTAATATTATTACTTAATTGGCATTCTTTTAGGAATCAACGTACCTTATTTTTGCTAGATTCCGCAAATTTGTACTCATGTAACGTAAGTTATTATAGTTATTTTTTATACTCTTATTATTAAACTAATTTGGACTCTATTATTGGCGATTATAAAAAAAAAGTTTTAGATCACACAGCACTGATTTATATTGGCACCTTTTTTGGAAACCAGGAAGAATTTGTATTCTTTCTATACTACTATATAAAGAAGATGAGAGGTTTTATTTGTTATAGATAACCGCAAAACCTACTTAATCAATCGGCTTTAAATTTTAACTCATGTTTCTAGGCATAAGTTGTATATAACATTAACTTCCATTCCATTCCGCTAGGTGGCAGATACGCCATGGTGAGTTACACCAGTGATCGTAGATCGGAATGATTTTTTTATATTTATTAAAAGGCACATAGAAGTACTATAGATAGAGTCAATACTAGACAAATTTTTATTCTTTACGCAAAAAACGCTTTTTCCTGAAAAAATGCCGTTACAAGTTTAAAGGAATAGGATAAGCGGTGGTATTACTGTGGGCGGCCCAAACATTGATTTTTTTTTGAATATTTCGATTTATTCCATAATTGTATCACCTAATGTTATTTAAAATTACATCATACAAATTGTTGGATAAGTATTTTAATCGAAATTAGATCAGCAGAATTAAGAGAGAACCCCAATAAGAATATGCCAATATTTTCATAACCTCACATCTACATAGCTGCCTGCAATGGTGCTAATTGTTAATTGATACGATGTTTAATTATCTTATTAATTATTTGTATTATTAAACTACCTAAATTGGTATGTATTCAAAGTTCGAAGAATCTTAACTTCAAATGGACACGATCGAAATTCGCAGTAATAGGTGCGTAATATTAAATGATTCCGCGTTATTTGGAGCCACCTAATGTTATTTAAAATCATATTTTCATCACATAAATTGTTGGATAAGTATTTTAGTCGAAATTAGATCCGCAGAATTAAGAGAAAATCCCAATAAGAATATGCCAATATTTTCATAACCTCACATCTACGTAGCTGCCTGCACTGGTGCTAATTGTTAATTGATACAATGTTTAATTATCTTATTAATTATTTGTATTATTAAACTACCTAAATTGGTATGTATTCAAAGTTCGAAGAATTTTAACTTCAAATGGATACGATCGAATTTCGCAGTAATAGATGCGTAATATTAGATGATTCCGCGTTATTTGGAGCCACCTAATGTTATTTAAAATTATATTTTCATCACATAAATTGTTGGATAAGTATTTTAGTCGAAATTAGATCCGCAGAATTAAGAGAAAATCCCAATAAGAATATGTCAATATTTTCATAACCTCACATCTACGTAGCTGCCTGCACTGGTGCTAATTGTTAATTGATACAATGTTTAATTATCTTATTAATTATTTGTATTATTAAACTACCTAAATTGGTATGTATTCAAAGTTCGAAGAATTTTAACTTCAAATGGATACGATCGAATTTCGCAGTAATCGATGCGTAATATTAGATGATTCCGCGTTATTTGGAGCCACCTAATGTTATTTAAAATTATATTTTCATCACATAAATTGTTGGATAAGTATTTTAGTCGAAATTAGATCCTCAGAATTAAGAGAAAATCCCAATAAGAATATACCAATATTTTCATAACCTCACATCTACGTAGCTGCCTGCACTGGTGCTAATTGTTAATTGATACGATGTTTAATTATCTTATTAATTATTTGTATTATTAAAGTACCTAAATAGTCATGTATTCAAAATTCGAAGAATTTTAACTTCAAATGGATACGATCGAATTTCGCAGTAATAGGTGCATAATATTAGATGATTCCGCGTTATTTGGAGCCACCTAATGTTATTTAAAACCATATTTTCATCACATAAATTGTTGGATAAGTATTTTAGTCGAAATTAGATCCGCAGAATTAAGAGAAAATTCCAATAAGAATATACCAATATTTTCATAACCTCACATCTACGTAGCTGCCTGCACTGGTGCTAATTGTTAATTGATACGATGTTTAATTATCTTATTAATTATTTGTATTATTAAAGTACCTAAATAGTCATGTATTCAAAGTTCGAAGAATTTTAACTTCAAATGGATACGATCGAATTTCGCAGTAATAGGTGCGTAATATTCAATGATTCCGCGTTATTTGGAGCCACCCAATGTCATTTAAAATCATATTTTCATCATATAAATTGTTGGATAAGTATTTTAGTCGAAATTAGATCCGCAGAATTAAGAGAAAATCCCAATAAGGATATGCCAATATTTTCATAACCTCACATCTACGTAGCTGTCTGCACTGGTGCTAATTGTTAATTGATAGGAAGTTTAATTATCTTATTAATTATTTGTATTATTAAACAACCTAAATAGTCGTGTATTCAAAGTTCGAAGAATTTTAACTTCAAATGGACACGATCGAATTTCGCAGTAATAGGTGCTTAATATTAGACGTGTCCGGGTTATTTGGAGCTTAATAATATATTCATTTTCGCAGTAAAGCCTTCAAAACTTAAATTATACTTTACATATTCTATTTTTTTACTTTGGCCAACATTTTTTTTATGAAATTAAACTAGAGGAAACGTACGTTTAGATGTTCGCAAAAATAAATCATTACCAAATTTAGATCTGTTATATAAAAAACTCCATGCAGTTTTGAATCCAGTCGTTAAATGGCGAACGGCTTTTGTTTTATATTTCACAAGGTTCGAAGTTGTGTTTCTTCTGTATGTTTTCTAGCTGATCGCAGAACCTGTCCACTTGAGGTTTATTAAGCTCATGGCGCGGGCAATGCTGGTTGAAGTCGATTGGAGAACTGCTATATCTGGGTTTTGGCGCATAAAACCTCTAACCCAATTCTTTCCAGCCATCTTGGTTTCTTTGTTAAATTGGTGTACAATAATTTTTTTATCGGCTTATACACAACAGATTTTAACTGTTTTAGCGTAATTTTCTTATATGATTAACTAGGTCTTTTTCCATATGAAGCGCAAAGGTGAGTAAATCTGTCTAAGGATCTAGCCACGTCTTTTTTTTTTTAATCTTTTACGTAGGCTGGACGCGGGCATATTCAAGAGTTCAGCGACTTTTCTTTTGCTTTTTCCCTCAATCATTTTCCATGAAAGATCCAATGTCTCTTTAGAATACATGATTCGGTTTTTCTTTGCTTGGAAGTTATCTAGAAAACAAGAATATAAAATAAAGTCAAATGGTTCACTAGAGTGCAGGATCTACAAGAGTGAGCGTACTCTTGCTATGCGAACTCTTGTGGAAAGCCTTGGGTCCAAAACAAAGGGGTACACCAGTGGCATCTATTGAAATATGGCGAGAAAAACTACTCAATCTACAGGTTATCACATGATTTACACAATTTGTTATTAAAAACTGTTTACTATATATGCTACACTAGTTAAAAAAACATCGAAATATCAAAAATCTTACCTTTTTCCTCCAAAATGAACTATTCTTGTGCGGATTTTTTGCAATAACATCTTAATACAGAGACGCTCAAAACACAACTGAACACACACTTGTAGCACTTTGTCCTAAGTATATCGTAAATAAACTTGTTACCAAAGTCGTTGCTAAATGTTTTTGTGATTTATTACTGAATACTTCCCTTTTAGCCACAAAAACAAAAAAAAAATCTATATAATTGCAGAAACTTTCATTAAACCTTGTTTATTAAAATCTCCGAATTTTTGGAGAAACAAGTGAGATTGAACTGCACAATATTTCCTTGTCTATGATTAAAATAAAGATAACAAAATCATAGTTTTATTTCACATTTTTTTATGTATTTAATTCAGGCTCTTAACACGATATTTTTTTAATGCTACAATAAAACCACACCTTTAGTCAACTACTAGTTTAGTATAAAAACAATTTCATGGTTAAAAAAAATACATTTAGATAAGAGAAAATATGTACTTTTTTTTTCTTTTAAAAAAGTAATAAATCTCCCTTATCTCTAAAAGAAAATTGAAAAAGATAAATGATTCTTTCTTGTCTCTGTTGTTCAATAACCAGAAAAACCTCGCCTTAATTAACTTGTCAAAATTAACATTATTTAAATAAAGACTCCGCATAAATGAATAATAAAGATCATTACAAGATATTAAACAAAAAGAATGTCTAAATGATGTCATTGTTATCGAATTATGAAACGGTCATTATTCGGACTGGGATCTCGCCAGGTTTTCTGTTTTTATTTTAATTTTATTACTTTGAGAATCTTTTTTATGATTTCTTTTTATTACAGTGAATTTTCAGTTCTAGGAAAGGAATAGGAAAATCAGTGGTGCCTCGTTACTTAGGAAATATTAATGATTGATAAATTTAAATGAAAGACTTATAATACTGGACAGCAGCCAAAATATATTTAAAAACTTAAAAACTTACCTTTTTAATATTCAAGTTTTAGAGATACGTGACGTCAGGTCTCTCTATATATACAATTTAACCGCAATAATGCACGTGTTATATTTGTGTTGTTATTACAATACAGGGGTGCTACGTTGCCAAATGTATGTTTCCCCAAGTTAAGGAGATTTTGCATAACTTGACAACACTGCATGAGAGATCTTCAGGGACGACCCCCTACAAAGTTCCAACCCCTCAGGGCTTAAAATAAGAGAGACAGCCATTTAAACCCATGTAAATCGCCTTTTATGTCTGCTGTATGTCACTATTGCCAATATTATGGAATTAAATAGAAAATTCTTGAATATTCTCTGAAACTCTAGAAGCCGTATTTGTGTATATACGCAGCTACAAAGCGAAGGGATTAGTCAGTCGAAGTTGATATTGTGAGATCTCTTGAAAGTGTGTCAACAACCAAGATTACTTCTATTATGTTTGTGCAACGCATTTGTCATTGAATTAGAAAATATAAAAAATAATTAAAAAAAGATCCATTCCATTCATTTAAATCAGCTGGTCGTAACTATACCTAAAGTTCATAATTTCCGTCAATGACTTATCCGTCGTTTTCCTGGATTTGCTGTAATACTAATAATTACCATAATGACTAACACACACACACACACACACATACGCACAGAAGAGCACAACAAAGAAAAATTAAAATAGTGATGATCGTCGACGACAACGAACGAACAAGTTGAGGACTACACCACACTGCACACGTAAAACCTGTTCTGGTTTTCTGCTTGTTGTCTTGCCAACCTCGTGCAATTTTAATATCAAATTTACTATGTTTCTTCCGAATTCATAAAGCTGATTTATGTATATTTATTTTCTGCATGTTAGGGTTACTTATTGGTTGCGTCAGCAATGATTGGCATGAAATGATTTTATTTGTTATATTACACAGTTGGACAGTTCGTAAGAACATTAATAACATTTCAAAAAATGTTATTTGTAATAACGTTATGGATAATTTTCTATTTAAAATAGGATGAATTTTCAAATAAAAATTTTTTATAATCACACTGTTCTTCTCCATAAATAAAGTTTTCAGGACTAAAAGACAAAACGCTGTGGTTAAAGGGTGTATGGCAGTGGGCATGGATGTTGAGTGGGGGGAAGTGCACTTGCATGCGTTTAAAATCTGTGGAAATGTCGACTCTTACTGTTTATAGAGCGTTTTTTTTCCTAGTATCCGGGCTTTTCAATCGTCTTTATAGTAGTCCACTTAATAACAAGTCTGTACCATGAAAATTTACAAAGTTATTCTAATTGTTTGTAGACAAAAAAAAACACCTCTTCTTTAACCCACTTTTTTAACAACAATTTTGAAATAAATATATTATTTTTTAACTTTTCTTGTAGTTTTACCTTTCAAGAATCCATTTCAGTTTTAAAACTGTCTCTAGAAGCAATATCTTCTGAGCAACAGTTGTTTAAACTTTTAATATCTTTAATAAACAATTGATATTATTCATAAACTATTTGACCGATTTGGCTGAGCTTTCGTATATTATAAAGACCCATAATGCCCTCATCATCAAGATGTTATATGTCACTTTCTGCTATTATTGTGAAAGTTATTAACATTTATAAAATAGTGCAAAAAAGTTTTTTTTTGCCATTATTTCGATAAATTGTTTATCGATTTTGATGTGTAAAACATGAAATTAAACGTCTTTTTAATACCTACAACAATTCTACGGCAGAAGATTGAATTTTCTATTGTTTATAAAAGAACAGAGCGGATGTGACAGTACCTCTTATGTATTTATCATTGACTAGGCCTCCTTATTATTTAAAATCTTCAGATATCAGTAATGAATTTTTTCTCCTTTTTGTTTTAGACAAACTGCCCTTAGTGTACTAAATTAAATGTCCTAGACTTGGAACCAGCCAGTTTTTATATTGTTGGTTTTTATCATCCATGAATATCAGATATATTCCTTCACGCAAATTATTTTACGTTTAAAAACTTTTTCAAGCATTTTTTTAAAGTCATTAGTCGAAGTCGTTATTCTAAAATACATAAAAGATGATTGTTTAGCCGGTTATTAAAGTCTCAACGTCTTGGAATGCATTAACATCACAATCGACAAACTGCATCTGATTAGAACGTTGTCGTTTGCATTACATAGCACACCTGTTCAAAGATTCAAGTATGAATGTGGGCAGGGTAAAAATGGTGATTGCCAGGGTTGTTCATAAACTTGTAAAAATGTGTGTGGAAGATTTTCATTGAATTGTACTACCAACTATAAAATAACTTTTTTCCCGAAAACCAAAAATCTTTTTTACTATATATCTTATTATACAGGACGTTTCATAATTGCATGGTAATACTTAAGAATGTGAATGATTATAAGTAAAAAGTTCATTTCAATGTAGTTCTACGATTGCCCTCGATATGTCTGAGGCTGTTTTAGAGATTTTATTTAATTTTGGTGGGTATTAATTAAAAAGACACTTTTTCAGTAAAAACATTGTTCTACTTCTACCAGTGCGTCCGTGCTAGTATGTTCCTAAAAAAATGGAAGATTTTAGATTTCTGAACTAATAGATTTCTTTGTTCAAAGGTGATTTTAGAAGTGTGTAGAAATATATGCAGATACTTAAAGGTGCGCATAAATAGGGCCAGCGGTGCCCGTCATGAGCCATCTTTAAATTTTGTCGACTTCGCTGGATGTCGAGCGCACCACGTGAATTTCTCACGAAACCTGTGTGCCTTCGGCGGTCGGTGTCAAAGAATATAATAAAACCGTCAGGGATTGAAGCTAATTTCATATTTCTCGCTGCAAAGTAAATTTTTTCGAATGAGCGTGCTATAAAGCCATCCAACTAGATCAAAAAGTTCCTTTAGATTCGCACTACAAACTGACAGAAAATAAATCACTGCATACCTCGGTCCCACTGCTTGCAAACAATAGAAATATGATGAAATTGACTTTACGTCGGCCTTCAAAAGTGCTAAACATCAATCGGAGTCGGTAAAATTTAAAGAAGGTTCGCGGCAGGCTCGTCACGGGCTCGACTCGTTATATTTATAAGCACCTTAAGAATTCAGATATTATACTTATATAATACATACATTTATATCGAATGTAAATTTAAATTTATTATCAGAAAAAAAAATATGGAATATTTATTAATTAAAGATATCTTGAGGTAGTCGAAAATTAAAAAAAAAATGTTAAAGAATCATAAAATTATAAATAAAAATGTTTCTTTTACACAGAATGTCCAGAAATGATCATTACAATTTTTAAGGTATGATATGATAAATATTTAAAAAAAGTTCATACGAGGATAGGTCAGCAAATTCTTCCATACAGGCCCTTGAAGATGGTGTCTTAGAAGTGGTTTTTAATTAATTTATTAGATTCTAGTTACAATACAAAAACGAACTTTTAGGTGTTAGTTTCTATTACTAGACGTTTTATTTTAAAAATATCGGATTACTCGTATTGCAACCAGAAAGATGTGGTTAAATATTTATGGACATATTTTTTTCTCCGTGTGCATTTTCGTTATTTTTTAAATAAAAGTGACCTCTAATAACACCAACTTATTCTTAAAACTTCATGACTGTATTGTTAGTTGATTCTAATAAATTAAATCCAAACCGCTTTTGACACCATCTTCACGGGCTTGTACCTTTCTATTTTTATGTTGAATCATACATTTCGGCCCCATTTTTTTTAGATGGTTGTTTAGCTACTATAAAGGCTGATATCAACATGAAAATGAAATAGTTTATTATCTTATATTATTTTATCTTACCTTAGCTTTATTCTCTGTTTTATTTTCTTAACATTATGATTTGAGTGTTTATTGTGTTTAAATGTCGATCTATTCAAAATTATTTATTTTGAGTTAAGTTTTTCCGTACTGTTCAGCGTCAATATGAATATTTAATTTAAATGTTACTATGTCTTAATTTTAAACCATGAAAACCAAAATTTCATATAATCGAGCATCGTAATGTCCAAACCACCATACTGAATGAATCATTTTTAATTTTTAAAATAGTTTCTTCTTCTTCTTCTTCTTTCTTCTTCTTTCTTCTTTAGATGCCATGTCCGTATTCAGACGTTGGTGGTCATCATGTTTACAATTTCCTGAAATCTTTCTCTATCGGCTGCAGCGCGAAATAGTTCCTCCACCGTGCAATCACACCACTGTTTGATCTTACGTAGCCATGAAAGCTTCTTTCGGCCTATCCATCTTTTTCCTTCCACTTTTCCTTGTATTATAAGGCGAAGTAGATGGTATTTAGGTCCTCTAATTATGTGGCCGAAGTATTCTGTTTTTCGCCTCTTTATAATGTTCAAGAGCAGTCGATCTGTATCCATCCTTCTGAGAACATCCTCATTGGAAGTGTGCGAAACCCAAGATATCTTTAGGATTCGACGATAGCATCACAATTCGAAAGCTTCCAGTTTGTTTAGCGTTGTGGTTTTTAGTGTCCATGTCTCGCAACCGTATAACAGAATAGACCATACATAGCATCTCAGGACCCTCTTACGAATATGCATTGACAGGTTCCTGTTGCATAGAACTAGTTTCCATGTCATAAAGGCCTTACGCGATATTTCGATCCTAGCTATTATCTCTTCATCTGAGTCCCCATTCACATTCAACCAACTGCCAAGGTATCTGAAATGGTTTACACGCTCTATCCTCTCTTCATCGAGCCAAAGTTGACATTTATCTACATTAATATTTCCAACAGGCATCCACTTTGTTTTTGAGATGTTGATTTTAAGGCCTCTTCGGCAGCTCGCCTCATTGACTAGATTTACTAATGTTTGGAGATCCTCGATACTTTCTGTAAGAATGGCCGTATCATCAGCAAATCTAATATTGTTGATTACTTTTCCACCCAGTTTTACTCCCTCTTTTCTGTCATCCAAAGCCTCCCTAAAAATTTCTTTAGAGTATACATTAAAAAGACAGGGTGACAAAACGCAACCCTGTCTTACTCCACGTTTGATGGATAGGCTTTGAGTACGACTGTTTTCAATTTGGATAGAGGCTACTTGATTGTAATACAGATGTTTTAGCAGTCTTATATCGTAGTGGTCTAGACCTGCTGCTTGTAGACATTCGAAAAGTGTATCGTGTTGTACTCGGTCGAATGCCTTTTCAAAATCGATGAAATAGACGTAGATGTTCTTTCGGAATTCACAACTTTTTTGTAGGAGAACGCGCATACAAAATAGTGCCTCTCTGGTTCCTAGACCATTTCTAAATCCAAATTGCTCATCACTCACTCTACTTTCGCATAGAAGGAATATTCGGTTCTGTAGAATTCGTAGAAGTATCTTAAGTGTGTGGCTCATTAAACTAATCAGTCTAAAGTCGCTGCATTTGGTGGGTCTACTTTTCTTTGGTAGTGTGATAAACAGCGATTCTAATCAATCATCTGGTATTATTCCTTCGTTGTAAATTTTATTAAAGAAAGTGGTTAAGTAGAAAATATTTTCCTCATCCAGAAGTTTAAGCAGCTTAGCAGGGATTTGATCTGGTCCAGGTGCCTTATTATTTTTGGCTTGCTGTATTGCTTTTCTGACTTCTAATTTCAATATACTGGGGCCCCTGTCTATCTCGCTGCCGCATATAGTATGTGTATGTGCAGCGTTTTCTCTACTAGCATCGTTAAAAAGGTCACTCTCCCATTCTCTGCACTGTTGTTCGTGATTACAGATTTTTCCGTCGGCGTCTTTGAGTAAATGAGCATTTTTTGGTTTTCTAATTCCGAAGGTATATTTAAGTTTCCTGTGCAGATTGAAATTGTCGTGTTTTTTTTGGAGGTTCTCTATTTCTTTACAGGAATTTTCGAGCCAAAGTTCTTTGGCTTGCTTAATTTTTCTTTTTATGAGTTTATTGACTTCACTGTATTTGTTAGTATCTCCATTTTTATATTTCCGTCGTACCTCCATCAGGCCAAGAATTTCCTGTGTCATCCACTCATTTTTTGCCTTTCTTTTAGGTGCTTTCACTTCTTTTAAAATCGAGTTTTCTATATCGTACCAACAGTCGTTAATGGTTCTGTTTTCGTTTGGCATTCTCGATATTTTGTGTATTTCGTTATTTATTTGCTGCGATATGTGTTCACGTGTTTGAGGATTTCTGAGGGGGTCGAGGCACATCCTGTTTTGTTTAGATG
Organism: Diaprepes abbreviatus; assembly: GCA_034092305.1. Classification (NCBI taxonomy): domain Eukaryota; kingdom Metazoa; phylum Arthropoda; class Insecta; order Coleoptera; family Curculionidae; genus Diaprepes; species Diaprepes abbreviatus. The sequence goes on along the minus strand of JASJET010000131.1, from coordinate 407,092 downwards.
GCTTTGTTAATTTCTTTAATTTAATTTGTATTTTGGAGCAGAGCAAATTATGGTTTGAGTTTATATCAGCATTGGGCTAAGTTTTTACATTCTTAATATTATTTCGAAATCGGTGGTTTATTAGAATGTAGTCTATTTGGATCGGTACTATTCTGCCTTGTTGTCCATCTTGAAGGGATTTCCACGTGTACAGACGTCTTTCTGGAAGTTGAAACCAGGTATTTGCAATGACAAAGTCAGCTTCTTGGCAGAATTCGATTAGACGTGGTATATAGTATATACATTCATAATTCGCGATCTCAAAAATTCCGAAATACCGGTTACAATCAAAATTGGGAACACAAAATATTTTTAATTCGTCCTAGTATATCTAGCCATTTTGAATTTTTGAAATAAAATTATATATTCAAAATGGATGACCCCATATTCCCAAGTACTAATTTTGGATAGATTTAATATTTTTCTCTTCAATGTTTTTTTTTAGTTTTAAAAAGCAGTTTTCAGCTTTAAATAAAAACATAAACCATAATGCACTAATGAGTACTATTTATATAAACTTCGTACAATTGTGTTGAAAAGAGCAACTTCGGTTAATGGAATGGGAACCATCATGAGATGAATCCTAACGTGGGCAGAAAGTATCAATCATTTTCAGTTTTGCATAATGGTAAACGTCGTTGCTCACTAATATTGTGACACGAGAAAATTTAGGCATTGTTATTTTCATAATAGGGCATTATGAAATTGTAGTGCTGCTACATGATTATTATTGTGTGCACCTATGTTTGAGATTTTTTTATAGATTTATTTGATTCGTTAACAAGCCTAGCTAGTTCGTTTATTAAATTTTAGATATTGCTTACAATTTTGTTTGCGTAGGTGGCATGGTAAAGGGTCTGTCGAGTCCACGTGCACTGGCTCAATAAGCAAAAACGTATGTACTAATATTTAGTACATTTAAGAGCAGTAATGTCAATCAGTTTTAAGCATGATTTTAAGAATCAACTTAAGCCGTTTTTACTAGACCACCGAGATTGACACGTCTGTCGATAGCCCTGTGATGTCCAGGGTTTATTTTTATTTTTAAAAGAAGCTAATAAATTAAAAATATTAAAAATATTTTAAAAATAAAAATAGTAAAAGTAAGTAAGTAGAGTAAATAAAAAAATCGGAAATCTTCAAAAATGTTACAAGTATTTACTTTAAAATTTTGACACATTTTGTTAAATTTAAAATATTATAATCAAATTATTCTTTTTCTAAGTCAGAGATTTGTAAATTTTATCACAAGCGCGCACTTCCAACTTCAATTCTATACTAAATTCGAATAAGATATAAGATCTGAATCTAAACCACACGATCTGGGAGGTATTTTGTTCTGGAACGCTGTAAAACAAATAGGCCAAGAAAGTTTGCTGACGTAGGAATCACGCACTCTTGGTAAAAAACAAAATTTCATCACGTGGACCCCGATCACGCGACTTTTGCCTGCAAAACAAGTTAACTTGGAAAAATCTGGATCCTTTTTCAAGACGTCACCACAAATTTTATATAAATACGAACCATCTCTATATGGAAAGTTAGTTAAATTCGAGAGTTGAAATCGAGAGTTGAAAATATAATTTAGAAGAGTTAGGCTCAAAGGGTTGAAAAGAATTAGTTCAAGAAATACATAGACAGTGCAAGCAGAGAGTTTCGCGGTACAGTTAAAAATATTTTAAATACAATTCTCACAGTAAAATTCCAAGTGTGTTTCCAGTCTAGTAAACAGTTAATATGGGAGTTTAAAATGGGATAAACCAAACTTTTAGCCTGCCTTGCGTAGCCGCGACGTATGGGGAAGAGAAATGCGGTCTATAAGGACATAAGGATTATAGGAAAGTGAACGTCTTCATCTGGCTCATAACGTCTCAGAGAATTATGACCCAAATAAAGACGTATCATAGACTTCATCTGCTATCTGGTATAGGAACAATTTAAATATCTAAAATGAGAAAACGCGAGTTTATTGAGAAATATAAGAATATCATGAAAATTATTATTTGATGAGGCGGAAATCCTCCAACATAATAACTGTATTTTATTCTTTCACAATATGGTCTTTTCTGTTCGCGTTCTTGTTGTGCCTGAAAGAGTAAATATATATATTTTTTTTATTTTCGAATTTAAAGCTCACTTTTGCACTTACAGTTTCTTAAAGTTTACAGAATTCTACTCTCGCGGATATGTCCAAAAACTTCAAAACGTGTCCGAATTTAAATAATGACCCACCAAAGTCGTGGCACGCAATAAAAAAGGATCATGTGTCTCGTGCTCCTCCACAGACGTTCGGGGTGGCCTTTAATTGTGATTTTTGGAATGCCTTAATTAGTTCTAGTAATTTAATTAACGAGATCGTGTGTGTTGGTGACCAAATTGGAATAGTTCGAAATGAGATACATATATCAAGGGCATATTTATTCAGGTATTCAGTTGGGTATGCGTGAACTTATAAATTTATAGAATACATGATAAGATCGATCAAATAGTCATCTTTTTCTTTTAAATTGTTTATCTCGGTCATTAGCGAAATCCGGGTTTGTTTAAGTATCCTTCTTAAAGAGAAGTCAGCCTCAGTCCATCTTTCCTCATATAGTTTTGCTGAACATCTCTATACTCCGGTGGACCAGTTTTTTAATTTTTAATTATAGCTAGTGACATCTGTATTTTTTTCTATCAGTTTCAGGTTAGCTTTCGATTAAATACGGGTTTGTATGAGGTATATTTTTTCACATTTTTACTTTTTGATCTGATTATATTTCTGTAGAATTATTTTCATTAGTGGCCGTAAATTACATGTAATGTTGTAAATATGCTGGCCTTGTTACGACATAAAATACAAGCTGATATTCGACCACTAAAAATTTTTAAGGCGTGTTTCGTTCTGACACTTGTGGCGAACTCGTCACTGGGAGTGGATTCCACTGATGCCTTGCCCAGACACCTTTGGTACGTTCTTAATTAATTTTGGATGTTGTATTTGAAGTCATTCCTTGACGGGATCTATAGGTAAGATGTTGCATCAATAGGCGGTCGTTGATACAACAGTAAATAGACAGTATATGACATTTAAGAACAGGTGAAAATTTGAAATTAACGTTCGTTGAAAGTTAAAGTCACTTAAAATCCAAGATTTTTAAAAAGTCAAAATGGCAGATCCAATATGGCGGACAAATAAATCAGTTTTGTCCGATTTTCTCCAAAATTGGTACAGGGAAGTTTTCGAGGTCGCACATAACGGATCTGAAATTATTTTTAAAAAGTTCAATATGGAGAATCCAATATGGCGGATGAAAACAATCAATTTTGTTCGATTTCTCCAAAAATGGTATGGGAGAGTTTTCAGGGTCGCATATAATTGTTTCTAAAAAGTTCAATATGGAAAAAAATCAGTTTTGTCCGATTTTTTCCAAAGTTGATGTGGGGAAGTTTTTGGGGTCGCAAATTACCAATCTGAAGTTATTTAAAAAAAATTAAATATAAGGGGATCCAAGATGGCGGATTAAATATTTTACATCTCTCGGACTTGTCTAAAATCAGTATTGGGGGATTTTTGTTAGTGTTAATTAGGAATTTAAAATATTTTTTGAAAAACTTAATCTGGCGGATTCAATATGGCGGGGGTTCTTGAGGGTGTAAATTATGAATTTAAAATTATTTTTTCAGGATTCAATATGGCGAATCCAATAGAGCGGACTAAAAATGTTTACATATTTTGATTTTGTTCAAAGGTGGTACTGAATCGTTTTGGAGGATGTAAATAGCGAATATAAAATTAATTTAAGAAAATCTAATATATCAGATCCAATGTGAGAGTCTAGAAGTTTTAAATTTCTGGATTTCATCCAAAATTCAATATGGCGAAGCCAATTGAGTTGAAAAATTTACCTTATTCGTATTTTTTTTTTTAGATTTGTTATTAAGGGGGTTTTCGTGTCGTATATCACGAATTTGAAGTTAACTTTTTAGGACTATTTGGTTGATAATATACAATATGAGTGACTGAAAATTTTATATTTTCCGATTTTGACTAAAGTTGATATTGTGGGGTTCTTGAGGCGTATACAAACTCAATATGCAGTATAAAATATATCGGGCTATGAAATTTACGTCTCAAGTTCTCTAATTATCGATATTGGGGCCTATATTGCCAATCTAAAATTAATTTGAAATTTAAGGTAGTGGTTTACTATGACATACTAAATATTTGTTTGACTTGGATAAAATGGGTACTTTTTAGCTACCTTGGAGGCATTGCGAGGTACATTAATCTCGATTAGTACTTAGTTCAAATAAGTTATAGATATTATAATGAATTCAAAACCAAATGTTGAAAAATAAAATTTTTATATAAAAAAATTGAATCGACTTCTAAAAGTGCGCTAAAAAGTGAAAAATAACTATAAATTTTTATGTAAAATTGAAATTTTTTAAGTCGGCGCCAAATTATTTCTAAATGAAATAAATAACTACTAATTTACACAAATTATGGTAAGGAAGCAATTACAAATAAAGTATTTTTAATCTGTTTATGCGAATCACATTTTGTCAGGTATTAGTTTGGCGTCTACTTCAAAAATTTCAAATTCATATAAAAATTTATAGTTATTTTTCACTTTTTAGCGCACTTTTAGAAGTCGATTCAATTTTTTTTTTAATTTTATTAAGAATCTTTTTCTACTTGTGTGTTAAATTTGATTCAATGCATTCATTATTTTGCTTTTTATGAAGTGTTTTGCAACAAAAGATTAGTTTTGCAAAATTGACACATTACAGTGTCATTAAAAGAAGAGCATAATTGTGCTAAACATATTACCGTTTATGAAGATAAGGACTTTATTATATTTTAAACCGAAAAAATATTGGTCAAAATTGCCTCGATGGGATTATAAATTCATTGAGAGCAATTCAAGAAGTGGAAGGTGTTTAATAAGATAACAGATACTTAAAATTCTTTTAAATAAGTCTACTTTCTCTCTCGCTACATGAAGGCTCGGAGTCCGAACAGGAACAAGAATATTTAAACTAAAATCTGGGACGAAAATATTAAGTACTTATAGGTAGATTTCTCAAGACTGAAATTACAGCCATCCAGAACTGTGTAGAGGAAATAAACAAGAGAAGAATTACTGACAAGAAAATCACAATGTGTTCCTATCACGAAGCTGAATAGTTTTGGCTGGACGCTGACAAGAAAGAGGCCATATGAAGTCCTGCGGACAATACAGAGCACCAAGCGGCAGTAAACAAATTACTCAGTTCCCATAAAGAAACTACTAAGTTGGTAGGGGACTGTAAAGGAGTATCAAATGACTAAGGAGGTAAGAATACATTGATTTTGACCTACGTACCCACCAGGACCTATGAGTCGTCAAGGTTATGATCTTGGGCAAGCAGAATAGTCTTGGTCAGGACCAAAAACATTTTGTGTTACCAACCAATGGTCAAATTAACCATCAGGAAATGGGCTGAGGACAAGTTTTAATAATGTTGATACGACGCAGCAAGCAAAATATACTCCGGCACAAAAAAAAAGCACAAACAAAATTTTGTTCAAATTTAACCCTATATAACTTTTTAAATTTTGCATCGATTTGAATCATTTTGTGTCAAGTTGCAGTCGGTTTCATCTTAATCATTACCTTATATTCCGTTTGCAAAAAGTTGTGTTGGTGTTGGTGTTATACAGGGTAGAAACAAAAGTTGTATTTTGCCCTAAAGTTCTGAGCACTCTGTGGAAACATTGCCGTAGTTTATTCGATTTTTAAGTGTTTGTGTTGTATAGTATAGCGAAATAATAATCGTAGTGTCATATTTATATGCAGACCTTTCAGAGCTCACCACCAGTTATTTCAGTTTTACCCTGACAATAGGCCTTTTTATAGAAAAATCACAAGCCAGTCAGTGACAACCTGAAATACGGATTTTTTCAAATCGTAACCTCATGGAACAGTTTTAAATAGATACATTCGTACTTAGTATTCAAAATTACCTAAGAAATGACTATCCGCTTGTACATTTCTTCTAGGCCTGTGTAATCTGGTTTTTATAACATTTTCGACAGCATTGATTAAGACATTTTCTTTTAATTTTATGACATACCTTTGTTTTGGTAATATAGAAACTTGGACATGGATTATAAATTTAATATTATGAAAAATAATGAAATAGTTATCTATTTGTTGCCCTGTACGATTATAGGTTATAATATTTGAAATGTCAATTATAAAAAATTACCCTAACTTGATTGCTCACTGCTTTGCTAATAAACTTTAATTTAGTCGGTATGCACGATTTTAAATTTTAAATGATTGATGAATCGATAATTATGGCAATCGTTTTTTGAGTAATCATCTAAAAGTATTTATTGCAATAATATTTTACAAAATTATTTTGGCAATGTTATTTAATGTTATTAATTTTTTTTTGCGAAAATTAAGTGTTGTTAAAATGTTGGTAATTTCATTTATCCTAAATCGCTCTGGTGGAGACAATCTTTTCTCAACTTAAAACCTGAATGAAGTACAAGAAGTAGATAATCTGAAGTAATTAAATTTCTATGAAAAAATTGAACCGACTTCTAAAAGTGCGCTAAAAAGTGAAAAGTAACTATAAATTTTGATAAAATGGGATTCGCATAAACAGATTTAAAACGCTTTATTTGCAATTGCTTTCTTACTATAATTTGTATATATTGGTAGTTATTTATTTCATTCAGAAATAATTTGGCGCCGACCTCAAAAATTTCAATTTCATATATAAATTTATAGTTTTTTTTCACTTTTTAGCGCACTTTTAGAAGTCGGTTCATTTTTTTTAATAAAAATTTTATTTTTCGATTTTTAGTTTTGCATTCATTACGATATCCATAAATTATTTCAACTAAGTACGAATCGAAATTAATGTACCTCGCAATGAGGTGGCAAAAAAGTATCTATTTTATCCACAGTTGTAATTCACCCTAAAATGAACCACTAAAAATTGTTTAATTCTTAGAGTCCTCCAAATATCAGTGAAATTGTGTCAAATTAATAATTAGTTTGTCATATTAAATCCATTATCTGAAATTTCAAGTTAATTTTAAATAGGTAATATAGGCCCCAAAACCTTCAAATATCGATATTTAAAGAACTTGAGACGTACACCCCATATTACCAAATCTAAAAAATGCGAATAAGGTAAAATTTTCAACCCACCATATTGGATCCGCCATATTTAATTTCAAAAAAGTAATTTTAACGTCTTAATCTGATCTAAATCTAAACCCTTTAAAGCCCCCTAGTATAAATTTTGGATGAAATCCGGAAATTTAAATTTTCTAGACCATCATATTCCATCTAAATTATTAGATTTTCTTAAAATAATTGTATTTTCGCTATTTACATCCTTAAAAACGATTCAGTTCCACCTTTGAACAAAATTGAAAAATGTAAAATTTTTAGTCCCCTTTATTGGATTTGCCATATTGAATCTTGAAAAAATACTTTTAAATTCATAATTTACACCTTCAAGAGAGAAAATGTAAAATTCTTAGGATGACATATTGAATCCGCCAGAGTAAGTTTGTCAAAAAATATTTTAAATTCGCAATTACCACTAACAAAAATCCCCCAATATTGATTTTAGACAAAATCGAGAGATATAGTATCTGTAATCCGCCATCTTGGATTCGCCATATTTAATTTTTTTTTTAAATAGTTTCAGATTAGTAATGTGCGATCCCAAAAACTCCCCCATATCAATTTTGAAAAAAATCGGACAAAATTGACTTTTTCGTCTGCCATATTCGAACTGCCATTTCGAATTTTTTAAAAATAATTTAGATTCGTTATGTGCGACCCCGAAAACTCCCTCTTACCAATTTTGGAGAAAATCAGACAAAATAAATTTTTTTTTGTCCGCCATATTGGATCCACCATATTGAGTTTTTTAAAAATAATTTCGGATTCGTTGTGTAAGATTCCGCAAATTCCTCCATATCAATTTTGGAGAAAATCGGACAAAATTAATTTTCTTAGTCGTCATATTGTCAGCGCCATCTTGGATTTTACTGTACCAATTTCGTCCAAAAAGATATCGGACCAGCGCCGCAACTTCCTTTACATAACGTAAAAAATTTCATTCAAATGGGTGCAGCCGTTCCGGAGTAATCGGTGTACATACATAAAAAAAACATACATAGTCGACGAATTGAGAACCCCCTTCCTTTAGAAGTTGGTTAAAAAGAGAAAACATGAAAAGTCTCCTGGTAAAATTAATGAAAATGAAGAGAAAGGAGAAATTTTAAGAATTGACAATATGCAGACTATTTAATGTGGATTTTACCTATTAATTATATATTATAAAAACTGTCTGGTACCCTACTTTCGGTTGTGTGAAACTACCATTGCAACTTTGTCCTAGGGTTTATTCCAGACTTACTTATGTGAAAATTCTTTGGACTGCATAACAATGCTTTCGATAAATTGCATCAGAAAACAGACAATTGCTCTAAATTTACCTTAAAAGATTTATTGATTTTTACTGCTTGTTAGTTTGAGGGTAAGTCCAGACGACAAGAAAAGTCTGAGCGTAGGCGTGTTACATCCTTTTAAGTTAAAATGTATCGTCCATATGGACCATTTCATTCCGCAGTCATAACGGGTGTGGTTTTTTGTCTTAACCTAACTTTTATCAGCATGAAAACGAAGCAAAATAAATTATTAATTGCAGCTGTATTGTAATCTAGAAAAAAAAAGTTACAAAATGTAAGGAGATTATTGATATATTCTTTATTAAAAAAATAGAAAAGTCGTCGCTACTGGGTCTGGACTATATTTGAGGAAACTAGAGAAAGATTTGGACATACTAATAATTTAATTCAAGAAATGCGAGAAAATAATCCGGTTTCTTTAAAAATATGTTCATATTACTATCGACGAATTTGAAGAGCTCTTCGCTTTTGTTGCGTCGGTAATTAGGAAACACAATACGGAAATGCGTAGAGATATACTAGGTTGGAAATAACACTGCCATATTTAGCTGTGCAATCTACAGGGCGAATTCCGAATCGGCAAACACAGTGTTTTGAAATTATTCAGGAAACTTGTGTCGTAATATGGGACTCTTTAAAAGAAATTGTATTTCCAAAGTTTATCTCTTCTACCTGGTAAAAAATTGCCAAGAAGTTCTAAAACGAGAATTTCAATATAACAGTGTAATTCTAATAACCGTTTTAATAATTACAATTCGTTGTAGTTTTTAGAAGAATATGTTACATATGATTCTAACTCGATTTTTGTTATTAAATTTCCACCAATGGCAATTTTTACATTTTAATTGTTTACAATAGGTTTATATAAAGTTTGCTAAGGGTAGGGTTACCAGACGACAGAAATTTTCCTGACATGTCCGGAATTTTAGCTCCCTGTTAGGGAAACAGGAAAAAACTGCAATTGTCAGGATTTTTTTTTAATTGAAAGAGCAAAATATAAGTAATAAAAAATATTTATTTATCATTTTAGTAAGACAAATTAATTAATGAAACCTTAACAAAATGAGTGAATTTTTAATTTAATATATAATAAATTTAGTTTCGTATTTTTTTATTGCTTGATATTTCTTTTAACGAGTGCTGTTCTGTTATAACCATTTCATGACATTCTTCACATGATGTGTTCTTTAAATTAAATTGTGTCAAGAGAAGAACCTTAATAGAAGATATGGTTGTAAACCAACTATTATTACAAGTTATTAATTATAAAATTAATATATATATATATATATATATATATATATATATATATATATATATATATATATATATATATAAATATCTTTAAGTTACGCTTATGGATTAATAGATAGTTATAATTTAATACTTAATACTCGCTAAGAAAAGTTATATCTTAAGTAAATTTATTTTCTAATCGGCTCAAACAAAAGCATGCCTTAATCTCGGAAACTCTAAAAGTTTCCTTTTTACAGAAACCATTAGCTTTGTTCATATTGTTTTTTCGTTCCATAAATACACATTTTGTCATTTCAGTAATCATGTAAATAAATAGTTATGTTATATTTATTAGTATGCCTATGAGTGTAAAATAATAATTTAGATATAGAAATAGGATATAACTAAGACACGAACGTAGAGACGAGGGGAACTACAATTAAAATACTACAATAGTGACATTAAATTAGTAAATAGGAAGAGATGTTAACTCCTGAATATTTTAATAAAATATTAAAAGTGATATTGGAAGATTTATTTGAATTCACTGAAACCAGTTATAAACCAAAAACAGAACCAGCAAAGTTATAACAGTGGTGGAAGCCAAAAAGCAAAGCCTATAACAATATATACAGCCTATTTCTCTTCTTAGACCACTGCGCTCCCATTAATGAAACACTCGCTGAATACTCGAATTTTGTGCTTCCATTGCAAATATTTTAAAAATCTCACTGCCTTAACATCCCACATACAACATTCAAACAAAATGTCAGGATATTTATTGAAAAGGCAGGAATATTGTCAGGAAATCTCATTATTTGATGTGCTAACCCTAGCACGGTATGTCTGTGGCTTAGTGTCTCGATATCCGAGACTGTCGTTGAAGAGAAATTGTATTATATAGGGGCCTTTATTCCATAAGATTTAATTTATATCACAAACAACTGTATTATTGCAATTGTTATATAATTAATAAAAAAAATTAAAAAGAAATGTTTTTTTTTTTGAAGATGTATCAGTTATGATTTTCGGTAAAGAGCATTTTTAATAAATTAAAACAATTTAACATCCTTCATAAATATCCGTTATCTAAAGAGTCGCAAAATAAAAACATAAAATAAAACAACAAACTTCTGAAAAAAACATGGATTATGTTCATACAAAATTTTGAAAATAAACAGTTTTCGCCATATTTAAAGCAGTCCGCTGAAAAGTTCATTATCATCTTGCCTAATGACCTTGGAAAAGGCGGATTTAGGCGGGAAATCTTTGTCTCTTTTTAAACTTAACAAACCACAATGTTTGAAATTTGACATATGTCTTATTACGCTACGCTTACGCTCAGATTTGTTTTGTCGTTTGGATCACTCTGATATATACTTACAGTGTTAAAACTTTTAGGTTTTTTAAGGAAGTAACACGAATTAAAAACCCGGACAAATCCGGACATCCGGTAACCAGCAGCTAAAACTGCAATTCAAGTTTTTGCTAAATCTTTACTAAGAACGGATTTAACATTTTACGAAGAGATTTCTCTTTTGATGTTGATTTATCGCAAATAAGGGGTTTTTCGTCCGAGGAAAAACGGTTTCGAGAACTGTATTTACGAAGAATACTATTCTTGGATTCGCTGACAGTGTCGGAGACGAAAAAGTAAAAAAATTAAATCTATAAAAAATTCGTTGATTTATAAAATTTATACAATATTTTATTATTTTAATTTTTATTAATTTTCGTAAGACTTAGGAATGATAAATAATGTCTTGTCAGAGATCAAATCAGTTATAAAAAGCATCTAACAATTCTATTCTTGACGGGACTTTGATATTAAATCTGAGATAAATTAGTAATTTAACAAGTTAAATTGAACAGCAGTTTTCAGTTCAACCAACGAAATTTTAAAATATGTAAAAGCCTGGAGAGATGAAAATGCATTAAACATATTTCAAAATTTAACAAGGTTATGTGCAGCATTATTGTTTGCCAAGTTTTAACACTTTGTCTCATACCAAGGTGGGTTTCAATTAATCTTTTATTTTTTAATTTTCCTAATGAAAAATTAATTGGTAATCATTTAGATTAAGTAAAATATAGAAAAATGACGTTATTTTTAAAAAATTCTTTTCCTCCTCCTATTCGAGGTTGCAAAACATGATTTTAGTTATGGTTTTCTACAATTTTCCTTTATTTTTCCAGAAAACACAAAAAAAAACACTCGCCATTTCAAGGTTATTTTTGTTACTTAAAAAACACCGAACTTTCGTATTAATTATTGATATTATTAATAAAATACAGTATATGTAATATATTTCAACTCTTTCTGCATTCATTTTAGCAACTAATTTATGAAATACTGATATTTTCAACGAAAAAGCAAAAATAAGTTTTGTAAAGATTGATATTTCTATTAATTGTCGAAAGCGCAGGATCACGACAAAACTAAATATTTGTCTTGACGTTGCCAGATGTCATATATTTTCATATCAACAATATATTCTCAGTCAACAATATATTTAAATGTAATTAAAAGTGTGAAATTAATCTTAATCAGTAATAATTTTTGGTTAATTCAGGTTAGTTTCCGTTAGTTCAGGTTAATTTTAATTAATATTTTCTGCTGTTGTAAAATAAAAGCTCAATTTAAAATAAAGGGAAAGTACAAGAGTATAAAATTGTAGGACTAAGATTTATTAGAAATGTGAAAATAAATTTTCCATAGAAATCATATTTAAGCTATAACAACAACGCAAATTATCCTCCTGATAAGATGCAAGGGCCGGTTCATTGAGTCAATGGCTCCCTCCCGAAATATGTACGTATTTTTTTTAAATTTTATAGTCGTTTTGCTTGATTTTTTCGGTTAAAAAACTGCAAATATATAAAATTCTATATGATATAGAAGGTTCTATAGAGGTAAAATACGTCTACATAGTTGTAAGAAAATTTTAATGAATTCGAGAAAAAAGTGGAAAGTACTTTTCTGTGTTTTCTGGAAAAATAGGAAAAAACTGTGAAAAACCTAGGCCAGAATCGTGTTGAGAGAGGTAGAAAAAGAAAGGAAAGGCTAAAAATTTTTTGCTATGTTAGCAAATTTTTAAATTTACAATATTTTGTATATTACGCTACACAACATTTTGTTAAAATACAGCAGGAAACACGAAAAATCAATTCGTATAACAAAAAGAAAAAATATAGATCATTCCGGAAATTTCCAACATTATTGCTGAATGTTAAACAATCATAAAGTTGCATCTGTTGCATAATCAATTCTGTAACTCATTCTTAACTCTTTATGACTTAAACGGTATCTACAATAAAGGACAAAGTAATTTTTGGAAAGTGATTAATAGGAATAATATATTGGTGACGTCATAAAAGAACGAATCAGTTTAAAATTAGTGGAAATGTTCCGAAATTCAGCATAAGTCCCATTTTTATGTCTGTTTAACGAATTATTTATTTAGGAGGAAAAATCTTAACCACAAATATAAAAACTTGTGTTTTTTAGGTAACTAAGATAAGTCTATCCTCTCTCAAATAATCATGAGTCGACTTTGTCAATAAACAGAATTCTCGGATCTGAGGAGTAGAAAATCCACATGCCTCGTAAAAACTTCTTATGCTTCCTCAAAAAGTTACAGCTTGGTGAGCCATATAGGTAGGAGGGATCATCGGACCATACTTATTTGGAAATGATAAGGGATACCTCCGTAAATAACAATGGTGGTCGCGAATGCCACAATATTGCAACACTTAAATACCATGTAACCACTAAATTTTTCTTTCACATCTAATTTTAAAAAATGTGAATGTGGCAACATGGCCAATTTGAATAACAAATTTATTTGTTTCTTTCTATTGTTTCGCTCTTCCGAATAGTTACTAAAGTTATAATATATATATATATATATATATATATATATATATATATATATATATATATATATATATATATATATATATATATATATGGTGTACCCTAGTTTTTCTGCGGCTTAATACTTGTTAGCCATTATACGTACTTAAAATTATTTTAGTGTGACTAGTCTATATTATCTAATTTAACGGCTTTATTTTTACGTATAAATTTATCTGTAGAATAGAGTAACTATTTTGCGAACACTCTTCCATACGCAAGTAATAAACAGACATATATATCGGACATTTCAAAATTATATTTTATAATTTCGCATAAATCACAAGTTGATTTATTAATTTGCAACAAGCATTTCTGATGGAAGAGAAATCCATAATAGAATCGTTTTAATTAATTAAAATCTCCGTGATTTATTTGTTTTAGACGTCAAATTGCGAAATACCTTGAAGTTCTTTTAATGCAAGAGAGAATTTATTAATTTACATGTAGTACGCCAACCAAGATATCGCGGACATTCAGCATTTTTTTTCACGAATTAATTTTTTAATACTTCTTAAACTTGAGTATCAATTTACATAAACATTAGACTATATATTACTTATGTTACAGTCATCATAACTACCGCACCTTCGAGAAATAAAATGATGGAATAGAATTCAAATTATGAGATATTGAAGTACAATATCCTCAAGATTGTGAGAAAATATTTTGGAGACCTCTATTTTAGAGTTCCTATAGAAACCAAGAAAACGATGTAATAGGTAGCAACACAGCCAATTTATGTTTGGGTTGTAAAACCAACCTAAATTTTTTTTGGTTGAATGAATAGTTTCTCCAAGAATTTCTTTATCACTCTAACACATATAAATTGTATTTGCCGATCTCTTTCTTGAAGCGTTTCATGTCCAGTAAAACAAATGTACGAAACAAAATATTTTATTACATTTTTAATAAAATTGCGGAAAATGTGAATTCATCAAAAACTAAGAATAAATGGCAGCCTGATGATTTTTTATTATTTTATATTTATTGTTATTTCAAGTAAAAATGAAGGGAAAGATAAATTTATTATTTGAATAAGATATATTTTACGATGCGGTGTTGTCACGTTTATACATTTAATTAATAAATTAATAAATTTTGCTATTCAGCAGGGACTACGGAGAAGCAGGTCACCCTCTGTTAGAGTGGGGTTAAAAAAAAGTACTGCAAAATACTCTTAGGATTTGTTACGGTTCGTTCTGGTTAGTTTTCTTTTGTTTTAATATCCGTTAATTATTTTAACAGTTTAGTACTAATCAAGATATGTACTACATCTCGTAATATTTTTGGAATCTTAAAAAAGTACCTATTGTTCCAAGGTCACATAAAAGACACCCATTTTGGCCAAAATTATTGTAAATTACGTCACAATAAACAGAGCAACAATATTGAAAGAAATCGTGCAATTTTCAATTTGGATTTTACAATGCCGAAAACTCCTTAATGCAAATTTTGAAAAAATTCTAGCCCGCCATTCTGAATTTACATGCACTTAATTCGTAAAAACTCCCCGATAATAATATTCTTATTCGGCATATTAATTAAGAAAAATAGGTTCTTAATATGTGATTTCGATAACTCTGTCATACCAGTTTTGGAATAAAATATTTATTTTTTGTCTGTCATTATTATAGGGATATCTTGGATTTTTGAAACTAATTTCCGCAATCTTCAGAATGTATAACGTTAACAAATAATAATAAACATTGATTTTTGCAAAAAAACTTTCCTGGATCTCGTTTAGCATCCGGCAACACTGAAATGAAATTTTAGCTCGATTTTTAGAATTTTTTCTTAAATTTTAGCTTTTGAATATCCCCAGAAAAAAATATCCATTGGCGCCCAAAATATTGGTTCGCTTCGTCCTATCGACCTGTTATGGAATGTTTCGTTGAGGTACCTCCGCACGTTCAGATTAAAATGAGATGGAGCACGATCTTATGTTGTGTACATTTTATGCAAAAGCCTGTTGAATTGAGAACTTCCCCCTTTCTTTTATCTCATTTGTGGACTAAGTTTCGTCATCTAAAATTAACACACATGCAAAACAAAACATTTTATATGTTTTCTCCAATTCAGCTCTGTTGCGGTAGCTGTTCTGATTCTTTTTCTCCAAATTTTTCCTCTAAACACACGAATAAGCAGTTCTTTATAAAGTTAATTCTGTTTGTAGTCATAGCGGCCCATAAAACGACTTTTAGTAATAAGACAAAAACATACACCAACGCAGAAAGAAAATATGTATATACTTCGGTAAATTTGCAAAGGATAATTGAGACTAAATTTGATATATTTTTTTTTGTAGAACCGCCAAGTGCAAAAAAAAAAACAAACAGTGCAGCAGAAATAAAACACTGATAGTTTGTTATATATGTAATTCTCCTTTCAGGCAGAGAATATGAAAAATATATGTAAAAACAGTTTATTTCCTGCAAATATCGCTCTGGTCCTCTCTCCATACGCGTTTCGATCACCTCATGATCTCGTCAGTGGAGCTGTATCGGACTGAGAGCAACATTAGCAGGAAATAACTGATATATGAACCATAAATTTCAAGGTATGTCGGCAGGATATTACACCTGCCGTCTACCAACTTCGATGTCAGACTGAAAAATATCGCCAGTCGAACGACATCTATGAATCAACGGAGTAACGTGAAATTTTTAAACAATCAAAATTTCAGTAAGAAATAAAGAAATCTTTCTACCGTATTTAAATAGTTGTAATAAAATTACATATATAACAAACTATTTAAATACGGCAGAAAAATTTCTTTATTTCTTATTGAAATTTTGATTGTTTAAAAATTTCACGTTACTCCGTTGATTCATAGATGTCGTTCGACTGGCGATATTTTTCAGTCTGAAGTTGGTAGACGGCAGGTGTAATATCCTGCCGACATACCTGAAATTTATGGTTCATATATCAGTTATTTCCTGCTAATGTTGCTCTCGGTCCGATACATCTCCACTGACGAGATCATGAGGTGATCGAAACGCGTATGGAGAGAGGACCAGAGCGATATTTGCAGGAAATAAACTGTTTGTACATGTATTTTTCATATTCTCTGCCTGAAAGGAGAATTACATATATAACAAACTATTTAAATACGGCAGAAAGATTTCTTTATTTCATACTGAAATTTTGATTGTGTAAAACACTGATGTTATCTGTTACTAGGGAACAAGGGTGTTCTTTATTTAATTTATTTAATAGCATTTCAGTTATTTAGGGCCTTACACAAATTGTGTTTTATTTTTCCGCATAACGGCATAAGAAAATATGAATAGATGGTGCTATCTTTCTTGCCGACATATAAGCCCGATTATATCTTCGTCTTTCCACTATACCTCATCAATAAATGGCACTAGTTTATATCCCACGTTACCGTGTTAAATTATTGTTCTGTTGCCAAACGTACAAACAATTAATGCGTTTAGACAAAAATAAGTAGTGCTATGTTACTGGGGCATTATCCTACGAACCGTTACTACAAATCCGACTAACTAAAGGTTTTTTACGTCAACGAA
This sequence comes from Diaprepes abbreviatus, assembly GCA_034092305.1. Lineage (NCBI taxonomy): Eukaryota > Metazoa > Arthropoda > Insecta > Coleoptera > Curculionidae > Diaprepes > Diaprepes abbreviatus. The sequence continues at coordinate 389,895 of JASJET010000131.1, read as the reverse complement.
ATTTAAGTAATATAAGAAAAAATAAATATTTACCTGCTGGAAGTCTTACAGAAAGAAACAAACACAATCAAAATATTATTCGCATTATTAAAAATTAATATTATTATTAAAATTCCAGAGGAATATTTGATGAAATAAACATACTGCTATATAAATTACATAATTATATAATATAAAAAGAAAAAAAAATCTTAGTTAATAACAATTACGAAAAGTTTCGGAATTAGAAGAATTTAACATACGCAGAGAAAGGCCAACTAAGCGATCAGCTGACTCTCATTCATAGGTCGGGCTCAACTTGGGTGGTCCCCCCAATGAACGCGGCCGCGAGCCGGCGATGCCATGGGGATCCGGTGACCCCCCGGGGCTACCGCGGTCAAATTAAGGCCGTTTATTTACTTAGGAGATTGATTTGCGTCAGCTTGATTTATTAGAAAAAAAATGGGGTATTTGGAGTTTAGGAGTAATTAAGGCGTGTAAATTAGTTTAAATTGATGGTTTAAATATTGAGAAAATGATGGTAATATATTTTCAGGAGATGTACTTATGCCTATATTTGACAAGAGGTTTATGTTCTTCCTGCTATAATTTTATTTTTTCTTCATGGGTAACCACAAAAAGAAAAAGGTAAGTCTCATTTTCGGATAAATTTTAAAAAATGTGGGACAATATCGTATGTCTCCCGATAGAAACGAGATGGCGCAGTTGTTGGAGGTGGCAGTTTGATTATTTCTATAGACAAAATGTTTGGCAATTTAGGTCTGGATCCTCTTCAGGATTATTTATGAATTTTAGATACAAACATAATTTATTTGTTCCTTTATATTTTTGAATATGATAAAAATGTAATTTGTAGCAAAAAGATATTTATGTTTATGTTTTATAACTACACCAATTTTGCATTTTAGAAGAAACAGTAAAAGAGAGAAATTTGACCTTAAGGTCAAAGGTAAAGGTCATTTGAAAGTTAATTCGATGATTTCTCACTTATATAAGCCTATAATTTTCAATTAAAAAAGACTGGACAGGAATTTGTCTATCTATCTATCTATCTACCTATATATATATATATATATATATATATATATATATATATATATATATATATATATATATATATATAATAAGTAAACATCTGTATAATTTTTAAATTGAAACTGCTAACAAGTCCAAGATAATGGAGAAGGTCCGGGTCCGAAAAATAATGACAGCTCTATTTCGTCGTCATTGGAACTCATCAGGCTATTTCATCCGGTACAATCCATCATTTTGCATTGAGAAAATATCAGATAACACAGGAACATTTCGACGGATCACTTAATAAAAAAACAATGTTGTACAATAAAATAATAATTATTTAAATCTATTTTTTTTTAATATACCGCACTTTTCAAACGTACTAAAAGGTGTAAAATAATTTATCATATTGTCCTGAAGATTTGTGCGTGTAAATTTTTAATAGCTGGGGAAATATATTCAGAAGGAATAAAAACACCGTACTGAACATTTTTTGATTTTGTTTCCATGCAATCATTTCATAGACTAGAATGTAATGTGAGGTTGTTTGGTGACCTGAGCAAGACCTTCGACTGTGTGGACTATGGAATCCTTATACAAAAATTTCGACATTACAATTTTAACACTAAATTAAATGAACCAGCGTCAAGAAACACACTTTTTGCGGATGACATGGCGGTGTCTTTCTCGACTGATGTTTTGGGGAAAGCCTTTAAGGATTTCGAGGTTGAGCAATGGTTTAGAGTCAACGGATTAATTCTCAATCAAGACAAAAGAACACGAGCTATTTTGTCTCTGAGGAAAACCCAGCTGGAAGGGGAGATTGACATAAAGTTTCTTGGAATATAGATAAATTGCATTGGGGAAATCACATAAATCATATCTCCGGTCAAACCTTTGTCCTACGCAATTTGTCAGACTGTATGTACAGCGTACCATTCTTTGTGTTATTCGCATTTCTCTAATACTGTTTTTGTTTGAGGTCACTCAACAGGGACGGAAAACAATTGGCAGCACTTAGTTTCAGAGAAGATTGCAAACAGGCTTAATTGGAGATGTATCTGAACATATTTTATTTTTTTGTGGAAAAACTATTGATTTTTGGAGAACAACTTAAGAGATAAAAAAGTTTTACAAAGATGAAAAACCTAACTGAATAATAAAATCGAGTCAATGGTGCCCTAAAAAAAAGTTCGAGAGGGCAAATTTTACAGACACGCTACGTATATGTACCACATGTTAACAGTTATTTCATTTATTTGGTACAAATATGGCGTGGATTTCAAGAATTTCGATTTCATATAACAATTTTTACTGTTATTTTCCGTTTTTTTTAGCGTGTTTTAAAAGTCGGTCCAATTTTTTCATAAAATTTTATTTTTCTATTTTTAGTTTTGAATTGAATTTTTAAGGTCGCAAAAAGTATCCATTTTATGGAAAGTTGTAGACTACATGAAGCTAAAAAACAGAAAATTCTTTTATTCTGGGAATTCTCCAAATACCAGTTTGAATGAAATTATATTAAACTAATATTTAATCTGCTATCTTGAATTTAAAGAATATAATTTTTGGATTCATCACCAAGGCCCCCAAAAATCCCCCAATACCGATATTGAACGCTCTTCAGACATGTATATTTTTTAGTCAGACATATTAAGTTAGAATACATTAATTTAAAGTCCGTAATATACACCTCACGAATCCCCCTTCCTATATCAATTTTGGACAAAATCTAGAGATGTAAAATTTGTAGTCCACCATATTGGATCCGTCATAATCAATTTTTTAAAAACAATTTTAAAATCGTTTTGTACGACCCTGAAAACTCCCTCATACCAATTTAGAAGAAAATTGGGCAAAATTAATTTTTTTGTGCGCCATATTATCAGCATCATCTTGGATTTTATTTAATCAATTTCATCCAAAAATAATATGGAACCACTGCAGCAACTTTCTGAACATAATGCAAAAAAAATCATTCAAATCGATGCCGCTGTTCCAGAGTAGTCAACGTACATACATAAAAAAATCGATCGAATATAAAACCTGCTTCTTTTAGAAGTCGGTTAAAAATATCTTTATGGTAAATTCTCATTCACAACACTTTTTTACTGCTTCGTAGGATAAAAGTTTGGTACATCATATTTTTTCTGACTTGGTATTGATACGTCCAGTATATTGGAATCGATATTATATTTTCTTGGGTTGTTATATGGCTCAATCTGCCTTTTTTCCAAAATTTTCATTTTACCTTTTAATTTTAAGGTTATATTTAACATTGCCCTTTTAGAATTATTTTTCCTATAAAGCTAATTAATCAAGTTTCAGGCTTTAATAGGATTCACTTCGCTATGTCGTTTTTATCGAGAGATATATGATTTTGTCCTTCATTTTTTCAAATTTCCTCCACAATGCATCTTGCAAGAGTACGTCTTATTTTCGACACTTTTATATGGAGCATTAGAGTTATTATCAAAGATATAGTATTGCGGTTTTTATTTTAATTATTATTACATTTTTTCCTTTAAACAACACTGTTATTACAAAACCAGAATATTGAAATTTGATTGCAAAGAAACAAGAACAATATTACTTCATCAAACTAAAGTAACAAAAACAAAAAAAAAACCATGAAACTAGAAACAACAAAGAGTTTTTTTAAAGCCGGTTTTCAAAATGGCGGCCGTTTTCTCGAATGCAATATCGGCAAAGTTTTGTTATTCTTCTAAATGAATTTAAAAGAATCATAGGTCTATTATGAAGAGTTTGGAAAGCCACACCAATTGCCTGATGAAGTTCCGCCATAGATTCATGTAGTGTTTTATATACTTGATTTTGCATAAAACCCCCCCAAAAAAATTCTAAAATGGAAAGATCGTGGGGGCCATCTCACTGGCCCAATGATACCTATCCTTCTTTAAAGAAAGTTATTGTCCAGAAATGGCTTTAACAGCGCAGAATTGGGGCTCGGAGCACTGTCTTGTTGAAGATAATAGAATTGAAATGGGCCAACGGAATATTTTCAAGAAATTCTAGAATAATTTTATGAAGAATTTCTAGGTATTTAACTGCTGTGAGACCTCCTTCGTACATCCTGTAGGCTATGCGTCGGTATAAAATAAAATACCAAACACCTTGTCGTGCTCTTTCAAAAATTAAATGGTGATTTTCTGCAGACCAATGCTTCGTGTTCTGACGATCAAAAAATTCTCGCACTGAAAAAATAACATTCGTCAAATGACAAATTTGCCAAAAGATTCGTTGATGCGGATTTGTTCTAAATACCATTGACACAACTTTACTCGGTGCTCAACATCTCCGGGTTGTAAATGTACTATTTTAAATTTATATGGATGGTATTCATACTTTTTCAAAATTCTTTCAGCGTCAGATTTTACTACACCAACTTCTTCCTCTATTTTTCTACAGGATGACTAAGTTGTTGCTTCTGCGTAAAATAACACATTTGTTTCTTTCTCCCCCTGTCTTCTTTGACGTATGTCTTGGGACGCGGCCGAATAAAAAATTCGTGTTCAACTAGATTTCTTTTTAAACGAGCAAATATGTCTGGAAAGGGTTGCCTTCTTTCTGGATACCTAACATAAACAAAAACGATCGCTAGATATGAGAAGTTAACGCTTTAAATACATTACCTATTAAAATATAATTCAGAAGCTTCTTGGGGACTTTTATTGCTTTGTATACAACATACTAACGTATCATACTTTTCATAGAAGACCATTGTAAATGCAAAATAAATAAAAAGTAAAATAAAAAACACCTACTTAATAAAAATATTTCAGAAATATTAACAATCTGACAAAACTATGAAGTTTTGGACATCTGCCTTTTGTTTCTTATAAATTGGCCATGGCCTACTGTTGTAAATAAAGTAAATTTTTGAAAACGTCGAATTCTGACCTTGTTTTTCAAAATAAAATAAACATATTATATATTTTTGAAAAGCCTAAATTATACTTATTCAGTATCTAAAATAATATACAGGGTGTCCTATTTAAAAAAATCATAAGTTTGATTAATATCTCAAAAACTAAACTTTTAAGAAAAAAGTGTCGAAAATGGGACACCCCGTACATGCCAAAATGAGCCAAATTGCATATTGTATTGTCATTTAACAAGACGTAGAAAACAAAGTACCAACTGTGGAATGCGAGTGTAGGAGAGAAGCAATATCGGTGCGCGGAACTATTTATGAAACAATATAAAATAAGATTTAACATTTATATTTTGCTGCTATTTCATTGAAAACATTCCCATCCACAATAATCTAGTACAACAATATAATGACGAATTTCAAATAAATAATAATTCAAACATCCCGAGTAATAAATCTGTCACTCCGCTGTCACTGCTTACAAAGAGCTGGCCTTAATTGTTTTCTATTTCGTAAAGGAATAACAAACGTTCCGATTGTTTTACAATTTTATTTTATTAATAAGTCGTTAAAAGATTTATCGTGGTCGAATTGAAGTGAATTCACATCAAATGATGCGGTTTTGAGATATCTGTACGTCTTGAGTGATATTTTCTGATTGTGATTGTAGTAAGAATCATAATAAACAGATGTCAGATGTGTGGTATTTTTCTCGGTTGTATGAGCACTTCTTTCGTTAGATTTACATTAGACCCTGTAAAGTGTCAAATAAGAGAAAAAAATGGTACTTTATTGTACATAGATTTTTTCGCCCACGTTAAAGTAATTATAATAATTTACTTCAAGTGTTTCAGGTATAACAAGAGATGCCTTTTGGATATTACTAAAACTGTTTCAGAGAAAATTTTTTTGTTTAATTTTTGTGATCTATAAATTTCCCTATTATTCAGCTAAAGGGGAAAATGGGCTGTGGGTGGACCCTTGTTTTACACAATATCTGAATTGTAGGTTAATTTTTGCAAAAGTTATTGTGTATTAAATAATTAGTGAGATTTTAACTTATTTAGATTTTATGGCAAAACGTTGTTTTAAAGGGTTTCGAAAGGCCTATAAGATGCTTTAACCACATTTCTAAAAATATATTTTTCACAGATTTTTATGTATAAAACTATAATTTATACTTTTCTAAATGAAGTTCAGTATGTAAAAAAAAATTTAAAACAAGAAATAATTCTAAAAACGTAAATTTCTTTTCATCGACATATTAAAGACTTAGCAATCAGATGTCATATTTACATCAAAGTATTGCCTTAACTGGGTTGCAGAGTTGCCAGATTTATTTATTTTTAATTACTCAGGTTTCTAAACGCAATAAATGGATATTAATCATATCGACTAAGTAAGTCAAGTTAGTTTTTTAAGCATATACTACTAAATGCTGCATTCAGTAGCAAGTGCTCAAGAGGGTAGTTTAGGAGCCCTATCCTCAAACTGGGGAACGTGAAGTTAACGGTGAAAAGGTGGTGAACGCGTATTCTTGAAATGTTCATCATTCATATCCTCGTTCCCTCGGTGGAAGGCAAGCGAACGGTGAAACATGCGTAAATGAAATGTCAGTCGCTAAATGACATATTTAACGCACGGATTTCAAAAATAAAATGGATTTAAAAATTTTTATTTTATTTTTGGTTCTTCAAAATAACTCGCATTAAAAAAAATAATATGTTGACGAACCGTTTCTTTAAGACGTTTTATTTTCTGAATGAACAGTTGAAACGTTCATTAGGTGATGCCCCTATATTTTTAATATTTTCAAATTCTTTAATAAAATATCCTTAGAAAGTTGAATATGTCTCGCAAATATTAAGCAAATTTGAGATTACTTATAAAATTATTACAGGAGATTCTATTCATAGCTCAATTGTATGAGCGTGCTATTTAAAAATGTTTTTCTAGGGCCAGTTCTGCTTATAGATTTAACATAAATACTTGTGTCGATAACAGCCGAGTATCTTAGTTTTAAACAGTTAAATCTAACATAATTCTTTTCATGACACAAATTATAATAAATTTGAGAAATCACAATTTGTAGGCTATCTGAAAGTTTTATTTAAATAAGTAACAAATTTTATATTTAAATTATGTTAACTACGGCACTTAATTAGACTGTGTTAAACACTATACGACACTGCAATTGAATAAATATTATGATTATAATTTATCTGGACATATAAATATGAACCCTACAGACCAACGAATGAGGTCCTTCAGCATAAAAACCTTATTTATGGTACATTTGATCTTCAAGTCTCTACAAATCTTCATAAAATAAAAAAAAAATATTTAAAGTTGAATGTGAGATCCGCCAGTATCTTTAACGGACGTCTTCTGTCTGGCCTTTGGTTTCGGTCCCTGGTCATAAACAGTTTCACTATCATTGTTCAAGTTTCAGGTTTTCTTTCAAATTTACTTGTCAGGACAGAACATCTTGCAATAAGAGGCTGGACACTCTGTGATTTCATATAATAAATAATTGATTGGATAGTTTCCGTAGTGGATTGGGATGATGGCTTTTAGTCATACTACGTAGAGTTGTAATTTCCATCATTTCAAGGTTTATCAGTGCTGACTTTCTGCAATTACTGTCAGTATATTACTTTGTATATATGATTGCTGCTTTTCTTGATATCGCTTTTTCTTTATATATTAGAATATCAAGTACTTGGCTCTTTGTATGCATTTTTGTTTAACAGTTTTAGAGTGTCAATTTAAGATAAATTTAATCCAGGCAAAGTACAAATATTGTAATGGCAATTAATAACTTCACAAAAATAACAACAACAGCACTATTTTTTTTTACTTTCGACGATTAATTTAAAGTACCAAAACTACATTTTGCCTAAAATGGCAACAAAATATACTACGGACATTTGCGGTCTGACAGCTCAATTCAATCTGTGATCCATTTTATTTTTTGAAATTCTCGGGTTTTAGCTCGTTCATATCTGGCAACATTGGCTTTTCAAGAATACGGCTTTTACTGTCAAAAAGTTCACATCGCTATTACCATCGCCATTCATATCACTTTTACATCACACTTTCGAGGATAGGAGCCCAGGTTAGTTTAGGTTTGTTTTGTTCTGGCTAGTTCCGATCAGTTGTTGTTAGTTTTGGTTAATTTAAGTCAGATTAGTTCCAGTCAATCCAGGTTAGTTTAGGTTTTTAAATTTTTTTATATTTGTTATTTAGATAAGCGACTTTATTTTTTTTACAATTAATTTTTACAAATATATTTGTATCTTCTTTTTTGCCAAGACCATCGATGTTCTTCAAAAAATAATATGGTAATTTAATTTTAAGTGCTGGTGTTACAAAAATAATCTGATTTTAAATTTAAATAGAACAATAGGTATACAGTTTTCTAAACCACACATAACAGTAGATCCTCTATCAATTTCATATAAAAATATTAATATTCCAAATAGGAAGTCAGTAAAATTTCTTCGCTGTGTGGTGAACGAGACGCTGAATTTTGTGGAACATATTAATATATAGATTATTATTTTCATTTCTAAGTGCTCATGTAACGATTAGGGGCCATGGTGCCGATGCTTAAAGAGTTTTTGTTTTTCAGAAAAAGATTTTACTCCTAATTTTGCCTTTAGGGTATAACAAAGTTGTAGAACTGTCTTTAAGGAAAATAAGATTTTAACCCTACCGGGAAATTATTTGTATAAACTAGTGACATTTATTTTTCGGAAACGGGATAATTTCCCACAATTAATAGTACATATGGGTATGCAACGAGACACTCAGAAGATCTATATTTAACGCAGTTTAACTTCAAGATATATAAGAAAACTCCTTATTATGCAGGATGTAATTTATTTAATATTTTTACCACTTGCCATAAAAAATTGTCCAAATTTAGGAGACTTTAAAAGTAAACTATAATATTTCTTGGCCACTTTAGTAATGTATCAAGCTATCAATGTCTAAATCCATTTGAGTGATATTTCCTTCGTTTTTATAGTATATATTTTTTTATTGTATATTAGGTGTAACACTTATTTACTATATATACTATATATTAGGTGTAACACTTATTTACTATATATAAATGTAGGATATATGTACTTGGTTACTTCGTTTTATTTTAAAACAAAATTAACGGTATTTAATGGGCTTTTTATAATCTATATTGTACAAGAAATGACCAATAAAACAGTAAGTACGAGGATGGTTCGATAAGTTCTCCGTCTGATAAGGAAAACAAAAGATTTTTGAAAATGTTTTTATTTATTTTTCAACATAGTCTCCTTGTACTTCAATACATTTAGACCAACGATGTTCTAACATTTTAATACCCGTAGTATAATGCGATTTGTCCAACTCTGCAAAATAAGCGGTTGTCGCTGCTCTGACCTCGTTATTTGAAGGGAATTTTTGTCCAGCGAGCCATTTTGTCAAGTTTGGGATAAGAAAGTTATCGCTGTGAGCCAGATCTGGCGAATATGGCACATGCGGAAGCACTTCGAAACGTAGGTCATGGAGTGTGCAGGCGCATTATCCTGATGAAAGAGCACTTTTTTGGCAAGATGTGGACGTTTCGTCTTAATCACATGCTGCAAACGGTCCAGTAGTGAAGTGTAATACTCCTCGGTGATGATCTTGCCTTGTTCTAAATAGTCTATAAGCACCACGCCATGTGAATCCCAAAAATCTGTTGCCATGACTTTTCCTGCAGACGGAACAGTTTTTGCTTTTTTTGGCGCACTTACATCTATCCCCACCCACTGTTTAGACTGTTGCTTTGCCTCCAGCGGGTAATGGTGAATCTACGTTTTATTTACAGTCATAAAACGTCGAAGTAACTCAGCAGGATTGCGTCTGAATAAGTCTAAACACTCTTGCGAAGTGTTTATTTTATGGCGTTTTCGGTCGACTGTTAACAAATGCGGCACCCATCGCGCTGAAAACTTTTTCATGCCAAGAACATCATGTAAAATGTCGTGGACACGATCTATCGAGATGTTTGCTATACCAACAAGCTCCCGTACTTTCAGTCGGCGGTCATGAAGTATGACATTGTGAAATTTTGTTACAATTTCGTCAGTTGTGGCGGTTTTTCGGCGTCCGGAGCGCTCATCATCTTGAATGTACGACCACGATTAAATTCAGGAGCCCATTTTTTTACTATCGAAAACGAAGGAGAAGAATCCTTTAAAGTAGAATCTAACTTATTTTTAATATCCGTAGGAGTTAAACCCTTTAAAACAAAGTACTTTATAACCGCTTTCACACAATATCGAATTTATATGCTCACTCGATCGCCACAAACAAGCAACTGAACGCAAACATCTGAAACTTTGCAGAGCGTCATTTTAAGGTTAATGCTTACAAAATATTATACTTATTTGATCTTACTAGCGCCCTCTCTGTTTCAGGCCGATAACTTATCGAACCATCCTCGTAGTATTACCGAAAATTTCAAAAATCTGATAACTTTGCAAGATAACTCAATAATACAGGACTACAAATTGAAAAAAAAATTGACCAGAACAAATTCACGTTCTTATACGTATTTTTGGCCGTTAAATATGAATCCAGCACCTTAGAATTTTCTGTCAATCGCTAAAAAGCATTGAAAATCGATTTTCTCCCATAAAAAAATCTGATATCGTTAAAATCAACAAAATTTTAGAAGGAATGCTCAAACCTATAAACCAACAAACTACATAACCAAGCACTTCAAATCCACAAACCCATGAATCGTAAATCTAAACACCTTAAACCTACCAACTTACAAACTCCAAACTCCAATCCCAAAAACTCCAAACTTATTGAATTTATACGTTTATGAGTTTATGATTTGTTGATTTGGAGGTTGTGGGTTTGGAATATGTGGCGTTGTAGATTTAGGCGCGGATCCAAGGGGGGGGGCGGTGGGGACGATCGCTCCCCCCCCCCCCAAGAGCTTTGAGTTCAGGAAAATAAACCTGAGTTTGCCTCTTATACTATAGTTTATTCAAGAACTAAAGAGAGTAATAAATCTTTTTTACCTTTTTTTTTCTTCGCCAACTACCTGTGTTCTTTAGTCCGGTGTCTTTGGCAAAATCTGTTAGACACATATATTTTTCATAGGAATGGGATAGAAATTTTATAATCAAAAATACCGGTCTATAATAATGGACTATTTGGGTTGCATAACAATAGATATTTGGATGCGTGAAGTGTTAAAAAGAATTTTATGGCATAGAATATTATATCGGTAATAAACTTAAATTAAAAATTTTTATATTATTTTATTTCTTATGATTTCTTAATAATTCACATACATTAGAAAATATAGAGAAACCGTTTTAGGCACATTCAGACTAAAACGTAGCCATTTTCTCTCAAAAAAATCCAAGTTGTAATTTAAATACTTACAAGACACCCATTTTCAAAAATACAAGACGTTAAACATATATAAAGAAATAAATTCGTCCATATACCTAATATTAAATTTTTTTTGGGGCTATCGGTCATTTTATTATTAATTAAAAACATTTTTAGGACATTTGACGTTTCAGTTTATTTATTTCTTAAACCATCTGCAGAATTACACTTAAACACTAAAAAGGGATTCAAATGTAATTAATTTTTATTTGTTACAGAAAATTTAAATAATAAAATGTGTTTTCCTATCTGGTTTTTCCCAGCAAAAATTAAGTTCTCTGAGCAATTTCCAGAGCTCAGTTCCTTTAATTTCAGGTAAATCCCGATCTTCATTGATTATAGTTAGAATTTTGTCGACGGTTGGGATCGGCTCCTCATAATAAAATGTATGTATAACTCCAACGAGGTTTTTCGTCTGCCTGTGATCGAATGTGGCTTGGGAGTACTAACAATTCCAGTCGTCTTTTTTCCTTCAGTATTCGGTACATAGTAGATTTTCCAATTCCTGTCATGTTGGAACACATCTCAACAGAGCTTTTAACATTATTATCTAGATATTGATATCTTAATGCATCATAAACATTAATCGTAATAAGTTATTCGTTGAGGAAAAAATGCCTTGGTGTAACGATTTTGGAATAAATATAGATGTGAAGAAATTTTATTGTTGCAGTAAGTTTATAAAAGCTTATAATATTTAAATATAATTAGATTTACGGCAGTCCTCAGTTACCTGCGGCACTGGAGCAGGTATGTTGGAGGTTTCTGTAACAGTTTTATTACTCTCTCTAGTCCTTGAATAGAGTATAGGAATGTGTATGCGATCGCCCCTCCCCTTCCCAAGAGCTTTGAGTCCAGGAAAATAGAACCGATTCTACCTTTTGTATTAGGAATGTGTATGCTGCTGGCACTTCCTCCCCGTTGACAACTTGTTTTTCTTGCTATAGCCCCCCCCCCCCCAAGAGCTTAAGGAAAATAGACCCGAACTAGGAATATGCTGCTCGCATCCTCCCCCTGTCGGAAACTTGCTTTTTCTTGTGTCGCCCCTCTTCCTCTCCAAGAATTTTAAATTCAGAAAAATAGACCCGACCCTGCCTTTTACACTAAAAATGGGAGTGTTGCTGGTATCTCCCCCCCCCCCCCCCCCGTCGACAACTTGCTTTCGCTAGCTATATTGTACTTTTGGGATATCACCCCCCCCCCCCCAAAGAGAGAGGCTGGATCCGTCCCTGTGTGGATTTATAGTTTGTGGTTTGTCGGTTTCGAGTTTGTGGGTTTGGGGACTATAGATTCAGGGCTTGTGGGTTTGAGCTTTGTGGGTTTTGGGTTTGTGGATAATAGATTTATGGGTTTTGGGTCTGTGTTTATATGGTTTGTTAGTTTATGGGTTTGGAGTATGAGAATTTTGTTGATTTTAGCGATATCAGATTTTTGCATGTGAGGAAATCGATTTTCGATGCTTTTTTTGTGATTGAGGAAAAATCCTGACATGCTGGAGGTAAATGCTTAATGGATTCGGATTAATTTGTCAAAAATACGTTCAGGAAACGTGAGTTTATCGTAGTCAGTTTTTTTTTCAATTTGTGATCCTGTGTAATTAGTGTTTTCAAATCTTTTTTTAGATACTGGAATTCCTCAACTTTTTTCTTTTTATTTGTTATTAAGAATATGTCGTTTTTGACAACATTACAAAAAATCCGAAATTCATGTGTGCTCCCAGTATTCATCATAGCAGCAGGTTTGCTTGCAGTCTTGCTTAATTATGGAACTGCGGTCAAAAGTAGAAAGCATTCTAGCAATATATTGCTATAAGGCTTTTTTTCCCACATAACTGCACAAGAACTAACCGTATCGAACTTTCTAGTTAACGACCTCCTACAGAAGCGTGAGTGACCAACTGATATAAGGAAGAACAAATTTAACGATATTGTGTAATTTAAGGTGGTAACTGTAAAGTCTGGGTTAGAAAAACATTAATATCGACATTTTCAGTAATTGAACTTAATAAATGGTTGTCCTAAAAAATTCAGTACAAAATACTTCAAACTATACTTCTTGCTTATTTTTAATTAAAAAAAATAACGTTATTCGAAAGGAAAAGATTTTTTTCTTAAAATTCGAAAATTTTGTGGTTATGTGAAAACTTGGGACAACACGATACAAAAACCTTCAGATTCGTGATCTGCAGATCAAAATCCATAGGAAATGATGAGTCTCGTTTCTAGCGCAAGACACTTTTCTGTGGGGCTGTGTAATAGATACCAGAATGCACACTGTAAAAAAACAATTTTAGTGGCAAGTTCGATATAATGATTTAAAAAATTAATTTTAATATTATAACAATAAAAGGTAAAAACTTCTAAAAAATGTTAATTGTGCGGTTTCTTTGTAACAAATCATCAAAAAGAGTAATACTCGTTCTTCTCCACCAGGATTCCCTCTTTTCATTGCCAAACTTGGAAGTAAAATATATGACTAACTTTAGTTACTGCAATAACTACTGAGGGTGTGAATTTATGTTCCGCCGCAATTTTTCTAAACCTATTAGACCGTAAAATTTTCAATTTTAATGATTTATTTTTATGTTACAATCCTTTAGGCTTAGTTTCATGCAATACTTGATGGCAATATAAATCATAATTATTTTCTCTTTTAATACTAGTAAAACGGTACATTTATTACTCTAATTTCCCAACGTGTTCTTGAAATTCCCAGAAACAAACCTCGTATATTTAAAAGCAAAAAAAAAACCGAAGCTATTATGACCATAAATTGCCCCAATTAACGCACATAAATAAAAATTAAAACAGTAGAAATTCCTAACCTAACCATTAACCCACATCGCCTAGTTAATAATGTCACTCACTACTGTACCGGCAACCGGCATCATCACTTTTTAAGTGGCGAGAAGGAATTTTTTGATTATTAGCTTTAATTATCCCTTTATATTTTTTTTTAAACTACGTTCCACTTACCTGTATTATTGGATGAGTTTAGCATAATTATAATTTATTTGGATTGAAAAAAACCTTTTCCTTGTAATATATATATATATATATATATATATATATATATATATATATATATATATATATATATATATATATACCCTTTGTGCTTATTATTTGATAATTTTCACTTGCATATCCTCTATTTTGGTGATGCGATCGAAAATTTCTGGAAACAGACACTATATTTGAATACAACTACCCCACAAACTCTTTTGTAGAGTATATAGTGTTGCTGACTTCGTTTTATGGCTATGAGAGAACGATTTTTGTTTTTTTAGGTTATGTTCTAGAAGTTTTCTACTAGATTATATCATCTAACTCCTAGGTCGAGACAGATTTATTTTTATTGACATTTTAATACCTCTTTTAACACTTTAATAGGTTTTACGGACACAGCCTCATTTTGGGATCCGCCATCTTGAAAATCTGAAAATGGACATCGGATTTAAATTCAGCGACCCCAAAAACCTTATAGTAGGGTATATAGAATCTGTTCCTTTGTTTTATGCAACTAAAATATGGTACTATATTATTTTTAACCTTTTGAGGTTAGGTACGACCGGAAAACTCTACTCTATACTTATACAAACAATGCGGTAGTAAGTTTCGTGCCAATTACCAACGTTTGGCAGGGGGCGCGGTCATCAAGCGCCTCCTAAATATATTAATTAAAAAATTACTTGACGTAGAGTAAAGAAAAATATGGACGGTCATGACGACGGCTCCAAGTTGTCTACTGAATCATAAGTTTTATCTTAAATCATAGCCCCTCTCAAAATAATAATTGTAGAGATAAAAATACATTGTATATGTACGCATAATTATCTTTTTTCCTTTAAAAAAGGTATTACCAGAACGGTAGGCATTCAAAACTTATCGGACGTTTAATAACATGTAACTAGCTGGTGGAGTACTCAGCCAGCTGAGCCTTACTTGGATAAGACAGGCCAAATACTGCCCTAGGCACTTTCGTGAACTTAATCTACTTTGATCACGCTGATGTTAAGCCTATATTTGGTAATTTTATAGTCTTATAGGATGTTTTACCAAATAGATATTTTATTAGTAAAATTAGTTATAAAATTGTAGAGCACATTCACAGAGAAAATAACATTGAACATAATACTAATTTTTTCTGTAAACACACGCTTATTAAAACTGTCCAAAAATATTCGATTGCAGACGTATTTACATTATGCATAAAATTTACTCAATTACAAGGTGTTTGTTAAAATGATAACTTTACCATTATGTTTTGTTGTAACAAGTTCTAGAGCTCCTTCTTCTGCTTGCGGGGTTCGAGTAGCACGGCTTCTCCGACAGTCATTTCCATTTGACAGGAAAGTACCATTTTAATAACAGTCCATATTAACTACAAAAATATCGTCCATTTTTAAAGCTCAATTTGCCAGGTTTAATGTGTACTTAATAAAAAATGGAAGGAATTTTATGAACATTTTACCACTTCCTGGAGATTAATACATTCTAAATATATTTGAGTTTTTCTATAAAGATTCTCTTCGACACAAAACTTCTCTATATGAGCTCTATATTAAATAGGTTTTTAGGCATAGAATATTCTTCTTTTGAACGTTACAAGGAAAGTTATTATAATTAAATTTTGGATGTCTAAATGCATTTTAAAACAAGAGTGTTCCATTTAAAATGATTACGCAGCAAGTATATTTATATTTATTTATGACTTTGTGGTAAGAATGTCACACGTCAAGAAGTTACCTTAAATTATTTGATATGTTAATACTAGAAAATTACATTTCAACATATGACAATTTAGAGTAGATTAAAATATTTTTTTCTGCAAAAAGGTCACATTTTTTAGTTTGACTTTATAGAAATTAAGATATTTGAAAAACTACGGCCACAAATAAAAGTAATTAATTGTTTACGAAAAATGTGTATTATACCGTTTTCATTTCTAATACAATAAGGAAACAACGCAAAATATACGTTTTTATGCAAACTCCATGATAATTACCCAACAACAGCTAAAGCATAACTAAGGTATGCCAGAGCAAAAACGTCACAACTGCCATTCAGCCTTCGCCTATTAAAAAGTTAGCTTCAAAAGGGTTTTCCGGTAAAACGAGCATTCTTATGGCAACTTTATTACAAGTTAACTCGATTTTGAGAAAATTTGAGTTGCGACGTTCTTGTTGCAAATGAGCGATATGAAAACATGTGTCATAAGGAAGCTATGGCCGTTCAAGGGTGGTCTTCGAACATGGGTTTTTATCTAACATCTTTGGAACTGCTATTTTTTATGTTAAATGTAAGTAAATTTAGTCAGGGGCGTTCCCATAGGGAAGTGGTCCAGTTTATTTATTCCAATTTATGACACTTTTTTAAAATTCTACCTAAAAAGTATGATTCCGCAAAATTATTTACATAAAAAAAGATACACTAATAGTTTAGGAGAAAATCCGCTTTAATTATATCAATGCATAAAATCTGATTTATTTGTGTTTAAACTAAACATCAAAGTAGGCTTATGACGACTATAAATTTAGAGCGCAAAAACATCAAGTAGCTTTTGGTTAAAGTCAATATATTAAAGATTCACAATTATCTGTCTTATTTGAGAGCTCTGATCAAAAGAATCTTTTGAAAATTTGTGTTTTAAAGTGTAATATCAGATTATTTATTTGCAAAATTAGCTGATATGGATTTTATGTATTGCGAAGCTAAAGGTGGTGGTGAGAACGTACGCAGGATGTATCAGGAATCCTTTCCAAATCGGCAAATTCCTAGCGAGAAATTATTTACTAAATGGTACTTTCCGGCCAAATGGAAATGACTGTCGGAGAAGCCGTGCTACTCGAACCCCACAAGCAGAAGGAGGAGCTCTAGAACTTGTTACAACAAAACATAATGGTAAAGTTATCATTTTAACAAACACCTTGTAATTGAGTAAATTTTATGCATAATGTAAATACGTCTGCAATCGAATATTTTTAGACAGTTTTAAAAAGCGTGTGTTTACACAAAAAAATTTGTATTATATTCAATGTTATTTTTTCTGTGACTGTACTCTACAATTTTATAACTAATTTTACTAATAAAATAGCTTTTTGGCAAAACATCCCATATGACTATAAAATTACCAAATATAGGCTTAACATCAGCGTGATCAAAGTAGATTAAGTTCACGAAAGTGCCTAGGGCAGTATTTGGCCTGTCTTATCCAAGTAAGGCTCAGCTCGCTGAGTACTCCACCAGCTAGTTACATGTTATTAAACGTCCGATAAGTTTTGAATGCCTACCGTTCTGGTAATACGTTTTTTAAAAGAAAAAGATAATTATGCGCACATATACAATGTATTTTTATCTTTACAATTATTATTTTGAGAGGGGCTATGATTTAAGATAAAACTTATGATTCAGTAGACAACTTGGAGCCGTTGTCATGTCCTTCCATATTTTTCTTTACTCTACGTCAAGTAATTTTTTAATTAATATATTTAGGAGGCGCTTGATGACCGCGTCCCCTGCCAAACGTTGGTAATTGGCACGAAACTTACTACCGCATTGTTTGTATAAGTATAGAGTAGAGTTTTCCGGTCGTACCTAACCTCAAAAGGTTAAAAATAATATAGTACAATATTTTAGTGGCATAAAACAAAGGAACAGATTCTATATACCCTACTATAAGGTTTTTGGTGTCGCTGAATTTAAATCCGATATCCATTTTCAGATATTCAAGATGGAGGATCCCAAAATGAGGCTGTGTCCGTAAAAACTATTAAAGTGTTAAAAGAGGTATTAAAATGTCAATAAAAATAAATCTGTCTCGACCTAGGAGTTAGATGATATAATCTAGTAGAAAATTTCTAGAACATAACCTAAAAAACAAAAATCGTTCTCTCATAGCCATAAAACGAAGTCAGCAACACTATATATTCTACAAAAGAGTTTGTGGGGTAGTTGTATTCAAATATAGTGTCTGTTTTCAGAAATTTTCGATCGCAGCACCAAAATAGAGGATATATAAGTGAAAATTATCAAATAATAAGCACAAAGAGTGTATATATATATATATATATATATATATATATATATATATATATATATGTATATATTATTTTCCAGATTCTTGAACCATACATTATATAATTTTTTTTGTCTTTTCTTGGGTTTAGGTTCTTTATTTAACAAAAAATCCAAAACTATTTGACGTTTCGCCCTCAGGAATAAATCAAATGTAGTATATTCTTCGATCCCTTGCTCAAATTGTCCCAAAAAATATATACGCATGACAAGTCAGTTGCTAAAGAACAGATTGAATGGCCATAAATATACGAAAGACAGGACGAAAAACACATATTCGATTATAACAGTACCATAATAAAAACAAAGATATAAATTATCAAAAATTGCAGTAAAGGAAATGATAGAAATTAAAAAATAATAAAAACACTGTTAACGACATAACGAATATAGGAAATTTGAGCCACATTTTCGCCAGCCTAATTTAAACAAAAATATTAAGTATTCGATCCTGTTAATAAACATCAAAAATTGAATATCCTCTTAAACATAAAATTAAATGTATGCGATCTTTCGTTTTTTTTGGTGCATTGTAAAATATAAAAAATAAAACACACTCGCATTCCATGTACCCTCAGTACCTAAATAGATGGTGTAAAAGCTTCATTTCATTATTAATAAATAAACAAAATGTCAAAGTGTGTACTGGAAAAATTAAATACTTTTTTAAAAATTTGAATAGTTTTTTAAAGTGTTTGTTTGTTTTTTAAAATTGTAAATATGTTTTTGTATGAATGTTTTTAATTATATAAAACATATTTTTAGAAATAGAGGGCGAAACGTCAAATTGTTTTGGATTTTTCGTTAAATAAAGAACCTAAACCCAAGAAAAGACAATATAAAAAAGTGATATATATATATATATATATATATATATATATATATATATATATATATATATATATAAGATGAAAAGTGAAAGTTATATGAAATATGAGCTAACTTGGCAACGTGTTCGTTCAGCAGTAGTAACCTCTGGCTTTGGCTCATCGCGTGCCCGTCTCGGACCACACACGAAGAAAGTTGTTAAATAAAACATAAAGCACGTTAACAGTTCTGTCCTTTATTTTCGCCTGCTGTTGAGCCGCTTTTTGTCCACGGAAAAATATACCGCATAACTTCATATGTGCACCGGGGACCGCCCGAGTTGATACGTCCTCTGACGAATCTTCTTTCGTGTGACTTTGACCCTCGTAACGGATTATTACTCTAATGATTTCGTACTTATTAAGGATGATTAAATCCAAGGATATGGAACCCAATATTGGGACTAGAATCTCCTTTAATGCATATCTCTTTTCAGCAAAGATCTAGCTGTTCTGCTTCAGACAGATTTTTAGATAGCAAAATGAGAAATAGTAAAAGTTTATTTTTATGCGTTTATTTAATTAAAAC
The DNA here is from genome assembly GCA_034092305.1 of Diaprepes abbreviatus. Classification (NCBI taxonomy): domain Eukaryota; kingdom Metazoa; phylum Arthropoda; class Insecta; order Coleoptera; family Curculionidae; genus Diaprepes; species Diaprepes abbreviatus. The sequence continues at coordinate 370,071 of JASJET010000131.1, read as the reverse complement.
TGAAAAATGTATAAAAAGCATTAGCTGGCTAATTAAATCTATTTTTCTTTTGTTTCAGGTATGGTACCTACTTCATAAGACTTCGTGATAACACAATCTTCAGAAAACATGACCAATATGATGTTGATCTTAGAATCAGAGAAATCAAGTAATCACTAATAATTAATTAATAATCTGTCGATTTTGTACCTAACATTTCATTTATCAAAATTTGGGAGCATGTCGGAAATGTTTATGGGCTGATTCACTAGAAAGTGTTTATTTATTTACATTTCATCAAATGGGCAAAATTTTGGTAAACACCTTATATGAAATAATTGCTTTGGTGCTATATGAGACTTTTAATCGTACATTTATCTTTATTAAAGTCAATTTTGTTTAGTGTAATTGCTGTAGACTGGAAGATGTAGTAGATTAAAGAGGTCCATGCTTTTTTTTTCAAAATTTGGTGATTTTTTTGAAAAAGTTGGCATTTTCACAATAAAATTCTAAACCAGATATGCTGTAATATGGATAATTATTGAGGAATTCAAATATACAAATTTATACAGGATATCCTATTAAAAAAAACTATTCATTATGTGTAGTTGAAAATATTTTTAGATTGTATTTATTTTTATATTATACAACTTTTATAAGAACATTTTTTAAAATTTTTTAAAAATAAGCAAAATCGAGTAGTTTGTCACATTATTGCGCCACCCTGTATAATATAAATTATAACAATATCCAGGGTTGGGAAAAAAACACGTTTTTTTTTTAAAAAGAACGAAACATTGTGTTTTATTTTAAAAACAAAAAAAAAATGTTTTTTATTAATGCCTAATTCCTGTTTTATTTACTTTGTTTTAAACATGTTTTAAACTTAATTTTAAACAAGTATTATACATAGGTTTGAAAAGAAAAAAGTGTAAGTAATTAAAAATGTTTAATTATTTCGATTGACGGTTATAATGTTACTGCATTTACTTTTTTTTTCTTTCTCTTTCTCTCTTCTTCAACTCCTCAATTCTTCATGTCCATGTTCTCAAGCGAGCTATGTGGATTCAGCACTCATAACTGCAACCAATTTAGCCGCTTTCTCTGTCCCGAGCCTGCTGCGTAATTTGGAATGTACCAATCCGAAAGTGGAAAATAATCTCGATTCCTGCAGAAGACGCAGTCGCAGTAAATAACTGACTTTTGATGTCGAGCATCCCTGGATCCAGTTTGGTCCCAAGTGATTTCCACCACACTGAAACGTGCGTTTTCTTTAAAAGATCTTCCTTAAACATGTATTCCAGAAATGGAAAACTTCTTGCACGGTACGTCAGGACATCTCTCATTGCTTGCGGACAGCTTGAATCTATGAACTCGATGCCCATTGTGTCCTCCTCTTCTGATAGTCCTTCACCTTTATAGTTAGGGTCTAATAATAAGCAGCAAAATGTGCAGGTGTCATTGCGGCTTTAAATCTTGCTTTAAGTTTATCGGCTTCTTCTGGCAACCAGTCCGATGAGAGGAGATCTTTCCATATATGTGTACAATCGCTTAGGACGCACATATCTTTTTGAATGAGATCAAGAGCTTTTGATACTTTCTTCAGCTTTTTGAGATAGTTCTCAACATTTTCTTTAAACTCAACATCTTGGACATTCCTTACGATTGTTAAATCTAATACAGACCTGTGCTCGCTGCATACTTTGACAAGACAGTGCCAGTTGTTGACATATGATTCGAGCTAATGTATTCCAACGTACATCCTGAGTTAGTACGAGTGCTTTCCCACCGGCTTCCTTTTACTTTGCTTGTAGAATTAAATTCGATTTCGTTTGGCTTTCTCTAACTAAACACAACAAAAAATTCGGGAAATCCCCGCGATTCACTAGTATATTCGCCGCACGTCAGGGGAATCCCGCATACTGATTTCAAAGTTGCCATCTCTTAGGTAAAAAACATACTACAAAATAATAATATTTTTAACTAATATAATATACTATACTATAATCCGGCCAAAAACAGTTCAAATAAACAGGGAGCTACCATGACTTTATACCGCACACAACTGAGAACAACTGAGACCTTGTAAGGCTATGTTTTTTAATTTCCAAACGTCTGTTCATTGAAACTTCACAAAAATATCTCAAATCATAATATGCCAAGTTTAAAAAATTCTTCAATTTTTTTATGTATTCTAAAATTATTTTCTCTTATATATAATTGAAAAATATTTTAACAGTATTCGATAACTACTATGGAGAATATAATACATTTAATTTTAATATCATTTGACATGTAAGTGACAGTAATGAAACGTTGAACTTCATTTTTATTTGCAATATTATATATGACGTATGTACAACATAATTTTAAATTTGATTTATATGAATTACATTTTTTTTTTCGTCCATTACAACCATTTCATTCTACTCAAACCCGTATTACAAAAAAACTTGGCGCGACCTTTTTTTATGAAATTTGTGCAAAAATTGAAAATATAATAGTTGGTTATCGAGTTGAGCAACAATACTATTTAATATTTCCAGTTATAGTATTAATATAATTAGTATCATTTTCGTTTTAGTAGAATTTATGCAACTTCATTACAGTGAGTTAATACACAAATTACATTAATTTTATTTGAATTTATTCAAAATGCAGTCTGGAAATAATCAAGAATATAAATATAAATGTTATTAATTCACTAGCTGATATTTTGGAGCCAACCAGACGAGTTTTCTTATGATTATTGTATTTAATAAATTGCACATTTAATTTAAACTTGGCGCGAGTCGCTACCGCGACTCTTGACAACAAAAAATTTTATGATTAAATCGTACATGTATTTTATGTGTGTTTTAAACATGTTTAAAACAGATTGTTTTTAATTTTGTTTTAAACATAGTGTGTATTTGTGTAGTGTTTTAATCAGTGTTTTAAACATACGTTTAAAACAAATGTTTTAAATATTGCCAACCCTGACAATATCGGACGGTAGTAAATTCGTGGCGAAAATAAACCCTTTACCTGTGTTTCTTAAAGGGCCTGTCATCACAACATGTAAATTCGGCGCAGATCCTTCATAAAGTACCATAAATAAAGACGAACGAAACCCGAACTAACCTGAACTGCCCCATATATTGTATGTAATATTTTAGTTTAGTTGTTTAATAAACCGATTTAAAATTAATTTCTGTAAAAACTTGAATTGCCTCTTTACAATAATTTTTTTCGCGCCGAATTTACCTGTAGGATTAAAATGACCCTAAAATCCGTGCGCCGAGTTTACATATTCTTGTTATGAAGCAGGTAACCTTCGCGCCGAATTTACCGGCGCCACAATATCACACAGATAAAAAAAACGGACTAAGCGGTCTAATTTCCATAATCGGGTTTTAAAAATGACAACCAGTCCATTAGAAAGTTCTGTTAAATCATATTGCATTACCCTATACAGGGTATCCGGGAAAATGTGGGAAATCTCCCGGATATGAAAACAAAACACGTGAAAGGAATACTATAAGTTCATATAAACTTTTTTCGTATAGGCCTTCTCTTCGGAGATATGGGCTCCTAAACAGCTGCAATGGAATCAAGTCTTTTACACATAGTTATTGAACCACCAGGTATATTTTAATATTTTTTTTTAATATGATGTATACCAGGTAAAACCCTTCAGGGGCGGACTAGCTGTGACACTCATAATCCGATTTTTTTACACACCGTATGATAAGAAGTTTGGACAATTTTTTTTACATACCTTTGATTGTTGACTAAAAATTAAGTACTCTTCATTCATTTTGCTAATTCTAACCGTTTTCGGAAAAACGTCATTTTGTTTACACTGTTAGCCCCCTAACTTCTGTCGGGTTAAATATGAAAAAGTGGAATTTTCCTCCGTCACCATAGTTTCAATAAAAAGCTAAATTAACTGCTTAGTTAAAAACTTCGTAAAAAGGTTGAACTTGGGCTCAGTGAAGTCTGATACATGGGCACGATGCTATTTGACACCATGAAACGTGATTCTCCGTTCCTCCCTACTATCGACCGCAGTGAACTACACCAAGGTTTTTAGGTGTCCCCACAGGTAAAATCCAATGGCATTAGGTCGGAAGATCGAGGAGGCCAGGCAATAGGTCCTCCCTTACCTATACAATGGTTTGGATAGACGTTATTCAGGTGAATAAGTTATTAACAGGTTGTACACCGAAGAAATCAAGAAATAGACGATTTTGTATTTCAGTGTATATTTTTAAATTATTACTATTGGCCAAGCGCTTTCGGTCTAACTTAGATCATCCTCAGGGCTCAGACCTCGTCAAAGGACACACCTTAACTCTGCCAGTTTGAGAACTGTCTCCAGTCGCCAGCGTAGCCTCCACACAGAACAAGTCGTATACAATTAAAAATTTTTAAAAAATTTGTCCCAAATTAAATTAAAACTAAAACATTCAACACACTGCGTACATTGACATTATTTTAATAATGTTGAGAACATTGACATTATTTTAAAAATGTCAATGTACGCAGTGTATTGAATGTTTTAGTTTTAATTTAATTTGGGACAAATTTTTTATTGTATACGACTTGTTATGTGTGGAGGCTACGCTGGCGACTGGAGACTGTTCTCAAACTGGCAGGGTTAAGGTGTGCCCTTTGACTAGGACTGAGCCCTGAAGATGGTCTAAGTTAGACCAAAAGCGCTTGGCCGATAGTAATAATTTAAAAATATATACTGAAATACAAAATCCGTCTATTTCTTGTTATTCAGGTGCTCCCGCACAGCAACGTTGATATGAGGTGGTGCTCCATCGTGCATGTAGTACGTTTCAGGTTTCAAGTGGTAAGGGCTCTACTAAATCGTGAAAGGTGTTCTTGAGGAAGTCCAAATAAAGTTCTTCATTCAGTCATGCCGGCAATACGAATGGTCCAATTAAAAAAAGTTGCCAATGATTCCTGCCCAGACATTAACCGATTGGAACTGATGTTAATGATGCAAAACGATAATTGCGTGATGATTTTCATCAGCTCATACATGCGAGTTGTCTAAATTTATGATACCATTTTTGGAAACTCTGCTACATTCGTGAAGAGAATACTGCTAATGAAGTTTACATTATTTTGTTGCTGATGCAATAGTCAGTTTGCAAAACTACATTCTAAGGGGAAAATTTGCAGGAAACAAATGATATGGATATAAGAGCTGTTCTTGAAAAACTTCATGTGCTATTGTTTTCGACGTTTAAACTGCGCTGATAATTTTCAAGTACGCCTTGAAGCAGTGTCATCTACAACATTTAAAATATTTTCTTCTAATTGCGGCGTAAGTACTATTCTTTCTCGACCATCATCAGTACTTCTTTTCCCAAAATTTCCTAAAATTATGAAGAAATTTAATAATATTACCTTATTAATTGGAGTCGTCTATCATTCTCCCTTAGACGTTGATCAACTCGTTGAAATGTTTAATGATCTGGAAGAGTACGATTAGGATATCTGTCATGATATAACCTCATGGCTTCCAAAGCATTGCAAGATGTAAGACCATACATTAGATGCATATCTGCATACTCAGTAAATGTGTATTCAATGTGTTAGTGATGTGAAAGTTGACAAGTTTTAAAATGCAGGATATTTATTTCTTTCGTACTTAGCAACTTTTGCAACAACAACACTTTGTTTTTGGTACCGATAAAATAAAACGCACATTTTTGCGAACCTAGGCCGAACTGCAATTCACGGAATTAGACATTTTTTACTAAAGAGGTTAACTTTAATTTTGGATCGAATTTTTTTTATCATAATGTTGAAAGTTGAACATTTGATAGGTAAAATGATGCATCTTTTATCGAAATATGCCAAATACATGATGTAAATAAAATGACGTTTTTTCGAAAACGGTTAGGATTAGCGACATGAATGAAGAGTACTTAATTTTTAGTCAATAATTAAAGATATATAAAAAAACGTTGTCCATAGTTCATATCATATATGGCGTAAAAAAATGGGGTCATGAGTGTCCCAGCTAGTCCGTCCCTGCAGCTGTGAGTAATTCACAACACTTTCTTGGATAGTAATATGAAGAGTCTTACTTGGTATATATCATATTACAAAAACTGAAATATACCTGGTGGTTCAATAATTATGTGTAAAAACTTGATTTTATTGCAGCTTTTTGGGATCTCATATCTCCGAAGAGAAAACCTATACGAAAAAAGTTTATATGAACTTGTAGTATTCCTTTCACGTGTTTTTTTTTCTTATCCGGGAGATTTCTTACATTTTCCTGGACACCCTGTACATTTATGTATTTTTTATGAACTCTAGTAGTAATGGTCTGGTCTTATCAAAATAGCAGAGTAAAATATAATAAATTAAATATTATAACTATTACTAATTTTAAGTCCATTCATCATCTACTTATTATCGGAATAATCCTACATGCAATTATTATTATGTACATTGCGTTAACACATTGTTTACAAAGTGAATAATTCCACGAACATTACAAATTAGTTGTTTTTACGCTTTAATTTGTTAGTACCTAACAAGAAGTTATAATTAAGCCAAATCATTTTTTAGTTGTTTGTTTCTCCATTGGGAACAAATTGAAAAATATTATTTTACCAGTACCGGACTTGCTTATCTACCCCTGGGTTATTTTCTTGCAACGAAAATTTACTTAATTAAAATAATAATTTCTACCTCACGTTTCTTAATGATAAAATTGGCTTGATTTGTTAAATGAAAGTAATTCTTTTAAGTATTTTGTTTAAAGATGACGGTTTTTTTAACTGTTGAAGGTTTTAAAGTGTTGAAGTAAACAGAAATTAGGCAGCAGGGTATAAAGATATATTTGATATCCAGTAGTAGGAGTCACTTCTGAAATATCAAATACAAAAGTGTTTAATTTGTTTTTTGAAATTTCGATTTTCTATCAAAAGCTACTTAAGTATGCTTTAAAGTTTTGTATTTGTTCTACTGGTTGCCTAGTTATATTTATTTAAATAAGAAAAAATAAAGTATCCACCTTATCCACACGGGTTGCTCATGTGATCTAATTTTTCCGCTTGTCTTTATATACGGTGGTAATGTGTATCTATTGCTTGGCTTCGCCCCCTTTCTGAGAGTCGCTGGAATTATCAGTTTTGGCTCAGGCTTCGCGTCAATACAATGGTCTCTCTTCAGGAGAGCTTCTCAGGTTGTAAATGTTAAGTGCATCGTCTTTTGTTCAAAGTACATCACATAAATCTGGATAATAAATAAACAAATAGATAATATTTAACATAAGCAAATATAAGTCTAATAATTAGATATAAAATATAAAGTTGCAATACCGCAACTATACACATTTTTATCCTAAAACTAATATCATAATTTCGTATTTCAGTAAGTAAAAACCATTCCTCTCTGAATTAAAATTCTTTTAGTTTTCAGCGAAATAAATATCTTAATAAAACTTTTATTACTTTAAATAAACTAATGAAAATTTCAGCAAGTACAGCGTGACACTGGACGAAGTTGGCGGTGTACTTTGCCTGCCCTAAGCTGCTCCTCCGCAGCCCTTGGAACGAGGTGAAAAAGTACCGTCGTGTAAAAGCACAATACAAAATATTTCTGGCCATATCGGGCGATCATTTTCCATAAGCGTAAAAAAATTATAATAGCAAATGGAAGTTAGTGTATATATACTGTTTAACAAAGTGTAAATAAAAATCTAACCAGTTTCTAACTGTACCATCAAGATCAAAGGGAGCTTTCAATTGTTTTCCCTGGAAAACTAATCAATAATCTATCTACGTATCATTTTTTATTTTGAAACATATATTTACCTTATAGACGGAAATTCGGGTATAAGCTTGCTGAGACCCATTCCAGCTCTTTTTATGTACATGTTTATTATCAAAAACATAACACCCCCGACCATTTTTCCGAACTGTTTCGGCTGCAATAAGTTGCACACAGTCGATGCTTGTACATATTTACATATTGTATATATTGAATAATGTATTCAGTTAGCTTGTATAGTATGTAAAATTGATATATAGTAATTATACCATGTAACTATACATTATAATAAATAAAGACGTTTTAAACTTGCTGTTCTATGTTGACATTTTGCTGACAGTTGTCAAAATTATTTGTCTCTAGCGGCTGCAGGGCAGATGTCTGCTAATTTTTTATAGTATTTATGTTCTTCTAGCCTTGCCAATATTCTAATGTTGATTTGAAACTTTTACCGCAGATGTCGCGTTCGATATTATACACCCTTAATTTTCTAGGTCGACTCTGTCTCTTTTTTTTCAGTTTTTATTACTTTATTTATTGTTGGTGATTTGTAGCTAATTTATTTGAGAGCTTTTTTTATGAGTTCTAGTTCTTTATCTTTTTCTTGGTTGCTTGTTGAACGAAGGGATCTTGAGGTTAGGGTTTTGGCTATATCCTGTATTTTTGAGGGGTGGTGATGTGTGATATCTGTGATTTATTTTTTGGAGCATTTTTTTGGATAATTAATTTATATTTTTGTTTATTCTCTTGAAGAACAAGTAATTCTTCCGGTTAGTATAACGACAACAAAACGATTAATACCGGCCCTGTTTCTCTGCAACCTTTTTGATTGATGTGAGATACAGACAACTACGATTTAGGAAAATATGTGTGCAAGTGATTTGTACAACATTAACAAATTAAATTTATTACATAACAAATTAATGACTTATAAAACTCAAAATTCGCTTTAATAATTTTTACATATTAAACAGAATATTTATTTCATTGTTTAAAATGGTTTATCTATATGCTAAGTTTTCTACAACAAGTTAATAATTTGTCGAAAATAAAATAATTAACAGGACCAGTTTTTAGTTAAGCTAATTAAGAAGAAAGCTAGAAGAAACACTGGAGGGAACGACTAACTTGAAAGTTCAGCCAAGAAATAAAATTCACTTAGCATCTCGTATTGCTTGTACTTACTTTTCCAAGTTGAAGTGAGAAAAAATTGATTTAGAAAAAAAACACTGTATTTTAAAAATAAAAATTGCATGCCCTTAAGAATTAGCAAGCACTTATGAAACACCTTGTATTTCAATACATCATATGCAATATTTCATACACTGCTGTTTACCGCATCCACCCTACCAATGCGGTACCATAGCAAAACTAACGGGGTTGTTGGAATTGTTTGACCTGCGTGTTTATTTATTTTATATGTCAAGTTACGGCTGCGATCCCTGCCTGGTTTTTATGTCGGTTTCGTCTGTCTAGAAAGTGTGTTTGTCTCTGTGCGTGTCTGTATTGAGAATTGTATTATTATCTATTTTTTAAAATTTTCCTGCAATGTAGATTTGTTGAAGTTGTATGGTCAACGTAATAAAATAGATCAGATGTTTATTTGGAGGAAATTTATTTCTGAATTGTGATATAATACACAAATTTTATCTATTTGTAGTAAACAATGTTATAGACGTATGGACTTGAAAATTAGAACATTTATATTTTATGACTAGATCTGTCAAAATTCTGTTTTGCGTGGAATTTGTACGGCGTGTGGGGTAAGTTGTGAAGACTAGTGAATACAGGTTCACATGGCTTAACGTATTTTAGATTCCACTATGCACAACACTGCCTTTAGCAAGCAATTGGCTTAGTTTAAATACACTTAATATATATATATATATATATATATATATATATATATATATATATATATATATATATATATATGTATTTATTTTAATTTCCTTATTGTAAAACTAAATCCTTTTAACCTAAGACAACGATCGATTCATAAAAAAATACAGATTTTGGTGTTTCAATGAAGACGTTGTTTTCGAACAAGAAAATTTTCATTTTGTTTAGAATAAATATTGTTTCAGAATGTTAACTATACCTAAATTTATTCTTTACAGCAGAAAACGATACCTTGTTTCAATTGATATTTTATCATCTTCAATCGAAAGCAATAGCTTTACTTTGATCTAATAATTATTTTAAATGGAGGAGACTCTTATGGAAAAGCTTTCGTGGTTTAATGGGTCAAATTTTTGACATCATATAATAAGTTTTATCCTGATTACTATTATTGCTACATCTCGATACATTCAGTGGTTTTTATTTCATGGCCTGTCAAAAATAAAATTTTCCCGTAAAATCAACATTCAGAATTTAACACAATTTTTTTTGGATTTTCTTCTGAAGGCTTTTAGTAAATCTAAATGTATTAGAGTCAGGGGCGGATCCAGCCTCTCTCTTTGGGGGGGGGGGGCGGTGATATCACAAAAGTACAGTATGGCAAGTTTTCAACTGGGAGGGGGGGGGGAGTGCCAGCGGCACCCATTCCTAATATAAGAGGCAGAATCGGTTCTATTTTCTTGAATCAAAGCTCTTGGGAAGGGGAGGGGCGATTGCAAACATACACATTCCTATACTCTATTCAAGAACTAGAGAGAGTAATGAAACTGTTACCGAAACCTCCAACGTACCTGCTCCAGTACCGCAGGCAACTGAAGACTGCCGTAAATCTAATTATATTTAATTATATTTAAATAATATAAGATTTTATAAATTTACTGTAACAATAAAATTTCTGGTAACTCAATTTAATATCTGTCAGTAAGCAAAGTACACCTTACAGTGTGTCCTTAGTGATTTATCTTGTTTATGCAGGTTTTTATACATTATTTGAGATCAGTGAGATACCCAAAAGATATGGCTTCCAACTCTATATTTATTCCAAAATCGTTAAATCAAGGCATTTTTTCCTCAACGAAAAATTATTTTGTTTATGGTGCCTTAAGACATCAACATCTAGATAATAATGTTAAAAGCTCTGTCGAGATGAGTTAGAAAATTTACTAAGTACCGAATACTAAAGGAGAAAAAAACGAGTGGAATTGTTAGTACTCCCAAGCCACATTCGATTACAGGCAGACGTAAAAACCTCGTTGGAAGAAGAGATGAAAACTGCAATACAAGGAGTTGTATATGCATTTTATTATGAGAAGCAGATTCCAACCGTCGACAAAATTCCAACTAAAATCAATACAGATCGGGATTTACCTGAAATTAAAAGAACTGAGCTCTGGAAATTCCTCAGAGAACTTAATTTTTGCTGGGAAAAACCAGATAGCAAATCTCTTCTTATAGATCGTTCGAAAACTGTCCTTTGAAGAAGGAAATATCTCTATCATCTAAAAGGTAGAGTTGCTAGAAATAACACAACTTACAAAATTGGTAATTTAACTGAGCTTTTGAAAGATTTTTTTGAATAAAGTTACTGCGGAAAATTGGAAAAAATCCATATAATAAAAGAATCAGACAAAATGTGGAAACTCGATCTCATGATCGGTGAGATAGAGGAACCAATTATAATTAATTTGAGCGAAGATAGCTGCACTGATTTTAATTACGAATAATTTATGTAATGTTTACCACCGTAAACACAATTTATTATTTAAATTTTCTGTAACATATAAAAATTAATTACATTTGAATCCCTTTTTAGTGTTTAATTGTAATTCTGCAGATGGTTTAAGAAATAAATAAACTGAAACGTCAAAGGTCCTAAATATGTTTTTAATTAATAATAAAATGACCGATAGCCCTAAAAATGTTTTATTATATGGACGAATTATTATTTTTTATATATGTTTAACTTATCATATTTTTGATAATTGGTATTTTGGAAGTATTTAAATTATAACTTAGAATTTTTTGAGAGAAAAAGGCTACGTTTTAGTCTAAATGTGCCTAAACCGGTTTCTATGCCAAAATTAAAAATAAAAAAATACAGTTGTGATTTGTGTTAAATATGTCAAAATTATCTATATTTTCTAATGTATGTGAAATAAAATAATATTATAAAAACTTTTTATTTTAAGTTTATTACCGAAATAATGTTCTATGCCATAAATACTTAGCGATAAAATAAACCACCTTTCGACGCCTATGACAAGGATTAAAATCTTTTTTAACACTTCACACATCCAAGTATCTATTGTTATCCAACCCAAATAGTCCATTATTATAGACCGGTATTTTTAATTATAAAATTTCTAATCCATTCTTATGAAAAATATATGTGTCTAACAGATTTTGCCAAAGACACCGGACTAAAGAACACAGGTAGTTTGCGAAGAAAAAAAAGGATAAGAAATGATTTATTACTCTCTCTAGTTCTTGAATAAGCTATAGTATAAGAGGCAGGGTCTATTTTTCTGAACTTAAAGCTCTTGGGTGGGGGGGCGATTGCCCCCCCCCCTTTGGATCCACGCCTGATTATAGTAAGGGAAAAAAGTGTAAGAAGTTGTGGCAACAGTAACTTGTAAACGAGACGAAGTGAAATACATAATTGCGCAAGTTTGGTCTATTTGGAGAGAACTACTTTTTTCTAAGAATTATGAAAAGTCGTAGGTATATTCATCCGATTTTTAGAGAAATAATTAATTTTAATTCAGATTAGCAAAATAAAATTAACTTATCTAAATTATTACAAATAACATTCTAAAATATTCCTAATGATTTTAAAAACTATCTAACAATATAATTAACAAATACGATGAATTATATAAGGCGGTAAATACCAGTTATCGCTGGTCCAACACCACAGTTAGCACTTTTGCTTTATTATATTAGAGCTTTGCAGAACATTATCGTCAAGAATATATTTACTAACATACTAAAGTAATTAAAAAAAATTATTCCGCTAATTCAGAAAACAGAAAAACTAGGTATTTTTCTCTTAAGCTGACATTATAGTTACTATTGGAGTGTACAGCAAGTGAAAGAGTGCTCTTTAAAGTTAATCCAAGCTTTCGAAAATCTTTATTATCATTTTCATCTTCAGGGAGTCTACAATAATTACAAAAAAGGGGAAAATTAGTAGACAGTTTTCCTTAGTAATCTTATATAACTTACTTTTTTATTTGCGGTTGTTTGCTAAGATGTTAAAAGGTTGTATGCCATTATACATTCACAAAAGAGATTCAAACTAGGGTCCCAGATCAAAGTATGACAAACTTAATAATTAAAATTGAATTTAAAATAAAAAATACGAGGAACCATTTTGTTAATTCCTTCCCGAATCACTTGTAATTTCTTTTTCTTCTTGCTTGAAATGGCGTTGTTGCTAGGCAATTTCCAGTGCGATTTGGTGGCGATCCGAGGTTGTCTGACTCTTGACCATACCAGGATCACCGACTTGTGCTCAAAAACGAGTTTTATGCTTTCGAAAGTGCTGTGGATATTGACATATGATACGGAGCAGCTATTTGGATCTTTGAAGTTCTTTTGGTTAGTTAATCAACATTCACAAACATAGGTAGTGTGAGAATCTATAACACAAAAACGCAATGATTACATACATAAGTCCATCGAGTGTTTCACAGATTTATCTTTTAATTTAAAATGAATTTTGTTATAATTTTTGAGGTTAGGAAAATTGTCAACTGTCAGCATTCTGCATTTAAGGGTAATTTTGCAGTAAACGGTCAGCTAAAGTGAAATTATTAATTTGATATTTTCAAGGAAAACTATAATCTTTATTGTTAGTAATATTTGTATTTATCGATAAAGATTTATACAACAATAAAAGATTCGAATATATTTCACTTAAATGTTTAATATCAGTTTTTTTTAAGCTGTCAAATTCTACAAATTTTCCAAAGTCTATTTTCTAAGAAATCGATCGTTGCACTTCGTCGTGGGACACACTGCATATAGAACTTAGCATCTGCCTTGCAACATTGCGACATAAACAACTAAATCAGTGGAATAAAATACATAAAATCATTTAGAAGTTTAGTATCTTGTTTATTTTTAAACATAACCTCCAATTCATTAACATGGTTCAATTTTAAAACCGTTTTGAATTGACAGCAGAAGTTTAAACTGATAAGAGCAGCAACAATAAGTCAAGGAAGTTATAAATACAAGCTAAAAAAATCATTTTATTTTATTACTGAACCGGCACAATGGATACTTTTAATTATTTTGGGAAAATAACTTTAAACTTCTTGCTAAATTGGGGTAAACACGTTTTAGACCTGACTTGTTGTGGACGACAAACGTTGGAGATTTTTTGAGTTGTTATTATTGAGAGCCCATTTAAAATATCTATAATTCTTCTTGATACAAGACTTTGTGGTTGAACCATGTCGTTGACACTCCGTATAAAAGAATATTCGAAATATTTAGACTAACCCATCCTATATCATATCCATATAATCAAGCGATATTAGCTAACCCCTAATTAAAAACAAAGAAAAACCGCTCAGAGGCCGGGTCGGCCGGCAGTGTTTAACCCATCAGGTTCCCATGTTATTATGCTAATTTTATGTCAATATAATTATGGGATCCAGTGGCGCGCATCCAAATACCATTGCCAGAACCATAAATTTATTAGAAATGAAAAATAAACTACCAAATCCGACAAGTTTTCTTGTGAGTAAATACAATATTATTCGGGAAAGAAGTTAAATTATAATTTGTATTAATTCCACATTCTAGGTATGTTTGAAAATAATGTTTTGAATATTTGCATAATTAAACTCTGAATTTATCAAATTACCAACGAAATAATGTTATTTTTTACTCCTCTCGTGGAAACACATTTTTTACTCACAGGTGGCTATCGGCCCATGAGCTCAATGAACACACAAAGTAAATTAAATTGAAAATAAATTTCTACAAGAGCAAATTGCGTGCAAATAAAATCCAAACATTTTATTAGAAAATGTAGATCAATTAGACAACTTATAACACCAGGAATGATGAATAAAATAAAAGAAATTGAAAGAAGGAGAAGGTTTGAATGGGTGTTTGCAGATATTCTCAGAAACCAAAAAATATCTTTAAAACTAAGCTTTAGACTTGTAACGTTTGGTTTTTGGGCGTCAGTGAAATGACGAATTTTAACTACTGTGAGATGCCAGTGAAACCTAAAATTTTAAAATGAAATATAATATAGATTTGCCAAATATAGGAGGATGATTCATCATCTCCCAAAATCCCAGAAACACCCTGTAAAGTACCTTGGTTCAGACGTTATTTTATATTTTTCTACCATTTTCAATCAGCTTTAACTTTATCTTAAACTCAATTCAATTGTCTGTGTAAGTTTTATAATTGTCTAAATCCAGAGGAAGCCGCCATTAAATTTTACTTTAAAATTTGCCCTAATGATTTTAAGATGGGCAGAGGTAATCGAGAAAATTTGGAAAAGAAGTAATACGTAATGACTCATATCCAGGTAAAACAAACGCAGAGTTTAATTACTTAATAGTATTCTAAATTAAAATAATAAGAAAGAAAACCAAGTAAACAGAGGCCAATACATTTATTCCTTACGGTAAACTTTTCCCAGAAAATAGTTATCACCCTGGAAAAAACTATAACCGGCGTGAATTCTTGCTTAAACTATATAAAATGACACAATAAATAAGTAGACAAGCAAAAATCTAGTTACAAAAACTTAAATTGTTTAGTAAATATTGTTTCAGTTAATATATCAATGTAAAATTTAGTGAATTTAAGTAAATAATTATTAAACTGTTAATTGACCCACTCTTGGACTCTGAAATCAACCATAAAAAAACTCAATTACAGAAAGTTGCGCACAATAAAGCAAAGTTTAATATTTGAAGTTGTAGCGCTACGCAGTCGCCTCCGCTTTACTTTACAAATTATTGGTTGGTCGCAAAAATCTACTCCTGTTAAATTATTTGGTTAATTAGGCAAAAAGATGACTATCATAATAGAATAATAAAGTCCAAATAATTAAATTCATTTAATAAAAAGTTCAAAATCATGCACAGTAAAACCGCTTACTCCCCTCTATGTTATAGAACGGAAAATTATGCTCAAAAAAAAAAATTGGTAATAACCATAAGGCTTAACAGATAAACAATCCAGTATACATATTTTCGCTATAATTAGGCACTCAGCTTATTAGCGTTCAAACTGAAGGCGTTTGACGCGACCAGTGAAGTAAATGACTTCACCAGAAATGTCGCTGACCCGAGTTAACACTGTGATTGTCCCATTCAGAGGTCTAAAATTCCTAAAGTACAGCACAATTCCCAAAATTGCATAATGTCGTCACAACGCTATATATTACATGATTTTATTCCAAAAGATTACTGTAAAAATGTATACGAAGACTTATACCAAGATATCCTGATGATAACCTAAGTTAAATGTAACATATTCAGAAGTTTCTAGCTAAATTTTGCTTAAACAAAAACTTATTGTTTGAAAAGAAATATGTACATACCTCGAACTCACAAAATGGTGGCATTTAAAAAATTTCAAGCCGTTGTTTCTGGGCTGGCTGAAGAAAATTCATCGCCAAATTGGCAGCAGGGTCAAACGACAAAATCAAACCAAAAATGTTAATTTAATCGGCTATAATAGCCAAATCCCTAAACTAGGGAAACAAGTAACATAAAACCCTTATTTGCGCTCTTGCGTCAGATAGTCAAAAGAGAACGATTTTTCTACAATCACAATCACATTCCTTCCAACAGAAGGGTCCAAAAAAAACTTAATAAAAAGGTATATCAAAAATCCATTCAAAAAAAAACCTGAAACTTTACCCAATAATCTAGAAACCTTTATATTTATCAAATAATTTCAACTACTTCAAGAAAAATTACAATACTTCTCTTTCAATTAACTGGCCAGAAATCAAACAAATCAGACAGAGATAAATATAATGGTCTAAACTGTCTCGCCTACAAAACAAATTTCCTATTAACAAATTACTTTACGTGTCCGAAATATACAAAATGGGTTTGAATTAGATCGAATTGGATGGAAGGTCTAGTTTGAAATGTAATAACTTCCAAAATTTTTAATTAGAAAAGCCAAAAGAAATAATTAAACTTGTACTGAAATTAATTTATTAACTAAAAATAATATAACCAAAAAGTCAACTACAATTACTTATTACATTTGTACCGTATAGGCAACCATTAAAACTTTCAATGCATTCAAATATCAGATACACCTGATTATTTATCTGTGACAGCTGGCAGGTGAAAAATTAAAAAGAAAACAAACAAACACTGTTTATATTTATCAAATGATACATTTACTTGAGGAGCCAAACGAAATTTACATACTACAGCAATAGGTTAAATGATATGTAAACAAAAGAAAAGATCTGATACAGAGAAGACAAAAATATGGATATTATCAATATTAATGATAGCAAAACAAAAGGTAACCATTACTTTTATAACAAAAAACTAGTTATAATAAATTTAAATTCCAAATTATGACAAACTTTAAAGAAAATCATAGAGAATAAAAATCTACTCGCGTTTTTAATGACCTGAACTTGTAATTTCATCTAGAAAAATGTAAGCAAAAATATTTATCATTAAAGACCAAATTTTTTAATAAGTGCATATTAAAAGTCTTACCATATGGAGTACAAATTTGAACGGTGACGAAAGATATAACATCAGCACACGGAGACATACAAAGAGGTATGAAAAATGGATATTCGGTATCTCACTGAGAAACAAAAATAATTGAATAAAAAGTAGAATGAAAATGATGGACGTATTTAAAGTGATCACCAAGTTGAAGTGGGGATTTGTAGGATACACGGCAAGAAGACAGGACGGTAAAGGAATAGAAGAGTGATCACATAGATACCTTTCACCGGAAAGAGAGACGGAAGTAGATGACAAACATGATAGTATGATGACTAAAAGGAAGTTGCTGGTCCACATTGGGAGAGGGAAACACAAAAGAGAAATTATTAGATATCAAAACAGGAGGCATTTCTGAATAGGAAAAGGCTAATAAAAATAATTGAAAATAGCGTATTGAGATGGTAAAACATTTTAATCAGCTTTCAATGAGAATTTGGCGGAAATACCAGATTACCAACTATATTATTAATAACCGCGTAAAAACCTTTTATAATTTTACTGACACATGAAAACTACAAAATTCCCGCTACCCACAACACAAAACGATATTATTACCGAAATAACAATGGCATATTTCTAGTGTTTAGGAATTTTTAGAACAAATCGGTCCATCATAACAATTAAATTTAATGTTTACAATTTCGTTGATATTATTAATCGGTTCTTTTATTCTATTTTACAAACAATCGGGAATTGTATAAGTGTTGTAATAGAGTCGTGTCATTTCTGACAGATGTGATTGATTTATTTCTGCGAGGGATTACTCGACGGTGTATTAGAAGTGACAGGAGTTTGTGTTTAGTTCGAGATGGAATTTGTATGAAATATGAAAATCATCAGTCAAATCATGCGGAGCGCAAGTAATTTTCTGTTACTTCTGTATTTATAAGATATATGTAGGTGTTTCTGTAGAACTTAAGTAAAATTTGGGTGATGCAGTAATCGGCAAAAAAATATAATTAGCCGATAATCAGTCACTGGAAAATTATTTATCAGCAAATCGACATTATTAATTACTTTATTAATTAATAATTTCGAATAATAAAATTTCATTCCTAAAACTATCAAAGAATAAAGTAATTGGTAATTTTATTCTTACAGTTATCATTTAACGAATTAATTCATAATTTCATTTTTCAAATTAACAATTTATGAAGCAATTAGTAATTTTAAACTGATGGCTGCTACCAGAAACCAGCTGGAACAAATGCTTAAAATTGTAGAGGAGTTCTCCGGGGATATCGGAATGCAATTTGAACTTGATAAGTGCCGTATTTTGAACATCGTTAAAGGGCAGATACAACCAGGGGCTTCTGAAATGCAGAACGGTTGAAACTATAGCTGCAATGGAAGCAGACCAAACATACAAATATCTAGGTATGAAACAGGCTAAAAGAATTGACCATGGCACTATGAAGTCCGAATTGACAACCGAATTTATCAGGAAGGTAAGGCGCGTATTACGAACTAATTTAAATAGTAGAAATTTGTTTAAGGCGCTCAACACGTATGCTTGCTCTGCGCAACCTGGAAAGAAAAATACGGACACTCCTAACAAAAGCACAAAAACATCATCCCCGGAGTGCCATTGAACGTACAATGCTTCCAAGACACCAAGGAGGAAGAGGATTGGTGGATATTGGTAAGCAGCTAGATCAACAAATAATAAACTTACGTTCATATTTCCACAGGTTAGCGGACTCTTCCACACTACATCGAGCAATATGCGAGGCAGACGATTCAACGCCGCTACAGTTGAGGAAACAAAATATTAATTCTCACCGCCAAACAAACCAAGAGAAATTACATACTTGGCTGCAGAACATCAGAGACAATCCAGCACATAACTGGAGGATGCCAAGCGTTTGCCGCAACCGAGTATAAGGAAAGACACGACTCAGCCGCCAAGATACTCCACCAAAAGTTAAACCTACTACAGGTAGAAAAAGTGCCTTATTACAAATACATTCCAGAGCCTATTCTTGAGAACAACCAGTTCAAGTTATATTGGAACCGAACGGTTCTGACGGATCAGACAGTTGCTCATAATAGACCAGATATTATACTAATAGATAAAATTTTTAGGCGAACTACACTAATCGATATCGCTGTACCTAACAACAACAACCTAAGGCCAAAATACAACGAGAAGATCGCCAAATACAGAGATCTGGAGGTGCAAATCCGAAGACAATGGGCAATGAACAGCGTCCAAAAGATTCCCATAATACTCTCAACAACTGGAGTGATACCAAAGAACCTCCTGCAGAACATCAAGGGACTGGGCCTTAGTGAGTATCTGTATAAACCGATGCAGAAAGCAACTCTCCTAGCAACCGCGCGAACCGTCCGAAAGTTCATGGGAAATACAGCAGACCACGTCACCTAGGACCCGATAACATGGAAAGGGTTCCCACAGAGCTTCATACTTTTGGTATCTTTGTGTACCTGGTACGAGTGAATATTCCCTGGAGGGAGTGCGAAGCCGTTTGGCTTGTAAATCATGGATTTTAATAATACAATTATCCATTACTAGGGTAATTGAAAATATTATTTTTCGAATTGCCCATTACAAGGGTAATTAAAAATTAAATTTTCCAAATTGTTGAATTATTAATTGGTATTCTTTTCTGGATAAAATTAAAAATAATTTAATGACGTTTTTGTGCAAATAATACAGAATTATATAAAATAACAATATAATTATGATTGTCATTCACTTTCAATAAAGCACAGAATGTGTATGAAAACCATATCTCGATGGTGTCTATGAAAACAATGACAGCTAAGCAGTGTGCGGTGAAAAAAATTACGTCTCAAAATCTGCGGCGTAAACTAAGATTTTATGAGATTTTTGGTATAACAAATTATATTTTTATAATTTCGAAGAAAATAATTACGTTTCCAAAAGTGCAACGAAAACTGTTATAATTTTGAAAATGCGTCGAAAAAATGACACTTTTAATCGAAAGTTATTATAATTCTTAAAATACAGTGAAGATAATTACGTCCTTCATCGAAGAGTAGGACAACTCGTGAAACAACTCGCGGCACACTGACGAAGACTAGCACAACTTCATGTGCTCTTTCGAAGTGTAGCACAACTCGATGTTCTCTGACGAAGAGTACCACAGCTAGATATATTTTTATTTGATTTAAATATACTTGACATCAGTCGATTTTTTTGATTAAAAAATAGTGCATCTTATGATGAAACTGCTAAGTTAAAATACATTAAGGTTGGACGCACACAAAATTATAATAGTTTTCGCCGCGTATTTTAAAGTTGTAATTTTCTTCGTCGCACATTTTAAAGAAGTACTTTTTTTCGCCGTATTTATTAATGATGTAATTTTTTTCCACGCATTTAGTAAAAATGTTATGTCATGATTTTCGCCGTGGATTTATAAATATATTTTTTTTCACCGTAAATTATTAGGCGCTATTTTTTTCGCTTCATATTTCAGCGTCATTATCTTCGTGCGGACCATCGATTTATATTATAAATTGATCCGAGGACAAAATGAGTTTAGCTTCAACACCGATGCGTTGGTATCAAGATATTATAATCAAAACGTGTGAAAAAACATCAAATTATTGGCTTGTGGTCAAAATTTTTCGTCACCTATTTTCGCTTCTTTTCTGCGGTTTTTTTGAGTTAAATCAATAAATTTGAATTTTTTCGACCATTTTGAACTATTAACAAGACTAAAGCGTACCATTATGTAGAAGCAGGCCATTTTATTTTTAATTATTTATTATTTGTTTTAGCTTGAACAAAAAAATATTTGAGCGATGTAAAATACGTTTTCGTTAGAATTTTTTCCGTAGAATTAAATCAAGCATTTGACATATTTTTCCTGTCTTTAATTTTTCATTACTTCTCTCAAATAAAAAATAATATTTTTACTCAACTCTGGCAAATTACCAATTAATAATACAATAATTTGGAAAAATAAATTATTAATTATTCTGGTGTTAAATAATTTGAAAAATGAAATGCTCAATTACTTCATTAATTGATAATTGTAGGAGTAAAATTACCAATTATATTATTAATTTATAATTTTTGTGATCAAAATACCAATTGCTTCATTAAATAATAATATTATTTTGAAAATTATCAACTGATGAAGTAATGGATACTTTTATTTTATAAATTAATGATTATTCATTAGTGGATTTTCCGATTTTTGAAATTATATATATATATATATATATATATATATATATATATATATAAATGTATGGTAACTTCTTTGGATTAGGTCTCAACGTAGTGGGCTTTTTCAAAAGTATAATCTCAATTTACCTTGGCCATGTTTCTTAGTGAAGTGAAACTTAATCCAAAGAAGTTACCATACATTTATATAGACAGATGGTTTAAGAAAAATTTTAGCTAATTATATATATATATATATATATATATATATATATATATATATATATATATATATATATGTATATATATATATATATATATATATATATATATATATATATATATATATATATATATATATATATTACAAACATTCATTACCCGATAATATTACTAAAAAAATAATATTGCTGATCCCTGAGTTGATGGCATCAGCCGACTACGTAACATTTTGATAATTTTAATATTTTCCGTCTTCTTTGCTTTATATTGAAGTCTTTCGTCACATTTTTTTTATTAGCACTAGTTCAAAATATTGTTAAAATTTTCTTTCCGTTTTTCCGGAAATTTTTTACATCGCAACGATATGGATCGGAGCATTATCCTGAAGCAACCGAATACCTCGGTTGAGTTTTCCTAGTCGTTTCTTGATAATATACTGGCACAGCTACCATAGTAACACTTCGCGTTAACGGCTGTATTTCGTTCTTTAATATCTATTCATGGGATACCTTGCTAGTCCCAAAAAATAGTGGCAATACGTTTTTTGATGCTTTGGACCGATTCTCCTTTCCGATTCCACTCCATTGAATCCCTTTTCAAAGTTCGATCGTAATAAAGGATCATAGTTTCACCACCCGTCACAATCGATTCGATAACTTTCATCTTACCTTCATAGCACGGTTCCAGAAATTGTTGACAACGCTCGACCCAATGTATTTTTGAATTCTGATAACTCATTTTGAACTAATTTTTGTCGTCCCTATATGTTCATGTAGGATCTGCAGAACACTGGTTTTTAAAATGCCAGTTTGAGCAGCTATTTCTTTTTGCCTTGAGTCATCGATCAGATAAAATGACTTTCGCAAAATTCACCGATACAGGGTCTCCTTCACGGGGGTCATCATCCAACGATTCACGAATTAAACTTGACCAATTTTTAATAGTAGCAAATGATGGGCAAGGGTTGTCGTAAACAGAATCTAAATTTTTTTGTTTTGCATAGATGTTAAAATTACGAGACATTGGTGGACTCCGACCACAGCTACAATTAAAGTGACTGATGTAGCGAGTTGATATCATGTATTAGACGTGTGTCTGTTGTACACACCTGAGAATTTTAGCAATAAAAGTTTTTTACTAAGTGAGTCTAAGCATACATGGACCTCAACTCTTATTAGTCTTAAAAGAAAGATTTTCTTTCTCCTTTGTGTAATTTCTTGATGTCTTGGTATCATTCAGAACCACAAAATTTGTATCTTTTACATTTTTGAAATAACAAGTGTACTCTAACATTAATTTCGTAAAACAATCACGTTGACTTAAATCCAGAGGCGGATCCAGCTTTCCCTTTGGAGGAAAGAAAAGTCGAAATTATCCCCACCCCATTTGTATACGGGTATGTGGATTTAAAAGCTTGCAAGTTTGCATTTATGGCTATTGAGTATATTGGAAACGTGAGCCTCGCTGTTATAACTTAATTTGAAGTTCAGTCTATAGTTTCTTAAGTATAAGGACAGCGAAATATTTTTTCTGAATTCCACCGCCCCCCTTGGAACGGTACTTCATTTATAATTTTTATCACGACAAGAAATTTAAAATATTGTTTTAAAAATGATCGTTAAAGCACATTCGTATATTTAAAACCGGATAGAGTTATTCAATTATTTGATTATATATATATATATATATATATATATATATATATATATATATATATATATATATATATATATATATAGCCACAGTAAATTAGGCTATTTAAGTACACTAAAAAGGAAATGCATTAAATTTCAGATAAATGTTCTAGAAGCATTCACAAACCGTTTCTTCAAATTCAATTAATATATTGCATTAAATTTAATAATTTTTACATTCATCTAAATTAATGTATTCCATTAAATTTAGTGTAATCATACATTAGATTTAAAGTTTGACCATTCTTTTTAAGGTGACTATGAACATTAAATATATAACCAGTGTTCATTGCATTTAAGATATGTTATTACATACTTAATGCACTTGCATTAAAATGAGGTCAAAAAATTTTGGTACCAAGAAAAGGTGGAAATTTTTCCCATAGGTAGTGTACCGTCATCTGTACACCGGTTTCGAACTAATTGGATTCCGTCAGTACCGGCGGACATGTACACCTCATCATAAGAAAATTGAGTCCTTTAAGCAACTTATTTCATACTAAATAAAAAGTTCAATACAAGTTGCCCCATCTCCCGTATTCTCATGCAATGTAACATGAATATTTGATTTAATGTTAAGGTACATATGAATTAATTTTAACGTACAGAAATATCTACTCAGTTACTTTATTGAAATTTAAGATACCAGTTAATCAAATGTATATGAAGAGCTGATATTTCAATGAATTTGCTTTAAATTCAAAGAAAATGTAAATTATTCACGATTTATAGTACAAAATCATTAAATTTAATGTAGAATGTACATTTGCATTTAATTTAAGGTTATTTTTAACAGCATTGTTAAAAAAACTTAAATTTAAGGTGCATTCATTAATTTAATTTAATGAATTTGTACTTTAAATCGTGAATAGGTTACATGCACTTTGAAATTAAAGCTACGTACATTACATTTAACCTTAACCTTAAATTTCAATAAAGTTACTGAAATTATTGGTATAATTACATTAGATTTAATGTAAAAATTATTAAATTTGATTCATTAACAGTAAATGAATTTAAGAAAAGGTTAATGAACTTTGCTTCCAGCACTTACCTTAGAATTAATGTGAAGTTTTTTTACAGTTTAATATCGGTTCTTGTTTTGACCTGAACCAACATAATTCAAAAAGCTATCAAGAAAAAAATAAAAACCTTTTATGATTTTTATATCTGGAAGTCACGTAGACCCTAAATCATCAATTCGCTACCTTTATCATTGTTACCTTAAAAAATTTTCAAACATTTGTTTTCTAAATAAATATCTATTTAGGTCATTAAATCACAATGGAGCTATTTAGTCCTTAGATATGCCCTATACTTCTTATGCCACCCTGTACTGTACAGCAAGTCCCTTGAGATTTAGTTTAAAAGGTTTTTTTCAGTCTCTATCCCTTTTATCTTGTAAGATATCACAAAAATAATCAAAATGCCTTTCCTAATCTTTTGTTTTCAGGGATATAACTAACTAAAATTACGATTTTATCGAATCTGTAAAAAATAAAAATCACACGGACTTAAATCGGGAGGTCAGGTAGGCCTTGTACGCTTCATTCACGGCTTTTATCATTGTCACGACAAAGAATTTCGAAACATTTTTCGTCAGTTTTATAAATAAACACCTATCAGGATCATTAAAACACAATAGGGCCATTTAATCCTATTATATGCCATAATAAATATAAGTTCCTTTTTCGTCTTTTTGACAAATGCCCGTCCATTTACCCTTGAACCGTCTCCTATTTATAACCGACAATGCTCAAATCTCCTCAACTGTCAAAATTCGGCTTTAAATAATGACCGCAGTCAAAACATCCGATTGTGGGTATCTGTTTCCACAGCCACCGGTGATTATTGGGGCTCTGGTCTGTTTGAATTGTTAAAAGTCGAGGATTAAATGTATTTTACACTGCCCGACAGAGAAAAATATATAGTTCGCAATCGTCGTTTTTTAATATGCAAATTACTAAATAAATTAT
This sequence comes from Diaprepes abbreviatus, assembly GCA_034092305.1. Lineage (NCBI taxonomy): Eukaryota > Metazoa > Arthropoda > Insecta > Coleoptera > Curculionidae > Diaprepes > Diaprepes abbreviatus. The sequence continues at coordinate 344,597 of JASJET010000131.1, read as the reverse complement.
TTAAAGATAGGGAAAAATACTAAATCTAGTCTAAGTAATTAGTTTTGTATGCTAAGGGTTTTATAAAATATTCAAATACAAATTTAAAGTTATAATATAAACCATTAACAATGTCTTTTCATTGGTAGGATGTGATGTCGACGGGGGGAGGGGAAGAGAGGGCAGACACCAGCAACATTCCCATTTCGAGTCTAAAAGGCAGGGTCGGGTGTATTTTTCTGAATTTGAAGTTCTTGGAGAGAAGGGGGGGCGATCACAAGAAAAACGAGTTGCCGACAGGGGGAAGGATGCGAGCAGCATACACATTCCTAGTATAAGAGGCAGAATCGGTTCTATTTCCCTGAATCCAAAGCTCTTGAGAAGGGGAGGGGCGATCGCAAGCATACACATTGCTATACTCTATTCAAGAACTAGAGAGAGTAACAAAACTATTACCGAAACCTCCAACGTACCGGCTCCAGTGCCGCAGGTAACTGAGGACTGCCGTAAATCTAATTATATTTAAATATAGATATTTAGAAATTTACTGCAACAATCAAATTTCTGATAATTCAATTTAATTTCTGTCAGTGAGCAAAGTACACCTTACCGGGTATCCTTAGTCATTTATCTTGTTTGTGCTTGTTTTTATATATTATTTGAGATTAGTGAGATACCCAAAAGATATGTCTTCCACCTCTATATTTATTCCAAAATCGTTAAACCAGGGCATTTTTTCCTCAACAAAAAACTTATTACGTTGAATGTTTTTGATGCCTTAAGATATCAATATCTAGATAATAATGTTAAAAGCTGTGTTAAGATGTGTGCCAGCATGACAGGAGTTGGAAAATCTACTATGTACCGAATACTGAAGGAGTAAAGACGACTGGAATTGTTAGTACTCCCAAGCCACATATAATAAAAGAATAAAAGAAAATGTGGAAACTCGATCTCATGATCGGTGAGATAGAGGAACCAATTATAGTTAATTTGAGCGAAGATAGCTTCACTGACTTTGATTACGAATTAGGTACGTAATTTTTACCAGTGTAAACACAATTTATTATTTAAATCTTTGTTTTTGTTGTATTTTATTGTTTAATATTGTTTATATATATATATATATATATATATATATATATATATATATATATATATATATATATATATATATATATATATATATATATATATGAAGTAAATGCGAAGAGTAAGTGCAAACTTCGTTTCTATCATATCCTTTCCGTGTTAGAGGTTGCACAGTGTGAACAAATTGCTAAGGAACACAATTTATCCTATTCCACCACCATCGAGATGATGGCCCACCTGTACCACCATACCGAGAAGAAAGTCAAAACTTACACTCCCCACCACAGTGATACGGCAGAGGTACATGTTTCGTCTCTACTAGACTCATCAGGGTACCGACATGCACCTGGCTGTGCAAAGGACAGATCGGAAGGAAGCATGCAAATACTGAACGCGGCTTCTCCGACCTCCCGCCGGATGGCGTATATATGTTTATGCGGATTTCACGGATTCCTCCGTGTGAGATGCAATAGCAGTGGATATATCCACATTATGCCGTTGTAGTGCTGAAATCACATTCAGCAAGCGTACAACTATATGCAGCTGCGCGGAGCTGCATATAGTTGTACGCTTGCTGAATGTGATTTCAGCACTACAACGGCATAATGTGGATATATCCACTGCTATTGCATCTCACACGGAGGAATCCGTGAAATCCGCATAAACATATATATATATATATATATATATATATATATATATATATATATATATATATATTTATTTATTTTTTTTACTGTATCGCACTCTTTAATTTTCTATATATTTAATTCCAATTAGCCGTAATTTTTTTATTATTATATTTGTGTCTGTTTCTTAAGCGTGTAGAAATAACATGTTCATTTTATTTTTTTTTTGGGTTATGGGATTTCCATATAATAAAGTAAATTAAATTAAGATGCAATAGAAATAAAAATAAGTAGGTCTAATTTTAACTGTAACATATAAAAAAATTAATTACATTTGAATCCCTTTTTAGTGTTTAATTGTAAATCTGGAGATGGTTTAAGAAATAAATAAATTGAAACGTCAAATATCCTAAAAATGATTTTAATTAATAAGAAAATGACCAATAGTCCCAAAAAAAAAATAATATTATATGGACGAATTTATTTTTTCATATATGATTAACTTCTTGTATTTTTGACAATGGGTATTTTGTAAGTATTTAAATTATAACTTAGAATTTTTTGAGAGAATAAAGCTACGTTTTAGTCTGAATGTGCCTAAAACAGTTTCTATGCCAAAATTAAAAATAATAAAAACACAGTTGTGATTTCTGATAAATATATCAAAATTATCTATATTTTCTAATGTTTGTGAATTATTAAGAAATCATAAGAAATAAAATAATATTATAAAAATTTTTTATCTTAAGTTATTACCGAAATAATATTCTATGCCATAAATACTTAGTTATAAAATAAACCTCCTTCCGACGCCTATGACAAGGATTAAAATCCTTTTTAACACTTCACACTTCCAAACATCTATTGTTATCCAACCCAAATAGTCCATTATTATAGACCGGTATTGTTGATTATAAAATTTCTAACCCATTCCTATGAAGAATATATGTGTCTAACAGATTTTGCCAAAGACACCGGACTAAAGAACACAGGTAGTTTGCAAAGAAAAGAAAAGGGTAAAAAATGGTTTATTACTTTCTCTAGTTCTTGAATAAACTATAGTATAAGAGGCAAAATCGGGTCTATTTTCTTGAACTCACAGCTCTTGGAGAGGGGCGATCGCCCCCACCGCCCGTACTGGGTCCAAAGGTTGTGAAGAGTAACAATGACATCGACAAATGTATTTTTTTATAGATGAGTTATGTTATTTAGCGCCAGCGCAGGGTTTTTGCAAAGAAAGATCTGTCTAGTAGCATTATACTTTTCATAATTCTAAATTAATGAAAATAGAGTCAGCTAGCTTGTCGATAAAAAATTAAAATTTGAAGGAGGGGGGGGGGGTAATTCAAATTTTGGGTCATATTTATTTCTGTCCTCGTTTAAAATGGAATAAAGTGAAAATAAACTCAGTAGGCCCTGACTAAACTGCTAAATTTAAACTGAAACATTTCGTTAAGCAGTATATGCAACGAGTGGGAGCAAGTCAGGCAAAAGTGCGAGACCGCACACAGTGTTTGGTGACAAAGTGGACAGATGACTGCATCGGTAATGGCCTCATATTATTCAAAATTATTTTTCGGTGTCTCGTCGAGTGTGACCCCCTCGAACCCTGTACACACTTTCGAGTTGGTGGGTCCGTTTCAAGCGCCATTCAGACGATTTTTATTGTTTTCATAGTCAAGGGTGTTGATAGAATTGTAAATAGAGTCGTAAAAGTTACTTTTAAGTTATTACCTAAACCAATAATAAAAAGATAACAATGTGGTATATTGAGTGTTTTCGATAGACCTAGTCGAAGAAAGAAGGTTGTCGGATATTTTCGAATGTAAATTAGTTTTCAGGTTGGCAAATGTAAAAAATGATGCTATTTATTTGTAAAATATTTATCACTGTATAATATAAACGAAAATTTCTGACCCGCGCTTGCCTTCCAGTCCAGGATAAAGTCAAAGACCATGGAATGAATTTTGATTAGGTTTTTAGCGTTTCCTTTAGAAATGTTCTGGTATATATTCATGTCAATATACCTTGTGCTCAGAGGTCAAGGGAAATTTTGAATGTAAGTAGCGCAGAATGTATCCTTTTTTTTTAGTTGGTATAACTGTAAGTCACAATCATTTGAAATTTTATGATCTATATACATTAGTAAGCAAGTTGTATTGATTTTGATTAGACGTTGTTTGTACTAGGGGATACTTTTTACGATGCCGAAACCAAATGGACAAAATATTGGCATAAAATTCTATATCATGTACAAGAATTTTTGAGTGATATAAGGCATTCACTGAGGACTGTGAAGCCATGTGAGATTATCTGCATTTTGAAAGGCCATCATTATTAATAGTGATGCGATGCGTTTTTGGTCGAAAGTTAGGTCAGAAACGCGTCGTTTTTTGCATAGTACCAAAAGAGCTCGATTCCGAAATTATTTTCAACTCAGTCAGCCCCAACTTCTTGAAATCATTATCGAGGATGAGAAAGAGAGAGAGAGAGAGAGATATGGATTAGGGACGCATCGACTACTAGGTCTTTTAGCGTCCATTTTTGATTTTCTTGATATCTATATTGCTTGTTCTACATTAGATTGTATAATCCAATGTCTTTGATAAATTTGATAACATTGTTAGAATTTTGATAGAAGAGGAGAATATCAATCTTGTTTTCCTGTAATTGACGGAATGGGTGGTGATCGTATTTTTTGCATTCAGTGATGATATGTTTGATTGATAGGGAGGTATGACAGGTTTCGCAGTAAGGAGCAGGGGATTTGTTTGGGAGATATTCATGAGTTAGCTTCGTGTGGCCAATTCGGAGCCTAGTCATTATGGATAACTCTTGTCTTGGTAGATTAGGGAGAGGGATGCCACTAAAGAAATTCTTTTTAACTAATTAGAGTTTGTTGATTGAATCCTGAAGGTCCCACTCTAGTTGAATGAGGTTTCGAGACATATGCTGTAAAGAGTTTTTGAGGTCTTGAGGGTGGAATATTTTGTTTACTTTATTAGGAGAGTTTTGATGATTGGAAGCGAGGGTGTCAGCATTAGTATTTCCTGAGATTCCAGTATGACTTGGTACCCAGAAGAAGGTAAAGGATTTGTTCCTGATATGGGAATATTTTATTACGGTTTTGATCTCATGAGCTATTAAATAACTAGGATTGTATGATTCGATTAGTTTGAGGGAGCGTAGAGAGTCTGAAATTACCAGCCAGTTTGATTCAGAGGTATTTATGCGATATTGTAAGACTTTAAGGATCGCGAATAGCTCAGCAGTAAGGATTGAAGAGGATTCATGAAGGGAGAACACTTTTTCTGCATTCTTTGTATAGTATGATGCTCCGACTGTATTAGCTTTTTTGGAGCCATCTGTAAATATGAGTTCGTGATTGCTGTATTTCAGTTGTAAATATGAGTTCGTGATTGCTGTATTTCAGTTGAATTATTTAATGGTACCTTGATTGGATTATTGTCGGGTTAACTTCTTTTTTATCTAGTAGTGTTAGTTCGAAGTTACAATTGATGGGGAAATGACTCCAGGGTGGGAATAGGTAGGTGTTTATTTCATCTGCTGAGGGCATAGTTATTGATAGACGTTCCCTAGTTTTAGCAAAGCTAGTATGAATAAAAGAAGGATACTTATTCAAAGAAGTGTTGTTGTTGGCGGGGTTGAAAAAGGATTTAAAATGTGGGATGTAAGGACGGAAGTGGAGAGAGCTCACATAATTAAAAGTAAGTTGCAAAATTATATGTTCTAATGATGGGATTTCCGATTCACAATATAGGCTATTGATTGGACTGGTGTGAAAAGCACCTATGGAAAGGCGTATGCCTTTATTATGGATAGGATTTAATTTCCTGATATAGGAGGCGGGGGCTGAAGAATAGACTATACATCCATAATCCATCTTGGATTGGATTAAAGATTTGTAAATCTTCAATAACGATGCCCTTTCTGATCCCCATTTAGTATTTGATAGTATCCTAATGATGTTTAGGTCTTTAGAACATTTCGTCTTGATGTATTGTATGTGGGCATTCCAATTGAGACGCTTATCAAATACTAGTCCAAGAAATGTGTGCTGGTGGTTTAGAGGAATGTCTTGAGAATTCATAGTAAGCCTAGGGTTGAGGTTGCATTTTCTTTTCCTGCAAAAGTGGACTAGTGACGATTTAGTTGGTGAGAAGGTTAATCCAATAGCGTGAGACCATGTTAGGATTGAATTGAGGGATGTTTGTATGGAGTTTTGATTGTCTGAGGAGTGATGCAGTAGGATATCATCCGCAAATAGTTTAAGGTGAACAGTTGGATGAATATGATTTTTGATGTTGTTTATAGCTATCAGAAAGAGTGTGGGGCTAATTGAAGATCCATAACGAATACCATTGTTTTGGGGGAAAGGATTCGAAAGAGAGCCGCGAACTCTTACCCTATAAGATCGATTCTGTAGGAAATTTGTTATAAAAGTGGGGAGGTTTCCTGAGAAACCCCATTCTAAAAGAGTGTTTAAAATAGATTCATGTTTTACATGATCGAAAGCTTGAGTCATGTCCAAGAAGGTAGCTGTGGTATGAGAATTATGAGAGAAAAAGTTGTGGATATCTATACCTAGTCCTATAAGATGAGAAGCGATTGTATGAATTTGACATAGAAACAAATTATCTGAATGGAGGGTGAAAGAAGATCAAAGATCAAAACTAGAGCGTTAAGAAGCCCATATTCTGCAACCTGCAGGCTTATTGTGTTACTGTATATATGATCTATCAGAACAGGTTATTTGCGTTAATCAGATTTAGAAGTCTGTTCACTTGTTCGTCCTCTAGGATTGATGGATCATTGAAGGTATCTGAAGTAGGATTAAGGGATTCTTAAAAGTGTCTTTAATAGGGTGAAACTTTCATGGCTGCTGTCGAGGTGCTTCTCCTTGCTTTCATAATGAATAAGCAGGGTAATCTTTGGAGTTTTGTATCCAGGGTTAATTCTAACTATTTGAACTCTTTGCTCGTCTAAAGTTGTGTATCAGAAAGACTTGGTAGTTTTAACTCGCCAATTCCTTAGTGCACTACTCCTTCATTATAGTTAGAGCTCACTGTGTAAGTATTAAGCAGTGCTTCTCCAAGGTGAGTGCAACTAGATCATCAGAACAGGTCCTATGCTCAGAGCATTAAAAACATACATTTAATAAATGTACGATGGCGATTCAAATATAAAATTTGTTCCCGAGCGCGTAAATTTGATGGAAATGGACAGGTACTGCTAAAGTACATTGGTAAGGATGCATTGAGTGAAAAGAGCCGGTTGGTCGCTGGTTCGGAACATATCAGCCGTAGCTATCCCATGGCAACAACTCCACCGCCCTTTCACTGCGCAATCTTTCTCCTGAATACTTCAAACTAACTAAAATCAAACACTCTCAAGGACTCACATGTTTGTCTGGCCTAAGGAGTTCAACTTAGGATGTGAACGGTTTGAAAATGAGAAACATAATTGTCGATTTCGGACCAGCGTTACAAAGAAAAACGTTCGAAAGATTCGTGATCTTGAGACGATCGACTTTTGAAAATTTTTGAAATTGCAATTCAAGTAGGAATAAGTTACAGGAGCTGTCACAAAATAATTGCTGAGGACCTTCAGTTCGGTCAAGTGTGTGCCAAGTGAGTACCTCGCCTTTTGATAGAAGAATAGAAGTCGAGACGTGTATAGGTCTGTCAGAAGCTTTCAGCATGGTTTATGAATAAAGGGGATGTATTCTTGAGAAGAATTGTCACCTGTGACGAAACTTGGGTTCATCTTTATGGACCTGAAAGAAAACAGGTCAGTATGTGGTGGCGCAGAAAGGAAGAACAACCCTTGTGAATGCTAAGATTCGACTGTCAGCTGAAAAAAGGTTTGCAATCATTTTTTTTACTAGCGTGGCATTTTGCACAATCAACGCTGCTTACTATGAGCTCTTAAGCAAGGTGAAGGCCACCTGTCGTTCTAAGGGACATAACCAACCAGGCGCGGATCCAGGGGGGCGGTGGGGGCGATCCCCCCCCCTCCCAAGAGCCTTAAGTTCAGGAAAATTTTCTCGATTTTGCCTCTTATACTATAGTTTATTCCAGAACTAGAGAGAGTAATAAATTATTTTTTTCCCTTTCTTTTCTTCGAAAACTACCTGTGTTCTTTAGTCCGGTGTTTTTGGCAAAATTTGTTAAACACACATATTTTTCATAGGAATGGAGTAGAAATTTTATGATCAAAAATACTGATCTATAATAATGGACTATGTGGGTTGTATTAAAATAGATATTTGGAAGCGTAAAGCGTTAAAAAGGATTTTAATCCTTGTCATAGGCGTCGGAAGGAGGTTTATTTTATCACTAACTATTTATGGCATAGAATATTATTTCGGTAATAAACTTAAAATAAAAAATTTTTATTTTTTTATTTCTTATGATTTCTTAATAATTCACATACATTAGAAAATATAGATAATTTTGACGTATTTAATACAAATCACAACTGTATTTTTATTATTTTTAATTTTGGCATAAAAACCGTTTTAGGCACATTCAGACTAAAACATACCTTTATTCTCTCAAAAAATTCTAAGTTATAAATTAAATACTTACAAAATACCCATTGTCAAAAATACAAAAAATTAAACATATATAAAAAAATAAATTCGTCCATATAATATTAAAATTTTTTAGGGGCTATCGGCCATTTTATTATTAATTAAAACCATTTTTAGGACATTTGACGTTTCAATTTATTTATTTTTTAAACCATCTGCACAATTACAATTAAACAGTAAAAAGGGATTCAAATGTAATTAATTTTTATATGTTACAGTTAAAATTAGACCTACTTATTTTTATTTCTATTGCACTGACATCTTAATTTAATTTACTTTAATAAATGGAAATCCGATAGCCCCAAAAAAATAAAATAAACTTGTTAATTCTACACGCTTAAGAAAAAGACACAAATACAATAATAAAATAATAAAAAAATTACGGTTAATTGGAATTAAATATATATAAAATTAAAGAATGGGACACACTAAAATTAAAATATATAAAAAAATAAAAAATATATAAACAAACATTAAACAATAAAGTACAACAAAAACAAAAATTTAAGTAATAAATTGTGTTTACACTGGTAAACATTACGTATCTAATTCGTAATCAAAGTCAATGAAGCTACTTTTGCTCAAATTACTTAAAATTGGTTCTTCTATTTCACTGATCATGAGATCGAGTTTCCACATTTTGATTTATTATTTTATTATATGGATTTTTCCCAATTTTCCGCAGTAACTTTATTCAAAAAAAATCTTTCAAAAGTTCAGTTAAATTACTAATTTTGTAAGTTGTGTTATTTCTAGCAACTCTATCTTTTACTTGAGAGAGATATTTCCTTCTCCAACGGACAGTTTCCGGACGATCTATAAGAACAGATTTCCTATCTGGTTTTTCCCAGCAAATATTAAGTTCTCTGAGCAATTTCCGAAGTTCGGTTCTTTTAATTTCAGGTAAATCCCGATCTTCATTGATTTTAGTTAGAATTTTGACGACGGTTGGGATCTGCTTCTCATAATAAAATGTATGTACAACTTCTTTTATTGCAGTTTTCACCTCTTCTTCCAACGAGGTTTTTCGTCTGCCTGTGATCGAGTGTAGTTTGGGAGTACTAACAATTCCAGTCGTTTTCTTCCTCCTTCAGTATTCGGTACATAGTAGATGTTCGAACTCCTGTGATGTTGCAACACATCTCAACATTATTATCTAGATATTGATATGTTAAGGCATCATTAACATTCATCGTAATAAGTTTTTCGTTGAGGAAAAAATGGTTGGTTTAACGATTTTGGAGTAAATATAGAGGTGGAAACCATATATTTTGGGTATTTACTAATCTCAAATAATATATAAAAACCAGCGCAAACAAGATAAATCACTAAGGACACACAGAAAGGTGTACTTTGCTCACTGACAAAAATTAAATTGAACTTTCAAAAAATTTATTGTTGAAGTAAATTTATGAAAGTTTATAATATTTAAATATAATTAAAAATAATTAGATTTACGGCAGTCCTCAGTTACCTGCAGCATTGGTACAGGTACGTTGGAGGTTTCGGTAAGTTTTATTACTCTCTTTAGTTCTTGAATAGAGTATAGGAATGTGTATGCTTGCGATCCCCCCCCCTCTCCCAAGAGCTGAGAGGTAAGATTCTGCCTTTTATATTAGAAATGTGTATGCTGCTGACACTCCCCTCCCCGTTGACAACTTGTTTTTCTTGCGATAGCCGCCCCTCAAAAGCTTTGAGTTCAGGAAAATAGACCCGATTCTGCCTCTTATACTGGGAATATGTATGTTGCTGGCATCCTCCCATCTTCAAGAGCTTCAAATTCAGAAAAATAGACCCGACCCTACCTTTTACACTAGAAATGGGAATGTTTCCGGTACTGCCCCCCCCCCCCCGTCGACAACTTGCTTTCGCTTGCCATACTGTACTTTTGTGATATCACCGCCACCCCCCCCCCCCCCAAAGAGGGAGGCTGGATACGCCCCTGTAACCAACTGATATTGGGGATGTCAACTTGCGCAAAATTAGAGGAAATGAGATAGACCACCTTTGAGTTCTGACTTATCGTCCTGTAATTTCCATTTTTTTGAGCCTCTTAAAGAAACACTAACAGCATAACGATTTCAAGACAATGAGGGTGTGGAGGCGTTCGTGCGCTTTTGGATCCTGACGCAATCTTCTTCATTTCATATTCAAAGATCTTCCCAGCCGCTGGGAAAAATGTGTTTCCAAATCAGAAGATTATGTAGAAAAACAATATATGATTATTTTACTACACTAAAAAAAAATTTGAAATGTAGTCTTGTTTATATTTCATTCACCCTCGTACTATCTACGACAGTACTGTTTAGATCTGTCCACTGTTGCCACCCCTGTTATGAGAATACCTTTAACAAATAAATATTTTTGATATTATAAATCTTTCATGGGCTGGTAAATCTTCAAATAAAGCCGTCATTAAGGGTCATCAAAACCTATTTCAAAACTTGACTGAAATAAATTGTTTTAATGAAGATGAAATAGTACCTGTCCGGTTAAAATATGACATATAACTCTGTAATATTTTAATCACAATAGAGTCACAATTACACAATACGACTAATACGCGTATATTCTTCTTCTTTTTTCTTTCTTCGTATTTTTTATGACCCCGGGCAGTCAAACGATGGATAGAGATTAAGCCATCATTTGGACTCGAGACACCCGGTGGCCGGACCCATAAAAATAACTAATGGGTCTCCGCTATGTGTGCGGCATTTGTGAGTCATGATCGCGGGGAATGCCCCATTGGGTCCGTATGGGAACGTACGGAGTTAGGAGGGACAAGATAGAAGCATTTGATGGTAGAAAAATTTGCCTCTAAGAGACAACATTGTAAAAACTGTTTTTTTCTGAAAAATTTCAGTTATATTTTGTTACCGCTTTGTTATCTTACAATACTAACTATAAATATTTATCTAATAATACCTACAATAAAGCTAATACTAACCATAAATTAATTCATTATTTTCATCAAATGGTCTCTTTAATAAATATTAAATTAAAACATAAAATTGTATTCACCTGTCACATTATAAACTGGTATTGTAAAAAAATTCAAGTGTGCCTAGAAAGGTATCAAACATTCCACTTTTACTACTTTCGTCAAGGGTGTAGTTAATCTTCTGCTTTTTTCTTTTTTGTTTTTGGCGCTCTGCAGATTTCTGGAAGAGTTTGTAAAGAGGAGTCTGGGCCAAGCCTTGATTGTGAATACTGGCACTCCTAAAAGTATAATACTTTTTTATTCCTGTTTGCAGCTAAAACCATAGTTTAGTGTGTTAAGGCACCATTTGCCAGATATTGAGGATAAACAAAGTTATTGTATTTGCTTTTAAATAAGTAAACCATAGTGATCACACCTAAGAAGCCAACACACCATCTTGGTGACTTTTAATACCTGGTGCACCCTTAAAAACAATTAGCTACATGCCGCAAACAGTTGTTATTATACCGGGACATTGCCTTCGAATCTAAGATTGTATTTGCCTGCTAGAGCAGGCATATAACACACCATTGCTCCCATAGAAGTCACTGGATATTCATCTTGCTGAAAGTGTTTGGACTCAGTGACAAAACTACCTTTCAGGTATTAGAACTACATAATAAACAGTGATATTACCGATTTTAAAGTATTCGTTCATTTTTCCCCTGTGAATGGGAACTAATAAGACTTTCTTTGAGCAATTACAGGTCACTTTATATTTGATTTCATTTAAAATATCTTGTAAACCGAAGGTATACCTATACATTAGGCAATTTAAAACATCATTTCACATATTAATAGTCCAACACTTTTAATTAGGTTTAAATAAACATAATTTTAGCGTGAATCGACCTACTAGATAGTTTATTTTTTCAAAATAAACATAAACATTTGAACGTAAAAAAAGTAAGGTTATTCAATGCCGCTATTCAAGATCAGCTGATAATCTAGGCTGAACCTAAAGCTATCCGACTTTGCGTTTGGCGCAGATGACGTCATACTTTCAATAGTGTTATTGTTCATTGTTTCTTTTTCTTGTAATTTATGTAGCAAATAGTCACATATCACTACATAGTATAAAACAAAGTCGCTTTCTCTGTCCCTATGTCCCTTTGTATGCTTAAATCTTTAAAACTACGCACCGGATTTTGATGCGGTTTTTTTCAATAGATAGAGTGATTCAAGAGGAAGGTTTATATGTATAATAACATCCATTAAATAGTGGAGAAATACTGTTATTTTTGAGGTTTCTAATGTGATGTCGTTAATTATCATATTTTTTTCCGCTTATATTGCAAACGCAGGCTGAACCCTACGAGATTTATCAAAATAATGTACTAATTATTTGTACACATTGAAAAGGTCTACAGAAAACTCCGCGATGGTATATGTCTATCTCTCATGGATATCCCACAATAACATTTTTTTGTCATTTACTTTTTACGACAAATAATGGCAAATTTTGAAGTGATTTTAACCAATACAGCATTAATCCTTATCCAATTAAATAGCTTAAATACATTGTTGATTTAATATAGATCTATATGGTCCTTTACAGCACAAGATTTAAATGAATATTTTCGAAGATATTACAGATTTAAAATTGCGGGAAGTAGCGCTTGCGGCGGTACTGGCCGACCGGGGCGGCGGCAGCGTGCCTATAAATAGCGCGTCGGAGACCGATGTAATAATTGTTGTAAAAATAAAATAAATAGTCACAGTTTTTCTGTAGTGTATTTAGTATCAGCATTGCACCCGTGCGAAGCCGGGGCGGGTCGCTAGTTTTTATTAAGATCAAGTTAATACACATAATTTTATACAACATATCATTTTCGCTTATTATTTAAATATAGATTTTAATTGTTTTTGGAATCGGTATTTTAATTTTAAATCTGGTTGTTGAGATATATTGTCTTTGGAAACCTACTGCTATGACCCATCAAATCACTGAGGTGCGGTACAGTGAAGAAAAACGTCACTTAGTGTTTTTTAGGTACCCTAACTATGTTATACGCTAGAGAGCAAGTTTAAAGGATATTTTTATTTTATTAAAGAATACCAAATTATAATAGATTATTTCATTTAATCATTAAATTGGATTTTGTTTATTGTTTACTTAATAAATATTTGTTTATAAACTTTCAGCTCCTGTGTTATATAAAATCCCATAAGTTAGTCTTATATATTTATAGCTTCTAAATAAAAAATTAAAAATAAAGAAAAAGGTAATAATTTATTCTTAAGCAATACTATTGCTTTTGGTATTAGTTACTTTATAAAAAGGAAGAAGTAAATCACTTTTTTCACATAAGCAAGGTCTCAAATATTGGGCTCTTTAACTTCAAGGGATCGCCAAAGCTATGCATATATAAGAGGTTAAAATCTGTGGTTAGACACCATATTGGTGAATTAGAGGTAAATATTTGTAGCAAATCGATTAATATCAATTTTTAAAAAAAAAATATTTAGTATCTTCTTTAATTTGCATAACAAAAGCTGGTTGAAAAATCAAGTTAGCCGACTGCTATAATAACTCTAGAGTGAACCGTGTGCCTCGTAATGACTTCATATAGTAACACGGAACATGTCGTGACTTTTACATAATTAGGCGCTCGATATACATGCGTGCTTTTTGCCATTCGATGTTATAGAAAATTTCAGCCATCGACTAGGAAATCCTATTTTTATGCTCGCTCGCATACCATGAATAAAACATACTTTGAATGGCATAATTTAGGTTCATTTTTCTACTAAAAATAGCTTTTTTCTGTACTTTACATAAAAAGACACTTTCTCCTGTTTAAGACCGGTTAAAGCAAAGGACATTATTTCATTCATGGTTTTCTTGGTAGACTAGTTTCGATCACGTAATCGTGCGATATTATCCTAGATTGCAGTTACAATTAGTCAAAATGAAATAAGTATATGGAACAGTTTATAATAAAATAAAACATTCTCAAACTAACTCTAAGAATAATAATTTAAATAAAAAATTTTTTGATATGCCACATTTCTAAAACAGCATTGAATTTCCCGCTAACTTCTTGTATTGACTTATATAAATGTCAATTCTATTATTCTGAATTATAGATTAAATAATGTTCTAAATAATAGATTTAGAAAATAACTATCTCTTATACAGTATATCAAAAAAAAAAAATAAATAGCTATTCCTTGTTTTAGGTGACAGGTTAATTGAGAATATTCAATAAAAAAGACCGGGAAAATTAAGTGTTTCCGTAAAACGATATATTTAACCTGAATGTCTCAAGGTCCTCAAAATTATAATTTTTCTCTTCAAAGCAATTCTTTTAAGCTAATTTTTGCATCTTCTCTGGAAGAGCGGAAATACGTTGCAATTTTATTATTTTTGGATAATAAACACAAAATGTAAGTTCTTACAAATAAATGAGAATGCTTTTTCTATAAATATGAGTATATATATTTTATTTTTTACAATAAAACTGTCATTTAGCTAAATAGCTATAATGTCAAATATGCCCCAAAATTAATCGAAACTAATTTATTACTATTTTAAATAACTGTTGTGAAAAAGATCTTGGAGATAGGTGGGTATTTTTATAATTAACATGAGTGTAATCCACGAGGATGGCTCGATAAGTTCTCGGCCGGAAACAGAGAGGGCGCTAGTAGGATCAAATAACTATCATATTTTGTAAGAATTAATTTTGAGATGGCGCCCTGCAAAGTTTCAGATGTTTGCGTTCAGTTGCTTGTTTGTGGCGTTCGAGTGAACACATAAGGTTCGATATTTTGTGAAGGATGGATAAAATTGAAGTTCGAGCGAATATAAAGTACTTTGTTTTAAAGGGCTTAACTTCTTCGGGCATTAAAAAGAGTTAGATTGTACTTTAAAGGATTTTTCTCCTTCGTTTTCGACAGTAAAAAAATGATGAGCGCTCAGCACGCCCAAAAACCGCTACAACTGACGAAATTGTCACAAAAATTCACAATGTCATACTTCATGACCGCCGACTGAAAGCGCGAGAGCTTGCTGGTATAGCAAACATCTCGGTAGATCGTGTCCACTACGTTTCACATGATGTTCTTGGCATGAAAAAGCATTTGCGCGATGGGTGCCGCGTTTCTTAACAGTCGACCAAAAAGGCCTTCGAATGAACACATCGCAAGAGTGTTTAGACTGATTCGGACGCAATCCTGCTGAGTTTCTTCCTCGTTTTATAACTGTAGATGAAACATGGATTCACCATTACATGCCAGAGACAAAGTAGCAGTCTAAACAGTGGGTGGGGGCAGGTGAAAGTGCGCAAAAAAAGCAAAAACGGTTCCATCTGCAGAAGAAATCATGGCAACAGTTTTTTGGGATTCACATAGCGTGGTGCTTATAGACTATTTAGAATAAGGCAAGAACATCACCGGGAGTATTAAGTTTCACTACTGGACCATTTACAGCATGTAATTAAGACTAAACGTCCACATCTTGCCAAAAAAAGTGCTCTTTCATCAGAATAACGCGCCTGCACACAAATCTATGGTTTTTGCTACAAAACTCCATGACCTACGTTTCGAAGTGTGTCCACATGCGCCATATTGGCTGGATCTGGCACCCAACGATTACTTTCTCTTCCCTTCAAATATCGAGGTCAGAGCAGCGACAACCGCTTATTTTTCCGAGTTGGACAAATAGCATTATACTACGGGTATTAAAATGTTAGAACATCGTTGGTCTATATATATATATATATATATATATATATATATATATATATATATATATATATATATATATATATTATATTAAAGTACAAGGGGACTATGTTGAAAAATTAAAAAAAAAATTTCAAAAATCTTTCGTTTTCTTTATCAGGCCGAGAATTTATCGAACTCTTTGGATGTAGAGTGTATGAAGTTAATTAGAAAAAGTAATAAGGTACTTATTTTCAAAAATTTTATATTGTGAATAATAATATAAAGTGTCTTTTATTTAATTAAAAAAAAGCGAAATTTTTTAATCGTATGTGAGGCGAAATGTTAACCACTAAAATATGCATAATTAACATGCTGGAGGTCACTACATATAACAAAATGCCAATACATTTTGTAATTTTACAAAAATGGTTTTTACCATATTTTTTAAAAACTAATGCAACGTAGATTCAAAAATTATGAATTTTTTTGAAAAAACCCGGAATTTCTTGAGCGTTTTGTTTAGAAAATACAGATTTTTGAATAAAAACAATTTGAAAAAATCTGACGCGTAGTGGGGTACGGTGATCACAACTTGGCAACCTTGTTGTCGTCATACTTCACGCGCGATAATTCAAACCTAAATTAGGTTAGTTTGTGAGCATCAATGTAATTAAGGTTAAGGAATTAAAAACAAATTATTTTTTGAATTTTCAATTGTAACTTAATTAAAAATATGAAAGAAAATAGAAAAAGTATTTTTTTTATGAAAATTTTTATTGTTGATGGCTTTTAAATTGAAATTGGAACCTTGGAAAATTGATGTGGGGAACTTATAATTTAGAAAAATAAATACAAGAGAAATGAATTTTTTTAAGACTTTTGTTTGAAATGAATAATTTATTTATTCATATAAATATCGAGAATCTTTGGTAATTCGTATAGGTATGAGACTCACACTATATGAACGTTACTATACAAACGTTTACTCTATAGCCCATTCAATCTAGACATTTGCGGCGCTGCCAGATTTATTATATTTAAAGTTATTACTGTATAAGAATGTGTGTGTATATTAAAAGTTAAGGTGTGTTTGTGTACAGTCTAGTACAAAAACAAAATCACTGTCGTGGATGAACTACCTTAAGAGAATATTTTAACTCCAAAGTGGATAAAGAAAGTGTTACTGCAGTGTGTGTTTAAAACAAATCTATCTCAATAAAACAACGTTTATTAAGACTCTTTAAACATAAAAAAGATTGTATATTTTATATGCTGACTTAGCAGTTTTCAGAGACTGTGATATAAAAAATTGACACTGGGAATTTTTTGATCGTCAATATTAAAAATAATTAGATTCAGATAAATCGTACGGAAATATAAGATCACGTTCAAAAAAAATGCCAGATCATAAATTATCATTCAATTGAGTCATACACGATATATTACCTTGTCACCAAACAAATTTCGAGAAAAAACAATTATGCCGCCACAAGGTGGCACTAATTGGCACATTTTTATTAGTATCTAATAAGACGTCCTTTTAAGATCTTTTTCCACTTTTAAAGGCGCTAATTAACGTACAAACAAACGTTAAAAAGTGTTTTAAACGCCACTTTTAAAACCCAATTTGTTTTGTATTTGCTTTAGAAATTTGATAGTTTTTAAAAGAAAGATGGGGATAAACACATAAACAGCGTTGGTGGCATTCGTGTTGGTGTCTAAATTCTATAGATATAATGAACTTTAATGAATACTGTCGTAAAGAATTCTATTTCATGGGGATATAAATGTGTTTTTATTTGCGCTTATCATCTATTACTTGTAAAAAGTAATATTTAGATGATAATTTTTAGACGAAATTACTGGCAGAATAATCCAAATTATTGATTGCTTAAATATTTTAGTATGTTAGACCGCCTAGTTTTGTCAAGCTCTTTTCATATATATATATATATATATATATATATATATATATATATATATATATATATATATATGTTTATGCGGCTTTCACGGATTCCTCCGTGTGAGATGCAATAGCAGTGGATATATCCACATTATGCCGTTGTAGTGCAGTTCCAACTGTGCAACCTCTAACACGGAAAGGATATGGTTGGAACGAAGTTTGTCTTTACTGTTCGCATTTTACTTCATATATATATATATATATATATATATATATATATATATATATATATATATATATATATATATACTTTACTTTACTTTATACTTTATTCACCTTTAAAATCAATTTACTGTACTGTTCGCATTTTACTTCATATATATATATATATATATATATATATATATATATATATATATATATATATATATATATATATATATATATATATATATATATATATATTTATATACTTTACTTTACTTTACTTTATACTTTATTCACCTTTAAAATCAATTTACATTGACATTTAGGCACACCACATATCCAAATATATTTACACTTAGGTACATCACATATCCAAAATATACAGTAAAATAACACTAGCAAGAGGAGGTCAAAGAATCAAAAACTAGTTACAAAAATAAATAATAAAAATGAGGACATACAACGTCAGCAACACACCTTCAATTTTGAGAACTTTAAAAAATTTGTTATTGTCACTATTAGCAAACAAAGTCAAACATTTATACACCTTTAACATCAATTAAGGTTGATGTGAAGGACGTCATATGGTCAGATATATGTGTATATATATATATATATATATATATATATATATATATATATATATATCAAAATTATACAATATGCATGCAACATTAGCTATACTTCTTAAAAATTAAAGCTAGTTTCCTATAATAAAACAAAGAACAAAAACGGAACTCATAATTTAAGTCAACCATCGTATCACTTCATGAATCCTTACAATATTCCGCGAGTGAGTAGAAGCCCTTCTCAATTAAATATTTTCTTAATTTATTCTTAAAGCTATTGTAGTTATTGGCTGATTTGATAATTTGAGGAAGTTTGTTGTATATACGAAGAGGGTGATAATTGACAGATCTTTCAAAGTGAGTCGTATTGTGCGAGATGTAAAATGGATCATTTGCATTCCGGGTGTTATACGGGTGGTAAGTCGAACTCGTTTCAAAACGTTTAATGTTGCTTTTAACGTAAAGACAACACTCAAAAACATATACACATACAAAAGTTAGTATTTTATGATTCTTAAAAATATCCCTACATGATTCTCTCCTTTTTAAATTAAATATAAGTCTAATAATTCTCTTCTGTATTAAAAATACTCTATCTGTATTTGATGCAGCTCCCCAGAGAATCACATGGTAAGACATCGCCGAGTATACCAAAGCATAGTATACATGCAGCAATGTAGTACGTGATAAGTCATGTCGTAAAGTTAAAAGAGCAAAATATGCCCTATTGAGTTTATTAGCAACCTCCCCGATATGCAATTCCCGCGTAGTACCGCTATCTACTGTCAGACCCAAAAACTTGCTATAAGAGGCACACGAAATTCCTGGAATCGTCAAGTTATTCCTGTTAAAATATACACATTTAGTTTTATCTACATTTAATATGAGTCTGTTATTTTTCACACCACCCAGACATGTCACTAACGACCTGTTTAATGGATGCTCCAAGTTCTTCAGGAGTTGCTTCTGATAGAGCTATTGAGGTATCATCCGCATAGTTCACCACCAGACCTCTAGTTATATAAGAAGGCAAATCATTTATAAACAGAGTAAAAATTAGTGGCCCCAGTACAGAACCCTGAGCGACACCCATATCAACATCATACTCGCTGGACTTACAGTCATTTAAAAGAACAAACAGTTTTCGATCAGACAAAAAGCTAACAATCCAATCAAGCACACTCATTCTTATACCTAAGTTGGAAAGCTTATATCTAATAAAATTGATATTGATGCTATCAAAAGCCTTTGAGAGATCAAAGAAAACAGCAGCGACATGACGCCTACCATCCATCTCCCTTTCCAGATAGCCCACAAACTCTGTGGCTTCCGTTGACCTATCAGACTGAAATCCATGTTGACTCTTAGTAATCAGTTTATATATAAACACACATTTAATATGGCGCTACTGTAAACAAAATAGGTCTGAGATGAATCATTGTCAAAACTAAGAAGTTTTATGTATGTTGCGTTGAGTCTTATTTTGCAACAGTGGTGCCATTTTCCAAAAAATGGGCAAAAAATTATCTTAAACAGCTGAAATTTTGCATATGGGCTAAAAATTGCATTTGGACATACTTTTTCGATACTTTGAGATAATAACCCCACTTTAGATTTTTTTTTGTAAAAAAAATATTTGACAGATAATGCTAATCACGTGTAATATATATATATATATATATATATATATATATATATATGTATATATATAAATTGAAATAGAAAATTTGCGGTAGTGCGGATACGGATTGTTAATAAATATTACTCTAGTGTTAAAAAGCGAGGAGAACTCTAAGAAAATAGAGTCGCTGCAGGTCTGGGAAATGACAACAGTGCTCTTTCATCCTCATTGGGAATCATTAGGTCATTCACAATCAGGCGCGGATCCAAGGGGGGGGGGGCGGTGGGGGCGATCGCCCCCCCCAAGAGCTTTGAGTTTAGGAAAATGGACTCGATTTTTCCTCTTATACTATAGTTTATTCAAGAACTAGAGAGAGTAATAAATACTTTTTTACTCTCTTTCTCTTTGCAAACTTCCTGTGTTCTTTAGTCCGGTGTTTTTAGCAACATCCGTTAGGCACATATATTTTTCATAGGAATGGGTTAGAAATTTTATAATCAAAAATACCGGTCTATAATAATAGACTAAAACGAAGGATTATTCTCTCAAAAAATTCTAAGTTATAATTTAAATACTTAGAAAATATCCATTGTCAAAAATACAAAAAGTTAATCATATATAAAAAAATAAATTCGTCCATATAATAATAAAATATTTTTGGGGCTATCGGTCATTTTGTTATTAATTAAAAACATTTTTAGGGTATTTGACGTTTCAGTTTATTTATTTCTTAAACCATCTGCAGAATTACAATTAAACACTAAAAAGGGATTCAAATGTAATTACTTTTTTTTATGTTGTAATTAAAATTAGACCTACTTATTTCTATTTCTATTGTACTGATATCTTAATTTAATTTACTTTTATATATGAAAATACGATAGCCCCAAAAAAATAAGATAAACATATTAATTCTACACGCTTAAGAAAAAGACACAAACACAATAATAAAATAATAAAAAACTTACGGCTAATTAGAATTAAATATATATAAAATTAAAGAGTGGGACACACTAAAATAAAAATATATAAAAAAATAAAAAAACATATAAACAACATTAAACAATAAAATACAACAAAAACAAAAATTTAAATAATAAATTGTGTTTACACTAGTAAACATTACGTATCTAATTCCTAATCAAAATCAGTGAAACTATCTTCGCTAAAATTAATTATAATTGGTTCCTCTATCTCGCAGATTATGAGATCGAGTTCTCACATTTTGTTTTATTCTTTTATTATATGGATTTTTCCCAATTTTCCGCAGTAACTTTATTCAAAAAAATATTTCAAATATTTAGTTAAATTACTAATTTTATTAAATGTGTTATTTCTAGCAACTCTACCTTTTACTTGAGAGAGATATTTCCTTCTCCAACGAACAGTTTCCAGACGATTTATAAGAACAGATTTTCTATGTGATTTTTCCCAGCAAAAATTAAGTTCTCTGAGCAATTTTCAGAGATCAGTTCTTTTAATTTCAGGTAAATTGCGATCTTCATTGATTTTAGTTAGAATTTTGTAGACGGTTGGGATCTGCTTCTCATAATAAAATGTATATACAACCCCTTTAATTGTAGTTTTCATCTCTTCTTCCAACGACGCTTTTCGTTTGCCAGTGATCGAATGTGGCTTGGGAGTACTAACAATTCCAGTCGTTTTTTCTCCTTCAGTATTCGGTACATAGTAGATTTTCCAACTCCTGTCATGTTGAAACATATCTCAACAGAGCTTTTAACATTATTATCTAGATATTGATATCTTAAGGCATCATAAACATTCATCGTAATAAGTTTTTCGTTGAGGAAAAAATGCGCTGGTTTAACGATTTTGGAATAAATATAGAGGTGAAAGCCATATCTTTTGGGTATCTCACAAATAATATATAAAAACAAGCGCAAACAAGATAAATCACTAAGAAAAAACTGTAAGTTGTACTTTGCTCATTGACAGAAATTAAATTAAACTATCAGAAATTCTATGTTGCAATAAATTTATAAAATATATTAAAATATAATTAGATTTACGGTAGTTCTCAGTTACCTGTGGCACTGGAGCAGGTACGTTAGAGGTTTCGGTAACAGTTTTATTACTCTCTCTAGTTCTTGAATAGAGTATAGGAGTCTGTATGCTTGCGATCGCCCCGCCCCCTCCCAAAAGCTTTGAGTTCAGGAAAATAGAACCCATTCTGCTTTTTATTATTAGGAATGAATATGCTGCGCTTACATCCCCCCCCCCCCCCCCGTTGACAACTTGTTTTTCTTGCCATACTGTACTTTTGTGATATCACCGCCCCCCCCCCCAAAGAGAGAGGCTGGATCCGCCCCTGTTCACAATACGAGAGTAATATTTACTAATCATCGTATCCGTCCACATATTAACATATGCCATATGCCTTCCCAAGTTCGTTGTTATTTCTATCCATAGACATAATCCTTACAAATGAGACTTGTTTTTTTACGCGTTTTTATTTTCCACATCAAAATAACAATATTGTGGTGTCTTTACGAAAATCAATGTATCACATATATTTTTTGCGGAAAACATGTTCTTTATTTCTCCAGTATTTT
Organism: Diaprepes abbreviatus; assembly: GCA_034092305.1. Taxonomy (NCBI): domain Eukaryota; kingdom Metazoa; phylum Arthropoda; class Insecta; order Coleoptera; family Curculionidae; genus Diaprepes; species Diaprepes abbreviatus. Next base: position 321,754 of record JASJET010000131.1, on the reverse strand, counting down.
TCATGGTCGAATACGATATTAAATACGTAAAAGTAAAATTTTAAAAATCAGCATTATACAGTGAGATATTTCATTCTTATTTTTGTATCGAACAAAAATAACATACGACAATCGGAAACTGTTTTTTCTTTTAAATGGAATACGTAACCCTATACTCGGCAAAGAATGCTCAATATTATTGTTGTTGTGGTAGGTTATGGTAATGATTTTGTTGTTGTGGTAGGTTATGGTAATGTAAATTTTAATTGATTGTTTTGACTCATTCGACAGCATTAAGATAAAGATGTTTTGACTGTAAACGTTATGCATTTTATTTACTATAATCGTAACTTAATGTTATGAAAAAATAGGTGAACAACCGCTGTGAATTTACATTCGCTTAATCGACTTATTTAGATTGATAACAAATAACTGAATAATGATTCTTATTTTAAAATTATCCTTGCTAGGTTCTTTATTGATCCCTCTAGCCCGAACTTGAATTAAATTAAATTTTTTATAAATATCTCTCTAAGTAAATAAAATTGTTGTATATTGCATGTTTTTAGTCCTAAAAACTAAATATATTTTTCTGCTTGGCCCTATGATTCTATTCTCTTACTCCATAAAAAGATACCTATCTTATATTAAATTATGAACAGAAATTGTCCTCTACTGACATTGTTCAAGGTCATTTCAAGGTAAAAGGGATTCTCAATGATCAAATAAATACCCTTTTAACCAGGGGCGGATCCAGCCTCTCTCTTGGGGGGGGGGGGCGGTGATATCACAAAAGTATAGTATGGCAAGAAAAACAAGTTGTCAACGGGGGGGGGGGGGGGAGGGAGGAGTGCAAGCAGCATATTCATTCCTAATATAAAAGGCAGAATGGGTTCTATTTTCCTGAACTGAAAGCTCTTGAGAGGGAGGGGGGCGATCGGAAGTATACACATTCCTGTACTCTATTCAAGAACTAGAGAGAGTAATACAACTGTTAACGAAACCTCCAACATACCTGCCCCAGTGTCGCTGGTTACTGAGAACTGCCGTAAATCTAATTATATTTCATTATATTCAAATATATTTTATAAATTTATTGCAACATAAAAATTCTGATAGTTTAATTTAATTTCTGTCATTGAGCAAAGTACACCTTACAGTTTGTTCTTAGTAATTTACCTTGTTTGGGCTTGTTTTTATATATTATTTGAGATTAGTGAGATACCCAAAAGATATGGCTTTCACCTCTATTTATATTCCAAAATCGTTAAACCAGGGCATTTTTTCCTTAACGAAAAACTTATTACGATGAATGTTTATGATGCCTTAAGATACCAATATCTAGATAATAATGTTAAATACTCTATTGAGATGTGTTCCAACATGACAGGAGTTGGAAAATCTACTATGTACCGAATACTGAAGGAGAAAAAACGACTGGAATTGTTAATACTTCCAAGCCACATTCGATCACAGGCAGATGAAAAACCTCGTTGGAAGAAGAAATGAAAACTGCAATTGAAGGGGTTGTATATACATTTTGTCATGAGAAGCAGATCCCAACCGTCGAGAAAATTCTAACTAAAATCAATGAAGATCGCGATTTACCTGAAATTAAAAGAACTGATCTCTGGAAATTGCTCAGAAAACTTAATTTTTGCTGGGAAAAACCAGATAGAAAATTTGTTCCTATAGATCGTCCGGAAACTGTCCGGTGGAGAAGTAAATATCTCTCAAGTAAAAGGTAGAGTTGCTAGAAATAACACAATTAACAAAATTAGTAATTTAACTAAACTTTTGAAAGTTTTTTTTGAATAAAGTTACTGCAGAAAATTGGGAAAAATCCATATAATAAAAGAATAAAAAAAGTGAGAACTCGATCTCATGATCGGTGAGATAGAGGAACCAATTATAATTAATTTGAGCGGAGATAGTTTCACTGACTTTGATTAGGAATTAGATACGTAATGTTTTTATTTTAGTGTGTCCCATTCTTTAATTTTATATATATTTAATTCTAACTAGCGGTAAGTTTTTTATTGTTTTATTATTGTATTTGTATCTTTTTCTTAAGCGTGTAAAATTAACATGTTTATCTTATTTTTTTGGAGCTATCGTATTTCCACATAATAAAGTAAATTAAATTAAGATATCAGTACAATAGAAATAAAAATAAGTAGGTTTAATTTTAATTACAACATAAAAAAATTAATTACATTTGAATCCCTTTTTAGTGTTTAATTGGAATTCTGCAGTTGGTTTAAGAAATAAATAAACCGAAATGTCAAATATCCTAAAAATGTTTTTAATTAATAATAAAATGTCCGATAGCCCCAAAAATATTTTAATATTATATGGACGAATTAATTTTTTTCTATATGTTTAACTTTTTGTATTTTTGACAATGGATATTTTGTAAGTATTTAAATTATAACTTAGAATTTTTTGAGAGAATAAGGCTACGTTTTAGTCCATTATTATAGACCGGTATTTTTGATTATAAAATTTCTAACCCATTTCTCTGAAAAATATATATATATATATATATATAACAGATTTTGCTAAAGACACCGGACTAAAGAACACAGGTAGTTTGCGAAGAGAAAAAGGGTAAAAAATGATTTATTACTCTCTGTAGTTCTGAAATAAACGGTAGTATAAGAGAAAAAATTGGGTCCATTTTCCTAAACTCAAAGCTCTTGGGGGGGGGGGGGGGCGATAGCCCCCACCGCCCCCCCCCCCTTGGATCCGCGCCTGCTTTTAACAGTATTGGAAATATCCAAATTGGGTAATTTGAATTGCAGAAAATATAATAGGGATGTTGACTAATTTTGGGGGAAGTGTTATTTTATTAATACAACGAATACTTTAAAAATCATGTATTTTAAATTCCGTTTCAAATTTTGCTCCAAAAAGTGAATACTTGTCACGTGACCGCTATGACATCATATGTTTCTAAACACTGGTAAATTGATAAGGTGATATAAAGTTTTTTCGTAATTTTTTTAATAAAGGATGAGTTCTAAGTTGTGCTGTGCCTCAGTGTATAAGTACTATGATTAAAACACCTGAAAAGTTATTTATTTACCTTCCACGTTTGGAAAATAATAGGAAAATGTGGCTTCAGCTAGTCCGCAGGGATTCGGCACTTGTGTCTACACAATCTAGAATGTATTTTTGTGAAGATCATTTTGAGGTAAGATTTGATAATATTTGTTCATTTCTCTAATGTTGAAAGTTATTCTTTTTCAAGTGTTCAAAGGTGAAAATTGGAATTTTGAGGTTAGAAATAAAGCAATCAAAGTTTTGATCAGACAGAATATCATTTGATGGGCTCGGTATCGCAGGTCTGAATGAGAGCAGGTTGTGTGCTAACAAAGTTTGGATATCAACCTGACAAAAAAAGACGAACAGTAAACGTAACAAATAGCAGTCAAAAGGCAAAAAAGTTGAACATAGCCTAAAGCATCGTCTCCGTATGCCTGCTTCGAGGACCTAAAAAGAAATAAAATAATTTGTTTAATTAAAGACAAAACATAACCTCAAAAGCATACTATTTTTAACAGTTAACTTTTTTGAGCTTATTTACATATGATTACTATTATGTATTCGTTATCGGTTGCAGAAATAACAATTCTTAGTATATCACTTACATGGAAGTATTCACATTTCTAAATTCAGGAGAGCAGAAATTACTGTTTGTTGCGAAGAAATTGTTTACCGCAAAACAATCAATTCTCAGCAAATTCGAACTATTTGCTTTAATATATCCACTTTCTATCATGAGAAAATTTTTAGATTCTTTCTCAAAGGGAGTAGTAAGCAAATTCCGAAGAAATTGCACGGAAATCACTATAAAATAATATAAACCAAATAACGTAGCGATTGATAATGATTTTGTTTGCGAACAAGTGACGTGATGCACTTTGATTGATGTTCATTGTCACGTGATGTGAGAGTGATTTGATTACATTTTGATTATTAAATAAAAAACAGGAAAAACAAATCTAGGGTATCTGCCATCTCTTGTGTGACAAGTAGGTCTAAAAAAAATTCGTTCTCCTCATCGAGTAGGATATCTTCGGGTAGGTTTTTAAAAATATAAATAAATGTTTCATTTTATATATTTTATTTAGTCACCTTATGCGTGAAAGATGAGTCTCCAAAGTGGTTGTTTAAATGTCTCCATCTAACATTTCAATAGTAAATTAAAAAAAAAAAAATTCGTATAATAGCTCTTAATAAATATATGCAATAAACAATATCATGGGTCAAATAATTTACGAGAGATAAAAAAACTTTTCTAATAAAAATTGATACTGTTGAATTTCTCTTTAAAAGGCAATTTAAATATATATATATATATATATATATATATATATATATATATATATATATATATATATAGATAATTTAGTCGAAATGTAAGCCTCTAAATTCGAATACAACTCACTCTATTTCACAGTAAGAATTTCGGTGAATGCGCGAGGCAAGGCAGTGTTCAGTTAAAAGGGTTGCAGATCGAACGGGGCTGCTTGATAAGGAAGCGCTGGTATTCAACGGGTCTATTCCCGTACTTCTTTGAGGTTTGAATGGGTACTAATTATATGTGTCATTATTTCTTAGCTCATTTTTCCCACCATTTTGTTTCGAATTTGTTAGTTTAATATTTACCACTATACCTATTTATATCTAAATATAAGTTTTTTTAATTTTAATTTTTTCTTAATTTCTTCCAGACATAAATCTGCAATCTTACGGTGCTCACTTTTCGTAGATTTTGAAATTCTGAAAAAATTTAGATTAAAGCCACTTTAACGAAAATTGATACGATTAAATTATGAAAAATTCTTGAAAAGTTAATCTCTAATGTTTTGATATGGTTTCTGACAAAAAGCCCATCTTCTGTGATAAAATCTTGTGCCTACATGCTTTTAATTAACCCAAGGACAGATATGTAACGAAATTTAACAAAAATCTCACAATGCCAATAACTGCTGAGGGACCGTAACATAATGCACGGCCAGTTTTTTTAATCGTTTCAGTAGTTTCGGAGATTATTCCGAGTGAACAAGAAAATTTTTCCTCTTTGTTATATTTTTATAGTTTAAATTTAGGGCATCGTCAATTTTAGGTGGAAAAACTAAATCACGAAAAGGAACGGTCGATTGAATAACATAATTAGCGTGATTAAATAGTAACAAACCAATACGAAACTAACTAAAATACCCCACAATTACCCAGAAAGAAACTAACAAGTGTTTTTCGACTCGTACTCGCCTCGAAATGTCAAAACCCATGAATAATTGATATCCGACGCCGGAAAATCATTCTTTAAATATCAAAAAAGTTTCAACAATCACTTAGAAATAACGAAACGCCTCCAAAATGTTTCTGTCCAGATTTTTCCCCGTCCTAACAACTTATTACGTCCCGCTGGGAATTGTTATTTCTGTTCTTTTTTAAACGCCTGTTTCGTGTTAAAAGGTTTTATAGAGAATTTTTGCATAAATGTTTATTTTGTAACGATATCTTGGTTCTTGCTCTTTTGAAAATAACAATATTAGTTGGATTAACATAAACAATTTAAATCTCGGGTGCAGTATTGGCCCCGACATCTTGGGTAGTATTCCAAAACTTTGCCCCTTTTATTTGAAACAATTTGTTATACCTTTGATATCCTTGTAACAACCCCCTGGCCTGGAAAAAATTGTACAGTTTTTTGATACACAGATATATATATATATATATATATATATATATATATATATATATATATATATATATATAAGTCTGTAGCGTAGCCCCACAAAATGTCTTAAATCATTCGGTTTCATTGGTTTTTTCTTAACTAGTCTAATCACAAGACTACCTCAAATCCTGTACTCCTACTGTACTTCTACTATTTGTATATATTTTTACCTTTATTTGCTTCAAAGGAGAGTATATATATATATATATATATATATATATATATATATATATATATATATATATATATATATATATATATATATATGTGGCTTTCACGGATTCCCCCGTGTGAGATGCAATAGCAGTGGATATATCCACATTATGCCGTTGTAGTGCTGAAATCACATTCAGCAAACATACAACTATATGCAGCTCCGTAAATGAATGAAGTAAAATGCGAAACAGTAAATGCAAACTTCTCTCCATCATATCCTTTCTGTGTTAGAGGTTGCACAGTTAGAATAAATTGTTACAAAACGCAATTTATCCTATTCCACCACCATCGAGATGATGGCCTACCTGTACCACCATACCGAGAAGAAAGTCAAAACTTACCCTCCCCGCCACAGTGATACGGCAGAGGTACATGTTTCATCTCTACTAGACTCATCAGGGTACCGACATGCACCTGGCTGTACAAAGGACAGATCGGAAGGAAGCATGTAAATACTGAACGCGGGTTCGCCGATCTCCCGCCGGATGAGTCTAGTAGAGACGAAACATGTACCTCTGCCGTATCATTGTGGCGGGGAGGGTAAGTTTTGACTTTCTTCTCGGTATGGTGGTACAGGTAGGCCATCATCTCGATGGTGGTGGAATAGGATAAATTGCGTTTTGTAACAATTTATTCTAACTGTGCAACCTCTAACACAGAAAGGATATGATGGAGAGAAGTTACTGTTTCGCATTTTACTTTATTCATTTACGGAGCTGCATATAGTTGTATGTTTGCTGAATGTGATTTCAGCACTACAACGGCATAATGTGGATATATCCACTGCTATTGCATCTCACACGGGGGAATCCGTGAAAGCCACATAAACATATATACGCCATCCGGCGGGAGATCGGCGAAGCCGCGTTCAGTATTTGCATGCTTCCTTCCGATCTGTCCTTTGTACAGCCAGGTGCATGTCGGTACCCTGATGAGTCTAGTGGAGACGAAACATGTACCTCTGCCGTATCACTGTGGCGGGGAGGGTAAGTTTTGACTTTCTTCTCGGTATGGTGGTACAGGTAGGCCATCATCTCGATGGTGGTGGAATAAGATAAATTGCTTCTAACACAGAAAGGATATGATGGAGAGAAGTTTGCATTTACTGTTTCGCATTTTACTTCATATATATATATATATATATATATATATATATATATATATATATATATATATATATATATATATATATATATATATATATATATATATCAGTACAAGAAATTTTAAAGTTTTGATAACTTGGACCATAACATCACTTTTTTTTCTTATTATTCTTATTATATCTCACAATATATATTCAAATACTTAACAGATTTTTATGGAACTTAAATAATAGCCATATTTTCTCCAGTTTTCGACGTGCAGTTACATCAAACGTAGGAATTTCCTCGTGCCATTTGTAGGCAAAAATATTCACTATAATATGACAATTTTACACACAAAACATAAAATTGGCATATAATATGAATCTAAAATGACACTACAGTGAGTAGTATAAATAATGTTAGTTTCAATTTAGACTTTGCCGATGATATATCGATCACCGTAATTCACTCGCCGGAAAACTGAAAAACATATCGGTATCGGTATCGTGTACTCCGTCCACCTGATACCGATCACAGTGAACGGGTCGTCATTTAATAAATAAGTATTCTTTGGACTTGTGTTATTATTGCTGTTATTGGTAACCTCCACCGGCTGTATTTCGGAACATGTTCGTTACTGAGCTTTCAAAAAAATAGGCTTAAGTAACGGGGCCAAAATTAATTAAAATAAAATATTTTTAAGTTCCTAAATACACCGTAAGAGGGCGTATCTATTATAAAAACAGAAAACTTACAATTTCTCAAAAAAATCAAATATAATGGTAGGGGACCTCTATTGTTTTTGATGTCTACGAGCACTGCTAATATTGTAAAACTTTTATTTTTAATTTTTTACTCTTTTAACTTTTAAAATAAAGGGATGGGGGGAAACAATACGCAAAAAATTTGGTATTGGCGGGAACGCCTTTTGTCACATTGTCATTAATATGTGGTATAGATTTAAAGATACTTTGGAATTTGCCTTATTGTCTGAATTGTTTATGCACTCGCTGAAATTATATCCTTAAAATATTAATGTTTTAAAATCTGAAAAAATTTGATGCTATGAAGCAAATTCCAAGTTTATTTTATACTCTCGGTAGAAGACGTAATAGGAGTGCAGAGTTTCAAAAATCATATTTTTTCAGCATTAGTGCAAAATTTCCTTTAAGTGCAAAGTAATCCTGTTTTACAGCACTTAAAATAAAATATTACTGTTTTGAGACTAACTCATTTACAGCTTATCAAAATTTTATTAAATGTTTAATGGTTTCTGAAATAACACATCTGGTACATAAACAAAAAGATCAAGCTTAAAATAGAGACTTACCAACACCCTTTTGGATGAGAACTCTTCGATATACTTCGATATTTATTATATAAATAATAAAGAGCTCTACAAAAAATGGGGTCATGCTTGTTGTTGGGCAACTGGGAGCCATTTCCGAAGTAATTTGCTGCGTTGAATCCTAATCCTTGGTCAGAAATGGTCCATCACGTTAGGATTTTTAGATATTTGAGGTTATTGACTCGAAAAATGTTTTTTTAGCTACTTTTGAGGTTATGTGTCGGATGCACACATTTTTTTTTGTCTTTTTTTCTAGTTACATTATTTAATAGTACTCTACAATTTTTTCGCAAAGTTACGGCCATTTTAAGTACAGATTAGTAGGTTTTTAGAAACTAATATCGTGTTTTGCAAAATTTCAATCCGCAATTTTAAATACACCATCTTAAAAATAAAAATTTCAATTTTCCGAAGTAAAATTTTTTAGATATCAACATAATTTTTTCTAAATTTTTATGCGCCATGTTGAATCAGCCATTTTGAAAATTAAAATTTCAATTATCTCACTTTATATTCATACTCAGCAACCCCAAAAATCCTCAAGTACAAATTTTCGAGAGAAATATACACAGTATTGCTCAAAAAGTTAATGTGAATGTTCATGACGTTGTTGAGATATATTTCATAACCTAAAATAGCAGTAACTTTGCAAGAAAAAATCTTAGGTGACGGCTCAATAGCTTATTTTAATGGGTAAGTGCAGTATTAAATAATGTAACTTCATAATCCCAAATATTTTAAAATCCTGCCGATTCTACGTAGCAAATTACTTTGGAAATGAGTCCTAACTGCCCAACAACAGAACCTCGTAGATCTATGAACCGAATAAAATCGATATTTTGATAAATTTATATATTACAACCAAATTTACTTTCATCGTGAATTACAAGGCTTTGATATGTATTTAGATTTAAACTACATTTTTTGGTTTCCAAATCTACTTAATAATTTTAAAACTTCATCGAATTTAGTTTTGAGAGTCTTGACTGAAACCTATTTTAAAATTATAATGCATTTAACAATGTCTATGTATTTTTGGTGATCATGGAAGTTTAATAGACACACACAAGAATTATTCCGAAAATTATAACACAAATTTTCAGCAAATTTTTTCCGAAAATTCTTTGGAGATAATTTTTAACATAAAACATCACTCTGTGTGATACGTACAAAAATCTGGATATTATTTTGTCGTTGCTCATGCGCATTTTCATAACATGTGACGTTACAGCAATTAAAAAGAAAGATATAATAACTTGCTCTGGTGATAACCTTAAAATGTCATAAATATAAAGGTTTCCAAACATATATAATCAAGAAATCACAAAATAAGGATATTATGTGCAAGAAACAATGAGTAAATATTGAGGTTAGGTTCGACTGTGGCGCATGCGTACTTCTTCGGTAGAAGCATCAGTCTAATTATTTTATAGCCAGACCTCGTAGAGAAAATATATAATGATAATCTAGAAACGACATAGCTATTGATCTTTTTGACAGTTTATGTGTTAGCTTCCAAAACTATATGTTATGACATTAATTTTTGTTTCATTTAATAAATAAAGTGTCAATGTAACAATGTGAAAACTCTATTTTTGTTTCTTTGTACCGTGAAACAATTTACAAAAATATCTTTTACACATTTAAAATTACAGCAGGAAACAAAATGATTTATTTAGAGGAAACGAATCAAAAAGTCCGATGTTTTGTTACATTTCGTGCGTTCCAGTTAAAAGAAGTCGTTTTATTATTTATAGAACTTTTTCAAATCGGGACTTTCTTTTAAAATAAGTGCTGATTTAAAAGAAGCGTATCGAAATCTTATATATGAGCATGTTTATATCGGAGACCGTTCATTCGATTAAGTAATTCTATGACGTAAGATTTTTTAGATAACCTTAAAGTGCAAAAACACATATTAGAGGTTATGTAAAATCACAAAGTAGGGGAGGTAGGGGAGCATTGGACACTTTTTTACATAGATGGTAATAAAACTGTTATTTTTTTTATCAAAATCAAAATTTTATTCCAAATATATCTAGCACACATATTTGGTAGTAATTATTGCAAAGACAAGTTTTGGTATTGTAATCAGTCTCAAGGTTACAAAAGATCTTCTGACACATGTCCAAAGTGCCCAAATCTCCCGGTGGTCGGGTGGTTTGGGCACCCCTGTAGGGAGGTTTGGACATTGTATTTAATACGCCACATATTGCTGTACTATACTACTATGCTTAAGTATTATATAACATTGCTATAAAAACTTGTAATACAAATATTTTATCTTATCATTGACTTTAAAAAAGTAAACAAAGTGACTAAGAATGAATACTGCACGATGTTGGACTTAATTAAACTTATCTTATATTTGGTATGACCCAGATAGGCTTGTCAAATTTATATTTAAAGCTGCCACGTTTCATCCATGTCGTTGGTGTATGCAATTTTCTCTTTATATCCTCCAGGGGGACGCTGGCTACGTCCGCGATGTCAGGAAATTTAAATGTATTTCGTATCTTACTCGCTCTCATAAATTTGACAGTTACCATGGAGTGACTAACTTCTTCGATTAACCCAACATAATGATAGAGAGTTTTTTTGGTGTCAAATTTAACCAACACAAAGTTATTGATCTGGAAATTTCTATCCAGAACAATGACATCGTCTTCATCAAAATTTTCTTCTGAGAATTCAATGAGGGCTTCGTCAGAAACAAAAACATTTTCTATTCTTCGATTAATCCAACATAATGATAGAGAGTTTTTTTGGTGTCAAATTTAACCAACACAAAGTTATTGATCTGGAAATTTCTATCTAGAACAATGACATCGTCTTCATCAAAATCTTCTTCCGAGGATTCAACGAGGGCTTCGTCAGAAACAGAAACATTTTCTATTTCATCATCGCTGCTCATTTTCCTGTTTTTCTCTCGTTTCGAAGTAAATTCTTCAGCAAGGTTCGGAATTGTTTTCTGTCCTGTATTTTTAGAGCATTTCCTATTTTTGTTGACCTCTTTGATCTTATTTTTTCTTTGTCTTTCTTCTTTTTCCATTTCTATAAGTCTTTTCTCGGGTGTGCCCGTCAATATCCTAGTTTTTCCCTTCTTCCGTGTCATGCCACGCAATCTCCTGGGGCCAGCCTTCGGATATGGTCTTACTAAATCAGGTGTTACCATGACAGTGTCCTTAGTCTGGCTTCTAATTGGAGATTCGAGTTGAGATGGCCCAGCGACTTCCACATTTAAACGTGTATGATACCCTAGACTCTGATTTTCTTCCGCTGAAGGCTGTTCCGTGAGAGCTTGGTCTGAAATCGATTGTTCTGTAGGAGCATTATCCTCATCCGGCAAGCAGCGATCAGTGACAGAAGAACAAAGGAAATCTTCATCTGAGAAAATGTTTGAATTGAATGGCCATATGCCAGGATTTTCAAATCCCCTTTGAATATTCTGTTGCTTGAATGCAAGTGGCATGGCTATTGCTGCTAATTTTGGGATTTCATAAATTCTCACCGTTTTGCCAGGATTGCTTACCATCCAATCCGTTAGAGCAGTGTTATAATAACTTTTGAGTGGTCCATAGACAGTCAGGTCTAGCGGTTGCAGTTTATGGCTGCAGTGCGGTGGGAAAGTCATTAAAACAATGCCCGATTCTTTACAGAAATCGAGAAGTGTACTGAAATATGGCTCTCGTGATTGTCCAGCAGCAAAAGAACTGGCGAGGAAGGCGTTTATATATTTTAAAAAGTTTGGTGCTGTCATCCACCCTGAAGGATGTGCTGATCCATCTGATCCAACAGGGGCATCACATAGCATGAATGTTTTGAAATTGACCCGTGGGAATATGAAAAAGGGTGGTATTGAGTTTCCCAATGCATTTATACCGCAGCAAACCGTTACAAGCGTCCCTCTTTCAGCTGACGTTACTTGCCCAACTTGCTTAGTGCATCTGAGAGCAATCACTTTCTGTGTTCGTTGTATTGTTGATAATCCAATTTCGTCTATATTGTAAATAGACTCAGGGCCGAAATGATGCCCTTCATATACAGTTTTAAGATTTCCTAAAAATCTTCGACGTTTTTCTTATTGAAACTTGTGGACCGAGAGAGACTGGTGGCTTCTGGTGTCCTAATAGAAAGCTGAGGTTTTCTTTTAAAAAATCCTCTAAGCCAATCTTTGGACGCAAGTTTCTTCTTTGTCCAGTTTTCTGGTATTTTTTTTAATGGCAATGGCGTATTCGTAAGCCAGTTCGCGTGCCCTCACTTTCGACTGTCCATGGTTTAGTTTAAACGATGTTGTAAGATATTCTGAAATTTTTTCTTCTTCATCTTTCGTAAATATTTGAGTTGAGACAAATTTAGAAGAAACATCTTTCACGGCGCCACCCTGCTTTATGTATCTTTGAAGGTTAGACCTGCGTCTATCATATTTACTCGCAGTAGTTTTAATTTTCCCTCCTTTAGAAACCTCTTCTAATGCGCGCAAAATAACATCTTTAGGGATTTCGCGTCGCTTATTTTTCTTTTTAAATGTAAACGGCATTACCCTGAAAAGAAATGATTAAAACATTCAATACAATAGGCATAACATAAAACTACAAAAATATGACACCAAAATGCACTATAACGGAGGGAGCATTGGGCTTGCCCAAACCTCCCTCCTACGTGCTTGCCCAATGCTCCCCATAACCTCATTTTTCAAATAAATTTGAATATGAATATTTTTATCAAATGTTGAATCCTAATTGGCAGGTAAATATAATCTTTAATAAACACAAAAGAAGCATTTGACAAAGATACTTACACTTTCTTGCAGATTGCTTTGTTATCTTTCTCCAAATCACAACCAAAATATTTACTTCTGTACGCAAGAAACCGTTAACTCCATATGACTTTGACAACTAAGTGAAATGGCAGCTGACGTTTGGTTAAGTGGTGTTGCTAGTTATTAAACTATAGTGCTGTGGTAGAAAACAAAAAAAAATTACCATGGATTTCGAGAAATGAGGGGGTGCCCAAACCTCCCGACTGCCCAATGCTCCCCTACCTCCCCTATTTTTTTCACAAAATTGGTAGGAGTATCTGAAAGTATGATCTTTTTTCTTTAAAATTAATTTAGATATCTGCTGCCAATCCTAACGTAAGGTGTGTCCCACACGCACTTGATCATTTTTTAAACACAATTTATTATTTACTTTTTTTTTATAATTTTTCGGTTCAACATGTAACTTTATAGGTAGCAGGATTTTCTGTAAAACATATACTGTTAAAGAATTTTATTTTTGATCATTATAATTTTAAAGGAATTCGAAAAATTTAAGGCCATCAACCCTTTTCGAAAACCTGCTTAATCATCGTCACCCAGCCCGACCCCTAAACGTCAAATAATTTAAAAGTATTTCATTTCACATCTTGACAAAGTATCGTGTTTGTCTAAAAATCACAACACCGGATTCTTCTCATCTTTCACTTAAAAAGTATTTTCTCTATCTTACTCCTTCCCTTTCTGTGTTTATAAATTACCATATGGGTACAACAAAGATAGCCGTAGCAAAGGAACATCTAAGAATTTGAACATGAAAACAAATGCCACACACGTTGATGCCAACTAAAGATGTCTTCATCAAGCAACTATTTCTGACGTCATCTGTTAAGAAGAAATAAACGAAGCTAGAAGATATCATAGCGTATGGGTAGGATAGAGACTGATTGTGGTCTTTATGAGATAATGGATAATAAATACCAAAAAGAGTTTTGAATGTTGTAAATTAGTATTATAAAGCCGACGGAGTCTACATGCGGGAAGTCATTAAGGGGGTTTAACGGTGGGATTTTTACAGGGTGTGGCTAGTTGTAAATATTTATCACTGATATAGCAAATTTTAACGTTTTTTAAGATACGAGGAAACAGTTATGTTTAATATTGCCATTTTACACGTTTATTAAGTATCCGTTTCAGATAATGTTACATTCTCAATAAAATCGGAGAAACGAAAATGTTTTTGCCAAATAACGTCTTTTGGGGAGCTTTATTGAATTTAATAATGGTAAATTAAATAGAGTCAAATCTGGATGATCGGCTGGTGATTCATCTAAAAAAACAAGACCCTCGCGGAGGATATTTTAAACCATTTTTTAAGTAAACCTTATACAAAGGTTGAACTTTGTATTATAATAGCTAATTAACATTATTATGATTTCAAGCAAAACGGTTTCCAATTCTCTCCATGGAATAGTGACTTATATCAGGTGTACAAAAATACCAAAACCTTTTCCATGTTATCGGGTCCTAGGTGACGTGGTCTGCTGTATTTCGTACGAACTTTCGGACGGTTCGCGCGGTTGCAAGGAGAAATCCTTTCTGAATCGTCTTATACAAGTGCTCATTAAGGCCCATTCCCTTGCCGTTCTGCAAGAGGTTCTTTGATATCACTCCAGTTGTTGACAAAATTATAGAAATCGTTTGGACACTGTTCATTGCCCATTGTCTTCGGATTTGCACCTCCAGATCTCTGTATTTGGCGATCTTCTCGTTGTATTTTGGCCCTAGGTGGTTGCTGTTAAGTACAGCAACGTCAATTAGTGTAGCTCGCCTAGAAATTGTATCTGTTAGTATAATATCTGGTCTATTATGAGCAACTGTCTGATCCGTCAGAACCGTTCGGTCCTAATATAACTGGAATTCGTTGTTCTCAAGAATAGGCTCTGGATAGTATTTGTAATAAGGCACTTTTTCTACCTGCAATAGGTTTAACTTATCTGCTAACTCTTGGTGGAGTATCTTAGCGGCTGAGTCATGTATTTACTTATATTCCATTGCCGCAAACGCTTGGCATCCTCCAGTTATGTGCTGGATTGTCTCTGGTGTTTAAAAGCCGTATCTACACTGGTCGCTTTCTATTGAGAGATCCCTGATGATGAACTTCCGATAATTTTTCGTCTGAGTAACCGGGTATTACATAGCTAACAAAAAGCCCTCCGTTTCCGAAGACATCTGTCCTGAAATCAATCAGTAGTTCGATGCTGAGTTGTCGACATTGTCCTGAATGACTTCATTTGGATATCGTCCATGACGTGGTTTCTGTAGCCAGGTTTGTAACGTCTCTTGGTCTGAAATCTGCATAAATTTAAAAATAATAACTTTTGCTTGACGATATTCTTAAATAACGCCATATAATGATATAATATTATCAAACCCAAATGTACTTTTTCTGGCCAAAATCAATAAGCAACTGGAAATTAGTCCAAGTACAGAATTGCTTACCGAATGTTACCCAGGATCTTATTTGGAAGTTGTGAGTTTAATTCATTGTATCGAAATAACAACAATTAAGAGTTTCTTCCGAAGTTGTCCTTTATAAAAGTTAAAGTTTATTCTTAATTTTTGAGTGGAGCACTTGATCTTTTATTGCGAGTTGATTCTATTTACTTTGACTTCAGAAAGGCATTTGATGCAGTAAATCATCGTATTTACTGAAATTACGTTTACAGCGCGACGTTGCATACACTAATGAACACGTATGACCGACGTTAATCCAATTTATCTGATTTAATTATCAATGTTTTGTTCTGTTAGGGATCGATAAGAGTTGGATGCGTTAGGATAATTAAACTCCTCTGGTTTTCCGAAAGTTTTATTTAATTTCCATAGAATATGCCGATTCTACGCGCCACAGATTTTAATTCGCCTGGATTTTCTGAAGAATTACGCTTCGTAAAGTTCGCATGCGATCCTTATTAACAGAAGATGTTATACTTGCCGAAACAACCAAGTGTGAGCACTATGAGATGCCCAAAACAGGAGCAATCTTAACGTCTCTGAGGACAAGTTGCTTTAAGTAAAACAATCTCCGCTGTCCTGATCTTCTTAATTCGGGTTGCTCTTTTCCAAAAACGCGCCTCAAAATCGGGTGATGTTTTCAATAAGCTTTTTCCGCATGAATTTTGATGTTAAGTTGCAAGCGTCTTTATTTTAATGAAACTTTTTAAGTTTTGTGAGTAAGTCGGGTGTTTTATTTTTAAATATTATTTATAAATGTAAACGTACAAGGTGTCATGTTTTTGTCGAATGTTACTTTGCGTCAAACGAAAGATGCCTCAGACAGAATTTTCACAGCATCCTTAGTTTTTTAGATACAGGGGCTTTTCAAAATTTGCCATTTTGGGACACCTCTCTTATTTCAGTTATTAAAAATATAAATATTGACTCAAATAAAGTTTTTCACGTAAAATTCAGTGACGTCGTTAATTTATCTCTAAGTATTACTGTTTTTTATATAGAAATCAAACTTGTGTTTTTTTTTAATGAAAGACCCCTTATTTTCATAGACCTTTACAAATTTATATTTTTCTGATATTTTCTGATCTTATATTTTGAGATTTCTACTTCGTTTTCAATCCGACGACACGAAGTTGAACGGTTATTTTTTACGCTTGATTGTTGTAAACTTTTGGCCGCGGCTTGAACAATCCTCCTAAATTTATTACTTTTAATGCAATTAAATATCGCGGAGTTGCCTTCGTTCTGGACACTTATATATAATAATATGAACATAAAAATCCAAGAATATGACATTTAATAATACATATACTTATCTAAATACAAATTACAATCGTCATTGCATTATATGAAACAACAGAGCATACAATACTTTTGCTATTTTCAAAGGGCTCATTAGCAGCCCGGCGCGGTTCCAAGGGGGGGGGGGTGGAGGCGATCGCCCCCCGCTCCAAGAGCTTTGAGTTCAGGAATATAAATCCGATTATGCTTCTTAACAATTTGCTTTCGCTGGCCATGCTGCATTTTTGTGTTATCACCACCCCCCCCCCTCAAAAAAAAAAATGGGTCCACCCCTGTTTGCAGCCATAATATACGAAAACAAATAACTGGATAATATATCAAAAACTAACTGACAAAATAATAAATGCATTATGAATAATACGTAATAGTAAGTTGAAAATTGACACCAGTAGTAGTTATTCAAGCAAAAGCCTTATAATAATTTGAGACTTTGGTAGTAGCACTTTGGAAGTTTTTTTTTTAAATTTTGTTTTTCATGGCCTCCTAAAAAATTAAAATCTCTAAACTAAAAAGTATAATTTATTGGCTGAAATGAAAAAAATATATTTATTTATGTTATATATCGTTGAAAAGGCATTAGTATGTCTGTCTATGAATATATGGGGTTTTCCGTTAAGAAAAAACACAAGTTTTATTTATATTTAAAAAACAGTAGAGGAGCTAACGAAGCCACTAAATTTTACGTAAAAAACTTTATTTGATTCAATATTTACCTTTTTGATAATTAAAAAGATAATCGAAATACGAGGAATGTTCCAAGATGGCAAATTTTCAAAAAATCCTGTATCTAAAAAACCAAGAGTGCTGTGAAAATTTTGTCTGCGGCATCTTTTGTTTCAAGCAAAAGTAGCACCGTTTCGCGAAAATCGCATTTTTTTTATGTATTTCACAGATTTTTTGATGTAAAATGAACATATATTTCTACTTTTAAAATCTATCTACAGAATTAAAATCGGATCATCCGTGGCGCATCCTGGCGCGCTGAATGATAGCGCACTAAAAATTTCAAATGGCAACTGCGTTAAAACTAATGAACTAACGGCACCTGGTTTTGGCACGCAACAAATATATACAAATTACTATTATTTCGTCAAGGGTTAGCGCGTCAACTTGAAAAATGGCGGAGATATGAATTTTTGAAAACGCTCAATTTCCCGGTTTTTCATGTTTTTCTCCGTTACTAACGTCTCGATTGAGTAGATTCAGGGCTTATTTTGTAGATATTTTTATTCTCTGCAGTTCGTCTATTTACACTATCGACATTGCTTTATTACTTTTGATTTTATAAGTAAAAAATTTTAAAAAACGCAATTTTTTTTTGGTTTTGTTTATACCAAATTAATGGATCATAGTAGCGAGTAGAACACATAACAAAATATGTAATAATAATTTTTCTATCACAGAATCACTTACTTTTTTCTCTATTAATTGACATAAAAATATAGTGGAAGATAAAAAAATAAAAAAGCATATTTTGCAATTTTTTTTCTGAAAAAGAACACTTTTAAAATGTATTTCTTCAAAAAAGTCACCTAAAACTAACCAAAATTAATTAAATTAAAAGCCAACACCATTTTTGATTCGTTTCGAGTTGGGAGTCCCCATTATCAAGTAATTACGTGTGTAATGTAGCATACATAAATCGTTTTGGAAATTTAGACCACCCTGTACGTAAACAAAAAACTAAATAAACTTAATATCTTGATTAGTGCATCTGTAGATGGGACGACTCGACGAAAAAACTCTTCCAAATACGCTGACGACGACCCTCTAATGAATATACGATATAACTTGGTTCAAAAATAAATAGCATAGACTTACTGAATTAGAGTGTTGTTTTAGGTTCGATAATTAATAAGTAATTAAGAAGTTTATAGCGCGGTTTAGATGTATTTTAAACCGGAGGTTTTCAATTTGATCGCCATATAAGTATGTTTTGTGAATATACAATGCTTGGTAAAGTGGCGGATTAAATCAATATAAACCAAATGGGCTCTTGTTTCGAAAAACGCTCGGACCTGTCGAATTTTATTTAGTTTGGAGTTTTTTTGCGTGATAACGAAATATACAGGGTAATTCAAGAATGCGCTATGACGTCATTACCGTCATTACCCTGTCATATGTAATAAAATGTACCCCTTCTGATTCCGAAATAAAAAATGGAGTTTACAATTGAAATAGATATATATATATATATATATATATATATATATATATATATATATATATATATATATATATATATATATATTTCAATTGTAAACTCCATTTTTTATTTCAGAATCAGAAGGGGTACATTTTATTACATATGACAGGGTAAATATCGATGTTGGTTACATAAGGAAATTGTCAAGAAATATTACTGTAAAACTTTAAAATATAAATAAAAATTGATACCATTTAAATTAAATGTTCAGACTAGGCCTAGTCAATAATCTGACAATAGCCAAGTCGATGAATAAATTCTTTTTGAACACTGTCAATTAAATCTGGTTTTATGTTCCGTTCTTTTTGGCCTCTCAAGAAATAATCAAGGAAGATCAAATCTGGTGATCTGGCTGGCCACTTAATTGTCCCTCCTCTGTCTATCCAACGATTCGGAAAAAACCTCTTCCAAATCTCGCACCAGTGAGGGTACAGTCACAGAAATAAGGACCTAGGACTCCTCCGTCAACTATACCGCTCCAAACTGGTGTGAACCAACGAGGATATTTAATTGTCCAATAGTCACAATTTTGTCTGTTGTTATGGCAATTTAGAGTGAATGTTGTCTTGTCAGTAGAAATATTCTTTTTTTTTAAATTATTGTTACCACTACATAATTGGGATGTTGACTATTTTAGTAGCCCAAAATATTTAAAATTTTTCTAATACAACTAATACTTTAAAAATTATAAATTTTAAATTTCGTTTCAAATTTCCCTCCAAAACGCCAATACTTTATCTTTATGACGTCATTAGTATATAAATACTGGTAAACTGACAAGAAAATATAGTTTTTTTTTTGTAATTTTTGTAATAAAACATGAGTTCTAAGTTATTTTAAGTGTAGCACGGTACCTCAATGTACAAGTACTACAATTAAAACACCTGAAAAGTTATTTATTCACGTTCCATCTTCAGAAAATAATAAGAAAATGTGGCTTCAGCTAGCCCGCATGATTCGGCACTACCAGTTTTATTTCAGTTTTGAGCTTATAAATACCTATGATTTTTTTTATTCCCGAGTCCGTCCTAAAGCCGGACGCATTGCGGCCAGAGTAGGTCTATTGTGCTCATTCTAGACATTACAGCCACTCTGTCAACCTAGCCCCCTAGCTCAATCTGCACAGTCTTGCTAAGGAGTGAGTGAGTATTTTTCCCGGTTCCAGACTTACTGACCTGAATGTTTGTTGTCTAAATCTCTCCAGTGACTCACAGTCACATATGATATGCTTCACCGTTTCCTTGGCTTGCCCACATAGTCTGCAGCCGAGGTTTCCGTTATATAGATTCATTCTATTCAGATGTACTTTGACGGCGATGTATCCCGTCATTATACCCGTAATAGTCCTTAATTGGCTCCTACTCATTTGGAGTAATTTCCTTGCCAGTTTCTGGTCAGGATTCCCAATAAATAGCTTGCTCTGGTTTAAACCCTGTCTGGTCATCCAGTGGTTTTTATGTTCTCTTTTGATCCATTCTTTGACTGCTTCTCGGGCTGCGCACCGCGGCACCCCGAAGGCCGGTTCTGGACCTATGTATTGAGATTACGAAGAAATTGACTTCCATAAAACAATCAATTCTCGGCAAATTCGAACTATTTGACTTAATAAATCCACTTTCTAGCATGAGAAAATTTCTTAGAATCGTTTTCAAGGGGGTAGTAAGCAAATTTCGAAGAAATTACATGAAAATGACTATAAAATATTAACTAGGCTACGTTGCCCTTGACAGCGATCACAAATGTGACATAAAACCAAAAAATGTATCTCGAGTTCGTAACAGCGATGACGTTGGCTGTATTATTTAGCGTAATTATCAAATGAGCTAAGTGAATATGCATTTACTTGTCTTTAGGTCGAAGTTATCATGATTACGTCAAGTGATAGAACCTAAAGTAATAATGATTCAAAAGAAAAAGCGTATCAGGCCGGAGTACCAGCGACGACCTTAGTATGGAGTGATCAGTCACTTTGATTGGTGTTCGTTGTCACGTGACTCGAAACAGATTTAATTACATTTTGATTATTAAATAAAAATATAATTCTTTAAAAATAAAGAAAAATGTTATATTTTTTAGGATTTCTAGTGTGAAAACTACCGATTCGCGGCAAAATTATATTTTCATTTGAATACAGTCAACATCTCAATTGTCGCATTTGCTCGCAAAGTTGATTTCGGCAATCAAAATCATCTTCCGGCAACTTCTGAGCTAAACATATCTTATAAGGGTGATACTTCACCTTTTTCAATATTTATGCAACCTACAACGAGCTACATAAAAAGTTGAAGCTGTTTCCACGAGTGTTGATCGAGGATTATCTTGAGGTGCCAACAGGATAATAAGCTGATCTTCTTCTGTTATTGAGGGTTGGCTTACCATACTTTAGCTGATAAGTTGCTCTATTTGTGTGCGTTTTCTATCTCCAAAACCATATTTCAATTCTTTCACGCTCCGTTAATTTTATCATATTCCCACAAAATAGCAATAAAGTTGAGAAAAAAGCTCGAACACATTTGTTTCGCTTACCAAGAAGGTTAAACACATATTTAAGATACAAAATGCTAATATATATTGTCAATACTGACTTTTTGTGACATTGGAAATAAAAAACTTTGTAAACAAATTTAATATCCTTAATTAAGGGGTAACATCACTGTAACAGTCGAAAAATAGGGCTACTTTTTTTTTGGGAGTGTGGAAAGGAAGTGGTAAAATTCTTTTCAGAGGATTCATTCAGCACATATTGAAGTATGAAAAACATTTTTGATTATTATTTTGAAGCTTTGATTTTGTATACTTGGGGTTTGTAGAATTGGAGTTTATGGGGTTGGGTTGTGTGGGATTGTGGTTCGTGGGCTTGGGGTTTATAAGCAAAATTTTTGTGATCATCAAGGTAATATTTAACCTGAGGTTTTTATTAAAAAAATGGTGATCTTGAAATAACTTTAAAGGCCATTGTCAAGGTCAACACCAAGGTCGTAATTGTACTTTTTGTTTAAAGTTTTGGCATTTTTGGAAAATATGCCACCTCAGGGAATATTCAGCCATCCCGGAAATTTCGGACATCCTGTAAATAGGTTTGTGAAGTTATTGATTTTAAATACATTGTCAGATTTTAAAAAAATGTAATATCAGATCCAATATAGCCGATAAATTTCTCAGCTGTTTATATGATCGTGGATTCGCAATCAGCAATCTCGAAAATAACACAAAATTTCCAACCGCCATATTGGATCTACCATTCTAAATTTGTAAAATTCGACAGTGGATTTGTCATTTGTCATCAAAATAATAGAATTTAGAAAATTAGACTCAATGTTTTTGGCTTTCATTCGAGAAGATTGATGAGATACAAAATTCAAATTAGCATATCTCAGTGAAAAAAAAAGATATCTTAACATTTCATAATGGTTTTTAAGGCGAAAGGATCATACTTTTAGGTGCTCCTACTAGTTTTGCGAAAAAAAATTACCTGATTAATTTTACATCGAAGAAAAGTGTTTTTTGCACTTTTAGCTTACGATATCTCAGAAACCTGACGTGGTGGAGCAATTCTGAAGCCAGATCCGAATTCAGCGCAGCAAAGTCCTTCAAGAGTTTTTGTTACTAAAAATTAAGCAAATTTTGTTACTTACTTACTTACTCCGTGGCATTACAACCTCCATCCAGTGTTCGATACCCATAGTTTTGAGATCTTTTGTTATATTATCTCTCCACCGGAGTCGGGGTCGTCCCAGTGGCCTTCTCCCAGTCGGTGCTTCCTCCTAAGCTAGTCTTATTATTCTGTCGTCAGGAAGCCTTCTGATATGTCCTGCCCACTGGAGTCTTCTGGCCTTTATTTCTCTTACATCTGTATCTGGGAATAGTTCTTCTAGTTCCTTGTTAGTTCCTGTTCTGTATTGTCCTGTCGTTTCATCTATCGTTGGTCCCGAGATTTTCCTCAAGATTTTTCTTTCAAAGACTCGTAGTCTCTCTCCGTTCGCTACCGTTAGCGTCCATGTTTCGCAACCATATATAACTATCGATCTTATAACTGTTCTGTATAGGTCTATCTTTGTTCGTCTTGTGAGGTGTTTCGATTTCATCAGATCTTGCAGTGCGTACAGGCATCTATTTCCTGCTTGTATTCTATTGTTTATTTCCTGTGATCCGTTGTTATCTTCGCATATTGTTGTTCCTAGGTATTTAAATTCTTTGACTCGTTCAAAGTTATATTCATCGATGGTGATGTTTTGACCTATTCTGTCTCTGTTTCGGCCATTCCGACTCATGAACATGTATTTAGTTTTGTCTTCGTTGATTTGAAGTCCCATCTTCTTTGCTTCCCTTTCGAACCTTTCATTTTTATTCTACTACTACCAATCATATCGACATCATCTGCAAATGCCAACAGTAAATTTGGTCTATCTTGATGGAATGTAGATGTCGGTTCTTCAATTTTCGAATGTCTAATTATATATTCCAGCACTATGTTAAAAAGTTGTGGTGAGAGCGCATCTCCTTGCTTAAGAGCGTTGTTTATTTGAAACATTTCAGAGTAGTACTGTGCTACTTTCACTTTGCACTTCAGCCCCTTCATACACAACCTTATTAGGCTGACCAGTTTTTTGGGAAAGCCAAGCTCCTGCATTGCTGTCCATAGTCTCGTTCTGCAAACTCTATCAAATGCCTGTTTAAAATCGATAAATATCTGATGTAGTTCACGATCGAATTCCCAGCTTTTCTCCATTATCTGTTTTATAGCAAATATCTGGTCAACAGTTGAGCGATTAGGTCTAAATCCGCATTGGTAATCCCCTACGATTTCTTCTGTATATGTTTTGGTTCTTTCCAGCAGAATGTTCGAAAGGACTTTATAGGTTGTGTTCAGTAGGGTTATTCCCCGGTAATTGTTGCATTGTTTCTTGTCGCCTTTCTTGTGGATTGGCACAATGGATCACTCCTTCCATTCATCTGGAAGAATTTCTTCCTGCCAGATTCTAGGTATTAGTTTATGGATGGATCTGTGGAGTGCATCCCCTCCGTGCTTTAGACATTCCGCTGGTATACTATCACTGCCTGCGGTTTTATTGTTTCTCAGTTTCTTGATAGCGCGCATCACCTCTTCGTATGAAGGGCATCTGTCTTTTATTTCGGCTGTATGGATCTCTGTGTTTGGCAGAGTGCTGTCAGATTTTTCGTTCAACAGTTGACTAAAGTATTTTTTCCAGTAAATTTTGTTGGCCTGTATAAAATAATACACCGGAGCCGTATTACTGATTCAAAAACAAATACGTTTTAGTTGAAATTGTTTATAGAAGTAATTTTTTATAGAGTTAGGGAAGTATTCATTTCATTGTTTTCAACAAATTTCTATAGAGCTGAAAAAACTGATAGTATATTCTTACTCATTTAACAATTTTATTCGTGTTCGTCTGTATCATAATTGAATTAGGTGGTCTTGGCTCACTGTGAAATATTTGGCTAAATAATTTTCGGAATAGGCAGAATGTGGGGGGTCTACATTCTAATTATCTAGATATTATAAAATTAAAACAAAAAAATGCTGTTAGCATAATAAAACGGTATTATTAAATTGATTAGCTTTTTTCGCTGGAGATTTTAAATGTGTTTTTTTTCATTGTTCTTTTTGGAGATTATAGACATGACTCAGGATTTATTCATGTTGGATTGTGAATCGGGTTTTCATAATACTTGCAAATGTTATGCATTATGGGTAAATATTAATTTAATTATGATTATAAAACGGTTTTAGGTTTTTAGTTTTAATTTTGCGCTAATAAATATAACATCTCAGTTTTTATTGTGACATGCATTGGCTTACGTATAAATTGTTCCTAACATTAGTGTTTTTTTTTTCATTTTAGATATCTAAATTCGTGCATTCGTGGCGGTAAAATAGGAGCGATATAATGAAACCTTATCTTAGCCTCAGCTTTTCTTTAAAAACGGTTAAAAAAGGTGCAAACTACTTAATCCGATACTGTTGAAGAGGGGTGAAAAGTCGATGGATATTACACTTAACGTGTTAATGTTCTACAAGTTGTCATAATGTATCCAGTGGTGGCTCGTAGGGTAGTGAAACAGTGCCATGGTACTACTTTATTTTTTTCTGAAAACATTTTTGCCATATTTTAAACTTTTTTTAAGGGGGTCCAAGTCTATTTTTAGGAATTAATTAAAGACCAAGAGATACCCCGGGATTGGAAGAAAAGTATAACAATACCTATTTTCAAGAAGGGTGATAGGAAGATCACGGAAAACTATAGAGGAATAATTTTATTAAATTCAATAATGAAATTATTCATCAAAATCCTTGAAGGTATAATAACTGACTATTGCAGAATATCAGAAGAAGAGCAAGGTGTCCGCAAAAACAGATCTACAGTAGATGCCATATTCACCGTAAGACAGATAGCAGAGAAATCTATTGAATTTACTAAGCCGGCTTTTATGTGCTTTATAGATCTCACTAAAGCCTTTGATAGGGTGAGACTGGATGATATTCTGCAAATAATGCGAATTAAAGGCATCCCAAACAATTTAATTAACATAGTTAAACAGCTAAACTCCAACACCACAACACAAATCTCAGTAAGCGGCAACCTAACTAAGGATGTACCAATAGCGTTGGGCATACGACAGGGCGACTCTCTGAGTCCATTACTGTTTAACATAGTAATGGACCAAATAATTGAGAACGTCAAAAGAGCGGCTACAGAATGAATACCGGGGAAATAACAATAATATGTTAGAGCTGATGACGCCGTCATAGTCTCGGAAAATGAAGACGACCTCCAAAAACTTCTATTTGCATTCCACACCATAAGCAAGCAATTCAACATGAAAATATCCATCGATAAAACTAAGTCGATTGTAATAAGGAACACCGGAAACCAGAAGACCAATAGGTAGACCACCTAAAAGATGGAGAGAGTCCTGGATTTCAACATCAAATGAGATGAATGATTGAGTTGGAAAAAACAGGCTGTAAGCCTATAACAAGAGGAAGAAGAAGAAGAATTGTAAAGGAATAACTGAAGATAATTGATATCTCTAGCTTTCTCTTCTAAAATGCATTTTTAGAAAATAATAATAATCACACTCGTGACCTTGGAACCTCCTTAACTTTGTCCCCGCAAAACAGTCATATGCAACATTTTGGTAAGGCTTTGGCAGTCTGAGTTGTCTGAAACCAACAAAATTAAATACTTCTTTATTTTGTGTTACGTTGGCTATATTTCTCCGAAGACGATTTTTTTGACCTATCAGAGGCTGTAAAAATGGAACAAAACAAAATTTCAAAAATCGTACTTGGAGAAACATAGCTATATGTTTACTGAATAACTGAAAAAAAAAATTGATCAAATTCGATAAATATTTCTAGTAGGAGCCTTACCAAAAATTTGAAAAAATGCAAGTTTTGGGAAGTCGCGTTTAAAGATAAATGACAGTGTAAAACGGGGTTATCTCGCTTACAATCTAATCGGCTATATCAGGGCCATAGAGCTCCCCCTCTTCGTCACGGAGACGTTCCTGGTATGCCACATACACCTCCCTTTGTTAGATTTGAGCGCTTTTTGCCACGTCGCTCACTCTCCACTTCGAACGGTCGATGATCCTCATCGAATCGAGCTGTGCACACTTGAGGTCCCAGGGTAATTCTCAAGACCTCCATAGTTTGTAGAATCGATGAAAATCCCTCAATGAAAATCCTGACTGCCAAATGAGATGCAGTTTCGACCACCTGCTTGCCTGAATGCAAATGTTTTCTTTCGTATATTGGTTTCATTAATTTGCCAATCGAGTGAGTGAGAGGAACTTTGTTATGCTGAAAGGTCGCCAAAGTCTCATTGGACTCGGCCTGACGCTACTTACCCCAACTATCCTTGTCGGGGACTCTTTGAGTGACTATAATCTTTAGTCCTTTGCTTGACTATTTTTCGAATACATTTTAGGTAAAAAAACTTCGAAAAAACAGCGACTTTCAAGCTTCAGAATAATCGAGATGTTTTCGACTTGAAATGCGGTCTTAAACTGAGTTAGCTCAGAGAATTAATGTGAAAAGGACACACTGACACGCATACATTCACATGCATTCACAAAACGTTAACAAACGACCGCTATACCCTTCCGAAAAAGAATTTCTACTTGAATGAGAGACGGAGCGCTCGAAATGGACATAGATGGCCATGTTACAGGTTCCATATACCTACGAAAGAAAGTGTATTCCACAAAATCCTTCATATGGCGTATTTCTGATTACATTTAGATACGAAATTTGCAAAAAAATCGATGTTTCAAAACCGCAAAGGTGAACGACCACCTCAATACTTTTTTCTTCTTCGTATTAATAATTTGCACGTTTTGTATGTTATTAAATAAGTCGAATAAAGAACACACTTGCTACTTGATGAAAAGTGACGTTAATATTTTATCTTGACGTTGCGTTTGTTTCGTTTGCACTTGGCGGTTCTAAAAAATATATTTTATTTGAAATTTAGTTTAGAGTTTATTTATTGTGTATTTGCCTAGATATTTACCTAATATTTTTTTTCAACACCGGTGGTTTGTTACTAAAAGTCATTTTATTTGCCGCTATGACTACAAATAAAATTAGTTTTTTGAAGAACTTTTTCATTGCTCTCCCTCTAGAGGAGAAACTTGGAGTAAGAGAATCAGGATGACCATTGCCTAAGTGGAAAAAAGTTTCACTGTCGCAAATTTAATAAAAAAATATAGTTGATTATGCGGGTGTGAAGAAACACATAAACTGTTTTGTTTTATATGTGTGTTATTTGGAGGTGACGAAAGTTGGTCGTCAAAAGGAACATATCATTTCTTTCATATATATGATAAAATAAGCACTCTTGAAATATCTAAGGTTCAAGTAAATAATGCTTTAGCTCTTCTACGCTTGGCTAAATAAACATAAAATTAAATACTTCTTACCGTGACAATAGGTAAGGGAATTGTTGTTTTGCATGTTTTATAATGGTTGGAAGCAAAGTACGATCTAATGACATAATACCCGATCATAATTTAATGTTTTTTGGCTAATTTTCTAAAAGAAAATATAGCCATATCATGCTTAATTTTTTTTTATTTTCAAGATAAATATTTAGATGTGTCCAGTGTTCTTGAAAGTATAAGTTTTTTTTGGGTTATTTAATGCCTTCAAATTCCTAATTTCCCAAGTGACTTTTTAGTTGCATATTTAAATTTAATTAATTATTTCATGATATTCTTTACTGTAATATGTTTCCGGTATAAAATACTTTTTTCAGCAGCCATATTCTCTAAAAGTTTTTGATGCATAACAAAGTATAGTAAAGTGTTTAAATTTGATACTTTTTTCCAATCTTCCCTGGTTTTCTCTCTAAAACCAACGTGTTTGCAGTTATCCACACACCAATTTCGATGACCTCTAGCAAAATGTGACCTGCCATGGAGAACCAAGGGTTGTTGTGGTCTTCTAGAATAAATTCCTGTCACATTAAAACGTCTTCCCTTGCGAGTTATCGTAGAACGTTGTTTGCTACACAAATTGACAAAATAATTGTGATAATATCCCCGACCCAGTAAAGCTGATGATCGCATTACCCAAAGTTAGGTTCGCCATTTAAATTTTTAGGAGTTTCAAATAAAACAATTTACCTCGAAAACACACGTTAATTTTGTGTTTTAAATAATAAATTTAATATACAGAGTAACCCATAACTAATGAGCCATAGAGCAACTCATGTTACTAGACATCAAAATAGTCATATAAGATTTCTCAAAATGTTTCTTGTTAAAGAGATACAGGGTATATTCAAAATTGTTATGTTTTTATAGGTAAGAAATAATTATTTATGAACCGGTTTAAGTTTCCTACTGGAAGGCGAATTTTAACGGATCCATCGTAACTTAAGAGAAACAAAAAGAAATGAAACGTAACTTAAACTTTAACGAAAAATAAAAATTTTTTTTATTCCAAATCTTAAAATCTTAGAAAGTACTAACTTGACCCAAAATTGTGTAAAATAGTAAATACAGCTTTTTTTGTGTTTAATTAAGGAGATGTTCAAAATAGGTGCCTTTTACTTCAATACACTTTCTTACCTTACGAACTTTTTCTCCAATAGGCATACTCGAGACATTCTATGACCGTTTTAAATAAGATTGCAGTAATGGATTATCTTTTTAAGCAACTTTTTCCTGATGTTACTGGCGTTGAATAAACATGTCCTCTGAGATTCCTCCAAAAAAGAAAATTTAATAGATTTAAGTCAGGAGATCTTGGTGGCCATAAAATAGATTTGCCTCGACCCACCCAACGATTACCAAAAATACGTTTTAAATGCGCACTAAAATCCGCTAGAGCACCATCGTGCCTACATTCAGCTCCAACTTGCCAAAAGTACACCAGCCATTAGCCCTAAATATTTGTTGATGTCTAGTCTATATTATGGCATGGAGATTTTCCGCCATCCCTTGTGAAGCTAACTTCGTCCGTAAATAAAAGTTATTGAAAAATGTTAATTTTCTCTTAATTTTTGTAAAAAGTGAGTGAAGCTATTGTTCTTATAAAGATTTTCATAGACAATCCATTTTGTTGTGCCTCTTTTACTACGAGCTTTCTTACGCTATTTCAGAAGGTGTTTAAATTCAGGAATTCTGGCTTTTCTTGGAGGTCCTTCGCGACCACGACGCGGTGAAAAATTTACTAAAATAAATTTGTAATAATTGCTTTAAGCAAAATTCTGTTTTAATTTATTGTTTACCTGTATCGATCAATCCTTTTGAAAGTTCTTCAATCCGATAAATTTCGATTAGGAAATCTCTTGGCATATGATAATTTATTTTTGTCAAAAATAGCTAATTTTTCTAAATAAATGTAGTACCTTTTTTTAGATAATTATCAAAAGTATCTAATAAATTTTAGTTCGGAAAACTGACACTTGTCAAAATTTTGGGCTCATGAATTTGATAGCGGTCCGTTCCTGACTTCCTTGATAAAGTCAGAGATTATTTATGACCTGAATTTGTGAATCTTTATTGATTATACAACATGTCAGGATTTGTTTGAAGGTCATAGACAATGATATTTTTTGCGAAATAGTAGATATCTGTTGGACTTCCATTGTCTTTATTTTTGTTGAATATAACGACGTTTTGGCTAGTAGTTATCTCTAGCCGTTTTCAAGTGAAACTAAATAAATTCCGTTAGCTACATGACTATTTATACTAAAAGTAAATGCAGTGGAGTGTGACTGAGATGGGTGCAGTCATGCCTGCTATGGCAAAATCCCATTTTTTTATGTTGCATTTAGTTTTAGTTTACAATTACTAAGAAGTGATTTCCACACTTCTCTTATATCTAAAGATGGTTTACTAAAACAACTCGGGTTCTGATGTATAACCGCGACTTCTTTGAATTTCCGTTTTCTCCAATGTGGTTCTCGGTGTAGTATTTTAGCTTCAGACCATTTTATGTGGTGTCCATGAGTCCAGGCATGGTTGGCGGCACCAGATTTTTAAGAAAGTTGTTTGACTTATTCCTATTTTCAAGAAAAGGATAAATTCTACATCCAGGATGATGGACTACCAATGGTATCTTCACTCTCACCGGTGGTCGCAAATATTTTCATGGAATGGTTCGAGACGTTTGCAATTGAATCCACAACTAAGAAACCAAAGTTATGGCTCAGATACGTAGACGAAAATTTTATTATTTGAAGTGGAAACGACGAAAAACTTCGAAACTTTCTTTTTCATCTCAACAATATCAGCCCAACTATTAAACTCACCATGGGGAAAGAAGTAGAAAATAAATTACCATTCTTAGATGTCTTGGTTGAAAGAAATGGCAGACAAATTCGAACTTCGGTTTACAGAAAAGCCCCGCACACAGGACAATACTTTAATTATTCATCTAATCACTCCAACAACACCAAACAAGGAATTATAAGAAATCTCGTAGATAGAGCCTTAACTCTCTGCAACCCCAACGAGAACTTGATGAAAGGGATAGATTACATTATAAATGGTGTGACAGCCAACGGATACCCAGCATATTTAGTGGATAAATTTCTTGAACAACGCAGAAATAGGACAATATCGACAACGAATGAAGAACGAAAACCAGTACTGAACATCCCCTATGTTAAAGGCATTTCCCTAAAAAGTTAGAAGGATAGGAAAACGATAAAAAATCAACGTTATTTTTAATTCAAATAACTCTCTGAGAAGTCGGCTCACTAGGGTCAAACCAACAACTCAAAGAGAGATGAAGAACTGTATATATCAGATACCATGTGAATGTGGCAATTCCTACATTGGCGAAACAAAGAGACCTCTTGACGTAAGGATCAAAGAACACCAAAAATTTACATTTCGAGGAGAAACAGAAAAATATGGTGCCGCCAACCATGCCTGGACTCATGGACATAACTTAAAATGGTCTGAAGCTAAAATACTACACCGAGAACAACATTGGAGAAAACGGAAATTCAAAGAAGCCGCGGTTATACATCAGAACCCAAGTTGTTTTAGTAAACCATCTTTAAATATAAGAGAAGTGTGGAAAACACTTCTTAGTAATTGTAAACTAAAACTAGCCGAAACGTCGTGATATTCAACAAAAATAAAGACAATGGAAGTCCAACAGATATCTACTATTTCGCATGTCAGGATTTCATTAAAATATACAAGGCTGATTAAAACTTACAACCCTAAAGATAAATTACTGTGTACTTATTTTAGGCCACAAATCTCCGTTATGGAGCCCTTTGACATATACTTACCGGATACCCTGTATTTATAATTTACTACTTATTACCAACGTAATAAATATTTGTGTGCAAATTAAATTTTAAAAAATTTCTAAACGTTTCCGGATATTTTTAAATTAAATGTATCTTTTTTTAATTTTATGCATTTAAGCTGTCGAACGTTTAAACGAGCCCATAATTTCGAACTTGTCAATTTGAAATAATTATGGATAATTTATTTTATGGCAATTTAATAGAATAAAAATTATATGGTGCTATGACTAGATAATGTGGGATGTTAGTTTTGATCCAATCGAAAAGAGTCGATTTATTTAAATTGCTCAAAATGTTACCATTAAATTATCTTCTTTTTTATATATTTTTTGTTGTGTGATTTTAATTAAATATTAATATTTGTACAAGATTTAAAAAAACTAATAATATTTGTATATTATATACGTTACTTCACTATCATACATTCCATTTATTAGAGAAAATGGTCAAATATGGAATCGTATCTCTAATATGGAATACCAGCATTCTTCTAGGAGAAAAGGTTGACGACACAATACAAAGCCATTTTTTCTTTCATCTACTTACTTTAATATCACACTCATTTCTTTTCATCAGTTCGGCGTATGTTGTTGGTTTTGTAGGTATGTTTTTTTGTCGGCGAGAAAAAGGTAAATAAAAGTTGAGTCTTTGTCGTTAATTAATTTTAAATAATACTACGATTAAAAGTTTTATTCTTCTTTATCAATCTGAAGAGTTCCATAAGAACGAAACACTGATTACTGCCTTGGTAAATATCAGAACGCGTTGGGTGTAGAACACCTTGCGGCCTCCGGCCAATCCGCAGGACAAAAGTACTGACGACGCGGTCTGCGTCGCGCACGGCCTGCACATGCTTGGACCTAAACTTGCTTTAACGTGCAAGTCGTTGGTAGTAACTAAAAATGGTTGGGCAATGGGTTCACCCCTTCTATGGCACCCCCCCCCCCCCCGTTGGTCGTCTTATGACACGGTTTCTGCCACGTGCCTGGCACCAATTGGTGTGAACACGTAAGTAATTAGCGGAGCTCACCTTCCTTTAGGCTGGTTTCGTCCGCAGTTGGACTCATTAGATGTGCAGATTAGCACATGACCATCAGTCATTTGAAAATCAAAAATGATTTTGAGTCTTGAGTCTTGCTGACTACAAGTCTAGCTTTCGGCGGTTCCACACAATGTTAACCATGCCAGTGGCTTTACTATACATAACAACATCCATTGCAACAAGTGTAATAGGCTTCTTCGCCTATCTGGAGAGGTGCATAAGAAAGAAACACTGAATACTGCTTTGGTATCTACCAGAACGCATTGGATGTAGAACATCTTGCGGCCTCCGGCCAATCCGCAGGACAAAAGTGCTGACCAAGTGGGTCCAAGCTTGTCCAAGCTGTGTGCGACGTAACTGCGTCGTCAACACTTTTGTCCTGCCGATGGGCCTTAGGCCGCAAGGTGTTCTACATCCAATGCGTCTTTCGTTCTTATGGAATTATTCAGAGAAGCGAAGAGGCCTATTAAACTTTCTTGTAATGGAGGTTGTCATCTAGAGTCGAGTCACTGGCATGGTTAGCACTGCGTGCAGCCGCTGAAAGATAGACTTGTAATCAGCATGACTCAAGACTCAAAATCATGTTCGAGTTTTATTCTTGTTTTAATATTTTTGGAACTTCTTATTTCTCGTATAATTTCACTGTAAAATAGGAAGATATGTTAACTTTTAATTAGTCTAAAATTCCAAATATGAAGAGATAGTAGGGATCTAATTATTGGGTTCTAACATTGTTGGATTCCTCTTTTTATAATGGGGTTTATTAATTTTTAGAATGTCATCGTCATACTCAAAAGAACAACGAAAACATTGGAGTAAAGACGAGATAAGTGAGGTTTGATATGATTGGTTATTTTAAAGCAGTGAAATAGTTCCAAGTATCCAAACCCACTTTGTTTAGACTGTGCTAGAAGCATGAACTGTCTCCAGATGAAGCAGGAGCCACCAATGTAGGAAAAAAATAGTGTTCACTATCCATTTTGAGAGTCTTTTAGTAGAGTATATTTTAAAGATGGGGAGCAAAGTTCATGGCTTGACGAGAAGCGATGTTCGTTCTCAAGAAAAAGATGAGCCCTCATCTAATGAGATCTTGCCCTCCGGAAGCTGTACGAGATACATACATAAGACGGATTTAAATGAACATATTCACTGAATGATTCAAGCATTTTGTAAAGCTGACGATCCCAATACTTGAAACAAAAATTCTACTAATATTAGATGGCCACTTCAGCCCCACACCTAAGATCGATGCAATAGACTTGGCTAGAGAAAATAGCATATAAAATATATCCATACCTCCGCATACAATCCAGCTCTAGATGTTAGACAAAACTTTTATTGGACCGTTAAATGCTTACATGAAAGTACAAATACACGAGATTGCAGCAAATGGATTCCGCGTCACTGGATTCTGGTCATTAAATAAAAACTTATTCAGTAATGTAGACTTTATTAGCTACTGATCCCAGATCACCACAGTATTTATTTAGATTTTTAATTTCTCCACTTGATCGTAACAATTTGACTGAAATATCAGTATCGGAACCTAGATCTGAAACAGATTGAGAACCTTCATATGGACCTTTAAACTTCGCATCAAAAAATAGAAGCATCAATTTAACTAAAACATCAATTTCCGGGTTTATATATGAAACAGCTTGTGATACTAAACCTTTAACTACAAGATTTGATTCCAGTAGCCTACGTCTAGTATTTTCTTACGACAATAGTACAATTACAGTTAAAAAGAGGGGTAGAAAAGCTGCTGTGGCATCAGTAATAACTTCTTCACCTTATAAAAATGATATGAGAGAAATAAGAAAAAATACTAAAAAAAAATTGACTAACAGAAAGAAGAAGACGAAAAGAAAGGAAACCTTAAAAAAAAACTAAGACTGATAATGATCCTGCAGACTTTGAGGATGGAGACGAAGCCCTCCTGACTCTTCTGCTGCTAAGACATGTTTCTGAAAATACCCAAGGAAAAATGTGGGTAAAATGTTTAATGTATTTGTTCTGGACGCATAATGTCTACGCTAATCCAGAGTTTGCTACTTGAATTTGCGATTTTTTCAGGTAGATTAAGTTTTTTCTTATTTTTTACGTTCCCTAATCTCTTAGAAGATAAAGACTATTTTTGTTATTTTAATTTTTGCGAAAATGTATTACTGTTCACGATTACCACTTAAAAATATTTAATTTGTAAAATGATTTTCTTTTTTTACTGCTGAGACCAGTTGTATCCTAATAACCCATTAATAACGCCTCTTTACATCGTCTGGTGACATCTTCTTTTCTTTTTTTTTTTGTTCAAAGTTCTCGAAATGATCACCTTCATCTGTTATCATTTATTTTGATTTATGTGGTCTTTCCAACTATATCCTATTTTACAGAGACATTCTACGATCTCCTTCACTTTCAATCTTTTTCTAACTTCGGTGGCGAAGTGTTACTTCTGTCATTCTTCTTTTACATAACCCTCTATGTTGTTTCAATTTGATGTTCATCTCTGTTTGGTTCTCAGCTTATCCTGCCATTTTGGAAGAACATATTATTCTTTCTTCAAGCATATTGGGCTGATCCGAGTAAAATTTTGAGTCTTCAAACGTAGTCCATGCTAACAATATTCTTAACTAAAATGTAGTTGTTGGACTTGCATTGTCTGTATTTTCATTTGTTTGTACGACGTTTAATTATTGATTGATTGATTGACATAGAAGGCTAAGATTGAGAAGCCCTTACACTGCAGCCTAGCGATTTATTGTGTTGCTCATCATATCTGTCCTGTAGGAACAAGTTGGTTGCCTTAATCAGCTTTAGCAGCCTATTTACAAATTTGTTCTTTTAATACATGCCTGTAGGATTGATCGATACTTGATGGTATTTTCAGTAGTTTAGAGCATCGCATTCGAAAACGATGTGTGACGCTGTTTCGTCCTCCTCGTTAGATAGTCTACATGTCGGTTCTTCATTATAGATGCCCATGAAGTGGCCGGTTATTAATCTTGCCATCAGCCTAATTTATTATCTACTTAAACGCAGAATTTCGCTTCTTAGTTTGTCGGACGGTTCGCTCAGCAATAGTTGGCTATGCATGTGGTCCGTAATATGTTTCCAGTGGGTATAGTGTTGATGGGTAATCCACCAGAATATTCATCTACGAACAGCAGTCTTAGTTGCCAAATACTCGTTCCGGTCCAATAAATGTTGCAACAGACTTTCCGCTGGAGTTGTGGTTTGAAGTTAAATGCATAGCTATAATATTGTGTCGCGTCTATTGCTTGAGAATTCGTATACTGGGTGTTGTGTGTCTGTTTTGTATATGTATTTTATGATTTTCTTTTGTTTAACTGTGAAATAATTTAAAATATCTTGAACTAACCTGAACTTCATAAATGCGTGGCTACAATATTGTATCGCATCTATAGTGATGTATGTCTGACTTGTGTATGTATTCTTCGATCTTCTGTTGCTTCAGTGTTTATTATTTGATTTGAGATCGTGAACGCTCTGAAGTCTGACATTGCATTTCCAATGTTAGCTGACTTTCTCCAACTTTTTTCTAGAAGCTCCGGAGTGACTTTGCATCAATCCTCTTCTAGTTTGCATATCAGTAGCTCAAAGGAAGTTTCTAATCAGCGATTGCAATGAATGAGTAGTATGCACAACAAAATAACGTTATTTGCTTCAGCTGTTTCTGTAAGTTTAATAAAAACAATGGTATGAATGCCCAACAAGAAGCAACAATCTCCTTTTTTTCGCCTTTATGTGATACTAGACACATATTTTCCTGATATCTTCAGAGTAGTTTCGTTAAGTGATTATTAAAAAATTGAATGAATTATTAGAAAAAATGTATTTCTACTATCCTTGATAAAACATTTTTGATTCAAAACAATCTGCATTAACATAATTATATCAAAAAAACTATACCTATGTTTAGCTGTACATGCACAGGAGTTTTCGTTCTCGTCAAATTAAAATAATCTTGTCTGTCATACATCAGCTGTCTAATATTTTTTTCGTTTATTACTCCCGACATATCTCGGCTAATATCTCGTTCTCTTTTTAGTTCGTTTTGCTTTCCTTTCTGTCGTGGTGGGTGGCACGCCCGTAATATAGACGTACCGCACGTCAACTTAAGTGATTTAATTTTATTTTTTTAAAACGTTTGTTGGCGTGCTGGCAGAAGCGGAGTTACGTGGGAAGTATATACCAATAATGAAGTTTATACCTTAAAAAGTCGGTTTCGGATTTTTTTTTTGTAAAGACTGTCAGGCAAATAATAGATCGAAAATTGTCTGCAGGCCTCTTTTAGAGGCGGTGAACTATTGCATTTTGTTTCTGGAGCACAGTGAGAAACCTAAGTACTATTACTTGTTAATATGTTAGAAAAAAACTCAGGAACTGCATTTAAAGATTTCAGATGAGTGTGGAGAATGTGCTGAGACTTTACTTTTACCTAATTTATCAAGTAGAATTGTTGAAATGCTTGGTTTAGATATATTTAAAGTTTTAACAATCGTAAATATAATATTACAATTGTTTGCTCTAAATGTCTTCTATTCTTTAACTCATCTTCTGCAAATTTCATGACCCCACCAAAAGATCTGTTGCTCTCTTCCCTTTAATAACATAAATTTTACCTCACTAATGTATGTCGTTTCTTTGTGCATATTCAAATAAATAGTCTATGCAATTGCAATGGGCACTGCTTCTCAGAAAATTTTTGTATGTTTAATCTTTGATATTTATTTAAATGATGAAGAAATGTTGAGGAACGATGATCATTTAATAATGTAAAGCCAAATGAATTTGAAAATCCATTTAAAAATCCAATATTCACTGCGAAATACCAAGATGTTCTAATGTTGCGATTGTCAATTGAGCATATTTCAAATTATGTATCGTAAAAAAAATTTTTTTTTATGTATGAATAACTGTGAAATAAATATTAAAATTTGACTATTTTATTCTATTGGCTTTCATATGTTACCGAAAATTAACATGTGAGAAAGGAAAAAATTTTTCCGCAAAAAATCTAAATAGTGATGAAATAGATAGTTAGTTCTTCTTCTTCCTGATAAGAATATTATTTTATTAACCGACTTCTAAAAAAAGGAGGTTCTAAATTTAATCGCTATATATGTTTGTTTATGTATGTACGTCGATAATTTCGGAACAGCGTGCAGCGGTACAAATTTGAATACAATTTTTTGAATTATGTTCAGGAAGTTGCTGTGCTGGTCTCGTATTATCTTGGACGAAATTGGTTCAGTAAAATCCAAAATGGCGCTGATAATATGGGCGACAAAAACATTAATTTTGTTCGATTTTGTCCAAAATTGGTAAGGGAGTTTTCAGAATTGAATATAACGAATCTAAAATTATTTTTAAAAAATTCAATACAACAGATTAAAAATTTTGCATCTCTCGATTTTATCCAAAATTAGTATAGAAGGGTTTAAGAAGGTGTAAATTACGAATTTAAAAATATTTAATGTGGCGGATTCAATATGGCGTATTAAAAATTTAACATCTATTGATTTTCTTCAAAATTTTAGTTCATTTGCATTTTTTCAAAATTGGTATTAAATGGTTTTCGGAATCGTTTACAATTTAATGTGACCGATACAATATGTGGGACAAAAATTTTATATTTTTCCGATATTGTCCAGACTGATATTCGGGAGTTCTTGGGGCGTAATATTACGGATCTTAAATTAATTTCTTCAAATTCAGTATGCAAGATCAAATATATCAGATTAAAAAATTTACATATCTCAAGTTCTTTCAATATCGGGTTGGGGAGTTCTGGGGGCCTGGTAACGAATATAAAAAGAATTTCTTAAAATTAATTATAATTATTAATATATTATAAATTTTCGTTTGACACAATTTCACTCAAAACTGGTTTTTGAAGAATTTCAGAATCAAAGAATTTTTTGTTAATCAGTTTTATGTGATCTACAACTTTAGATAATGGGTACTTTTTTGCGACCTTAGAAACTCAACTAAACTCAAAACTAAAAATTGGAAAATAAAACTTTTATTAAAATTTGAACCTTTTAAAAAAGTGCTTAAAAGCGAAAAATAACAATATGAATTTTTATATGAAATTGAAATTTTTGAATTCAGCGCCAAATTATTACTAAATAAAAGCTACGGAAAAAAAGCCATTACAAATAAAGTATTTCTCGATCTTTTTATGTGAATCACATTTTGCCCGGCATTAGTTTGGCACTGACTTAAAAAATTTCAATTTCATATAAAGATTTATAGTTATTTTTCACTCTTTAGCGGTTTTTTAGAAGTCAGTTTAATTTTTTTATAAAAACTTTATTATCATAAACCTTACCATCGTAAAATATAGACCAAAATATTAATTTTTCCTTCATCAGCACCATTCTTTTGTATCCAAACTTTTCAAGTGCTTTTTGATAAGACACGCTCTCTATTTCTCTCCAGAACTTATATACTTTTACAGAGCGAATCATGGATAAATAATGAAGACATGATTTGGCAATTCTGCTTATAGCATTAACATTACAACTGTCAGTTAATGGCATCGCCTGGGGGGAGGGACCCATCTAGTAGTATTCAGGCCTTACGATATTATATATCATATATTAGTTTTTTAGAAAAATATATAGAAAAGTTTTTAAGTTATATATAATTAAGTCCCACTGCATAGGCTCTTCTCATATACCCCATGTTAAATATTACATTTTTTATATTGATTATCTCTTATGAGATGAGCAAGGTGCTTGGAATTTCGCAGTCTTACGAAAAATTATATCAACAATGAAAATCTGAAGTTTTAAAAAAATATTTGCAAACTCGATTAGTCTTTAAATTTTACCTTAAGGGCCTTCCCACGATAAATAATGTGGCTTTATTTTTAAAAAAAATATTAGTTTTGGAAATATAACAAAGAATTCACTGTTGGAGGTAAACTTTCGAGGCTTTCATCGATTAAATGGGCAAATAAGGGTGTCAGAAAATATAGAAGTCCACTTGTTTCTCAACTAATTCTTGTATTCACTCAACGCTTAATTAACGGTACTCTTCGATGGAAAAGAATACATTTCAATTAAAGATTCCTGTATTTTTTTCTCGTTAAACGAAGAGACATATCAATTTTATTTTTGAATTCTTTTTATATTAGTTTTATTTTTAACAATTTGTTAATCACTGAAAAATTTATGTCAAAAAATTAAAAAAAAAAATTGTATTTACCCCATAAAATAATAATGAGTAAAAATTATACTGCTTATTAACTCTTTTTATGACAAGTGATTTGGCGTTTAATTCATTTAAAAAGGATGATTTGTTTTCGAGAGAGCAAATTTATTTTTTGGTAAAAATTTAAGGGTGGTTTGACCCCCTTAAATGAACGAATTATAATTTAAGAAAAAAATACTTGTATAATGTTTTTTGCTGTTCTACAACATATTTTATAATCAGAAAAATTGATAAGGTACACCTCAAATACCTTCCTTGTTAGTAACTACTTTTAAAAAATTGATACTGTTAAGTTACGTTTATAAATTGAGGTAATTCAGAAAAAATATTTAAACTCTAATCTTTGATGGTTCAATGAAAGAAATGCGTGCAAATTAAAATTTTGGAAAATACATTAGGTCAAAAAAGAAAAAGAAACAAGAGAAAACAACCGGTAAGGAACCCTAACGTAATGCGTATTCAGTAAGCATTTGGCCTATTCTAAAAGGATTATTTTATGAAAAAATTAATTGTATTGCACAATCGATAAGTCTTGTATAATGTTTAAGTATAAACACATTCTAACCATTATTTTATATATATATATATATATATATATATATATATATATATATATATATATATATATATATATATATATATATATTCACACTTTTTTTACAAAAAATATTTTGTCCAGTAATCAGAAACCAACGAACTTGTACGCCACTGTTTAATATTTCATGTCGTGGACAAGTTTATGTAGGAAAAGAGACTAAAAATAGCATCGGAATCTGAATTTCATATGTAAATATAGCAATTAGGCGTATTCTATTTTAATTTAATGGTGATGCTAATGAGATCTGTATTTTGATTATTCCTATTTTAATTAGGAAAATGTCTATTATTGGCAGTAAAAAAGTCATTGACAATTATTTCTTTAATATATTAACGTTTGCCGCGATAAAAGCTTGCTTAATTAGTGTTTTGTGTGTTAATATGTCGCACACGAAGAAATTTTTGTATTTTTGAATTTTGAACGATCGGCTAGAAGAAATGTGGACCGACAATAATTTTTCCTAGATGTGTGCCACCTTATTTAGTAATAAATCCTTTATATATATATATATATATATATATATATATATATATATATATATATATATATATATATATATATATATGAAGTTAAATGCAAACAGTAATTGCAAACTTCGTTCCATCGTATCCTTTCCGTGTTAGAGGTTGCACAATTTGAATGAATTGCTACAAAACACAATTCATCCCATGACACCACCATCGAGATGATGGCCTACCTGCACCACCACACCGAGAAGAAAGTCAAAACTTACCCTCCTCGCCATAGTGATACGGCAGAGGTACATGTTTCGTCTCTACTAGACTCATCAGGGTACCGACATGCACCTGTTTGTGCAAAGGACAGATCGGAAGGAAGTATGCAACACTGAATGCGGCTTCGCCGACCTCCCGCCGGATGGCGTATATATGTTTATGAGGCTTTCACGG
Source organism: Diaprepes abbreviatus (assembly GCA_034092305.1). Classification (NCBI taxonomy): domain Eukaryota; kingdom Metazoa; phylum Arthropoda; class Insecta; order Coleoptera; family Curculionidae; genus Diaprepes; species Diaprepes abbreviatus. The sequence goes on along the minus strand of JASJET010000131.1, from coordinate 279,985 downwards.
ATTCCTCCGTGTGAGATGCAATAGCAGTGGATACATCCACATTATGCCGTTGTAGTGCTGAAATCACATTCAGCAAACGTACAACTATATGCAACTCCGTGAATAGATGAAGTTAAATGCAAACAGTAATTGCAAACTTCGTTCCATCGTATCCTTTCCGTGTTAGAGGTTGCACAATTTGAATGAATTGCTACAAAACACAATTCATCCCATGACACCACCATCGAGATGATGGCCTACCTGCACCACCACACCGAGAAGAAAGTCAAAACTTACCCTCCTCGCCATAGTGATACGGCAGAGGTACATGTTTCGTCTCTACTAGACTCATCAGGGTACCGACATGCACCTGTTTGTGCAAAGGATAGATCGGAAGGAAGTATGCAACACTGAATGCGGCTTCGCCGACCTCCCGCCGGATGGCGTATATATGTTTATGAGGCTTTCACGGATTCCTCCGTGTGAGATGCAATAGCAGTGGATACATCCACATTATGCCGTTGTAGTGCTGAAATCACATTCAGCAAACGTACAACTATATGCAACTCCGTGAATAGATGAAGTTAAATGCAAACAGTAATTGCAAACTTCGTTCCATCGTATCCTTTCCGTGTTAGAGGTTGCACAATTTGAATGAATTGCTACAAAACACAATTCATCCCATGACACCACCATCGAGATGATGGCCTACCTGCACCACCACACCGAGAAGAAAGTCAAAACTTACCCTCCTCGCCATAGTGATACGGCAGAGGTACATGTTTCGTCTCTACTAGACTCATCAGGGTACCGACATGCACCTGTTTGTGCAAAGGACAGATCGGAAGGAAGTATGCAACACTGAATGCGGCTTCGCCGACCTCCCGCCGGATGGCGTATATATGTTTATGAGGCTTTCACGGATTCCTCCGTGTGAGATGCAATAGCAGTGGATACATCCACATTATGCCGTTGTAGTGCTGAAATCACATTCAGCAAACGTACAACTATATGCAACTCCGTGAATAGATGAAGTTAAATGCAAACAGTAATTGCCAGCAGCATACATATTCTTAGTACAAGATAAAAGATCGGGTCTTAAAACTCCTGTGGGGGGGGGGCGATCGCAAGAAAAAACAAGTTGTCGACGGGGAGGGGGAGAGATGCCAGCAGCATACATATTCCTAGTATTAGAGGAAAAATCGGGTATATTTTCCCGAACTCAAAACTCTTAGGGGTGGGCGATCACCCCCACCGCCCCCCCCCTTGGATCCGCACGTGTTTGAATGTCTATCACACATGTGACAAGTGACTTTTTTATTGTAATAGGCCACATACGTGACCAGCATGGATTGGATGATGGAAGCATTGAGGCCGTCTTAGATGAGACATCCTTCTGGTTTTCCTTTTTAGAAAACAATCTCCCAAACCCGGCTATTTTATAAACCTTGTCGATGGGTTCCCGGGCAAAGAGGGTATAAGCGCAGGACGGGGGAAAGAGAAACTGGCTAAATTGCCTCAGTTGCAGCGGCCATATAAACTTGTAGTTAAAAAAATCCAAAGTTCGTGTTGTAAATATTCGGATGATTTTGATGTTCGGATCATTTGGAAACGAATGAATTCAATAATTTTCCATCTGTAATACATACTCTGTCTGCTAATTCATATATAAATAACCGCGAAAAAAATGTGATTTTTCCACAAGAAGTAAGAAAACCATTGGCTTGTCATTTGATCTTTATTCTGCTTGTGTCTATGATTTAGATGGAAACACGTGATTTATTATGCGATATTGCCACGTTGACTTGGATTTTAAATCTCATTAGGATGGAAAGCTTGGTAGTTCAAATCCAATTAATTGTTATCATTCCAGTATTGCAGTATAAAATGTGAGGAAACGTGCAGGATCAGGATGTCATACATAAACAGATCGTTCGGCAAGCTTCGCTAGTCTAAAAACCAAGATGAAAACAAAGCTAACTTGAATTGATCTAAGTAGATTTCACAAAACAAGCTATTTCATGAAAGTTCCTTTCTTGCACACTACTTTAAAACTTCTGTCAGCGATTAGTTTATGTTTGGTATCCTGATTCTGTTTGACTGGCTTTAAAGTTAACTACATTTTGTCCAACTTAGTCAACAACTTTCTTATAATTTTTTTTCGTGATCATTGAAAAATTTTGCCATCCAACAATAACCATATAGAAACGGAACATTCTCTGCCAGAATGGGAGTTGAGAAAAGTTCTACAAGTTATTGTAAGGAATTGTCACGGTTAGTTCTTTTTTTAAAATTTTGCAACACTATCCTGCAAACTGCAGGATGGTTAATTTATGTAGGAAAATTTACAAGTTCAGCTGAATGTACCCCGGAAAGAGAAAAAATCATGTTATTCTTTATTTAAGAAAGAGTTTTTGAACAAAAAGATTAAGAAGTGTCAAAAGAGAATAAACCAAACAAAACCTCTGCAATTAATAAGAAATCATTTGGCAAAAATGCGCGGGATTTCCCGGTATTTGTCTCATAACCTAAATTTTGACAGCTTCCCGTTTTCCGGCTCGATTTTTCATATTTTGCGCTATATTTTAGGAAAATATTGTGTGCAACTTTAAGAAAAATGTGTTATAGTTCAGAATATTTGTAGGTATTTTAGTGAAAGTGGCAAAATGTAACGGAATAGGTCGGAAAATACACAAAAGTAACAGGGGACCGTAGAAAAAATTATTTTTTTTTTATAAAAACCATGTAAGATCGGCGAAAAAACATCATATTCGTTTTCTACGACCCGAAGTTAGGAGATATGTAAAGAATCATCGAAAAATTCGGTATTTCCACCAGTCCGAATAATTGCCAATTAATTTACTTTAAGACATTTTTAAGATGCCATGTATCTGTTACATCGACGAATTTCCTCAGGACTGAATAGAGAACCAGTAAAATAATTCTTTATATTTTTCTTCTTATTAAAATTTGCTATCTCCTTTTGATGCACAGTTTCAAATAAATAATTAAATTAAAACTTTTTCCAATTTAAGAAACATTCAATTTGCCTGTCTTATATTTAAATTTACCAAATCAAATCGACCCAAAAACGAACTAAATTCGGCAAAACGGCAAAAAACAAACACACGCAATACGAATCCTTTTCCGTATCTTTTTCTACTGCATTCCCTTAATTATTTCGTTTGGTCTCTGCGTCCGGACATATACCTTTCTCTTATTGACATACGTACCAGTTCCTAAGTAGAAATAGGACAGCACTCGCCAACGTGCATACATCCGCGGTAGTTGGAGGTCCAACTTGGGCAAATTAATGTGCTTTACATCTTTAATTGGCCGGTCGGTGATCGTGCTGTGTGGTCATTACCGCCATCTCACTTTCACCTATGCTTGCGACTATCACGCTACCCTTCCCGCACTTGTGCCGGCGGGTTAAAGGCAACCGTGGACAAATATTAGATAAACGCTCGGCTAATGGGCCTTTTTGTTTAAACATGAACTTTAATGATTTTTCGGACTGAGACAGATGGAACGCTAAATTTGGAAGAATTTCTAAATGTGGTTTCGATTGTTTTGTTTTTGGGTTAATGTGTGTTTTTAGGAACTTACGGTAGCTCACCTTTCCTTTATTTATTTTAAAAAAGCTAGGATATTCGTATATAGATATTTAAGCTCACCTGTGTACATACTGAAAGTGTTTGTAATATTTTCTATGGAAAATCGATTAATATTAAAAAAATACGAAGAGATGGGTCAACGCATTCTACGGTAATTGAACTTTAATAGCGTTAAAAAGTTCATAGTATTAGTTTGTGTTTGTAGTGTTTTAGATTTATTCTCTACGAGTTCATAATTTATTTAATTAATTTTACCTTTGTTAATTTCCTCAGGAGACGTCTATGAAGGAAGGTCTAGAACTTTTTAGACAATTCTATTTTCTTATTTTTAATATTTTCTTTGTTCCATATTTTCTTGACTTGTCTTAAGTTCTTGTCTCATTTCCTCCAGACTTGTTTTTAGTTCTTGTTTTAAACTGTCTTGACTTTTCTTCATATCTTCTTCCAATTCTTGGTTCATGTTTTCTTGGCTTTTTTTCAGTGTCATCAATTCTTGTTTTAGATCATCTAGGCTTTTCGTCATATCTTCTTGATTTTCCGCCATATCTTCTTTCAACTCTTGTTTCATCTCTTCTTGGCTTTTCCTCATATCTTCTTGGTTTTTCTTCCTATCCTGTATCATCATCAGTATCTGATTTGAATTAGTTTGAAGTTGTTCTTTCATTTTTGCTTTCTGTTTTCTAGTTTCCACTGGCATACAATTTCAATTAACTTTTTTCTAATTTTCTAACCTGAACTTAACTTCTTCTAAATTTGATCGCACCTCTGACACCAATTTGTTCCGGACCACCGGAATTTATACACACCTTATTGTTTTAATCACCTTTTGATTAAAACTTGAATTCTGACAACTTTCCAAACGATTCAAGTTACATCGACGACGTCTCAAACTAAACTGTCTACAAAAATCGATCTGGAGCCTTTATATACCCTTTTGACCGATACCAGGAGATTCCATATCTTTCTAGAAGGATTTTCATACTATACATATATATATATATATATATATATATATAGGACATTTTTGATTTCTTGAGATATAACGGATTGAAAAGCGTGGAGTGAATGCTTGTGATTTTGTAGCGTAGCCAAGAAGTAAGGCCAAGTAGGAATGCTTGAAGTTTGGGATTGTCCAAATCGGTGAAGTTGATTTACAGGGAGTATAGATTTTTACAAAATTCTTATTTTCGTTTACATTTTTTGAGCTTAAAAAATTCAGGCTCGTGATTATTCAGCATAGCGACGAAGTATGGTTAAATGAAAGTCCTTTAAGCTTGAGGTTGTTCAAATCGGTCGGGATTTAACTTCCAGATATAGATTTTCTGTTAAAATTATATGATTGAATATAAAATTTTCGATACTATCCATTTCTGTAATGAAAGATGGGTGTTCCTATTTGAAAAAAAATAAGTTCACCTTGAAATTACTTTGAAAATCAGTCTCAGTGTCAAAGTCAAGGTCATTCTTGATGTCCTCTTTTGAACCCGTACAGCTTTTGTATTGAACATTTGTACTGGATTTTTTAAATGGTACGTTTTGTTTAAGCTTTAACACTGGTTTACTATATATTGCATAAAAGCCACCTGTTAGTTAAACAAAAAACCTAATAGGTAAGTATTCTGAAAAAATTAAAAAATTCCCTCTTTTATTATTAATTTTGACCTAAAAGCTTTTTAATGAAAAGACGAAAAAATTGAATAATTATCTTTCAGGAAAATACAAATTCTTCTTGAAAAAATAATCAACTTCACCTGGAAATTACTTTGAAGATCAGTCTCAAGGTTAAAGTCAAAATCGTACATCCTGTATAAGATAATGTAACGTCCTCTTACTATATACTGTATGAAAGCAGTGATTAGCCACCTAAGTTAAACAAAGTTAAACAAAAATCCGAAAAGGCGCGTATGATCTGATCAGAAGAATCCATTGTCTCCCTCTTTGACGCATTATCTTCCGAGAAAATAATAAAGTACCTTTTGGTTCCTAGTTATTTCGACGTAAAAAAAAAGCTTTCGATTGAAAAGATTTCAAAAAATTTTTAAATTATCATCTCTCAGAAAAAGGCACAGAAATTTTCTTTTTCAATTTTCACACTGAAAATGGGAAAATTTCGGAAAACACATAACATCGTTGAAAAGCTGACATAAAAATCTATATTCAGATCAGAGCAGCTGACAAAAAACATTTCATATCCATATATACAGGGTATCATAAACCGATTCTGATTCATTATTTCAAATAAAAAGTTCCTTTGATCTAAAGGGGGGGGGGGAGGGCGATTTCTCCTCAAGAGCCTTAAATTCAGAAAACAAGAACGTGAATGTTTTACTCCTGATGAAAATATGGATATATATTGAAGTATGGAATAGTCAAAGAAAAATAGTCTTAATTTTATTCACAGACAACATACCCGACATTTGGTCAGTCCACCTATTGATTTAATGACAGCAGCCACTATTTTCGATATTGACTCTACCAGCTTAAAACATTCATCTACGAATAATTGTTTCCAATCATACCTTAAAGCGACCAGTAGTGTTTATTTATTAGTTACCTAGTGTTTTCGGATCTTTTTCAGCTAGATAGACCAAATGTGCTCAATTGGATTGAGGTCTGGTGATTGTGGTGGTCACTCCAACAGATCAATACCGTTTTGAGCCAAAGTATGACAAGTGGCGTTGTCTTGCTGGAATGTTATTCGGTCCCTGTTTATATCGCCGAAAATTTGCGTTACTGACGGCGCTAGAACTGCTTCTAGAACTTCAGTGTATTTCTCATTGTTCATTGGCTCCTCACACAACACCATTTCGCTCACTTCATAGGCAGCCACGCAATCCCAAATCATAATTGAGCCTCCACCGTATTTAACAGTGAGCACCACACATTCTGAGTTGTATTCTTCGCCCACCCGGCGCCTGCTAAGTCACACCGGGAGCTACAAACACCTGTGTAAAGAGAAAAAACTGACTTAATTTAAGATTTTATTATTTTTCCTGCAGAATTAGTTTTTAAAGATATTGACCGATTTTAATGTGAAAAAATAAATAACAATACTTCGAAGTTAAGATTCGACTGACTATGGTCAGGATCAATCTTCCACTGTCCAGTCTCTATATATGAGGGCCTAGTCCAAACGATTTTTATTATTGTGCTCCAATAACCACGGCTTTTCCTTGCCTTACAACCTTTTAATCCAGCTTTAAGAAACCTTTTTCTCACAGTAGTGGCAGCGAGGACAAAAGCTGTTTTTTCGGTCTCGTAGAGAGCCTAATTAATAATCGGTCATCACGATCTGTAATAACTTTCTTTCTGCCAGTTCTTGGCCTGTTTTCATGGGATCTGGTCTCTTTGAAACGATTTGATTCATATGCACTACACAACGCGAGCTCTTCACTTTTCGGGCTTCCTTCACTTGAGACATGCCATGTTCATGTAAAATCTTAATTTTTAGGCGCTGTTCTGCAATAAGTTCACTTGTGAAATCTCATTCACCATTTTCAAAGCTCACTGTATGGCGTCTACAAGCGAACTGACGCCTGCGACTGCCAAAATATATCATCGAATTAGCTAGACACTGTCTTGATAACACCTATTTTACTTATGAAGGCCGACGATATAAACAAGTCGAAGGAGCCCCGATGGGATCGCCGCTATCTCCTGCACTCGCTAACTTATTTATCGAAGACTTTGAATCAAAAGCTTTGGAGACCTCTTCACACAAACCAGGACTGTGGCTGCGTTACGTGGATGACACATTCGTTATCGGGCAACATGGAGAAGAAAATCTTAAAAGTTTCCTGGATCACATAAACGGTATACATCCCAAAATCAAATTCACCATGGAGACAGAACAGGAAAGAAAACTACCGTTTCTAGATATCATACTGAAAAGAAAAGAGGATGGCTTGCTTTCGCACACTGTCTACAGAAAGCCCACTCACACTAACAGATACCTCAACGCCGATTCACATCACCACCCCGCCCAATTATTCGCAGTAGTGAAATCACTTGCGTTTCGATCGCGGTCCCTCACAGATCAAGAAAATTACCACAAAGGGATGAACGATGCAAGACGCCCTAACAAAAAAAGGTTATAAAAAAGAATATATAGACAAAGCACCCCAGACGAGATCGCAAAAATTCTCAGGAGACAACATTGAAACCATTTTCACCAGAGACCGTAAAAAAAAAGATCTCTTGCCGACACCTAAAGAAAAAATCCCTCTAGAAAACCAGGGAGTGTACGACATTCCATATATATATATATATATATATATATATATATATATATATATATATATATATATATATATATATATATGTTTATTCGGATTTCACGGATTCCTCCGTGTGAGATGCAATAGCAGTGGATATATCCACATTATGTCGTTGTAGTACTGAAATCACATTTAGCAAACGTATAACTATTTGCAGCTCCGCGTATGAATGAAGTAAAATGCGAGCAGTAAATGCAAACTTCTCTCATCATATCCTTTCTGTATTAGAGGTTGCACAGTTAGAATAAATTGTTATAAAATGCAATTTATCCAATTCCACCATCATCGAGATGATGGCTTACCTGCACCACCATACCGAGAAGAAAGACAAAACTTACCCTCCCCGCCACAGTGATATGGCAGAGGTACATGTTTCGTCTCTCTAGACTCATCAGGGTACCGACATGCACCTGGCTGTGCAAATGACAGATCGGAAGGAAGCATGCAAATACTGAACGCGGCTTCTCCGACCTCCCGCCGGATGGCCTATATATGTTTATGCGGCTTTCACGGATTCCTCCGTGTGAGATGCAATAGCAGTGGATATATCGAAATTATGCCGTTGTAGTGCTGAAATCACATTTAGGAAGCGTACAACACTCCGTAAAAATTTTTATATTTTTGGAAACTGAATTTACTTAAACTTGATTTACTTCGAACTTACCTGACCTCTAGCTTAGAAAGACCAAACTCGGCATGCATATGGTCTTGGTAGTCCATATACAACACATTTTAAACAATTCAATCAGCACAATAAAGAGCATGTGCCATGTGTTTGAGCAAATACCTTTATTAAATTTCTAATTACCGGCTTCCTCATACTAACACTATTAGTCAAACAAAGCGCGTTGTCTTTATGTATCTCGTAAACATACGGAAGAGTCTCCGATAGATTAAGAGCGGTACCGCTTCGCACAAAGAACCATTATGAGCTATAAAAATACTTTTAGCGCGGCCGTTAATTCCTTATGAGGCAATTACTTAAAAGTGGCGGGTTTACTGCATAATGATATTATCTGATATATGATTGACAATTTATCGTTGACATAAGTTAATTCTAATTGCGCTTTTTGCAATAAAAGCTTTATTAGGTGAGAATTCTCAAAGAAGTGATTAATTTTTTTTTTGCAGGAACGGTGGTAGGTACTAGAGGTGCACGGAGGGTGAAATTGTCATAGTATTGTCAGTAGCGTAACGATAACTTTTAAAAGAAGTTTTTTTTGGAAGATTTTTAAAAAAATGCCGATTAAATGAGTAAATCTACAATAGGATTAATGAAAAAACTTCTAGGACTCTCTTTCGTATTGAATATACTCCGAGGCATTCTATTACATGGGCTATTCGAATAAAGAATAACTGAAAAATAAATACATACTTATATTGACAACTAGTAAATGTACAATGGTTCAGTACAGAATTGAAATCTCTGATCTTCGAAAAAAAGAAAGCCCATAAATAATATAAAATTTCCAATTTCAATTTTGATTATATTTTATTTTTAGAGTTACGTAGGTTATGTAAGTGCACACATATAAATACAATTATGAAAACCATGTATCTGGCATTGAAGACTATATAAAGTATGATAGTAGGTTTTTCTGGAGGTATGTTAATGCCAAGAGTACGAAATTTTCTCTTCCTAGTAGTATGTCACATAATAATGTTAGAGCGGAAGACCCAACCACTATAGCAGAGCTCTTTAGAGCTTTTTTCTCTACAGTCTACACGCATGAGCATTGTGAAACCCATACTTTTAATTACATGAGAACTGTAAACCTTAGTTGAGCCGGTGAACGTGTTTAATGCAATAGATCACTTGAACACTAAATTGAGTACCGGACCCGACGGGGCACCAGTCATATTTGTTAAGAATTGCCAGGGTGTTTTATCTGCAGTGTTGGCTAAGATTTTTAATATCTTTTTATCAACGGGTGTTTTCCCAAACGTATGGAAAACTACTTACATTACGCCAATCCACAAGAATGGAGACAGAGCTTACGTCGAAAATTATCGTGGAATTTCGAAATTTTCACTATTCAGTAAGATTTTTGTGGGTATTGTTTACCAAAAGTTGTGTCCTCTTTTTAGGCATGTGTTAGCAACTTCACAGCATGGCTTTATGGCAGGTCGATTGACTACTACTAATCTGTTTGTTTACGAGCAGTACTTGATGAAGGTTTTGGAGGAGAGGTATCAAGTGGATGCTATTTACACTGACTTCTCCAAGGCTTTCGACAAGGTCAACCATCAACTTCTTATTTACAAGCTGGAAGGCTTGGGCATCCATGGATCATTTCCACAATGGATAAGTAGTTACCTGTCTGGTAGAGTACAGCGAGTAAAAATTAACAACTGTGAATCATCTGATATACCTGTTACCTCTGGTGTTCCTCAAGGTGTTCACCTCGCTCCGCTCCTTTTTAACTGCTTTATTAACGATATTGAGCACATCATAACTTTCAGTAGATTTATTCTTTATGCAGATGATTTAAAGATATTTCGGGTTGTCGGGAGTAGCAACGATTGCGAAGGCATTCAGCTGGATCTAACTCGATTCTCTGAATGGTGTAAGTTAAATTTTATGCACGTCAATGTTAATAAATGCTCCATTATAAGTTTTTATCGTAAAAGGGAATGGATAACTTTTGATTACTTTTTCATTTATTATGAAGATAATAACATGATTAATCACGTTGAATGTGTGAAGGATCTGGATGTTACATTTGATCGGACCCTTTGCTTCGATACACATATTGATAATATTGTGAACAGGGGTTTGAAGTTGCTCGGATTTGTAAAGAGAATGCTTACAGATTTTAATAGTGTAGACTGTTTTAAAGTGACTTCATTATTTTACATACAAAGAAAAAGTAGAAAAAGTACAAAGAAAATTTTTAAGTTTCATTGCCTTTAAACAGGGAATGCAACAGGAGCGGTTTGTATATGATGATACTGCCGATGATTTGAGGTTGCTACCATTGTGTGTGAGACGCATATATCTTGACCTCGTTCTACTAACTAACTAACTCTTATATTGATTCCCCTGAACTACTCAATAATATTGGATTATCGGTTCCTCAAAGAGCTTTTAGAGCGCACAATTTGTTTGATGTGATATATTACCGAACAAATTATGTCATTAACAGTCCTATTTCTCGAATGTGTAGGGAAATGAATTCAGTTCCTACCGAGATTGATATTTTTCATTTGCCACTTAATGTCTTTAAATAAAAAATTTTATAATTCTTGAAAAACTAGTTAATATTGTCATTTATCAATATGAAAGTTTTTTAAATTCTGACTGTTATAATAGTGTTTGTATTTTTTATTTTTCAAATGGATTGTATTTATTTTATATTATTATATACTATTATTATTAATATACTATTATAAAAAAAGTCTTTTTGTCTAGTAATTGGAATAAACTACAAAGTTTCCATAATATTCAATTTAATTTCAATAATTGGAAACCTGATCAAACATGTACATCTATGTACAAAAAAAGTTGTTTAAAAGGCTACCGGTGTCTTTGTATTGTAGGAGTTGTTGCGCTATTGCATGAAAATTATTTTAGTTTTTATTAATATAAATAAATTGAACTTGTTTAGTTATTCGAAACAATGAAACAAAAAAATTTACTTTTATGTTTCAACAATGCGATCTAGATTTTGTTTTATTTCTACAGAAATAAGACAATCGAACATAACAAAGAAAGACTTTCTATGCAAAATCTCCCCAAGAAGGTGTCTTTTGAGCCCCTCGTTTCTGAAACTTGAAACGATACTCAAATGAAATCGTCCGTCCGTCTTTATTTCACAACGCGTTGGGTGGGCGCCTCATAAATACACATTCGAATATGTTTATAGTTATATTCTACCTATTGCGAAAGGAGCTTTTATTACGAATTTCCATATGGTGCTAATAAACGCAAACATGTGACTGATCGGAGAATTGAATCCCACCCTTATTTTATTGGTAATTTGTTTTAATCATACTTTTAATAAAACACTGTAATTTTAGTAATATTTAAAGAGTGGATAAAATTAAGTATTTGGGTGTCATGAATGATGGACATTTGAAATAGGGTGAGCACACTAAATACTTAACTGAAAAAAATAGAGTTATGCGCTTTATAAGTTTTATCAATTCAGAGAAGTAAAGAATCAAAAACTTCTCATTATACTTTATGGGACTTTGGTTGGATCCATTTGTGGTTTGGGGTGGTTTAAACGATAATACACTTCAGATTCCTTCAACCTACCAAAATATTATTTTAAAAATCATTTTTAAAATGCCATATTTGTATCCTCTTCAGGAATTGTATAGAATGAATTACGGGTTGAATGTAAGGACTTCGTATGTATTATCTGCCCAGATCTGTGCCCATCTAGTTTTCATAATTACTGAATCCGTTCTGTTATAAACGAAAATCTTTCTGTTCCATTTTTAAGTACAACATTATACTGAAGCTTTTTAAATTTATACGGGGCAAAAATATTTAACAACCTTCCAGAGTTTAAACAAAATTAAAACATCAAATTATTTAAATGAAAAATAAGGAAATTTATCTTAAAAAATCAAAACTTTTTAACAAGTTATTGTCCTAACTTTTTATTAAAGGAAATGAAAGAAGATGGAAAGACCCCGGGTCAATTCACTCTGTTTCCACAACCTCTGACTACTCGGTACTGTATTTGACTTTTGGGGAGATAATTCCGCATTCAAATGTAATTCTGAAATGGTTTCAGCTGGGTTTCCCTCCTTTTGTTTATTTAGTTTTGATATAAATGTATATATATATATATATATATATATATATATATATATATATATATATATATATATATATGTTGTATAATTATTAGCTCATTCATTATAGGAAAGAAATGAACCTTCTTATAATGTATTTAAATTTTGTAAACAGAATGTAATATATCTATCTATCATAGTCAGACTAGGACAATGTAGTTCCGGAAATACTTAACGTGATGGAAAAAAAATTCAAACTATTTAAAAATCAGTTATCCAGGATCTTGTCAATAAATAAATAATTTTATCAATTTATGCTCCTTTGCGCAGCTAGAACGAAAAGAAATTATGAAAAATGTTTAACAAAGTCTGTGGAAATGCGGGTTTTTACTTGATTATGACTCATGAATACTATGAGAAAACAATGATCCGAAACACCGTAGTAGCTTTCGTCAGGAATGGAAAGGAGAAAAAGGCATTATTACCATGAAGTGACCTGCTTCTTCGCCTAATACAAATTCCATTGATAACGTACGAAGTTGAACTTCGTAAACAATATTATATGCACTTTAAAGCAATTAAATGAAGAAATACGCAGAATATGAAAAAAATTAACAATGGCGAATATACCATATATTGAGGTGAACGCGTCTTAAACCGAAAACTAGAGTCTTCAAAAATGTAAGGTTTTCTTGCTATAATTTTTCATGTAGTTATATTTTGTCAACACGATTTTGTGGATCTCATTATATATAGACATTTTTTATTTTTTGTTATAGATTAGCTTCGATTTAACTAAATAATTTTGTTACAAACATAGCAAAAATGGTTTCGAATAATTTTACACATTTTAGACGATATTTTAATGTAATCTGGCTTATTTAGTTCACTTGGTTGTTGACAGAATCAAACAAATAAATCAATCCATCTACTGTATAGAGGTCAGCTAAGCCACTCAATACTAATTTCTGTGACCGCGTTCTGCACCCTCTGCTGAGATGTTCGCACACTCGCAGCTACGTAGGAAAAAATGAATTGATTCACATTCATAACGCAAAAAAGACTATAAAAAATGTATACATCTATATAAATTTTACTGCCAAATATGGATGGATGTTTTCGATATGGGTCTGAAATTATAAACAGGTATTTTTTGTACCCTCGTAGAATTTGTATGAAACAAACAGTTTGCTTCCATTTCCTGCATACATCTTTGACTATTAAAATATGATCACATATTTAAATACTAGGGTATGATCATGTATTACTTCATTTTCCACACCAACGTGGAAAGATCAAAACAATCTGTCATAAACTCTTTGGTACATAGTGCACTTTCAATATGTGACGGACAATCACTAAAATCAGAACCAGAAAAACTGACTAATGTTCTGAGAGGCAACGGATATTGCGCTGAAGATATAAGAGGTTCTATTAATAAATATTAAAACCCAACTCCTCAACAAAAGGTCATAAATGAACATCCTATGGATAGTGTTGTCTTACCTTACATACACGAAACCACCTACAAGATTGCCAGATTGTTTCGAAAATCAAACATTCGGACAATTTTCAACATATGTATAAAAAAGAAACAATCTGCAGTGACTGAAAACTAGCATTGCTCAGGTCACACTTTTAACGTAAAAGAAACTAAGGTACTAGCATCAGTGTCATTAAACGTAAAATTAAAGAATCAATCGAAATTTGTAAATTTCTAAATAATATTAATAGAGATGCGGGATATAGTCTACATCACACGTGGAAATCGATTGTAACGCTGGATCACGGTTTTCTGAGCACCAGTCGTGTATAAATACAGGGCTGTTGCTTCTCGATAGCCTGTTAGTGTTCTAATCTCGTGAAGAAGAGATCTTCGAAGATGCATTGTAGAATCGTAAGCGAAACGTCGGATAATAATTCCATTTTGGCACGGTCTAAACCCAAGGACCATGATTTTCAACTTGACCAAAGCCGTGAACGCTTTCGTTCTTTATATAGTTCTTGCTGATAAATTCTATGAAAGTAAATTATAATATACATGATTAAAACTAACCAGTCTGATAAGAAAAGACAATGAAACCCGTGTGTTGGTCCCAAGTAACTTGGACAGGGAGAACGAAACGGACCCTCCACCAAAGATAGGGTCCGCAATTGAACTATATGGACCCCAACCAATTCTACCTATCTCAATTGCCGTTGGTAAAAAGGAATTAAAACTTGCTGGAAAGCAAGCTTATGGAATCGTGAGGAGGAGCTCTTAGAATGAGGTGTACCAAGGAACATATAACTGGACCTGGGGTACGGCTTACTAGGGAGTTTCTCTCCGTAGGAAAGAAGAGTCACGAATAACCTGCAGTTATGGTGGGATATAAAGGGCCCAATGAGGCCTAGACATGATCAAGTATCATCACCTGTTATCATCCTCACCGAAATATTGCTGATATAAACGATAACTTCCATTAACTAGATTAAGATTTATCGTCGATAACTTGTCACCAGAAGATTCAACTCACCAAATCGTTTTTTATAATTTTCAAGATTGGAAATATGATGTCTAGTTCAAGTTGAATTAATACAACCAGAGGGACAACAGTTCTTGTATCTACTCATACTCATTATTTTCACAGTAAAATTGAAAATATGTAATTTAAAAAGATAATACCCAATAAGCTATACATTGAAAAGGGTAATAACTTAATCATTTAAGACCCGTCTAAACATAAAAACTACGAAATAAATTTTAAAAATTATCAAAATCAGTCGCCATATTTAAACAGAATGACAGAACCTTTCAGATGATAAGTCGGCAAATTAAGGTCTAACTTTATAGGCACACTAGTGCCATCTTCTGAGATGTTCAGAAACTAAAAACGTCTTCTCGTAGGAGCGCCCAGACCAAGGAAGTTTCACAGATTGTCCCGCCTTCACGTGATTTCTGATCAAAAATTTTGGGTGGTTAAAATTAATTTACGTTTTTTATACATTACAAAAATTAAACTATGTTGTTAACTAGAATGGATAAATTTTATAGTTTATATTACGAAAGTATAGCTCTAGGTCAATTTAGGTTAGTTCAGATTAGTTTTATTTTTACAAATTAACCAAAACCAAGCTAAACCTGAACTAAACAAAAATTTTGGGTGGTTAAGATTAATTTTTCCCTGAAACTGTATAAAACATTACAAAAATTGAACTATATTGTTGACTGAGAAGGTCAAATTTTATAGATTATACCACGTATTTTACATCTAGCAACATGTCAAACGAATATTAGTCGTTTTCATCAGTCTGATGTTTTTTAAAATTTATTCATTAGAATTTGTGTAAAATAGCTAAAATGTATTACATACGTGATATTTTAACTAGTACCATTGAAAATAAATATGTTAGTTCGTTTTTTTTTTCAAAATTAAAATTGCTTGGCGTTTTTTGAGTTTTCCGAGAAAGTGAGTAACAAAAGTGTAAAATCAAAGCCAAAATTGTGTTCTACGTCTTAAAAATAGGGGTAAATATCGAGTTTCTTCCAAAAAAACGTCATTCTCCTACATTTACAATAATGTAAATAATTACCAAAATATAAAAACGTACTTACCGAAAATAATGAATTACCGAGATTTTAAAAACAATATCACACATTGATGCATTGTCATAAATAAAAAGTCTGCACAAATGTCTTGATAACATACATAAATATAAATTCCGAAATTTAACTAATGTCACTGCACAGCACAACAAAAAAAATCAAGAGAATTTTAAGCGTGGGAATCGTGACAAGTGACCACATTAAATACAAGGAATACGCCGGGATGTCGTGCTTTCGCAAGATCCTGCTCTATTTGTGGATCTCATATTACCAACCTCATACAACACATTTCCTATGAAATTTTTTTCCTCGTTTACTCGACATAGCTACTTGATGTCAATTTATGACATTTATTTTCTGCATGTTGGGTTCATATTTTAGGCATTGAGCCTATTTTTGTAGTTTTCCATATCCCCTCTAACTTCCTTGGCCCAGATCCCGAATTAATACGGTTAGATGAAAATTAAAAACGGTTTTATCTGAAAATTATGACGTGTTAGCGGAAAACAAAAAGTACTTTACTAACTACCCTACGTAACTTCTATAAAGAAGTATATTTCGTTCAGTGAATAAAAATGAGTATTTCTGTGTAAACCAGTTTAATTTAGTTTAGTCAGTTAATAAAAGCTTCATTTTCATGCCATTTTTGGAATATTTTCACAAATCCTGGGTAATACTTTTAACATTTTTTTATAGGCTATTAAACATTTAAAGCGCCCCATATAGCAGCTAAACTAACCAAAGAATTATTCACAAGATTTGCAAGTATAAGAAACAATAAAGTTCTAAAATATCTCGGCGCCGTTGCCGCCGTACATTAAACGAATACAAAGAATAAAACTATAAAACAGAGTAATAATCAAAGGATTCTTAAGAAATTTCCAAATGTTATTCTGAACGTTAACAAGTGCGATAATTCTTGTTTAATATGACTTTTAATTATCCTGGCAAAGGCCGATGGCAGATAAATCGTCGTTCCCGTCTTTTTAATGTGTGCTTTTTTCGTCTGATTAAATTTACAACGAAAATAGGGACTTTCGGCGAGGAAAGAAAACTCAACAAAAATAATGAATACTAATGGTTCTGTAAGACGTGACCACTCAGCAGCGCTGCTAATGCATGTTATTATCGCTAGTACAAACGTTGGAAACGCTGCTGACACGCGTTAGCAGCGTAACTATCAGCATCGGTGGCACCGTGTATGATCGTTAAGAGCTTCAAGCATCATTAACACTTTTTAGTATCTATTCGAACAAGAAAAAATAATAAATGCAGAAATAGGAAAATTAGAATAAATACACCAACACATTTTGGAAAGATCAAATTGATGACTATTTTGTTATATAGTTATCGGGTCTACATTTTTTTTTCTTTTTATATAGCGTTTCGATAAGACTGTATCTCTAATCGTTTATGAGCATTTTTTTTTTTGCACCAATGGACAATAAGCCTTCTTTTGAACATAGTTTGAAAATAGTTTGTTATATATGTAATTCTCCTTTCAGGCAGATAATATGAAAAATATATGTACAAACAGTTTATTTCCTGCAAATATTGCTCTGGTCCTCTCTCCATACGCGTTCCGATCACCTCATGATCTCGTCAGTGGAGCTGTATCGGACCGAGAGCAACATTAGCAGGAAACAACTGATATATGAACCATAAATTTCAAGGTATGTCGGCAGGATATTACACCTGCCGTCTACCAACTTCGATGTCAGACTGAAAAATATCGCCAGTCGAACGACATCTATGAATCAACGGAGTAACGTGAAATTTTTAAACAATCAAAATTTCAGGAAGAAATAAAGAAATCTTTCTGCCGTATGTAAATAGTTTGTTATATATGTAATTCTCCTTTCAGGCAGAGAATATGAAAAATATATGTACAAACAGTTTATTTCCTGCAAATATCGCTCTGGTCCTCTCTCCATACGCGTTTCGATCGCCTCATGATCTCGTCAGTGGAGCTGTATCGGACCGAGAGCAACATTAGCAGGAAACAACTGATATACGAACCATAAATTTCAAGGTATGTCGGCAGGATATTACACCTGCCGTCTACCAACTTCGATGTCAGACTGAAAAATATCGCCAGTAGAACGACATCTATGAATTAACGGAGTAACGTGAAATTTTTAAACAACCAATATTTCAGTAATAAATAAAGAAATCTTTCTGCCGTATTTAAATAGTTTGTTATATATGTAATTCTCCTTTCAGGTAGAGAACATGAAAAATATATGTACAAACAGTTTATTTCCTGCAAATATCGCTCTGGTTCTCTCTCCATACGCGTTTCGATTGCCTCATGATCTCGTCAGTGGAGCTGTATCGGACCGAGAGCAACATTAGAAAGAAACAGAAAGATTTCTTTATTTCTTACTGAAATTTTCATAGTTTGAAAATTGAAAATAATGGTTCTTGGTTTAGATCATGTCAAATTGAAATTATTCTCCGACGTTTCGCCTGCGATTGCACGAGGCATCTTCAGAGATCTTTATTCTACGAGATTAGAACATGAATGACTATCGAGGAGCAACAGCTCGGTATTTATACCCGACTGTTGCTCAGGGAACCGTGCTTCATCCTTACAATTGATTTCCACGTGTGATGTAGGCTGTAACGTGCATCTCTATTAATATTATTTGGATATTTACAAATTTCGATTGATTCTTTAATTTTACGTTTAAAGAACCCAGGCAATGATGCTAGCACCTTAGTTTCTTTTACATTAAAAGTGTGACCTGAGCAATGCTGGTGTTCAGCTACTGCAAATTGTACAATTTGTTTCTTTTTTATACACCTTTCACGTTCCTTAAACCTAGTGGATACAGACCGTCCTGTTTCACCTACATATACTTTACCACAATAACAAGGTATCTTGGAATTGCGTCCTTTGGAGACTTCCAACATTGTCCAACTTTCTTATATGTGTTGAAAATTGTCTGAATTTTTGATTTTTGGAGCAATCTGGCAATCTTTTCTATAGTTCCGTGTATGTAAGGTAAGACAACAGTGTCCTTAGGAGGTACATTTATGACATTTTGTTGAGGAGTTGGGTTTTTATATTTAATAATAGATCGTTTTATACCTTCAGCGAAATATCCGTTACCTCTCAGAGTATTAGTCAGTTTTTCTGTTTCTAATTTCAGTGATTCTGCGTCACATATTGAAAGTGCTTTATGTATCAGCGAGTTTATGACGGATTGTTTTGGAAAGGATGATGGTGTGACGCTGCATTGAGCTATCGATTTGTATGTGTTGGTTTTCTGTACACAGAATATCCTAATATGCGATTTTCTTTCCTTTGTATCAGTACATTACGAAAGGGAAGGGACCATTTGATTCAGTTTCTATAGTGAATTTTATGCTAGGGTGTTGTTGATTTAGATGATCCAGGAAATTGTGAAGGTTATCTGCGTCATGCGGCCAAACTACGAACGTATCATCTTCATATCTGCACCAAAATTTAGGTTGTAGAGGAGCAGAAGACAAGACGTTTTCTTCAAAAGCTTCCATAAAGACTTTAGCTACCACAGGTTAAGATAAAGTTGAAAAGCCGTGAAGCTTTCGTTCTTTATTAACTGCACTCTGAGGTCTTTGGAATCAGGGGCGAGCGCCTACCCCCCCCCCCCCCCTAGAAAAATAGACTCATACCTATGCTGCATTAAGATCGGGGATCTCGACCTCCCCCCCTCCTCTAATTGATTTTGTTGTGTCTTGTATACAAAAGGGTGGGCGTAATATCGATATTTTCTTGGCTCTTGTAATATCAACCCCCACTTCTCTCCAAAGAGAGAGGCTGCTAGATCCATCCCTGGAAGCAGTTGGTATTTGTAGTTTAATGGTCAACCTCAAAATAGATAGAAAAATTATCTTAAAATGATGCCAAAGCTGTGAATGCAAAGCATGAATTTTTGACGCATATTTTTAATTTAATTGCTCAAATATATTTGTAGGCCGTATAATTTTTGAGCCATAGTGTTCGCCAATTTCGAAAACATTATTTAAAAAAAAAAACGGGGTAAAAGTGGTCCCGTGGCCGCTCTGGAAGCCTGCTCGTAGAAAATTCTTTGAAAAGTAAAATAAGTGGAAATGAGACATGCTTTATTCTTTATTAGCAGACATAGCTTCTTCATGACCAAATGTTTATGCAATATATTATATACTCTCGTGTCATTAATGCCCAGAGATGTATAAATCTTACGGTATATCACATGGCGATCTTGCATTTTGGACGACGTTTATACCACTCGTCTGTGAGCTAACGATGGCCACGATTAAATTCGCTGAAGTCAGCGATATACACAGATTTTTGTACCTGCTTCATCGCCGTATAAAGAGCTAAGTTCATCGATGTACACTTGTTGAGAAAAACCACGGTGAAAGTTATGAAAAATAATCGCACAAATATGTTCACGAGTTAATTCCATATTCTGCGCACTAGAAGTATTTATTCACACCCGAAGCGCGCTTGGGTCAAGTCAAACCTAAATCTTTCTGATTTGACTTAACACGCCTAAACCAGCTACAAATATAATCTCGCCCGTTTAATTCGCTATTTCTAAACGACTTGTAGAAGGCACTTGACTTGAAGCGCAAAATACGGACCTGGAAAGTTTCTAATATTATATTATTTAGTAAATATAGTAAATAAGTAAAGGGTGTTTTTTATAGAGGTATAAAACTTTAAGTTGGCAACACTTTTTTAACTGGCGGCCATTTTGTCAGCTGTCAAGTGATTTATGTTTAGTTTGGTTTGGCATTTCAACATGAATAGACTGACGCCTGAACAACGCTTCCAAATTGTGCAAATTTATTTTGAAAATCATGGTTCTGTTCGAAATACGTATCGCGCACTACGTCCATTTTATGGTCAACATAATCGTCCATCAGAGCAATTAATTCGATTAACTATGGAACGTTTTCGCACCACGTTTACTCTAAAAGATAATACGCATCCACAGAGACGTCGAACAGTGCGTACAGAAGAAGTCATTGCTACTGTAGAGCGTAGCGTAGAGGAATGGGCCCAAAACAAGATTTCCGTTGATCCCGATTTTCATAAGCGAATTTTGTTTAGCGATGAAGCTCACTTTTGTTTGAATGGATACGTCAATAAACAAAACTGCCGTATTTGGAGTGATGATAATCCTCAAGTGTATGTTGAGACACCGTTACATCCAGAAAAACTGACTGTTTGGTGTGCTTTATGGGCTGGTGGAATCATTGGTCCGTACTTCTTTAAAAACGATACTGGTCAGAACGTTACACTCAATGGTGACCGCTATAGAGCCATGATTACTGACTTTTTCGTTCATCAATTGAACAACCATGATGTGCAGGAGCTGTGGTTTCAACAAGACGGCGCAACATGTCACACAGCTCGTGCCACAATTGATTTATTGAAGGAAACGTTTGGTAACCGCTTAGTTTCACGTTTTGGGACCCGTGAATTGGCCTCCAAGATCGTGCGACTTAACGCCGCTAGACTCTTTTCTGTGGGGATATGTGAAGTCGCTAGTCTACGCCGATAAGTCCGAAACGATTGATCACTTGGAGGACAACATTCGCCGCGTTATTGCCGATATACGGCCACAAATGTTGGAAAAAGTCATCGAAAATTGGACCTCCAGATTAGACTACGTCCGAGCCAGCCGTGGCGGTCATATGCCAGAAGTCATATTTAAATTATAATGCCAGAAGGTTATCTTTCGAATAAAGTAAATTTCATGTCAATTTAAAAAAATTCATCTTTGTTTTATTCCATTTAAAAGTTCTATACCTCTATAAAAAAACACCCTTTAGAAGGTACTTGACTTAAACCGCGAGTTACGGACCTGGAAAGTTTCTAATATTATATTATTTAGTGAATATAGTAAATAAGTATATTTCCTATAATATTTATTTAGTTTTTGATTTAAATAATTGTGTTTATTTTTGAAATCAGAGAAAGAAATTAAAATGTATTTACTTATTTGCCCTTAATAATGTTAACTAGGTTACGTTTAGATTTGAACTCGAGATGGACTAGCAAGAGACAAGAAAAATCAGTTCCTTTTTAGACTGAGAACTGTACAGTTGTTTTGTAGAATTAATATTAGTAAAAAAAAGTTTCCAGTCTTTAATTCGCACTTGAAACTGCCGATAGTGATTGTTAAAATGGAAATGGACTGACATACTATATACTTGCTATATTTAATAAATAAATCATAATAAGTTATGATGGCATTTTAATAAGTATATTCGATTTTTAAAGGGCTCAATTTGGAATTTCGCTCGGGACGCTAATGACCCTGAGTACGGAGCTGTAAACAACAGAACTATTCGTATTTCAAAATGTTTTGTATACGTATACCGGCTAAAATGTCAGACGCTACAATGGATATGTCAGATGGCACCTAGTAACGCCAGCGTTGCCAATTCTCAAATATAAATGGATACCGTCATATTTTTAACAACAGAAACATAGTTAGCCCTTAAAATATTTCGGAACGAATGATCGTATTTAACGTTAAATATAAAAAAAATGTTCAGTGCAAATTAAATAGGTCAGCTACCTAATGGCACATATTTACCATTGTTTGATATTGTTTTGCATTGCCAACTCAGACCGAGAACGAACAAAAGGGAATAAACCTATTGCACCGGTGATAATTATCCTAAAAAGGGGTGGGATGACACCCCCATGCACCCCGTTGTCGACAGTATTTAATTAAACCGCTAACTGACAGAAAAGCGAAGAATTGTACCCCGGTCGACACGAGAGGGTTGATTCCGAAAAATTTATAGATCCGTCTGTATTAGGTGCAATAATGCTAACTGGTGTGACGGGGTGGCTGACAGGGGAAATTTTAATTAGAAAATCGGAAAACTGGTAAATGGGATAAGGTTTTAATAGAGTTTCGAGGTGATTAAAGTAAATCTGGACAAGCCTCTTATGAATCATAAATTGTAACCAAATTTGTATTTACAAATTTCATTACAGTTATTATTTAATAACTAACCAAGTCTAGTATTTGTAAGGGAGGGAGATACAGCCCATTCTGTGACGATTTTAATGGTTTAAATTTGATCTTATTTTGCGACAAATTAAAATAGGCATAGAGAGCCATAATAAATATATCAAGAAAAACATTAAAACCTAAAGTTGTTATTCGGAATATTGGAAATACCGAAATTATAGATGATTTTGATCATATTCCCAATTTTATGGTTCGTAGAATACAAATAGGTCACACCCTGTGCAATTAAACAATATTTCTATTCTTCTTCTTCTTCAAGTGCCTTCTCCATTGCAGAGGTTGGCAATCATAATAGCTATTTCAATTTTTGAGGCAGTTGCTCTAAATAGTTGTTTTGAACTGCATCCAAACCATTCCCTTAGGTTTTTTAGCCATGAAATTCGTCGTCTTCACGCGTCTTCTGCCACTTATTTTGCCTTGGATTATGAGCCGTAAGATGCTGTACTTTTCTCAACGCATAATGTGTCTGAAATATTTCTATATTGCAATAAAATTATTTTTACCTTTTTATTTATTAAAAAACACCTTCAGCCTGGAAGGGCAAAGGTAAAGGTTCTAATAGTTATCCTATGGGATTGCTAGTGTTTGTTATGGTTAGTTTTTTTTTGTTTTTTAATTTTTTTGTGTTTTTTTTTATTTGCTCTAATTTTCGTAAGCTATTACAGTATATGTTAAAAGTAGATTACTCATCTGCCTCAACTTTAATATTGTTTATTTAAGAGAGGTATCGCAACGTCGTCCTAACGAGCATTTGACTTCAAACACCGGAGAAAATTAATAACGTCGTTGTTTTTGACTCTAGACATGTCAAAATCGGTATCCGGGGATTTTTGAGGGCGCTAAGTTGGTTTCTTTAATTATTTTACTAATCGGGTGAAGGAGGGCTGACTTATGGTAGGGAGGGAGTGGGGAGTAATATTAAAAAAACGTAATGGTTATCGTTT
This sequence comes from Diaprepes abbreviatus, assembly GCA_034092305.1. NCBI lineage: Eukaryota > Metazoa > Arthropoda > Insecta > Coleoptera > Curculionidae > Diaprepes > Diaprepes abbreviatus. The sequence goes on along the minus strand of JASJET010000131.1, from coordinate 255,805 downwards.
CATATGTTTTCAGGTGCTCCGATTTCATTTCTGGCATTACTTTACCAATCGAGTGAAGGGTCGCTAACTTAGGGTGGAGAGGGAGAGGGGAGTAATATTAAAAAAAACGTAATGGATTTCGTTTTATATGTTTTTAGGTGCTGCGATTTTATTTCTGGCATTATTTTACCAATCGGTTGAAGGGGCGCTGACTTAGGGTGGGGAGGGGGAGGGGAGTAATATTAAAAAAACGTAATGGGTATCGTTTTATATGTTGACTTAGGGTAATTGTACGTTTTCCCATAAAAAATCTATCTCAAGATAAAAACAAAGTCTCTTTACTGTGTGATCAAGTAGGTCCTGAAGCATAACTTCAACACTCGTCTCCGTATCTCGGATTGACTCTGATTTTGGATAGCAGAGTTTCTTTGCTTCTCTTATTAGAGTATACCAAGAAGATATACCCTTATTGGAATAGTATAACAACTCCCACTGCCTCCTTGTAAAGTCACCTTCAATAAGATTTGCAAAGCTTGCTCAGGTGTGTAACTTTTTACTTTCGGTTTCTGAGCAGTATTTATTACCTTCCTGTAAAGTTTGGCTCTTGTTGGTATTGAATTGCATCTATTATAAGCTTAGAGGCCGCGGCATTTCCAGACATTCGTTGACGTACGCTGGCTGCATAGGTAAGCTCCTCAACAGGTACTTGTTCGCGGAGTTCTTTTGTATTTCGTCGTTTACTACGATCATGTAATTCTTGGAAATGTTTCCTTGGGCGTCCCATAGAATTTGTGGCCCAGTTATGTACTGGTATTGAAGTATTAGGCCATTTCTCGTTTTTTTTTTTCAAAAATCTTTCTTCAATATAGTTAGATGATATTCATCTTTTCTTCAAATCACTATTAAAATGTTTTAAATCGTGATTTAAGGTATGGTACTCGTTTTGGAGACATTTCATCATTTCGCAAAGCTTATGTTCCATAAATGATACCTTATCTTCAAGTGTTCTGGATGTGCTTTGTTTAAAAAGCATGTATAGCGTTTTCCGATATACCTCAATAACATTTGATGTCAAATTTGTACCTATAGGAAAAATAAATATGTATGTCAGTAAAAAATAACCAAAATTATTGCAAAAAAAACCGTGGAACTCAAAGCGGTTTTTTTAAGAGGTGGAAACATCTGGAAAATGTTTTGACTGTTATGATATGGATAATGTCTATAGTTTATTATAAAAAAAGAATTGTAGCCCGACCTTGCTCGGAACCTTTTCAAAAACACTATTAGTTAAAAAGAAAAACAAAAAAATAGAAAATTTTCTTGCATATTGTTTTAGGTCCATAAGGATACTAAACAGTCATTATATTTTTAAATAATATATATTAAAATTAAACATATAACTTGTTCTTTAGATTCCATCACAAAATTTTTTTTTAATATTCACTTTACAAAATACCAAACACCAAACACAAGTCTAAAAAAAATCTATCAAGAACGAATGCATGTGTATTGAACGAAGTTTAGATTGCAATTAACTGTGCGGAGCGTAGCTGCGTGGAGGGGCCACTTTATCATATTCTTATGATAGTACGGTTACGGTATACAAAAAAAATTATTTCGATGATTACTTGTATAGTTTGCATTTCTCCTTTTTGTCCGGTTTTTGAGATTAAATGCTCGTTAGTGCGTCGGTCGGTCGGTATCTGATTCGCGTACCTCTTCTAAGGGTATGCCGGTGCCATGATCTGATACGATCGCCGCTAAATTTGACATAAGATCTGCGCTAGTAACCGTTTCTGATATTTGAGAATTATTTGTCCTGTAGCACTCGTGAGTTGTTCCACCAGGAGTTGTCTCTTTTGGTTGTGTTTGGTGAAGCCTAAATGCCGATGCTTCTGGGTTAGCTGGCATTAGGTTAAGCTCTATGCTACTGTCATCAGTGAATCCTGGAAATTACCTAAACTCCACATCAAAGGATGACGTACGCCCAGGGTCAGTTTGGAAACTTTGGAACATCGGACGTTGTTCCGGAAATTGAAAGGTAGGGCACCGCGCAGGCGGTGCCGGAGAGAACCCACCATAACCGCCCGACCCGGCGAAAAGCCAAGCCGCCTCACCTTTCTTGATGTTTGTCGAGGGCACCTGAGGAAGATGAGCCATGCTCTTAAATTTGGAAAAAAGAAAAACTTTTATGCTGAAATTTAAAAAGGGGCTATGGGGTTGTGCGTCTGGGAAGCGAGCGTGGATGCTCAAGACGACTTAAGAAAAAAAAATTGAAATTTTTTTTTTATTTTATAAGAGTTCAAGGGTTTATACTAATTATTTTGTGAAGAAATAGTTAGTATAGAGGGGCAAGGGTCAAGTATACTTTGTCGTGGCCAAATGTTTTTGAAAACGCAAAAAATTGTTTAAACTTGAGTCGAACGCTAGGTCGCACCGCAAGTCGCAAATTTATTTATTTATTGTTAAAATCCTCAATGATTTTCAACATCGAAATTTTAACGTAGAAAAAGTATAGATATTTGGACTTTATCGTAAAATTTTAAAAATGCGCAAGAAAAGTTTGAGTAAGGGAACTTAGACGCAATTTTATAATTTTTCAAAGTCGAAAAAAGTAAAGGTAGTAGATCTGATTTTTAAGAAGAAATTAAGATAAAAATTAGATTTTCACGAAAAACTAATAAAGGGGTGTCCGCAAGTAAATTTGAAAAATTTAACTAGCGTAATATATCTGGAGGGTAAGGTTTTTCAATCTAATTTTTTACGATTTTCACCGAAAATTTAAAATGACTTTAACGTTAAATTTCTGCCAAAAATCTTCTTAATTTTTCTTCTTAATCTTCTGACTGAAAGAGAAAATTTTATTTTGTTTGTTGAGTATTGGAAAATCAAGTTAGAATAGTTACGCGATCTTTATGACGGTGATCCGAGATTGCAACACCAGTTCGCGTATACAATCCCGAATATCGTCCGTCTTTCGAAGTGTAGTGTACCAGCCTCTGGGAAATAAAACCTATCTTACCTCAGGGGCGGATCCAGCCTCTCTCCTTGGGGGGGCGGTGATATCACAAAAGTACAGTATGGCAAGCGAAAGCAAATTGTCCCCGGGGGGGCGGGGACACCAGCAATATTCCCATTTCTAGCGTAAAAGGCAGGGACGGGTTTTTTTTTTGAATTTGAAACCCTTGGATAGGGGGGGGGGGCGATCACAAGAAAAAACAAGTTTCCGACAGGGGGTGGGAAGATGCGATGAACATACACATTCCTCGTATAGAGGCAGAATCGGGTCTATTTTCAGTTCAAAGCTCCTGGGGTAGGGGGGGGGGGGTGCTATCGCAAAAAAAACAAGTTGTCAACAGGGGGGAGTTGCCAGCAGCATACACATTCCTAATATAAAAGGCAGAATCGGTTCTATGTTCCTGAACTCAAAGCCCTTGGGAAGGGGAGGGGCGATCGCAAGCATAAACATTCCTATACTTTATTCAAGAACTAGAGAGAGTAATAAAACGGTTACCGAAACCTCCAACGTACCTGCTTCAGTGCCACAGGTAACTGAGATCTGCCGTAAATCTAATTATATTTAAATATTATAAGCTTTTATAAATTTACTCCAACAATAAAATTTCTGATAATTCAATTTAATTTCTGTCAGTGAGCAAAGTACACCTTACAGTGTGTCCTTAGTGATTTATTTTGTTTGTGCTTGTTCTTATATATTATTTGAGATTAGTGAGATACCCAAAAGATGGAGGGCATTTTTTCCTCAACGATAAACTTATTACGATGAATGTTTATGATGCCTTAAGATATTCGAAAATCTATCATGTACCGAACACTGACGGAGAAAAAAACGACTGGAACTGTTAGTAATTCCAAACTATATTCGATCACAGGCAGATGAAAAACCTCGTTGGAAGAAGAGATGTAAACTGTAATAAAAGGAGTTGTACATACATTTTATTATGAGAAGCAGATCTCAACCGTCGACAAAATTCTAATTAAAATCAATGAAGATCGGGATTTACCTGAAATTAAAAGGACTGAGCTCTGGAAATTGCTCAGAGATCTTAATTTTTGCTGGGAAAAACCATATAGGAAATCTATTCTTACAGATCGTACGGAAAATGTCCATTGGAGAAGGAAATATCTCTCTCGAGTAAAAGGTAGAGTTGCTAGAAATAACACAATTTACACAATTTAACTGAACTTTTGAAAGATTTTTTTGAATAGAGTTACCGCAGAAAATTGGAAAAAATCCCTATAATAAAAGAGTAAAAGAAAAAGAGGAAACTCGATCTCATGATCGGTGAGATAGAGGAACCAATAATAATTAATTTGAGTGAAGATAGCTTCACTGACCTTGATTACTAATTAGATACGTAATGTTTACCAGCGTAAACACAATTATTATTTAAATTTTCTGTAACATTTAAAAACTAATGACATTTGAATCCATTTTTAGTGTTTAGTTGTAATTCTGCAGATGGTTTAAGAAATAACTAAACTGAAACGTCAAATATCCCAAAATTTTAATATTATGTGAACGAATTTATTGTTTTATATATGTTTAACTTCTTGTATTTTTGACAATGGGTATTTTGTAAGTATTTAAATTATAACTTAGAATTTTTTGAGAGAAAAAGGCTACGTTTTAGTCTGAATGTGCATAAAACAGTTTCTATGCCAAACTTAAAAATAATAAAAATACATTTGTGATTTGTGTTAAATATGTCAAAATTATCTATATTTTCTAATGTATTTGAATTATTAAGAAATCATAAGTAATAAAATAATATTATAAAAACTTTTTATTCTAAGTTTATTACCGAAATAATGTTTTATGCCATAAATACTTAATGATTTCCGACGCCTATGACAAGGATTAAAATCCTTTTTAACACTTCACACATCCAAATATCTATTGTTATCCAACCCAAATAGCCCATTATTATTGACCGGTATTTTTGATTATAAAATTTCTAACTCATTTCTACGAAAAATATATGTGTCCAACAGATTTTGCCAAAAACACCGGACTAAAGAACACACGTAGTTTGCGAAGAAAAAAGGGAAAAAAATGATTTATTACTCTCTCTAGTTCTTGAATAAACTATAGTGTAAGAGGCAGGGTCTATTGTCCTGAACTCAAAGCTCTTGGGGGGGGGGGGGAACGATCACCCCTTAGCCTCCCCCCCTTGAATCCACGCCTGATTCCTAGATCCGTTTTTGAAAATTTTGTTGCGCCATTCTGAATCCCCTAGCTTAACGACCAATAGTGCCTATGTTTACTTCGTAATACTAAGTGACAACTTGTGAAAGGAAAATGAAACTTCTAAATATACAAAAAATAGCAGTATTAATGTACGAGAATAGCAAAATGTTAAAGTGTTATCTATATCTATTGGATAAGAAATTTTCCCCACTATCCATTTCTGCAATAAATATTACAAAATTTACTGAACCTTCAAATGACCCCGAGTGTCATGGTCAAGGTTAAAGTCAAAGTCACCATAAAATGTGCCATTCGATTTCTTAAAGCTTTTGCATTTAAAGTTTTTCTTCATAACCCTTTTTTTTTTGAGTTATTCGATCGTTCCGGTACTTTTATACCACCCTGTATTATTTTTTCTGAGAATTTCTTATTGTGCGGCGAAAAATTACTTACAAACTCTTCTTTTAATTCTTAGATTTTCTGTTTTTTTTTTCTACAGTATTAGATACATTAAATAATAATAGTACGGCAATCACAATTTTGTTACGCCCCTGCTTTTGAAAAGAGTTTACTTAAGAGTTGTTTTCTCGATAAGCGTGGCCAATATTGCAAGTGTCGTCACCAGTGCACGGTGCATTAATTTCTCTCGTGTTTATTTTATTAGGATGGGGGGATTGCAGAGAATCTCGAGGGGATCATCTTGAGATTATTCGAAACACAGCCCAACAAGTGTAAGGGTGGATAAGGGGAATTAATATTGTTTGTAAGTGGTTGAGAGCAAGATAAGTGAATAAATTTGTAAGATTTATTTTACTTAAAAGAGGTGGGGAATATTTAGCAGATGGTTTTTTGTTATTTAAAACACTAGCAAGAAAATTTTATCAGGACAATTTATGAATTAAGTCTAACGGGGGTAATTGATACAATTTTGTTCATTATGTTTTTGATTATTTCTCTAATTACCACATCCTTTTTCGATAGACCATCTTGTAAACGAATACGCATTAACGAGTGCACCTGTCAGCATCGTTTACTTCTAAATAACGATCGAGGTCGATGTTTATAAACATGTCAAACGTTGTTATAAAATTACTTTGCGCATAAATCCGAAGAAATTCGATATTTTCCGAAGCCCAGGTGAGAAATTATTTTATAATTACGCTCAGGTGTCTTAATTAATTAACTCCAAGATTCATTAATTAGTCGATGAAATAAAAATTAAACTGGCCTTGGCGATTGGGCTGTGGTTGCAAAGGTGTAAAGTGAAGTTTACTGAATAATTATACTAATCGGTCTAAAGTATGATAATTTATTTCAGGTAAACATATAAAAGATTTTTTAATAATTTTCCTTCAGTATGATTGTTATTAAAAATATACGAGGCTGGTCTGATAAGTCCCGAACCTGACATATAGATGTCGCCAGTAGGTAAAATTTGGTATTTGTTTGACAACTTCTTTATCAAGACGCTATATAATATGGAAAATTTGGAAAACGCGCAGTTAAAAAGTACTTTTATTTAAATGGTTTAACGCCTTTTCAAAGAAGAAATGAACAACACATTAAAAGTCTCTTCACTGTCATATACAATGGTGAAAAAGTGGGATTTTAAATTGATAAAGTGTCATCCCATCGAGGTGACAACTCCTGAAATGATAAAAGAAGTCCATAAAATCGTGCTGGAACACCGCAGCGGAGACTGTACAGATATAAAAAAAAACGCATAGGTATTATTTTAAATATTTTTATGGGGATGAAGAAGCTCTGTGCAAGATGGGTGCTGCGCATGCCTGAGCAAAATGTTTAGACGAAAAATTGTTTCAAATGAGAATTTAACGCTCTACAAGCGAAATCCCGATGAATTTTTCGTCGATTTATATCTACAGATGAGACTTTAGTCGATTACTACACCCCTGAAAGTAAAGGACAGTCAGAACACTGGACAGCAACCAGTGAACCAACTCCAAAGAAGGCAAAGAAAATTTTGTCAGCTAACAAGGTTATGGCGGGTGTTTTCTGAGATATAACAGGAACTACCTGTATTGATTACCTTGAAAAGGGTAAAACTATCGATGATGAGTACTATGCAAATTTGTTGTAACTTATAAGTAACAAATTTCACCGTGACAATGCACCGGCACATTCGTCAGTCGTTGCTATGGCTAAAATTAACAAATTAAAGTTTGAATTGTTTGCTCATCCACCTTATTCGTCAGATTTAGTACCCAGCGACTATCATCTGTTCCCTAACCTCAAAAATGGCCTACCGGACAAAGATTTCAGAACAGTGAGACAATTATTGGTGATGTAAATAGTGATTTTGAAGAGCTCGATGTTTCGCATTATAAAGATGGTATAACTACATTAGGGCACCGATGTAAGATACCAATTTATTCAGTCACATAACAAAATTATATCTACTGCCCAATGGTCTAGTTTCAATAACAAACACTACCAAGAACTTAAATTCTGAAGTCAGTTTAATAAGCAATGTAATAGCTTAAATTGATTATTTGTTTAATTATTACTGATTGATTAATATTTCATTTTGTTTTGATACTTCAATTTTTTTAAGGTCACCTTCAACGTCTTTTTTCTTAAAGTAATATTTTTAAAAATCGTTAATTGAATTTCTAACGGTGATGCTGTAGCATAAAGTGAAATATATTATAAATAAAATTATCAAGTTCAAGTAATATGCTGCTTAAACTGTTGAACTCAAAACGGATAAGAGTAAAAATATATAAACGTACAATCCATTCTGACTCCGGTTGGTTAGTTTAATGTAAGAAACAAAAGATTTATCTTACAAAATAATTAATTATTCAACTAAATTAACCGCTAGAAAACTGGAAATAATAATATTAAATGCTTAGTTGGATTAACATTAATTACTATTAAACAAATTAGCTTAAACCTGGCAAAAACAAACGCAATTTTTAATTACGTTTCAAAACAAAAATAATACATAAAAATGAGCATTTTGACATTAAATTTTTAATTAAATAAAAGTAAATAATTTTTTTTCTGATAATCTTTTGAATTTTAACCAAATTTGGCCAGTCCCAAGTATCAACATTGTAATCGAAAAAATCACACTGGAGTCGAACTGAAAATAGTCAAGCGACCAGACATGTAACAATGCTATATTGTTCTATTCTCACCAATTTAAATTCATAATGGGGCAAAGAGATTAAATACAATTAAGATATACTTTAAAATATATAAGATAAATAAATTTTCCGATAAATTGGAGTAGAGAGCAAATATGTACAAAAGATAAAAAAATTTTACACTAAATAGCAAATTTGCTCTCAGAATTAACTGTTACTAATATAAAGGGAATAATTAAAACATTACCAAAGTAGCAGCAATCAAACACTACGAAAATTTAAGAATAATTAATCAATATTCATAAAAAAAAATAACAATAAACGGCCTGTAAATCCAAGATAAAACTTAATAATAGATTAATGGAGGCAATTTAAGTATTAATGAGATTTAAAACAGCATATTATTGTCATTGACATTAAACTTACTCGAAAAAAATCAATGAAAGATTGTTTTAATAAATTGCAATTAATGCCAAAATCGCTGTCTTCAGGTTTATTCCGGTGAAATAACTCAATCACACCAAACCAGTAAAAGATAAGGTAACTAATCAACTAAACACAATTACCGGGATAATTTAAATAATTCTCCGTCCCAAAATCTCAAAGGATGGGCCATATAAATTAAGATTGAAAAATGTATAGTTCTTCAGTTGATTCAAACGGAAAAATTACGTCAAGGCATATGACCTCGGTCTTATTTATATCCTAGATTCATGTGTATGCCAAGCAAAATAACATAAATAGAGATCCAACAGTGATAATCAAGTGTGTCATAAAGCCGTACAAGCCAAAATTCAGGAAGATAAAACGACTGAGCTGGGAGAAAAAACAACAAGGAAGTAGAACTACTAGGGTTCGTAGCGAAACTAAAGAAGCAACTGACCAACGAATGGTATGCTTTTATTCAAAAAATTTATGAGAGTTACTTAAAGAAAAAAATATTGTGCTTGCCTGTAACGTAAGTATTTGCAAAAATAACACATTACTACCCTGTTGGAAACCTAGGTTCTAGACAGTTTGACATTTTAACATCGTTTAAGCTGATACTAGTAATATAAAGATTTATCCAATTTATGGGCATCCCAAATGGTGGTTACTAGTATTCTGCGAGAACTTAGATTTTCTATGCAAAAGTACTTGATAACGGTTAGAGATATAACCTAAACGCAACGTCGTAAAAATAAACTAAAATAAAGATAATGCAAGTCCGACAACCACATTTTAGTCAATCTCTTACATAGTTAACCTAACTATATTTATAGCATTTCTTATATTATAATTTGTTTGTACCTAAGTCCGTTCCTGTACTTCACCATGAAAAGCAATAAACGGCACCGCGCGAATGAAAAGTAAAAACCGAAAGTAAGCTGATAAGGCGTCCTTTACAGGGGTGGCCGCCGATTAGATTACCCCCTTTTTGGGGTCGTTTCGGGCTTGCTGCGGGGTGGAGATAAAGTCTGGAACGCGTTGTGAATTTATATTAGAAACCCGGAGCCACACAGGGCGCGCCGCCGTTTTATATTTATATGTCGGAGCATTAAGGGTGAAAATTGATTTAAACATTTCACGAAGTGTTCGAGCATTAGATTAATTTGTTTTGTTTTCTTTGATATGTGAAACGCAAAGAAAAGTATGCGATCGGCAGATTTCGAGAGCGGTTATCGCGTTATTGAAATTATTTATACCTGGTGCATTTGAATTGCAGTGATGGTTTTACAGGGAAGGACCAGGTAGGATGACTGCTTGAACCAACGAACCATTACAATCTAAGAACTAGCGAACCCTCAGGGGTTCGCGATTTTTATAAAGCGAAAAATATATTGTAATGGCAAAATTTTAAATTAAGCATCGCAACATGCAACAATTTGTAATGCGACGAGTTGCCAAGCCGCTGGCGATGCAGATATGTTCTCGAACGAGCCGGCAACTTCTACTTCGGTGAACCAAGATTTTCTCAAATGGGCACGAAAGAACAAGAGTAACGTCTGCCGATATAAAGTGACTTCTAATAACACTAACTTACACTCAACTCATTTCCGTATTGTAAGTAAATCTTAATAAATTAAATAAAAAACACTTTCATGACACCGTCTTTAAGGTTCTATAGCTCTCTATGGAAGCATATGCGGACCTATGTAATAGAACCCTTGAGCTATATAATCAATAATTCTTTTAGGCATGGCATTTTTCCAGACAATTTAAAAATGGCATTGGTTAAACCTCTATTTAAACAGGGGGATAGCACAGATTTTCATTATTATAGACCCATAAGCCTATTACCATCCTTCTCAAAGATTTTTGAAATTGCTATGTGTTCCAGACTGCTCAAAATTTTTTAATTTAAAATAGTTACTAAGCCCAACACAACATGATCACTTAAAAGATAGATCTGTGAGCACAGCTGTATATGATTTTATTAAGAAAATTATAGTAAGCTTTGAGAACAAGCACTTATCGTTGGGGACATTTTTGGACTTATCAAAAGCATTTGACAGTTTAAACCATAACATTTTGCTTCAGAAACTTGAGAGATATGGTGTAAGGGAGGCTGCTCTTGATTGAGTTCGTTCATATCTAGAAAATAGAAGTCAGAAAGTTGTAGTGGAATTTGATGGGGTTCAGTATTTTTCAGATGTTGACTTTTTAATGATGAGCATCCCGCAGGGAAGCATTATGGGACCACTACTGTTTATTTTTTATATTAACGATCTGACATCTACATGAGTGAAATGTGCTATCTTGTAAACTTTACTGATGATACAAATATCTTAACCATCGGCATCTCATTGGCAGATCTCATGAAAATTACTGATGAATATTTTATCGAGGCTAAAAATGGTTTAGGGAGAACAAATTAATACTGAATACTGAAAAGACCCATCACATTCGTTTTTCAACAAAGCAAAATAATCAGACACTTCCTGAGTCAGTTGAGTTTGGGACTAACCTGAACTAACCTGAACAAATTAATACTGAACACTAAAAAGATCCATCACATTTGTTTTTCAACAAAGCAAAACAATCAGACACTTCCTGAGTCAGTTGAGTTTGGGACCGAGAGCGTCACAATAGAGGAAGATACAAAATCCTTGAAATCCATATTATTCGTAATCTAGATTGGACAAAACATATATCAGAGGTATGCAATAAGATAAACACAGCTTCATACTCCTTATGAGTAATGTCAAAATATTGGACCAAGGAAAACTTGAAAATTGTATATTTTGCAAATGTATATTCAACTCTTCGTTATGGAATGATGTTCTGGAGTGGGAGCAGTGCATCAGAAAGGACTTTTAAAAGTCAGAAAAGAGCAGTTCGTATATTTTCTGGCATTGGTTACTTGGATTCCTGCAGGGGAAAATTTAAAACCTTAGGTATCCTAACTTCATTAGCAATTTTTATTTACGAATGTCTACTGTTTTTCTTTAAAAACAAGGACAAGTTTGCCACTAGATATATAGGATATAATGTCCCACAGCATTGACTTAGTGTGGCAGAAAAAGGGCCTGGTTTCTTGGCAGTTAAATTTTTTAATGCTCTGCCAATCTAGGAAAAGTTGGATCAGGATTTCAAACGTTTTAAGAAAACGGTTTTTGATTTATCGATTCATATTGAACCATATTCACAGAATGAGTTCTTTGCATTGTTTAAAATGAATTTTAAGTGTCATGTGTGATAATAGGATGTTATGTGAATGTTACTTCATTTAATAATTATGTAATTTAGATTTACTGTTTTTAACTTAGCTATTTTATTGTATTTTAACTTTGACGCCATTCATTCAAGTTTTTGGTTTTTCATCAGTACCACAAAACTTTTTATTGAATAAAGAGATATTTGATTTGATTTGATATGTTTATATAAGCTTTTCTTAATATTTTGTTATGTAAAATCATACCTTAAAATTTGTCACCATCATTTTTGGACACCCTGTATAAAATTAATCTTCATCCAGTTCTTCGCTGTCAGCTATGTCGAATCCGTCGCTGTCTTCATCATATCATATTTTATTTTTTAGTTAAATACATACAAAATATAACTAAATTTAAAGATTCTTAATAAAACACTACCCTGTTTACTGTCATTAAATATAAAAATGGTGAGTAACCTAAAATTCTTTCTTCAGTATCTGCAGACCGATTTTCACCACTATCAGCGGATTTCTTTGATATTATATCAAAAATTGATGAAGATATCTTATCTTCAATGAATTAACTAAAAATCCAGCTTTTATTTTCAGAATGAAGTGTTGAATAATTTTCCAAATGAGCGTTTTACCATATTTTTGTTAAAAATATGGGAATGACACAACAAAGGACTATAAATTTATAAATTGAGTCCATCAATATGCAAAGCTTTCCTGTATTTCATGCATTAATTGGCTGCAATTAGAACTTAACATTTGTTAGAAGAGGTAAAAGAGGCTCTAGAGCCTCCCTTATGTTTTCGTAGAGAAAAAATTTTTTTTTTGATACCGATTTATTACAAAATGTAGCAAGACTTAATACATTTGACCTAACAAATAATTACTGGTGCCATAAAAACTCGCCTCCTTTGTGTGAAGCATTCAGAAATTGTAACCAAATACTAAATGATACCACTCCTTTTAGCATTGCCGCCATTATATTTGTATCAACAGAATAGAGATACGATTTCCCCCCTTCACAGATAACAGATTACTCAACAAACACATTTAAAACAGTGAACTTTGTTATCTCAAGGACTCTATACTAATATACACGGATGCTTCTAAGACACCAGAAGGTAATGGGGCAGCAATTTTCATCTCCCAAATGAACATGAAACGTAAATATAAAATAATTGATGATTGTAGCATTTTTACCAGTGAAGCTATAGCTATATCTGAAGCGCTGAAGGTTGTTCTCGATAGTGAATTTCAGTATTATGTTATTTTGTCTGACTCAATGTCTGTCCTTAAATCCTTGGATAAAGTTAAACCTTGGAACTACAAAACTAATCCGTTTATTTGGAGTATCAGAAAATTATTGCGAAGATCTATGCTACGCAATAAACATGTCACATTCATATGGACACAAGCTCATACGGGACTTGACGCTAATGAAATTGTTGATAATTTGGCTAAAGATTGCATTCTAAATGGCATTCGTATTAAAAATAAATTTACTCTTTCTGATGCATATAACAGTTTAAGTCATAAAATAAAGCCTAAATGAAGATAGAAAGATGGGCTAATTTTTGTAGAAACATATCGACAAGATATTCACTCATATGTGATGATATACCAAATAAATACTGGCATAAATATATAACAGTCTCAAGACGCTACATAACAACTATCATTCGTATGAAATTTGGCCATGCCTGTTATCCTGCTCATTTACATAAAATTAATATCCTACCGATAGAAAATTGTGATGTCTGTCATATTAGATGTGATCTGGACCATATAATTCTACAGTGTAGAAAATACCAGAATGAAATAAATACACTGTTTGAAATTTTGTTAAATAATTGTAAGGTTGAGAGTCATTTTAATGTCCTTAGTCTTCTAGGTTAAAAATAATAGAAGTCTATAATGCAATTATGCTTTATCTACATAAAATAAATTTTAAACTATGATCTCATGCTCCATATTTTATTTATATAGTGGCCTTTCTTGTTTGTCTAATCAAAAGACGCCCTGATAGACCCCAGCGGCGTGAAATGTGTGTCCCTGTTAAACACCTATGTTAATTAGTTTTTTCAATATCTCAAAACCTAGGGAAGAATTTGTTTTTTACTATTCTTCTTCTGCTAATGCCTATCCGTTACCGGATGTTGGTGAGCATAATGGCTATACGGACTTTATCCACTTCTGCACGAAATAAGCCCACAGTTGATGTATTAAGCCATACTCGGAGATTCCTCAGCCATGAGATTCTTCGTCTTCCTACACTCCTTTTGCCTTGTATTTTGCCTTGTAGTATTAGCTGCAAAAGCCGGTACCTTTCAGAATTTCTCATGATGTGGCCCAGGTACTCAAGTTTACGCTTCTTTACTTGATACAAGATTTCTTTTTCTTTTTTCATTCTATGAAGCACCTCTTCGTTGGTAATATGATCTACCCATGAAATCCTCAGAATGCGACGGTATAGCCAAAATTCAAAAGCTTCTAATTTTTTGCATGATGCTTCAGATAGCATCCATGATTCAACGCCGTATAGGAGGGTCGAAAATACGTTGCATCTCAATGTTCGCATTTTGGTGTTTAAGGATAGGTCTCTACTTTTGAATATTTTTGCCATTTTAAGGAACATAGTGCGGGCCTTTTCAATACGGCATCTTATCTCAACCGAGTGGTCCCATTCTTCATTGATATTTGTTCCCAAGTAGATATATTTGTTAACTCTTTGGATGGGTCTGTTTTGTATCAGTAGTTGGCCGTGTATGCGTTTATTTTTAGAAATAATCATGAATTTGGTCTTTTTTGTATTCATCTGCAGTCCGTATCTTTCACTTACTTCTACCACTCTGTCCATCAATCTTTGGAGTCCTCTTAAATCATTTGAGATAATTACCGTATCGTCTGCGTATCTTATGTTATTAATACACTCGCCATTGATAATCACCCCGTCGGAGGTATTTTCCAGGGCTTCTCGAAATATGTATTCTGAATATATGTTAAATATCAATGGCGAAAGCACACATCCCTGTCGAACTCCTCTCTTTATCATAACTTCCTCGGATTCCTCACTTTCTATTCTGACTGAAGAGGTCTGGTTCCAATAAAGATTTGCTATAATTCTTAGGTCTTGTTTTTCTAATCCAGCTGATTCAAGAACTTCCATCATCTTATTATGCTGAACCTTATCAAATGCTTTTTGATAATCAATAAAGCACGTGAAAATATCGTGATTAACATCCCGCGCTCTTTGGAACAAGACTTGGATACTAAAAAGTGCCTCCCTAGTACCTAGGGCATTTCTAAACCCAAACTGGGTACAACTAATCTGTTCTTCGCAAATCCTATATATTCTTTGATGAATTAATTTCAAGAAAAGTTTAAGAGAGTGACTCATAAGGCTAATCGTACGAAAGTCTTCACAGTTTTTTGCACTTGATTTTTTAGGTAGCGTTATAAATGTACTTTTGAGCCATATTTCAGGTATAATTCCAGTGGAGTATATTTCATTAAATATATCTGTAAGCCATCTGATACCTTCTTCATTTAATAGTTTTAAGAATTCATTCCGGATATTATCTGGCCCTGGTGCTTTCCCATTCTTCAACCCCACTATGGTTCGAGTAACCTCATCAACGGTAATCGGCAAGAAATTTGGTACCCGGTAAGTGGGAGGATTTTCCGATCTGCTTGGGTCTTCGAACAACTGGTTGATGTACTCTTTCCAAATTTTTATTTTCCCTAAGCGATCTACAATGATGTTACCTTTGTTATCCCGAATTTTTCCGCTTACAATGAATTTATACAGATCCGATGTCTCTTTTATTTTCTTGTGCATGTTGAAAGTATCGTGTTTCTTCTCAAGTTCTTCTATTTCTGCACACTATCTTTCTATCCATTCCTGTTTTGCACACCTTATCTTACGTTGGATTAGTCTTTGCATATTTCGGTACTCCATTTTACCTCTTCCCAATAATCTCCTCGCATTCATCAACTCTAATATTTCATCTGTTATCCATGGTTGTTTTTTATCTCTTTGTGCTACCAGAAATTCATTACCAATACTTTGAAATTTTTCAGCCATTTTGGGAAGAGTCGATTCTACACTGTGTGGGATTTCTTTGAGTTTTCGACATTCTTCAGTTATTTTTTCAGTTACTACTTGGCGTGTTTGTTCATTCTCTCTGAGTTTCCTTATATTCCATTTTTTCCTGTCTATCCTTTTCTTTACCTTCTTAAGCTTGATTTTAAATTTGCCGCAGAGAAGAGCATGATCTGAATGCACGTCAGCTCTTGGGTATGTTTTAGCCACTATGCAACTGTTACGGTACCTTTTATTTATTAGTAAATAGTCTATCTGGTTTCTTACAATATGACCTTCTTCATCCTGAGGTGCCGTCCATGTATATAATCTTCGAGGTGGTTGTTTGAAAAGGGTGTTCAGGATAACAAATTGTTCTTCTGTCACAAAATCCTTTAGCCTCTCGCCTCGTTCGTTTCTATTGATATCAATATAGTTTTGAATAAAATGCCAATACAAAAAAAAAAGAAGAGGCAAAAAACGCCGTACTATTTTCAATTCAAAAAATAAAATTTACATTAAATCGAGATCACCACCAGATGTCCCCTTCTCTTACGCCTAGAACTTTTTTTCCTAGAACACTTTTTTCCTTAAATTATTTCCTGCACTATACCTATATAAGTTTTCTAGATTATATAAAGTTTTTTCCTATCTAATATTCAAAATTTCAATTAAAAATTACAAATAATTGCCAGTAATTATCCAAACTCTGATAATCTGCTGGCCACGTCCTATATATACTCTAGAGTAAAATGTAGGTAATAGTCTTTATATTTACTGGTTATTATCAAATTAAAACGTGCATAATATTATACCGGTAATTTACAACGTAGTTACGTTTAATGTTTAATAATAACTCGAAGCGAGCTTTCCACCTCATTTACCTCAAAATCGACTAAACCGAGTCTTTATCGAAATAAACACGCACGTTCAAGATTTTATTGGATTTCATAATAAAAAATGTTATAGGCCAGCCAATATCGGTCCATTTGGTGTTAAATGGCGTAGAAGAGGTATTTTAAAGTCTACATTGGGAATAAAATTGTAATCGCTGCTGCGCCCACACCCTTCAAGCAATTTCACAGAAAATAAAACTCGACGTTCGGTAAATTAAAATAATTTTTATTAAGTTTTCATTTCTTATTTAAAATGTATAATATTAGCAGACTATAAGCAATATCACAGGTCTCAAGGTTTTCTGTGACTTCAGCAGGTGAATAAGTGAGAATTATTATTAAACCAGGCGTGTGTTTTTGGTTAGGTTTTTTGGATAGTGATAATAACATAATTATTGAATACGTATTTATTTTAAAAACATATATATATATATATATATATATATATATATATATATATATATATATATATATATATATATATATATATATATACAGGTGTGGAAAGTCGAGAACAGAACCTCTTAAAAAAAGGGAACGTAACAAAAAGCGACGGACAACCCGTTTAGCCATGTTGAAGAAGTGAAATAAAGCATACTGTTGTATCGTAGCTTGCTTCCTGATTTTTAGCAAAAATGGCGTCGGGCAAGGACTTTTCGCTGGTTTCGGGTCGTCAAAACACAGTGGGTCGAAAGCACGGATTTGATATTAATAATAAAAATCGCATACCGAAACTTTAAAATCATGAAAATAAATTCGAAAAACGTCTAATGTGGTTCAACGCTTTAAAAATAAAATAAAAAGAATAATTGTATTTCCATGAATAAAATATTGCGCTTGACTTCAAGGTATATTTTAAATATAATACTATAATAATAAATACATGGATATCGATAATCGTTAAAAAGGCGAAAGTACTTTTTCCTCTATGCTTAAGACTTCTTAATAAATACCAATGCAAATAATTTGTAAGTAATATAATATTTATTGATTCACATAAATGAATAAATAATACGACTGTAATAAAAATAATAAAAAGAACTTTTTAATCACTGCCTTCTTTGTTAACAGCTCTTTTCTCATTCTCCAATACGTATGAATGGTTATCCGAATCCTTACTATGTCAAAAACAGTGTAAGGATCCATCGACGCCAAAAGTTTTGGAACACATCCTCCATATTTTTTCTCGAGAAGATTTTCGGGCAAAGTCTAGACGATAGTTTCTTATCAACTTGTCCGTTGATTTTTGTGCATCTTTCGATAGTTTACCTATCGGTAATATTGCAGATGATGTCTGATTAATGAAGTAAGTCATTTGTGGGTTCCTGTTGGAATGTTATATCAAGAATATCCTTTGAAGAATAATCTTGCTGTTTGAAGTTTGTATTCCCAAAACTTCTCTATTGCAGTTTAATGTTCGCTTCTAATAGTTTGCAAAATGACGGGAAACCGGAGGATCAGTTTTACTTTTTACTCTTGTTATAATGGCTGTAGCTTGAAATACTCTGTATTTACTGAGACACAGTATCAATGTTGTTGAACTGAGATGTTGTTTGGCAGAGGTAACAACGTTGGACCGATTTCGCTCCAGCCAAAGCCATCTATCATCGTCATAGATAAGTTGTACTGTACTGAAGCTCGGGTGGCAAAGAAACTTTAGAAAGAAAAGACTGGCCGTTCATATTACCGAGGTTTAATAGAAACGTTACTATAGCCAAACTTCTATTTTAAATTTCTTAACTAGAAATTATTTTGGCCGTTTCTCAAATTCTGACCCACTAAGCCCGTCTAACTTCTTTCAGATAGTTCAGACAGAAGATCGTAGGGAACGCCTACCGCAATATTACCCCCCGCTAACTTCCGTGCGACACGAAAACGAGCAGTACCTTGAAACGAATGAGAGGGTGTATTTACTTTTCGTCTAAACTTATAACGTAATCGACGGAATTTGGAATATTTAATGACTATTTGATACATTGATTGTTTTAAATACATCAAATAGTCGAAATACAAAAAAAAAATAGTTTTTGTTGGGCGTTGAGTGTAAAGAAAATTGATATTTCTGTTACAAAATAAACATTTATTCTAATAAAAATACTAGTGAAACGCAACGGTAATTTCTAAGTAAATAAGCTAATAGACCACTTTAAAATTAAAAATCATTCTCAAAAATAAACTTTTTTTCTGGTAAAAAATAAAAGTAACACGTTCAGTAATTGTAAATAAATAAACAAATAATTAAATTCAATTTAAATCAACAAAAACACCTAAAAGTCTATAAGAGGTGTTCAAACAGGCCTCCACTTTGAGCGAGACAATAATCCAGTCTATTGTAAAATATGGTTCGCGTATTTGCCAAAACTTCAGGGGTTATATCCCTATTAGCTCTAAAATATTCCGAAGTGTTCGAGCGTTCATATCAAGTTCTTTTTACGGTACTATTGCAAGGAAAATTAATTTCTGCTAAACTACAAACGTCAGTCTCCCCGATTTGCTCGTTCTTCAGTAATTTGAGGAACCGGTTGCTCCTCATTATTATCAGTGTATTTTTTACAAATTTTTAGACAACCGGTTGTCTCAAATTTTTTAATAATTTCCGAAATTCTAAATTTTCAAGGAACAGGATGATTTTCGCACATAAATACAAATCTGCCGATTATTTACCAGAATAGTGTACCACTTAATAATGTGCTCTTTTTGTTCCGTGGAATAAACTACCATTGTAACCAAAAATTTGGCGCTAAACACGGTACTTACCCTTCGACGGCCGAATGAAAGCAAATAACTTGGAATCCTCTTGTTGTGCTGGGCGTGGCTATGCTGCCGCCCGCTCTCACCTCGCCAGCATTGGATTACCCCTCATCCGAGGGCCAAACTGGTAATTTACACGTATGTCGATGCTTACGATGCTTATTCTTCTGTCATATTCTGATTTGATGAATAATATATTATTTTCTTTATTTTACTTAAGACACGTCCAGTTTCTGGTGTTTATTTTCCAGTCCTGTATATATATATATATATATATATATATATATATATATATATATATATATATATATATATATATATATATATATATTAATTTTTTAATTAAATTTTTCAACCTCCAGAGGATATAATTCTGCAACAATTAGAATTGGCAAGTGGTGATCTGGGTGGGTTGTTGGTTGAGGAAAGAGTGTAAAGCCACAGTATTGTAATAAAAAATAAAACAATTAATCTGCTTCATCTCAATATTAGGAGTATTCACAAGAATTTTGATCAGCTGTTGTTGCTTATTGAGCAATTTAACCTTCATTTCTGTGACATTATTGTTCTAAGTGAATGTTTCAAAATTACGGCAATAGATTTATATAATATTCCTGGCTATACGGTCCATTACAATAAGGGAAATATCAACAGGAATGATGGAGTTGTTGTATATGTTAAGTCCCACATTGTTGCTGAGATTTTACACGTGGAGCTAAGAGATAGCCATTTGAAAATAAGTAGAGTTACTTTTATATTAGAAAATATGAATTTTGGTGTGTTTGCTGTCTACAAAATCGCCTAGGATTGGTGAAAATTTATTTATTAATGATTTAGAACATTATTTTGAAGAATACATATCGAATAATATTGAAATTTTTACGGAGATATTAATATTAATATAAAAAATAATCAATGTCAAATGGTGAACGAATATCTTTCATTAATGGGGCGATATGGATTCATTCCTTATATTACTTTGCCTACAAGGGCGAACTCTTGCCTTGACCATATTTTTGTGAGAAATAAGTTAAAACGTAACAACGTGTCCTTTAATTCTTTTAGATTGGACACAGATGTAACAGATCACTTACCGGTGATGCTTAATATATGTACCCATGAGAATAAAATTGCCACTGAATCAAAAACATATATTCATGAACACATAGATTATAATAAACTAAAGCAAGAAATCTCGAATGTGAATTGGCAAGAAGTTTTACACATCCCTAATCCTGACTTGTCTACAAATATTCTCGTTGATTCTTACACACAGGCTTATAAAAAAAACAAAAATTTAACTACTATAAAAATCAAATTGAAAATAACAAAAATAACATGAAAAAAATATACAAAATTATAGATGATGCCACAAATGCAAAAAAGAAAAATAATTTTCCTGATATTAAAGTAGTTGATAACAATGAACAAGATTTTACTGATAATATCGTCATGGCTAACTTTTGTAATGATTTTTTCATTAACATTGGCGTTGAGATGGAGAAAAAAATTGATATTCCACCAATCTCTTGCAATCTTGCGAGTAATGTAAACAAACACAGTGGCGACATCTCGATGACTCACTCAATAACATCTCGATGACTCACTCAATAACATCGCCAGTGTGTTTTATTTACTATTTTTCAATCGTGAAATCTGTTTATAAGGCACAGATACGAGATGCTGGTTTGTACCGAATACAATGGCCTAACGAGTCCCATATTAGGACGAAACAGCGCTGTCGTCATTTTTCGGACCAGGAGTTTTTCCATATTCTTTGGAGATCGCCGCACTTGTTAACATGAGAATGATATTTATCAACGGCCTTTGTTCGAATAGCCACTAATTTATTTGATTTTTATATTTTTTTAAACTTACACGGACACTTACTTCTTTGTTATATTTGTTTGGCTTAAAACATACCCAACAGCTCTTTTAGGGAGATCGTTGGTGCGATACTGAACTTGAACTGATGAATTCACAGTTAGTTTGGTTGCCGATGCAGAATAAAGCGACCTCTATCGTTAGAGTGGCAAGTTCGTGTATCGAGTTTTGATATATTTCTTTTTTAATTTACCGTCGCGCCACTACATAGCGGTTTTATACAACAATTGTTGATTTACGTTATTCTTGTTATTGAGTGAGCTATCGAGATGTCGCCACTGTGTCTGATTTACTATTTTTCAACCGTGAAATCTGTTTATAAATCACAGATGCGAGATGATGGTTTGTACCTAATGCAATGGCCTGACGAGTCCCATATTAGGACGAAACATCGCTTTTGTCATTTTTTGGACCCGGAGTTTTTCCATATTCTTTGGATTTCTCCGCACTTTTTAACATGAGAATGATATTTATCAACGGTCTTTGTCCGAATAGCAATTAATTTATTTTATTTTTTTAAATTACACGCACACTAACTTCTCTGTTATATATATATATATATATATATATATATATATATATATATATATATATATATATATATATATATATATATATATATATATATAAGATTGTACGAACTTGATTTAACAGCTTTTATTTGTTAATTATTGATCATATGTGTATTAGGCTTAATTTTGCCTTTTTTTGTAATAATCAAACATAAAATTATACTCGACTAAGCGGTTTTGTTATTTGTTTAATATTCCTTAAGATATTATTTTATGTCGAATATGTAATAGTATGGGGTGCAAACAATTTATGCAATCAGTTTTGTGTCAAACACGAAAGAATCATAAAACCTGTGAAATTTAAAATTTGATGAGTGTTGTATATTATACAAAAAAAATATTTACATTTCCTTGAATATGTGTCAATATTTGTGCCCCACTCTTTTAAAGAGGAATCCAACATATTTTGGCGCCGAAATTTATAATGCTCTGGCTAAGACAATTAAAGCTGTAATAAGTAAAAAGTTTCATAAAAAAGTTAAAAAGTATCATTTGAATATGGCTTGTTATTATAACCGATTGAAACTCAATAGGTGACGTACGATTTTTTTGATGATGATTTATTTTAATGTTTATCGCTCTTTTTATATACTTTTAATAGGTCCAAAGTACTGTATTTCATGTAAGGTCATCGCAATAATTCAAACTATTATTCTAACTGATACGTCACACATTGATTTTTTTTCTCATACGTAACTGAAATTTTTTAGTTAGACACAAATATCAATTTTAAACTTTTCTTAATAGAATTGTTCTATATTTTTATATACGGGTACTTTGAAAATTTTTTTCCCCCTGCATACGGTAGGATTTATATATATATATATATATATATATATATATATATATATATATATATATATATACATATTTATATATATTTTGGTTTTAAGATGTAGCAAGAGTATCTGTTACGTTCGGGTTCTTTTATAAAGCTTTTTAACACGTTTTATGTTACCAATTTTGTAACTAACATATAAATAATTAAGAGATTCTAGAAGAGTTATATTTTTATTTTATATTTTGTTTTTAAATATTTGTTTTTCTTGCTGTTTTACTTAATCTCCTTAGCCGGAAAATGTTTTTCTTTTATTTTTATTTTTTTTTATAAGTTATTTGATTTGTCTTTTTACTAATTGGTTTTTTTCTTTTTTGTTTTAGGAAGAAGTAAGTAGTAGCCAATGAATCTACCCTTGAGCTACAACACAAAAGTACAGAGTGAGATAGATATATTTTAATTTTATTATTTTCAAATTTAGTGTTTTGGTTATGGTTTTATTAAGTTTGCAAAAGGAAAAAAGCAGCGAAATAGTTTATTTAAAATTTATGTACAAATATTAGCTTTGTTCGCGGAAAGGATTTAGAACCGATTCTGAACTAATACATATGCGCAGTTGAAATAGTAACGTTCGCGGATAACAAAGTTCTGAATTTTTAGTTACAGTCCCATGTTCGCGGAGAAAATAATTCGGTTCGTAATCGATTCTGAACCAGTTCTACCGGTTCTAGGGATTGAACAAGAACTGTAAGTTCGGAATTTTATGCAGCGCCAGCTTTCATGCTGCGGCCGCAATGTGCAACTATTTGACAATTGTTTTTATTTTATTTTGGATTTTTCTTTTGTTTACGTGATTTGTTGCGTTTGATGTTCCAGTATATATTTTATTATATTATATTGGTTTTACTTAAATTGATGGTAATCTAACTAGAATCTTAATTGATAAATTAAAAAAGTGTTTTTTACCTTTTAATTCAAACCTAAAAAAAAAGATATTTTTAGTGAATACTCCCATTATGTCAATTCATTTGTCGTCCTGCGATGAGGAGAAATTTTAGAGTTATTGAAAATTCCTAAAAGTGCTAGTTATTTTGAGACCCCCCCCCCCCATTTTCAGTTAAGCTGAAAAATGGTACAAGAACTGGAACATCGCTGAGTTTTATATTCGCAGGAAAGAGATTCTGAAAAAGTTACATTACTAAGTGCAATGTGGTTTGCAACATATTAAGTTGCATCGTATAGGGACGTATCGAAAAGCAATTATAATTCAATATTTCTTTAAAAGAAGTTCCAAAATCGTTCGTGGTAAAAAAAATCCTGAACCGGTTAATAACCGAGTATGCGCTGTACGATAATCCTGAACTAATTCTTTACTAGTTCTGAATCGGTTCGGAAAGTGACCCGCGAACAAAGCTATTGATTCAGTCAATAAAAATACTTCGAAGGTTGTCATAAAAACCTTAAAAATTCTATTTCTTACAATGAATAGAAATGTTCTTCATGTAAATGGATATACAACAGGTTTCATGTTGCGCTACTCAGTTGATTTATTTATATAATTTTCATTGAAGTTGTCATTTTTACGGTTCCTTAAAATACTAATGAACTCCGAAGGGATCACTCTGTCATAATCACAAGTTTATTTTGAGTCAAAAATCTGTGGATAAATAGATCTACATAGGAATGAATAGGAGTGGTGATACTCGATCTTCGATGCTTAGGCCTCCGTACTTTGCCTGACTGCTTTGGTTGATGTTATTGTATCCTCGAAATGTCTCTGTCTCAGTCCGTTGAGTACCGGGTACCCTCTGAGAACATAATCAACACTTCCGTCCTCCTCCAGACACTATCTATATATCTGCTTTTCCGCGACCCCAATCTTATGAAAATTGCCTCGCAAGTAACAATGTCCCGCCAGCACGTCCACCGCAATCCACAGTTATTTCCTCTTCAAGAAACAAGCTCTCTAGTAAGCCCCACATTGGGACAAATTATCTTATTCCAGGGGCTTGCTTCGTATATTTAATAAATTTGCTTTAAACTAAAAATTTTAGTTCTCTTTTGCCAGAATGGTAATTGGAACATGTATAATCTCTGCACTTATACACCCGTCGTGAAGATAGTACATTGGATCTCATTGCCAAAATTACAACCCTACTGTCTGAGAATATGTTAATAATTCTATTTCTGTTTCTGCCCTTCTTACAAAGATAGCCACATTACATAATAGCATAAATTCCAGCTTGAGAAGCCAGTGCGTGCTGTTCCAGAGACTAAAACTTTTTGAATTCTGTGCTTCTACCGAATACCCCTATCGAAATTTGTTTGTAAGCCACCAGGATCCATTTCTGGGGGGAGTTTGCTCTTCCTCCCAATCCTCTGTACTTGGTAGACGTGTATCAAGAGAATGGTTTGGTTTCGAAACCGGCGCCATGTAGTATGTTTGTACCCCTCTATTTTAATAAAAATACAAACATAACACGTGCATTCTTGTGGTTACATTATTAATACATCGAGAGATATGTGACATCACGTATCTCTAAAACTTGAATTAATATTAAAAAGATAAGTTTAGTTTCGGTTTTATCACGCCAAAAATGGTAAGATTTAGTCCATTTTATTTTAGATACATTTTGGCTGATGTCCAGTGATATTATCGATCCTGTAATTTTCTAATTCTAAAAAATAATTTATCGAAAAAGGAGGTGAAGAAATTTTAAGTTTACTTTTATAACCTGCAACAAAGTGACACAACCTGATGACTCATTTTCGCAAAACGAACGTATTAAAACCACAAAGAATCATGACAAAAAAAACACTAGTACGAACCAAAAAAGGTCCCATAAACTACAGTAAAAGAGTTATTCGCATAAGCATAAAAACAACATTATTTTATGATATATTGTTAAGAGGATCACAAAATTTGATAGGTTTGTGGCGTATTGCCCATTAAAAGTAAGCGAAGATGTAGACGGCTGACAGACCTCAGTTAAGCCAACAATATATTGGATGATGTTGTATCTTTTTATGGTAGTGTGGAATTTTGACCGGACATATAATTTTTTTTTCGTTAAAATAATATTCCAATCTGCATAAAGTTTGTATATGAGGAGAGTTAATGGCGATGAGAAACATTTTGTTAGTTTAAAATTTTCAATAATGGAGAGTAACAAAGTAGTATGTATCTAGGTAGATGAACTTATGAGTCAAATTTTATTCCTATTCTTTCATTATTTTTAGGGAGTGTTTTTTTTTTAACAAAAAGTGAGTTTTGAGCAATTGTACGAAACCATTTTCGATGTTTACAGGAAAGTGGAAAAAACGGTTTTTGAAAATCATTGTTTGATGTTTACTATTGCTAAAGCCTTCAATACATCTGGAATCTTGAGATGCCGACCTTAACCTTTTCTCTAAGATATTGAGAGGCGATGAGACCTGAGTAGATCACAAATTAAATTAGAGCTCACGCAATTGGTTCATAATAGTTCTCTGACATCTGTATCTAATCTTGGCATTATGATATTCCTTTTGCGTCTTGTTACTTGCCCTGATTTGATTGAACTATTTTTGTTGTTTTTGACGAGAGCACAATATGAGAAATTTCCAAGTATTAAATCCAACTCATTCAATAAATTTTGTTGTAGTAAATAGTAGTAACAAAGCAAGACATGAGACGAAGCAGTGTTGCCGTGTTGGATAGTAACTCTACTCGGGTATATGTTTTTAATCCCTCCGTTTATGATTCATTTAAATTTACATAGCAAATATTGCCATGAATCAGACGATTATTTTATATTTATATTCGTGAGTTTTTATGGATATGAAACAGTACTATATATTATCCATTTAGATTTAACAGGTGATATACTTGAGTTTTTTGAAATGTAAAATATGAAAAGGAGTTTCTAAATTCGAACGGTACATATATATATATATATATATATATATATATATATATATATATATATATATATATATATATATATATATATATATATATATATATATAAAGTTCTCCAAACTCAGTAGGTTGAATGAAATATATCAGACTAAAAATGTACATACCTCAAGTTTTTTTAAAATCGGTATTGGGAGATTTTGGAGACGTAAATTAAGAATCAAAAATTAAATTCTTAAAATTCATGACTCAAGAATTAAGACGAATTAAATTTTTATTTTATCCAATTTTATTTAAGACTGGTATTTGAAGAACTCTCAGAATCAAAAAATTTTTTAATTTCTGGATCTAAAAAATCTTCATTATTTGAATGATAGGAACATACCACATGTCTTTTATTCAGAAACCCTGGAGACAATTCCTTCACTAGGAAGTGGCAACCGTGCGGTAACAAGGAGGAATTTATCCTCTTTAATCGGTAAAAAGGGATATGCAACATTGCCACGTTTTGAACGGAAATCCAACAATTTAAGTTCTTTTATATTTGTTACAAAGGCATTTTATTACTGATATTCAATCATTCGCAACATTATAATGATAAATGAGTTGTTTCCTATCGTTGGGTCCATTTTATTAGCGTCAAAATTATAGCATTGGAGTAACAATCTTGTGTTTATTTAGTCAACGATATTACCATCGATGAACTTCCATATCGTATGGAAACAATACAGAGAGTAGCAAAGAGATTGAATTTAACCTAAATTTTTCAAAAGTTCATTATCATTATCAATTAGACATATTGCACGGTTGAATATAAGCCTTCCGAAAGGTCTTCAATATCACTCTGACCTGTGCTTCATTCATCCAGTTGACAAATTTAAGCGAAGGTACACACTGAAGTGATAAGCAAGTAATTGGCAGCGATGTGATAATCAAGTGGCGGGTGGAACCATAAAGCATATGTATCATCCAGTCCAGTTGTCGCTTGATTACCGCATCACCACCACGTCACCTGTTTACTATTCATTGACATATAAAGAAATAACCACAGTTCCCAGTGTTTCGACTTTCACTTGGTGTGAGAGAGAGATATTTAAAGAGATAGTATTTCTCCGTTTAAAGGAGTTGGACTAAGCGTCGCGCATACCTGCTGAAGACTGGTTATTCAATAGAGTCTTTGGAATATGTGCGAGACGATTAGTCACGCTCTTTTAGAAAGAGGAAGATTATATCCTTAAATGTTTGGGTGTCTCTCATACTAAGTGAAAGTCGGTATACTAAGACACGCGGTCTATTGTTTATATGTCTCTGTTACCACTTTAGTGTGCACCTTAGCTAAGATCGTTCTATTATCGAATCGTCTTCTGTTACGAAATGCATCTTTACGTAGTCCGTTGTATTTGAGATCCTGCCCTTTAAAGGTAGATCCAACATTGCTCTTCCCATAGATCTCTGCTCCAGCTACACGCTTTGTCGATGTAAAGGTTTTTTTATATGTCAAAACAAGCAGATGCATTAATTGAAAACTTTTTTCGACATCGGATCTGAATGTTGGCAAACTTCATTCAATTCTTCTTGCCATCGCTCAAGTTTGGTTGTCGCTACCTTAGCAAATCTCATGTCCTAGGTGTTTATACAAGTACATTTGATTTGACTTATTGATTGACTTAGTGGTTAAACGCGCGTCAGTATCCTCGTTGTTAAGAAGATAGGAATGTGTCACTTTAGAATGTCCAGTAGCAATTCTCTTCCACACAACGTTATCCCTTATGGATAGTTAAGGAAAGTGGAAGGTTTTAGAGAAGTTTCTTTTGATGTAAAAAAGTTTATTGGGGTTATCAAGGGATTCTCAACGATCTTGTACAATGTTACGAATGATGCTATCGATGTGCCTATTGAATTCTTTAAAGTTAAGTAAAGGGAGGAAAGGGGGTTTCTTTAAGAATTGCAGACTTAACTGGAAAGTCCGCCAATTCATTCCTCTCGATGCCGATGTGGCTCAGGACCCACATGAAGGCTATATATAAGTTACGTTGGGATCCCATTTTAGGAAGATCGAGAATTTGATCAATGAGGGGTGGGACGTGTTGAGGATTTGGATCGATTTGAGGCAGCTCAGGGAGTCCGAAATGATTAGATGTTTGGGGGTGGAAGAGTGTTTAATTATTTCTCTGACACATTTTTTGATGAGAATCAACTCAGCTGAAAAAATTGATGAAACTAAACCCCTGCCTTGGTTTGTTACATGAAAAACTGATTTGGAATCATCGGTAAAAGATAATTTTAAGGTTTTGCATTTTGAGTTAATTAGGCTAAGGAAGTATTGTTTAATGACAGAAGGCAGGGTATTGTTCTTGTCAGACTGAAGAAGGTCAAAGTTGATTTCGAGGGGGGGAAAATCCCAAGCAAAGAATATTTGAGGGAGGATGGGGATGATATTGGGAATGGTTATGTTGTAGGAAGTTGTAAACGCAGAGGCTGTATCATTTGCGCCCATGATTCTAGTTTTAGAATATAGAGCTGGAGTTGCATTTCAGAGGTGATTGATGATTGTGAAGCGATATATATATATATATATATATATATATATATATATATATATATATATATATATATATATATATATATATATATATATATATATATATATGTAAATAGGTTGTCATCGTAGAGTCTAGCAGGGATGGAGGAAGGAATGAAATCATTGATGGGGTTCATGGATAGAAGAAAGAGAGTGCAACTAAGCACTGAGCCTTGAGAAATGCCATTTCTGAGGGGGTGAGCGGGAGAGGTATGGGTACCCAGGCGGACAGAGAACAGACGATCTCAAACTTTTTTTGAGACGAATATTGGAAGATGACCTTTAAACCCTAGTTTATGGAGTTGGAGAAGGCTACCATGTTTCCAGGTAGTGTCATAGGCGTTAGAGATATTTAGAGATATGGCAACCAACTGTTATCTTCTGCGAAAAGCAGCCTGGATATCCATCTCAAAACCAACGGGATGATCTGTTGTTGATCTATTAGGGCGAAAGCCGTATTGATAGGGAATTAAGAAATTCTTAGGTTCAAGGCACAAGGAAAACCGCTTGTTGATCATCCTTTCAAGGATTTTGCATAAATGGTTCGTTTGAGAAATAGGGCGGTAGCTGTTAAATTGACTTCTAGGTTTACCATGTTTGTGAAAAGGGATAAGGAAAGAAGCTTGGGAAACTATACAAGTACAGTTGCTCTATGATTAGATTATTCATGATTAAATTTTCACTTGCAACCAAATTTACTATAACTCTTGCTAGTATTAACGTTCACTCCGACCCTCCTAAAAATTGATTCTAGTCCTTAACATCATTCTAGTTTGGACGAGACAATCATTTACTAATAATATGTCGTCTGCAAAACGGAAGTTTTCAACCGCTGATGTTAATTTTGAAGTTTTTGTTGTTAATTTTTTTAAACATATATTTTAAACAGCTTGGAAGACATGATATCTTCTAGTTTTATTTCTCGTTCTATTTTGAAACCTCAAGTGCCTTATGCAAGCGTGCTTAATGATGTTAGTTCAGGTGAGTGAGGTCAGTAGTGATAGTCATTTCTGCAGCCGGCGAGAAAGTCAAATATAGCACTATTCATAGTCGATAAAAATAACTACAGCTTGTTGCGTTCTACGCATTTTTCGGTGAGGATAGTGTGAAGGATTCCATTGATAAATGGATGCCAGTAAGTAAAAATCAATAGCCAGCTTGATAACTTTCTTTATAAGGTCCAATAACAGAATGCTACACCTACCTGGTTAGGTCATTCCAGCAGCTATACGAACGCAGCAAAATTTGTATAATACGATTATACTGTATTGTTTTTATTCGCAAAGAAAAATTAGACTCCTAATTTTTTGAATGAATTGTGCATATGGAAGTTTTGACCGCGAATATTTGAAAATCCTCTTGTGTGGGCCCCCATGGTTCTAATGAATATTGAAATAACTTAAACCACATTTTTTCTTACAAAAGTATCTCGGAAACAAACGATAACAATTATAACCTCTCTCGTAAGCTTTTTACAAGTCATTTTCTTAATAAAAACTTCTTCTAACCCTTCAGGGGGAAAAAAACGTGCAAAATGACCCCTCTGGCGCATTATATCCCAAGATGGAAGTGATTAATCTTAGACGCCGCTATTCGCCGCCGTTAAACACTAAAATGCAAATGAACAGTACGGCCGTCCTTTTGGTCGTTAAAAGCCAAATTACCTTTATTAATTTGACGGTAATTGCACGAAGATATTTAGTTGGGAATGCGAAAATTATTGTTATATCTTTCTGTGGAGAATAAGTGAGGCCATTAGCAGAGAAATATTAACAATTATTTATTTAAATAAAAAAGTACGTCTTTTTTTTTAGTATATTATTTGGCAAAGATGTAATGTTCATTATGTTTGCAATATGAGTCGAAGGCGAGTGTAATTCATCGTAGAAATGCGTTTTACTCTGGGTTCCTTCACAAACGGATTTTATCTAGAGTAATAGGACCAGCTACACAGCCTTTGGGGTAATTTAGGGGGAGGGGATGGACTACTCTCACGTCAGAATAATGTACTTCAAAATTTTTAGTTTACAGATTGGAAAATTGTAAAAACAATATAGTTTGCAAACAATTAGAATATAAGAAAAAGTAGCAGTAAATGGAAGAAAAAAATTTAATTTTCCGTTTTGCGGAATGAACAGTGCGCAATTGGTGATTCACATAGCATCTGATCGGACTTTTTTTACTACAAACTCTCGTAGTTCTACTTTCTTCTTAATTTCTTTCCCTGCTAGGTTGTTTTATCTTCCTAAATTTTGGCTATATTCTTACATTATATCGTATGGTTTTAAGTTACATTTGATTGTCACTGTTGGACCCCTATTTTGGTTGTTTTACTTGGCATTCGCTAGATCGTAGGTGGTTGTATTTATTACTATTGATGTTGAATTTACTGTTACTTTTTTTCCAGATAAATATCGGTTTTCCTGCCTATTATTCGAGTGACATTCTTACTTTATTGTTATAAACAAGTATTTGGCATAAACTAAACTTAAGTAAAACTAGAAAAAAACGCTTAAATTGAAAAGTTAGATAAAAATAGAAAATACACCTAAGAATAAGAGTGCAATAACAAGATTAAAAACAATTCAATAAAAAGTAGGGAAAATGGAACCAAATTATTTAACTAAAAAGTCTCATAGTACTCAAGCAGTGAATAATAAGTTTTGCAAACCAAGAAAAACTTTAATGCCTCCATAAAAAAAGATTTATTTGTTAAAGTTAATGTTGGCATGGGTAGATTTAACTTGTACTGCTGACGTGTATTGTATCTTGGATTTACGACAATAGATTTCTGTTGATTCGAAAAAATAATGTAAGCCACTTTTTGTACATAGAGGCCAAAGATTGTAAGAATGCTTTCCATAATAAAATGTGGGCGACAGAAAACTCTACGTTTAGCTCTAGAGATATATCTGATAGCATGTTTCTGGAGAACAAACAGCATCTGTAGAAGGTAATTGTCCGTATTACCCAAAAATCAGATTCTCCACCTGAGGTGAAATGCAATTAGAGAAAAGTAAACAGATCTGCCAACCTCCGCGCTGAGCTCCTGAGTAGCCAGCATGACAGTAAAATAACCTGTGGATAACTTCCTGCTAAGGTCAAGTACCTGGTCTTCAAATCTAAGCTCTCTGCCAATAACCAGTCCCAAAAACTTAGTGTGGGAATGCGGCTCCCTTGAAACAAAAAGCTTAATCTTGTGAGGATTTAAATCCAGTAAGAAGAGTGGTATCATCTGCAAACAATGTGTATTTTCTCTGAGTATCAAGATTGGTTAGGTCATTTATGTTTGGCAAAAATAGTATTGGATCCAAAACACAGCCCTGCGGCACTCCCCAGGCTACTGAACGATATTCTAAATACTTAGAGTCTACATGTACTCGCAGACAACGATCCTCCAGATAAGATGAGAACCACGACAATACAACGCCCCTAAAGCCGAAGTAGTGATACTTCCTAAGCAAAGCCCCATAGCTGACACAATAGAACGCATTAAACAATGCACAAAATACTGCAGCGGATACCCTATCCAAGTTAATCGGGTCCTATTGTTCATAAAGAAAACTGTACATGGCATCATTATTGCTTACATATTGTTGGATTTAAAAAAATAAACCACACGATTTTTGACCTGATTTTCAATAATTTTTGACAGTATCAACAAAAGATGTTGGAATAACTTTAGCAATCCTCCAACAAGACGGAAATGTACCCATATCCAAGAAGCATTAATCGCATCAAGAAGTATCAGTGGAGCAGCATTTGGCAAATTTGACAGAAAGACTGTCTCTTCTCGCTGAAGTTTTGTTTTTTATGGAAAATAATATTTCCTTAAGTTGAGCACAATTCATGAGCCTAAAGAAAAACGAATTTTGAAAACTTTTATTTTGCAAGAAACTAAGCGGGTCTGGTATTGGATTTAGATCATCATGGAGTTTCTGAGCGACATCGGAAAAAAAGTTATTTGTATCACTGGCTGAGATCTCAGGGATTGTCGTTGTATGTTTGTTGCAATTTGGACGGATGTCATTGACAATCCTCCAACTGTCTTCAGATTTGTTTGCGGCCGTATTTAAACGATTGGAGAAGATAAGTATTAATTTGCATCTTTTTCTTGAGCGTGTAGAATTAACTACGTTTGTTTTATTTCTTTAGGCCTTTGACTTAAACTCAGTTCATTGAAGCAATGAATCTCAAACACCCGTTCAATTCGAAAATACATTCCACTTCCAAATTTATGGCATTGTGACTGGCTTATTCATCTCTGCCATCATAGCTAACTTTTTATGGAATATTAGAAGAAAATATAATTAGCCAATTAGATTACAAATCTTTTTTTAAACGATATATAGATGATTGTATTCCATACATTCCTGAAACTTAAATCCAATATATTATTAATAAATTCAACAGTTTCCACATTGAAAAGGTGTTTGACAACACATCTCAGGATTCGATATGTAATGATCTACAAAGACGAGGCTCTGAACCGACCGTAGTCGCATGGATCAGAGCAATGTTGACTCATGGATTAATATATGTTGAGTTTAAAATACAACTGATAAAGCACTGTAAGCAGAAGCTGTTCACAGGGAGGAGTCCTATCCCATTTGTTGTGGAGTCTATTAGTGGAGTAAACTAAACAAGGTTGGTTTACATACATATATTCTGGGCCCTGGTGCGATATCCAAGACCTGAACGCACCAATGTTGTTACCGTTAAAGGACTGTCAGGTTGGGGCTGTCCACAGGGAAGAGTTCTATCGTTGGTTGTGGAGCCATGCGGTGGACAGTCTGCTGATTCAACTAAATAAGCTTGGTTTGTATACACAGGCCTACCTGATTGTGATATCAAGAACCTGGTGGGAACAATGATAGGGGCCGACCGGATCGCGGAGCAACGGTGTCACAGAGAAGAGCTCGGAATAAACCTGGACAAGACGAGCCTTTGGGTGTACATAGGGGTCGACAGCGAGAGTGTTATTTTGGATATATTCCATGGTGACACACCCCATGATCACGTACGCCACTATTGTAAGGTGGCTTAGTACAACAAAGCACAAACATCGTTTCAACTTGACAAAGTTCAAAGAATGACTTGTATGGGAATGAGTGCGATGAGGACTGCCGCTACTAGGGCTCTGGAAGTCTTGGTGAGCCCAGCTCCTGTCTACTTATACATAGAGAACGAGGTTGATTATCATTTCAGTGGCTTAAGGCATCTCGGAACTGGAATGGGCGGCTACTTAGATGTCTGGGAAAGCGTGGTAAAAAGATATCCGTCACTGCCCATGCAAACAGATTACGTGACGCCGCTTTTGAAACTCAGTGAAGTTCTTGAGATACTTTTTCAAAGTAGAAAGGATTGGGAAAAGGAGCAAAATATTTCGAGAAATGAATCCTTGTAGTTTACAGATGGATATTGACAAGATGAGAGAGCTGGAGCTAGAGTGTTCTGCAGGAACACGGAAGTCAGAGTGCGATAATTTTTACAACGGAAATTTATGCTATTTTGCAGTGTAGCCACCTCTGGAAGGGGCATAAACAGGAATAGGATAATAAACAGATACTCAGACAGTATGGCTGCGATAAAGGCACTGAACTCTACTGTCGTAAATTTTCGGTTGCTGTTTGAGTACAAGAATGTAAACAGTCTGACAAGGAACGTTTGCACAATCAGACTCGTGTGGGTCCCGGGTTACTTGGATATACACGGGAGTGAGGAAGCAGACCGTCTCGCAAAGATGGGGTCCGCGATTGAATTCTATTTGTCCCAATTGTCGTTGGAAAAGTTGTTGGTGGAAAGTAAATTTATTGAATCGTGGATAGGAGCGTTTGGAATGAGGTATGCTAAGGAACATATAGTTGGATTTGGCGCAGGGCTTACTAGGAAACTTCTCCTCTCAGGAAGGAAAGAGCTGCGAATTGTGGCGAGACTGTTAACAGGACATTGTTATCTGAGCTGGCCATCTTAATAAGACTGGTATTGTAGATGACCTGATGCGCTGATGGTGTTTGGAGGAGGATGAAACGTTGACCATGTCCTTGAAGAGTGCTCAGCACTCAACGAACTGAGGCAGATACATTTCAGAGACACAATTTTATCATCGAAAGCTGTTAGGCAAGTTCAGTTAATAAGGCTGCTTGGATTCGCAAGGCTCGAATGAACCGCAACATTGGTGGGGTGTAAAGGGCCCAACGAGGCCTAGGCATCAATAATCAAGTATCATCACCTTTTGTTCATTCATTCAACAGTTTCTACGAAAAAATTCAATTGACAATCGAAAGAGAAAAACAATAACATTAATTTTTTATACTGTGTTGACCTTTTTTTAGTATGTTTATAATCAAAAGGTTTGAAAAATAAAACAGCTAGGTTCAAAGCGAAATTCAACGGTCTGTCGACAATTGTTATAAACTTATTAAATTAAAAGTCCACTAATGCCTCCACTGCTTGGCAACTTTCAATCATAAACAACTTATATTCTCTTCATCTTGTGACCAAAAAATCAGCTACTTTTAAAACAAACATTACGAACTTTCCATTTTTGAAGAAATCAATCGATAAACGATTAGGATAAACCAAATTAATTAAGAATTATTTTCAGCAAATAAAACTAATTGATTTAGGTTTATAGGTATTTCCACTATTAACACATTGGTCGACTTAATTAAATAATTACGAGTATTAATACCTTCTAAGAAATATTGGCAAATTAATATAATTACGGTAATTGTAATAAAAAACAAATCGAATTAATTTAAAGAAAATGGTAATTATTTTCAAGCCATATTACAATCATGCAATTCTAGCAACAGCATATAATTAAGTAGTAGACAAGTTACCATCAATCTTCGGAAATAAAACGGTGCAATACGTGACGAATTACTAATTAAGGCGAACAAAGCGGGGAACAGTGCCGTCGGGAGTTGAGCGCTGGAAGGGGTACATTTTTTTCTTAGTAAAATTACCAAGAAACTCACAACACACATTTAATGAAACGTTATACTTAAAATAGAGTGATAGAAAACATACTCACCATAAAACTGGGTTGCTCAGTTTTACACCAATGCTGTGAAAATATGATATCTAAAAACTCTGAACTGATTTTTTTTTACTTATTCTGGGGCTACTACCGATACTGTAAAAGAAGTTATAGAAATATTCTAGGACAGTGGGTCCCCATTTCGAAAAAACGTTTGCAACACCCCTTTTCTCATCTGCCCTATTTCACCAATAAAAAAAATAATTAAAAAATATATTAAAGGACTTAACCAAAAATGACGATCTTTTTTATTAAGCATTAATTATTAATAACACTACGCTACACATTTTAGTTTAATCTAATCTCGCAATTAGCAATGTTTTGAGCTTGTAAGAAACTGCCTGTAGCATTATTACACAAGGATATATTTTTATTTTTTTATTCCCCCTGTCTGACCCCAGCCCTGGTACAAACTGAGAAAGAAAAAAAAATGATCAACTGTACTTATAAAAAGAGAAAAAGCCGCTTTTCAGACATGGAGAATTACGAACACGGCCATCATGCATCGCAACCAGATCTTGTTACTGGTTCGACCAAATAAGACATCCACGTCATACATCACGTGAAAATTATGTCTAAACCGGAAACGGATTTGTTGTGAAAACATGTCTCTGGTAGTAATTTTTTTTTGTGTTGGGTATGAAGATAAATTCTTCCCTACCATTATAACCTGCTTTAGCTGGAAACAACTAGGCCAGAACATAGCAATAATTTTAAAAACTTTATTTTTTTAATTTTATTTATTAATTTCATAAACTGTAAACTTGTCCAGTGAGTGTCAGTGTGGATTAGATTTTTTTTCTGCAATTTCGTTGCAGGTCTTAAAGCACGTATTAGTAAAACTTTATAACAAATCAAAAAGTATTTTGTAACATTAGAATTCATATATATATATATATATATATATTTATATATATATATATATATATATATATATATATATATATATATATATATATATATATATGAAGTAAAATGCGAACAGTAAATGCAAACTTCTCTCCATCATATCCTTTCTGTGTTAGAGATTGCACAGTTAGAACAAATTGTTATAAAACACAATTTATCCTATTCCACCACCATCGAGATGATGGCCTACCTGTACCACCATACCGAGAAGAAAGTCAAAACTTACCCTCCCCGCCACAGTGATACGGCAGAGGTACATGTTTCGTCTCTACTAGACTCATCAGGGTACCGACATGCACCTGGCTGTGCAAAGGACAGATCGGAAGGAAGCATGCAAATACTGAACGCGGCTTCTCCGACCTCCCGCCGGATGGCGTATATAAGTTTATGCGGATTTCACGGATTCCTCCGTGTGAGATGCAATAGCAGTGGATATATCCACATTATGTATGTTATATATATATATATATATATATATATATATATATATATATATATATACAGGGGCGGATCCAGCCTCTCTCTTGGGGAGGGGAGGGCGGTGATATCACAAAGGTACAGTACTGCAACCCAAAGCAAGCTGTTGACTGGGGGGGGGGGGGGGGACATCAGCAACATTCTCATTTCTAATGTAAAAGGCTGGGTCGAGTCTATTTTTCTGAATTTGAAGTTTTTGGAGAGGGGGAGGGGCGATCATATGAAAAAACAAGTTGTCGCCAGGGGGAGAGGATGCGAGCAACACACACATTTCTAGTATAAGAGGCAGAATCGTGTCTATTTTCCTGAATTCAAAGCTCTTGGGAGGAGTGGTTATCGCAAGAAAAACAAGTTGTCAATGGGCGGGGAGAGCTAGCAGCATACACATTCCTAACATAAAACGCAGAATCGTTTCTATTTTCCTGAACTCAGAACTCTTGGGAAGGGGAGGGGCGATCGCAAGCATAAACATTCCTATACTCTATTCAAGAACTAGAGAGAGTAATAAAACTGTCACCGAAACCTCCAGCTTACATGCTCCAGTGCCGCAGGTAACTGAGAACTGACGTGAATCTAATTATATTTAAATATTATAAGGTTTTATAAATTTACTGCAACAATAGAGTTTCTGTCAGTGAGCATAGTACACCTTATAGTGTGTTCTTAGTGATTTATCTTGTTTGTGCTTGTTTTTATATCTTATATAAGATTAGTAAGATACCCAAAAGATATGGCTTCCACATCTATATTTATTCCAAAATTGTTAAACCAGGACATTTGTTCCTCAACGAAAAACTTATTACCATGAATGTTTATGATGCTTTAAAATATCAATATCTAGATAATAATGTTAAAATTCTGTTGAGATGTGTTCCAACATGACAAGAGTTGGAAAATCTACTATTTACAGAATACTGAAGGAGAAAAAAACGACAGGAATTGTTAGTACTCCCAAGCTACATTCGATCACCGGCAGACGAAAAACCTCGTTTGAAAAAGAGATGTAAAGTGCAATAAAAGGGGTTGTCCATACAAATTATTATGAGAAGTAGATCCCAACCGTCGACAAAATTCTAACTAAAATCAATGAAGATCGGAATTTACCTGAAATTAAAAGGACTGAGCTCTGGAAATTGCTCAGAGAACTTAATTTTTGCTGGGAAAAACCAGACAGGAATTCTGTTCTTATAGATCGTCCGGAAAATGTCCGTTAGCGAAGGAAATATCTCTTTCAAGTAAAAGGTAGAGTTGCTAGAAGTAACACAACTTCCAAATTTGTAATTTAACAGAACTTTTGAAAGATTTTTTGGAATAACGTTACTGCAAAAAATTTGGAAAAATCAATATAATAAAAGAATAAAAGAAAATGTGGAAGCTCGATCTCATGATCCGTGAGATAGAGGAACCAATTATAATTAATTTGGGCGAAGATAGCTTCACTGACTTGGATTACGAATTAGATACGTAATGTTTTACCAGCGTAAACCCAGTTTATTATTTAAATATTTTTAACATATAAAAATTAATTACATTTGAATCCCTTTTTAGTGTTTAATTGTAATTCTGCAGATGGTTTAAGAAATAAATAAACTGAAACGTCAAATGTCCTAAAAATGTTTTTAATTAATAATAAAATAACTGATAACCCAAAAAAATTTTCACATTATATGAACGAATTTATTTTTTTATATATGTTTAACTTCTTGTATTTTTGACAATGGGTATTTTATAAGTATTTAAATTATAACTCAGAATTTTTTGAGAGAAAGGCTACGTTTTATTCTGAACTAGCGACCCGCCCCGGCTTCGCACGGGTGCAATGCTGATACTAAATACACTACAGAAAAACTGTGACTATTTATTTTATTTTTACAACAATTATTACATCGGCCTCCGACGCGCTATTTATAGGCACGCTGCCGCCGCCCTGTCGGCCAGTACCGCCGCAAGCGCTACTTCCCGCTTAACGACATCACATTAGAAACCTCAAAAATAACAATATTTCTCCACTATTTAATGGATGTTATTATACATATAAACCTTCCTCTTGAATCACTCTATCTATTGAAAAAAACCGCATCAAAATCCGGTGCGTAGTTTTAAAGATTTAAGCATACAAAGGGACATAGGGACAGAGAAAGCGACTTTGTTTTATACTATGTAGTGATGTGCCTCAAACGGTTTCTATGCCAAAATTAAAAATAATAAAAATACAGTTGTGATTTGTGTTAAATATGTCAAAATTATCTATATTTTCTAATGTATGTGAATTATTAAAAAATCATAAGAAATAAAATAATATTATAAAAGCTTTTAATTTTAAGTTTATTACCGAAATAATATTCTATGCCATAAATACTTAGTGATAAAATAAACCTCTTGCCGATGCCTATGACAAGGATTAAAATCCTTTTTAACACTTCACACATCTAAATACCTATTGTTATCCAACCCAAATGGTCCATTATTATAGACCGGTATTTTTGATTATAAAATTTCTAACCCATTTCTATGAAAAATATATATTTCTAACAGATTTTGTCAAAGACCCCGGACTAAATAAAGAACACAGGTATTTTGCGAAGAAAAAAAAGGGTAAAAAATGATTTATTACTCTCTTTATTTCTTGAATAAACTATAGTATAAAATCGGGTCTATTTTCCTGAACTCAAAGCTCTTGGGGGGGGGGGCACCGCCTCATCCTTGGATCCGCGCCTGTATA
Source organism: Diaprepes abbreviatus (assembly GCA_034092305.1). Taxonomy (NCBI): domain Eukaryota; kingdom Metazoa; phylum Arthropoda; class Insecta; order Coleoptera; family Curculionidae; genus Diaprepes; species Diaprepes abbreviatus. The sequence goes on along the minus strand of JASJET010000131.1, from coordinate 215,261 downwards.
TATATATATATATATATATATATATATATATATATATATCGTCCAATATAAAGGGACAGTAAAATTGCGAGACTTTAGATTGATTCTGGACTCACGACTGAGGTGGAAGATCCTACTCAGCCTCGAGTCAAAAAGGCGATATTGTTTTTCTTTCCGGGTTTGGGAATGTGCCTTTCAAATCCAACCAATTCTCTATGTTTCAATTACCTTGGGAACTAAAAGTGTTGCTTGAAAGTAAATTTAATGAATTTTGGAGAGAGGCCCCTGGAAAGAGATATGCCAAGGAACTTACCAAAAAGTTTATCTCTTAGGAAAGGAAATAGTTACAAATCGTGATGGAACTGCTGACCGAACATTGTCACTTGTGAGGTCATCTTCGTAAGATTGGGATTATAAATAACCCGATTGTAGATGGTGTTTGGAAAAAGATTGTTTTGACTCTCCTCAAAGAGTGCCCAGCACTCACCGGATTAAGGCAGATATATCGAAGACACAATATTATCATAAGCAAGTACAGCTAATGTGGCTGCTTAGATTCGCAACGGCGATCGGTTTCGAATTACTTGCAGCCTTGGTGGGATGTGAACGGCACAAACAGGCCTAGGTATCGAAGATCTAGTATCACCACTAATATTCATTCATTCGCTCATTAAAAAATCAGTTTTACTATCATAATCTACCATTTTTAGGGGATTCAGCTAAAATAATTTACTCTTGCCGAGGCGCCATCATGAATTTTACTGAATCAGTTACAGTCAAAGTTATCCAAGACTACCGGAACAACTTTCCAAATATAAAATCACTCAAGTCAATGAAACCGTTCCGAAGTAATAGATGTACAATGCTTTTGTAAAGTAACGGATAAATGCAATACAAAGTAAATGGATACTTGTTTGGAAAAGCGCTTGAACCCGTGGAATTTTATTTTTCGATTAGAGTTTTTTTTTGTATTACCGAAATATACAGGGTAACTCAAGAAAGAGCTAAGACGTCTTCAATATTTCGTTTCAAGTGTAAACTCCATTTTTTTACATACGACAATGTAAATGTCGATGTTGATTACATTAGGAAATTATTAAAGAAAATTTCTTTAATTCGCAAGATTTTCCACCTGCCCACCTGTAATAACATTAACGATATTAAATTGGTTTACAAAGTTTTTATTTCCAACGTCATAAAAAGTCAATTTTGAGATTAGATACTACATTTTGTATCTTGAATAAGTACTTAACGTTCTTGGTAAGCAAAACAAGTGTGTTCGAACGTTTTTTTTTAACTTTATTGCTATTTTGTGTGATAAAATTAACGGAGCGTGAAAGAATTGAAATATTATAGTTAATATTTCAATTCTATTCTATTAAGTCGACAGGTTTTTAATATCTTACCGACATCCTTTGATTTTATATTTTATATAGCAGTTGTTTCGTGCAAATGTTGCTCGCGATTCGATACAGCTACACTAACGAGACCATAAGGTGATGGAAACGCGTATGGAGAGAGGACCATAGTTGTAATTGCAGAAAACAAACTATTTGTATATATTCTTTCCTTTTCTTTGCTTGAAAGGATAATACATATAAACAACTACATGTAGTCCTATTGCGGATTCCAGGGCTTTATCTCTAAGTTTTTATTCTCCATTTTAATATATTAAAGTTTATGTGCTGACATATATAATACCAATTAATACAATATCGTTAGCAAAACAAAACTGGCCAAGTAGAAGATCTAATTTCCATGGCATCTAGATCAAGTCTAAGATCTTCTTACTAAATCTGTTGTAAATTTTTCATTTTCAATCGCTCCTAACTTCGCAATTCACTATCTGAATTTCAACAGCGATTGGAGTAATGATTAAAATTAGGATTAAATGCTTCTTTAATTGATTTAAATTTATAATTAATTATGACACTTTCAAAAATGAGTTAGTGTCTAGATCTAAATGTCTCAAATGAAATATGATATCGCTGTTTCGGAATAACGATGACATAACTATGAATTTAGCATACTTACAGAACAAGCGAAAATAATTTTAAATTACTCATATATTAGCACTATATTAATATTTTTAAATAAAAAAAGCACAATTTTTTAATTACGCCACATGAAATTTGATATTTCAATATATCAAAAAAATACTTTTTTATCTAACATGAATTATTGACAATGAAAATATATGATATAAATAAGCTGGATATACCGATATTTAAGATATTTATTGATAATTATCAATATACCAAAAAAAATTCAATCCTAGTCAGAATTAGAGCACGTTGTTGATTCACGTGGCGTGTTGATTTCTAATGAGAATTTATTTATTCACCTGCAAATCCACCGATTATATACTATCCTTGTATAATTGTTTTATTTAAATAGGTACAACATGCTGATCGGTATATCCATCGAGTAATAAAATAACTTATCTGTAGAAATTTCTGGTTGCCTAACCTATTATTTTACTTTCGATGGAAACACATGATTGATTGTTTGGTCAAATGATATAACAGGTTAGAATTAGGAAGCCTGTTATAACTGTTCTATGTAAACAGGTGTCTTCCAAGTGGTAGTTCGTGAACCCCTAGGGGTTCGCGAGCTTTATCAATGGGGTTCGCAAAAAAAATATTGTAATAGCGAAATCTAAAAAAAAATAAACATCGAAACAGTCGCTACGCTGCTAGCGATGAAAGTACATTCTGCAACTTCTACTTTGGCGAACCAAGACTTTCCGAAATGAAAAATTAGTAGTTAATGCATAATATACATAAATATTAATAGTGTGAACAAGTTGCTCTGTAAATGTATGATGGATGGTTGGTTAAAAACGGATAGTTTTGTCAAGTCTGACGAAAAGTTGGACGGACAATCAATTGCTTCTTCTACTTTAGCCTCTGATTTGGAATCAACACTAGGTGGCAGTTGTAGTGATCTACCGCCTCGCTAGATTGAAAGCGAAGAAAAACTAGGCGAACAGAGTGAGAAAAAAGAAAAGAAACGAAAATATGGCAGTGATTATTTTTACAAACGGATTTTTATTTTACCAGGAGAAGTCAGAACCTAAACCGCTTTGTGTAATCTGTTCTGAAATCTTGACCAACAGCAGTTTACAACTATCTCTTCTTCGAAGAAACTTTGAAACAAGACATCTAGATCACAAGGATAAACTTGTTGAGTATTTTCTTTTCTAACAGATTTAAACGAAGATTGTAAAATGGATCTCGAGGCATCATTTCGAGTTAGTTACAAAATTGTAAGACCTGGACAAGCACATACAGTAGCAGAAAATTTGATTGGTCCTTGTGCTAAAGGTTTTACGAAGTGTATGCTTTGGAGAAAAAGTGGCAAAGAAAATTGATCTTGTTCCCTTATCAAACAACACACAAGAGTAATCTTATTATGTTTTACTAGAGAGATAAAGTTCCAAACTTGTTTAGGTTTCATCTGGTGAAATTCAAGCGCTTTAAGCGTTGCCTGAGTCTATTATCTTGGACAGGAATCAATTACATGTATTTCTGCTCCAGTGCCTCATCAAGTCTGGAGGTGGTGCTCTGTGTATTCCTGTTTCTGCGTCATGGTGAGTTTTTGAATAAAGCAGACGAGATTTTCTGTGTGACTCAATAATTAATAAGAACCACCTTCTAACTAGCGTAAGACCTGTCAAAGTTCTAGGCTCTTGGTGTGGTGTCACTGCTCATCTTCAACAATGAGTTCATTATCATGCTGGTTCACCTGAGGGCAGCTACAGTCCATCAGATCTTGTTTTGTTCCAGCCTGTATCTCCATACTCCTGCTTCAGTCTTTGGAGTTTAGAGAGCTCCATAATAGCATTCATCTGATTGGTTTTTGTCCGCCTAATAAGTGACTTACAGGTTATCAAAGCTCTTGCTACTGCTGTGTACAGCCATTGTACAAGGTATCCCAAATTCAATTCTTTTATGGAGTTTCTCGTTAATTGTTAAAATTGACACAAAACTAATTTTTCTGATGGATTGTTGGGTACGTATGGACTGGTGATGAGGCTGCCACGCTCTCCGGACCTAACACCACTGGATTTTTTGTATAGGAATTTCTAGAAAATGAAATATACAATTAATACTCAGGAATAACTTCTTCAATTAATTCACACGCGTTTAGAAAAGTAGGAATTGTTCATATTCTTAATGCACTAAAATCTGTAAGAAAGTTTTGTCAAAAGTGTTTTGACAATAAGGGGTTCGTCTTGAGTTTCCCCCTGGCTAGATATTTTTAAAAAGAATATAGCTTGTTTTTCAAAATAAATTATGGTTTGCCGATATTTTTATTTTTTAAATATTATTTTGTCATTGTCTTATGTTTTCACTAAATAAATAGTAAGAGTATCGGTTAAGTTAAAATATAAGTATCGTAATACCTTTGTTTTTTATCCATGGCTTACTACGATTTTTAATAAAAAAATGCAAAATGCAGTATTTATGGTAATTTTTAACTCTTGAAAATACTCACTTTAGTCGCAACAACCAATTAAATTGAGGAAAAAGTAAAATAAAACTATTTATGTATGTTAAACATTAAATAAGCTGCTACCGACCGTTCGTAAACAACATTCAAACAATCTTGTTTTTGTCGAAATCTACTATAGTATGATCATAGGTCTGATGGTAAGCAAAGAGGAGACAGAAACAATTTACGTTCATATTGTATACGAATGTGATATCAACAAAATCAAAACTGAAAATATGCTGTCAAATATTTAAGACAACTTTGTTCCGTTCCAAGAGAAACGCAATTTAAAAGCAGTGAAATAATTTTCAGACGTCGTATTCTGGTTAGTCTTAGAAGGGTCTTAGGTTCGCTAATACGTTAAACTTTCAAGTGGAAATGAGAAATTTTCACTGAAAAGCGATAATTATCGCGAAAAGCTCTTTTCCTACCTGACAGCCGAAAGCTCTAATTGCTCTCGGCTGTCACGTCTTCCGCGGCCTTTGTTCCAATATAACTGTCACTAGTCACATCTTAGTAATTATAAGACGAGGAGCTTAGTTTTCCAAGTTACCCTTACTCCAGTTGAGTTGTTCGGCTAATTTCAAATTCTGAGTGTTAAACTCGGTCTTACTAATTTGTTTTTGTTTTAGATGCACATATTCTGTAAACGACTTTTAAAAAATTGTTTTTGGGAAGTCCCATTAAACAATATATATTAGATAGATAGATAGATAGATACGTCTTTATTTATTCCAATAAGTATTACTTACAAAAAACCCATAAGGGCATGGAACAATGTCAAAAAATATCATTACAGTAATAAACATCATAATAAAAATTATAGTTCACTCTCAGCTGTAGATAAAAAAAGAAAAAAAATGAAAAAGAAAAAACCTCAACAATAATTATACAGTTTTAAATATCTTTCTTGAATAATTCTATCAAGTTAATGTAGTAAAAACAAAACAACGAAAACTCAAGATAAAGTGCAATATACAAAAATTAAATAACAAGTACACTTACATACATTTAAAATTCAATAATACAGCCAATAACAAAAATTCTAATTCGAGACAATACTGCCTTTATCACACTCATAAAACTCCTTCAATGTATAGAAGGCTTTTTTACATAAAAAGATTTTCAGGACACACTTTAATCTATTTCTCGGTAGTAAATGTACATTTTCAGGTAAAGAATTAAAAACTTTTATTATAGAAAACTCGACATTTTTCTGCAAAAAAAACTAAAGTTATATTTATCAGAAAGCAGATTTGTTTTATTTCTAGTAATGTAGTCATGTTTAATAGATGCACGTTCAAAAAGATCCCTGTTATCAACAATAAACATCACCGAATCCAAAATTTACATACCTATAACTGTCAAAATGTTGTTAGTAATAAACATAGTCCTACAACTGTATTGTTGTTTCATTGTAAAAATACAACGTAAACATCTTTTTTGTAGAATCTAAATTCTATTGATATCACAGGAATTGCCCCAAAATATCAAACCATATCTGAGTCTGGACTGTACAAATGCATGGTAAGCTGACAGAGCTGCATCGATTCCAACTCTCTCCGAAATAATTCTTAATGCGAAACAATACTGAGATATTCTAGTGACAATTCTCTCGATGTGCGCCCCCCAGTCCAACCTTCTATCGACATTTAGTCCCAAAACAACAGCGCTCTCAACTGATGTTATTGTTGTATCCTTAAACGTTACTATAAATTGATTATTCAATCTGTTACCAAACATAATGCACTGTGTCTTGGAAACATTTAGCGACAGGCTGTTGGACCGAAAGTACCCATCGAGAGTGTCCATTACAGATTGAACCTTCATCGATAGCAACTCCGCCGTGCTTTCACTGAATATAAGCGATGTATCATCAGCATATAGTACAGTCTGCTCTCCAGAGATTTCGGGTAAATCATTTGTGTAAAGAATATACAAAAGAGGTCCAAGTATTGATCCTTGAGGGACTTCATTTTAATCCTCTGAGACACTATAACCCTACCATGGAGATCAGACTCTACAACACACTGAGTCCTGTCCGTCAAATACGATCTTATTAATTGCAGCGCGTTACCCCTTATACCATACATTTCTAGTTTTAATAATAATGTTTTATGATCCACAGCATCAAAGGCTTTAGAGAGATCCAGGCACATGGCCAATGTTTGCTTTTTTTTATTTAGAGAATCTATAATTTGTATGTTTTTGGTACAAAGCTCTTACTGTGGAATTCCCTTTTCTAAAGCCATTTTGTTTATCTGATATTACAGAGAACTTATCCAGAAATGTTACAATTCTCTGAAATAAAATTTTTTCAAAAATCTTGCTTATTTTAGGCAATAGCGAGATTGGTCTATAATTCTTTTCCTCAGATTTCTCCCCCTTCTTATAGATTGCTCTAATATGGGCATTTTTCAGCTTACCCGGAAAAATACCTGTAGTAAAACACATATTTACAATAAAAGATAAAGGCTCAGAAATAAAGTCACCTACATCTTTTAAAATAGAAACAGGTATCTGATCATCTCCAACCGACTTCTTGTTTTTTAAACCCTTTATAACCTTCAATATCTCATTAGAATCAGTAGGAAACAAATAAATGGAATTTGTTACTCTCCCTTCAATCTGTGAATCATGACATCGAGAGTCAATGGTAGGGCATGAATTTATAAAATAATTATTTAAACTATTGACTATCTTAAAAGGATCACTAAATTTGGAAGAAAAATTTTCAATAACTGTACTGGTTTTATCTTTTCGATCAGTAATTTATTTAACAACTTGCCAGGTAGCCCTAACTTTATTCTCAGAGGAATTAATATGATTTCTATTACTTAACTGTTTAGCTTTAACAATAACATTCTTTAATATTTTACAATAAGTATTAAAATATTCAGTTGTGGTTTGTCCCCTTGTTTTTTTAAAGTATAAAATACGTTTGTGTCTGTAGGACACTCTAATGCCTGCAGTAATCCAAGAAACCGATCCCGAGGAAGAATTATACTACTTAGTGACAAAAATCGTATCCAAATGAGCTGAGAAAATACCCAAAAAATTATCATATGCCAGATTTGCTGAATTTGAACCATATACTGGCGACCAGTCAACATTTTCAAGCTCCTGTCTAAAATGTTGCACCTTGTTCTTTGTAAAAATTCTTTTAAATATATAGTTACGATCTTTCTGAATAATGATATTCTCAATACATATAACTTGTGCCTTGTGATCCGAAAGTGCAGTATTAATCACATAGCTTTGGAAACCCCTATCTGAATTATAGAAAATATTATCAATAAGTGTTGAAGTATTATCGGTTGTGCGGGTTGCCTCAAAAATACTTTGAGAAAGATTATAAACATTCATTAGGTCTAAAAATCTCTTTGTGAATTCATTCTTTATAAATAAATTTATATTAAAATCTCCGCCAATAACTACTCTAAACCCCAAAAATTTTTCAAATATAAGATTTAATACCTGTTCTAATGTCTCTAAGAATATTTCGAGGTTGCCAAGACCCCTTCTATAAATACATATTATTAAAACTAAAATACGTCTCCAAAAACTTGGTGATTTTAAACAAAAAAGGTCCTGACTAGCTTTTACGTACGACGATTAGTTTCCGAGATAATTGATTTTAAACAATTAAAAAATGTGATTTTTGCAGTTTTTGAATGTTATTAACTTTTGACTAAATGAACTTTTTTCAATTTTCTTGACAGCAATAGAAAATTTGAATCAGCATCTACAAGCTACAATCAAATGCCATACGAAAAAGCGACGTCTTGATTGTTTGTTTCGGTTATAAACAAATAGCATTCGGCCGCCTACGGTGTCAACGAATCTATTAGACAAGTCATAATTTCTAGAGTATTATGTGTATCAAAATGAGAATTGGTACAGGTAAATGGTATGTGAAAGGGAGAGTTTTCTCATATTTTCCCCTTTCCGGCCACTTCCGGTTTCACCGGAAATGGCCCCGGTTTTAAATTTTTAAATGGAACACCCTGTATATTTTAACATTTTTGGATTTCTGAGACAATTCTAGATCAGAATGTGACATTTTAAAAACTTTTTACGTCTACGTCATTTTTTTAGAGCCACTTTTAAAATTGCATCTAGGTGGCCATGATCGGACGCAAACTAATCTAAGGGCCTTAGGTGATCAAAAAAATACAATCGCAAAGTTTTAGTTACTAGTATGAAAGACAGGAATAAGACAAGTTGACAAAATTACGTTTTCATTTCTAACTATTAATTTTCAAATGGCGACCCCTTTTTGACAACTACTTTTCGAAAAAAGCATTCTTTGACGAATCTAACGGTACTAATTTATTTGCGATTGGATTAGACATAAGAACAGAAATTAAATATTATTTAGCAAAATACTGGATAATTTATTTACTTATGACAAGTACGCCATGGACAGCCATGATGCATAATAATTTGCAACTGTTTTTATCAAGTCTTCTTTGGAAAACAAAGCACTCACTTAAGTAGATAATGACAGTGACATACGCTCTAAGAACAGACGTAAAAGTTTCTTAATTTTCGTTAAGTTTAGTTTAAATTTTCGTTAAAATAATGTATACTCAAGAAAAAGTGGATATGTTATTAATATTTGATTTGTCTGTTTTTAGAGCGTATGTCACTGTCATTATCTACTTAAGTGAGTGCTTTGTTTTCCAAAGAAGACTTGATAAAAACAGTTGCAAATTATTATGCATCATGACTGTCCATGGGGCACTTGTCATAAGTAAATAAATTATCCAGTATTTTGCTTAATATTATTTAATTTCTGTTCTTATGTCTAATCCAATCGCAAATAAATTAGTACCGTTAGATTCGTCAAAGAATGATTTTTTCGAAAAGTAGTTGTCAAAAAGGGGTCGCCATTTGAAATTTAATAGTTAGAAATGAAAACGTAATTTTGTCAACTTGTCTTATTCCTGTCTTTCATACTAGTAACTAAAACTTTGCGATTGTATTTTTTTGACATCACCTAAGGCCCTTAGATTAGTTTGCGTCAGATCATGGCCACCTAGATGCAATTTTAAAAGTGGCTCTAAAAAAATGAAATAGACGTAAAAAGTTTTTAAAATGTCACATTCTGATCTAGAATTGTCTCAGAAATCCAAAAATGTTAAAATATACAAGGTGTTCTATTAAAAATTCAAAACCGGGGCCATTTCCGGTGAAACTGGAAGTGGCCGGAAAGTAGAAAATATGCGAAAACTCTCCCCTTCACATACCATTTACCTCTCTCATTTTGATACACATAATACTCTAGAAATTATGACTTGTCTAATAGATTCGTTGACACCCGGTATGTAAAATTTTTAGGACGACATTGAAACCGCCAGATCGAGTTTTTCAAAAAATATTTTAAATTCGTAATTAACACAAACAAAAATCCCCCATTACATACAGAATCGAGAGATGTAAAATCTTTTATCCGCCATCTTGGATGCACCATATTTAATTTTTTTTTAAATAATGTCAGTTTCGTAATGTGCGATTCCAAAAACTCCCCCATATCAATTTTTTAAAAATCGAACAAAATTAATTTTTTATCTACCATATTGGATACGTCATATTGAATTTTTTAAAACTAATTTCAGATTCGTTATGTGTGATCCCGAAAACTCCCCCATACCAATTTTAGAGAAAATCGAACAAAATAGATTTTTTTGTCCGCTATATTGGATTCGTCATATTGAATTTTTAAAAAATAATTTTACATTCATCATGTGCGACCCCGAAAACTCCCCCGTACTAATTTTGGAGAAAATCGGAATAAATTAATTTTTTTGTCCGTCATATTGGATCCGCCATATTGAATTTTTTAAAAATAATTTCAGATTCGTTATATGCGACCCCGAAGACTCCACCATACCAATTTTGGAGAAAATCGGACAAAATTAAATTTTCTTGTTCGCCATATTGGATCCGCCATATAGAAATTTTTAAAAATAATTTCAGATTCGTTGTGTATGACCCCGAAAATTCCCCCATACCAATTTTGGAGAAAATAGGACAAAATTAATTTTTTTGGTCGCCATATTGTCAGCGCCATCTTGGATTTTACTGCACCAATTTCGTCCAAAAAAATATTGATGCCGTCGCTCCGGAGTAATCGGTGTACATATACTCAAAACGGTATATATCTTTACGTGAAAATTTGACAAATGCATCAAACTAGTGACATTTTTTTTTGGCAACTGTAACAGGATCGGAGTGGCTCATTCTACTATTTTCTTTTTCGGCTATTTAACAAGAAATTTGTCGAATGGTTTATAAGCTAATTTCACAAAGTAAATATCCTTAAGAAAGAGAAATGCTATACACAAAAATTTTAAAAATAAGGAGGGAAAACCAATAAATTTTCTAGAACCCTACTGAATCTGGAGTAGATATGGAGTAGGTAAGAGTGTTAACCATATTTTTATAAAAACATTAGTGGGATATTTTGTAGAATTATTAAATTTTAGTTAATAAAACATGTTAAAAATTATAAAACAAATATAAATATTCGTTTAATTTTAGAAATAACTTATTTTTCTCTACTCCGAGAGCAAGACAGAAAATCGAAATGAACAACCCTAGTTATATTTACTAGGAACATTTTTTTTGGATGTATGGCAACTAAAAACCGTTATAATTACTAAATTTTTAAAGATATATACCGTTTTGACTATACATAAAAAATACATACTCCTTCTTATAGAAGTCGGTTAAAAAATAGTACTTTAATTTTTATTTTTATTGTTTCAGGTCCCAGAACGCGGCGAGTCAAAAAACCTGGAACCAAACCTGCAGTACCAGAAGAAAAACGACCTCGAACGGCATTCTCAGGAGCCCAACTAGCACGATTAAAACACGAATTTGCCGAAAATCGATATTTGACAGAACGAAGACGTCAACAACTTAGCGCTGAATTAGGACTTAACGAAGCCCAAATCAAAATATGGTTTCAAAACAAGAGGGCTAAAATTAAGAAGTCTTCAGGACAAAAAAATCCATTGGCGTTACAGTTGATGGCTCAAGGGTTATACAATCATAGTACTATACCTTTGTCGAAAGAAGAGGAGGAGCTAGAGAAGATGCAAACACAAGGGAAGATATCGTAGGGTTAATTTGTAGTTTGGCAACGTCGGAATAGGTAGAGTAACCGGATCTCAGTGCGATGGCATAAAAAGAAATTACTAATATTACATAATTATGTATTTTTTTTTATATTATGTAGTTTATGTTCCAAAATTTATACATAGTATATTTTCAATAGTTTAAATCAGTTTTAGAAATTTCAAATTAATTTTTAGTACTTTGCCCTCATTGTAATCATGATATATTTTCAGTTTTAATTTTAGAAATTCTAAATTAATTTTTAGTACATTGTCCTCATTATTAACCTATAAAATAAAATTTGCTCTTGTTTAAAGTTCTATATTTGCTACAGTTTTTACATAGCCGTATTACACGTTCTTTATTTTGGTCATGTATCAGTATATATTAACTTTGCAGTATTTAATAACTGAAACTTAATTTTATACGAGGTATCAACAAAAAATTGAGATATAAATAGAATGAATCTTATTAGGTTGAGTGCAAACCAAATTTTGCGATCGTCACTTTATTTCGATTTGTTAATGTTTAGAAGACTCAATTTTCAAAATTTTTGTGTTTTTGGTCCGTCATAATGGATCCATTATTTTGAGTTTTGATTGATATCAGAATTGACTTCAGCGATCTCCCTAATCCTTTTATATGTTGTCCAGAATTTTTAAGTTTAGTATAGGCACCAAATTTCGTGTTTGTCAATTTGATTTTCAAGAAATAGGCGGATTTTGTATTTCAGTGTATATTTTATTACTATCGGCCAAGCACTTTCGGTCTAACTCAGACCATCCTCAGGGCTCAGACCCTAGAAACAAGAGAATATGGTCAGCAAATAAGCTTACTCAGTACTCACCAACCACACTCACTCGTCAACGGGCACACTTTAACCCTGCCAGTCCGAGAACAGTCCCCAACAACGGCAGCGTAGCCTCCACACAGAACAAGTCATGTACAATCAAAAAATTTTTTAAAAAATTTGTCCCAAATTAAAATTAAAACTAAACATTCAAAACACTGTACAAATTAAAATTATTAAAACAATTCTTCTTCTTCAAGTGCCATATCAGGTCCCCCTGACGTTGGCAATTACACTGGCAAGTCTTTCACGGTCCTGCGCCAGCTGGAACAGTTCCCCCGCGCTACGTATACCTGTCCATTCACGAATATTCCTCAACCAGGAAGCCTGTCTCCTTCCTACCCCTCTACGTCCCTCTACTTTACCCATCATGATTAGTTTAAAAATTCTATATCGCTCCCCTCTGAATATATGTCCAAGATATGAGATTTTTCTACACTTCACAGTGTTTAATAGTAAACGAGTTGTGTCGGCCCTATTGAGTACCATTTCGTTGGTCTGCCTAGCTGTTCAAGGTATTCTCAACATTCGCCGGTGTAACCACATTTCGAGAGCCCCCAACCGATTAATCGTGGAAGCCTTAATTGTCCAGATCTCTGCCCCATATAGTAACACCGGCCAGACGTATGATTTAATCATTCTCTGTCGTAGTTTTAGGTTGAGGTTATCATTGCAGAGAAGTGGTTTCATTCATTCATTCATTCACAATAAAACTTTGCAATAACAACTCAAAAGAGTGAGGTTATACCACCCACAGTCATAGCATAATCTAGCAATAAAAATTGTCCAAAAATTAAAAATATATACAAGTATATGTAGCCTGAGTAGAGATTTTCTGTATGAGTTTTATTTTTAATTTCTTGTTAATTGTATTTCAAATCAATAATTCAGTGACAATGAGCAAAAAGAGAGAAAAGGGCAGAAAGAAAGGGCAGTAAAAGTTTATTAATCTACAACGTTACTGTTATCGGCCATTCTGTGATATATTTCGAACACTTGAGTTCAGTGGCGTGAAATAATTTCCATTTTTGTAAAAAAACAATAAAATACGCGAACATAGACGTAGTTGAAATTTGTTGAAATGTGTTAACTATTAATATATTTAGAATGAAGTGCCTGAAACTGAAAAAGATGATCAAAATTATTATAAGATTGCACTCCTCGCAATCACAGCTCCCAGACATTTAAATTGTTTAATGATTTAAGGAAAAAGTTTGAAAATGGGGTTGCGGTCATTTACGTTGTTCATTCTTACATTGAGGCAATGGTCGGGGTTTCTTTTTATCTCCCTGCATATTTCAAGATCCTCTCTGTAATCCAAGGTTTTAGAGTTATTACCCCTGGAGTGATATATGATTTTACTATTATGAGTTGGAGAGAAACTGTGTTTGGTAAAACTAATATGGTGACCAAACACAGAGGCCTGAGGTTTGTTAATATGTTCTCTAATTCGGACTGCTAATGGTCTAATAGTTTTTCCTGTATACGTTGAAGGGCAGTCTGGGCAAGAAAGTTGATATACCCCACTTTTTTGAATATGAGATATCAATTGTTTGTTATTGACCAGATGGGAACTGAGTTGTTTTACACTCTTAAATGAAATCTTCACGTTTTGAGTGTGGTTTGTTAGAGTCCGTGCTATTTTATTAGAAACGTGACCCAAGTACGAGAGTGAGAAAAATTTCCCTTGCTGACTTTCATTGTAAGAAGTCGAGCTGTAAGCCTCTTGGGATTCTTTCTTGTTTTTAGTTTTCTCTATATATTTGTCGATGACTGTATGCTCATACCCATTGTTTACGGCAATTTGCTTCAGAATATTGACCTCGTTGTTGTAATCCTCCGTTGACATGGGAATGTTGAGCAATCTATTAACATAGCAGTTTATTGAGGCCATTTTATGTTGTAAAGGGTGGTTAGAATTATAAGGAATTATGTGGTCTGTTTGAGTGGGTTTTCGAAAGATTTTGAAACTGAGAGAATTATTGGTTTTTTTGATAGTTAAATCTAAGAAATTAAGTTTGTTTTCGGTTTCTATTTCTAAGGTAAATTTTAGAGCAGGATGTAGGGTAATAATTTTGATCATCTTTTTCAGTTTCAGACACTTCATTCTAAATATATTAATAGTTAACACATTTCAACAAATTTCAACTACGTCTATATTCGCGTATTTTATTGTTTTTTTTTGCAAAAATGGAAATTATTTCACGCCACTGAACCCAAGTGTTCGAAATATATCACAGAATGGCCGCTAACAGTAACGCTGTAGATTAATAAACTTTTACTGCCCTTTTTTTGCCCTTTTCTCTCTTTTTGCTCATTGTCACTGAATTATTGATTTGAAATATAATTAACAAGAAATTAAAAATAAAACTCATACAGAAAATCTCTACTCAGGCTTACCCATACTTGTATATATTTTTAATTTTTGGACAATTTTTATTGCTAGATTATGCTATGACCGTGGGTGGCATAACCTCACTCTTTTGAGTTGTTATTGCAAAGGTTTTATTGTTTTAATCATTTTAATTTGTACAGTGTTTTGAATGTTTTAGTTTTAATTTTAATTTGGGACAAATTTTTTAAAAAATTTTTTGAGTGTACAAGACTTGTTCTGTGTGGAGGCTACGCTGGCGTTGTTGGGGACTGTTCTCGGACTGGCAGGGTTAAGGTGTTCCAGTTGACGAGTGAGTGTGGTTGGTGAGTACTGAGTAAGCTTATTTGCTGACCATATTCTCTTGTTTTTAGGGTCTGAATTAGACCGAAAGCGCTTGGCCGATAGAAATAAAATATACAGTGAAATACAAAATCCGTCTATTTCTTGATTTCTTCGTTGTACAACCTGTTAACTTATTCAATTTGATTTTCATTTGTTAAGTTTTGGTGGAGTTGTGCTCACTTGCGGTATTTTCGATTCACCCTAACTCTATTTTAATTATACTTTGAAACAAATGAGTCATGTTAAGATATTTTAAAGTTTCAAGAATATATTTTCTAACAATTGATCTATCGACAATTATTTATGGACATACTATCCATAGTTTTCCACCGCAACTAAAAAAATGAAATTTGGACAGCCTATTCCTTTTCCCCCTCTCTCTCTTTTTTTTTTCTTTAGTAAATTCATCCCGAGATGTCAACAAGCAAATTTTTCTTTAAAAATCAAAAACACGTAATTTCACTTTATGGTGTAACAGTTAATATGATATAAATTTAAGTTTAAATGGCGTGAAAAGTGTGTAAAAGAACTGGATTTAAACAAAAGTATTAAATTCCACATTAATTAGGTGGAGCAGTGTATGTAGAGCGTTTATTTATTTTTTAGTCTTAATTAGTCTATTGACATTTGGAGTTTAAATTAATAAGAACAAAAATGAATTATAATAATTTAAAAAGTGATAGCTATAGAGTTATTTTTCACTCGCTGGGTGGTCCTAATCCGACGTTGCAGTTAGTTTTAGATGTTTTTGTGATATAGAATTAGCATAGGCTTAACGGCTACTGTTGCCACTGGTTTCCTTTTCCTCTTTCTCATATTATACAGCATCTTTCAAAAAGTTTTACTCTTATAGAAAATATTTTTATATGGATTTTAGTAAACATAAAGTTTAATACTCGGTATTATTCCCTAAAGATCGATAAATTGTAGATTAATCAATAAGATGGTTATTTCTGTAGCCATTAAATGCTTGTAAAATAATGCACTTTTTCTGCGTCCATTATACGCAGTGTGTACTAAAATATTACACACTGTTCCTGAATAATAAATATTACTAAAATTTTAAAGAGCAAATATGGAATTACTTGATAGTCATTGAAAAAGTCTTGGTGAATTTCTTTCCAGGAAACAATTGCTCCTTTAAAACCAGACTGTAAAATATCAATCGTGAAACGATACCACATTTTGAGGTGCAATTGTTTAATAATAATTTTGATTTATATTTTCTTTCGAATCAAATTTTTGAATAAATATCTCCTATTAAGAGATGACCTTTTGATATTTTACATTCTGACATTAAATTGGCGGATATAATATATTATCATGTGTTCAGTTTAAACTGAAAATTACTACATATAATTTTCGTTTTCGATTGAACAGTTCTATTAATTGGATCCTGTTTAGAAAAATAATTACAGTAAAGTTCACAATATAACAACAGTCACCAATTTTAAGGAAATAATGGATTTTTTTTTTGGATATACTTTAAGATAACGAAGATTTTTTGTTGTTAAATTGGAGAAGTTTTAGAGGAAAAGAGAGACAACAATCTGTTGCAACTGGGGCTCTAAAGAATTGATTCTCATTAATTATATTTATATTAGAAATTGATTCGGGGGATTGATTCAAATGTAAGCAAAAGCAGTTTGTAATAGAATGGAAAATCTGGCAATGTCTCATATTATTATCATGTATACATTTTTAAAAATATGTTGTGTACTAATAATATTGTCCAACCTGCAGTAAAATTTATACAGTATGATTAACAAAGTTGAGGTAGAAATTTTCATCTTACGATTAATGTAAGATAATTTAAGCTACATATATGTTTTTCAAATTAAATTCCCTGTATACTGTTAAACTTTTACTTCATAATCATTTTATTTCAAAATAGTATATTATTTATTTTTTATACAGGGTGTACAAAATTATTATTTACATAATGTTATTTTCAATTTCGGTTTATAACATTTTTTTAAATAGAACATCCCGTATTAAATGATTATTTTAGGTCAAAAGTATGTGTCATACTTTACATAACATAAAATAAAAAATATCATGGCAACCTGCTCATAAGACATTTGAACAAAACAAATTAAATCAATTGTAAATCCTTTTCCTCATTGCCCTCAATCTACTCAAATACGTCAACATTTAAGGACACCAAAAGGATGAAAATAACATTGCCATAGTGTTTTAACCTAGTTTCCTCAAACCATTTTTAATAAGTAGGTTTCTTAAATAAAAAACTGCAGCATTTTGCCACACACCATGCAATTGTGTTTAAATGAAGTGGGTATTCACATTAATTCGTTTTTTGTCGCTTGTCCACTTCTTGATTCTCTGAGAATTGAAGAATTAAGAAACAATGTAAAGGAATGATAAAAAGTTGTCCTTAATTTTTTTTTTCATTTACACAAATATAAACAGTTTTCGAGTTTATTTTAAGATTGAACATCAACAGCGCATTCGCCATTCTTTGTATATATATATATATATATATATATATATATATATATATATATATATATAATACGCCTATATAAGTGTGCAATACAATGGAAATTTTTGTCATGCATAGTTCATAATACATAAATATATTGAGTATAATCTACCACCATCAGTTTTAAATGGGGACAATAGAAAAATACCCTAAAAAGCTCAAACTTTGATGTTTTTTATTCTCTTCATGTTTTCCTGAGACAGTGGGTTAACTCTGATTTTATATTATTGATTTAAGCTGATTATGAAGTTCAACAATGCCAAAATGGTATGCAGTGAAGTAAAATTATTAAATTATTAAAAGAAGGTATAATGGTGCAACATACTTCAAATTCTCTAAAATTGACCAATTAATCAATTCTAAATTAAATATGATACATTCATTTTAAGTGTAATGTGGTAGTAAATTTTATTAAAAACCAAATGACTTGAAAAATCAATAATAAAGAAGTTTTAATATAAGTTGCATATTTCTTCAGGCTCTATATATATATATATATATATATATATATATATATATATATATATATATATATATATATATATATGTATATATATGTATATATATATATATATATATATATATATATATATATATAGATAGATATATATCGTTTCTATTTAAGTAAATAGACGTAATATTATTTAAGATGCCAGTATTTATTATCGGGTTTATAGGAGTATAATTTCCATTTAACATAAATTATTTGATATCATTAAATATAATTCTTGTAAAAAAATATGACGTCTCGTGATCCACTGCGTTAACAATTTGTGATATCTGTTATTCATTATACTTCAATAATTAGGTCTAAAGGTATCAATCTGGTGTAGAGGGAGGCACTTTTATTTTCTGGATAAATCATTTCAAGCCAGTGTCGATTATTTGGAATTTTTCTATGGCCCCTGAGTTCTTGTTACATGATGGTTTATTTCTCTTTGTTCGAACTGTGTTGGATTTTCCCAGATTTCAATTACAGCCTAGGGAATGTTTTGAAAATCATTCTCTTTGTTGTGTTTATAAGCAAATTGAATAACTTTTCGATTATTTGTTCAATTATTTATTAGCAAAAAAAAGGTGATTTTCAAAAATTCCTCTAATTGTTCGATCTGAAATAGTCCAACGCTGTTTTGAAGCTTGAGCCGTCTTATATAAGTAAAAACATCGACACCCCAGTGAAATTATTATTAAATTTTATTTGACTTGTTTAAAGTTGTTTGCCTCTCACTTAAAAAAATATCTTTTTCCATTTTGCAATGAAAAATTGAGAAAGCATAGATTGAAAGAAAATTTTTTGACGAACAAATTTTGTTCTATAATATTTTGCTCTGAGATTAATATTTACGGACATACGAGGTGGGTTCGATAAGTTCTCGGCCTAATAAAAAAACAAAATAATTTTGTTGTTCTAACATTTTAATACCCGTAGTATAATGCGATTTGTTCAACTCTTTTACCTGCCCCCACCCACTGTTTAAACTGCTGCTTTGTCTCTGGCGTATAATGGTGAATCCATGTTTCATCTATAGTTATAAAACGTCGAAGAAACTCAGCAGGATTGCGTCTGAATAAGTCTAAACACTCTTGCGAAGTGTTCATTCGAAGGCGTTTTTGGTCGACTGTTAACAAATGCGGCACCCATCGCGCATAAAGCTTTTTCATGCCAAGAACATCATGGAAAATGTAGTGGACACGATCTTTCGAGATGTTTGCTATACCAGCAAGCTCTCGTACTTTCAGTCGGTGGTCATGAAATATGACATGTGAATTTTTGTGATAATTTCTTCAGTTGTAGCGGTTTTTGGGCGTCCCGAGCACTCATCATCTTGAATTGATTTACGACCACGATTAAATTCAGCAGCCCGTTTTTTTACTGTCGAAAACGAAGGAGAAGAATTCTTTAAAGTAGAATCTAACTCATTTTTATTGTCCGTAGGAATTAAGCCCTTTAAAACAAAGTACTTTATAACCGCTTTAACTTCAATTTTATCCATCTTTCACAAAATATCGAACCTTATGTGTTCACTCGTTCGCCACAAACAAGCAACTGAACGCAAATATCTCAAAACTTTGCAGGGCGTCATCTCAATGCTAATGCTTACAAAATATTATAGCTATTTGATCCTACTAGCGCCCTCTCTGTTTCAGGCCGAGAACTTATCGAACCACCCTCGTATAATGGAAAAAAAATGTTAGGAAATCGTCTATTTCCCAAATTTTTTCTGTTGATAATTTTTCACGCTTCGAACTCGCCTTTTCAGACTGACGCATAGGTCAATTAGCATGCCTGTCGTGATTCTGGAGTGGTTTGTCCACACAATAAAACTCCCTTGTTCTACAGCAACCTCAGTATTTAATTAGACTAGAGTATTAACAAATATTATCGTTGTTTTGCTAAACTCTAGTTTAATTAAGATTAAGTTTTCCACAGATCCTCAAATTTATTTTCTCGTCAAAACTAACGTATTTTCTATTTTATACTTTAGACACTTTTAATTGCTCCAATAGCTGATGAACAATAAAAAAATAGCATAGCAAGGGAATAAAGAGTATATGAGACGCCCATGACCGATATTTTTTTTTTTCACGGACAGTAACTTTAAAAAAAAATTTTTTTATGTTACACATCATTACATTGTTACATATCACAAAGAACAAAAATTTATTAGAAAATTACGTAATTATAATTTATTTAATTGTAAATAGATGCACAACTATGTAATATACAGGATGCCACTTAATAAGTTGTCTCAAAATTCATCAGATTATAATATAAAAAAAGTTTCCGTTTACATAAAATTAGAAGTTTAAAATTTATATACAAATTTGGAAGTTTATGATTTGTAATGCTTGCCAAAACTTCCCCATAAATATATATATATATATATATATATATATATATATATATATATATATATATATATATATATATATTTATATGTAATCGAAGGTTTTTGGGCATCCCGTGTATGAGATGTCACCGAAACGTCAGCTGCCTTACAGTCCTGAGAGGGACTCAGCATATACACGGGATGCCCGAAAACCTTCGATTACACATCACACCCGTGAGAATATCCGACATTATATATATATATATATATATATATATATATATATATATATATATATATATATATATATATGTACATATTTATGGGGAAATCTCTGTCCCTACCCTGCACACAATTTTTATGATGAATAGACTGTACTGATCTTAAACTGTTCATAATCTTTCTTTTTTTTAATGCCGTATGCTATATTTAGACTTTCGAAATGGCGGAGCAACAATTGCGGTCACTAGAAAATAATTTTTATCCAATTTTTATAAAAAAATTATTTCAACTCTTGCAATTCACTTCTTCAATGTTTGTGAGGTCGCCGCTAAAAGTTTAAAAATCATTTTTATGTCAAAAGTACGAGCTGGATATGTATTAAAAGGTTACTGGGGTCCTTGGTTACGAATTTTCTATTAGTTTTTTAAAATTTAAAAATTGGGAGTAATTTTTCATTTAAGGGAGGTTTAAAAATATCTAAAAGTAGTCACTTTTGTTTTTGTTTTCAATTAACAAATATATTGTTTTAAATTTTCTTTAGTTCCTTTTGAATTTTTTTTTTATCCAAATAGACACGCAAAAACTATATTTTTCAATGTAAAAATAGGGGTTGCAACCCTTATGATCGAAACTACATTGGTTAATTTCACAATAACATCAGAAGTATTACGCAATTTGTTTCATTGTAAAATTCTAATTAGATCCTGGGATATATTGGAAAATCCATTTTCGAAGATAAATTTTGTGGGCAAATTTCACCCCCTTAAAGTGTTTTGCCACAGATAAAAAAACCCTTATCTCTTATTTTATTGGGACCTTCAATATATCAAAAAATTATTGAAATCGGAGGCGTCGTGTTGGGATACCTTCCTTGTAAGTGAATTAGCGGCTAAAATTGGTCTCACTATTTCACAGACATGACCTAACTATCCTTCTTACGGGTTTCAAGGCAAGATTTGACATACAAATTATAACAGTATCATAAGTAAAACAATATATATATATATATATATATATATATATATATATATATATATATATATATATATATATATACATATATATATATATATATATATATATATATATATATATATATATATATATATATATATATATATATTTAAAAATAAACAGTGTCACGGTCTATGCATTTGGAAAAATTGTTCTATTCTCCTTAAGACCGTTAAGAAAGGAGACAGACAGTATATTCTCTGCGAATTCCACTCGGGTTTTCTCTACATACTAGTTTCGACCACCTAATGGGCTCATCAGTGGAGCTGTAACGGTCATAAGGAGAATAAAATAACATTCCAAATACATAGACAGTGAAATTGTTTTTTTTATAATTTCCTACCACTCCGGGGTATAGTCAGGTGTTCGCTTGTACTGTTTAAAATAACAGTCCAGCATCAAATTTCTGCGGGTTATATCGTACCGATATTTTGTGATATGGGGATTTTAAGTAGAGAGTTATTTTCTGTCCGTTTTGCTCTCGGTTCGTTACAGAATAAAATAAATTTTCCATATATGTATATATATATATATATATATATATATATATATATATATATATATATATATATATATATGCATATCCGTTCAGAGTATTTTTGTAAGAATACTTCAGTAGCGTGGAAATTATACCTGTTTAAAATAAATTAATGGAAACAGTCAATTTCAGATGATAAAATAAAAACAATGTAGTATTTTTAAATTCTTTAATGCTCTGTGATAATCTGACAGAACGGACGGATTGATGAATCCATTTTCACATGAAACTTTTTTTATCTTAAAGAGTATTAAGCGTTATCCTGTAATTGAAATTTACAAATTTGTAATATATGTAGTTTAACTAAATATCATACCTGTGTATTCTTTAATGTAATTTAGCTAGAATAGGAAATATTGTAAATATGTATAAATACCAATTTGTTATTATAAGAATATAGAGATTTTTATCATTATTTGTCTGTGACATAGAGCTGTAGTAAGTTTATATAATTAAGAATTCACAAATTTTGTAAAAATATTTCAAATTTACAATTGATAAAATCTTTAGTATTATTGTTTATTGTCTTGTAACACAAAAAATATTTTTTTGTCTTTAAAAATATGTAAAGAAGTATTTATTAAAAGTGTCGTCATAATCTACTTCATTTGTTTTTCTTACCTTCCTCTGATGGAATTTGCTGGACATAAATTACCTCCATACTTTTTTCGAAATTCCTTATTTTACGGACTAAGTTTTTACAATACATGAATCAAAAAAACACAGTATATTTACGTATATATTATACAATATACGAGGTTTGTCCCAAAAGTATCGAACCTGCATTCATATCTCCGCGTCAAAACTTCCGAGCGACCTCTGTGGGGAATGGGCGTTACCAGTAAGTCTTCACGAACTCGTTTGTGTGCGCAGTTACCGACTGGACGTGTTAGTTCGTGAACGGTGTGCGTTTGTTTACAGTGTCTTTTTTTCGTTCGTCGCATTTTGTTATTGTAACATTTAATATGATGAATAAGGCATTTGGACAGGAGTGTATAAGTAAAGCAAGAATAAAAGAGTAGTACAAGCGGTTTGAAGATGGCCGCACGTCGGTTGATTCTCGCTCTGGCCGACCTTCGAGCGCAATAACACCTGTAAATGTCGAGCGTGTGCGACTTGCAATTGAAGGATATCGCCGGTTGACTGTACGCGAACTAGAAAGTGATCTTGGAATACCAAAAACTACTGTTTGGAGAATTTTAACCGAGAATTTGGCAATAGCTCGCGTGTGTGCGAAATTCATCCCAAAATTGCTAACGGCAGACCACTTGGAAATGGTTTCTAATGATAAAAATGTACTCAAGAAGATTATTACTGGTGATGAATCATGAGTTTATGGCTATAATCCAGAAACAAAGCGACAGTCTTCACAGAGGAAGCATTCGGAATCGCCATGACCAAAAAAAGCACGTCAATGTCGGAGCAAAGTGAAGACAATGTTGACTGTTTTCTTTAATTATGAAGCTGTTGTGCACCACTAATATGCTCCGAGAGGTCGCACGATTACTAAAGAATACTACGTTAAAGTATTGAAAATATTGCGTGACGCAGTCAGAAGAAAACGGCCATAGCTTTGGACCAGCGGTGATTGGCTGCTTCATTACGACAATGCGCCAGCGCATTCATTGAACCTTGTGCAGCAATATTTACCAAAACGCCAAGTCGTACAGCTTCGCCAGCGTCCGTACAGTCCCGACGTAGCTCCCTGCGACTTTTAGCTCTTTCCCAGATTAAAAATGCCGCTCAAAGAACACCAGTTCGATGACAAAGAGACGGTCGAAACTAATGCGACGAATGCACTGAAAGCAATTCCGAAAACTGACTTCCAGGACTGATTCAGGAAGTGGAACCATTGCTGGGAACGTGTTATTTAATTAAATGGGGATTACTTTGAAGGATGTCACTCACCGGATGATAAAGAATAACACCAATGCGGAGATATGAAGATAGACTCGATACTTTTAGGACAAACCTCGTATGTGCCTTTCACCCCAGCAGACATTGGAACCAATGTTCCTGCTGGAGCAATTGATTTGTTTGCCAGATTACAGTAATGACCTCTACTTGCATTTTGTATCGCCTTTGTACGTCTGTCTTGAAAATATTTTGTAGGTCTGTGTCTTTGTATTTTCAGTAACTTTTCAAACAATGCCAGAGCGACTTATAACACCGTAATATTCGACTATTTTCAAAACGACTACACAGATCACGAATAATACATACAGGGTATCTAACGCTGGACGTCCATTAGAATATCTAGGGAAGTAATGGGACTTGAATACTGCAAATTTGTATAATAGGGTTCTCGGTGACGCATTAAAAAGTCTGTGAAATATGCTAGCAAATATGACCGAAAACGGCCGAGTGCGTGAGAAAAGCCGAGCCACTAATGAAACAAATTTTGAGGAATTGGCGGATCGGTACTTTCACGCGTTCGACCGTTGTCGATCATATTTACCAGCATTTTTCACATATTTTACAGACTTTTTAATGCAAAATGGGAATATAGGCTTATAAAAAATTTTTTAGAAAATTAAAATCGGAGCATCCATGATGCATCTAGGCGCACTGAAAGAATGACAATAGGGATGTCGACTGTATTCGAATAAAAATATAATTTTGCCGCGAAATGGTAGTTTCCGTAATAAATATCCTAAAAAACACAACGTTTTTCTTTATTTTTAAAGAATTCAATCTTTATCAAAATGTAACTAAATCACTTACAAGTCACGTGACAACAAACACCAATCAACGTGCATAACGTCACTTGTTCGCAAACATCATTACTGTTAAAGGCTACGTTATTTTATAGTGATTTCCGTGCAATTTCTTTAAATTTGCTTATTTCTCTCTTTGAAAACGATTCTAAGAAGTTTTTCCATGATGAAAAGGGAATTCATTAAGGCAAATAGTTGCCAATTTCTTCGCAACAAACAATAACTTCTGTTATTTTGAATTTCGAAATGTGAACACCTCCATCTAAGTAATATACCAAGAATTGTTATTTCCGCAACCGAAAAATCATAGGTATTAATAAGCCCAAAAGATTTAACTGAGTAATTAAAAACATATATTATGATTTTGAGGTTATGTTTATTAAACAAGTTGTTTTAGTTTGTGTGCTTTTACTTCTAAATTTATGACATATGGACACTTGTATTCATTTACCTGTTGTTATTGATCTACATGTTTCACAGTGTATTGTAAATGTAAGTTCTAAATTGAATTACCAATTTTATACAATATTTCTACTACTATTCGTACAATTTTTTATCTTTTGTAGCAAATAAAATACTGTTTTCATAATCAACTGTATAAGTATATTGTTTACTTGAGTTTGAACCTGGTTAAACCTCAGCCATGAAAATACTTTGTGTAGCCTAAGCTTGTTCTATTTCCATATTCTTCTATTATTTCCAATCTTTGCCTTTCGACTGCTCGTCGAATTGTTACGTATTCTCTTCGTCTTTTTCTATAGAATTGATATCTAAACTTCGTTGGCAAACGGATCTGTGATACCGAGACCATCAAATTGTTGTAAACCAACTATTTTTATATTATTATATCTTCATATATATTAATATTATACTCAAGTTACGCCTATGGATTAATGGATAATTGTAGCTTAATATCTAATAAAACCTTTGAAAAGTTATATCTTAAGTCAATATATTTATTAATTAGTTTAAACAAAATAAGTCATACTCTTTAAAACTCCAAAATCTTCCTTTTTAAAAATCCATTAGTTTTGTTCATGATACCTTATCGTCCGATAAAATGTACACTTTTCAATTAGTTGTTTAGTTAATAATCTTGTAAGTAAATAGTTATAAGTTATATTTTTGTGTGCGCCTATGGCTGAATAGATATAAGTAAAATATAAATTAGACTAAGGACATTCAAAAAGATATTCAAGAATACATTACATTGTTACCAGTTGCATAACAGATTAAATTGTAAAAGAAAATTTAATGTTATCTCGTTTTAATATATATATTTTAAAAATAAATTATTAAAAGTGATTTTTTTGAAATTTTGTCTTCAATCTTTGAAACCAGTGCTAAGTATAAATCAAGAAGCAGTAAAAATTACATTGCAAATAGCAGAGTTACAACAAAATGATATTCTGTGTAGGTCTCCATGTCATTCAGCAAGTAAAAATAAAACAGGTATAAAACATTGTTACTCAACTTTGATTACTTTGTTTCTAACCTAAAAATTCTCATTTTCATCTTTGAAAACTTGAAAAATAATAACTTTTAATATAAGAAAAATAAACACATTATCAAAACGTGAAATGATCTTCATGAAAGTAAATTTTAGATTGTGTAGGTATAAGTGCCGGATCCCTGCGGGCTAGCTGAAGCCACTATTCTTGGTCAAAAATAACAATTTTTCATCATATATTTATAAAAAAGGAAATCTCGATTTGCAACTTTGTTTAACCAAAAATTTTAAAAGCTATTAAATCTTTATTTCAACTTACATGTAGACAAACAGTCGGTATGTATCAAAACAACACAAAATATAGTCTGTTTTTTGAACACTCTATATATGGATAATATGGGAAATTAAAAATATATAACGCAGATCCAATTAATTTTCTATGTTTGTTTAATAAAAACGAGTAGGTCGATCACAAAGAGCTTAATATACCATATTAATGTTAGAACAACAAAAATAGTAATGAAAACCGGCCTTTTATATAAATTATAGCATGTTTCTGTAATGTTGCCATTTCAAAGATTAATTACAAACGTTTATGATTGATGGAACATGGAGATATTATTATCAACATTGTATCAATCATGAGTTACAAATGGGAATGGAACAGAGACGTAATGTACGATTTTATAGTGTTAATTAACCTAAAATCTCTGTTGAAATACATTAAATTCATGAAAAAAGTTGGTAATTTGTCTTAACATTCCATTTTGTTCTTCACATGGAGGAAGGTCTAAAAATTACAACATTCTTCTTCTTCTTCTTATGACTTTTTTAATGGAAAAATTTCGGGATTTTTTTGGACTAGTAAAAGAGTATATAAGAGCTCGTAGTGATAATGACTAGTGATCCTAAAAAAAGCATACTTAGAATATGCTTTGAAGTATTCCGAATAAATTAGAAGTCACTAAACCCCCTAGTAAACAGCAGTTTTTCCTATATATCTCTATGGAAATTTTATAATTCCAAATTGTAAAATTGTTCCCATAATGAAAACATTTATACAAAGATAAAGAATAAAAAAATTCGATCTAATAAGTATAATAACATTTTAGAAATTTATTGTGTTGTGCTTTTTTGACTCACAAAGCTTTCTGATATAAAAAACTATTGCATTTCTAGTGAAGTCTTATAACCTCAAGAATATTTAGAGAATAAAACAAAACGAAGAATCACTTACATTCTAGAAACTCATTGTGATGTGAATCAATGAATGAACAAAAGGCTGTGATACTTGATCATTAAAACATAAGCCTAACTGGGCCCTTTACATCCCACCATAGCCGCAGATCATTCAAGCAGCCTCTTTAAATGAACTTGCCTAACTGTTTCAGGTAACAAAATTTAATCTACGAAATATCTCCGTCTCAATACGTTGAGTGCTGGGCACTCTCTGAAGACATGATTTTCAGTTTCATCCTTCAACAGACAACATCCGCTCGTTGGGTCATCTACCATTGTTATGAAGATGGTCCCTCAGATGACAATGTTCTATCAACAGTCCCACCACAATTCGCAGCTCTTTCCTTCCTAACGAGCTGTGCGCTAGGTCCAGTTATATGTTCCTTGGCACACCACATTCCAGGAGCTCTTCTCCACGATTCAATAGGTAAAATTAGTTGGGGTCTATATGGTTCAGTTGCGGACCCGATCTTTGCCAGACGGTCCGCTCCTTATACCCGTGTATACTCGCGACTCAGAACCCACACAAGTATTTGCCAGACTGTTCAGTACAACCTTGTACTCAGACACCAGTCGCGAAGTTACGATACCACCCCCTTCCTGTTTATGTCCCTCTCACAGAGACGGCCACACTCTAACTCCCGTGCTCCTGTCGAACACCCGGTCTCGAGGTCTTTGATCTTGTTGAGATCCATGTGTAAATCATCAGGATCCATTTTTCGAAAGATTTTATTCTCCCTCCCAAAACTCTCTACTTGGCAGAAGTATGGGTTTCAAAAGCGGCGCCATGTAATCTGTTTCCACCACGCTTTCCCACACACCTGAGTTGCCGCCTGTTCCTGTTCCGAGATGCCCTAGATAACTGATACGATAAACAACCTTCACGATCTCGTTCTCTATGTAAAGGTAAAGAGGAGGCAGGTCCACCAGGATCGCCAATATTCATATATAAGCCATTCTTTGAATTTTGTCAAGCATGATCATGCGGCGGATTACCTTAGTGCATATCCAAAATGGTATTATCGGTGTCAGTCCCCATGGGCACCCAAAGGCTCATTTATAAGTTCAGAAGATACTTATGACCTTCTTAGTTCGAGCCTCAATATGATAATTCCTGCTCAATCCAGAATTACTCCCAGGCAATTAACTGTGGCATAATCACTCCGCGATTCAGAGGGATCGCACCATTGGTCTTCCAAATCCGCGACCAGAGCACAAAATTACCAGGTCGTCGGCGTAGGCCTGTATATACAAACCAGCCTCATTTAGTTCACTCAGCAGGCTATCCACCATAAGGCCTCACAATAAAGGCGATAGAAGTCCTCCCTGTGGACATTCCGTATTTGACAGTGATTTAACAGTTGCATTGTTAAGCTGAGCATATATTAGTCTCTGAGTTAACATCGATTTGATCCTCGTCGTTGCAGAGCATTATTTATCGAATCGTGAGATGTGTTGTCAAACGCTCCCTCGATATCGATAAAGGTACCTAAAGCAGATCGACCATTTGGCTCTTATGACTAGTCGATGTAGCGCCGTGTCTGCGGAATTTCCTGCCTGATAGGCGGATTGTAAAAGATGTAAGGGAAACTGTTCCATTACTCCTTCCTTGATGTGTCGATCCAATAATTTTTCCACGGTCTTTAGTAAGAAAATGATTAGGCTGATATGGCGGGAAGACTTGAGTTTGTGTAGTCTGTCCTTCCTACCCTGGGAATAAAGATTAATTTTGTTTCCCTACATGCCACCGGCATGTTCTCCAACCTCTAATACGAGTGGCATAATTTTACCAGATGGCTTATTATAATATTTTATGAATTTTGTAAGGTTGGAAATATAACAAGTAACTTGAAGGGGGTAAAGATTTCCATCGATCATTTTACATTTTCATATATAATTATTAACTAACTTGTAGTCATGATGTGCTAAGAGAAATTCCTGTTGTTCTTCAAATTCACCCTCATATTGGTTTAATTTTGGAAGGTGCATTCTTAGCAGCTCCCCTAGGGTTCCCTTTTCTGTCGTGGTATGATCTTCTTCAGGAGAGTCAGTGCTCCAATCTGGGCATCAGGATCTTTAAATAATATTTTGCAGATGCGGATGTTGAGGGCATACTTTCTACGGTCTCGCAGTATTTCTTCAATTCGTTTCTCTGTGTATCCCTTCTGGGCAGTTTTATATTCTTTCCAGTTTATTTCAGTTTGCTGGTTAAGTGTTTTTTTTTTTTTTTTTTGAAGAGCTTCCGAACATTTTTCTGGTGGTTTTCAGTTTGAGAGTTCCACCAAAATATCTTCATTCATGGATATTCGTCTTATTTGACAGTTAGTTCTAAATGAATCCCAAAATGCATCGGTGATTTGATTGGTAGCAATCTCCATATCAGCTTCATCACGGTATGACGGTATCTTGATAAGAACCCTACCACTCTGCTTCCCAGTTCCTCCCGAATGAGATACCAGTTTGTAGTCCTAGAATTTCGACATTCCGCCACTACTACGTCCTATTCAACGTCAATTTCAAATAGGATACGTCGGTGATTTGACAATGAGATCTCCGAACTAAGTTCTTACTTCTTCAGCGAGTTCTGCATATTTAAAGAACAAAAAATCGGATCTATGGCAGACTCCCCTCTACTTGTAATATGAATATATTTTTTATTTTACTGCTACAAATTGGGAATCCGACGATTTCAGTATAATTCTTTTTTAATTCTTTCAAAGTCCTCATTCAATGGATAGTTTTTACCCTATTCCAAAGAAAGTTATGAAATCACAAACTGAATGTCTCCAAAATTAGCCTAGGTCCCATACACCTCTAAATAAATAAAAATCAAAAACAAAATTTTATTCAATTCTTACAAAGATATGTTAAAAATCTTGATTTAAAATTTAAAAAAGTAATTTTTTTTTAATGTAAATAGGATATTTCTAAATTAAAGGGGGTCAAAATCCTAGCAAGATAATTCGGTAAAATCAGTGAAACGAAATATTTTCGGTTCGGGGAAAGACATATTTTATTAGATGCTAGCCGAAATACTCGTATCCACCATGACAATATGTATTTAGAGCCTTTTGGAAAGTGGATGAGAAAAACACCATCGGTAATTTTGCTACACAAAACGTCTTGTCATTCTCGAGCCAAATTATTCATGGACAAAAGCATCTTATTTCTGTGGTTGCTTCGAGAAAATAAGAAGCTACTACCCGATTTATTAAAATCTGAACTTTTAGTGAAAACATTGAAAAATAACAAATATATAGGTTTGGTGAACTGTGATTTACATGATCATGAAGTTTTGCGGTTACTACCTTACCACTGCCAGTTGTATGTATGCATGTGGAGATGGGAATCTATACACGGCAACTCGAAACATCTACTGCCTACTAAAGCAGGTCTTTTAATCCTATTACTCTTGGGAAAGTCTTCTATTCGATACTTATCTCCGGATTTTGCAAGATTATGCATTTTGAAAGAATGTTGATTGAGGTTTCATCCCGTTCCTCGCAAAACCATTAACCTTTCTCTGCTAGTTCATGTTTCTTAAAGTGTATTCCTCAGGTAGCAGTGCCCTGTTTGAATTCTTAGTTGATTTTTACTCAAACTAATGTACTCCTTGAATTTCTTCTGGTCATAGTCTTCCAGAAGTATTTTCGCTTGTTTTACTTGTAAATTTGTCCAATAACTGGATCTTTTATTATCAAGCTGCCATTTTAATGCTATAGAACTAACTTGGGCAGGTGTAACGTCGCTTTATGAAAAGCTTGTTGATGATGATCTTAATTCACATAAGGTAGAAAAAGCTTGGAAAATATTCCTAACACATGGTACGGAAAACTATTGGGGAAAAGCAAGAAAACACAAAAGAAAATAATATCATGAACTGGCAAGACAATAACACTAGATGTTCAAGTGGAACTACTAGTTATTTTGATTTATTCCCGAAGTTGGTGAATGTACTTCCTATAATTGGAGGATTCTGTAAACATTACATTAAAAATAATAATGGAATCTTCAGAATTAGTCATTGTAGTCAGTTTTCAGTATTATCTACAACCTTCAAATAAATAAGCTATATCTTTGAAATGGTATTCATTTCATGAAAAAAATAACACTAAAACAGTTATTAAAGGTATGCCATTCTATCGTAATAATAGTTAGTACAACTCTGTATCACATAAAATCAACAGAAATAATATCGATGATACCGATGAAAAACATGAATAAATATCCCTAAACACATAGATTACCTGTTTGATGAAAAATGATTTTTCATCAAACAGAAACCATCATTACTGAAATAACCGTTATTAGACTATTAAACATATTTATCCATTTACATACCTTATGTTTTAGTCTATTGCTATTAAAGTATATTGTTTATTGGCTGTTATATCATATGGATAGTTAGTGAGTATATAATTTTCTTGTTCGGTGCTTTTTATTGTTAGAAAAATTTATGGGAAACATAGTGGTACTGCTCTTGCGAACTAACATTAATGTTTCTTCTTTATTTCGTAAACCACAATTAAAGAGATAAGTCATAATTTTCCTTTTAATCAAGTTTCTTTTATTCTTTTTTTTTTCTATAGTATTGTTCTTTGCGAATAGCGATCGGTGATTTTTCCGTGATATCATCATTATTAATGCTAGTATTCTTAAGGTAATCACTGGAAATAATGTGATGTGTTTCATCATTTAAGCAAAGCTTTTACTGTGTAAACAAATATATGTATACATATATATATATATATATATATATATATATATATATATATATATATATATATTCGTTACACCACGTAGTATGAAAACCCTTCTAGAAAGTTCCGTAATCTTCTGGTATCGACCCAAAGGGTATATAAAGGGTCCAGACCAGCTTTCATGGACAGTATAGTTTGAGAGCTTGTCGACGCAACTTGAATTAGTTTGACAGGTGTCAAAAGTGATGTTGACAATAAAAATCTTTTGAAATAATAGAATGTGTTCAGTCATACAGTGTGTGATCAAAAATCGGCCGTTCGGAACAAATTCGTGTCAGAGGTGCGATCAAATCTAAAAGAGATTAGTTCAGGTTAGAAAATTTGGAAAAAAAAGGTTAAATAAAATTGTATGCTAGTGGAAACTAGGAAACAGAAAGCAAAAATGGAAGAACCACTTCAAAGTAGTTTATATCCGATACTGATGATGATACAAAACATAAAGACAAGCCAAGAAGGTATGACGAAAAATCTAAATGACAAGAAACAAGAATTAAAGACAAGTCAAGAAGGTAGGACGAAAAATCTAGATGATATGAAACAAGAATTAAAGACAAGCCAAGATGATATGAAACAGGAATTAAAGACAAGCCAAGATGATATGAAACAAGAATTAAAGACCAGCCAAGATGATATGAGACAAGAATTGCTGACACTGAAAACAAGCCAAGAAAATATGAACCAAGAATTGAAAAAAGACATTTAGAAAAATCAAGAAAGCATAAAACAAGCCTGGAAGACATGAGACAGGAACCTTAGACAAGTCAAGAAGATATGAAACAAGAACTAAAAGAAGACATTAGAAAAAATCAAGAAGATATGAAGAGCATAGAATAAGAAATGCGACAGAAGATTAGCAAAATTTGAGAAGACGTACGTGGCGAAGTACAAAATGAGGTGACTGGAATCCAGAAACAGATGCAACAATTACATTTGCAAATAAGAGAAGACGTACATGGCGAAGTACAATATGAGGTAGCGGGAATTCTGAAACAGATGCAACAACTACATTTACAAATCGAGAAGGTAGCCAGTACAGGTATAATAAATGTAGATGGTGTTCCTGCAACTAGTGTGATGAAGGCACCTGCTTTTGATGGCATAGTACCTTGGCTTACCTATGCCCGTCAATTCGAAGCCGCCGCCACCAGCAATAATTGGAGTTCACCGGAGAAAGCACGTGCTCTTGTTCTAGCACTATGGGGTGAAGCTATGGAAGTTCTACGTAACATTCCCGAAGAAAAACAGAATGATTACAAATTTATTGTTATTTTTCTGGAGATACGCTATGAGGAAGCCCACCTCCAAGAAGCTTATAAGGCCCAACTCCAAGGAAAAAGACAAAAATTCAATGAAAGTCTGCAAGAATATGAGGCGGACATAATGAGGCTAATAAATCTGACTTACTCAACATATCCGGAAGATATAAAGCAAGCGTTAGCAGTAAATAGTTTTATCGAAGGTTCACGCGACCCAGAAACAAGCCAAACTCTAAGTATGGTAAACTTAAAGAAGTCTGGTTAAGTAATAGTATCCCCTGTTTTGGATTTGCTGTTTACAAAGATAAAAAAAATGCTGCAGTTGCCGTTAAGGCTTGTGATGAAGTTGAAGTATGCGGTTATCGTATTACAGTGACTTATGCCAGACCGAGAAAAAGGGGTCAGGGTCGTCGGTACCATTCGAATAATATGCGTTGTTACCAGTGCGGATACAACGATCACTTTTACAGTTGGTGGAGGCGGTAGAAGAAAGGATCATTACAAAAGATGTAGTAGGACTACTAGCGGCGACCAAAGAGAACGAGACAAGAGGGACCGTGGTCGCGAAAGGGGCTGCAGAAGAAGAACGTTATACAGGTCATCCTCGAAAGGGTACGTCGAGAGGAACCGCGACCGCGAAAGTTATTATGGAAGAAGAACATTCTGCAGGTCATCCTCGAAAAGATACAAAGACGACTGTAAATAAAAAGCGACGGAATGAAGACCTTCTATACTGGAGGATTCATGGTTGGTGAAAAAGTGTGGTTGTTCAATCGGAAAAGAATCAAAGGGCGTTCACTAAAGCTTCAGAAGTCATGGGAAGGTCCATACAATGTAGTGACTTGATTAAACGATCTGGAGTATCGAGTTCAGAAAAGCCCTCATGCGAAGATGAAAGTTTTGGATCCCGACATACATTGACACATTATTAAAATCAAGAAGGTTGATCGGGATGATCAGTAATGTAACAGATTTTATAGCAGTATACATTTCATAGTGTTAGTTTGTATTTCTAGTTTGTACCGTTTTAGGTTTATTTTCTACTAATTTATAATTTATTTAATTAATTTTACTTTTTGTTAATTTTCTCATGAGACGTCAATGAAAGAGGATCGGAAACTTTTTAGTAAATTCTATTTCCTTATTTTGAACATGGAACGCCTATGATAGAAGGTCTAGAAATCGCCAGATTACGCCTTTTTCTTATTTTCGTTTCACCATGTAGAATGAAAACCCTTCTAGGAAGATCCACAATCTTCTGGTATCGACCAAAAAGGTACATAAAGGATCCAGACCGGCTTTCGTGGACAGTATATTTTGAAAGTTTGTCGACGCAACTTGAATTACTTTGACAAGTGTCAAAAGTGAGGTTGACAATAAAAATCTTTTAAAATAATAGAGTGTGTTCAATCATACAGTGTGTGTTCAAAAATCGGCCGTCCGGAAATATATATATATATATATATATATATATATATATATATATATATATATATATATATATATATATATATGCTATGTCGACGTTGATAAATATTACTCTCATGTGGGGAGATCTCCAAGATAATGGAAAAACCCCGGGTCCGGAAATTTCATCTTTAAATTTGGCAGGGAAGATGGCGCCTCAGAGTCCTCCTCACCAGCGGCCACTGCGTAAAGATATTATAAATCTATCAGATATTAAAATACTTATATTATTCCCCTTACACCCTGTATATGAAATATATAATTATTTAATGAAATGAAAAGAACGCCTTTTTTGCAGTCAGTTTCAAAATTTAATTAATTTTAAAAATAAAACGATAAATACCAATATCATTTCCTGTGCTTTAATTTTCCACATATTATAAATGTTTTAGCAACAGATAACAAAAAAGAAAAATGTGTTTCTTATGTCAAGTAGAAAATGTATGGCTTAGTATACGTAAAAACTCTTCTTGTTTTAAAATAACCGTTTTCTGCAAATTAAACATACATCACAAGCCGCTTAAATTACAAAAAAGAAACTAAGACTTTAATAAGAATTTTCCACCCCTACA
This sequence comes from Diaprepes abbreviatus, assembly GCA_034092305.1. NCBI lineage: Eukaryota > Metazoa > Arthropoda > Insecta > Coleoptera > Curculionidae > Diaprepes > Diaprepes abbreviatus. The sequence goes on along the minus strand of JASJET010000131.1, from coordinate 179,525 downwards.
TTCTCCCTAAGAGTGTTCGGACACGCAATATTCAACACCTCGTACTCGGGCTGACGCGTGCAAAGTGCAATAAAAGTCTTTTTATCAACACTTCCAACTTAAGATACGGGCATATAAATCAGGCCATAAATTATGGCTTAATGGTGTGTTGCTAAAGTAACACCCTGTAATTTTGGGTTGCTTTGCTTACGTGTTTTTCTCAGATTGAACCATGGTATTAATAGATTAGTAAAGAAACGAAGGATTTAACAAGAACTCGCTTTTCGCCAATCGGAAATTTTGAAATTTTGTTTTAGTTTAGTTAAAATACAAAATTAAATAGTATCATTGTATAAAAGAATGGTAGTATGTGCTTATATTATACAGGATGTTCATTTAATAATAATCCAGTGTTCAACTGCTGCTACCTAGGGTATATTTTAAAAATAATTGAGCTCCTTCAGACTGTTTCTAAGAAGCGTAACGCATAATTTTTAGTTTTTCTTGATAAAAATAACGACCTACATTCCTTCATAGAACTTAGAGTCCCATACATTTCTTCAATTCCAAAATTTTTTTTGTCTTAAGGATGTCCATTCGCTACCACATTAGTCAATTGAACTGTAGTACCCAATATTTGACAAATTAAATTAAAATACTAATAAAAAATAATATAAATTGAAATTAAATAGTTTGCAAGGCATTTATTATTAAAATAGAAAATAACATAAAAAAAAATAATTGATTACGGAATTATATTCGACTCGTTTGAATCAGCTGGTCGTAACTCGTGTGTGATATGGCAACGTCGTGTTTTTACTGTTTGTGTTTATATCCTAGATAGTCTAACCTTACTTTTTCATAATATGAGTAAGTAAGCTTTTAAAATATATATGCATAATATTCGAATGTCTCAGGGCAAAGGTGCTGGTAAATTTATAAGTCACAAATATAAACAATGGCGTCAGAATATATTGAATGCAAGAAAGCATGAATCAGAAGAAAATTTCACCTAACAAGATGTGTATCGTGTCGAACAGGTTTTTGTTATGGTCACCATAAATCGGTATAAATTAATTTTTGGATTGTGTATATATTTTTCCACAATCACAAGTAGAAGTGTATGAGGAGTACTGTTCATCTGTGAACTGACTTTTGGGGGAGTACAAGTATGATAATTTTTTATGAGTGGTGATTGCAACTTGCCAGGTTTGTTACGGGGTAATAATGAATTTGGGACGATTCCCATGGGAAACTTAAATAAACAATCAGAACTTTTATCAGATTGGTCAGCATACTTAAAATGTACCAACTGAATTCATTTGCGAATGTCTCGAGCAACATATTAGATTTGTTGTTTAGCAGTAGTTCAGATGTTACAGGTGTCATTTCCAGAGAACCCATTACGCGTTGTGATGTTTATCATCTTTATATTTAGAAATTCCGCTACCCACCAAATTTGATGAACTTAATTATGAATATTACTATAATGATTTTAAACGCTGCAGTTATTTGGAAATGAACTTTTTCTTGGCAAATTTTGACTGCGTCTCATTAATGACGCAATATTATGTTGATATAATAGTAAATACTTTTTATCAGTGTTTGAATTGTTGCTTGGATATTTATGTCCCTAAAGCTAAAGCAAAAAATAAAAAATTTCCGCCATGATTCAGTCCAGAATTGAAGTCTCTGATTTTTGAAAAGAAGAAAGCCCGTAAACAATATAAAATTTCCAATTCCAATTCTGATAACATTTTATTTCCAGAGTTACGTAAGCTATGTAAGTACACATATAATACAACTATCAAAACCATATATTTAGCATTGAAGACTCTATAAAGACTGATAGTAGGTTTTTCTGGAGGTATGTTAATGCCAAGAATATGAAATTTTCTCTTCCTACTAGTATGCCACATAATAATGTTAGAGCGGAAGACTCAACCACTATAGCAGAGCTCCTTAGAGCTTTTTTCTCCACAGTCTACACGCATGAACATTGTGGGACCCGTACTTTTAATTACATAAAAACTGTAAACCTTAGGTTTCTTCAAGTTGAGCGGTGGACGTATTTAATGTAATAGATCACTTGAACAGTAAATTGGGTACCGGTCCCGTTTGTTAAGAATTTTCAGTGTGTTTTATCTGCAGTGTTGGCTTAGATTTTTAATATCTCTTTATTAACGGTTATTTTTCCAAAAGTATGGAAAACATTACGCCAATCCATAAGAATGGAGACAGAGCTGAGAAAATTATCGTGAAATTTCGAAATTTTCACTATTTCGTAAGATTTTTCAGGGTATTGTTTACCAAAAGATGTATCCTCTTTTTAGGCATGTGTTAGCAACTTCACAGCATGGCTTTATGGCAGGTCGATCAACTACTACTAATCTGCTTGTTTATAAGCAGTACTTGGTGGAGGTTTTGAAGGGGAGGTGTCAAGTGGATGCTATTTACATTGACTTCTTCAAGGCTTTCGAAAGGTTAACCATCAACTTCTTATTGACAAGCTGGAAGGCGGGCATCCATGGATCATTTCTGCAATGGATAAATAGAGACCTGTCTGATAGAGTACAGCGAGTAAAAATTAACAACTGTGAATCATCTGATATACATGTTACCTGTGGTGTTCTTCAAGGTACTCACCTTGCCCCGCTCCTTTTCAACTGCTTTATTAACGATATTTAGGACATCATAACTTTCAGTAGATGTCTTCTTTATGCAGATGATTTAAAGGTATCTCGGGTTGTCGGGAGTAGCAACGACTGTGAGAGCATTCAGCGGGATCTAGTTTGATTCTCTGAATAGTATAAAGTAAATTTTATGCACCTCAATATTAATAAATGCTCCATTATAAGTTTTTATCGTAAAAAGGATTGGATAACTTTTGATTACTTTCTTGATCACACAATTAATCGTGTTGAATATCTGAGGGATCTGGGTGTTTCATTTGGTAAAGCCCTTCGCTTCAACACACATATTGATAATATTGTGAACAAAAGTTTGAAGTTGCTGGGGTTTGTGAAGAAAATGCTTACAGATTTTAATAGTGTAAACTGTTTTAAAGTGATATACTGCTATGTAGTTCGATCAATCTTAGAATATACGTCCCAAGTTTGGTCACATTATTATTTTACATGCAAAGAAAAAGTGGAAAGGGTACAAAGAAAGCTTTTAAGTTTCACTGCCTTTAAACAGGGAATGCAGCAGGAGCGGTCTGTATATGATGGTACTGCCGATGCTTTGAGGTTGCTACCATTATGTGTGAGGCGCATATATCTTGACCTCGTTCTACTTTATAAGATTTTTAACTCTTGTATTGATTCTCCTGAACTACTCAATAATGTTGGATTATCGGTTCCTCAAAGAACTTTTAGAGCGCACGATTTGTTTGAGGTGATATATCACCGAACGAATTATGGCATTAACAGTCCTATTTCTCGAATGTGTAGAGAAATGAATTCAGTTCCTACAGAGATTGATATTTTTCATTTGCCAGTTAATGTCTTTAAATTAAAAATTTTGCAATTCTTGAAAAACTAATTAATATTGTCAACTGTCAATACTTGTCTTTTCAAGCACTTTAATGTATTCTTAGATTTGTAAGTTTCTTAATTCTGATTCTGTTTTAAATAGTGTTTGCATTTCTTATTTTTGAAATGGATTGTATTTATTTTATCCGTTATTATACTATTATTATTATTCATGATTTACAAGCCAAACGGCTTCGCACTCCCTCCAGGGATTATTCACTCATACCAGGCATACAAACACACCAAAAGTATGAAGCTCTGTGGGAACCCTTTCCATGTTATCGCGTCCTAGGCGACGTTGTCCGCTGCACTTCCTACGAACTTTCGGACGGTTCGCGCGGTTGCTAGGAGAGTTGCTTTCTGCATCGGCTTATAAGGCCCAGTCCCTTGATGTCGGAACAACCTGGTCTTAGATAGCCAACAAGAAGCCCTCCGTTTCCGGAAACATCTGTCCTGAAATCAACCAGTAGTTCGACGCTGAGTTGTCGACATTGTCCTGATTGACCTCATTTGGATGCCGTCCATGAAGTGGCTTCCGTAGCCAGGTTTGTACCTTCTCTTGGTCTGTTTGGTGGTGAGAAGTAATATCTTGTTCCCTCAACTGTAGCGGCGTTGAAACATCTGCCTCGCATATTGCTCGATGTAGTGTGGAAGAATCCGCTAACCTGTGGAAATATGAACGTAAGTTTATTATTTGTTGATCGAGCTGCTTACCAATATTGACCAATCCTCTTTCTCCTTGGTGTATTGGAAGCATTGTACGTTCAATAGCACACCGAGGGTGGTGTTTGTGTGCTTTTGTTAGGAGTGTTCTTATTTTTCTTTGTAGGCCTTCGATGTCCGTCCTCCTCCATTTTACTATTCCAAAAGAGTAGCTAAGCGCAGAGCATGCGTACGTGTTGAGCGCCTTAAACAAATTTCTACTATTTAGACTAGTTCGTAACACCCGTCTTAACCTCCTGACAAATTCGGTTGTCAATTCGGCCTTCATAGTGCGATGGTCAATTCGTTTAGCTTGTTTCATACCTAGGTATTTGTATGTTTGTTCTGCTTCCGTTGCAGCAATGGTTATTATTATTATTATTATTATATGTTCATACCAATAATCGAATGATAGAAATAAAATGATTTGTAGTGTAAAATTATGATTTACCAATACCTTTAAAACATGTCTTTAAAGAGAAAATTTTTGGGCTAGTAAATTTTTTTATGTAAAAAGCCTACAATATAATAGTATAAATTTAGTTTATACAAGTAGGTATAAAGAAGATACTACACATTATAAACGTTACGACATTAACTATAAATTTTCTCATCCAATTTCCATTTTGGTACGTGAAGATACGGTCTTTTTTTAACAAGATATTATAGATTGAAATTGGAAAATGACAATTTGACCTGTGATTTACCTATTAATATCATAAATACGTGATTATTTTTATATTGAGATCAATAAAATAACACTATAGACCACGAAATCTTCTATAAATTTTAATTCACTTCGGACAATATCCAATCCAAATCAATTAGAGTTATGGCAGCCGAAACGATATAAATCAATTATGGTTAATAAGTAATTGGAATGGGGAAAGGCGATGGCCAAGAATTATGGCCAATAGAGTATGGCCCGCGCCCATTTTCTCGTATTTTTCGAAATTAATTGTTTGTTAGGGAGAACGGGTGTTCTGGACACGCTATGCCGATAAATCAATTATAAGTTTTCTAGTTACACTTGAGCTTTAAGAGGTATGAGTTATGGATTGATTAGATGGGTGAGCCCTTTAACCTTAAGCTATAAATAGGGTAGCAACTTACCTACATTTGATTCGTAGCGTTAATAATATTTGTATTCTTTATTTTAATGTTTGGTTACTAAAGTAAGCGATTGTTGTTGCCGTTTGGTAAACCAGTGACCTCTGAAAGTCAGTGTAACCAGTCAATTTAATGGAATTGACTAAAGGCCATATATCAACGGCCCAGCCCCAAACTTGCAGATGGTCTATAAATAATGGATTTTGTGAACATACACAGAGATGCAGTAACGTAGTAAATATTTAAGAATGAAATATTATTGATTTCTTTTTTTTACGAGGAAAATGTCTTTTTGGAGTGATGTATAGTCCAAAATAAAAATCCCTGTTGATTTTTAAAAAATGGTTAAATGTTGTATTCCAATTGTGGATCCAGACAATTTTTTAAGGGATGTCATAAAAATTTTTCAATGACATATTTGATGTAGGATGCTTAGAGTGTAAGATTTTTGATATTTTTTTTAAAACATGTATATACTTCGGGTGGGCTTTTGTCCTAATGACCCATGTCTGGATTCGCCTTTGAATTCCCAAATTTTTCATACAAAGAGAGATTCTAAAGTTTAATTAAAGTACCAAAAACATTTTCAATTATTAATTGATTCACTCCAGGTTTAGAAATATTTACAGGTTATACCTGGATCTGTCAGGTAGTATACTGAAAAACCTTATTGATTAAAATTTGGACCAGTTGGATACTTTTTAAGCCGTCAGTAGGTAAAAACAAGATCACTTTTATGTCCAGGATCATTATTATGTATGTCCTCATGGGCTCGAAACAGATCCGCACTCGGTTTTGTATACCGAAATTTTATACCATACATTTATATATACGTATATATATATATATATATATATATATATATATATATATATATATATATTTCGAAAGTATAATCTAAAATAAAATTTTTATAAAAAAAATGAAACCGACTTCTAAAAGTGCGCTAAAAAGTGAAAAATAACTATAAATTTTTATATGAAATTGACCTTTTTGAAGTCGGCGCCAAAATAATACCTGACAAAACGGGATTCGCTTAAACAGATTAAAAATAATTTATTTGTAATTGCTTTCTTACCATAATTTGTATATATTAGTAGTTACTTATTTTATTTACAAATAATTTGGCGAAGACTTTAAAAAGTTCAATTTCATATAAAAATTTATAATTATTTTTCACTTTTTAGCACACTTTTAGAAGCCGGTTCAATTTTTTTTATAAAAATTTTATTTTTCTATTTTTAGTTTTAGAATTCATTATGATATCCATAAATTATTTGAACTAGGTACTAATCGAGATTAGTGTATCTCGCAATGACTTCAAGTGGGCAAAAAAGTACCCATTTTATCCAAAGTTGTAAATCACCCTAAAATGAACCACTAAAAATTCTTTGGTTTTTAGAGTTTTCTAAATACCAGTAAAATTGTGTCAAACAAATATTTAGTCTGTCATAGTAAATCCGCTATCTTAAATTTCTAATTAATTTTAGATTGGTAATATAGGCCCCAAAATCTTCCAATATCGATGTTTAAAGAAGCTGAGATGTAAATTTCTTAGCTCGATATATTGAATTTCAAAAAAAAATATTTTAAGTCTTAATCTAAATCTAAATCATTCAAAGCCCCCTAGTACCAATTTTGTATGAAATCAGGAAATTTAAAATTTCAAGACTTATATTCTTTATTTACATCCTCAAAAACGATTCAGTTCCACCTTTGAACAAAATCGAAAAATGTAAAAATTTTAGTCCGCTATATGGGTTTTGCCATATTGAATCCGGAAAAAATACTTTTAAGTTCATAATTTACACCCTCAAGAACTCCCTATATCAGTTTGGTAGAAAATCGAAAATGTAAAAATTTTAAGACACCATATTGAATCTGCAAGATTGAGTTTTTCAAAAAATATTTTAAATTCATAATTAACCCAAACAAAAATACCCCAATACTGATTTTAGACAAAATCGGGAGATGTAGAATTTTTAATCCGCCATCTTGGATCCGCCAAATTGAATTGTTTAAAAATAATTTCAGATTCGTTATGTGCGACCCCGAAAACTCCCTCGTACCAATTTTGGAGAAAATCGGGCAAAATTAATTTTTTTGGCCGCCATATTGAAAGCGCCATCTTGGATACTACTGCACCACAATGTAAAAAATTTCATTCAAATCGGTGCCGCCGTTCCGGAGTAATCGCTGTATATAAATAAAAAAAACATACATAGTCGACGAATTGAGAACCTCCTTCTTTTAGAAGTCGGTAAATAAAAGCAAAATATAACTACCATGGTCATAAACGCACACTTACATGACTTAAATTAATACTTAAACAATACAATATTAATAAAAAATATCAATCTATAAAGTAAAAATGAAAAATAAAAATAAAAATTATCCCCAGTAAGCACCTCACTTTACTTTTGTTATGTTTCTTAGTTGAAGATTCCTTCGATTACTATCAACTTGTTATTTTTTTATTTAGTTTTTTCTGATTTGTAAATAAATTTTATCAATATCAACTATACAGTGTGTTGCAAAAAAATATATTTTTTATTTTTATTTTTCCTTGTTAATTCATATTATTTTATTAAATTAATATTTTAATTAGTATTGTATCGTTTAAGTATTAGATTAAGTCATGTAAGTGTGCGTTTGTAACCATGGTAGTTGTATTTTGCTTTTATTTTAGATTATACTTTTGAAAAATCCCACTACGTTGGGCGAAACGTCCAGCACAGAATAGTAATATTAATCTGAAGTGAAAAGCGAACAGTAAATGCAAACTTCTCTCCATAATATCCTTTCTGTGTTAGAGGTTGCACAGTTAGAACAAATTGTTACAAAACCCAATTCATCCCATTCCACCACCATCAAGATGATGGCCCACCTGCACCACCATACCGAGAAGAAACTTACTTCTTTCATACGCGGAGCTGCATATAGTTGTACGTTTGCTGAATGTGATTTCAGCACTACAACGGCATTATGTGGATATATCCACTGCTATTGCATCTCACACGGAGGAATCCGTGAAATCCGCATAAACATATATACGCCATCCGGCGGGAGGTCGGAGAAGCCGCGTTCAGTATTTGCATGCTTCCTTCCGATCTGTCCTTTGCACAGCCAGGTGCATGTCGGTACCCTGATGAGTCTAGTAGAGACGAAACATGTACCTCTGCGGTATCACTGTGGCGGGGAGGGTAAGTTTTGACTTTCTTCTCGGTATGGTGGTGCAGGTGGGCCATCATCTTGATGGTGGTGGAATGGGATGAATTGGGTTTTGTAACAATTTGTTCTAACTGTGCAACCTCTAACACAGAAAGGATATTATGGAGAGAAGTTTGCATTTACTGTTCGCTTTTTACTTCATTCATACGCGGAGCTGCATATAGTTGTACGTTTGCTGAATGTGATTTCAGCACTACAACGGCATTATGTGAATATATCCACTGCTATTGCATCTCACACGGAGGAATCCGTGAAATCCGCATAAACATATATACGCCATCCGGCGGGAGGTCGGAGAAGCCGCGTTCAGTATTTGCATGCTTCCTTCCGATCTGTCCTTTGCACAGCCAGGTGCATGTCGGTACCCTGATGAGTCTAGTAGAGACGAAACATGTACCTCTGCCGTATCACTGTGGCGGGGAGGGTAAGTTTTGACTTTCTTCTCGGTATGGTGGTGCAGGTGGGCCATCATCTTGATGGTGGTGGAATGGGATGAATTGGGTTTTGTAACAATTTGTTCTAACTGTGCAACCTCTAACACAGAAAGGATATTATGGAGAGAAGTTTGCATTTACTGTTCGCTTTTTACTTCATTCATACGCGGAGCTGCATATAGTTGAACGTTTGCTGAATGTGATTTCAGCACTACAACGGCATTATGTGGATATATCCACTGCTATTGCATCTCACACGGAGGAATCCGTGAAATCCGCATAAACATATATATATATATATATATATATATATATATATATATATATATATATATATATATATATATATATATATATATATACTTCCTTTCGATCTGTCCTTTACACAAACAGGTGCATGTTGGTGCCCTGGTGAGTCTAGTAGAGACGAAACATGTACCTCTACCGTATTGCTGTAGCGGGGAGGGTAAGCTTTGACTTTCTTCTCGATATGGTGGTATATATATAAATTATATATATATATATATATATATATATATATATATATATATATATATATATATATATATATATATATATATATATATATATGTAGAGCGAGAGAGAGAGGTCAACGACACTTTACTTAAAAAACACTCAACAGTTGTTTTAGGGAGATCATTGGGGTGATACTTTACTTAAACTGCGGAATTCTTCGTTGGTTTGGTTGCCGATGCCGAATAATGCGACCTCTGTTTTTTGTTGCTCTTGTGTTAGTGAGTGATCCATCGAGATGTCGCCACTGTGTCTTACTTACTATTTTTCATTGCGAAATCTGGTTACAGGGCACAGATCCGAGATGATGGTTTGTATGGAATCCAATTGCCTGGTGAGTCCCATACTCGAACAGCGCTGTCGTCATTTCCGGATCCGGAGTTCTTCCATTATCTTGGAAATCTCCGCACTTTTTAACATGAGAATAATATTTATCAACGGTCTTATATTCTCAGCTACATCTACCGTTCCCAACTACGGCCTTTCTTATTCAACGTTCCTATTGTCCCTTCTTCTATTTGATGACGTAATTTTTTCAGTCATTTGTAATTTATGCTCATTTGTGCCCTTCCTTCTTAATTAATTTCAACTTTTATTACTAGAACTAACTTTACAAAGCAAAACATTTGAACGCGAGAATATTCCCAATTCCTCAAATTGTCACAGATATGTACTCAGGATAATGACGTTTCGGCCTACGTTTAACATTTAAATGTCCTCTATATAGATTTTACAACCAGATTTGAAGACGTTTTAACCATGTCAACAGTGTCTGTTGTTACGTTGACGGTTTTCATACTATTCCCGACTTGCCGCATCGTGTGTTAGATCATTCATTGATAAAATTGTAAAAATTCAATATTAAGAAGACTGAGAGGTCTAAGGAAAACTTAAAAAATTTATTCCTGCTCTTTTACGGAACAAAAAAAGTCTAGATTGAATACTGCGAATTAAACTTTCTTTTATCTTTTCTTTTCACATTTACACCATTCAGTCAATGGTTTTTGTACCAACTTAATACCCCTGAGAATATAAACAATGCCATTGTTAACTTCTTGACCACGGATCTTTCAGAAGTGTTTTGTAAATACGGTAGGAACCAGCATTGTCAACACAATGCCCAAATCAAACATACGGATGACATCTCAATATAACAGAACGGAATTTACATTTATTTTTAATTTATTATCTTTTCGATTTCAATGAGTGGCAATAGTATTGAGTAGTCGCGTAATGTAATTTTTCATGTCAGTACAAACCGATATGATTTTGAAAGGAGAATTCTTGAAGTCGGTAGCAAAAATATTTCATAAAAATTATTAATGATATACTTGTAATTAATGGATTTTAAATTTTGATGTTGGCCGTGACAATTTCTATGGCTAGTAATGCTTAAAGTCATTTTTCATTTGTTTAACAACATGCTTTTTGGTGTGGTTAAGTGAAAGACATGTAGTCTCAAGTGTGTGATCCATTTTTATGAAATTACAAGGGCTTTATTAGGAGAGCGGATGTATTTTTTAAAGTAAAATTCCTTTTGCCTCCAGGGGAATCATGAATATATGTTGTCTTGTAGGAGTGAATATCGACCTTATAACAAATACATACTTTCCTCTATGTCTAAAGTTTGGTAAAAGGTTCTAGGAAGTACATGCTGGACATGAAGGTTTTGCAGTTTGGTACTTTATTCTGCCTTGATTTTTTTTGTTTAATGACCGAATAAATAGTAGGAGGATCAAGAAAACTTACACATAGAGGGTATATTATTTTATTTAATTTAATAACTTAAAATTTAAAATACACAAATTATGGTTAAAATTCTAGCCATTAACAGAAGAAGTTAAAAGGTTAAAAGACAATTCAAAAATTTTTTTTAAAAACTTATTTTACAACTAAAAACTTTATATATATGATTTTAAAAATATTTAAATCTTTACAAAAATGTGAAGGTACGCACCTTGAGATGGCCATTTCTGTTTCGATACTGACTGATAAAATGTATTGATTGTGGTATTGGAAAAACCATTCCTTTTTTATTACTTATGGAGTCTTTTTTTTATATTAAAATTGAAAACATGTAAATGTTCTAAGAGGATATTCCCATCTATCGACTTCTAAGAGGGTATATTAATTTTAATTATATTTGTGTAAATGTGGCTTAGGTTACTTATATCAATTCTGTCGTTAAATGCGTTTTTTTCTTTTTTTATTTCCATTATAATTATGGTCACATGCAAGTATTGTTGTGTTGTTGTAGTTGAAGGAATGCCCTATTTCTCGTACATGTTTATTTATGACAGTCGCAGCATGCTTAGTAAATTTGTACTCATTTACTCTATTTTTAAGTGACTGTGTCATTCCTATATTTTTTTGTGGACAATTGATGCAAGGAATTGAGTATACTTTAGAGCTATTCGTTTTAGGAGATATACTTTTCAGTCTGGTAAAAAAAGAGCTTAACTTATTTTGAGCTTTGTGGCAGACAACGATATCATGTTGGTTCAGAATATATTTAATTTTTTCTGTAAGTCCGTTTGTATACGGTGAGGCAATAAATTTCGATGTATCTTTATTGTTGGGAGGATTGTTAGAAATATAAATTCTGTGTATGCGCTCTTTTATTATTTTATCAATGTCCCTAAGTTTAAAGTTTTTTCTTAATAATGTCTCTTTCACTTTTCTTAAAACAGGGGGTCTCAATTTAGGGGAACTTAAAGTGACGGCTGTGTCTGCTAGACCAATAATAACACTCTTTTTCTGAGATATTGGATGATTTGAGTGGAAATTTAAGTATCTCCCTGACCAAGTCGGTACATTTTTGTAAAGATTTAAATATTTTTAAAATCATATAAAGTTTTTAATTGTAAAATATGTTTTTAAATTTATTTGATTCTATTTTATTTTAAATTACACAGACAAAAACTTATCTATTTATTTATTTACTTGTTTGGCTTTGAAACACGCTGAACGTTGCTCTCATGGTGGGATTGTTTGGTGCGACACGTGGATTTGGCTGCTGAAATGAGCAGTAGGCTTGGTTGCCACTACCGAAAAATGCGACCCCTATCCTTTGGACACCGCGTTTCGTGTACTCGATTTTACATATTTCTGTTTTAATTCACCGTCGCACCACCATATGGCGGTTATTTGCAAACTTTGTTAATCTGTGTGGTTCTTGTGTTATCAAGTGGACCATCGGGATGTCGCATTTGTCGTATTATTTGCTGTTTTTTGATTTTAAACTCAGCTTTATAGGATGCAAAGGCGAGATGATGGTTTGTACCGAATACGGTGGCCTGACGAGTCCCATATTAGGACGAAACAGCGCTGTCGCCATCTGTCGGACCCGGAGTTTTTCCATATTTTGGAGTGCTCCGCACTTTTTAACACGAGAATCATGTAGATTGATAAATTTTCACGTCCGCCTAGCCAATATTTGATTTTATTTTAAATTACACGGACAAAAACTTATCTATTTATATATATATATATATATATATATATATATATATATATATATATATATATATATATATATATTAAAATGTGATTCAAATATTAATGCAATGATCAGCAGAAGCCGATGGATTATGGGCACTAGGTGAGCGCCTAGAAGTAAGCTTCCACTTCCCTCATAAACGGAGGCGCGAATGTCATAGTTGAGGAAACACCTTTTATTTATAACGTTAAAAAGCTATGCGATTAATCTCAACTTGTAGTTCTTGACTTGAACTATCAAAATTTGAAAATATTTATTTAATTTAATCAAATTCATATTAAAAAGTGGAAAAAATACAATTTTTCAAATATTTAACAATTTTTATTTCAAAAATATATGACGGGAGGAAAAGTCACAAGAGACACTTTTTTCTTAAAATCGGCCTAGCGATACGAAAATATTATTTATTTTACAAAAAAATATATTATTTTTTTTATAACAAATTACCTGCCCATTTTCCGAGAATCCGCCGTCCATATTTTTAATCAGGGAGTCAAAATACAAAAAACTTTGGTAAAGCCTTATCTGTTCATCGGCTACGAAACTCTTCTTGGTTACCGGATTATCGACCATTTCTGTATTAGTGTAATGGTCGGCTACAGCAAAAAATTTAGGAAATAAATGACAAATTTTAAATAAAACGATAAACATTTGTCAGATTGAACGGTTTGAAAATTCTCTTTTGTAACTAATTAATGACGATACTTATCTTTGTTAACTCGTTGCTATGTAAATTTTTTGGACCAATCCCAAGCCTGGATAAAGTATGAAGGGAGACTACGAGGCATCTCAGGACGCCATAAAATATTTAAATTCGATTACCTCAGAAATCGCTGCTCGACGCGACACCTACTAAGTATAAATATTTTGAATTAAAGATATTAAGGACTAAAATTTAGTTAGAAATTTAATATATAAAGGCACAAAAAAGTTATGAAGCTTTACATGTAGACGAAGTCTACAGATCTTGATTTCTCTTCCTAAAAACCAAAGTACCAAATTTAGTGTAAGTCAAGCTATTATTAAGGTAAATATTTACAAAAATTTACAAATTATAATTTTGACACCCCGTATTTCGGAAAATATCAACCTTAGGTCTATAGTAAATTGGACTGGATCCTCATATTTTGAGATAATTAATTTGCGTTAGCGTTTTGTACAGACCTTTTAGAATCACCTTATATGAATAAACTCACAAGTATCTAGTTAATAAATGTGAAGAGAAAATTTTTAAAAAAACAGCTACCACCAAAGTTATTGGTTTTTAAAACTATCCAGGGAGTATTATAAAAATATAAATTTATACTGCTCCTAACTTGTTTAGCCAGATATTATAATTAATCACTTTTACATTAAACTTTAAGTTTTTTGTAAATTATCGAATATTTATCTTTATAGAAAATATTTGATTAGCCTTCATGACAAAATTACAAATATATGACCAATTGGCATTCAAATATCCCAAAAGGCATTAAACCTAGAATAGTTGACTAAAGTCCGATCTTCTTTGCAATTGCGGTATGTGAAGCGCGCGTTTAAAATGTGATAACGGCCGCGGACCACACACGTCGTCGGGCTAATCTTGACCAATTGCCCGTGGTAACAACGGAGTAGTCTTAAAAGCAATTAAATACATTTTTTTCGGTTAATATACCACAGAAAACTGCATATTTATTTGTATTAATTATTAAGTATGATTAAGATTTATATACCACAAACAACAAAAGTTTAGTGATTCTTCTGAATGTTCTGTTTTTACAAGCTTTTATTTAACTTCACTTGCGCATCTGTCTATGTGTCCGTCTTTCAATACGTCTATCTAGAATGAAATTTTGTAACACAGATTTCACACAGTTCCACGCATCCGATTGAGATAAATATGAAGTTTCCATGACAATACAACATTATGATACTTCAGGGTGTGTTGGTTTATAATGAAACTTTATAATATATATTTCACACACTTTTACATCTTTATTTAACCTGAAATTTTGAATGAATATCTAGTGTCGCGGATAATTCAATATTATGGTACCTCACATGTGCCTATCCGTCTGTCTGTAATGAAATTTCGCAACATATAAAGGGTGTCCCAAAATTTACACAAGATTTGACTTAAATAAAAAACACTTTTTTTTTAATTGTAATTTCTTTATTGAATCAAAAAGTACATATAATAGAGTTATGTATGGAATAGTACATCGGGAAAATGGCCTCCGCGGTTTTGCTGGCACATACGCACTTTTTTCCATGGCCATTTTGCATAAATGTGGTTGAATTTCGTTGATGCAACATTGAATCTCCTCCTTCAATCCACGGGTGGTTATGGGCTTGTTGGCACAAAAATTTGACTTCAAATAACCCCATAGAAAGAAATCTAGTCGTGTTAAATCACATAATTTAGGGGGTCAATGCTGAACACCGAAACGAGAGAGTACACGACCAAAAAATATCTCATGCAATAATCGTATTTTTTCCCGAGCTGTATGGCATGTGGTACTGTCTTGTTGAAACCAAATGTCATCCACTTCAATATCATCATATTTCGACCGAAAGTACTTATTTATCATGTCGCGATATCGAGCACCAGTAACAGTCACTACTTGACCAGCCGCATTTTCGAAGAAGCATAGTCCAATGATGTCTCCAGTCCAAAATCCGCACCAGTGACATGTTCTGAATGCATTTGTTTTTCGACAGTCATATGAAGGCTCTCTGAATCCCAACTGCGGCAATTTTGACGATTAACAAAGCCATCATGGCGAAAGTAAGTACCATCGCTTAAGATTATTTTGCTCGAAAAATCAGCATCCGATTGTTGATGTTCAATAATCCATTCAACATACTTTTTTCGCTCTGCATGGTAATTAGGCTTGCGTTTTTGTATCAGTTAAAGTTTGTAAGCATAAAGACGCAGATCTCTAATGGTTATACGCTGTAGAGAGCTTCTTCAAATTTGCAATTCTTGCCCACGAAGCCGAATTGATGTTTTTGGGCTTTCACCAACACTCTCACGTACTGCTTTGAACGGCTTGTTATTGGACGGCCAGTATATTTATCATCACCAATGGATCTAGTCTCTCCAATAATCCGAACATATTTTCTACGAAATTTGCGAACTCTGATCGCAAAGATTTCATAATTTTTGAAATATTGTTCATTTTTACTAATCCTAAACTGCCAGCTATCAAATTGTTTTTTTTGGTTACCAACACTTTATCGTACAAATGGTGGTAAATTCAAATCTTGCATGAATTTTTGTCCACCCTCTATTTCACACACTTCCACACGTCAGATTGAATTGAAATTTTGCACATAAATGCAGTTTTAATGGAAATATTACAGTACTATCGCACTAATCTGATGGTGGAGTCGGAAGGTGGCCAATGGAACTCCTCAAAGATAAGAGACCCATCATGTTTGACCCGTCTCGAAAACACCTTTGATGAGAGCAGTGGTGACTATATAGATATATAGTTACAATATTTCAGACAAAATATAAGATCATTATAAAAAATGTAAAATAGTAATTTTCCTACCTGTATTCGCCGTAAAAACTGTATAATATGTTTATTTTTCCAAGCGTCGATAAATTAAAAACATTATTCATGTCAACAAGATAGTCTATTTCTTTTTTCATCCAAATTTCTTCACCTCACATTTCCTGGTCGTGGACTTTCTCGTTTCGGTGATCAGATCATGTGATTTAACGTCATTGAATTTCTTTCTATGAGGTTATTTGAAGTCAGTGAGATTCAACGCTGCATCAACAAAATTCAGCCACATTTATGTAAAATGGTCATGGACAATTTCGATAAAAGAGTGCGTGTGTACCAGCAAAGACATAGAGGCCATTTGGTCGATGTGCTATGCCATATATGACCCTATCCTATGTACTTTACGATTAAAAAAATAATACAATTAAAAAAAAAACTGCGTTTTCTATTTAATCAAATCTTGGTAAACTTTGGGACACCCTTTATAAAACAAAACAGTTTATATCTTTCCTCATACTCACACAGCCAACTATATATTTTCATTTAATCTGCGACACTTAGACTTTTCTCCACTTTCACTATGCTATTAAATTTTTAATCAAATAATGACAGTTCTGATTCTTTAACTTTAAGTTTTCCTTTGAAAGACAACGCATTAAAAGAGTTCTTCAAAGAATTAACTTTGTAGTCATTGTGACAAATAGAACGATTTTTAGTAACAAAATAAAAACACACACTTACCTTAAAAAATAAATATTATATGAATACCTGGGAAATACAAAATAAGTAAAATTAAATTTAAAATAAAATATTTTTTTAGAACCGACAAGTGTACATACAAAACAAACCCAAATAAAGAAATAAAAAAGTTATGTCACTTCTCATCCGGTAACAAGTGTGTTCATTGCTTTGATTTATTTAATTCCAGTCATTTAACACCTGGCACAAATTTCATCTGATGATGATGCATTCCAAAAATATTAATACATAATTTCATCTATCTCGCTCACATATAAGCCCTTTTAGATCTCCGTCTTTCCACTGTACAGTATCTATAAATGGCACAATTCTATGTTGCTGATTATCCGCGCTTTGAGCTGTTATAGTCCCGAAGCTGGGGGGTCGGAGTGATATCAGTTATGTTAATTTATTTTTTTCGATGTATTAAATCAATTTTTGGTGGTTACCAAGCCCAAATTTAGTCCAATAAATTTATTCCAATCTAATTGTGACAAGTTAAATCCATTACAGTTTGGTTATGTAGAAGATGGCAATTGTTTATTGCCTGAAAAAGTATCCTCCTAATTTTCACCAAGTGAGAAATTAGTGTCTTACTGTAATTCCAAAAAGTGTCCAAAGAAATTTTGTATTTGCAGAACATCGATGTTATCTTGTACATCTTTTTGTATTTGTCACTTGAATTGTACTGGTGGCAATCCATGTGAATTGGAATATTTATCAAAATAAGTAATTATTTTAATAATTTATAATAGTTTTACTAAATGTGAGAAAAAAAAGCATTAGCACAATATAGTATTTTTTTAATAGGTTGTAGCTTAAAACTATTTTATTTTTATTTTAACCTCAGTGAGTTGTAACACTGAGTATACATTTTATATCTATATAAATAATTATCAAACAAAATTTTTAATAAAAGGAGTGTACAAGAAAATATACTCATCCGATTTCAGGCTGTATATGTAGCATTTTGATCTTTTTTATTACATCATGCTTAAAATCTTAGTTTAACATAAAATTTATACGAGTTAATAAATATTTATAATTAAATAATATGTAATGAAAATTAGGTTCCCTACCGTAAATTCTTTTATTTTTCCGGAAAAGACAGTGAATTTGTTTTGTAGGTATATTTTTAGCAGTAAGTATGGCCTCTGTAACAAACAAAACGATCGACCGGGATTCTTTCATTCTACATAATTACAAAAATATATATTAATTATACTCTTTAGGGGACATTTTTTCTTCTGATTTCTATGTTACTGCCAATTATACAGGGTGTCTCAAAAGAAAGTTCACATTTAAAAAATCGATTTAAAAAAAAGTCAGGACTTTATTGAAAAAATGTTTATTACATATTAAAATACATTGTTTGGGAATTTATTTTTTAAAAATGATATCGTCCAAATGTAATCCGTTGCGCTCACGGCATTCATTTAATCGAGCACTAAAATTGCCCATGGCGGCTCGGCAGGTATTCTCCGTGATGTCTGCCATTTCGTTGCGGATATTTTCTTTTAATTGTGCCAGGGAAGTCGGTTTGTTGGCGTAAACTTTTGATTTGACATAACCCGATAGGAAAAAGTCCATAGCTGATAAATCAGGACTGCGTGGAGGCCAACTTATGTCACCTTTCTTTGAAATCAATTTGCCAGGAAAAATTTCACGCACTCGTGGCAGAGACATGTTGGACGTGTGTGAAGTTGCTCCGTCTTGCTGGAACCATGTTCTTTGGTTATAGCCAGGAAAATTTTACAGTTCAGGCACGAAGAAGTCGTCTAATATCTCCACATGCCTCTCTGAAGTCACTGTTACTGTGCGTTCCCTTTCATCTTCAAAAAAGTACGGGCCGATAATTCCTCGCGCCGACATCGCAGCCCATGCAGTCACTTTCGGCGAATGTTTCTGATGTTTGTGTTTTGGATTATTTGCACTCCAATAGCGGCAATTTTCCTTGTTTACATGACCATTAAGATGAAAATGGGCTTCATCCGAAAAGAAGATGTTGGTAAACGTTGAAAAGCGTTCAGTCATCTGGTTTACGAAGTCAAGCCTCTGACCAGCATCCTGAGGCTTCAATTCTTGCACCAACTGAATTTTATAGGGGTTCAGCTTTAAATTTTTGTCTAAAATGCGGAATAATGATGACCTATGCACATTTAAAGCAACAGCACGCTTACGAATCGAAACGTTTGGGTCGTCACGAACAGACTGAGTAACACTATCTACGTTTTCGACCGTTCTCGAAGACCTCGGACGCCCGGATTTTGGTTTATCTAGTGTTGAACCGGTCTTTTCAAACTTCTGGACCCATTTTCCAATAAGCCGAGCGCTTGGCGCATCATTTAAGTGACGAATATGTCGAAAATTGCAGAATTTTCTACGCGCTACAGTGGCCGAATTACCGTTTTTGTAAAACTCACGTACGCACAAAGCACGGTCCGCTCCCGAGAAACGCTCCATAGCGACTAAATTCCCAAGAGCCAGGCTACCGATTGACATACTCCCCGTGCCGCTCGGAATAGTTGTGTTCACGCAATAAGCAAAACAAATGTGTACTTTCTTTTGAGACACCCTGTATATAGTTCTAAAAAACGAGTTATCGGAAAATGGTATAGAAGCTGGTAATATCAATCATCCATCTTTTAGTGTTAACTGACTTTCTAAAATAGTTTAGGTGGCGCATTAGCATGATCTTAAATTTATTTAAAGTTTGCAAATTGGTTTTCCTACTGTCAAAATCATTCAATCATTATGGGGGGAAAGGCTGATTTTCTCTTTTACTAATATTCTTTATTTTTACGTTTTAAATTCATCTGTATAGCCATACAAAGGGCCACTTTCACTTTTTTTCACTCTATTTTGTACAATAAAACTCTGGCCAATTCTTCTAGAAATTTTAAAATCGTGGCCCCGCAAAGTTTGTGCCAATCTATACGTTACATTCGCATGGACAAGCCTTAATGAATGGAACGTACAATTTATTACTTTTCTAGCGAAACGCTTTTGAAATGTAACGTTCTTGAAGCCCTGCTTTCACACCAGAATAGAGCGAAAAAACTGTAAGTGTAAAGGTATCTATTAACGGACTTTCTACCATAACTTAATTTGATCCCTTAGCTGTGAGCTTAGCTAATATAGTCAGATTTTTTACTATCAAAATCAATCAATCCTTATAGAGGAATGGTGAGTTCTTTTGATTCCCTCTAGTTACGCCAATGCATCTCTCCCGAAATATTATCAAGTGCGCCTTTGTAGAATGGGACACCCAATAAATTATGTAAATGTAAATCTGAGCTCCGGTCGTCCAAATGACTCGGCGTTATTTTTTAATTGTGTTAATTTAGACCGTCGATTTATTACCCACATAATGACTCGGATGGTGTGTGGCATCGCTTGTCAAATTGTTGATATCACGAGCTATGTTGCCAAAGATGGATTATTTTCAGCTCGACCAAAAGAACTTTAATACTATAAAGTATTTTATATTAAATATTTTCTTCAAAAAAGTATGGCATAGAAATGGATAAAAATTTGTATTGCATTGCACTTTTGTTGTACGTTTCTACCAAATTTTAATCTTATCTAAGACAGGGTTTCACGAGGGTTTCATGGCGCATTTGAAACAAGCAGTGTCAAATATACTCGCTATACATTTAGCCATTTCAATCGCTTTCTGCTTCACACAGAAGTTCCTTATCTCTCTAAAGGTGTATGAATTGTTTTTATAGTCTGTTTGACTCAGTACTAGATTTCCTCAAAAACAGACACGAGAAAATGTGAGTCAACGTGATTAAATACAAAAATGATATCGCCTATTTGAAAGACCTTTTTCAAAACTTGATGAAGTAAATTTACAATTGCAGGGTGATGAATTGCATTTAATTTAATTAAAAGCACCATTTTTGCCTTTGTGGGAAAACTTCTTCTATTCATGCAGAATCTCGGTAAAGGTAAATACAGTCATTTTGCAACATTATCAGCAGTCATCTGCAAGACAGGAAGATTTAAATGAACATACCGAATTTGAATAGTTTCTTTCTTAAATGCAGATACAGCAAAATCATCAAATTTAGAAGGACGGAAACTTACAACTAACGAAGAACTTAGTAGAATTAAAAAATAGAGAACACAAGTTCCGGCTTCAAAAATCAATACCAAGACTCTATCCTGGATTGTGGGAAATAGTTTAAAGATTTTGTATTTTCCTCATCATATTTGGCTGATCGTTGGTTTTTTTCCAAAAAAAAAGGGCAGACAACATATTACTGAACGTGGCACAAATAATAAAGGATACCTAACCGGAGAATTGTATGTCACTTACAATAGTTTTTGAGTGTCATACGTCATTCGTTAAAGACTGCAAAGACGCCAAAGATGATTTTCGTCTTGGACAGCCATCAGCATCAACGAACTACGATCACATCGCTCAAAAAAAGGCTATTGTGCTTGAAACTCTTCGAATCTCGCTTAGCGAACTACCACAAGAATTAGAAATCTCAAACGCTCATTGCCATATAATTTTAAGTGAAAAATTGACCATGAAAGACGTCGTTTCGTGCATGATGCGAAAAACACTAAATTTTCTCCAGAAATAGCCTTGAATACGCTTCTGGGACCATTATCAATGCAGTTAACAATCCAAACTTCTTAAAAATCATGATTACCAGTAATGATATGGAATGAGGGCTGAAAGACGAGTAAATCCGTCATGGCAAAGCAAAATCAAATTTAATCGGAATGATTCCTTTGATTTTCGAACCATGGTATACGAAATATTCCGCCCTGAGGGCCGTATCGTTAGTACCGAGTATTATTTATCTGTTATGTATAGATAAGTTTCGCAAATACTGTCATTATATTCAACACAGTATCATTTTCCTTAAGTATTTCCCAGAGTTTCCTTGAAGAAAAGAATTTCATTAAGTACTGTTTAGATTAATTTTATTTACCATTGGTTTGTCCTACTTTGGTATTTCACTACAATGTGCTTAGGTATTTTCTTATCAATGTCGAACTTACTGTTACCTTTTTTGTGTTCAGATAGATCTTGTTTTTTTTTCTGTCATTTATATTTACATTTGAATGGAATTGTATGTATATTGGGTTGCAGAAATCTCCTATTTGTCTATTAATATGTATTTTTCGAATTTGAAAACGACTACCGGAATATTAATTAGATGTATTTTTATTTGGATAATGCTAATGATTAACGAATTGACTTAACTAACATATGCATTTTAGCCGAATGTTGCCCACTGTCATTCTTTTTGGCTGTCATTTCTTTCACACGTGGTAATTGAAAGCGCCTAACGGAAGTCGATTAGTTCTTAAGCTGGGCCGTGGTTGTAAATGGAGGCCATTTTGCCTTGATTTTTGACTTTCTCCTGGTTTGATGCGGCCGAAAAAGCTGCAGGTTTCCATCTCAATTTTTTGCCAAATTTTTGGGATTCTGAGATGGAAAGTCGAAAATTATCCTGGTAATTTTGTTGAGTTTTGGTGTACCGTATTTTTTGCCAGATTGGCAGTTATGGTTTTTTTACCGGGATAAACCTGGAGTCAGGAATTTTGGGCAGTTTGCATGTGTCAACGAAGGAATCAGTCTAGACCCCAACAGATTGGGTCCTCCCTACCTAGCAATTCCATTATCGGACGGAAAACTATATTTCACCCTACCGGTTAGAATACCACAATCCACCCTCAGTGGATTTGTTATGCTACAGATGAATCTTACAGTTTGAAGAGTATTTATTTTAACTTTAGCTCAGAACTTAGTGAGAACTATTTTAACTTTAATTAAAGAACTTAATTAGAATTAATCTATACGAGTTTTATTTTGATCCACAAACTTCTTGCCTTTGGTAGTTTGGTTATTTTTTGAGTTGTAAGCCAGGTCCAGACAACATCATGGGAGATCTCCGAATTCGACCTAGCTAGATGTAGTGGCGCCCTTAATTTTTTCACACCCCTATTCTCCAGCATAGGAGTTAGCTCAGCACTTTGCTTGCTGGTGCCGCTACTAGCCGGGAAAGTTTAAAAACTGAAAAAAACCTCAGCATACGTTTATCGCTACGAATGGGAAACATTTTGAAGAGGATAAAAAAAATTACGTTTTATGTGTTTGTTTAAAACTTCCATTTATTGTTGGACAGCCCTTTTCAAAGATAAGTTTTTCCTAGCATGTCATTAAAATTCCACGTACTTAGCAGATATCTATCCCACTCCCTCTAAGGGAACATTTACTTATCCTAGGATATACTCAGATATCATAAATAGAGAGATCTTTAGAGGCCCTTTCCATGTTGTTGGGTCCTAGATAATGTTATGATTGTCTGCATTTTCCCTAGACTTCCCATACATTACCCCTGACGTGAATTAATTTGTCGAGACTTATTATTATTACGTTGTATTCAAACTGAGACGTGTTCAGCTTGTTTGGTTAAACTCGATATTTGTAAATCTCTTTTCTTGACCATTTATGTTCAGTTAAAGGACTTATTTGTTCAGCTAAATATTTGACAACACTGTACTAAAGGACCGAATTTAGTCCTATTTGGTACTAATTGATTTATACACTTAACACAAATTGTATAACGTCATCATTGATTGAAGCTGATTATATTCGGTTTATTCAATTATTCAAATTCAAATTTGTTTTTGTGTATTGTTAGAAAGAGAAATGCATTGTGCGGCAAAAATAACTGAGCCTGTGAGCGTGTATGTGTGGGTCGGAAAAAAAAGTTTACAATGTTTTTGACACGTCAATTTTACATACAAAACAAACGGGATTACGAAATGTTTATCTATGAACCTATTATAATAAAATATTTTATTCAAATAACATAATTTTTTTATGCTTTGCGACAACAGTAATAGGTATATAGAAAAAGGCTGCAACACGAAAAAAATGCCTTTATAGAAATGATTATAATAAGATGCATTAGAAATTATAATTTATAGCATTTTTTTATTCTTCTTCTTCAAGTGCCTTCTCCATTGCGGAGGTTGGCAATCATAATAGCTATTTTAATTTTTGAGGCAGTTGCTCTAAATAGTTGTTTTGAACTGCATCCAAACCATTCCCTTAAGTTTTTTAGCCATGAAATTTGTCGTCGTCCCACGCCTCTTCTGCCACTTATTTTGCCCTGGATTATGAGCTGTAAGATGCTGTAATTTTCTCCTCGCATAATGTGTCCGAAATATTGCAGTTTTCTCTGTTTTACTGTTATCTCGACTTCCTTTTCTTTTCTCATTCTTCTCAACACTTCAGCGTTCGTAACTCGATCCACCCACGAAATCCTCTGAATTCTTCTATAGGTCCACATCTCAAAAGAGTTAAGTCTTCTCATTGCCTCTCGATTCAGTGTCCATGCTTCCATTCCATAATATAGAACACTATATACGTAACATTTAGTCAGTCGTATTTTCAGGGCTAACGTTAGATCTTTGCTGCAGATAACCTTTTTCATTCTAATAAAGTTGGCACGTGCTTTCTCGATTCTGGTTTTTATTTCGACGGTATAGTCATTATTTTCTGTTATTAGGGTTCCTAAGTAAGTGTATTCCTTAACTCTTTCTATGTGCTGGCCTCCTACCATTAGGGTTTCATTATTATTGGTGTTGTTTTTACTAATTATCATGAACTTGGTCTTTTTCGTGTTAAGAGAGAGTCCATATTCTCCACTGACTTTCAGTATCTTATTCATTATCCTTTCTAGGTCTTTCAAACTATCAGCTATTATTACGGTGTCTTCTGCATACCTAATATTGTTGATTAAAACTCCGTTTACTTTTATCCCTGCTGTTTCAGATTCAAGACTTTCCAATATGACCTCTTCAGAATAAGCGTTAAATAGTAAAGGTGACAATATACAACCATGTCTGACTCCCCTTTGTATTTCCACATCTCCGGATATTTCGTGTCCAAATCTTACTGACGCTCGCTGATTGTAATACAGATTTGATATCAACCTCAAATCCCTTTCATCCAAATTTTTGCTTCTGAGAATCTCTATTAGTTTGTCATGCTTGACCCTATCAAAAGCTTTGTTGTAATCTATGAAGCAGACATAGAGGTCCTGATTGTTATCTAAGCATCTTTGAGTAAGCACATTAAAAGCAAATAATGCTTCTCTTGTACCCACCCCGTTCCGGAAGCCAAACTGTGTATCACTAATATCAAGCTCCAACTTGGAATGTATTCTAGCGTGTACAATTTTTAAAAGGGTTTTCAAAGTATGTGACATGAGACTGATTGTTCGATAGTCACTGCATTCTTTTGAATTTGCTTTCTTTGGTAAACATATGAATGTTGATGTTAACATTTCTCGGGGGATAATTCCTGTCGTGTAAATTGTATTAAATAATCTCACCAATAAATCTAAATTTTTGTCATTGATCAGCTTCAACAACTCACCTGGCATTTCATCTGGACCAACAGCTTTATTAGTTTTTATCGACCTTAATGCATAAATGACCTCTGCTTTAGTAATTTCAGGCCCTATGTCACCGCCCAGACAGTTTATAGAAGAATTTTCGTGTCTTTGATCTTCAAATAGTTTTTCTATGTATTCTTTCCACCTGCCTAATTTTTGTTGTGTTTCCATAATAATGTTTCCCTCTTTGTCTAGCAATACGTTTGAGGTTTTTCTCTTTTCTATTCCAGCTAGTTCTTTGACTTTTTTATGCAAGTTGAAGTTGTCGTACTTGTTTTGCAACTCCTCTATTTCCTTGCATTTTCCAGAAAGGTACTCTTCTTTTGCTGCTCTTATTTTTCTTCTTATTTGAATTTGCAACTGTTGATATCGGGTCTTGTTGGTCTTGTGTTTCCTTCTTTCATCCATCAACTCCAAAATATCATCTGTCATCCAATCTTCCTTCTTGTATCTTGATGTTGTAAGTACTTTCTTGCTTGGTTTCATAATTGACGTTTTAAAAAACTGCCATTGTTGTTCAACGTTGTCATCGTTTAACCCAGACTTGCCTTGTCTTCTTTCTAAGTTTGTGTTGATGTCTTGTCTCAGCTTTTCTTTCGTTTCTTCTGATTTTAATTTTTGTATATTTAGTTTTTTGATGTTATGATTTGTTTGTATCCTTTTTAATTTAAGTTGGAATTTAGCAATAAGGGGATTGTGGTCCGAAAATACATCCGCACCTGGGTACGCCTTTACTGAATGTACTGCGTTTCGATATCTGTTTTTTATCAAGACGTAATCAATCTGGTTTCTAACTATGTTGTTGTCCTTATCAGCTGGTGACTTCCATGTATAGAGACGACGTTTAGGTAGCTTTTTTATTATTATCTAATAATTAAACTGTGGGGCCTTTGGAGCCCTAGATGAACAAATATGAGCGGGTTCAGAGGGCACAAAAGTTTTTCTCCACAAAAGATTTCTTTGCACTTTGCGGATTTGACTACACTTCCTTCAATATTGTCAAAATCTTTGTTTTTCTCGGTTGGTGCATCTGTCATCTAGTGCTCAAACATCTGTCGAGATCTTGTACGTGATAGCTTTGTAAACAAGTCAGTTTTTGTTGTATTCTGCGAATTTCGTAATGTCGAATTTAGTTGAGCGAAGAGGTTCTCTGAAATTTTGTGTTTCTAACAAAATATCATGTGCGCAAGCGTTGAAAATGTTAACAGAGTTTAAAGCGAGCTGTACTTGTGGCTGATGATTTGCCTCGTTTCGGTAGTCTACGTGTGACGAAAACATCGAAAAAGTTAAGAAAATTGTCCTCGCACTTCGTCGTGTGAACATCAGGGAGATAGCAGCCAATCTCGGTGTCTCGTTCGGATGCAGAGCGTTATGAACAATGTTTTGGGCATGAGACGAGTTGAAGCGCGGCTTGTGCCGAGAGCGCTGAATTTATTGCAGAAACAGCATCGGATTAATGTCGCTAAATAAATGATTTCTTTGGGCCAAAACGTTATCAACGACATCATTACCGATGACATATGACATCGAAACTAACCAACAATCATCGGAATGGTGTTTCTCAGGCAAGCTACCACGAGAGAGTCGATTCAAAATCAAGATTTTGCTAACCCTTTTTTTTTGATTGTCGTGTGGTCCACTCCGTCAACGCACCGGCTCACACATCTCACCTTGTACGCGACTATTTGACAAAAAACAACGTTCATATCGTTCTGCAAGCTTCGTATTCACCCGACATGGCTCATTGTGACTTTTTCCTATTCTCACGACTCAAGTTACCACTTCGTGGAAAGCGTTTTGAGACGATTGAGGCGACAAAGGAGAATTCACAGAAGGAGTTGAAGGTGATTCAAAAATCGAGCTACGGAAAGTGTTTTCAAGATTGAAGGAAGCGTTGGAATATGTAATTGCTTTCAATGGAGATTACTTTGAAGGAAATATAATGAATATCGATAAATAATTGAGCCTTTTTCGTTTTAGTGAAGAGTTCCTGATATTTCCTGATCAGAAGGTACATGATAACTGTTGTGATAACACATGGCAAAGAAGTTGAATGCAAAAAATGCATCTGTCAGGTTTGTTGGGGAAATCGTGGACGTGTCAGTGGTCAGAGGTAATCCATAGGGAGGGATTAAGTTCCATCTCCTGTGGAATCTGTTGGTTGAACAATTAGTAGTAAATCTGAAGGGTGTTACACGAAGAGATATGCACGGTAAAAGGCTATCATAAAATTCATGCAGGAAGCACTGACTACAGTAGAAAAGTGGTGCAGTAAGGAACACCTTAGTAGGTAAATCCTAGAAAAAAACGCTTATACCTTTCATAAGAAGAAAAAGTTTGTTTGGTAGCCTGGTACAACCAAGCAAAAAAAAGCTTGAATGAAGAGTACAATAGGGACTGCCCCGACTTATGCACTGAAGGTTCTAATGAACCTTTTTTTTCTCCACTTATGCATAAAGTTTTGAAGGCTGTTTATTATCTCAATTGCAGTATGGCTTTTTGAAAACTACAGAGGTAAAATAACCATTATAGTAACAAAAAATGCCCTGGCACAGGGGCGGATCCAGCCTCTCTCTTTGGGGGGGGGGGGGGTGGTGATATCACAAAAATACAGTATGCAAGCAGCATACTCATTCCTGATATAAAAGACAGAATGGATTCTATTTTCCTGAACTCAAAGCCCTTGGAAGGGGGGGGGGGGGATCGCAAGCATACACATTCCTATACTCTATTCAAGAACTGGAGAGAGGATTAAAACTGTTACCGAAACCTCCAACGTACCTGCTCCAGTGCCGCAGGTAACTGAGAACGGCCGTAAATCTAATTATATTTCATTATATTTAAATACATTTTATAAATTTACTGCAACATAAAATTTCTGAAAGTTTAATTTAATTTCTGTCAGTGAGCAAAGTACACCTTACAGTTTGTTCTTAGTGATTTATCTTGTTTGCGCTAGTTTTTATATATTACTTGAGATTAGTGAGATACCCAAAAGATATGGCTTTCACCTCTATATTTATTCCAAAATCGTTAAACCAGGGCATTTTTTCCTCAACGAAAAACTTATTACGATGAATGTTTAACATGACAGGAGTTGGAAAATCTACTATATACCGAATACTGAAGGAGAAAAAACGACTGGAATTTTTAGTACTCCCAAGCCACATTCCATCACAGGAAGACGAAAAATCTCGTTGGAAGAAGAGATGAAAACTGCAATTAAAGGGGTTGTATATACATTTTATTATGAGAAGCAGATCCCAACCGTCTACAAAATTCTAATTAAAATCAATGAAGATCGCAATTTACCGGAAAATAAAAGAACTGATCTCTGGAAATTGCTCAGAAAACTTAATTTTTGCTGGGAAAAACCAGATAGAAAATCTGTTCCTATAGATCGTCCGGAAACTGTCCGTTGGAGAAGTAAATATCTCTTTCAAGTAAAAGGTAGAATTGCTAGAAATAACACAATTAACAAAATTAGTAATTTAACTAAACTTTAGAAAGATTTTTTTGAATAAAGTTACTGCGGAAAATTGGGAAAAATCAATATAATAAAAGAATAAAACAAAATGTGAGAACTCGATCTCATGATCGGTGAGATAGAGGAACCAGTTATAATTAATTTGAGCGAAGATATTTTCACTGACTTTGATTAGGAATTAGATACGTAATGTTAACTAGTGTAAACACAATTTATTATTTAAATTTTTGTTTTTGTTGTATTTTATTGTTTAATGTTGTTTATATGTTTTTATTTTAGTGTGTCACACTCTTTAATTTTATATATATTTAATTCTAATTAGTCGTAAGTTTTTTTATTATTTTATTATTGTATTTGTCTTTTTCTTAAGCGTGTAGAATTAACATGTTTATTTTATTTTTTTGGGGCTATCGGATTTCCATATAATAAATTAAATTAAATTAAGATATCAATACAATAGAAATAAAAATAAGCCGGTCTAATTTTAATTACAACATATAAAAAGTAATTACATTTGAATCCTTTTTAATGTTTAACTGTAATTCTGTAGATGGTTTAAGAAATAAATAAACTGAAACGTCAAATACCCTAAAAATGTTTTTAAGTAATAATAAAATGACCGATAGCCCCAAAAATATTTTAATATTATATGGACGAATTTATTTTTTTATATATGTTTAACTTTTTGCATTTTTGACAATGGATATTTTGTAAGTATTTAAATTATAACTTCGAATTTTTTGAGGGAATAAGGCTATGTTTTAGTCCATTATTATAGACCGGTATTTTTGATTATAAAATTTATAACCCATTCGTATAAAAGATATATGTGTTTAACATTAGTATAAGATGAAAAATTGGGTCCATTTTCTTAAACTCAAAGCTCTTGGGGGGAGGGGGCGATCGCCCCCACCGCCCACCCCTTGGATCTGCGCCTGCCTGGACATGGATTTTGCACTGCCTTTATACACTTGTGGTTATACCAACGTAATAGAAAAATAATGTAGTGGAAAAATAATAAAGCTAGCTTTGACAAAAAAAATTTCTTGCATGATGCATAATAGATTATATCGGTTTAGCAGTTTAGCTCGTACAACATTCCGAAATTGCCATTCAAATTTTCCCAGCTGGTAATCAGATTTTGGGTTGACTACATCTCTGTTCCTTTTTGTTGCTGGCAATTATAATTTCAATTTTCTTTCTGTAATAATTATTACCCTATGATCTCGCATAAAGGTTTTTTGTAACAAAAAGCAGCAAATTAATTAACCTTACAAGAATAGCATGGGATAGTTAAAAAAGAAGCAGAAAATAAATTAGTCTACTAGTAGTAATACATCCTTTTAAGACAAAAACTGACAAAAATTAATTAATTTATGGAAAACTCAGGTTTCCTTCTAAAAATATTCTGCTTGTGAACTCATTACTTAAGATTAAGATTGACGATATTAAAAAGGATATCTTGTACAGGGTGTATAATTTTTAATATATTTATGAGGCATCTGAGTTATGAGAAATGAATTGTAATTCCCACAACACTAGGTTCCCATTTTACGAAAGAAGTGTTTAAGGTACACGATGCTTTAAAAAATTATGACTTTTTGGACGTTACTTATGTGTCCTTTGTCATTTAACTTATTAAAATAGTAAAAAATGGTTCTGATATGGCTTTTTAAATAGAATTCAGTGGCGTAGATTGTTTCTTTTTCACGAATCATTTTTCTTAGATCCGAAGTAACTAGGTATAAATTTGTAATTTTATATAAAATATATCCCGCCGCACGAAAATAAGAATATATCAAGTAGTTATAAGACCGATAATGACATATGCATGTGAAACATGGACGTTGACAAAACAAAATGAGAATAGACTGAAAATCGCAGAAAGAAGAATACTTAGAGGGATATACAGACCGGTCAGGGACAACACCACACAGCAATATAGAACAAGAACAAACAAGGAATTGGAGGAACTATAGAACCAGCCAGATATAGAGAAAATAATAAAAGTAGAAAGATTAATCTTGTCTCATAAGATGGGCCGGCCATGTTATGAGACAAGATCAACGTATCGTCAAGTTGGTATGGGAAGTGAACCCAGAAGGAAAGCGGCCGCTAGGAGGACCAAGGATGAGGTGGAGAAATAACGTTGCAGCAGACTTACAAACCCTAAACGTCGAACGCGCGGAGGAACTGATGATGGATCGCAGCAAGTGGAGGCAGATTGTGAAGTCAGCAAAGACCCACCCCGGGTTGTAATACTAGAGAGAGAGAAGATTTTTATTGTAAAAATGCTATACGGCTTTTAAGTGTTTTGTTTTTAGTTGACCATGACGGCAAGGCATGGCGAAAATAAAGCAATCGAACCCTACAAAATTGTCATTATTTCTTGCCGTTTGACATTCATTAATAATAATCATACCGGGGCGATTAAATTACATGCACGAAAATTATTTAAACTTATTTATTATTTATGGAGATTGTCATAGAGTTATTTCAAGAACATGCGATACATTCGCGATCCGATATCCGAAGAAACAGAAACCAACACTACCAACTGTTAGATTATAAAAAACTTCAAGAACTTTGGATCTATAAAAGCTGAAAGAAATAGAAATAAACCAGTTGTTAATAAAATAAAGTTACAAAAATTATTTGAGTCAATGTTCAAATTGACGCCCTTGAACTTCCACACATTTTTCGCACCTAAGCAGGAACTCTTCATGGGTGGTTCTTCTTATTGACTGAGGATTAAGTTCTTTAAATGCTATTCTGAGGCGCTGCATGCAATCTTCCATAGTGGTTAATGTGGTGTTGTATACTTTATTTTTGATCGTCCCCCAAATAAAAAATCAAGTACTGTTAGGTCGGGGAAGCGAGGTGGCCAAAGATGTGGCCCATTCTTGGCTATCCATTGATCATAAATCAAGTTTTGCAGATGATTGTTAACTAAATGACTATTATGTGGAGGCGCCCAATCATGTTGATAAAATAGATTTCTATGATCAGCCAACGCCAAGTTATCTAAATAGTCCACTTCCAAATTTCTGAAGAATGGCGTCGATTAAACAATCCATTTTTTGTGAATTTGAATCGAAGTAGCACGCACCTATAAGTTAAAAAATGTATTTTGTATCTATAAGTCTTCAAAAATAGCTAACTTACCATTCAGATTATCTTGGTAGAATTCTAGGGCGACGACGCCGTCTTTTCTTATAGCACAATACACGTTAAACTGCCAAGACTCTTGAAAATTTAATTCTCTAAATGGATGTACGTTTGAGTCGTTCCAATAGTGGGAATTGCATCGATTAAACAATCCATTTTATGTGAATTTGGCTTCGTCTGACCAAATAATGTTATCCAAAAAACCAGCATTTTCTTATGACCAAAGTAAAATAAATTGACAGAACTCTACTCTTCGTGGAAAATCAGTGTCTTTTAAATGCTGTACTATGGAATATACATAGGGATGAAAATTATGTTTTCATAAAATCCTTAAAACTGATGTTTGAGATAATCCAGACTCTAATGCTACTTGCCTTGTAGATATTGTTGGATATGCGGCAAAATGTCCAAAAATGGTAATTTGGATATTTTCATTATTAACAAATGGTTTATTTCGATTTCTTTTTGCTTTCATGGATCCAAATTTTTTGAAGTTTTTTATAATCCTTTTAACAATTGCTGGTGTTGGTTTCTATTTCTGCAGATATCGGATTGCGAATGTATCGCATGTTCTTGAAATAACTCTATCACATTTTCCATAATAATAATCTTCGTGCGTGTAATTTAATCGCCTCGGCATGATTATTATTATTGAATGTCAAATGGCAAGAAATAGCGATAATTTTGTAAGGTTAAATTTTTTATTTTCGCCACGCTCGCCGTCATGGCCAACTAATAACAAAACTTAAAAGCCGTATAGCATTTTTACAATAGAAAAATGTTGAATTGCCAATATTTTGAAAACTACAGATTTTTTTAATAGACAACCTTATACAAAGTTACCTTTATTTTTAATGCTTAATATGATAAAATTATAAAAATGGGTACTTTGTATTTGAAAAAATTGACTTTTGACGATTTTTTAAATATAATTTTTATTCTTCTTTTTGACCACTATGTACTACTAATTTTCAAAATATCATAAAAAGACTACTAAAATCGATCTTTGTTTACAAGAAAACTAACCCAAATTAAATAATAAAGACTTTCTTATAGGAGATAATTTATAGTTAAGTTTGGTCCGCAAACGTCATTTTTGACATAAAAATTTAAATATGTCCAAAATGGTGAGATTTAAGTATAGAATATTATACATGAAATATGTCTAGAATTTTACGTAGAAATCAAAAATGCAATAATATATAGTATGTTCCATTAAAAATAAGCAAGTTGACGTCTACTTCAGGTCAGGGGCGGATCCAGCCTCTCTTTGGGGGGTGCGGTGATGTCACAAAAGTATGGCAAGCGACAGCAAGTGGTCGACGGGGGGGGGGGGGGGTAGACACCAGCAACATTCCCATTTCTAGTGTAAAAGGCAGGGTTGAGTCTATTTTTCTAAATTTGAAGCTCTTGGAGAGGGGGGGGGGGCGATCACAAGAAAAAACAAGTTGCCGACAGGGGGGGAGGATGCGAGCAACATACACATTCCTAGTATAAAAGGCAGAGTCGGTTCTATTTTCCTGAACTCAAAGCTCTTGGGAAGGGGAGGGGCGATCGCAAGCATACACATTCCTATACTCTATTCAAGAACTAGAGAGAGTAATAAAACTGTTACCGAAACCTCCAATGTACCTGCTCCAGTACCGCAGGTAACTGAGGACTGTCATAAGTCTAGTTATATTTAATTATATTTAAATATTATAAGCTTTTTTAAATTTACTGCAACAATAAAATTTCTGATAGTTCAATTTAATTTCCGTCAGTGAGCAAAATACACCTTTCAATGTGGCCTTAGTGAGATACCCAAAAGATATGGCTTCCACATCTATATTTATTCCAAAATCGTTAAACCAGGGCATTTTTTCCTCAACGAAAAACTTATTATGATGAATGTTTATGATGCCTTAAGACATCAATATCTAGATAATAATGTTAAAAACTCTCTTGACATTTGTTCCAACACAACAGTAGTTGGAAAATCTACTATGTACCGAATACTGAAGGAGAAAAAAATGACTGGAATTGTTAGTATTCCCATGCCACATTCAATCACAGGCGGACGGAAAACCTCGTTGGAAGAAGAGATATAAACTGCAAAAAAAGGGGTTGTATATACATTTTATTATGAGAAGCAGATCCCAACCGTCGACAAAATTCTAACTAAAACCAATGAAGATCGGGATTTTCCTGAAATTAAAAAAACAGAGCTCTGGAAATTGCTCAGAGAACTTAATTTTTGCTGAGAAAAGCCAGATAAGAAATTCGTTCTTATAGATCGTTCGGAAAATGTCCGTTGGAGATGAACATATCTCTCTCAAGTAAAAGGTACTTACAAAATTAGTAATTTAACTGAACTTTTGAAAGATTTTTTTGAATAAAGTTACTGCAGAAAATTGGGAAAAATCCATATAATAAAAGAATAAAAGAAAATGTGGAAACTCGATCGGTGAGATGAAGGAACCAATTATAATTAATTTGAGTGAAGATAGCTTCACTGACTTTGATTTCGAATTAGATACTTAATGTTTACCAGCGTAAACACAATTTATTATTTAAATTTCTGTAACATATAAAAATTAATCATATCTGAATCCCTTTTTAGTGTTTAATTGTAATTCTGCAGATGGTTTAAGAAATAAATGAACTGAAACGTCAAATGTCCTTAAAATGTTTTTAATTAATTATAACCGAGAGCCCAAAAAAAATTTAATATTATATGGACGAATTTATTTTTTTCTATATGTTTAACTTCTTGTATTTTTGACAATAGGTATTTTGTAAGTTTTTATAAATTATAACTTAGAATTTTTTGAGAGAAAAAGCTACGTTTTAATCTGAATGTGACTAAAACGGTTTCTATGCCATAATTAAAAATAATCAAAATACAATTATGATTTGTGTTAAATATGTCAAAATTATCTATATTTTCTAATGTATGTGAATTATTAAGAAATCATAAGAAATAAAATAATATTATAAAAACTTTTTATTTTAAGTTTATTTCCGAAATAATATTCTATGCCATAAATACTTAGTGATAAAATAAACCTCCTTTCGACGCCTAGGACAAGGATTAAAATCCTTTTTAACACTTTACACTTCCAAATATCTATTGTTATCCAACCCAAATAGGCCATTATTATAGATCGGTATTTTTGATTATAAATTTTCTAACCCATTCCTACGAAAAATATGTGATTTTGACAAAGACACAGGACTAAAGAACACAGGTAGTTTGCGAAGAAAAAAAGGATAAAAAATAATTTATTACTTTCTCTAGTTCTTGAATAAACTATAGTAAAAGAGGCAAAATCGGATCTATTTTCCTGAACTCAAGACTCTTGGGGGGGGGGATCGCCCCCCCCCTCCACCGCCCCCCTCCCTTGGATCCGCGCCTGATTCCGGTACAACTGGAAGTGCTGCCACCTTGAAAATAGTTTGACCGGCTGTTCCCCAAGCACGTTAGTTCACCGCTAAATTTTAAGATTCTTCCTAATTATAGTTTTTCCACAATCAATCACCTTATATATTTAAGTTCAAATATTTACCTTTAACCGATAAACTTACACCATTCAATTCTTAATTTACCCTCTACATTCGTGCATTGTATTTGTATTTTTGTATTTTTCTGCTTTACTATTTACGTTTCTTATTCACTCAATTCAATAAACAGACCTTTACAAAATAAAACATCGAAGCTTTTGAAGCGCGAGAGCAATCTAGAGCCACTCCAATTTTCTCTACTGGAAAATTTAATCAAACTATCCAATTGAAACTTTGGAATTTAAATAACTTTCAAGAATAAAGTTGACGTCATCACGAGGCGAAATTGCCGATTTGTTACGCGTTCCGGGCAACTTTTAAATTGAATATTTGACATTTGGCACTCTGTCTGACACCCCTTCGTTTGAATTGTTCCGGATGGGGATTTTATTGTTTCATTGAGAGCTGACGTGGGGTTAGTTTATCAGAAGAGGTTAAATAAAGTTAATATAACTTCTTTTATAAATTGTAATTGCTTTATTTATATAGGTTTTTTCCGTACATTTATAGGCAAGAAAAATCCCAATTTGATATTGAGTAAAGGAACGTCATAAAGTTTTAACCTTTGTATGATATACTATGAACTAAAAAGAACAGGAAGTTCACTTGGATATACGCCAACCAAAGTTTTCGGGGACCTTGAAAATGAGTGTGCTGTGGTGATAATATAGTGAATTCTATGCTTTAAATTTCTTTGCATTTCATATTAAAAAAGAAGATAGACACAACACTCTTATTCTTTACATTTGAATTTTAAATTATTGATCATTTTCATCTCTCAATGGTCGATTAGGTCGTTTTTGGTAGTGTTTTAATTAAATCACAAGCATTCACGAAAATGCCGCGGTACGGTGTCGACGAACGTTTATTATTAGTGAAAATCTTTGCAAAAATGGAGAAAA
Source organism: Diaprepes abbreviatus (assembly GCA_034092305.1). Classification (NCBI taxonomy): domain Eukaryota; kingdom Metazoa; phylum Arthropoda; class Insecta; order Coleoptera; family Curculionidae; genus Diaprepes; species Diaprepes abbreviatus. The sequence continues at coordinate 142,733 of JASJET010000131.1, read as the reverse complement.
TTTTCTAGGGACTATTCGCACGTCATGTAATCATTTGGGCGAAGGAACTTTACCTATGTCAGCATCGTAGAACAACCAATTACCTGCGTCTGCATGTATTGGAACACTGACTCTTCCTGAAGTAGTCATACCACGACAGAAGAGCGGGTTGTAGGAGTCCACTAAATGTGCACCTTCCAATCTGAAGTCAATATGTGAGTAAATTTGAAGAACAACAGAAATTCCTCTTAGCAGATCATGACTACAAGATAGCTGAAACGATAATCACATATCAAAGAGTAAAATTATCGATGGAAAACCTTTGCTCCCTTCAAGTCACTTGGTAAGATAAGGATTACATATTTCCAGCCCCACTATTCCGCTAGCGTCTGAGCTTGGGGTACATGCCAATAGCAAAGAAGAAGACAAAAGTAGTCTTTATTTCCAAGGTAGGGAGAACATAACACATAAACTCTAAGTTTTTCTATTTTATCTGCCTGATCAGTTTCTTATTAAAGACATTGGAGAGCAGGCGCGGATCCAGGGGGGCGGAAGGGGCGGAGAGAACGATCCCCCCCCCAAGAGCTTTGAGTTCAGGAAAATACACTCGATTCTGCGCTTACACTAGGAATGTGTATGCTCTTGGCATCTCCCCTCCTTTCGTCGAGAAATTGTTTTTTCTTTCGATCACCCCCCCCCCAAAGCTTTGAGTTTAGGAAAATATATCCGATTGTGCCTCTTATACTTGGATTGTGTATGCTATTGTCATCTTCCCTCCCGTCGACAACTTGTTTTGAGTTCAGGAAAATAGACCTGATTCTGCCTTTTATACTAGGAATGTGTATTCTGCTGATTTCTACCCCCCTCCCCCCGCCGACATATTGTTTTTTCTTGCCATTGTTCCCCTCCCCCAAGAGCTTCCAATCCAGAAAGATATATATCTGACCCTGTTTTTACACTAGAAATGGGAATATTGCTGGCGTCTTCTGCCCGTCGACAACTTGCTTTCGCATGCCATACTGTACGCCCCTGTTGGAGAGGTTGGTGGACCGACACATCATGAATAATGCAGAGCCGATACATCCTTTACAATTTGCCTATCAGGATGGAAAATCAACACACATGGCACTATATCGACTCGTTACAAGAATTGAAAACTCACTATCGAATGGTCAATCCGACTTAGGTATCTTCATTAATATCGAGTAGGTGTTTGCCATCTCACGATTCAATATGCAATGCTCTAGAATAACGAAGCTCTGAACCGACAGGAGTTCTATCATCCTTGTTGAGGAGCCTTTCTCACACCGACGAGCTGGTCATTCTATGCCTTAGTCGCAACATCTGTGATCTGGAGAGATCAATAGTGCGGGCCCTGCGGATCGTAGAATGACGATGCCATAAGGAAGAGCTCAGAATAAACCCTGACCGCTGAGGTGGTAGTCTGTACATAAAAGAGGAGAGTAGGGAGATTACCCATAATTACATTGACGAGCAAGACCCTTCAATAAAAATGACTCATCTGAACTGGATTGACCATATTGAGTTTCGTACCAAGAAGGCTATATGTGCTTCCCGCGCTTATAAATGAGCCTTTCGGTGCTCATGGGGGCTGATGCCGAGAGTGTAATATTCTATATATACTATGATGAGGCATGCCGCTATTGTATGGTGGCCTTGTACAACAAAACATAAAGACCGTCCTCAAAAATCACTCTCTTGAGATACTTCTGCCAAGCAATATTTGAAAGATGGAACAAAATCTTCCAAGAAATAGATCCTGGTGGTTTACAGATAGATCTCGACAAGATGAAAGACCTGGTGCCGGAATATTCAGTAGGAGCACGAGACTACGGGAGTTTTACTCTCTCGAACAACGTGCAATGATATTTCAAACAGAAATTTATGCTATTTTTCAGTGTGATAATTTTTGTGAGAGGAACATAAACCGGAATAAGACAATAAACATATATTGAAATGCTGCGATACTGGTATTGAAGTCTAGTGTCATAACTTCATAGCTGGTGTCTGACAACACACTCATGTGTGTCCCGGGTTACTCGAGTATAGACGGGAATGAGAAAGCGTACCATCTGGCAAAGATGAGGTCCATAATTGAACCATACAGACCCCAATCAACTGTTTTAATTACCATCAGTAAAAGGGAATTAAAATGGTTGCTAGGAAGTGGAGTAAGGCTCCTGGAATGAGATATGCGAAGGAACATATAACTGAACCTAGTGCACGACTTATTAGGAAGCTCCTGTCGTTGAAGAGGAAAGAACTAAGAATCGGGGGACAATTGACAGGACATTGCCATCTGTGAGACTATCTTTATAAGATTGACCGTCTTAGATAACCCTAAGTGCAGATGGTGTCTAGATGAGGGAAAAACTGTTTATCATCTCTTCAGAGTGCCCAGTCCTTAACGGACTGATGCTGAGATATTTCAGAGATATGATATCGTTACCTGAAGCTGTTAGATAAGCTAAGTTAACGAGAGTGCTTAGATTCGCAATGACGATCGGACTTGAATAACTTACAGCCAAGGTGGGATGCAAGGGGCCCAAGGAGACCTAGGTATCAAAAATCAAGTGTCGTCACTTTTTATTTATTTATTTACCTGCATCTGGACCACCCCTGATTCTCCCAGGATTGAAATCTCTACCACAGCATTTTCCAACTAATTTCGACAAAAAAATTCCACCTTCGCACAGTGAGCACAGGCTTTAGCACACTAAAGAAGGTATATTTTTATAAAGAAGATGTCTCCTAAACAAGGTAATTTATAAACTGCAGGATAAAGAAACGCACATTATTTACTTTCGACATAATATCTAAGTGTTCATATTAAAGCTGTAAAACTAGCGCCATAAGGTAAATCTTGGAAACCTTGCCATGTCTGAATACCTTTGTACCAAACCTGAAGAAGCTAACATGGGAATTGCAGATAATCTAAGAAAAGAAGTTAATAACCACTCTCAACAACTGAAGTATTTTTCTCTACTAGGATCTGGTAAAAGGTATGTTGTGGTAACAGTTACTTTCCTATGAAAGTCCGCCATCCGAGGTAGTGAAATTGTCAAGATATTGTGAGGAACACTTACCGCTTCTCCTGGGTTGCACTTCCCATGCGCACCACATTTTATGCGGATGCAGGGATATCAACACCAGAGGGGAAGATTTGTCTGACTTTCTCAATATTAAAAACCTGGAATTGATTAACAGAGGGAACATGCCTACTTTTATTACAAGTAGGGGAGAGTCTGCCATAGATCTAACTATTGACTCTTCAAATATGCAGAAGAAGTGGGAAGTTAGTACATAGATCGCGCTGAAATCGAAAGTAAGCAAGATATAGTAGTAATGGAATACTGAAATCCAAAGACCACAAACTGGGATTTCTTTCTGTATGAACTGAAAAGAAGAGTAGAAGGATGTGGATATTTCTACCAAGCAAATCAGTGATACACTTCGGGGTTTATTAGAGGCCAACTGTCAAATGATGAAAGCCCATGGAGTCCAAGATATTCTGGTGGAACTTTCAAATTGAAAACCACCGAAAAAATGTCCGGAAGCTCTTTAAAATAGCGCTAAAATACCAAATTGACATAAACTGGTCAAAATATAAAGCTGTCCAGAGGGAATACAGGAAACTAATAAGGAACGTGTGGAAAAAATAATGAGAGAACATAAAAAGTATGCCCTCCGCATCCGACCTCTGCCATTCACTTATTCATTAATTCAAGCTGTAAGTTCAAGATGACATGAGATTGGTTTTGACACAGACCTAATGAAGAATTATAACTCTAAGTAAGGATATGCAAGCTCAATCACCTTAATAAAAATATCCTCCTTCTTTCAAGTTCTAAAATATATTTTTTGAAACCATTTATTTTTTGTTTTGTTGATCAAATATGGCAGATGAGAGAGGGGTAGCGAAACTTTATAAAAATCTAAAAAAGGTTGCGATTAAAAAAATAGTTGGGAACCACTGGTGAGTTCTTTTTAAGATGTTACTTATATATTATTACTGTTTTAAAGTAACTTTAAGTTTTTTCTCTTATGTTTAAATTATAATTTTACTAATGCGCTCTCTACAAATTATGTTGTTAGTTTGTTTCCCGCTGCTACGCCACTGTTACCACCTTTCATATACATAGGTACTAAGTACTCTTTTTTAATAAAGGTTCTTTCGCAGCAAACGACTTGAAACAAATTACTTCTTCTTAGAGGCACATAAATTAACAGAAAATTAAGTTTTGGCCCATTTGGAGCAATCCAGGCCACGAACCGTGATACAAGGCAAATTTGTTGACGGTTTTACATGATGTTTTCCACATAAATTTGCACCATTTAGTTAACAGAAAGGATGATCACTTGCAGTGTTTCGCGTAATCTAATATGAGAGCTCGTTAAAATGTATTAACGATGATTATACTACACTTGATACAACGAATATTTTCGTTTTTGTAAAGCAAGGTTGCCAACAATTATCTCTTTTTTTAAAACAGTTCATGTGAACTTAAGGTATGTTTGAAAATCTAAGTAATAAGGAATTTGATACAGTTCAAATTCCAATAGCTCGAACTGTAAACTAATATAATTTTTTTCGTTTGATTCCTTGCTTGAGGTAATCTCCAAAAGTACCGAACCAATTTAAAAAATTCTTTCACTTTTGGAAGAATATTATTCTCTGTTTGAAGTTTGCCTTAAAGGGGTCAAATTCGAAATTCTTAACTCGCAATCTCAGATATAACTTTAGGAGTCAAGTGAATAATATCTTTTTGTTCGTGGGAGATATCATAAAACAGTGCTGCAAGCAAAGCCAAAAGATAGCGTCAGAAGGCAACGAATAGAAAAAGGGAGCTTCACCCACCGGAGGTAGCAAAATTTACAAGAATTAAATCAGAAAAACGTTTTCTGTGATCTTGACCGGCGTTGAAAATAAAATAAGTGTACCAGGTAATATATTCCGTATTTTTATAAGTAATTAAGTAATACTTTTTTGGGTAAAATTAATTGTCGGCGGGGGAGGGGGGGAGATATTAGTAGCATACACATTCCTACTATAAGAGTCAGAATCGGGTCTATTTTTCTGAACTCAAAGCTCTTGGGGGAAATCGATCGCCCCCCCCCCTTGGATCCGCGCCTGGTTGCGAACCCTAAAATACCACGCGCATGTTAAATCTATCTATGTCGGCTAAATCCACTAAAAACCATTAAAGTAATCATTTATTAAACACCTATAAGACTGCTAGAAACCAAAAGACTCACCTCTAGAAAAGTAACACAAGTAAATCATCGAGATTGTCATACTTTTGCCGTTACTTTTAACTGAAATTAAATTCTTTATCAGCGTCCAAATACAGTACTTTTTTTGGTCCTTCGAGCAGGATTTTTTGGTCGTTTCGACCGCGAATTATGCAATTTTCATTGCTTTTCATTAATAAAATTTAATTTCCATTTACATGAAATAATAAAATTATTTGTCGTTAAAATTCCAGTACGACATTTTTCAAACGGTCCTGCAGAACAGCAGTTTCAAGGTTTAACTTAAGTACTGATCGTGCATCCGGTCTGTGATTCATGATAACTCACGCCTTCCGTACTGCCTTCAGATTTTGGGTAATTAATGAAGAAAATACATTACAAAATTTAAATATTTTTAGTTTTCACTACTATTTACGTACATTTTTCTGGTCCTTCGAGCCGGATTATACCCTAAATAATAAAATTTTTTGTTAGCTATAAAAAATGTCAATAACAAGGAGACTTCATTACGCGAAATTTAAAAATTCCTCTACGTACCAGGCGCGAATCCATGGTAGGGGGAGCCATCACCCCCCCCCTCCTCCTAGATCCGCCTGCCTGCTGCATTAGGATCTAGCTGATTCCACCCCCTCTCTCCCGACATTAAATTTATTATGTCAACTCGCTTTCGCTTTATCAAACTCTACTGTCTTGTATACGAATGGGTTGGAGGCTGGATCCGTCCCTGTTTAGAACCCTAAATAGATTTAAACCCTACATTTGTAACGAAGAATCTAAGTAGTAAAAGGATATTATACAGATGGAAAAAAGGGGCTAAATATTTGTAACAAGATATTATGATATGACGAATCTCGATTCTATAACAATGGATTGTTTTATCTAAACGTTCTTTGCCGCTGAACTCAAAGAAACCTACATTTTCGCTGGAAACCAAACATTTAAGAAACGTTTAAGGTTAATATTTGATTGGGTAACAAACTAAATAATTGCAGGCCCCTTTTTTTGCTGAATGAGATTCCATTGGAGATGTATGGAGACCTTTTGTAGTAGAATTGTTTTGGAGAGGGTAAATTTGTTATTAAAATTGAACGAGGCTGACAACACAGCAACTAGAAAACCAGAGTAGGCTTCGCATATGTGGCGGCGTCTCGGTGTAGTCTTTAGTGAATTTGTTCGTTATCAATAATTAGGTCTTTGACGCATATTACGTTAATTTTTTCCTGTTGTGCCTTAAGATGCAATTAGTGGAACTTTAAAGTTAGTATTTATGTAGGTTAACAAGACATTTGTACAGAGTTTTTCTCGATCCCGGAAATTATTTATTTTCGATAAGCAAGTTTTTTATTTTTTTTTATTCGGGATTATTGATGATTTTAAAAGTTTATTATAACAATTGCGGTTAGAGAAATTAAAACAGACCAACGTAGGAGACCTATTTTATAATATATTTGAATCACTTACAGTATCATTGCCGTTGTATTTTTTTTTCGTTTTACCTGATATCATATTAACATGAACCACCGCCGTTTTTGCTCTAACACATTACTTTTTCGTATAAAGAAATATTCATTTTTGTAAATCAATAAACTCTGCCAACGGAAGGTATAATATTTAATTTGAAAATAGAAATAAAAATTTTGATATTTTTCAGATGTCATCTGTCACCCCAAGAGCTCTTATTCTTTTTATCTACTGTATAAGTGCAGTATAACCGTTTTTAGAAGACTATATCTTTAAGGTGTTTTCCTTCCTTTTATCTTTCTAACTCACTTAATCTACACACTGTCCTGCACATTCGCCTAAATTGATTCCTGTTGATTTTTCTAGAGGATATGTGAAAGATCAAGTTTATTTAACAATCTCCAAGAAGACTCATTAATCTGTAACAAAATTAGTTAATTAATTATTGTTATGTAGGTTCACTTATAATTAATTTGTGTAATATTAATTTTTTCTCGTTTCAAATAAATTGTTAGTATACATCCTTCGTATTTTGTTGTAATTGACACTAAAACAGTCTTCTAAATATCTTTATTAAATCAGGACTGTAACGGAGAACAGGACCGGACGATTATTATTTAATTACAAAACGTCAAAAAAAGCCAAGGAGTCATACACGACTACATTTCAAGCAACAACTTATTGCAAAAAATGGAATGAAAACACAGATCTTTATTTAAAAAAAATAAGTAGATATTAATAATTCCAAAGTTAAAGGACCCCGCACAAACCAAATGGAAATTGGATCCCGGTCAAATTCGTTGAAAATTCAGTATGTTGTAGGTCTAGATGTGCTGATCAAAAGTTTCAATGGGCACAAAGTCCAAAAGTTAATAGGTTTCTAGATACAGAGGAATAAGTTGCGCCTGTACCAACCAAATGGAAATTGGATCCCTGTCAAATTCGTTGAAAATTCACTATGTTGTAGGTCTAGATGTCCTGATCAAAAGTCCCTAAGGGCACAAAGTCCAAAAGTTAATAGTTTTCGAGATACAGTGGGATGAGTTGTACTCGATCCACTGTTTACATAGGCAAGGCGTAAGGATATATATCTATATATTTCTTTTTCTCTCTCCATATCTTATATATATATATATATATATATATATATATATATATATATATATATATATATATATATATATATATATATATATATGTATGTGTTTGTGTGTATGCAGCGTAAAACATTGCAAACTATTTACCAAAATATTGAAATCGCGTAATCATAAAAAAATACTTCAGTCGATAGGTTTAGGATAATGAAGGAGATCACCAATTGTAATCTTGACTATGACCTTTAGATTAAGGGTCAAGGTCAAACATTCTCAAGATGTAATTTCTTTATGGAAAAACTTTTTTTTAAGAAGTAGATTTAAAAGATAAAGACGTTTTTTTCTGAAATTCCCGTAATATTTAAAACTTATATGACCCTGAGGTCAATGATCAAGGTGAGGTTTGTAGTTTGAATGATTTTTTGAATGCAAAAGTTCATTTTTAATCTCTTTTTTGGTACTTTTACAAGCTCTTCGTGAAGTAGCAAAAAATACATCTTGTATTGTTGATGAAAACAGTTTTACAGATGAGGAATTTGAATGTTTTTGTCCTATATCGACAGAACAATTCAGAGATCTATATACTTACTGTGATCGAGTTCCTCGTGAAGGTGCTTATAGGTACGTTGGTAAAAGAGAAATATAAATGTTTTTGTGTAATATGAGGCAAGGGCTTTCAGATGAATTTATCTGCGCTATGTTCCAAACTCGAGCAGATAAGCAACAAGTTCAGCTATTGAGACTGTTAAAAAATATTTGATGAAGCGTTTTGTACCTGCTTATATCGGATTTGACGCAATTACACAAGAAAATTATATTGCCAATCATGTCACTGAATTTGCGAATGAGAGCGAAAAAGAGATAGATAGAGAAAATTAACCCTTACGCCTTACTTATATATATGGTGGATCGGGCGCAACTTATCCCTCTATATCTCGAAAACTGTTAACTTTTGGACTTTGTGCCCACAGAAACTTTTGATCAGGACATCTAGACCTACAACATACTGAATTTTCAACGAATTTGACCGGGATCCAATTTCCATTTGGTTGGTGCAGAGTCCTTTACAAAAACTTTTTTAACGCTGTTTTATAGAAAGAAAAAAATATTATTCTCAAAAATATTTAAAAAATAATTGCTGAATTTTCCCTAATATCTATGAAAGCATAGAAAATTTGGCAACTCTACCAACATATGTGAATCTAACTTTCCTCTAGTTTAACAGACCTCGTATATATTTAGGAGCACTAATTTTATCACAATATTGCATTCTCCTTTTTTGCTTTCTTTTATATACCTATATATGCAGCAAAAAATGCCGGGAATTGTTATATTAAGAACTGTATATTTTAATATATTTTATGAAAGACTGGAAAAAAACTAGAAATAATCTCAATTAGAGTAACAACAGCGAAAATAACCTCAAACCTTGTCTGAGAATGCATTTCAAGTGAGCCAAATCACAAGTTAATAAATAAATCATATAGCAAAGGGGTCCCAATTAAAGAAATGTCGCCCCGTCGGTTCTCTAATAGACCGACACGGTGTGGTCGCATTTGAAAGCGCTAATGAGGGCAGTCGCGGGCTTCGAAAAGACTACTTTTTGCTTTTCTAGAACACTTTTGATTCTGAAAGTTGCTTATTAAAATCAGTTGAATTTTATTAGGATTTATAGTTTTCTGGAAAAGTATATAAGATTAGTAGAATGAGTCTGATACTTTGAAGACTCGGTTTCTATAGGGCCTAATAAAAAAAAAGCCTTATATAAGTTAATTTTTCAAAATATATTCTTGCTTATTCTTTTCCAACCATGTGAAGTGTTTTTATAGTTTGAATGACAATTTAGCCAGCTCCTCTTATACCCTCTTAATGCAAAAACCCATCGGGTTGATCGGATTTGGTCTGGATAGCAGGGGCGGATCCAGCCTCTCTCTCTCTCTTGGGGGGCGGGGGCGGTTATATCACAAAAGTATAGTATGGCAAGCGAAAGCAAGTTGTCGACGGGGTGGGGGGGAGACAGGAACAATTCCATTTCTAGTGTAAAAGGCAGGGTCAGGTCTACTTTTCTAAATTTGATGTTCTTGGAGAGGGGGGGATCACAAGAGAAAACAAGTTGTCGACAGAGGGGGAGGATGCGGACAGCATACACATTTCTAGTATAAGAGGCAGAATCGTGCCTATTTTCCTGAACTCAAAGCTCTTGGGGGGAGTGGCTATCGCAAGAAAAACAAGTTGTCAACGGGAGGGGAGTGCTAGCAGCATACATATTCCTAATATAAAAGGCAGAATCGGTTCTATTTTCCTGAACTCAAAACTTTTGGGAAGGGAAGGGGCGATCGCAAGCATACACATTCCTATACTCTATTCAATAACTAGAGACAGTAATAAAACTGTTACCGAAACCTCCAACTTACCTGCTCCAGTGCCGCAGGTAACTGAGAACTGCCGTGGATCTAATTTTATTTAATTGTATTTAAACAATATAAGGTTTTATAAATTTACTGCAACAATAGAGTTTCTGATTTCTGTCAATGAGAAAAGTACATCTTACAGTGTGTCTTTAGTGATTTATCTTGTTTGTGCTTGTTTTTATATATTATATGAGATTAGTGAGATGTCCAAAAGATATGGCTTCCACATCTATAATTATTCTAAAATCGTTAAACCGGGGCATTTTTCCCCAGCAAAAAACTTATTAGTATGAACGTTTATGATGCCTTAAAATATCAATATCTAGATAATAATGTTAAAAGTTCAATTGAGATGTGTTCCAACATGACAGGAAAATCTACTATGTACCGAATGCTGAAGGAGAGAAAAATGACTGGAATTGTTAGTACTCCCAAGTCACATTCGATCACAGGCAGACGAAAAACCTCGTTGGAATAAGAGATGTAAACTGCAATACATACATCTTATTATGAGAAGCAGATCCTAACGGTCGACAAAATTAAACTAAAATCAATGAAGATAGAGATTTACCTGAAATTAAAAGAACTGAGGTCTGGAAATTGGGACGATCGCCCCCACCGCCCCCCCCCCTTGGATCCACGCCGGCTGGATAGTTCCATCATTCAACCAGCAGTGGGATTCTGTGTTAAGTAGAATTCTAAAACCTAGTTTTCTACTCTCAATCTCTATCGGCGAAAGCGATAATAGAATTTGTTGGCATTCTGTGTTTCTATCGTCTATACTTTCGGATATCGTACTATCCAGAAAAAACATTATTTTAAATTTAGTGAGAGCTAGTAACTATTTATTTTAGTTCACCGTCAATGTCAATGTTTGGCAGTTTTTTTTATCAACGTAAGTTGTGTTCGAGAAGTTGTGGATAGGCTTATTTTTATTGTTTATCCAAAATATCGCCATAGGATACAAAGTTGTCCGAATTTTTTAAAGTTTTGTATGTTACCATCTGCGGATCACCTCTAAACAAGAAATGAGGTTAGAAAATATGATTTTAATAGAAAACGACAGATGTCTACAGATCGCTTCCTAGCGATAGAAATAATCGATATCAGGCGCTTCTTTTGCAATATAGAATACCAGACATATAGAAATATTTCTATTAATAGAATTCTATAGGACACAGAATCCAGCCGCAGGATTATTGGTGACTGATTATAATAAAAGTCTTTAGACACATGTGTGACTAACATTTATATAATTCAGACCTACTCCTTTGCTTGAACTACAGGAGTTAACCGCCCGCCACAAGTATATTCATTCATTTTCATTGCACAAAGGAACGATTAGTGGGGCGAAAATCACCCCATTCTCTGTAGAGCACACAGCAGTTCAGAACTCACCCCGCAATGAGCGTTCCCTCCTTACACCATAAAGCGGGAATTTTTCTCTTCTCTACCGATTGAAATATTAACACTGGGGGCATCATTCACATCACACTTCTTTTAAGTCTGCCATATTATACAGTGTGACCAGTAAAGTCCGTATCATATGGAATTTTTTTTATTAATAGCTTTATTCAAAATTTGACTTTGGCAACAACTTCTGCAAAGATCGAGATGAAAATTAACCCAAAAATAGTAGTTACGTGATAAGCATTATCTGTCAAATTTTCATTTTTTTTCCAAAAAGAATTCAAAAGTGGGGTTACATCTTAAAATTCCAAAAAAAATATTAGAAAAAGTTTTTCTAAATGCAATTTTTAGCCTATATGCAAAATTTCAGCTGTATAAGATAATTTAGATTTTTTGTCCATTTTTTGCGATTTTGCACCACTGTTGTAAAATAAGACTCAACGCAAGCTACATAAAACTTCTTAGTTTTGACAATGCTTCATTCCAGATATACTGTGTTTAAAGTAGCGCTATGTTATGTGTGTTTTTCTACAAAATCCAAATAGGGCTATGAAAATTTGGTCACATGTGATGCAAAGTTTATTTGTTTTTGACCCTGTATAAGGTAACTTGATAAAATAATTATTTTTGAAGACGTAGTTTGTGTCTAAAAGTAATACACATTAATATTACTAAAACAGTTTAATTGAAAAGAATCAAATTTTCTAATAAAAAATTATAATACAAAACTTGAACGCATTTAAAACTTATTTGACTAAAATGTGGTCGGACTTGCATTGTCTTTATTTTTATCTTTACGACGTTTCGATTAGATTGTATCTCTAATCGTTATCAAGTATAAACTGAATGTTTTGTCTTAAGACTACGAGCTTATATAGGGACTGTGTCCATTGAAACGCAATGTTTCGCTTTACTGTACACACTTCAATGATTTGATGTTACAAAGTAGTGGTTGCCAAAAATTAGGTATCTCAATACTCGGTTTACTGAAGATTCCATTATTGTTTTTAATGTATGCTGCTTTTATAAATTTTCTTTTTTTCATATTGGATTCCATATATATTGCTGCAGCCTCAGACCATTTTATATGGTGTTGTTTATCCCAGGAATGTTCTGCAATACCTGATCTCGACGTTTCCCCTTTTTGTGTATGAGTTTTATGTTCCTTAATTCTAACTTCTAGCGGTCGTTTGGTTTCTCCAATATACATTTCACCACACTCACATGGAACTTTGTAAACACATTCTTTCTTATCGGTAATTTTAAGGTTTGTTTTTGTTAAATGAGCTCTAAGGGTATTTCCTGACTTAAAGGCTGTTTTTATATTATAACTACTGGCAATTCGTCTTATTTTCTCCGAGGTTCCCATAACGTACGGAATTGTGAAGAAAAAATGTTTTTCTTGCTGTCCAGTAGTCGTTCTAAAGTTATTTATAACATCGGCAATTAATTTAAGAGGATAACCATTCTATTGTAAATCGGATTTAATGTTTGGTACTTCTTTTTCCAATGAATCGACATTATTGCTTATAGATATAGTGCAATTATAGAGGTTGCATATAATTACCCGTTTTTTTACAACAAAATAATTAGAACTATGGTTAAGATATTGTCCAGTATGTGTTGGCTTCCTGTTTACTGAAGTTTTAATAGTTTCATTTGAACGGTTCACCATGACATCTAGGAAGAGCAATTAATCATATAACTTTTTTTCCATGGTAAACTTAATTGTTGGTCGAATGTTGGTTAGATGTTTCAAAAAATCATTAAGTTCTTGATCATTGCCCGTCCATATGATGAAGGTATCATCGACATACCTCAACCAGACTTTCGGTTTCACTGTTGCCCTTTCTACGGCATGAGTTTCGAACCATTTCGTATATATATTGGCGACGATTGGAGAGAGTGAAGAACCCATTGGAAGCCCGTCGTCCTGAGCGTAGAACTTGTACTTTACTTGAAAGTAAGCACTACGCAGACAACACTCCAAAAGGTCCATCACCCCGTTCAGTGGTAACGTGGTTCGATCTGATAAAGTAGTATCATTTGAAAGTCTAGTTTTGATTATGTCTAGTGATTCCCCTAATGGTACATTAGTATACAGACTTTCCACATCAAAGCTTATTGGTCTGTCGTGTGGCTCTAGATTGATGCTACTAATAATGTTCACGAAATGTGTAGAATTTTTAACATATGTGTTTGTCTTACCTTCTAAAGGTTGTATGATTTTTAAGAGAAACATCGCCAGCGCATTTGTTGGGGATCCTCTGGAGCTAGTTATTGGCCTCAATGGTGTGTACGTTTTATGAATTTTTGGAAGTCTGTAAAGATGTGGTGGTTTACTGTAGTGTGGTGTGAGCGCCGATCGTAGGTTGTCAGGTATATTATTTTGGTATTTCCTGAGTGTTCTGTAAATTTTTGACTCTATGGATTTTGTGGGATCACGGGCTAATTGTCTATATTTTCCTTTTTCCAGGATATCTCCGATTTTTTAGTCGTACGTTACGATGTCCATTATCACTGTTGCATTTCCCTTGACCGCTGGTAAAATCTTTATAGATTCATCCTTACGAAGTTCTTTTAAGGCTGATGCTTCTAGTTTGGAGAGATTTTGAACTGGATTTTTCTTGTCTTCCAAAGTTGAGTTTATTTTCCACCTAAATTCGTCGGAATGATTTTCGTCTACTAGTATAGATTCTACAGAGCTTATGATATCTAAAACGGGCATGCTTTTTGGTGTTACTGCGAAATTAAGCCCCTTGCTTAGTAGTTGTTCTTCTGCTGTTGAAAGTATTCTTGAAGTTAAGTTTATGATGGTTTTTCTTGAAATTGTTTCAGGTGGAGTCGGTTGTTGACGTGATTTTAGTTTCTCTAGTTTCCTCGCCATATTTTCTTTCAATTTGTTGCATATATTATTTATTTTATTGAAATTGGTTCATGATCATCTGACAAAGTTTCAGCTTTGATTTCTCCATAGCGTTGTGTAGCTTCATCCATAAGAATGGCTTTTCGCCATCGGTGATAATTTATTTGTGTTCTTAGTAGTGATTTACTAGCGTTGTCCAGAATACGGCGTGGTCTATTACCTGGTATTGGTGATTTCAATCTGAAACCAATAGGAATGACGTTGCTGTCTCGTGCTTGTAGTAAAAATGAAGAGTGGGCTTCCTCCTTGGTAAGTTTGATCCTAATTTTCTCATAGGCTTTGGTTTTGTCGCTGATACCGGGTCCGTACTGGGTTTCCAACGTTTGTTTGAAGGAAAAATAAAGACAGTGCAAGTCCGACCACATATTAGTTATTCTTCAGCATTGTCTACAAACTTCAAACAAACGTTAAAATTTATTTCCTACCTAATACAGACTTTATTGATGACACTGTGTACTTGTTTGTCTTAATATAATATGTATTACTTTTAGACACAAACTACGTTTTCAAAAATAGTTATTTTGTGAAGTTACTTTACACAAGTCAAAAACCAATAAACTTTGCATCACATGTGACCAAATTTTAATAGCCCTCTTTGGATTTTGTAGAAAAACACACATTTAATATGGCGCTACTTTGAACAAAATGAGTCAGGGATGAAACATTGTCAAAACTAATAAGTTTTATGAAGCTTGCGTCGCAGTCTTATTTTGCAACAGTGGTGCAATGTACAAAAAATAGACAAACAATCTAGATTATCTTATACAGCTAAAATTGTGGATATTGACTAAAAATTACATTAAAAAAAAAACTTTTTTTATAACTTTTTTCGATATTTTGAGATATAACTTCACTTTTGATTTTTTTTTTGAAAAAATATTAAAATTTGTCAGATAATGCTAATCACGTGACTACTATTTTTCTTGAAAATTTTCATCTCGATCGAAGCAGAAATTGATGCTAAAGTCAAATTTCGATTGAAGCTATTAATAAAAAAAATCCCTTATGATGCGATTTTTACTGGTCACACTGTATATTCAATACAGAACCAGTTGTCTGGAATTTATTATGGAATTTAAAAAATCCCGGCTGTGGAATATTTTTTTGTCATCCTGTAACAGGCAAAAAAAATTTTATGAGTAATTCGAAAAATATAAAATAAAAAAGTTTTTCCTCTTGTTAAGTTAGTCCGCGAACAAACTGTATAAAACAATACCAACAGATTTTCTTGTTTTATCTTTTCAAGATAAGTATTAATAAAAGAGAAAAGGGCAGTACTTTACCACAAATTAATGCCCATTTAACAAAACCTCACATATGGCCTGCGACCCGTTTGCGCCATTATTAAAACCCAAAATAACCCCAACTAACGGCTTTAAAATAAACTGCAGGGTAATATATTACCCTATATTCAAAGCCCAAACAGTCCTTAAATACCCTTTAATGGCTCTCGACGTTTCGCTAACTGCTCCACAATTGCTCTAATTGGGGACAAATGTTTCCTTAGGGATAAATGACAGAACTGTAACTCCCCCTGACATAGGGACGCGCAAAGATAATATGGTGACAATACAGTTATGGATTGAGTCTTTTAGATAAATAATTTTGAGAGTTTAAAGAATTACGAAAATCAGTGAAATAAAAAAAAGTTCCAGAAATTAAGACCAGGTTACGCCAAAAATCACTCACAACTAACAACTCCTAGAATACAAAGACCCAGCACTTATTTTGACGTCATCACTCCGTGGTCTTTAAATTAATACATTACTATCTGGTTTTTGTTAGATTTATTTATCTATTAACTTCTAACTTTACTTATTAAGTGGTAATATTTAATTAAATATTTTATCCTTAAATTTAAGTAGATTATGAGTTAACAAGGCTAACAACATAGATACACTGCTTTCACAGGTGAGTACGAATTTTTCCTTTGCCGATATTTTTTTTCCGTCTTGTATTTATATATGAGGTGTGGCTATAAAGTAATGAGATCGATGTTTTTACAGCGCGGATGCTCCCGTGGCTTTCGATTGCATAACAGCTGTTTCTTTTTTCGTTTATATATATATATATATATATATATATATATATATATATATATATATATATATATATATATACATAAAGTAAAAAGCGAACATTAAATGCACTCCTCTCCAACATATCCTTTCTGTGTTAGAGGTTGCACAGTTAGAATAAATTGTTATAGAACGCAATTCATCCTATCCCACCACCATCGAGATGATAGCCTACTTGTACCACCATACCGAGAAGAAAGTCAAAACTTACCCTCCCCGCCACAGTGATACGGCAGAGGTACATGTTTCGTCTCCACTAGACTCATCAGGATACCGACATGCACCTGGCTGTGCAAAAGACAGATCGTAAGGAAGCATGCAAATACTGAACGCGGCTTCGCCGACCTCCCGCCGGATGGCGTACATGTGTTTATGCGGCTTTCACGGATTCCTCCGTGTGAAATGCAATAGCAGTGGATATATCCACATTATGCCGTTGTAGTACTGAAATCGGCGAAGCCGCGTTCAGTATTTGCATGCTTCCTTCCGATCTGTCCTTTGTACAGCCATGTCCATGTCGGTACCCTGATGAATCTAGTAGAGACGAAACATGTGCCTCTGCCATATCACTGTGGCTGGGAGGGTAAGTTTTGATTTTCTTCTCGGTATGGTGGTACAAGTAGGCTATCATCTCGATGGTGGTGGGATAGGATGAATTGCGTTCTATAACAATTTATTCTAACTGTGCAACCTCTAACACAGAAAGGATATGATGGAGAGGAGTTTGCATTTACTGTTCGCTTTTTACCTCATTCATATACGGAGCTGCATATAGTTGTACGTTTGCTGAATGTGATTTCAGTACTACAACGGCATAATGTGGATATATCCACTGCTATTGCATCTCACACGGAGGAATCCGTGAAAGCTGCATAAACATATATATATATATATATATATATATATATATATATATATATATATATATATATATATATATATATATATATATGTGTGTGTGTCATTTGAAAGTAGATGTTTCAACGGTTAAAATGTTTTTTCCGTGGAAGATAAGGGAATTTTTTTCCAAAAATGTGAATATCTCGAGAACTACTTGCTTCTTAGATCCCAATAAAATCAAGCTTGTCCAGTGCAAAAAAGGTACACTTTCAGAAAATTTCATGTGAGTTGAGTAAATTATATGCGAAACAAAAAAATCAGTTTTCCACCAATTTCTCGGAAAATTTGAGGTTATGTTGAAAAATGATTTAAACATGACGTTTTTAACTATTTCAACTACAGAATCTCAAGAATATTGCAGTGTAGCTGTTCTTAAGTTACTTATGGGGTTAAAATTATCTTCAATAATAGATTTTTTGACGCATATGAATGAATTTTTGCAATAACTGCATTTTAGTTTCCCTAAAACAGTGTTGCTATAATATCTTCCCAATAAAGCGAACACAGTCTTTTCGAGTTTTAGGTTCTTCAATACAAGTATTATTTACTTCTTCGTCCTGTTTACATATTTAGGTGATATCTTGTCAGAATTTTCAGTGTCTATTTTACATTTTGTTTTTCCACACTAGATGAATACAGTGCTTTTAAATTTAAAGAAAAGCCAAAATTACTAACATTTTGTAAGATAAGTCGTGCATTTCTTTGAGAGCCGTAATACATGCAAACCTTTTTTCGCCAGTAAAAAATCGAGAAATAGACAGAAATATTCGATCAGGGTTTGAATTTAGTCACTTATTGAAAATACATCGAGCAGTCAATAGTTTCAAGTAAACGCTATTAATCCAAAATACTTGACAAAAGGACGTTTTTAGTTGATTAACCTGGTAGTTGTCCATATAAATATGTACTTGTTTCTTAATTATTTTTTATTTGAATGTAATAGGTGGTCTCAGAGTATGTTCAGTCCAAAAGAGAGTATTAGAAGTTATTTCATTGATGATGAGCCACGCTTCCCTTAAACTCAACGTTTAACACAAATTATCAAACTCTTGAAACGTTTTATATTAGCTCTTTATAACGTGTTCTGTTAAATTTTGTGTATTTGGTTTTTGTGTGAGTTATAATTTTTGATAAGTATCCTGAATAACTGAAAAATTTACTTGGTACGCTGGGTTTCATATTTGTGTTAAAACTTTGACGATGAATGGCTTTTTGCGTTTTTTTTCAGGCTTTTGTTATTTTCTTGGAAACACCACAATCGAAAATGGAATCTCAAAATTATTTAAAATACTGTATAATGTGTGTACAGGGTGAGTCAACGGTTGGATGAAGTAAGTTTGTGCCTTTTTGGTGAAATTTACAAAGAAACTATATTTATTGTTTGATAGAGTTTATTTTTACGCAGATTTTAAAAATATTTAGGACTCTACAGGATGAGCCAAAAAACTAGGACAGCATAAACTTGTATTTTTTTAAATAGAACACCCTATATACGAATCATATTTTCGATTTAGCTTATAATTTTAAACCTGTTTTATTAAGGGTTTACTATAACAAAACTTTATAGTTTCTGAGATAATTAAGTTTAAAAAAAAAAGTCACATTTTCAAGCATCAATTCAATCCTAAATAACGTTTTCAATTTTGTGACAAATATATTCAAATTTGGAATTTAGCAAGGCCAAGGACAAGTTAACATAATTTTTACCTAATATTTGCAATAAAAGCTACAGGGTGTTGAACACATCGGCTCAAATTTGAACAAGTTTAAATGAATAAATATCTTTTTTTAAATGGTACACCCTGTATATTTTCATGTTATTTAATAGAGTAATAAAAACCCTAAAAGTTTTGTTCAATATATCCTATACCTATTTATAATAGTTTTTGAGATATTTCACTTTTTCTTATTTTCCATACTTTTTTACAGAAATAGTCTTCATTATCATAGTAGCCATGGCAAAAACAATGTAAAAGAACATTTTTCTGTGTGTCAAATTTATAACCGCAATCGCTTCTTTTGGTTTTTATGTAGTGTAGTTTGGTTTTTTTTGCATTCATCTTATATTGTAAAATGAATTTTCCAAAGAATGAGTTAATAGATATGATTTATACAATAGGGGAGGCTCAAAAAAATTGCCTTCTTGCTCAAAGAATTTACAAAATGAAGTATCCTGATCGACGCCAGCCTAATACCCATACTTTTCAAAACTTAATGCAAAGATTTGATTCTTCTGGTACTGTTGATTATCCAAAACGTAAAGTGGTCAACAAACCAGTAACTAATGAAGAAAAAAAACTACAAGTATTGTTAAATGTTCAGGAAAATCCTTATATTGGTAGCCGTCAGTTAGCAGCATTATGTGAAACATCACAATCCACCGCTAATCGTACTACCAAGAAATATAGGTATCATCCATATCACGTGGAATTACACCAAGAATTGCATGGACAGGATTTTGAAAGTCGTGTAAACTTTTGTCGTACAATAAATGCGGAGATTCAATTAAATCCAAATTTATTATGCAAGGTAATGTTTAGTGATGAAGCTACTTTTAGAAGTAACGGTGCCGTAAATAGACGCAACATGCATTATTATGCCACAGAAAACCCATTTTGGATTAGAGAGGTGCAACATCAAAACCACTGGTCATTAAATGTTTGGTGTGGTATTCATCATAATTGAATTATTGGACCCCACTTTTTTAATGAACCACTAAATGGCCATAGTTACCTGAACTTTCTACAAGAAGAACTACCCCAAATGCTTCAAGGTCTCGATAGGGATGAGCTCGACAGTATGTGGTTCCAGCACGATGGTGCGCCTCCGCATTACCATCGTGAAGTTCGTGCGTTTTTGGACCAACGATATCCGCAAAAATGGATTGGACGTGGGGGTTTCATTGAGTGGCCACCAAGGTCTTGCGACATCACCCCATTAGATTTCTTCCTATGGGGTTATATTAAAAATAAGGTGTATGTTAATCCACTAACAACAGTGGAAGATATGCGAAACAGGATTAGGGATACCTGTAGAACAATAACGCCACTAATTTTGTCCAGGGTCCGAGAAAATCTGCAAAAAAGACTAAATTTGTGCGTTTGCCAAGAGGGTCGTTTATTCGAACACTTATTAAAAAGAAATAATTAATCTCAGTATTTAATAGGTAATTTTTTTGTTTCAATTTAGTATAAAAGTAAATATGTATTTGCCTTGTCGTTATTGTTGTGTTAATTTTTTCACATTATGTTTAATTAAACTATTGCCGTTGTAATATAACGAATAATGTATTTCATCATATTTAACCACATTCTGTTTGTTTCTGTAGTTTCTTTTTATTATTTTACATGGCTACTATGATAATGAAGACTATTTCTGTAAAAAAGTATGGAAAATAAGAAAATTCATTTAAACTTGTTCAAATTTGAGCCGATGTGTTCAACACCCTGTAGCTTTTATTGCAAATATTAGGTAAAAATTATGTTAACTTGTCCTTGGCCTTGCTAAATTCCAAATTTGAATATATTTGTCACAAAATTGAAAACGTTATTTAGGATTGAATTGATGCTTGAAAATGTGACTTTTTTTCTTTAAACTTAATTATCTTAGAAACTATAAAGTTTTGTTATAGTAAACCCTTAATAAAACAGGTTTAAAATTATAAGCTAAATCGAAAATACGATTCGTATATAGGGTGTTCTATTTAAAAAAATACAACTTTATGCTGTCCTAGTTTTTTGGCTCACCCTGTAGAGTCCTAAATATTTTTAAAATCTGCGTAAAAATAAACTGTATCAAACAATAAATATAGTTTTTTTGTAAATTTCACCGAAAAAGCACAAACTTACTTTATCCAATCGTTGACTCACCCTGTATATACAGAGATTTTTTCCTTGCATACAAAAAAATCAATATCAGCTGCGATTGGTTAACGTAAAGCTAGCGTAAAAACCAAAAATCACTACAGATATGATGCCCCGCATGTTTAGGAAATAATTATTCTTATTTTTAATAATTTAATTCAAAGTTTAGTAATAAAGCATTAAACATGATTTTCCGACGCAAATGCTTAGGTTATTATTGAAAAAATTATAGGGAACACTACAAAGGGATTATAATATATTAGTTTTAAACGATTGTAGAATTATCTTAGACAAGTGTTATTTACTACTGTAATGCATTAATAAGCACATCACAAAAAGGAAATTTATTTGCAAACTCTTCCTTTCAATTCTTAAAAATTTGGGATAGTCTTACAATGTTGCTTCGGCGACATATTATGGGAGTTATGACAAAACCAAAAGAAATCTGTGCGAATTGCTAAGGCCACTGGACCGTGACAATATCGAGAAATTTCGTTTTAGCACGTATTCCTTATTCATAGAAGTAGTCGTCATATGGAAAAATAAATATCGATTATCAAAAACGATAACATATTGATATAGTGATAAATATCCATAAGTATCGATACATCGATTAAATAAGAATTTGTTTAAATTACCGGTTTATTGTAAGAAATGTGACTTTTGGTGAATGCGTCGGACAAGACAGCTCAATTAATCCAAAGGCAGACATGCAACGAAATTTCAGAAAATATCTATGAAAACATCAATAACTGCTCCAGACTCCAGGCGCGGATCACCCCCTTCCCCCCCCCCCTCAAGAGCTTTGAATTCAGGAAAATTGACCCGATTTTGCTTCTTATACTATAGTTTATTCAAGACCTAGAGAGAGTAATAAATCATTTTTTATCCTTTTTTTCCTCGCAAACTACCTGTGTTCTTTAGTCAGGTGTCTTTGGCAAAATCTGTTAGACACATACATTTTTCATAGGAATGGGTTACAAATTTTATAATCAAAAAAACCGGTTTATAATAATGGACTATTTGGGTTGGATAACAATAGATATTTGGAAGTGCGAAGTGTTAAAAAGGATTTAAATCCTTGTCATAGGCGTCGGAAGGAGGTTTATTGTATCACTAAGTATTTCTGGCATAGAATATTATTTCGGTAATAAACTTAATATAAAAAGTTTTTATAACATCATTTTATTTTTTATGATTTCTTAATAATTCACATACATTTCAAAATGTAGATAATTTTGACATATTTAACACCGATCACAACTATATTTTTATTATTTTTAATTTTGGCCTAGAACCGTTTTAGGCACATTCAGACTAAAACGTAGCCTTATTCTCTCAAAAAATTCTAAGTTATAATTTAAATACTTACAAAATACCCATTGTCAAAAATACAAGAAGTTAAACATATATAAAAAATAAATTCGTCCATATAATATTAAAAAATTTTTGGGCTATCGGTCATTTTATTATGAATTAAAAACATTTTTAGGATATCTGACGTTTCAGTTTATTTATTTCTTAAACCATCTGCAGAATTACCATTAAACACTAAAAAGGAATTCAAATGAAATCAATTTTTATATATTACAGTTAAAATTAGACCTACTTATTTTTATTTCTATTGCACTGACATCTTAATTTAATTTACTTTATTATATGGAAATCCGATAGCCCCAAAAAAAATAAAATAAAAGTGTTAATTCTACACACTTAAGAAAAAGACACAAATACAATAATAAAATAATAAAAAATTACGGTTAATTGGAATTAAACATATTTAAAATTAAAGAGAGGGACACACTAAAATAAAAATATCTATATAAACAACATTAAAAATTAAAACACAACAAAAACAAAAATTTAAATAATAAATTGTGTATATACTGGTAAACATTAAGTATCCAATTCATAATTCAAGTCAATGAAGCTATCTTCGCTCAAATTAATTATAATTGGTTCCCCTAACTCACCGATAATGAGATCGAGTTTCCACATTTTGTTTTATTCTTTTATTATATGGATTTTTCCCAATTTTCCGCAGTAATTTTATTCAAAAAAATATTTTCAAAAGTTTAGTTAAATTACTTATTTTGTAAGTTGTGTTATTTCTAGCAACTCTACCTTTTACTTGAGAGAGATATTTCCTTCTCCAACGAACAGTTTCCGGACGATCTATAAGAACAAATTTCCTATCTGGTTTTTCTCAGCAAAAATTAAGTTCTCTGAGCAATTTCTAGAGCTCAGTTCTTTTAATTTCAGGTAAATCTCGATCTTCTTTGATTTTAGTTAGAATTTTGTAGACGGTTGGGATCTGCTTCTCATAATAAAGTATATGTACAACTCCTTTTGTCGCAGTTTTCATCTCTTCTTCTAACGAGGTTTTTCGTCTGCCTGGGATCAAATGTGGCTTGGGAGTAATAACAATTCCAGTCGTTTTTTTCTCCTTCAGTATTGAGTACATAGTAGATTTTCCAACTCCTGCCATGTTGGAACACGTCTCAACAGAGCTTTTAACATTATTATCTAGATATTGATATCTTAGTGCATCATAAACATTCATCGTAATAAGTTTATCGAGCAAAAAATGCCTTGGTTTAACGATGTTGGAATAACTATAGAAGTGGAAGCTATATCTTTTGGGTATTCCACTAATTTCAAATAATATATAAAAACAAGCGCTAACAAGATAAATCACTAAGGAGACATTATAAGGTGTACTTTGCTCACTGACAGAAATTAAATTGAACTATCAGAAATTTTATTGTTGCAGTAAATTTGTAAAAGCTTATAATATATTTAATTATAATTAAATATAATTAGATTTACGGCAGTCCTCAGTTACCTGCGGCACTGGAGCAGGTACGTTGGAGGTTTCGGTAACAGTTATATTACTCTCTCTAGTTCTTGAATAGAGTATAGGAATGTGTATGCTTGCAATCGCCCCCCCCCCCCCAAGAGCTTTGAGTTCAGGAAAATAGACCGATTCTACTTCTTATTCTAGAAATGTTAATGCTGCTGGCACCCTCCCCCTCCCGCCCTCTCCAGGAGCTTCAAATTCAGAAAAATAGACCTGACCCTGCCTTTTACACTAGAAATGGGAATGTTTCCGGTGTATCTTCCTCCCCCAAAGAGAAGGGTCGAATCCGCCCCTACCCCAGATCCTTAACATTATACGTGTTTGACATGTACTTGACCACTATTCTTTTTTATAAAATTGTTCCGAAAAATTTCTGTTACATTTTCATTCTGATCTTCACCCTCAGAAGTAATATTTGCAGTTACAACTCATCAATTGCTATTATTTGTATTGTATACAAGGTGTGGCAATTAAGTTCCGGGAATTTAGTTATAACTCGAGAACTTGCAACACTGCGTCATTCGTCCACATCTGTCCAGAGAGGGGGACCTTTCTTTTAGTTTCAGTCCAAGGTTGAAGTCGATAACAGGTTTGTTTTGTGTTTTATGCGCATTTTTCGAAAGTAACCTTTTTAGTGGTGGCGTGAAAACCGATCTGCGAGGATTTGTTGTCCCGCATTCCAAGCGACGACAGAGACTGGATGAGTCAGGTCACTGGAGATGAGGCTAGGATATATGAGTATGACCCCGAGACTCATAAACAAAGTCAGCAGTGAATGAAAAAGAGTGGGGAGCGATCAACGAAAGGAAGGATGTCCAAATCGCGACTGAAATTAATGTCGATAATTTTTTTTGATATCCGCGGCATCATTCATCGTAAATATGTTCCTGCTGGCCAGACAGTGACTGGACAGTTCTATGTTGGTATCTTGGAGTGGCTGCGGGCATGCATTTTCCGTGTGGGACCCGAACTCGCTGGATCTTGCACCTCGACAACGCGCCGGCTCATTCTTCGTTCATTGTGCAAAAGTTTTTGGCGAAAAAAAGCATTCCAACGTAGCCGCACTCTCCCTATAGCCCCAATAATGTCCCTTGCGACTTTTCTTTATTCCTCAAGATGAACTCGCACCTCAAGGGAACTCATCACGGCGGCGTACAGGAGGTTAAAGAAACTGCAACCGTGGTACTGAACGGATAACTTCAGAGGATTACCAAGGATGCTTCCAATCGCGGGACTAACGTTGGAATCATTGTGTAGACTTAGAGGGAGACTGTTGTGAAGGTTGAGGATCAAATTTTACCCGAAATTTAATTTGCTTGTTTTCTATTGACAAGTTCCCTGAACTTAATTGCCACACCTCGTATTGTATTGTTTCCTTTCCCATTTCCACAAAGCTACCGCTTTGATTCCGATCTGTCCCTAATACCACGACATTTAATTAACGGATAATTGATTACGTAATATATCCTTAAAGTTGGTGGTAAAACCGCACATTTGCATATAACGAACCCGGTAGCGCATACAGTGGCCAAAAAGAAAAATTCGGCGGTTCATTAGGAGCGCGTTCCAGTGCCGGCCGCGCCCTTTTATTCTCGAGTGTCGCATGTAATAAATCAAATGGTCGGACCACCCGGACGCGGAGCGCCAAAAATGTTAACAAGACGTGCGACAAGTGCCGCGCACTGACCCATTGGCATTCCGGCAGTTTCGGACCTCCGGGTGACCGGGTGGGTTCGGTATGTCTTATCTGGTTTGTAGGGGCATAAAATGTGTGAATAAATATATATTGTCTACGAGTAATTAATGAAACATTTATTTTTTCCACACCTTGTTAAAAGTTTATTATTTGTGGAACTAGGTGTTATTCGCATTTCGTAAAAGGGCAGCAAAAATTTTTTAATGCAATTTTGATAGGTTATGTGTAAAAATTAGTATTTTTTCTCTTGGCTGGATTTTTATAACCTCCACTGCTATTAGTATGTTTTCTTTGTTAAAGTATGTTGGGTAGTATTAACAACATAATTAGGTGCCTATTTTGCATTGTACTTCATAGGGTAATCATTCTCGATGTTTTTACGAATTATCTTTGTTATTAGTAAAAATAGGAAGATAAGGTTTTAATTGCACTGTGCGACTTTTTTTAAGAAACGAACGGATGCCATCAACCGAATTTTTATAAACTTCTTCGCTTTGGAGACACAGCGCAATTTTGAAAATGATGGATTTCGGGGACACCCCTCGTATCTCGCGTATCTTGAAATAACCTAAAAAAGTGGCTACGCCACTGTACTCTACATGAGAAAACCCTAATAGTTCTATTATTTAACTTTGTAATAAATTGAGAGGTAACGAGGAGTGCCCCAAAATAGTTCTGTTTCTCCAAAACAAAAAATTCTATTAGTGGCGTCGTTCGTTTCTTAAAAAAGTAGCACAGTGCCTTCTATTTTTTCTAACAATAGAGATAACTCGTAAAACCATTGAAAACTGGACACCCTGTTATAGATGAAGACAAAAAGACTGCCAGTATTTCAGTCAAGAAAGTGATAAGCTAGGAATACACGATATTTTCTAAATTACATCGCTCTACACAGATTTTGTACTTAACTCTATAGCTATAGTAATATTTGGTGATATTAAATGGAGAAAAATTACCATTTATTGAAATTATTTGCTTTGACAGCCAGGAGAATACTATTGCAAATTTTAAGGAAATCGGTGATTTAAATTGTTCAGCTGATAAAAAATCAAAATAAATATTATTATATATTCCTTTAATTAACTTTAGTTAATAAATTAGTTAACATAAGTCTAATTATTTTGTTAATAAGAATTTTTTCTAACTGAACCCTAAACATATTACCCCATCTTATTTTCTTATAACAGTGATAATATTGTTAATCAGGTCTTAATGAAACCATTCTCTTTGTTCTGAGTATGCTTCTATGCTGTTTTTGGTTTTATGTAAATGAGCGAGCAGTATATATGTTTTTAAAGATATCCTGCAATCCATGGCCTATAAAGTTATATTAGCAACCAGCTCTTGATAGTTTTCAGCTCTGTTGTTCCCCAAAAAACTGATTATAGCATTAAAGCTAGACCAATATTTTCTTTGACGATTTTTAACCAGTTTTGTAAATTCTTCATTGTCAATAATTTTTTAATCCGAAAACATGCCTCGTAAGTTTCACGAAGCTTTTCATTTTTGTTTAAATAATATTTTGTGTTTCATATTTTATGGAATTTACCACATACATATTAAAATGCATTTGTTTTATATTAGTTTGTGACACAGACGCAGTCTAGTACGTACTATGTGAAGTCTACAATACTTCTTCCTTCTCCTCTTTGATTCATAATATCCGAGACTACACCATAAAAAGAAATGCATTAAATTTAAGGTAAATGTGCTGGAAGCAAATTTCGTAAACTTTTATTAAAAGCGTTTAATGTAATGCATTAAATTTAATAATTTACATTAATATAAATTAATTTATTCCATTAAATTTAATGCAATCATACATTAAATTGAACGTTTTGATCTTACATTTTAAGGTGACTATGTACATTAAATATACAGCCAGTGTTTATTAAATTTAAGATATATTATCACATATTTAACGCACCAACATTAATATGAGGTCAAAAAATTCTGCTACCAGGAAAAGGTGGAAATTTTTCCCACAGGTAGTTTACTGTCATCTGTAGACCGGTTTCGAACTCATTGGTTTCCGTCAGAACCGGCAGACATGAACACCTCGTCATAAGAATATTAAGTCATTTAAGCAACTTATATCATACTAAATAAAAAGTTCAATACAATTTGCGCCATCTCCCGGAATCTCATGTAATATACCATGAATATTAATGTAAATTTCTTTAATGTTAAGGTACATGTGAATTAATTTTAATGTACAGAAAGTTGAAATTTTATACAGCAGGAAATGAAGTTCAAGTATCTCGGAATAGAAATATCCAGATACGGGGATGTTGAAACGGAGGTGAGGGGACAAGCCATGAAAGTAGCAAGAACAGCCGCATGTCTTAACAGTACCATATGGAGCAATAAACATATAAGAATCGAAGTTAAATCCAGAATTTATAAAACAGCAATAAGGCCCATACTAACATACACTGCAGAAACCAGACCAGAAACCTCGAAAACAAAACAAATACTGGAAACAACAGAGATGAGAGTGGTGTGCAGGATAGCTGGCAGGACACTTATGGATCGGAATAGGAGCGAAGATATAAGAAGAGTGTGTAAAGTCGATAACATCAATGACTGGGTATTACAAAGAAAAAGGGAATGAAACGAACACATCAACCGCATGACCGACGACAGAATAGTAAAGATCACGAGGGACAAATCACCAATAGGACATAGGAGTACCGGAAAACCCCGTAAACGATGGAGTGATAACCTCGCAATAGACTGAAACCAGGCAAAGAGACGAAGAATAATAAGCAAATTGCTTATATATAAAAAGGAAGAAGAAGAAGAAAGTTCAGTTACTTTATTGAAATTTAAGATATCATTTAATCAACCTTAATGTACAACGAACTGATATTTGAATGAATTGCTAGAGATTTAAAGTAAAAGTAAATTATTCACAATTTTAGGTAGAAAATCATTAAATTTAATGTAGACTGAACATTAAATTTAAGGTTATTTTTAATAGTGTAGTTTACTGAGACTTTCAAAACTATAGATTGGTTTATATTTTTTCATTGTTTTGATTTGATTCACTATCAATCTTGCCATGTATTGACGATTTACTGACAGTTGTAAATATTACCTTTGTGGACTATCTCCCTGTCATCGTGATTTAAAAAAAGTTTATGAGCAATGCATACTATCAGTAATCACATATGGCCTCAAGACAATCTCGCTCACACATAAATCATCAAACAAGATCCAAACCATAGAACGTACAATGGAAAGAACTATGTTTAAGAAAAGCCACAGCCAGGAATCAAAACCTGTAGAACCTACCATCAAAAAAAAAATAACCGAAAAATTACATCTCTTGTCTTCATCAGTGTATTGATATCACCAATTTATAGAGGTAACGCCATCTCAATCTGCAACTTTGATCATTAGTCTAGAGACACTTATACTTATATATATATATATATATATATATATATATATATATATATATATATATATATATATATATATGGTTTGGGTGTACATCAACTGATATTTTCAGAGCTGCAGCAGCCAAAACAGTGTCATTATCATCGCCAACCTACAAAGGAAAACGGTATAACTAGGAAAAGAAGAAGAAGAACAGGAATTTGTGTGTTTGATTAGAGTTTCCAAAGTGTATAAACGGAGTGGCTCCATCTATAAGATATAAGAAAATAGTTTGAATATGTAACAGTAGAATTACGATCTTTTGGCAAACTCAAGAATGAGCTGCCGTATGCATAGTGTTCTTTAAGCAAGACCTACTATTGTTGAATACATGCCGAAAAAGAATACAATAATAGCAGTTATCTAATGTAATACATTAACAAAATTTCGAACTGCTAAAAACATCCTGATTTGTACTCTCTTTTAGTACCCTAACCATATCCGCGCGAAGCATGGTGTGACTTTATAATAAAACAGTTTTTCTTTATTGAACTCGCCTATTTCAAAATGATTTCTATAACATCCTGTAGAATTTTATATTTTTTAACAGTAGCTTTTTGGGTAAAATTTATTTTTGCAATTTCTACCAGATCGCCATTTTCAACCAGCTTTTTTTCCCAATTAACCAACCGGAAATAATTCTAACGTATCTATCAAAGCGACTGGTTTAGAAGTAGCAATATCAAGTCAGTAAGTTCGTTAGCAAAAGCCGACCGAGTAGAGATTATTAAGATAAAAACCAATTAAGTCACTGTTAATTACTTTATTGGCTTGTGACAGTTGTTTATTAACATTGCCGGTGCAACGGACCGTTTTGCAGATTTCTATCTGACAGTTTTATCTCGGGCATGTTTTATAAGTAATGTGTGTTTTATAAAATGTTCGTATTATGGTTATCACTTACTTTACTTTTATACCACGAATTATTTCGACAGATAAATTTAATTAATTCGAAAAAAGAAGTAAGAAATATCCCAACAATTTCTTTTAAGAAGTGGCAATTCTGAATTTTAAATGGCATAACTAAGTTTTAAAGACCCTCATAACAGTTTATTTTTAGCTCTATTTTATCGACAGAAAGCAAAGAGGGAGACAAATTGGCAACTTAAAATAAAGCTAAAAAATCTTCAAGTGTTTTTCAGACACACATTATAGCAACTGAAGAAGAAAATGCTCTTGAATGGGAAAAATGTTACTCAAGAGGAAAGTGAAATAAGACTCACTACTCCAAAGGAAATAACCACAGAGATAAAAAAAATATCGATCCAAAAAAATACCAGGCTTTTTCCATATTTATTAAAGGCCACTAATATATATATATATATATATATATATATATATATATATATATATATATATATATATATATATATATATATTATATCAAATGGATCAAAATTGTCGTCTGTAGCGACTTTTGAACCCTTAATTCCCCAGTATGCGATGAAGCAGCTCTCAAGGAGTCTTTAGTTGTACAATGAGTTGGCCCATTTTTACAATCATAGGTAAGGTGGTGAGTTCTGTGTCTTTCTTCAGCACAGTCACTTAGGCTAATTTCGAATCTCCATATCAGAATAGGGAGTCGGCGCACCCTTCACAGTTTGTGCAGATTCAGATAAATCTACTCCATGTTTTACGTGGCAGGTGGTGCTTATTTGAGTTTATTTATTGAGGAGAATTCCGTGAATCTTAGGAGGACACTAACTCATTGCACTCGTCCCCATTGTTGTTCCAAATTGAAACTGTTGTTAATTAGAAGTTCAGCGGTTTGGATAGGTGACTACAGTGGAGTAATGTCTTCGTGGATTTTGAGTTGTGGGTTTCTTAGAATTTTCTGTACTCCGCATAGAGCGTTAGAGTGAAAAAGTCGGGAGGGTGAAATGTTGCTCAAAGTGGGCTGCCAGTAAGTTGAAGTGGATTTAATTATTCCAGAACACCGTAATGTGTTGCCCTCAGGGCGAACTCCGTGAAACTGGAAATTCTTAAAAGATTGTGATTGGACAACCAACATATTTTTGCTCTTATTGTCAGCAGACAATATTCAAATCCTTATCTTAAGGTATTTTTTTGTATTTTCGATACAAGCTCTTCGTACCATTTTTTATATATGATATTTGAACAGAACATAAAATAAGAATAAAAAATGACAAAATTCAATCCAACAGAAATCGGTATAGAAATTTTCTATTGGTAGTAACGCCTTTTATCACATCTGGTTAATGAAATAATTTATAGCGGTCAGCGACGTAGTGTGAGGGGACTGGGGGCACTCACCCCGGGCGGCACTTTTTTAGGGGCCGCAAATTAAAAAAAAAAATTGCCGTTGATAGCAGGAATTTCCTGTTGGTAGATGAATATGATCATCCTGTGTTTTCACAACCTTGGTATGTCTTTTTATAAGTATTGCCATGTATACGAATATGTCCGTATTTATACGGAATACTACATAATGAAGGAATGCCGATTTTCATAAACATTGTCAGATTTACATTAGACAAGCTAATTTTTAAAAATTTTCATTTTCGATCTAAATATAGTCTCTCAATTATCAGATTTATGAAATGTGGGTAATTTTTAATAGGATTCTGGGATCTTTTCTCTGCAGATATAATCGAAGAGTTGCTCAGGATGTTTTTAAATTAATAAAATACTTCTGTTTTATTTTTATACCATATAATTTTTAAAGTTAATGTTAAAAATGATTTCCTATATGAAAACATATTTATTATATTGCAAAATTCCATAGTTACGACAATAATTTTTATAGTAAACAAGCACGAGGAACCAAGAAATCTATAAACTAGAAAGACCAGATGGAAGCATAACAACAAACAAACAAGAAATTCTGAAAATCGCAATAGTCTTATACGAACCTGTACAATGATAATAACGACCAACGAGAAGAAAACGGTTCTCGAATATTAAGTCAGAGATAAGAAGCGATATTGGATATTTAGAAGAAGTAAAAATGTGCCTGCACCGAAGAAGACTCTATTGCGACTGAAGCAATCAAAGAAGGTGGAGAAGAGCTATTTCCCTGTAATCATCAAGCTTTTTGGCTAGAACATATACAGGTTGGTTGAAAAGTTTTGAAAGCGAAAATGAAAAAATTGGTGTATTTTGTAATGAAATTAGTTTTTTTTATACCATCTTTGTAATGATTTTCTGGAAGCTCTGCAAAATAATGTTTCACGGCTGCAATAGCTTCTTCATTTGACGAAAAATGCTTACCACGAAGAAATTGTTTCAAATTCCTGAAGAGATAGTAGTCGGAGGGAGTCAAATCTGGTGAATACGATGGATGTTCAAGCAATTCGTACTTTAATTCTTTCAATTTTGCCATCGTCAAACCACTTGTGTGAGGACGTGCATTGTCTTGATGAAGAATGATTTTTTTTTCTTCTGTAAGCCGGGCCTTTTTTCACGAACTTTTTTATTCAACTAGTCCAAAATGTTGCAATAATACTCAGAGTTAATTGTTTTACCTTTTTCAAGATAAACAATCAACAAAATCCCTTTTGAATTCCAAAAAACTGATGCTATACCCTTTTTTGTCGATCGTTCTGACTTGACTTGTTTTGAAGCTGAACAACCAACTTCAATCCACTGTAAACGTTCTTGTTTCAGTTTAGGATCATGATGGTAAATTCAAGTCTCATCCACAGTTACAAAACGGTGCACAAAATCGGTTTTATTCTGCTTAAAATGCTCCAAATTGCTCTTACAAATTTGTTTTCGATTCAATTTTTGTTGAATTGTTAACGAATGCGGCACTATCTTTCCGAATAGCTTTTTGATACGTAATTCTTCGTGTAAAATATAGAGTACTCGTTCGTTCGAGATGCCTATGGTATCAGCAATTTCACGCTTAGTCGCACTTGGATCTTTACAAACAATATCATAGACTTGCCCAATGATTTCTGGTGTTGTTGCACTTTTTGGACATCCACTACGTGGTTCACCTTCAACACTTGTACGACCACGTTTAAACTCTAAAACCCATCGATGCATAGTTGTAAATGAAGGAGCAGATTCCTTTAATACTTTCACCATTTTTATACGAATTTCTGTTGCTGTTAAACCTTCCAAAATAAAGAATTTTATCACTGTACGATATTCGGTTTTATCCATTGTATAAAAATTCACTGACACGTCAACTTCAAATGGCTTGTAAACAAAGAATGAATTGACAGATAGAAATAAACTTTTGTGTGTGTTCATATAAAAAATGAAATATCAAAATGGCATATAAATTTTGATTTCTGTACTGGTTAATAGGTGTCGCTTTCAAAACTTTTCAACCAACCTGTAGACAAAAGCAGTCTAAGGACTTTCTTTCAGACCACGAAGTAATGACAAAGATAAAAATATATTTAAAATTAATATTATATGAGGATAACCATTAATATTTCAGGAATTGATACTAGTGATGTTGCTAGATGCCATCTGACATATCCAATGTAAAGCGACATTTTAGTCGGTATACGTACTTGGAATATGTTTATATACGGACGTTATTTATGCAATTTTAAAATTTCATCTCGGCCAAAAATTGCAACTAACTCGTAAACATTTTCGTGCGATTGTTTTTCACAACTTTTGACGTGGTTTATCACAACAAGAACGCATCGATCAACTTAAATCTTTATATGGTGACGAAACATCTACAAAAATTACTGTAGTTACTTGGTTTAGTGAAATGAGTCGTGGCCATCATTCACTCATGGGTGAGTCGCATGACGGTCATCGAAAATCGGTTGTAATGGGGGAAAACAGCGATGCTGTGCGTGAAGTTATAATGAAAGATTGACAAGTGACATATCATAAGATTGAAGTTTTTCTGGGTTTTAGTAACATTAGTGCAAATAATGTATAGCATGAAAATTTAGAAGTGATCCCTCATAATTTGACAATCGCTCAAAAGAGAGTCGTATTTGTTTAAAAAATTCATTCGTGGGGCTTCAAGAAACATTTATAAGATTGTGATAGGTGATGAGTCTTAGATGTATATGAATGAGACTCAAAATAAACAGTAGTCAACCGCGTAGATGTTTCATGATAAGCCAAAACCAATAAAAGAAGCTCGCGCATGAACATATGGTAACCGTGCTTTTAAAGAATCATAAAGGAGTGAATTTTGAATGGTACACCACCAATTGTTTGCCGGAAGTCCTCGGTAAATTGTAGGAAATAAACCACAAATGACGGATTATTTTCCATTATGATGCTCGAACTTTTTGAGTAATCAAATAATTCCTTTTTTTCCCATTCATAAAATTACGTAGTCAACAATTTTCTATGCCAGAAGAGGCGATTATTGCTTTCAAAAACATGTTTTAGAAATATAATCTTTACTGTGGCAAAAAAGCTTTTCTGATTGGTTCAAATGCATGTAAAAGTGTATTAGTCATTGTTATCTGGAAAAAATAAATAAAACCATTTCCGATGATAAATATTCATTTTTGCTCGTTATTCTATAAATATAAACGCCTACTTTTATATGTAATACATGGCATATTGTTGGTATGTGTTTTCTATGGGGCTTTTGCGCTAGCTTAGGGTTCGCAGTTATGTACAGGGTGAGTCAACGATTGGATGAAGTAAGTTTGTGCCTTTTCGGTGAAATTAACAAAGAAACTATATTTATTGTTTGATACAGTTTATTTTTACGCAGATTTTACAAATATTTAGGACTCTACAGGGTGAGCCAAAAAACTAGGACAGCATAAAGTTGTATTTTTTTAAATAGAACACCCTATATACGATTCGTATTCTCGATTTAGCTTATAATTTTAAATCTTTTTTATTAAGGGTTTACTATAACAAAACTTTATAGTTTCTGAGATAATTAAGTTTAAAGAAAAAAAGTCACATTTTCAAGCATCAATTCAATCCTAAATAACGTTTTCAATTTTCTGACAAATATATTCAAATTTGGAATTTAGCAAGGCCAAGGACAAGTTAACATAATTTTTACCTAATATTTGCAATAAAAGCTACAGGGTATTGAACACATCGGCTCAAATTTGAACAAGTTTAAATGAATAAATATCTTTTTTTTTAATGGTACACCCTGTATATTTTCATGTTATTTAATAGAATAATAAAAACCCTAAAAGTTTTGTTCAATATGTCCTATACCTATTTATAATAGTTTTTGAGATATTTCAGTTTTTCTTATTTTCCATACTTTTTTACAGAAATAGTCTTCATTATCATAGTAGCCATGGCAAAAACAATGTAAAAGAACATTTTTCTGTGTGTCAAATTTATAACCGCAATCGCTTCTTTTGGTTGTTATGTAGTGTAGTTTGGTTTTTTTTGCAGTCATCTTATATTGTAAAATGAATTTTCCAAAGAATGAGTTAATAGATATGATTTATTCAATAGGAGAGGCTCAAAAAAATTGCCTTCTTGCTCAAAGAATTTACAAAATTAAGTATCCTGATCGACGCCAGCCTAATACCCATACTTTTCAAAACTTAATGCAAAGATTTGATTCTTCTGGTACTGTTGATTATCCAAAACGTAAAGTGGTCAACAAACCAGTAACTAATGAAGAAAAATAACTACAAGTATTGTTAAATGTTCAGGAAAATCCTTATATTGGTAGCCGTCAGTTAGCAGCATTATGTGAAACATCACAATCCACCGCTAATCGTACTACCAAGAAATATAGGTATCATCCATATCACATGGAATTACACCAAGAATTGCATGGACAGGATTTTGAAAGTCGTGTAAACTTTTGTCGTACAATAAATGCGGAGATTCAATTAAATCCAAATTTATTATGCAAGGTAATGTTTAGTGATGAAGCTACTTTTAGAAGTAACGGTGCCGTAAATAGACGCAACATGCATTATTATGCCACAGAAAACCCATTTTGGATTAGAGTGGTGCAACATCAAAACCACTGGTCATTAAATGTTTGGTGTGGTAGTCATCATAATCGAATTATTGGACCCCACTTTTTTAATGAACCACTAAATGGCCATAGTTACCTGAACTTTCTACAAGAAGAACTACCCCAACTGCTTCAAGATCTCGATAGGGATGAGCTCGACAGTATGTGGTTCCAGCACGATGGTGCGCCTCCGCATTACCATCGTGAAGTTCGTGCCTTTTTGGACCAACGATATCCGCAAAAATGGATTGGACGTGGGGGTTTCATTGAGTGGCCACCAAGGTCTTGCGACATCACCCCATTAGATTTCTTCCTATGGGGTTATATTAAAAATAAGGTGTATGTTAACAACAGTGGAAGATATGCGAAACAGGAAGGGATACCTGTAGAACAATAACGCCACTAATTTTGTCCAGGGTCCGAGAAAATCTGCAAAAAAGACTAAATTTGTGCATTGCACAAGAGGGTCGTTTATTCGAACACTTATTAAAAAGAAATAATTAATCTCAGTATTTAATAGGTAATTTTTTTGTTTCAATTTAGTATAAAAGTAAATATGTATTTGCCTTGTCGTTATTGTTGTGTTAATTTTTTCACATTATGTTTAATTAAACTATTGCCGTTGTAATATAACGAATAATGTATTTCATCATATTTAACCACATTCTGTTTGTTTCTGTAGTTTCTTTTTATTATTTTACATGGCTACTATGATAATGAAGACTATTTCTGTAAAAAAGTATGGAAAATGAGAAAAACTGAAATATCCCAAAAACTATTATAAATAGGTATAGGATATATTGAACAAAACTTTTAAGGTTTTTATTACTCTATTAAATAACATGAAAATATACAGGATGTACCATTTAAAAAAAAAGATAATTATTCATTTAAACTTGTTCAAATTTGAGCCGATGTGTTCAACACCCTGTAGCTTTTATTGCAAATATTAGGTAAAAATTATGTTAACTTGTCCTTGGCCTTGCTAAATTCCAAATTTGAATATATTTGTCACAAAATTGAAAACGTTATTTAGGATTAAATTGATGCTTGAAAATGTGACTTTTTTCTTTAAACTTAATTATCTCAGAAACTATAAAGTTTTGTTATAGTAAACCCTTAATAAAAAAGATTTAAAATTATAAGCTATATCGAAAATACGATTCGTATATAGGGTGTTCTATTTAAAAAAAAAATACAACTTTATGCTGTTCTAGTTTTTTGGCTCACCCTGTAGAGTCCTAAATATTTTTAAAATCTGCGTAAAAATAAACTGTATCAAACAATAAATATAGTTTCTTTGTTAATTTCACCGAAAAGGCACAAACCTACTTCATCCAATCGTTGACTCACCCTGTACATACTTAGAAATATTTAGTTATTTTAAAAATATTTCAAGTATTGCCTAAAAAACTTGATATTTAACAACGAGCAATTTTAAGTTTACTAGTGAAATTAATTGATTCTTAATATTACAAAATTTAAAATAGCAATTACTTAATACTAGTTTTTCAAGAATAACCATCTCTGCTGTAAAGCATCAAATATTAAAATTGCATGCTGTAGATTAATGCCTTGATGGCCCCTAAGTTTCAACACTTCCCAATCGTAATATTTTCAGTTATTAGTGAAATTTTTATAGCCTTACATTACTTCCAAATACTTTTTTTTATCAGGATAAGAAACACAGAAAATACATCCGAGGAATTACTTTTTGATATTTCTAAAATTACTAATTAGATTTACCCTTTTGGTATTTGCGTGACTGACCACTTCAATAAGAGATGCACGTAGCGTGACCTCCCATTAAAATTATTAATACAAGAAAAATAAACTAAATAAATAGGGAATTGATTTTTACTTTAGGAAAAGGTAATTAATTTAGAACAAAAAACAAATTCGAATAATAAAATATGTTTCCAAATATTAATATTCCTAGAAATTGTATATAGAAAATTTTTTGTTACAAGTTTTATTATAAAAAATCATATAGGAAGTTTTTGGAAATAATTTAAATAACTTTGTGGCTTTTTTAGTTTCTAGACATAAATTGTACTTGAACCCTTGTTTTGCACTTAAACTTTTCCTTAAAAATATATTGCAGTTTATGTGAAATCAGCAATCATCAGCCGGTCCTAGTAGGGAGTAATATAGTGCACGTGGGTTGCTAAATGATCACCAATCATTGTAAAAAAAAATTGAGCTGAACACTAACAAAAGGTTTACGCAAATAATACCGTACGTAACTATCTCTTTATTATAGTTGGCTTTTGATCCATTGAAGACACAACCTCCCGCATGCGGAACGCATAGCGCATTCAGTCGCGGACCGGGAATTCGAGTGTTGAGACTGCCGCCGTACTATTGTGAACGTAACTCAATCAAATTAGTATGGGAGCAAATAAAAATGAAGTGGCACGGAAAAACAAGTCATTCAAATTAGCAGATGTCAAAATATTATTGGGCGAGGCAATTACTAACGTGACGTCCCGTGATTGGAAAAAGTGTGTCGATTCAGTGCAGTGAAATCGAAAATCTAGAAGCCAAACACGATTCGTTCAATATGCATAAAAAGAAGCTACCGGGTTATACAAACGTAAATCCGCTGGATTATTAGTAAATCAACAAGGAGAAGTTATCCTTGATACAGAAGCAAAGCTGAAGGAATAGTGTAATTATATTGAGGAGCTTTTTTATGACATCAGAGATGGGCCCATAGAATTATCGGCAGAGGGATTTGATATAACCAGATCAGAGGTAGAACACGCAATACTTCTTGCAAAAAATGATAAGGCACCAGGTCCCGATGAAACACTTTCGGAATTGCTAAAACTACTTCTAGAAGAGCAATTACTCAATGTTTTGGTAAGTCTGTTTAATTTAATCTACAAAAGTGACAAAATTCCTAAACATTGGTTAAACTTCTTGACAATACCAAAGAAGCGGAACACAAAATGCTGTAATGAACACCGCACAATCAGTGTCATGAGTCATGTTTTAAAGATATTTCTGAAAATTATTCATGTCCGTATTTACAGCAAATGCGAAAAGAACATGAGCAACAGACAATTTGGTTTCAGAAATGAGATGAGTACACGTGAGGCATTGTTCAGCATGCAAGTGTTGGTGCAGAGATGTCGAGATGTGTCTGTAGATGTGTTCGCGTGTTTTTTAGACTACGAGAAGGCTTTTGATACCGTCCAGCACAGAAAAGTTACTGAAATATTAAGAAAACAGAATCTGGATGATCGAGATATAAGAATAATAGTTAGTCTTTACTGGCACCAGAAAGCAAAAATAACAGTAGACGGAGAGATATCAGATGAGATACAAATAATGTGTGGAGTCCGGCAGGGATGTGTATTATCACCTCTGTTATTTAACTTATATTCTGAAAAAATCTTTCAAAAGGCGCTATATGAAAAACATCAAGGCATTATTATTAACGGCACAGTTATAAATAGTCTTAGATACGCAGACAAGAGTGGAGATATGGGGCTTAAGTTGAACATTAAGAAGACAAAGTAGTAAGCAAGCAAACAGATGTGTTCGGTCGTTTAGAATATGACGGAAAACCCATAGAACGTATTCAACAATACAAGTTTTTGAGATGCACACTCAATGAAATCGGGGACAACACACAAGAGATAAGGTCCCGAATGGAACAGGCTCCAAGTGCCTTTATCAAAATGAAGATCGTACTATGCAACCGTGATATTGGTCTACCCTTAAGGACACGTATTCTTAGATGTTATGTTTTCAGTATACTCTTGCATGGAGCTAAAGCATGGGCACTCACAGATGCCATGTGAAGGAGACTGAAGGCCTTCGAAATGTGGACTTACCGGCGTATGAGATGAATTTCGTGGATGGACAGAATCCAAAATACAGAAGTACTAAACCGAATGAACAAACAAACAGAAATCATACACACCATTAAAAAGAGAAAATTAGAATATTTCGGACATATTTTACATAATGTAAAATACCAGGAGTTTCAATTTATTATGCAAGGTAAAATTGATAGCAACAGAGGTCCAGGCCGTCGCAGAAAGGACGCTTTTTAGAAGAGCAGTGGACGGAGTTCAGATAGTGCTGATGATTGCCAATGTCCGATAGGACAAGACACGTTAAGAATAAATGTCGATTATGTTAAAAAAGAAGAACAAAAAATGTTGCACTTGGACATTCAAGTCGAAGAAATGGTTGAATCATTAACAATCACTGACTCTGATTGTTCCTCACATTCAGATAAGTCTCTTGATAGCAATTCTGCTGATGAATCAATGTGGGCTAAGTGACACTCCTGAGGACTAGACGTACCCTGGTTGACCCAAAGCGAACAAATCAGAAGGAAAATGCACTGGACGCCACTCAGAGAAGAAGTTAAGCAACAGATTTTCGATTAATATGCCTAAAATACCTTAAGGGCATATAAAATATCTTAAAATGACAACCCTACATTGTAAGCAAGATGTAGGAAGAGTGCAAAGCAATGGGTGCAATCGGCACCTGGAGTAGTTACACTGAGTGAAGACAAAAGTTTGTTAAAGGTTTAATTGCTTAGTAATCGGAGGCCTCATTAAATAACCTAATAAACATATTTTAAAATTATTGTGATGATAAAATATCTAGTGTGACTTTAATTTTAATAACGTAGTTTTCTAGAAATATTAAAAAAAAATCTCGAGATTTAGAGTTTTTTGAACGTTTAAAAAGCTCTAAATCTTGAGATTTGACAAACATTTAAATTTGAAATGAACTCAATTTTCCAAAGATTTTCGCAACTTTATCTGCCTGTTGAGGACCGAGTTTTGG
Organism: Diaprepes abbreviatus; assembly: GCA_034092305.1. Taxonomy (NCBI): domain Eukaryota; kingdom Metazoa; phylum Arthropoda; class Insecta; order Coleoptera; family Curculionidae; genus Diaprepes; species Diaprepes abbreviatus. Next base: position 101,612 of record JASJET010000131.1, on the reverse strand, counting down.
AACTTTCTGAACGGTTTAAAAGAAAAAACAGCGTCTTCAAAAGACGCGTAATTCCTTTTTTTCAGCATCTACAAAGCTCCAAAGTCGTAGTTATACAACAATTGAATTGTGAGCAATCGCTTTTATTTCATTTACAATGCTTTTTAAATAGGAAAAATTTTACCCCGCTTTTTAAATGGAGAAAACTTCAAACATATGTATCTCGGATAAACAATCAGCTACGATTTCAAACAAGAAAGTTTTCAACACTACAAATTATTACCCAAGTTCCTTCCTGCACGCCGTGAGTATAGAACTATTACAGACTGTCACAGAGGCCTTGCGTTCAATGGGTCTAATTAGTGACTCTTAAAGTGATTTCTTAATAAAGGGTGTTTTTTATAGAGGTACAAAACTTTAAGTTGGCAAAACTATTTTAACGGCGGCCATTTTGTCAGCTGTCAAGTGATTTATGTTTAGTTTGGTTTGACATTTCAACATGAATAGACTGACGCCTGAACAACGCTTCCAAATTGTGCAAATTTATTTTGAAAATCATGGTTCTGTTCGAAATACGTATCGCGCACTACGTCCATTTTACGGTCAACATAATCGTCCATCAGAACAATTAATTCGATTAACTATGGAACGTTTTCGCACCACGTTTACTCTAAAAGATAATACGCATCCACAAGGACGTCGTACAGTGCGTACAGAAGAAGTCATTGCTGTTGTAGAGCGTAGCGTATCCGCCATCGTGCACAGGAATTGGATATGTGTCTATTGACTTTATGGAAGATTTTGCGGAAAGATCTTGGTTTGCGTGCTTACAAAATCCAACTCGTGCAAAAATTGAAGCCACACGATCAACTAGCAAGGCATAGATTCGGTGAATGGGCCCAAAACAAGATTGCCGTTAATCCCGAATTTTGTTTAGCGATGAAGCTCACTTTTGTTTGAATGGATACGTCTATAAACAAAAATGCCGCATTTGGAGTGATGATAATCCTCAAGTGTATGTTGAGACACCGTTACATCCAGAAAAACTGACTGTTTGGTGTGCTTTTTGGGCTGGTGGAATCATTGGTCCGTACTTCTTCAAAAACGATGCTGGTCAGAACGTTACAGTCAATGGTGACCGCTATAGAGCCATGATTACTGACTTTTTCGTTCATCAATTGAACAACCATGATGTGCAGGAGCTGTGGTTTCAACAAGACGACGCAACATGTCACACAACTCATGCCACAATTGATTTATTGAAGGAAACGTTTGGTAACCGCATAGTTTTACGTTTCGGATCCATGAATTGGCCTCCAAGATCGTGCGACTTAACGCCGCTAGACTATTTTCTGTGGGAATATGTGAAGTCGCTAGTCTACGCCGATAAGCTCGAAACGATTGATCGCTTGGAGGACAACATTCGCCGCGTTATTGCCGATATACGGCCACAAATGTTGGAAAAAGTCATCGAAAATTGGACCTCCAGATTAGACTACGTCCGAGCCAGCAGTGGCGGTCATATGTCAGAAGTCATATTTAAATTATAATGCCAGAAGGTTATCTTTCGAATAAAGTAAATTTCATGTCAATTTAAAAAGTTCATCTTTGTTTTATTCCATTTAAAAGTTCTATGCCTCTATAAAAAAACACCCTTTATATGTACGTTTAATATATATCTAAACGCCCTGCGTTGCATACGTGTCCATTTATAATAAATAATTACTAAAACCTTGCGTTAAATGGATTTTAAAGTAGCAAGTTTATTGGAGATCGATTAAATTGAATTTCAAAGATTTTTTTAGGTGAACGGGGGGTCCCCCAAGCCCGGAGCCCTGCGAAGCCTTCACTACGCCACGGTATGTATCGATATTCGAACCTACACTCACAAAAAATGCAAAATACAATTCTCCGACACTTCTAAACTCCTGGTTACGAAGAAATTTAGTATGCATGGTTCATTTCTCACATACTTTGAGAAAGATGTCTGTGCCATCTGCTTTGTAGGTACCAGAACTAATCTCTGTAAATAATAGTACCCACGACTGGCGATGCGTTCTAACCAAGAACGGCGCTTCTATATGGAATCTATATTCGTTGGTAGAGGAATGTATTTCTTATTTTGAACATTTTTTTTTTATTTCCTTAATAAATAAAACATAGTAGATCAAAGGTAGAACAAAGTTTTATTTTCGTCCCACATCATAACAAGTAAAATTTACAAAAAACATTGCACTAAAGAACTAAATAAATATTTTTCAGTCTACTATTATACACAAGATCCATTTCGTATCTTCAAAATATTTTTACAGCAATATTTTATACTAAGTTAAAAAATTGCAAAAAGGTTATATATTAAAAATAATCACAGATTTACAAAATAATCAAATATGAACAGCATCTCAAACAACAAGAAAACCTTTTCATTGTATGTGGATATACGCTGGTCTTAGAGACAGCTCCACTGTGAATCAATTAGTTTCACCGCGTCTCATCAATTGATTCATGGAAATAAAGATCAGATAAATTATTTATAATACTTTCACATGTGTTCTTGTTAATCTGTGTAACAAAAAAGATACAAATTTTAACCACTATAAAGCTGGATATTCAGACACAGAGTTTTGGCAATCTACAAAAGTATTTGTACAATTTATATACAATGTTCAATTTAATTTTATAACATTTTCAAAACAATTAAAATATTTCAATTTTAAAATTTCAAAAAAGTAAAAACAAAAGAGTAAACACGTTTTTTTGGGTTGATATAGTTCACTGGGATATTAACACTGCAAGTAAATTTAAAACCTATTATTTAAAAAATTTACATAAATACGTATAAAGATATGTTATGCCCTTGTGGAAATAAGTTTACACTGTACAATTATTTACAAACTAACTATATACAATAATAAATTATAGTATGAGATCACAAAATTTTCATAAAATAAAATAATTTACAACAAACAAAAGGGACAAATACACGTTTTTTAGAGAATAACCCAACAATTTACTTGCTAAAATTTAAACATTTTTAAAATAATAATATATTTTTTACCAAGCAAATATATGTTTATGTATAGAATGGTGAGCATAAAAATCATTTTTAAAAATTTGAAACAAGGTAAGAAGAAATTATTTTCATAGTAAAACATTTTTTTGTATACCCAAATAAATAAAGTGGTCACTTTCCTTATTTCGAAAAAATTTTGAAATGGGCCATTCTCCGAATAAACAAAATTTTCTGTCACAAATTTAATGATTTAATATATATGTATCTATATGATGTAATAAAATTTAACAATTTAAAGGCATGTCATCCTCGTCACATGCTACTGTAGTATGATTATACAATCCTTGAGCCATTAGCTGCAAGGCCAGAGCGTTCTTTTGCCCTGAAGATTTTTTAATTTTAGCTCTTTTATTTTGGAACCATATTTTGATTTGGGCTTCGTTAAGCCCTAATTCGTTGCTTAACTTTTGACGTCTACTTTCTGTCAAATATCGATTCTCGTTGAATTCTTGTTTCAAACGGGCCAGTTGAGCGCTAGAAAATGCGGTTCTAGGTCGTTTGTCTTCTGTTTTCTCGGAAGGTAGTTTTTTAATTCTTCTTGAACGGGGTCCTGTAACAATTAAAAAAGACTAGTTAGCAATTGTTTAAAAAACTACTATTGAGTTCAAATAAATAAGGATACAATAAAATGTGAATTGATTATATTTAGTGTTGCAAATTATTATTTCCACTTATTTTGAAATCTCAGAGGTGGGTTTAAAAATTGGTGTTACAGTCACAAAAAAAAAATACTAAATTTGATTCGCCTTTTGCAAGATACTACAAAATTATAATCTCTTAATTGTTAATAAAATTATGGTTAAACAATGCTAATTAAATTAATTAATTAATGCTTTTACAAGTTTATGTAAAGCTATATTTTTTATCGATTATATTAGTTAATCATAATTCAAGCATAAAAATCAGTTTTTATATCTAAAATTACCCAAAAATAGACTGTTTAAAATACGCTTAAAAGTATGATGAAAACTGTTACGAGAACACGCTACTTTAAAAAATATTTCGGGAAATTTACTTTCAATGTAAGTGCCTCGATGACATTTTGATGATATAGGTTTTATTCCTTGGCAATTTATCTTCTTCGCCGGCAACCGCTTCTTTAAAAAGTTTTTAAGATAAAAAATAATCTACAAAATATCCTCGGGAATACTTTCGAAATTTGCTTAGTAACTGACGAGGAAAAGTGTCAACTATAAATAGCATCTAGGTTTTGCACATGTAGGATTAAGGTTCTAAATGAGAAATATGTAATAATTGTATAATGCGTGAAAGCATGTGACGTGATGTGTAATCTGTAAAATAACTGGGTTCCAAATAGTTGCCTATATTTATTTCCCTTTTTCCAAGCAGTCAAAGGAAAGAATATAAACAAACACTTTCCTGTAAGCATCAGGATTGGTTGCGTTTGAAGGCCTTTCACTTTTTGAGTCATCTCCAATTCTAGCCCGGACAAGTTTTTGAGGACGAAAATGACGTATTTAAAATTATTTTTAAAAAGTTCAATATGGCGAACCAAAAATTTTACGTCTCTCGATTTTGTCAAAACTGGTATAGAGGGGATTCTTGGCGGTGTAGATTATGAATTTAAAATTATTCTGAAAAAATTCAATATGGCAGACTAAAAATTTTACATGTTTCAATTTCATTCAAATTTGTTTTGGGGGGGATTTTTGAGAGTGGAAATTACTAATTTAAAATTATTTTACAAAAATTATATATAGCGAATCCAATATGGCGGATTAAAAATTTTACATCTCTCTATTTTGTCCAAAATCGGTATAGGGAGGTTTTTGAGAGTGTAAGTCACGAATTTAAAATTATTTTTGAAAAATTCAATATGGCGGATCCAATATAGTGACTAAAAATTTTACATTTCTTGATTTTGTCCAAAATTAGTATGAAGGGATTTTTGAGGACGAAAATTACGAATTTAAAATTATTTCTAAAAAATTCAATTAGGCAGATCCAATCTCCCGGACTAAAAATTTTACATCTCTCAATTTTGCCCAAAATTAGTATGGAGGGATTTTTAAGGATGGAAAATTACAAATTTAATATTATTTTTAAAAAATTCGATATGGAGGATTTAATATGGCGGACTAAAAATTTAACGTCTCTTGATTTTGTTCAAAATTCGAACAGAGAAATTTCTGAGAGTGTAAAGAAAGAAATAAATTGTTTTAGAAATTCAATATGGCCGATGCAATATGGAGTATTATTTATGTCCAAAATTGGTGTTGGGGTTCTTTGAGGATTGATAATGGGCGATTCTTGGGGCGTATATTACGAATCTTAAATTAATTTCTTAAACTCAATATGGTGGATAAAATATGTCGGACTAAAAGCTTTACGTGTCTCAAGTTCTTTCAATATCGGTGTTGGCAGTTTTTGGGGGTCTAGGTTTTTAATCTAAAATAAGTTTTTAAAATTCAAGACAGCGGACTGGTATTTGGAGAGTTCTCAGAATTAAATAATTTTTTGTTATTCAATTTAGTGTAGCTTACAACTTTGGATAATGGGTACTTTTTTGTGAAAGCAATTACAAATAAAGTATTAACTTGGCGCCGATGTCATATGAAAATTTATATTGTTATTTTTCACTTTTTAGCGGTTTTTTAGGAATCGGTTCAATTTTTTTATAAAAATTTTATTTTTATAATTGTTTTAATCGTAATTTTTACTGTCGCAGAATTTTGATTAATTTTACCGTGTAAATTTTGAGAATTCAATTTTCAAAAATATTAAAATTTGTACAGCGTTTTATGGTTTTATGGGAAACAGATTTCACGAGTTTTCACATCCCAGCTCCTTGATAAATTTTTAAGGCCCCTCAAAAAGGTTTCTTTATCAGCCTTTGATATTTATAGTTGTTTTTGTCATTTGTTTAATAATATTATTTCCTACTTCTTTATTATTAGCTACTCCTACAATTCTTTCATGTCGTTTAAGCAATGTGTGGTGATTGTTGGAAGATTAAATCCAGAAGGAAATGTATTAATTTGTGTCCCTCAAATACCAGCATCAATTCAAGCTGAAATTTTTATTATAAATCATAAATTTTTATAAATAAATAATATAATGTTATGATTAGGATTAAAGTCGCATCGGTGACGGATACCATTTAGCAACTGGACCCCCAGTTTGCAGTGTAAGGTCAGCGTTTGTATTACTGCGGGCGCCCAAAATACTGCGGATTTTAAAACATAGCTTTTTTTACAAGAAAACTGTACTTTTTTGTGAATATTTCGATTTGTTTTATAATAATACCATCTAATGATATATAAAATCATATTTTCGTCATATAAATAGTTGGATAAGTATTTTATTCGAAATTAAACCCACAGTATTAAGAACAAATTCTCAATTAGAATATGAGAATATATATTACTTCGGAGTAAACAAACTCTGCCAATGTTTTCATAACTTCATATCTAAATAGTTGCCTGCACGGATGCTAATTGTTAATTGATATGATATGATGTAAAGCGAATATATTATTTATTTATTTATCTTATTAACTATTTATATTTTTAAACTACTTAAATATTTATGTATTCAAAGTTCGAGAATCTTAACCTCAAATAGACACGGTCGAATTTCGCAGTAATAGGCGCGTAATATTAGTGTTTCTGCGGTATTTGGAGCGTACTAATATATTCATTTTCGCAGTAAAACAAGCAAAAATTAAATTATACTTTACATATTCAATTTTTTTCTGGTCAATATTCTTGTTTACGTAATTAAAAATAAGATTTCGCAGAATATGCCTTTCTTTAGTAGGAAAGTTTCCTGTAACTTTATTTTCGTAATTTTGCGACGCTCAAAGAACAAAGCTTATATTATTTAATCGGTAGTAAAAACTATTTGAAATACTATGCATTAATTGAATCGTTGCAAGATAAATTTTAATGCAAATTTGAAATTTCTTACAGAGAAAATTAATTAATGAATTTATAAATAAGCGGAATCTGAACAAGCATCCATAGAACTTCTTATTAATTAATTACAAATAATTTTAATTCCAAGTGATTTTCTAATGATGGGGAAGTAATAATGATGCAATATGGATTGAATTTTTTCAAATGGAAATGTCTATACCAGTGGTCTAAATAACGACCTCGCAGACCTCGCGATGCGGGGGGGTGCACCCAAACCAGGGGTGCCCTCAAGTCCATCGATGAAAATAAATAAATGTGAAAGATCAAAACAGGTGCAAAATAGTAGGGCACATACAAACATCTGTGGGGGGGGGGGCACACATACTCGTAGTTACGCCAGTGGCCTACATGAAAAAATAACTTCATAAATTATGAAAGAGAGAAAATTGTTATATTTTTTGACATTTTTTTTTTCATAATTTGATTGGAACATTTTAAAAAAGAAGGTCAAGGACGCCATATATCCCCCACATGCGCCATTATGACAGGTTGAGATATGCAATGCATATAACGACGGCCGGATATTCGGCGCTCCGGCCTCATGCCTTGCTGGTTAGATAATATTAGGCCAAATAACTATCCATTACAACTCTAGTTTAAAGATGATAAAGGTATTCGGTATCCACGATAATCCGATCAATTTGAGTCTGTAGACGCTAGAATCATCAAAGAACAAAACTCTTCCATTTTATTTGATAATTTTGTTTTTCAGTATAACGGACTTTATTTATCAGGTAGAAATGGTTCCTGTTGCTCTTCAAAATAGGCACCAATATTCTATTTCCAGTGGTTACCAACTGCAAAATGATTTCCTCTGAACTGTTTTTTCGAATTTCTGAATAAAAAGACGTCTGACGTAATCTAATCTGAGCAGCTTTTTAAAATTTCTAAATGAAAAAAAAATTAGACGGAGCTAAATCTTGATTATACGGCAGGTAGAAATTTTTTGTTGAAAAACACTTCATAAAAGAAAAAATTTTTCATCAGAGCTACATAAATAATTTGATATTGAAATTGAGAACTTTTAATTGAAAACTTATTTAAGGAAAAAATTCATTTTTATATTATTTTTAAGGTTAAGAGCGCACAAACTATGAATAATGACACTACCATCGCCAGTTAATTAACTATATTACTCAGGACAAAATAGGTGGCTATCGTTTACATTTTTTCAATTTTAAGTTTTTACGATATTATCTGAAAACAACAAACACACAAAATTCGCATTATTCCTCTTAACATAAAAAGACGTGAATAGGGCTTTAAGAATTTTATATAATTTACCAGTTTAGACTACCTGAAAATCTGAATCAGTTAAGTCCAATTTCCAAGAAAAAGTATAATGTTAAAAGACAGAAAAATAAACCAGTCAGAACCTCATATATCCATCTACACATTACTCCAAGTAGCAACGGCATTGCTTGTCATCAAAACCCATATAACTATCACGCCATCTGTCGGTCCTATTATAGAAACACTTTAACACGGGCTTTAAAATGCCCTATTTATGATTTATGTTCATTTGTTTCGGGCTAGATACACCAATAAGACGATAAATTTTAAGTGGCGTCGGATTTTAATTTGAAAGTCAAACAGCGCTTGTCATGACCGTTTATCGTTGTCATTTTAAGGTAGAACTACGAATCTGAGTAAATTTATGTTATGTAAAATAAGCTCACTTATTAAATTTGAAAACGAGCGAATTATTATATACTAAATAAAATTGTAACTTCCTAAATTCAAATTTAAAATTATTTTCAATTTCATTCAGCATGTTTATATCGGAGATCGTCTATCCGATCGACTAATCCTCTAAATCTATATAGACTTTGATTCTAACTCAAAATGTCGATTGGATCAGAATTATCGGATGAAGACCTTTAAAAAAAATACATTTTTATCGAAAATTACTCCATCCGATTCACAAATCCCTATTTTCATTGTTCAGAGTAAAACAAAGAAATGATATTGAAAAGAATGAGATACCAGATATTCTTCCCACTTTATAGATAGTAATAACTTAAAATTACTTCAGGTAGGAAGATGTGTCCAATTAATTAAAAAATAAATAAATAAAATCAACTCGTTTCTCCTTTAAAAGAGTTTGAAAAGGTATTTTTTCCTTTCTGCTTCTGTTCGTGACATTTTAATGAAGAAAATTTATAAAATTTTTTCTAGTTTCATAAAAACTATTACCAAAAAAAAAGAAGAAACTAATTATTGGCGTACTTGTCTATTCAAATCGATTCCGTTTTTAAGGTACAAAAATCATCCGATATATGTTGAAATGTTGCATCCAATCGAAACTTTAAACAGAACCGTTTATTATATGAATTCCAAGTGGATAATTGCATCGGATCGGTGCGATCGGATCCGAATGCTACGTTAGAAACAAAATCATAGAGGGATAACAATAACGGGGAAAAAGACGAAACAACGGTAAATTTGTTTTCGAGTGGATCGATATTTAATCATTTTTTTTTTTCAAAATTCACATGAATAACCGCAGAAAAATGCGAATTTTCCATAAAACGTAAGGAAACCATTGGCTTGTGGTGTCATACTGTTTCTGGACATGCATGATTGGTTGCATTACGATCTAAATCGAAACATGTGATGCAATGTTGCCACGTTAAGGTGAATTTTAAATTTTATTAGGATGGGAAACTTGGTAGTTCACACGCAATTAATTGTGGTTGTTCAAATATTGTAGCGTAAAATGTGGGTAAACGTGCAAAATCGGGATGCCAAACATAAACAGAGCGTTCGGCAAGCTACGTTGATCTAAAAACGAAAATCATAACTAAATTAACCTGAAGAATTTTCTGTATTTTTCGATGATTTTTTATATACCTCTTATTTTCGGGTCATAGAACAGGAATACGTTGTTTTTTTTGCGCTGATCTTGCGTGGTTTTCCATAGAATCTAGATAAGTTTACTTCAGGTTAGTTCAGGTTAATTAAGGTTAGTTTAGTTATGATTTTCGTTTTTAGATCAACGTAGCTTGCCGAACGATCTGTTTATGTTAAGTATCCCAATTTTGCATGTTTACCCACATTTTACAGTACAATACTGCATTTGAACCACCAATTTTCCATCCTAATAAAATTTAAAATCCGCATCAACGTGGCAACATCGCACCACATGTTTTGATTTAAATCGTATGCAACCAGTCATGCATGCCCAGAAACAGTATAACACAACACAACGGTTTTCTTACATTTTATGGAAAATTCGCATTATTCCGCGGTTATTTATGTAATTGTGTTAAAAAAAAATGATTAAATATTTTATGGTTTTTGTGTATTTTATTAGAATGCCCAAAATTTAAAGGTAGTGATCGGAAAATACAAGTTATTTGAGTGAAAATGATTTTTTTTTTGGAAAAACCACGCGGGATTGGCGAAAAAAACTACAACCCAAAAATAGGAGGTATGTAAGAAATAATCGAAAAATTCGGAAAATTGTCTGCTCCACCTTCTCTAAGTTTTTCCAAAAATTATACAGAGTGTCCCATATATACAAAGAGCAAAATTCAAGGTATTAAAAATTTGTTTTAATTTTTTTAAATAACTTTTGAAAAAATTCAATAGTCCGGAAGCACAGTGGGTTTTCGTAGCCGATGAGTAAATATGGCTCCACCAAAGTTTTTTATAGGTATTTTGACCCCCTGATTACAAATATCGTCAGGTAATTTGTTATAAACAAAAACGTTGTTAATTGCTAAATAAAAAAAATCCTTTCGCGTTTCTCAGCTGATTCTAAGCAAAAAGTGTCTCTTGTGATTCTTCCTTCAGACGCATAGTTTTTGAATTAAAAATCGTTAAACATTTAAAAAATTGCATCTTTTGTCACTTTTCAACATGAATATTTTTCGATTAAATAAGTATATAATACTTCAAGTTAAGAACTACAAGGTGGGATTAATCGCAATGCGTAAATGTAATGTTTTTTATTAAGTGGAAGTCTACTCATAGGCGCTTACCTAATGCACATAATCCATCATAGCTTTCACTGATCCTTGCATTATTACTTTAAATACACATACGAAAACTACCCGGGTTCCCCAACTAAAATGCATTTAATAATAAATCACATATAAATGAATACAGTAAATTCATAGACTTTTGAATAGAATTAGCGGTATAGGATACAGTTCGAATCTTGTCTCACCAGTTTTTTTATAATCTATGTTTGACTTTAAAAACCGTACACTTCCTGTATTTTAATTAAAAACAATTTAAAAACTTAAGACCCCCCAAAAAGTTCAGTTCAACAAACAACATTAACAAGCTGAAAAACCTTCTTCCTTATCAAAAATCAATCAATTCTACCGATCAGAAGACATACGTCAACAGGATACCACTTTTTTCAAACGGGGTACCACTTTCCTAGTGTTATTCGTTATGTTAATGACCGAAGATCAATCAGTACCATTGTTTTACCTTTTTGGAACTATCGCTAATTAGGTGGCTACTGTATTTTTTGAGTACCATCTTGATAAGTGAAGAACCGAAAAACCGAAATAAATTAAAACGGGTTTAAGATGAAAGCGGTATTAATTTTGTCGATAAGAATGGGACAGAGTTATTAATTTTGATCAGGACTATGAATAAAATGTCAATTTAATTTTAAAACTATAATCGCTTTCAGAAAAATTGTTGTTCTAATTTTATACTTTTAAATTACTGCCTACTCTTCATTCCTGCAATAATTACGTGTCAATAATCTTTGAATTGGCGAAATATAGACGTAACAAAATTGTTTGTGTTAAATGATTCTGCACAAATTGTTTTTTTTTTTTTGAATAATTATAAAGGAATAATAAAATTTCCAAGCACGAATCCTGGACGAAAAATTAGATTTTTAATTTTTTTTTATCAGTCAGTGTGTGGGCACACAGCAGGGGCGGATCCAGCCTCTCTCTTTGGGGGGGGGGGGGGGGCGGTGATATCACAAAAGTACAGTATGGCAAGAAAAACAAGTTGCATACTCATTCCTAATATAAAAAGCAGAATGGCTTCTATTTTCCTGAACTCTAAGCTCTTGGGGGGGGGGGGGGTGATCGCAAGTATACTGTATTCAAGAACTAGATATAGTAATAAAACTATTACCGAAACCTCCAACGTACCTGCTCCAGTGCCGCTGGTAATTGAGAACTGCCGTAAATCTAATTATATTTCATTATGTTTAAATACATTTTATAAATTTACTGCAACATAAAAATTCTGATAGTTTAATTTAATTTCTGTCAGTGAGCAAAGTACATCTTACAGTTTGTTCTTAGTGATTTATCTTGTTTGCGCTTGTTTTTATATATTATTTGAGATTAGAGAGATACCCAAAAGATATGGCTTTCACCTCTATATTTATTCCAAAATCGTTAAACCAGGGCATTTTTTCCTCAACGAAAAATTTATTAGGATGAATGTTTATGATGCCTTTAGATATCAATATCTAGATAATAATGTTAAAAGCTCTGTTCAGATGTGTTCCAACATGACAGGAGTTGGAAAATTTACTATATACCGAATACTGAAGGAGAAACAAACGACGGGAATTGTTAGTACTCCCAAGCCACATTCCATCACAGGCAGACGAAAAACTTCGTTGGAAGAAGAGATGAAAACTGCAATTAAAGGGGTTATATACATTTTATTATGAGAAGCAGATCCCAACCGTCTACAAAATTCTAACTAAAATCAATGAAGATCGCGATTTACCTGAAATTAAAAGAACTGATCTCTGGAAATTGCTCACAGAAGTTAATTTTTTCTGGGAAAAACCAGACAGAAAATCTGTTCCTATAGATCGTCCGGAAATTGTCGGTTGGAGACGTAAATATCTCTCTCAAGTAAAAGGTAGAGTTGCTAGAAATAACACAATTAACAAAATTAGTAATTTAACTAAACTTTTGAAAGATTTTTTGAATAAAGTTACTGCGGAAAATTGGGAAAAATCCATATAACAAAAGAATAAAACAAAATGTGAGAACTCGATCTCATGATCGATGAGATAGAGGAACCAATTATAATTAATTTATTCGAAGATAGTTTCACTGACTTTGATTAGGAATTAGATACGTAATGTTTACTAGTGTAAAAACAATTTATTATTTAAATTTTTGTTTTTGTTGTATTTTATTGTTTAATGTTGTTTATATATTTTTTTTATATATTTTTATTTTAGTGTGTCCCACTCTTTAATTTTATATATATTTAATTCTAATTATCTGTAAGTTTTTTATTATTTTATTATTGTCTTTGTCTTTTTCTTAAGCGTGTAGAATTAACATGTTTTTCTTATTTTTTTGGGGGCTATCGTATTTCCATATAATAAAGTAAATTAAATTAAGATATCAGTACAATAGAAATAAAAATAAGTAGGTCTAATTTTAATTACAACATAAAAAAGTAATTACATTTGAATCCCTTTTTAGTGTTTAAATAAACTGAAACATCAAATACCCTAAAAATGTTTTTAATTAATAATAAAATGACCGATAGCCCCAAAAATATTTTAATATTATATGGACGAATTTATTTTTTTATATATGTTTACCTTTTTGTATTTTTGATAATGGATATTTCGTAAGTATTTAAATTATAACTTCGAATTTTTTGAGAGAATAAGGCTACGTTTTAGTCTATTATTATAGACCGGTATTTTTGATTATAAAATTTCTAACCCCGTTCCTATGAAAAATATGGGTCTAACAGATTTTGCTAAAGACACGGAACTAAAGAACACAGGTAGTTTGCGAAGAGAAAAATGGTAAAAAATGATTTATTACTCTCTCCAGTTCTTAAATAAACTGTAGTATAAGAGGAAAAATCGGGTCCATTTTCCTAAACTCAAAGTTTTTTTTGGGGGGGGGGGGGGGGGCGATCGCCCCCACCGCCCCCCCCCCCTTGGATCCGCGCCTGGGCACACATATGATACGATTCAGTAACCGTTTAAGAATAAATACAGAAAATCTCTATGACAAATTATGAACACGTTAACTATTTATTGATTAAAATAATAAAGGCGTGCAAAATATCACAACACTTACAGGACTTTATCGATTATAAGACTTATTCTTTTGAAAATTCCTTTGTAAATAATTACAAATTTACCAACAATCAGTGGCGTCTCGTAAGGTAGTGCTACACTGCTATGGAACTACTTAACTTTCTCTAAAAACATTTTTTAAAATTATTTTTACTTTAAACTTTTTCGAATACTTATATACGATATACTCCATATTAATAATTTAAACGTTTGGCAACATAAAACGCGTCAATTTTCTAAAATCGGCAATATGGGACTGTGCTATTTATTAATCATGGTGGACAACGACAGAGATCTAAAGGAGCTTAAATGTGAACGAGAAAGATGGAACTATGTATTAATATTTTCCGTATGTCGCTATGAGGAAAGTTGTGCGAAGAGTTAAATGCTGTTATATAAATCGAATAAAGAAGGCACTTGCTACCAGGTGACAAATGACATTAGTTTTCTATTTCGGCATTCTCGAATTTATGGTTGCACTTGCCGGTTTTAAAAAATATATATTTTTTATTTTAAATTTAGTTTTAGTTATTTATTGTATTTTTTAAGAGGTTTTTATGTAATATTTATTTCTCAACGTCATTGTGTTTTTTTGATTTGTTACTTAAAGTCGTTTTATTTGCCGGTATGACTATAAAGTTTGTTTTTTAAAGAACGCACTGAGTTACTGCACTCTGAAAAAATTTTTGCAGCTAGCATCTAAGCTGGACATAATGCTGGACATTGTGACAGGAGACCTACGTTTTGGTTTCACACCTATGCGTTGCTGGGTTGGGATTGTAAATTATTTCGATAGGGGGCGGTTCCAGCCTCTCTCTTTAGGCGGGAGAAAGGGTAATCATCAGCAAAGAAAAGATGGATATTACCCCTATCCCATTCGTAGACAAGATACTGCAGTATGACAAGCGAAAGCGAGATGTCAAGGGATGAAGGGATAGGGATATCCACATTCCTAATGCAGTAAAGAAGCGAGTCTATTTTTTCTGAAATTGATGCTCGGGGGGGGGGGGGGGACGATCGCCCCTCCTTGGATCCGTGTCTAATTTCGATGCGTGTAAAGTGACTGAAAAATCAGATGCAATTTTATATCAAACAATTTTATAAGAATCACTAAGAACTCATTAAAAATTGTCTTGATATACTCATAATTGACCATAAATAAGACTCCTTGTCGGAAGCCCTCGTAGCTATTCCACTATCGGTTATCGAGAAGTATTGATACGAAACACTGGAAGGATAGATCCAAAAAAAAACAAATTGTAACTTATGACGCGTCACTACGATAACCCTTTCAAAGCTTCGAAATTTCATTTATAGCTTAAAAAAAGTTCTAGTAATAATGGATTGACTATTAAACTAGTAAAAGATCTGTTCTGTGTTATCGGTTCTCTTCTCTTATTTTTTATAAATACATCGATTACTACATGAAAATTTCTCAGTGCTTTGAAAACAAGTGTTATAATTTCTATACCGAAAGTAGGATAACCTTGTGATTTTCGCCCGATAAATCTGTGGCCAATAGTTGACCAAATTCTAGAAACTTTTATATATGAACAGCCGCGTGAAGTAAGAAAGTAAGGGACTATTGTAAAGATATCTGTTGTGGATTCTGTTATCGAAAGAAATGCCTTTTTTTGCACCCAGAAAGCCTACTTGTCAGTATGTTGTTTAATGAAAGAGACCACCTTCGAAAGCTGGCATTGAGAAGAATAATAAAAGCTGAAAGTACCACAAAACGTAGGACATTTAAGCCACCAAAAATTAACTTCTCTGCCAGAGATTATACCGAAATGATTATGTGGCACGTGTGTCAGGTTCCAGCACCGCCGGTTTTTCAACCTATTTCTAATAGAGACCTTCAAATCATTGTAAACGAGAAGAAATTGGAAATTGTTGACTTTCCTTGTCACACACAATCTGTGAAAAGATGTCTTAAACTGGTAACAGAGACCTCACAAACTGTAAATGACGCTATTTCCAGAGATGGTTTTATTCGAATCAGGCTGCAATCTCGAGCAGAAATGGGGGCACAAAAATAAGTTTGAGTTTTAAGTTTTTATTATTGATTATAAGCCTTATTTTGTTCATTTTGTTTTCTTGAGATTTGTTTAATTAATTTCAATAATGAAATACCTTATAAATTTGACTACTGTTTTATTTTAGGCATACGGTTTATCTAAGTCTGTAAAAACGTAAAATTTTCAAAACTTCACGTGCGGTAGAGCCCTCAAGATGACACACAATTTTAGATTTTTTACGTTTTTCGAAATTTGCGTAAAATTGCGCAAATTTGGATACCTCATGCGATAATGTGGCTTGAAAAAAATTTGCTGTTCGGCAAGTCGAGGCAAACTGTCGGTTGTTAAACGTCAGTGTTTTCAACCAGATAAAATAATTTTTTGTTAATTTGAAAAATGTTCAAATTTTGAAAACAAACGGGTAAATACCTGTGATATAATTATTTATATAAACCAGGGGCGGATCTAGCCTCTCTCTTTGGGAGGGGCGGTGATATCAGAAAAGTACAGTATGGCAAGCAAAAACAAGTTGTCGACGGGCGGAGAGACACCAGCAACATTTCCATTTTTAGTGTAAAAGGCAGTGTCGGATCTATTTTTCTGAATTTGAAGCTTTTGGAGAGGAAGGGGGGCGATCACAAGAAAAAACAAGTTGCCGACATGGGGGGATGCCAACATATTACACATTCCTAGTATAAGAGGCATTATCGGGTCTATTTTCCTGCACTCAAAGCTCTTGGGGGGGGGGGAGGAGGCCATCGTAAGAAAAACAAGTTATCAACGGGGGGGGGGGATGCCAGCAGCATACACATTCCTAATATAAAAGGCAGAATCGATTCTATTTTCCTGAACTCAAAGCTCTTGGGAGGGAGGGGGGCGATCGCAAGCATACACATTCCTATACTCTATTCAAGAACTAGAGAGAGTAAAAAAACTGTTAGCGAAATCTCCAACGTACCTGCTCCAGTGCCGCAGGTAACTGAGGACTGCAGTAACTTTAATTATATTTAAAAATTATAAGTTTTTATAAATTTACTACAAGAATAAAATTTCTTATGGTTCAATTTAATTTCTGTCAGTGAGCAAAGTACACCTTACAGTGTGTCTTTAGTGATTTATCTTGTTTGCGCTTGTTTTTATATATTATTTGAGATTAGTGAGATACCCAAAAGATATGGCTTCCACCTCTATATTTATTCCAAAATCGTTAAACTTATGATACCTTAAGATATCAATATCTCGATAATAATGTTAAAAGCTCTGTTGAGATGTGTTCCAACATGGCAAGAGTTGGAAAATCTACCGAATACTGAAGGAGAAAAAACGACTGGAATTGTTAATTATCTCAAGCCACATTCGATTACAGGCAGACGAAAAACCTCGTTGGAGGCAGAGATGAAAACTGCAATAAAAAGAGTTGTACATACATTTTATTATGAGAAGCAGATCCCAACCGTCGACAAAATTCAAACTAACATCAATGAAGATCGCGACTTACCTGAAGTTAAAAGAACTGAACTCTGGAAATTTCTCAGAGAACTTAATTTTTGTTCGGAAAAACCAGATAGAAAATCTGTTCTTATAGATCGTCCGGAAACTGTCCGTTGGAAAAGGAAATATCTCTCCCAAGTAAAAGATAGAGTTACTAGAAATAACACAACTTACAAAATTAGTAATTTAACTAAACTTTTGATGAAAGATTTTTTTGAATAAAGTTATTGCGGAAAATTGGGAAAAATCCATATAATAAAAGAATGAAACAAAATGTGGAAATTCGATCTCATGGTCGGTGAGATAGAAGAATCAATTATAATTAATCTGAGCGAAGAAAGCACACTGACTTTGATTAGGAATTAGATATGTAATATTTACCAGTGTAAACACAATTTATTATTTAAATTTTTGTTTTTGTTGTATTTTATTATTGAATGTTGTTTATATATTTTTTATTTTTTATATATTTTTATTTTGGCGTGTCCCACTCTTTAATTTTACATATATTTAATTCCAATTAGCCTCAAGTTTTTTTTATTATTTTATTATTATATCTGTGTCTTTTTCTTAAGCGTGGAGAATGAACATGTTTATTTTATTTTTTGGGAGCTATCGGATTTCAATATAATAAAGTAAATTAAAGTAAGATATCGGTGCAATAGAAATAAAAGTAACTAGGTCTAATTTTAACTGAAACAGATAAAAACTAATTACATTCGAATCCCTTTTTAGTGTTTAATTGTAATTCTGCAGATGGTTTAAGAAATAAATAAACTGAAACATCAAATGTCCTCAAAGTGTTTTTAATTAATAATAAAATGACCTATAGCCCAAAAAATATTTTAATATTATATGGACGAATTTATTTTTTTATTTATATTTAACTTTTTGTATTTTTGACAATGGGTATTTTGTAAGTATATAAACTATAACTTAGAATTTTCTGAGGGAATAAGGCTACGTTTTAGTCTGAATGTGCCTAAAACGGTTTTTATGACAAAATTAAAAATAATAAAAATACAGTTGTGATTTGTGTTAAATATGTCAAGAAATCATAAGAAATAAAATAATATTATAAAAACTTTTTGTTTTAAGTTTATTATCGAAATAATATTATTCTATACCATAAATACTTAGTGATAAAATAAACCTCCTTCCGACGCCTATGACAAGGATTTAAATCCTTTTTAACACTTCACACAAATATCTATTGTTATCCAACTCAAATACTCCATTATTATAGACCGGTATTTTTGATTATTAAATTTCTAACCCAATCCTATGAAAAATATATGTGTCTAACAGATTTTGCCAAAGACACCGAACTAAAGAACACAGTTAGTTTGCGAAGAAAAAAAGGGTAAAAGATGATTTATTATTCTCTCTAGTTCTAGAAAAAACTATAGTATAAGAGGCAAAATCGGGTCTATTTTCCAGAACTCAAAGCTCTTGGGGTGGGGGGGGGGGGGCGATCGCTCCTTCCGTCCCCCCTTGGATCCGCGCCTGTTATAAACCTTGTTGCAGTCCTGTAATATGTAACTAAAAGTCACAGAAATTTCATCTTGAAGCAGTAAACCTAATTGTTCGCAAATATCCCTCATCAAGCTAAGAAAAATTAGAGAAATCATGAATTGGAAATTAATAAACATTGCTTTTGATCCTTTTAGACCTCGGATACTTATATGGTTGAACATAATTACATAGATACATAAACGCAATTTAAAAAGCAAATAAATTATTACGTAAAACGACGAGCAAGCTATAAAACAACTTATTTCTACTTAAACGGAATAAAAACCGGAGTCTTAATTAACTCTTTTCGATCGAAAACCCGTCAAAATCCCCAGAATAAGTCCTGTAAATACCGATTATTATTTAAATCAATCAAACACAACTCTTAACTGAGTCTTAAACCGCAAGAAAGTATCATATTACCGGGCTGCCCACAGCGCTCGTCTTGTGTGGTCCGGCCGTTCAACAGGATTCATTTCATTTCGAGATTGGCTTTTTGCTCGAACCTCGTTTGTGCTGCTGCTGATTCTAAAATTGAATTGTAACGCCATCTAGTCGACGCCGTGGGAACTGTTTAATTGGAATGCGTACCGGGTACTTTGGGGAAGTATGGTCGGTGTACGAGGGGATCTTTATAAATATATTTTAAATTAAAATATGGTATTTTTAAGTCGCAAAAGTCTGAATAAGTTTTATGTCATACGTTTAGGTTAGGTTTGTAAAAGTGAAAAGTTGTTAAATATTGTTTTTTACGATATGTCGAACATAGGTGGTATTAACCAATGAATAAATTTTAACGTTTTTGTCTGTGAGTCACGATGTTAAGAGTTTCTCTTTAAAGCTCCTCTATAAAATGTAATATACTGTAGCTTAACTTTATATACAGCAAAAACAACACCTAATTATATAAAAAGTGAAGGTAGTTCATTCCCGCGCATACCATGCACTTTGACAACTTAATGGATGCGTATATGATGTAGCTTCTATAAAGTACGATTGTAAAAGTTTCTCTTTAAAACCAGGGGTGGATCCAGTCTCTCTCTTTGGGGGGTGGGGTATAACACAAGCAGGCGCGGATCCAAGAGGGGGTGCGGGCGATCGCCCCCCCCCCCCAAGAGGTTTGAATTTATGAAAATTGACCCGATTTTCCATCTTATATTACAGTTTATTTAAGAACTAGAGAGTTCTTTAGCCCGTGTCTTTAGCAAACTCTGTTAGACACATATTTTTCATAGGAATGGGTTAAAAATTTTATAATCAAAAATACCGGTCTATAATAATGGACTAAAACGTAGCCTTATTCTCTCAAAAAATTCGAAGTTATAATTTAAATACTTATATATCCATTGTCAAAAGTACAAAAAGTTAAACATATATAAAAAAATTAATTCGTCCATATAATATTAAAATATTTTTGGGGCTATCGGTCATTTTATTATTAATTAAAAATATTTTTAGGGTTTTTGACGTTTTATTTCTTAAACCATCTGCAGAATTACAGTTAAACATTAAAAAGGGTGTTAAATGTAATGACTTTATATGTTGTAATTAAAATTAGACCTACTTATTTTTATTTCTATTGTACTGATATCTTAATTTAATTTACTTTATTATATGGAAATCCGATAGCCCCAAAAAAATAAAATAAATATGTTAATTCCTCACGCTTAAGAAAAAGACACAAATACAATAATAAAATAATAAAAAAACTTACGGCTAATTAGAATTAAATATATATAAAATTAAAGAGTGTGATACACTAAAATAAAAATATATAAAAAAAAAATAAAAAAAACATATAAACAACATTAAACAATAAAATACAACAAAAACAAAAATTTAAATAATAAATTGTGTTTACACTAGTAAACATTCCGTATATAATTCCTAATAAAAGTCAGTGAAAATATCTTCCCTCAAATTAATAATAATTGGCTCTTCTATCTCACTGATCCTGAGATCGAGTTCTCACATTTTGTTTTAGTCTTTTATTATATAGATTTTTCCCAATTTTCCGCAGTAACTTTATTCAAAAATATCTTTCAAAAGTTTAGTTAACTTACTAATTTTATTAATTATGTTATTTCTAGCAATTCTACCTTTTACTTGAAAGAGATATTTACTTCTTCCACGAACAGTTTCCGGACGATCTATAGGAACAGATTTTCTATCTGGTTTTTCCCAGCAAAAATTAAGTTTTCTGAGCAATTTCCAGAGATCAGTTCTTTTAATTTCAGGTAAATCGCGATTTTCATTGATTTTAGTTAGAACTTTGTACACGGTTGGGATCTGCTTCTCATAATAAAATGTATATACAACCCCTTTAATTGCAGTTTTCATCTCTTCTTCCAACGAGGTTTTTCGTCTGCCTGTGATCGAATGTGGCTTGGGAGTACTAACAATTCCAGTCGTTTTTCTACTTCAGTATTCGGTACATAGTAGATTTTCCAACTCCTGTCATATTGGAACACATCTTAATAGAACTTTTAACATAATTATCTAGATATTGATATCTTAAGGCATCATAAACATTCTTCGTAATAAGTTGAGGAAAAAATGCCCTGGTGTAACGATTTTGGAATAAATATAGAGGTGAAAGCCATATCTTTTGGATATCTCACTAATCTCAAGTAATATATAAAAACAAGCGCAAACAAGATAAATCACTAAGAACAAACTGTAAAGTGTACTTTGCTCACTGACAGAAATTAAATTAAACTATCAGAAATTTTATGTTGCAGTAAATTTATAAAATATATTTAAATATAAAGAAATATAATTAGATTTACGGCAGTCCTCAGTTACCTGCAGCACTGGAGCAGGTACGTTGGAGGTTTCGGTAACAGTTTTATTACTCTCTCTAGTTCTTGAATAGAGTATATGAATATGTATGCTTGCGATCGCCCCCCCCCCTTCCAAGAGCTTTGAGTTCAGGAAAATAGAACCTCCCCCCCCGTTGACACCCCCCCCCCCCAAAGAGAGAGGCTGGATCCGCCCCTGATCACAAGAGTACAGTATGACAAGCGAAAGCAAGTTTTACGTTTCCGTTCCTAATGCAACAGGCAAACGCGAGTTTATTTTTCAAAATTCAAAGTTCTTAGGAGGAGGGAGACGCAATCTCTTCCACCACACTCCTCTCTAGGATGAATCCGCGTCTATTTGAAACTCTGCATATAATTAATATAGTAATTTTATTTATAAACAGCCGATAACCTCTACAAGAGTTCCTATTTAAAGTTGTTTCTCTAGAATGTAACATGTTATAATAGACTAACTTGCAGCAATTAAGATTTTAAATGAATATAGTAGAAATAACACTAAAGGATAAAAAAGGAGAGGTGTTTCATATCCCCGCATGCTCCGCACTTTGGCCGTTTGGTCGATCCGCATCGATGTGAAAAATTAATGTAACTTCTGTAACGGCCGATTGTAAAAATTTCTTTCTCCATATAATGTAACATGCAATAGATTAATTTTCTTTATAGGCAGCAATCAAGTTTCCGAACAGATTATACATTCACTAAAAAACAATAATCATATAAAATTAACTGCTACCGGCGGTCAAGAGAAACAATAATTTACACAAATAATGAACTCAACCCGAAGTTAAATGGCACTAATTTCTTTAATTGTAATTGTTGTTCGAGGTTTGTTTTCTATGATTTTGATTTTAATTGCGGTGGTTTATTGCTGTTAATTGGCATCATTAGGTTGGATTTATTATCGATATTAAAATTCAAAAGGGTAGAATTTTAACGAGACCTTCAGTTTATGAAAGCTTTTAATTTGTTGAAAATGGACTCTCTCTCTCTCTTTGTCAACCTTTGTCCATCCCCTCCTGGATGTAGGTCTCTCTCAATTGTTTCCATCTTTCTCTATTCTTCGCCAATCTCATCTACTGTTTGCACACCACTGTCCTTATGTCGTCGACCCATCTTTTTTGAGGTCTTCATTCCAGGATTCGTCGTGTCCATCTGTTGTCCTCGTATCGGGCTATGTGACCAGCCCATCGCCACTTCATCTTTGCAACCTCCTCCACGATGTCCTTGACTTTCGTTTTGCGTCTTATTCGGTGTTTCTAATCCTGTCTCTTAATGATATTCCAAGCATGTTTCTTTCCATCGCTTTTTGGACAGTTTGTAATTTTTTAGCGGACTTTTTGGTGAGGGACATGGTCTCTAATCCATACATACACACCGGTAATATGCATGTGTCGTATACTTTTCTTTTTAGATTTATGGGAATTGAATTATTTTTCAGGATGTATGTAAGTTTACCGAAAGCGGCCCATGTCAACTGTGTTCTTCTCTTTATTTCAGCATCGTGATTTGGTTTCCCTAGTCTGATGTCATGACCCAAGTATACATAGTGTTTGACGTTTTCTATCCTCTGGTTCTGTATTGTTATGTTTGCCTGTTCGTGGCTCATTATTTTTGTTTTGTTGTAGTTAATTTTAAGGCCTAAAGATGCGGATACGTCATTTAGCTGTTATAGCATTTCGTTCAATTCTTGGAGATTGCTTGCTATTAAGATTATGTCATCAGCAAATCTGAGATGGTTCAAGTATATTCCATCGATGTTTATACCTTTGAAGTCCCATTTAAGTTCCTTAAAAATGTCCTCTAGGACTAGGGTGAACAGTTTTGGCGAGATAGTGTCCCCTTGTCTCACTCCCCTTTGTAGTTTTATGGGGTTCGTTTTCGTCTTGTCGTCTATTTTTATTTGAATGGTTGCGTTTTCGTATATGTTCTTTATGATGTTTATGTATCTTGAATCGATTCTTGCGTTTTCTAAGGATTGTAATACTGCCCATATTTCGACGGAGTCGAATGCCTTCTGGAAATCTACAAAAGCCATATGGAGCGGTACATTATATTCGGTGCACTTCTAAATTAGTATTCTTATGGTGTGTAGATGATCTGTGGTGATAAAGTGTTTTCTGAATCCAGCTTTTTCGACAGGTTGGTAAAAATCGAGTTTGTTTGTTATGTGGCTGGTTATGATTTTGGTTAACAACTTGTAGGTGTGTGATAGTAGGGATATTGGTCGGTAGTTTTCAATATTTGTATTGTTCCCCTTTTTGAATATTAAGATTACTTCGTAGTTATAACAATCCTGTGGAATTTTTCCCTCTTCAATTATTGTATTAAATAGAATCTTTAATATTTGTTCTATTTTTCTGCCGCCAATTTTCAGCATCTCTACTGTAATTTTATCTTCTCCTGCACATTTATTGTTCTTTAATTTATTTAGTGCCATTCTTATTTCTGAGTTTGTTACTTCTGGAATTTTCTCTGAGCCTATGTTGAGTAAGGTTCTTTTTGTTCGTTGTTGTTCTTGGTGTGCGTGTGGCGAGTATAGCTTGGTGTAGAATTCTTCTATGGCTCTGCTTATTTCTTTTTCGTCTTGGACGGTCACGTTTTTCGCGTTTTTTATTTTTATTATTCTTGTTTTGCCTCTTGAGTTTTGGACTAGTAACATGTTTTTAATTTTATAACATACTGAATAAAAGAGGCATTGTAATTCGAAAAAAAAAACTTAATTTTAGAAAATACGAATGGATTTTTGGTTTTATGAAGATCACCAGTTGAATATCGAACTTTTCTCATTCATTTTTTTATTGTGACTTATTAAGAGACTTATACAATTTTACATGCAAAACTAAATCACCTAAATTATGATACTAAATATGAGTTTGCGATTTTTTCAAAAATATGCACTGTATGAAGGAAATGCATTAAATTTAATGTAAATGTGCCGGAAGAAAATTTCACAAACTTTTATTAAATCCATTTAGTATAATGCATTACATTTAATAATTTACCCCTACCATATTTCACGTATTCGGCGCGGTATTTGAAATTAACGAATTGACACCCTACATGTGACATCGCCGCAATGTGATTGGTCGCTTTATCGCCCGTAAGTGTAGTATTAATAATTTTTGATTTATTTTATAAGTTTATTATCTACAAATAATAAATCTAAATTTTAAAAAATGTAAAAGTGTGTACTTAATATACCCATTCCCTAACCTATTCTAAAAAAAATAAACATAGCACTTTTTTTAAATGTATGATGGATTTTTCTTCTCTCGATACAAAATTTCTGATTTAAATATCTTAACCATTTCCGGGCTGATACAGAGATTAAAATAATTCCTTGACTTTAACGAACTTTTAGTATGCAAAATCCCACACAATGTGCCTGGCAACGTTCCGTATTTTTTTACCAAAATTGCATAATACATAAAGCGGTTGGGATTTCTCCGGTAGTTTACCGACTTAAAGCCAGGGAGCATGGAAAATCACCGAAAATTTCTTAATACATATACAAAGATTATTCATTAGTTTTTATATAATAGTTAGAAAAATGGTATCTTATTCAAAAATTCCCCAAAACAGACATATAATTCTCTTTTTCCCTATATGTCGCAAAAATTTCCTAGATTTAGGGAAATTTTCCTAGATTTGGCAACCCTGTGTACACCCCACCCTAAGAAATTGAGTCCTTTGAGCAACTTATATCCTACTAAACAAAAAGTTCAATACAAGTTGCGCCATCTCCCGGAAACTCATGCAATGTATATTGAATAATAATGTAAATTCCTTTAGTATTATGGTATATGTGAATTAATTTTATTGTTGAAGAAGAAGTTTATATATATTTTCAGTTACTTTATTGAAATTTAAGATACCATTTAGTCAAATTTAATGTATAACAAACTGATATTTGAATGAATTGCTTTAAATTCAAAGTAAATGTAAATTATTCACAATTTTTGGTACAAAATCATTATATTTAATGTAGAATGGACATTTAATTTGCATCGGAAGTTTTTCTTATTAAAATTAGTAGTCAAATGTAAATGTTGTAGATATCGCCTTGAGTATTATCAACTGAAAATTTCAGACGGATCAGGGATTTAAACCGTGCTTTAATTATCTATTCAACGCGCCGATAAAGTTCCTAATGCTAGGAGCATTATTGCCTAAAAATTTGCAACAGGAAATGGGGGCAGTACGGGAATACTTTATTCAACGGTTTATCCAGATTTGGAATGTTTTATTGCAAATTTTATTTTTTAATCTAGAATGCCACCACTTAAAGTTATCTTAAAACTGGTCTAAAAGAGAGCTCAAAAGCTCAAAATGTACCATCTTATTTTCGTACTTTTTGATACCAAAAAAAACGCAATATTTCCCAGTGTTAAAATCGATTTTATCACGTAGCACACGTTACAACAATAACATGGACATCAAAATCACTTTTAAAACCATTGAATAATATAACTCGCTTGGTTTCTCAAGAAAGCCTAATTTTGCATGCATTTTAACTGTGACCTTTGGAATAATTTTGGATGGGTTGCGAAACTCTCTATTAAAAAATAAGCCAAGTATAATAACATATATATATATATATATATATATATATATATATATATATATATATATTCTGGGTGTATCACTTGAAAATAAAAAGTTTGAGACAATTTTGGCGAAAAGCATTTAAAAGCCCATCACCCACACCAAAATTCAATATGATCGGTAGTGAAATAAATAAATGGCAGCTGAAACTTGATTTCTAAGACACCCAGTACATTGTAATAAAAATAATAATACCTCAAAGTAAAATAAGATCTTAAAATTTTGCTATAATAAAATGCAGGATTGAAAGTTGGACTGAAATTTCCTCCATCTCGCTCTTAACAATTAAACTTGACAGAAAAATGGTTTATTCCTTATTAACGTTCACCGTAAAAAACTTCATATTAATTTTAAGATAAGGTGCTGGAAGCAAATTTTATAAACCATTTCTTAAATTCATTCAATGTTAATGCATTAAATATAATAATTTTTACATTAAATCTAATGTCATTATATCAATAATTTCAGTAACTTTATTGACATTTACGGTAACATTCAATTAAATTTAATGTACAAAGCTTTAATATCAAAGTACATGTAACTTATTCACGATTTAAGGTACAAATCCATTAAATTAAATTAACGAATGTACCTTAAATTTAAGGTTTTTATTAACAGTGTAGTAACTATAATAAATATTATATTATATCCAAGACATTAAACTTTATTCAGTTCATATTTGTACAAAATATCTTGTTGTTTCTTTATAATTATTTTTAATGCACTCTGCGAGCTATAAGTGTAGAAGTATTATAATTTTAATTGATAAATAGCTGAATGTAATATTTTACACAAAATAATAGGTATTATCACTAAAATTAATACACAATCCTACCTGAGCTTGGTCGGTCCGAATATCTCGTGCAATACACCCAAGCTGGCCACATTTTCGGAACGTTTCCATCATCTTTTTTGATATCTTCGGAATTCAGCAAACTCGACGAAGGCTTCGATGGTGGGCTCTGAGTTTGTAAACTTGTACCATTTATCGAACTAGTAGGAGATGAATTTTGGCTAATTCTATTCGTCGAACCTATCTGTGATACCGTTTGGCAAAGAGATCCAAGAGGAGCTATACCAAAGATTTTCTTTGGTTGTTGATCTAGTTTGGAGAGTGGCGTTGTGCTTTCATAAGGTCTAAAGCTGATTTTAGGAGGAGATTTTGTCTTTAAAACAGCAGTTTTCCCAAAATCTGGTTGAAGAATATTCCTAATTGAATATTTTAATGATTGAATTACTGGTTCGTTGATGGGAGGTGGAGAAACACTCGATGCAACACTATGCATTGGAGAAGGTGATCTATAGCTTTCCGGCGTGTCTCTATCGCATTCTCTCTTCGGACTTGGTAGAGCAAATGAAGTAATTCTAAAAAATGATCTCTCTGGTTGTTCCAATTTAGGTACAACAAAGCTTTTTGGTGATGATGGTTCAGATGCCGGACTGAAAGAACGACATTCTTGATTACTCGATATGGTCATACAAGTGTAAGGTGATGTTCTGGTACTCTCCGGTGAATTAGGTGTGTTAAAGTTTCCTCCGGAGTCACTTGTGCAAGGACTAGTTGCGGTGTTTGGACTTGAGCGATCTTCAAAAGCCATTTTTATAAAGTATATTGAATTAATGGAATATTTTTCAAGAAAATTAGATTCTACAGTCCTCCAAGCACCTTCAAAAAACTATAAATTCATGTATCATGCCTTTAACTTTCAAAAGTCAATGTGATGATCTATTGATATTTTACACTTACTTAATGTCTTAAATACTTTACTTCTATATCTTTTTTTAAAGCACAAAATTTTTATGCACTACGTCAAATTTAAAAGTCACTCTTGCACTTGGCTCACCGAAACCAATTACGTCATTCTATGCTGTCAAAAACCTCTTCAACTGTTCTGTCCATGGCACACTGAGTGACACTTGACTCTTGCTACGCGAGTGAGTGTTTACCAGCAAAACGGATCTGTCAAACTGAAGTGAGATTTCAAAATAGTCATCTTTATTACGGGGACACTCTGTGATCCGAACGCTCCGCCCACTATCGCATGCGCTCGGGTATGACCGGGGGGCGATTTTGACCTGCTCTTTTTCATCTTTGTCTGTTTGTATTTGAAAAGGACGGAATTATATTCTTGTCTTTATCTGCATTAAAGAGTATATGTTCTGTCTTTATTGTATACGTATATACGAGGTATAGGTGTTTTTGTCATCAGCAGGTAGAGGCAGCATGGCTGTGTGTTTGTTTTATGCCAGTTTCAATTAATATTTGTAGTTTTTTGGGGTTTGTTGATGGGATATGAATGTTTTTGATACTAATAAAGGTGTACGCAAAGGTATTGTAAATTTTAAATAGGGAAATGTATTCAGTAAACTGACGTTTTTGCTACAAACTTAACATAGGCTTATATTTAATTGGGTATGATGACTTGGTTTACTTCGTAGTTAGTATTCGATATTTCTCAAATTATTTTCAATATTTTATTTCTACGAGTATGTACAATATGCATAGACAAGTTATGAATTTTTAAATCATTTTCCTTAGTATAGACTTATTAGAAGATAGACTTACTAATAATCTGAAATTTGAATTTAGATAAAATCCGAATTAATTTTGTATTTAAACTTGTATTTCATGGCCATTCTTCTCAGGTTAATAAGTGATTCAAAAATTAACAATTAATTAAAATGTTTAGGTTTCCAAAATCTTTTTTAGAAATACAAATAATATTTTGAATATTTAGAATTGTGTGAGTAAGTTGAAAGGTTTTGTTTGTAATATATATATATATATATATATATATATATATATATATATATATATATATATGAAGTAAATTGCGATCAGTAAATGCAAACCTCATTCCAATCAAATCCTTTCCGTGTTAGAGGTTGCACAGTTTGAATAAATTGCGATAAAACGCAATCCATTCCATACCACCACCATCGAGATGATGGCCCACCTGTACCACCATTTGGATTTGATTGGAATGAGGTTTGCATTTACTGATCGCAATTTACTTCATTTATACACGGAGTTGCATATAGTTGTACGTTTGCTGAATGCGATTTCAGCACTACAACGGCATAATGTGGATATATCCACTGCTTTTGCATCTCACACGGAGGAATCCGTGAAAGCCGTATAAACATATATATATATATATATATATATATATATATATATATATATATATATATATATATATATATATTGTGGAAAATCAATTTTATGCAATAAAACAGCAATTTAATTAATATTTCCTTTCGATAGTGGTGAATCCAATAAATTGATTGCCACTCTATTCTTTAATAATTATATGATATTAATAACACTCGCGATAACATCAAAAACAGAACTGGCATCACCGGCATTGCAAGTAATTTCTGCAATTACCGATGCGGAGACTACATCGTACCCATTAAATAGGCCAAAATCAGTTGAAATTGTTGCTGATAAGACATGCCAATCAATTCAGAGAATTCCTACATTGTAATTAAGTAACGTCCTATAGCTGATGGGTTTATTGATTGTAAATTATATTTCCGAAAAGTTGTGCCATGTCAACTAAAAACCACGACTTGTATACACAAATAAATACAGGTATTTTAATTCACAAATAATAATAAGAATATTTTAAACATATATGGCAAATTTAAGAAATATTTTAACCCAGTTATGCTGCGCGCCAAATTCATGTAACTTGTACCTATTTAACCTGAAAACTAACAGCATAAAAATTTATCGGTATTTAAATAAAATCCAAAAGAGTATCCACCAAAATTATAAAAATAAATATAATTAGCTTAATAAATACCTACCACTTAATCAATTCATAATAATATAGCATGCGGATAATATTACTTATGATAACATCAATAACAAAACTGGTACCGGTACTACCCATAAAGATACACACAATTACCAATGCTAAGATTAAATCGCGATCATTTACAATTCAATAGAAGTTGTAAACAGTCAGAAAACTGTCAATTAGACTTACAGATTGATAAAACCATTATATGGGTTGCCGAGAACCCCTCATTAATGCGATACCGCGATGCTACTTATGTTATCATATTGAATTACACTGTTGCCACGCCTCCGCATCGTGCAAAACACACAACACGTCTCAATTCTCGACAGTTGATCCCCTCTCGGATTCGCGCTGGCAGCCAATGAGAGTGGTGGTTCGTTTTGTCAACGCCTTTTCGACGTGTGAGGTAGACAAGGATGGGTGATGATCCAGAAGAAATTTAAATTACGTGACTGCGTTTCTATCGAGATTTTACCACGATAATCGTTTAAAACTGTGGCAATATTGAAATGAAAATTAAAGTGAAATCTCTTCAATAAGTGAATGAAACGAAATAACTAAAATATAAATTTGTTCTGCATTCAATATCACTTAAATAATTAAAAATGTAATTTAATTTCATTAGCACAAAAAAGGTCTTTGATTTTTTTTACATAATAATGAATTAATACATTTAAGATTTGTTATAGGGAAGTCACCATTGGAAATCAATTTCCAATTCCTCCATGTTGGTTTTACAATTGGGATATTGACTATTTTTGGGAAGTGTTTAAAATCATGCATAAGTAATGTGGCCGAAAATATATACATTTTTTTTAATACAACTTAGACTTTAAAAATCATAAATTTTAAATTCCGTTTCAAATTTCCCGCCAAAACGCCAATACTTGTCACTTGACCAATGTGACGTCATACTGGTAAACTGACAAGGATATATTAATTTTTTTCGTAATTTTTGTGATATAAAATGAGTTCTAGGTTATTGTAAGTGTTGTGCGGTGCCTCATTGTACAAGTACTACAATAAAAACACCTGAAAAGTTATTTTTCACGTTCCACGTTCGGAAAATAATAGGAAAATGTGACTTCAGCTAGCCCGATACTGGCCGTTTTATTTTTGTTTTGAGCTTATAAATATCGATTGTTACTATTATGTATTCATTATCGGTTGCGGAAATAACATAAATAAATACCTCCATGTAAGTGATAAATCACTTACATGGAGGTCTTTATATTTCTAAATCCAGCAGAGCAGAAGTTACTGTTTGTTGCGAAGAATTTGGTCACCATAAAACAATCAATTCTCGGCAAAATCGAACTATTTGCCTTAATAAATCCACTTTCCTTCACGAGAAAATTTCTTAGAATCAGTTTCAATCAATTTCGAAGAAATTACATGAAAATTACTATAAAATATGAACTAGGCAACGTAGCCCTTGACAGCGATCACGAATGTGACGGACGTAAAACCCAAAAATTTATATGTCAAGTTCGTGACAGCGATGACGTTGGCTGTATTCTTTAGAGGAATTATCAAATAATCAAAGTGAAACTGATAACCATGTTCTTTTGAATATGCATTTACTTATCATTAGGTCGAATTGATCAGGATTACTTCAAGTGAAAGAACTGAGAGTAATAACGACTCAAAAGAATAACTGTATCAGGACAGAATGCCAG
The DNA here is from genome assembly GCA_034092305.1 of Diaprepes abbreviatus. Taxonomy (NCBI): domain Eukaryota; kingdom Metazoa; phylum Arthropoda; class Insecta; order Coleoptera; family Curculionidae; genus Diaprepes; species Diaprepes abbreviatus. The sequence goes on along the minus strand of JASJET010000131.1, from coordinate 69,626 downwards.
CGATGATGTTTGTATGGAGTGACATCATTTACTTTGATTGGTGTTCGTTGTCAATTGACTCGAAGGACATTTAGTTACATTTTTATTGTTAAATAAAATTTCTTAAAAATGAAGACAAATATTGTGTTTTTTATGATTTCTATTGTGGAAACTACCGTTTCGCGACAAAATTATATTTTTATTTGAATACAGGCAACATCCCAATTGTCATAAACTCTCAGCTATGGATCTAAATTTTACATGAATAAGACGAATTTGGGTTTGCAGGGAAAAAGATGTAACCATTTTCATGTTAAAGATAAGGTTGCATATGGACAATCAGCTGCGAAAGAACACAATTTTCGTGTTTTTCCACTTTTTTATCAAAATCAGGTGACATTGGAAGAAAGGATATTTCGGAACATCTTCAAAATTTAGCTACGTTACCAAAGAAATATTTTTCTTCCATTCCTTATTAATATTGAAAATCCCTTCCATTTTATCTATCTATCTATCTATCTATCTATCTATCTATATATATATATATATATATATATATATATATATATATATATATATATATATATATATCGGTATATCTTACCGGTATGTTCCGATGAAAATTAAGTACTAATATTAGTTGTAACATATAGAAAGTAGACACATGGATGTCGAGGGTGTCTGGGTAAGGAGACCCATTGATGACTCCAACCGTCGGCGCCAGGACGAAACATCGTATTTTAGTGGCATTATTAGCGCGTATATCGCGGCGTGTTCGGCCCGCGAATACGACATGGCGACCGTGACAGGACGGTGCACAGCATAGGGTTGCTGGCACCATGGCAGCTAAAGCAGCGCCAGGATCTGGGAATCACTCGGGATGTCCATTCCTACATTTACTTTCAGTCATCCACTTTCTATATCGAGACTGTGGAGTCTCATTAAGCGAGAGCGACTGTCTTAGGGGGGGGGGCATGTTGTAGAAACGGACATATCGGTATATCTTACCGGTATGTTCCGATCAAAATTGAGTACTAATATTAGTTTCAACATATAGAAAGTAGACACATTTAGTGGCATTATTAGCGCGTATATCGCGGCGTGTTCTACCCGCGAATACGACACACTTTAATGATATTTTATGTATATATTTAATGATAATTTATGTATATATATATATATATATATATATATATATATATATATACATATATATATAGATAAGTTTTTGTCCGTGTAATTTAAAATAAAATAGAATCAAATATTCGCGAAGCGGACGTGAAAATTTGTCAATCTACGTGATCAAGTGGACCATCGAGATGTCGTGTTGTTTGCTGTTTTTTGATTTTAAACTCAGCTTTATAGGATGCAAAGGCGAGATGATGGTTCGTACCGAATGCAGTGGCCTGACGAGTCCCATATTAGGACTAAACAGCGCTGTCGCCATCTGTCGGACCCGGAGTTTTTCCATATTTTGGAGTGCTCCGCACTTTTTAACACGAGAATCATGTAGATTGACAAATTTTCACGTCCGCTTCGCCAATATTTGATTTTTTATATATATATATATATATATATATATATATATATATATATATATATATATATATATATATAAAGTATCATTAAAGTGTTGTGGAAAATAAAATTCTTTCAACAATTTGTCGGCTGAATTCCTTAAAGTGATTTTTGAGGAACTTGTTAAATTATTCTCGGTAGTCAATTGAGATAATCAAATTAAAGGAGTCTATTAATAGTAAAAATCTCAACTTAGAAGTTCCAAGTCCCTTCTAGGTTGAAGAAAAGTCGATTGACTGTCCCACGTATTTTGAGTAATAATTGAAGTATTATCCTCAATAGCCAAGTGAGGCAAGAATTTGAAGTAAAGTTTTTCAGATTTCGTTCATGAAAGAATATCTAGAACTTTTAAAACATATCACCACCTTTCTTGGTAATTTTGAATTTAAAAATTTTATTTTTAGAATTTTTTGAAAAGTTATTAACAAATCGGAAAACGGTAAATTTTAAAACTGACAACATAAAAATGGTCCTTCGAGTAGGATATTTATCGGTATTGAAATAAAATTCAAAGTAGTATCACCAAAATTATGAAAATAAATATAATTAATTTAATAAATATCTACCACTTAATTAATTCATAGTAATATAGAACCCTGGTAATATTACTTCTCACATCAATAACAAAACTGGTACCGGTACTCCTAAAATAATACACACAATTACCAATGCTAAGATTAGATCGCGATCATCAGATATGTTACCGCTCGATAAATCTGATTGAAAGAGCAATTTCTCTCTATGATTTAAAATTGGCAAGTTATAAATTAAAATTGAAAAATAGCCAAATACTCGAGATTTAATTTGTCAGAGTTAATTAGGGTACAAAAAATTATACAGTACATATTTGTATTGTGCTCTACATATTTCCAAATTCAAATTTCATAATTATTTGCATTTGTTGATTCGAGGTGTTCCCTTTTAAGTACTAAAAAGTAAAAAACTAAGAACTTTTGTCTGAGAGTGCGGAATACTAGAAGGAATCTGACCCCCCTTGTCATCCCTATGACCATATAAAAAAGGGCAACATGTATATTTGTGTTCCTTTTCGATTGTAGAATAGAAATATAAGATTAAATAGAAAGGAAGCAAATGTTTTTATCTCTATTTAATTGTGAATACAAAAAGTCATACGGAACGGAAAAGACTCTAAAATAAAGAAATAAAAATCCAACTCAATCCATCGTACAAGAATCTTATGCAAAGCCTAACTAAATTTTGTTTAAATAAAAACTGATTGAAAAAAAATATATATATAGGTACCTTGAACTCGATAAAATGGTGGCTTCTGAGAAAATTTCAAGCCGTTGTTTCTGGTTGACTGAAAGAAATTTATCACCAAATTGGCTGCAGAGTAAAATGACAAAATAAAACCAAAAATGTTTGCACCCAGGCTGTTGTTTTAATTAACTTAAAACGCTTCTTCACGCTCCTGCATCAGACAGCCACAAAAGAACGATGTTACTAACATTACTATCACACGCCTTCTAACGGAAGTGACGAAAAAAACTGAATCTTGACCCAATATTCTAGAAACCTTTATATTTATCAAATAATTTCAACCATTCCAAGAGAATCTATAGAAATATATTTCTATTTCAATTAACTGGCCAGAAGTCAAACAAGTCAGACAGAGATTAACAATCTAAATCATAATATTCTAACTTGTCTCGTCTTACAAAACTAATAACAGAGTACTTCACGGGTTGAAAATGTTCAAAATGGATTCAAATTAGTCCGAGAGTCTAATTTCAGGTATAACAATTACCAAAAATTCTAATTAGAAAAGCAAAAAAAGATAATTACATTTGTACTGAAATCAATTTCTAAGCTAAAAATAATATTATCAAAAAATCAATTTTTATCTTATTTACAATTTCGCACTTTGACATATTTAACAGTTGTGAAATCTAGGCAACCATAAATACATTTATTTTTTGAAAAGGAAAATCAAAAAGAAAACAAACACTGCTTATAATTATCAAATCTTGAAGAAAATACCTTTTCAATCCTATTTTCCTTGAGAAACCGAACAAAATTAACGAATTACATAAATAGGTTAAGTTTTGATATGGTAGACAAAAGGAATGATCCGATACAGAGAAGGTAAAAATTATGGATATTATAAATATTAATGACAGCAAAACAAAAGGTAACCGTTAGTTCTATGATAAAAAAAAAAACATAGTTTATAACAAATTTAAATTCCAAATTACGCATGTCATCAACAGACCTTAAAGAAAATCGTACAAAATAAAAATTTATTTATGACTTTAATGATCTGAACGTATAATTTTATCTAAAATATTTAAGTAAAAATATTTAAGACCAAATTTTAACCCTAGCAACTTTGATCGTACCCTATAGATTTAAAAAACAATTGATTTGTTTGACGGCTGTTTATGGTCGGTAGGGGAGAGGTTTTTTTTGATGTTTGACAGGCATAAACATGTTTACTTATCTTCCCTTTCAGTTTAATTGTTTGTCGTGACTCTTTCCGGTGTTTTTAAGTGTAAGAGATTACTATGAATGCGAAGTTTTCAATTAATATTAATAAAAAAATGATTTAAAAACTTTTTTTATTGGTAAATATTGTTAGATATTGTTTACATATTAAGAACAGTAATAATAATTTAGGCAACCTTAAATTCATACGTCTATAATTCACGTACCGATTATCATGTGATATTCGTTTCATTAATGCAATTAGAAAAGGACAGCAGAAAATCGGTATGTGTGTACCAAGAAATGAAATATCTACTGTTTGTCAACACTTTTTCAAATATAAATAAAAATATTATTACGTTATTCAGCGTTCAAACAGCCGGACCCTAGTTCTGACGTTATGCTAATACTACAGGGGTATGTTCGAAGCCTAGCAATATATGAATAGAATATTTTTTAAATTGATAGTAACATATTTACCTTTATCTTCGGCAGTTTACTTAAAAAATCTTAAATGACCCAATTTAACTATACAACCAATTTTGTTTTTTTATGATGTATATACCTAATAAGGAATGTCTTCAACAGGCCTTAAAGAAAATCGTACAAAATAAAAAATTATTTATGACATTAATAATCTGAACTTGTAATTTTATCTAAACAATTTAAGTAAATATATTTATCATTTAAGACCAAATTTTAACCCTAACAATATATATATAACATCCTGGAAGTAATTAAAGACTTAAACAGCAGAAATACAACGAAAATTAAAGTAGGTAACAAGACATCGAACCAAATTCCAATATCTACCGGCATAAGGCAGGGAGACAGCCTCAGTCCAATTCTATTCAATGTCATTATGGACGAAATTATCAGAGAGGTGAAAGAGGCCGGTAGACGATATAGAATGGGAAAAGAAGAACTAAAGATAATTTGCTATGCCGATGATGCAGTACTGATATCGGAAGACGAAGACAACCTCCAACGGCTCCTGTACAAGTTTGAAAAGACCGCTGAAAAATTTAACATGACAATCTCCATAGGAAAAACCCAATCTCTCACGATTAGTAAAGAACCAAGAAGATGTAAGCTCGCTGTACACAATCAAAGCATCGAACAGGTCATGTCATTTAAATACCTGGGAGCAAACATCACCAGCAATAGAAACTTAAAAGCAGAAGTTCAAAAACAAATAACCAAAGCTGCCGTAATGTCAGGATACCTACGTGATATTATATGGAGAAATAAACATATGACGACACAAAATAAGATCAGAATATATAAGACCTGCATACGACCCATAATGACTTATGCCATCGAAACAAGAGCAGACACATCAGCAACCAAAAGACTACTCCGGACAACTGAGATGAGAACGCTAAGAAGTATCACGGGTCATACATTACGCGACAGACTAAGAAACGATGAAATCAGAAAAAGATGTGAAATACAGGACGTCGTAAGATGGGGCAGAGGAAGAAGGAGAGCATGGAGGGATCATGTCGACAGGATGACCGACGACAGAGTGGCAAAAATTGCAAAAGAAGGAATACCAAACTCCTCAAGGCTTCCTGGTCGACAGCCTAAAAGATGGAAAGAGAGCTGGACATCGGTGTCACAGGAACAAGAATAAACGGGATGCATTGACAGTCAATACAGGACAAAGTCCTATACTAAGAATAAGAAGAAGAAGAATATATGAATAGAATATTTTTAAATTAATAGTAACATATTTAACTTTATCTTCGGCAGTTTATTTAAAAATCTTAAATGACTGATTTTACCTATACAACCAATTTTGGTTTTTTTATGATGTATATACCTAATAAGGAATTTATCGCCCTTTTTTGTAGATTTTCCAATAATAAAAAATCAAAGTCATAATAGAAGTTTTAAAGTAAAAAGTTCTATTTTTATGTTTTTAATATTCGATATTTTTCTTAGGATACATGCAGACTTAATTTAATCGAACGAAACTTAGCATTACCCAATTTCCAGCGTCTTTTTTTACCCTTATTTCCGCCGTCTATCTTGCTCCGATCCTCCAAATTGATGTTCGATTTTTCGGCAAAGTCTTCGGTTCACTCGTGCGCGATTTTATTTACAAGTGATGTAGAAAATTGAATTTCTCACCCAGAGGTGTCGGATTTCACACTCCTCGCCTCCCGACTCCTCCGCCGATCACCCTTCTCAATCAATCGATATAAGGTTGTACGGATTCTTGATGTTTTTTGAAAGTAAAGTGAAGCTTAAATAATATTAGTGGATAGGGAGAGGTGAAGCAGTGACGTAGTCAAGATTAAAATAAGGGTAAAAAACGTAGCAAAATTGCAATAATAGGTATTATATAACAATTTGTATTTACGGTTCAAGGTTCCAATTTATGAGTAGTTTTTCAGACTTTTTATTTGAGGCAATCAGTGGATACATCAAAATAAACAAAATAGTGTTGAAATTATAAAACATTATTATTATTCTTAATTATTAAAAACGAAAGGTAAAATAAATTTATTTAGCGTGCACATGTCGTGACTTTAAAATAATAATAAGTCTAAATTTTTCGTATTTCATAATAATATTAGGACCATTAACGAGAGTAACAATTTATATACTTGGACACAAAAAACTAAAAACTTAAAATCAGTTATTGACTATGTTTTGATTAAATAGGACATAATATTCTATGATGTAAGAGTTTGGAGAGGAGCTGAGTGTGGTTCAAATCCCCTACTAGTAAAAGCACTCATTGAAATAAGTTACATGAACATCTCATATATCAGGAACAAAATAAGAGAAGAGGGAAGCCACAAAGCAGCATAACACATATAACTTAAAAGACGAATCCATTAGTTTTCTTTACAAACTAAGTTTAGCACAAAAATTAGATGAAGAAATTAACTACACATTAGAGGAAATGTACGAAACACTAAAACACAAGATTCACGAAGCAGCACTAGAAGCCCTTGGTGTTAAAGATAGAACGGAACACAAGAATTCTTGGTGGACAGGCCATTTAAGCCAACTGGTAGGAGAAAAGAAAAACCTATATCTTTAGTGGTTAAATACAAAAGACGACGAAGACTGAAAAAACTATAATCGATATAAATATATAGCGACAAAAGAAATTGAAAAAACAAAAAACAAAACATGGGAAACCAAATATACTGAAATTAGCTCAATGGTGGGAGGATCTAGGTCTAGAGAAGCTTGGTGAACTATAAACAGTCTTAAAAGAAACACAAACGAAAACAGAAAAATAAATCCCATAAAGATGGAACAGTGGAAAGACTACTATAATAATCTACTGGTAGAACAACGTCAAGAGTATTTAGACACCCAATTAGATATAGACGAAACAGGAGTTAACTGAGTAAATACCATTAAATTAGAAGATATAAAAACAGCATTACAAAAAATGAAGAATAATAAATCACCATGATTAGTAGATTTACCTATTGAGTTAATTAAGCATGCCGCTCCAAGAACGTATGAGCTACTTGTGTAATTTTTAACAAGTGCCTAGAAGGGGAAATGATTCCAAGAGATTGGAGGAGCTCTTACAAAAATTCCATTTATAAAAATGGAAACAGGAGCGGATGCAGTAATTATCGGGGTATTAATATTACATCATCCATTGGAAAGCTTTACTAAACAGCCCGAAAAGAAGAAGAAGTCACAGAAATAAAAGAACAAAGTGGATTTTGACCTAGGCGATCCTGCGTGGACAATATATTTACAATAAAACAACTGGCAGCAAAGAGACTAGCAAAAGGAATGGAGCTTTACGCTACTCAGATAGATCTAAGTATGGCATTTGACTCTGTTCCTTTGCAGAAATTGTAGATCGCAATGAAACCAAATGCAGCGACTTTAGACTGATTAGTTTAATGAGTCACACACTTAAGATACTTCTACGAATTCTACAGAACCGAATATTCCTTCTATGCGAAAGTAGAGTGAGTGATGAGCAATTTGGATTTAGAAATGGTCTAGGAACCAGAGAGGCACTATTTTGTATGCGCGTTCTCCTACAAAAAAGTTGTGAATTCTGGGTGGAGAAGTAATCAACAATATTAGATTTGCTGATGATACGGCCATTCTTGCAGAAAGCATCGAGGATCTCCAAACTTTAGTAAATCTAGTCAATGAGGCGAGCTGCCGAAGAGGCCTTAAGATCAACATCTCAAAAACCAAGTGGATGCCAGTTGGAAAGATTAATGTAGATAAATGTCAACTTTAGCTCGATGAAGAGAGGATAGAGCATGTAAACCATTTCAGATACCTTGGCAGTTGATTGAATGTAAATGAGGACCAGATGAAGAGCTAATAGCTAGGATCGAAATATCGCATAAGGCCTTTATGACATGGAAACTAATTCTATGCAACAGGAACCTGTCAATGCATATTCGTAAGAGGGTCCTGAGATGCTATGTATGGTCTATTCTGTTATACGGTTGCGAGACATGGACACTAAAAACCACAACGCTAAACAAACTGGAAGCTTTCGAATTGTGGTGCTATCGTCGAATCCTAAAGACATCATGGGTTTCGCACACTTCCAATGAGGATGTTCTCAGAATGATGGATACAGATCGACTGCTCTTGAACATTATAAAGAGGCGGAAAACAGAATACTTCGGCCATATAATTAGAGGACCTAAATACCATCTACTTCGCCTTATAATACAAGGAAAAGTGGAAGGAAAAAGATGGATAGGCCGAAAGAAGCTTTCATGGCTACGCAACATCAGGCAGTGGTGTGATTGCACGGTGGAGGAACTATTTCGCTCTGCAGCTGATTTCAGAAAGATTTCAGGAAATTGTAAACATGATGACCACCAACGTCTGAATACGGATATGGCACCTAAAGAAGAAGAAGAATAAAAGAAACAGGCATAAATAATGTATATCTAAACGCCGTAACAACACTGTAGAGAAAACCAAGAGGTCGTTAAGGTTGGAAATCAAACTTCTGACGCTTTCTCTCAAGCAAAAGGGGTTAAACAGGACTCCTGCCTCTCTCCAATTTTGTTTAAAATTTATCTCTACAGCGCTTTAAAACAGGGGATAAGAAAATGTAGCCCCATGAGGATATGGATAGAGGACAGTCACTTGTATACAATTCTCTTTGCAGATGATCAGGTAGTTCTTGCGGAAAACCAGCAAGACATGACTTACATGATAAATATACAAAACAGATAATACATAACTATAGTAGGCACAGGAGAAGACATCAAAACAGAAAGCGGAATAAAAAACGTTAGACAATACGAATACTTAGGAGTTACAATAGGGAAGACGGAAAAGATAATAAAGATATACTAAAGAAAATAGGAAAAAGAAAAAATATGATTAAAGCACTATATGCAACCTTGTGGAGTAAGAACCTAACAAAGAAAACAAAAAGAAGGATATGATTCAGCCAGTACTGGTGTATGAGTAAAAAGTGTGAGTCACAGATAAAAATATATCACAAAAACTTCTGTCAACCGAAATAATGTACTGGAGATGATGTTCAGGTCTAACTTTACTTGATCATGTAAGAAATGTAGCCACGCCATCAGAGAAAGAATGAAAGAAAAAAATACGATAATGGACGATATAACTGATAAGCGGTTAAAATGGTATGGACACCTGCAACGAATGAACAAGGAAAGGATACCATTAAAGGTTTGGAACTGGACACCAGCACAAAGAAATAAATGAGGAATGCCATCATTTTTCCTTTATTTTATCTTTTCTTGGGATTAGGTTCTATATTTAACAAAAAAATGCAAAACAATTGACGTTTCGCCCTTTATTTAAGGCATTTTCAAAATTTTTCTTCCTAAACAATATAGACATGACGAGCCAATTGCTGAAGAACAGATTAAACGGCCATAAATATACGAAAAACGCCTCAACAGCGTTAAACAAACACGCAGGACGAAAAACATACTTTTGAGTAAAACAGTACCATAATAAAAAACAAAGATATGAATTACCAAAAATTACAGATTAAGGAGATGATTGAAATTAAAAAAGATAAAAACACTGTTAACGACAGAACAGACATGGGGAATTTGAGCCACATTTACACAAGCCTAATTTAAACAAAAATATTAAATATTCGATCCTGTCAAATAAGAATCAAAAAATTGAATATCCTCTTAAACATAAAACTAAACGTATACCTTATTTGTTTTTTGTGCATTGTAAAATATAAAAAATAAAACACATTCGCATTCCATATATCCTCAGTAGACAATGTAAAGATTTACACAAGCCTAATTTAAACAAAAATATTAAGTATTCGATCCTGTCAAATAAGACTCAAAAAATTGAATATCCTCTTAAACATAAAACTAAACGTATATCTTATTTGTTTTTTGTGCATTGTAAAATATAAAAAATATATAAAAAATAAAACACATTCGCATTCCATATATCCTCAGTAGACGATGTAAAGATTTACACAAGCCTAATTTAAACAAAAATATTAAGTATTCGATCCTGTCAAATAAGAATCAAAAAATTGAATATCCTCTTAAACATAAAACTGAACGTATACCTTATTTGTTTTTTTGTGCATTGTAAAATATAAAAAATATATAAAAAATAACACATTCGCATTCCATGTATCCTCAGTAGGCGATGTAAAGATTGAATTTTAGTTAGTAATAGAGTAACAAAATGTCAAGGTGTGTACCGGTAAAATTAAATATTTTTAAAAATTTTAAATAGTGTTTTCAAAGTGTCTTGTTTGTTTTTTTAAAATTGTAGATATGTTTCTTATGTGAATGTTTTAATTATATAAAAATATTTTTAGGAAAAAAAATTTTGAAAATGCCTTAAATAAAGGGCGAAACGTCAATTGTTTTGCATTTTTTGTTAAATATAGAACCAAAACCCAAGAAAAAACAAAATAAAGGAAAAATGACATTATCTATGTTTCAACAATCAAGAAAATATAATATATATATATATATATATATATATATATATATATATATATATATATATATATACAGGCGCAGATCCAAGTGGAGGGGTGCGATCACTATAATTCAGGAAAATACACCCGATTCTGGCTCTTATACTAGGAATGTGTATGCTGCTGGCTTCCACCCTCCCGTCGACAACTTATTTTTTCTTGTGTTTGTTTGAAGTTTGTTTTTTCTTGCCATCACTCTCCTCAAGAGCTTCGAATAAAGTAAGAGCCTGGATCCGCCCCTGTATATATATATATATATATATATATATATATATATATATATATATATATATATATATATAGTAATTATTTTAGGTTATTGCATATTTGGCTTTTTTGTCTTAATAATAAATAGATATTGCTACGCCACTGTTGATTCCACCCGATTCCAAGGAGCGGTAAACGACAAAAACTCAATCTGGATAAAATAACCAAAGTGTGAACAAGCGCTTTACTTAATAGGATTGATCGGAGCTTATTTGGTCGGCAAGGAAAAGAGGGTCTATTTCATTTAAAGGATGACCTGATAATAATCTCGTATAATCTCAAGGATTAACATAAGTTTTTCTAATTTATACAAATTGCTTGTACGATTCGTTGATTTATTATTAAAGAATAAAATTGAAATCAGGAGCATAATGGCATATAGAACGTACAACATTTAATCGTGTATTTTCTGGTAACAGACCGGATACATTAATAAATTGAATAGACGAAGTTCCGAGAGCTCGCGTTTGACATGTTAAGATGTTTTTGGAGATTGATATTTCGAGATTTTTTAAAATTTCACCTACATCCATTTTTGGTTTAAGTTAAAGCAGGTCAATGCAATAATTCATCTTAAAACATTCCAGGCCATAGAATTTTAGAAATAAAGCTAAAATGTATTTAGTGGCTTCTTCCTTATCAATTCCTAAAATTTAACATATGAAACGTGTTTGTTCTGATTGTGATTTTTAAAGAAAAATATTTTGTTATTCACTCCCTTTTTCTTCCAAGGAAACATTTTACGAATTTAAATTAATAGTCTTGATAAGAACATTCACCTGCAAAAGCAATCCCAAAATGCAGCGTACTATTTCCGGGTATCCCACCTACCAGTGTGAATCTAATCAATTTTCAATAAGGCCTGGTCCGTCTCACCTTCGGTTATTTACCTTGACACAAAACTACTCTGCTAAATTGAACGGAAATAAACTGAAACTAAGCCGATTCAAAAGTCCTTTTAAGAACCTTTCAGACAATTGTTTGAAATACCTTGTGGTTTTAGATACAATAGGATTTGAATGGTGTTTTTGAAAACATGTCAACGATTCGTATAAACATTTCTAAATTGAGTTGCGTTAAAAATTGATTTACAGGTGTCAAAATGTTAAAAATGTTATGTTTCTGAAAATTCCTTAGTCTTAGTTTTTGCTGATTTAGGCAAAAAAACGTTTAAAGATAGCATGTGGTTTTAACGTAGTAGGAGTCCTTAAATCTGTCAACTTTGATTTAGACAAATTGCGTTGCGTTATAAATTGAATTATAAGTGCTCAAATGCAAATATAAAATTTCTGAAAACTTAAACATTGATATTTATTTGATTATTTGTTCGGTACACCTTACACTGAAGTAACTACATGTAAGGCAAAAAAAAGCAAAGAAAGAACAAAAAAATCGAAACAACAACAGAAAAAAAATAATAAAAATTAGGGACACTTAGCTCACTACAAACTACAAAGTAAAATATAAAAAAAAAAACATACAAGAAATTATATCAAGCACCGGTACAACCCAGGCGCGGATCAAAGGGGGGGGGGGGGGCGGGGGGGCGATCGCCTCCCCCCAAGTCTTTGAGTTCAGGATAATAGACCCGATTTTGCCTCTTATACTATAGTTTATTGAAGAACTAGAGAGAGTAATAAATCATTTTTTAACCTTTTTTTCTTCGCTAACTACCTGTGTTCTTTAGTTCGATGTCTTTGGCAAAATCTGTTAGACACATATATTTTTCATTGGAATGGGTTAGAAATTTTATAATCAAAAATACCGGTCTATAATAATGGACTATTTGGGTTGGATAACAATAGATATTTGGATGTGCGAAGTGTTAAAAAGGATTTTATTCCTTGTCATAGGCGTCGAAAGGAGGTTTCTTTTATCACTAAGTATGGCATAGAATATTATTTCGGTAATAAACTGAAAATAAAAAATTTTTTGTCATAATATTTTATTTTTTATGATTTCTTAATAATTCACATGCATTACAAGATATAGATAATTATGACATATTTAATACAAATCATAACTGTATTTTTATTATTTTTAATTTTGGCGTAGAAATCGTTTTAGGCACATTCAGACTAAAACATTGTGTTTTTTACTCGAAAATTCTAAGTTATAATTTAAATACTTACAAAATACCCATTGTCAAAAATACAAGAAGTTAAACATATATAAAAAAATAAATTTGGCCATATAATATTAAATTTTTTTTTGGGACTATCGGTCATTTTATTATTAATTAAAAACATTTTTAGGATATTAGACGTTTCAAATTATTTACTACTTTAACCATCTGCAGAATTAAAATTAAACACTAAAAATGGTTTCAAAAGTAATTAATTTTTATATGTTACAGAAAATTTAAATAATAAAGTGTGTTTACGCTGGTAAACAGTACGTATATAATTCATAATCAAAGTTGGTGAAACTATCTTCGCTCAAATTAATTGTAATTGTTTCCTCGATCCCACCGATCATGAGGTCGAGTTTCCACATTTTCTTTTATTCTTTTATTATATGGATTTTTCCAAATTTTTTGCAGTAACTTTATTCAAAAAAAAACTTTCAAAAGTTCAGTTAAATTACTAATTTTTTAAGTTGTTTTATTTCTAGCAACTCTACCTTTTACTTGAGAGAGATATTTCTTTTTCCAACGGACATTTTCCGGACGATCTATAAAAACAGCTTTCCTATCTGGTTTTTCCCAGCAAAAATTAAGTTCTCTGAGCAATTTCCAGAGCTCAGTACTTTTAATTTCAGGTAAATCCCGATCCTCATTGATTTTAGTTAGAATTTTGTCGATGATTGGAATCTGCTTCTCATAATAAATTGTTTGAACAACTCTCTTTATTGCAGTTTACATCTCTTCTTCCAACGAGTCCAACCGTCTGCCTGTGGTCGAATGTAGCTTGGGAGTACCAACAATTTCAGTCGTTTTTTTCTCCTTCTGGACATAGTAGATTTTCCAACTCCTGTCATGTTGGAACACATCTCAACAGAGCTTTTAACATTTTTATCTAGGTATTGATATATTATGGCAGCATCGTAATAAGTTTTTCGTTGAGGTAAAAATGCTCTGGTTTAACGATTGTGGAATAAATATAGATGTGGAAGCCATATCTTTTGGGTATTTCACTAATCTCATATAATATATAAAAACAAGCACAAACAATATAAATCACTAAGAATACACTGCAAGGTGTACTTTGCTCACTGACAGAAATTAGATTGATCTATCAGAAATTTTATTGTTGCAGTAAATTTATAAAAGCTTATAATATTTAAATATAATTAAATATAATTAGATTTACGGCAGTCCTCAGTTACCTGCGGTACTGGAGCAGGTACGTTGGAGGTTTTGGTAACAGTTTTATTACTCTCTCTAGTTCCTGAATAGTGTATAGGAATGTGTATGCTTGCGGTCGCCCCACCCCTTCTCAAGAGCTTTGAGTTCAGGAAAATAGAACCGATTCTACATTTTATATTAGGAATGTGTATGCTGCTGGCACTCCCCCCATCCGTTGACAACTTGTTTTTCTTTCGATAGCCCCCTCCCCCCCCCCCAAGAGCTTTGAATTCAGGAAAATATACCCGATTCTGCCTCTTATACTAGGAATGGGTATGCTGTTCGCATCTTCTCACCCTGTCGGCAACTTCTTTTTCATGTGATCGCCCCCCCCTCTCCAAGAGCTTCAAATTCAAAAAAATAAATCCGACCCTGTCTTTTACGCTTGAAATGGGAATGTTGCTGGTGTCCCCCCCCCCCCCGTCGGCAACTTGCTTTCGCGTACTTTTGTGATATCACCGCTCCCCCCCTCCCAAAGAGTGATGCTGGATCCGCCCCTGGTACAACCTTTAAATAAAAAAAAAACAAGTAACATAGATATCACCCAATATAAATATCCCATAAATTCATATTAAAACTAATATACTTTTTTTAATATTTTGCCTATTGATGTATCAAATATAAATCAATATATTTCCTTGCCAACAATAACCGATTGCAATCTAAAAATTTAAAGGATCAGTCATAAATAAATTGTACCGCTTCGGCCTTAAATAGATTTTAGGGACATTAAATTTAATAAAGTTTATTAGAGAGGAATCTTTGCACTTAATGCTATTCAAAATAAACTATATAAATAATTCACACTGTATTAATCTATGTGAATGCAAATATTGCATACTCCAGTCCCCAGCATACTTTTATATCATATTAACACCACAAAATTTGTAAAAACATTGAATTTTTTGAAATAAATGTAGTTTAAGAAATGATTTTTGGACTTTTTTATGAATTCAGTGCTGTTTTCAGCTGTAGTAAGGAAGACCAGTGAGTATTCGTTATAGATTAAGAAATATGACTCCACGAAAGTTTTTCACTCTTGATTACGATTATTGAGGGTATATTTTCGAAAAATGGGGTTAATAATTTAAAAAATTGTTTTTTTTTGTAAACCAAAAGATATTTTTGTGTTCCTCAGCCGATTCAAAGGAATCATTGGCAATTTTTTGATTGGATCATTCGTATTGCCGGTACAACTGAATGGAGAACTTTATTAGGAGTTACTCCAGCTTTTCACTGATTTAGTAGAGGACTTACCACTTGAAACCCGCCGAAACATGAACTACATGCACGATGAGGCACTACCTCATTTCAGCAATGCACCTGAATAACATCTATCCAAACCGTTGGATAGGTAGATGAGAACCTATTGCCTGGCCTTCTCAATCTCCCCAGCTGACGCCGTTGGATTTTTACCTGTGGGGATACCTCAAAACTTTGGTATATTTTACTCCGGTCGATAGTAGGGTGGAACTTCTACGGAGAATCACGTTTCATTGTGATGAAATAAGGAACAATGCTGAGTTAATGTAGCGGGTACAGCAGTCCTCAATTCTTCGTGTTCGTTAGTGTATGAGTCCTGACGGAGCCCATGTTGAATCCTCTTACGAAGTTTTTAACTAAACAGTTGGTTTAATTTTTTATTGACACTATGATGACACGGAAAAATTCCTCTCTTTCATATTCAACCCGATAGAAGTCAGGGGATTAACAGTGTAAATAGAATGACGTTTTTTCGAAAATGGTTAGGACATGGAGACATGAATGAAGAGTACTTAATTTTTAGTCAAAAGTTAAAGGTATGTAAAAAACGTTGTCTAAAGTTTTTATCATACAGGGCGTAAAAAAATGGGGTCATGAGTGTCACAGATTGTCTGTCCCTGCAACTGTGAGTAATTCACAACAGTTTCTTGAATAGTAATTTGAAGGGTCTTACTTGGTATACATCATATTAAAAAAGAATTGAAATATACCCGGTGGTTCAATAATTATGTGTAAAAAACTTGATTTCATTGTAGCTCTTTAGGAGCCCATATCTACGAAGAGGAGGTCTATACGAAAAAACTTTATATAAACTTGTAGTATTCCCTTCACGTGTTTTTTCATATCCGGGAGATTTCCCACATTTTCCCGGACACCTTGTATAACAAGATGCCCTTGAGAAAAAATCATCCAAAAAAAATAAAGCAGTTTTTCAGAAAATCGCATTTGCGTTTTTTTTTTTTGAAAAATTACCGTTATTTTGATAGTTTTGATAATTTTTCTGTTTTCAATTTTTTTTTATTTTTATGACCCATGTAACCCTTCAAAAGAGAAATCTAAATTACGTCGATTAGTTATAAAAATTATACAATTTCGAATAAATAAATTACATTTTTCTTCACTCCAAAAGCTCTAAGCTCAACTTTAAAATCTCGATAATTTCGTTGAAAATGATTTTTTCGCTAAACGGCAAAATATGTATACACTTTTTTTGATTCTAGAATAATTTATTTCATGGAGAAATTATTTTTTAAAATATTTTCATTGCATGATTTTCAATGGAATCGGTCCGATAAATGTTAAAAATAATTTAAGAAAGAATTTTTAAAATTGATAGTTGGCAAAGGAAATGATGCTCCTGCACATTGGTCACCCCGCTCACCGCATGTGGATTACTTTTTATGAAAAACACTTAAACAGATAGTATACTGTCGATCTGTCAACCCGAAGAAGAATTGTGAGTACGAATACAAAACTCAGTAAATGCTTTATACTTAGATGCAAAAATGATGACAAGGATGCAGTTCCACTTTTTCCGTAGAATTAATCTTCGTGTCCATGAAAACGGAGGCCATTTTGAAATTTTTTTTCAATTTATTAAAAAATTAAGTAACAATTTTTTTCTGTTTTAATTTCTTATTGACTTTCTGTGTTATTCTTATTGTTCTTTGTCAGTTCATTCTTACATTATTGTCATTGCTAGCTGGCAACTGTATAATTTATTATTCATTAACGCTCCAAACTTCTTGGACCAGTCCTAAGCCTGGATGAAGTGAAGGGAGCTACGAAGAGTCTCAGTACACAATAACACATTTAAATTCGATAATCTCGCTCGAAGCCACACCAACTAGGTATAACTTTTTTTTAATAAAATATGTCAAACACTGTAAAAAGGAAATGCATTAAATTTAAGGTAAATGTGCTGGAAGCAAATTTCATAAACGTCTGTTAAATGCATTTAATGTAATGCATTTAATTTAATAATTTTTGCATTAATCTAAATTCATTTATTCCATTAAATTTAATGTAATCATACCTTAACTTTAAAGTTTGATCATTACTTTTTAAAGTAACTATGTACATTAAATCTACAGCCACTGAATTTGAGATACGTTATCACATATTTAATGCACCTATATTAATGTGAGTTCAAGAAAGTCTGAAACTACATTTTTCCCATAGATAGTATCCGCCATCTATACTAGTTTCGAACTCATTGGTTCCCGGTAGTACGGGGCAAACATGTACACCTCACCATAAGAAAATTGAGTCTTTTAAGCAACTTATATCATAATAAAATTTTTATAAAAAAATTGAACCTGTATATTGAGTATGTATATGCCTCAAGAACCCCACAATATCAATTTTAGACAAAATCGGAATATGTAAAATTTTCTGTCCCTTATATTGTATCTTATAAACTTAATAGTTGTAAAAATTAACTTCATATACACAACCCCGAAAACCCTCTAATACCAAATCTGACAAAATGTGAATAAGGTAAAATTTTCAACCCACTATATTGCATCCGCTATATTGAATTTCAAAAAAATTATTTTAAGTCTTAATCTAATCTAAATCTAAACCCTTCAAAGCCCCCTAGTACCAATTTTGAATGAAATCCGGAAATTTAAAATTTCTAGACTTATATTCACTATTTACATCCTCAAAAACGATTCAGTCCCACCTTTGAACAAAATCGAAAAATTAAAAATTTTTAGTCCGCTATCTTGGATTTGCCATATTGAATTCTGAAAAAACACTCTTAAATTCATAACTAACACCCTTAAAAAAACCCTATATCAGTTTGGGAGAAAATCGAAAAATGTAAAATTTTTAGGACACCATATTGAATCTGACAGATTGAGTTTTTCAAAAAATATTTTAAATTCATAATTAACACTAACAAGAATACCCCAATACTGATTTTAGACAAAATCAGGAGATGTTGAGTCTTTAATCCGCCATCTTGGATCCGCCATATTGAATTTTTTAAAAACAATTTCAAATTCGTTATGTTTGATCCCGAACACTTTCCCACACCAATTTTGGAGAAAATCAGACAAAATTAAATTTTTTTGTCCGCCATATTGTCACCGCCATCTTGGATATTACTGCACCAATTCGTCCAAAAAAATATGGGACTACCGCAGCAGTTTCCTGAACAAAACGTAAAAAATTTCATTCAAATCGGTGCCGCCGTTCTAGAGTAATCGGTGTACATACATGAAAAAAGACTAATTGAGAACCTCCTTCTTTTAGGAGTCGGTTAATAAACAAAAAGTTTAATAAAAGTTGCGCCATCTCCCGGAATCTCATGTAATGTATATTGAATTATAATGTAAATTCCTTTAGTATCAGGGTTTATGTAAGTTAATTTTAATGTACAGAAGTTGAAATATCTTTTCAGTAACTTTACTGAAATTTAAGATACCATTTAATCAAATCTAATATACAACGAACTGATATTTCAATAAATTTGCTTTAAATTCAAAGTAAATGTAAATTATTCACGATTTAAAGTACAAAATCATTAAATTTAATGTAGAATGGGCATTAAATTTAAAGTAATTTTTAACAGTGAAGCAATAAGAATTTTTAATTAGAAATATTAAACAATAAATCTTTAGATGTAGGTGAAGTGCTGCTAGTGGCGCTCTCTGCAATGTACATCGAAACTATAATCAGGTCTTGATTTCCCATCCTAAAAAACCTCTAGAACTAAATTAAGGTCCAATCAAGTTATTACTAAAATAAATATTTAAAAAAAATTTTAAAAAATTATAACTCTAATACCCTGTATTTCGGAAACTTTTGGACTAAGGTAAATTGAGCTACATCCTGTTATTTTAGCCTCAGAATTTTGGGCTGGCATTTTGTTCAGATCTTCTAGAGACACTCTGTATATAGCGATCGAATATCGAATTTTTTTCCTCTTAGCAGTCAGTTAAAAATAGGTACAGTGAGAAGCGGAAAATGAGCAAGAAATAAATATTTTCCACAAATAAAACGTACAATTTCTTTATGCTCATATATACACAAACACACACAAAAACGACGACTGATTCAAAACATTAAATACCCAAGCGAATATTCCTGCAAATCCGCCCATTACCTCGTCGAATAAAGGCCCTCATATCTACATAACTATAAGAGATATTATTCTTGTGCTACGGTCCCGCGGCGATAAGCATCTCTGATGCTAATGGTGTTGCTTCAGGATTTTGTTCAATTTACCACACACGAAGAACGAGCTGCGGTGTTGGTACCTCAATTTGTCATTCCTGCTTAAAAAGATTGGGGAATGTTTAAAAATCTTATTGTTCCGTACTGATTATATACAGACACTTATTTGCCATTTTATTACGTTTGTTTTTCACAATATCTATTAAAAATTAGCTGTTTTCAAATTAGAGGAATATTCTTAAAGCCAGTGGTGTGTCCGGAAATGATTTATTTTGGGGGCATTATGAAAACTGTTTTCTTCAGTGTGGCGATGACAAAGTTATAGTGTTACATAGTAAGGTGTGTAAAAATGTTATTATTTTGGAAATATTGAAATAAACTATTATGGTCCTGTTGAAGTTTATTGTAGTCATCTATGTCGTTAATGGTGGGGTAAATCTTTGAGTCGTCACCGTATAAAAGAAATTTGCAGTTTCTGACGCATTGTTTTATATTATTAATATATATGATAAAAAAGAGAGGCCTCAAATGATTTCCTTGGTGTACCCCAGATGTAGCCTGGAAAGAAGTAGAGTAATAAGAATTCACTTGAACGATCGCCTCAGCAACCTGTCATGGCTGATCTTGTCGAATGCCGTATTGAAGTCGGCGTACACGCAATCTATCTCTCAATTACCCCACAAACTTCTTCAAGGTCAGAAAGCAAGTTAATTTGGAGAGATTTATGGGGTCAGAATGAGATTTCACCGAAAAGTCAGCTGGCTTAGAGACCTGACAAGTACACTCACGAGATACTCGAAATCTTCGATTACATAAATCGGAGAATTACAAAGAGCTAGTTAAAAAACTTATCCAATCTTACAAGACGTTAGGTTGCAACATGGCTCTTAAGCTGTATTCTCTTCACTCCCATTTAGAATTATTCCTTGACAATTTAGGTGCAGTTTCAGAAGAACACGGCGAAAGATTCCACCAGCAAATTGTTTAAATGGAAAAGCGATATAGTGAAAAACGGATCCCAAACAGGTTAGCGGACAACTATTGGACCCTCAAAATGAAGTATAGTTGTAAAAAAGAAATTTTGTATTTTGAATCTAACCGACTTCTAACAGAAGGAAGTTCTCAATTCGTCGACTATGTATTTTTTTTTATATGTATGTACACCGATTACTCCGGAACGGCTGCACCGATTTGAACGAAATTTTTTACGTTATGTTCAGGAAGTTTCTGTGGTTGTCCCATATTTTTTTGGACGAAATTGGTACAGTAAAATCCAATATGGCGCTGACAATATGGCGGCGAAAAAAACTATTTCTTTCCGATTTTCTCAAAAATTGATTTGGGGGAATTTTCGAGGTCGTACACAACGAATCTGAAATTATTTTTAAAATATTCAATATGACGGGTCCAATATGGCGAACAAAAAAATCAGTTTTGTCCAATTTCCTCCAAAATTAGCATGGGGGAGTTTTCGAGGTCGCACATAGCTAATCTGAAATTATTTTTTAAAAATTCTATATGACGGATTCAATATGGCGAACGAAAAAATCAATTTTGTCCGATTTTCTCCCAAATTGGCATGATGGAGTTTTCGGGATCGCACATAATCAATCTGAAACTATTTTTAAACAATTCAATATGGCGTATCCAATATGGCGGATAAAAATTCATTTTGTCCGATTTTTTTCATAATTGAAATGAGGGAGATTTTGGGATCGCACATTACGAATCTGAAATTACTTTAAAAAATTAGATATGGCGGATCCAAGATGGCGCATTAAAGATTCTACATCCCTCGATTTTGTCCAAAATCAGCATTGGGGTATTTTTGTTAGTGTTAATTAAGAATTTAAATAATTTTTGAAAAACTCAACCTGACTTCCTAAAAATTTTATATTTTTCGATTTTCTCCAAAACTGATATAGGGAGTTCTTGAGGGTGTAAATTATGAATTTAATAGTATTTTTTCAGGATTCAATATGGCGAATCCAATATAGTGCACTAAAAATTTTACATTTTTCGATTTTGTTCAAAGGTGAGACTGAATCGTTTTTGTGGATGTAAATAGCGAATATAAAATTATTTTAAGAAAATCTAATATGTCAGATGCAATATGACGGTCTAGAAATTTTAAATTTTCGGATTTCATCCAAAATTGGTACAAGGGGTCCTTGAAGGATTTAAATTTAGATTAGATGAAGACGTTAGAATTATTTTTTTGAAATTAAATATGGCGCATCCAATATGGTGGGTTGAGAATTTTACCTTATTCAAATTTTTCAGATTTGGTATTAGCGGGTATTCGGGGTCGTGTATTACGATAATGAAGTTAATTTTTTTACCTAATAGTTGTAAGTTAATAAGATACAATATGAGGGACTGAAAATTTTCCATTTTCCAATTTTGTCTAAAATTGATATTGCGGCGTTCTTGGGGCGTCTACAAACTCAATATGCAGTATACAATATATCGGGCTAAGAAATTTACGTCTCAAGTTCTTTAAATGTCGATATTGGAAGGTTTTGGGGCCTATATACCAATCAAAAATTAATTTGAAATTTAAGATAGTGGATTTACTATGACAGACTAAATATTTGTTGACACAATTTCACTGGTCTTTTGAGAATTCCAAGAATTAAAGATTTTTTAATGGTTAATTTAAGGGTGATTTACAACTTTGGATAAAATGGGTACTTTTTTGCAACCTTGGCTTCATTGCGAGGTACACTAATCTCGATTAGGACTTAGTTCAAATAATTTATGGATATCATAATGAATTCAATACTAAAAATCGAAAAATAAAATTTTTATAAAAAAAATTGAACCGACTTTTAAATATGCGCTAAAAAGTGAAAAATAACTATAAATTTTTATATGAAATTGGAATTTTTGAACTCGGCGCCAAATTATTTCTAAATGAAATAAATAACTACTAATATATACAAATTATGGTAAGAAATCAATTACAAATAAAGTATTGTTAAACTGTTTATGCGAATTACATTTTGTCAAGTATTAATTTGGCGCCCACTTCACAAATTTCAATTTCATATAAAAATATATAGTTATTTTTCACTTTTTAGCGCACTGTTAGAAGTTGGTTCAATTTTTTTTATAAAAATTTTATAAATTCACTAGATTGCTTATGGGTTTCTCATATTTTATATTCTTCTTTCCTTGTGTAAAGACTTACTGGCGATAGGTAAAAACTGAGCTCATATTTGATTTCAGCACATTGCAGTAGATACAAAAAATAAAAAAAAAATATCAAGAAGTAACAAAAAATTTCAATATGAAGAAAAAAAAGCACTTTAAATAGTGCGTACACATACAATAAATTTATTAGCTTGATTTTACAAAAGACTAGTTATTTTTAATTACTTGTACCGAAAATAGACAAAAAAATATCAAAATTCCTTTTTAGTTAGTCCTCCGATTTTGTAAAATAATCTTTTCACGAATAGATCAAATATTTTCTCACGAATACTTGTTTAATGATATTTCTTCATACGAACCAACTTTCTTTTACAAAATTAAAGATTTACCGCCCCCATTGATCTATTTACCTCCAAAAGTCAGGACACATTCGCAAAGCATCTCAAATACATCTTAAAATTCATTCTTCCGTTAATAAATCTTCTTCTTTTCCACCTAGGTGGCCTTTAGGTGCGATATTCAGTCGCTTGTAAGCATTGTCATCGAAGGTGACTCCCCCGCAGAGGACAAAGTCATTTTTTGTTGTCATTGTAAATGAAACGGTTTGACGACCTGGTATAATATGAATTTAGTAAGGTAGTTAAGATTTAGCCTATAAGGGATTGGAGATGCACACATATTTGTTATTCAAACTTTATTTTTTGTAATCTTACAATATTCGAATAAGATTTCAAAGAACAAATTTCATTTTTTATCATCATTCTAATTTAATTAAATTTATAAAATACTTTCGATTGTTGCCAGATTTTAAAATGTGGATTATATCAACGGGAAAAAATGCGGGTGCATGAAATATAAATGGGGGTTTACGAAAGTCGATCCTAATTCGCCAGATCAACACCAAAAATTAGACTTACCTAATAAAAATTAATAATAGTATATTAACGGATCAAATAAATACAATCCATTTCAAAAATAAAAAATACAAACACTATTTAAAACAGTCAGAATTAAAAAACTTACAAATCTAAACATGCATTAAAGTGCTTCAAAAGACAAGCATTGACAATTGACAATTTCCATTTCAAAAATAAAAAATACAAACACTATTTAAAACAGAAATTAAAAGACCTACAAATCTAAACATACGTCACAGTTCTTCAAAACACAAGTATTGACAATTGACAACATTAACTAGTTTTTCAAGAATTGTAAAATTTTTAATTTAAAGACATTAATTGGCAAATGAAAAATATCAATCTCGGTAGGAACTGAATTCATTTCCCTACACATTCGAGAAATAGGACTGTTAATGTCATAATTAGTTCCGTGATATATTACATCAAATAAATTGTGCGCTCTAAAAGCTCTTTGAGGAACCGATAATCCAATATTATTGAGTAGTTCAGGAGAATCAATACAAGAGTTAACAATCTTATAAAGTAGAACAAGGTCAAGATATATGCGTCTCACACACAATGGTAACAACCCCAAAGCATCGGCAGTATCATCATATACAGACCGCTGCTGCTGCATTCCCTGTTTAAAGGCAATGAAACTTAAAAACTTTCTTTGTACTCTTTCTACTTTTTCTTTGTATGTAAAATAATGAGGTGACCAAACTTGGGACGCATATTCCAAGATTGATCGAACTACAGAGCAGTATATCACTTTAAAACAGTCTACACTATTAAAATCTGCAAGCATTCTCTTCACAAACCCGAGCAACTTCAAACCCCTGTTTACAATATTATCAGCATGTGTGTCGAAGCAAAAGGCCCGATCAAATGTAACACCCAGATCCTTCACACATTCCACGCGATTAATCCTGTTATTATCAAGAAAGTGATCAAAAGTTATCCAATCCCTTTTACGATAAAAACTTATAATGGAGCATTTATTAACATTGAGGTGCATAAAATTTAACTTACACCATTCAGAGAATCGAGCTAGATCCTGTTGAATGCCCTCGCAATCGTTGCTACTCCTGACAACCCGAAAAATCTTTAAATCATCTGCATAAAGAAGACATCTACTGAAAGTTATGATGTCCTCAATATCGTTAATAAAGCAGTTAAAAAGGAGCGGAGCGAGGTGAGCACCCTGAAGAACACCAGAGGTAACACATATATCAGATGATTCACAGTCATTAATTTTTACTCGCTGTACTCTACCAGACAGGTAACTATTTATCCATTGTAGAAATGATCCATGGATGCCCAAGCCTTCCATCTTGTAAATAAGAAGTTGATGGTTAACCTTGTCGAAAGCCTTGGAGAAGTCAGTGTAAGTAGCATCCACCTGACACCTCCCCTCCAAAGCCTCCACCAAGTACTGCTCATAGACAAGCAGATTAGTAGTAGTCGATCCACCTGCCATAAAACCATGCTGTGAAGTTGCCAACACATGCCTAAAAAGAGGACACATCTTTTGGTAAACAATACCCTCCAAAATCTTACTAAATAGTGAAAATTTCGAAATTCCACGATAATTTTCGACGTTAGCTCTGTCTCCATTCTTATGGATTGGCGTAATGTAAGTAGTTTTCCATACTTTTGGGAAAACATCCGTTGATAAAGAAATATTAAAAATCTGAGCCAACACTGCAGACAAAACACCCTGACAATTCTTAACAAATATAACTGGTATCCCGTCGGGTCCGGTACCCAATTTACTGTTCAAGTGATCTATTGCATTAAACACGTCTACCAGCTCAACTTGAAGGAAACTAAGGTTTACAGTCTTCATGTAATTAAAAGTACGGGTATCACAATGCTCATGCGTGTAGACTGTGGAGAAAAAAGCTCTAAAGAGTCCTGCTATAGCGGTTGAGTCTTCCGCTCTAACATTATTATGTGACATACTACTAGGAAGAGAAAATTTCGTACTCTTGGCATTAACATACCTCCAGAAATACCTACTCAGACTTTATAGAGTCTTCAATGCCAGATATACGGTTTTGATAATTGTATTTATATGTGCACTTACATAGCTTACGCAACTCTGAAAATAAAATGTAGTCAGAATTGGAATTGGAAATTTTATATTGTTTATGGGCTTTCTTTTTTTCAAAATCCAGTTTTGTCGGTAGCGGAATTTCTAAATATAGAGCTGGATGATAAATATCACAGCGCGTAATGGGTTCTGTAGAAATGACAACTTTAACATCTGAACTACTGCTAAACACTAAACCTAATATGTTGCCCGAGACATTCAGAAATTAATTCAGTTAGTACATATTTAAATATGCTAACAAATCTGATAAAGTTCTGATTGTTTATTTAAGTTTCCCATGGGAATAGCTCCAAATTCATTATTGCTCCATAACAAACCTGGCAAGTTAAAGTCACCACACATTAAATTATGTCCATGTACTTGCATAATACATAGAATAGGCAAATAAATCATCTATTTATACAGGGTGTCCGATAAGTACCTCCTAATTTATCGGGAGCATACAGAGAAGGTCAAAATAACCCTACCTGGTCATAGAAAAAAAATTCCTAAAGTGACCCTTAACGGAGATACAGGGCCCTAAAGGGGTACCCAGCGATTTATCTTATCGGCTCTAAGTTTTGAAACGACTTGTATAATTTAATGATATAAAGTCTCATTAAACCACAGTACGGTATATGTTTTAGATTATCAGGGAAGTCAAGAACGGGCAGTTTTGTGTCGCGAGCTTTCTTATGCTGTCTGAAGGGTTGTCAACAATATCTTGCAAAATTTGTTCCTCTATGTGAGGATCTTGTGGTCTCCTGGGAGGGCCATCATCACCACGTCGCGGCAAAAATGACCCTGAATGGAACATCTAAAAAATTAATTCGTTAATTCTAATAATTATTTTCTAATCATCTTTTACCTGTTTCCGTTAGACTTCGATCAACACTTTGAAAGGTTTATGGACTTGACAATGTTCGCGCTGGAACTCTTTCAGCATAAAGTCTTCTTACCTTCGAAGAATTTGACAGCGCTTCACCATAAATTAAATACATAACAGCATATTCTGCGTAAGAATATTCTTCCATTTTTTTAAATTATTTTTATTTGAAGGCTGTTTAACACCTGTCAAAAATTTGGTGCAACGAGTGTGGCTGCAAGTCCATTCCTGACTTCTCTGATGATCTAAAACATCTACTGTAGTATGGTTTAATGAGTCTTTATGGCCTCTATAGAATATTAAAATATCATTAAATTATACAAGTCGGTTCAAAATTTAGAGCCAATAAGGTAAATAGCTGTGTATCCCTTGAGGGCTCTGTATCTTCGTTAGAGGATACTTTAGAAAGTTTTATCTATTGCAAAGTAGGGTTATTTTAACCTCTCCTGTATGCTCCCGAGAAATTAGGTGGTACTTACGGGACATCCTGTATACATAATGATTTAAACCAAGGCTTTACTTTATTATAATCAGTGTCGGCCCTAGCGAAGACCAACATGACGAATAGCACGTGGACGACCAAATTAAAGCTCAACCTACGAAGAAAAATGAATGTAACAAAATGTCTACATAAATAAGAGCGTACTTAACCAACACTTTGTTATAAGTGACCTGCTCACACATAGTAGGCCTAACCTGCCGCATGCGGAACAAACAGCGCGTTCAGTCGCAGTCCCAGAGTTTAAAAACCTTGGATTTGTTATCCTTGTTTATTTTGTTTAATTTTAATTAAATCCAAGCACTCTGGCACCAATCACTCTTAGAGCAGTTGTGAGATTTGTAGAAAGATCTGGAATTCTAAAACGTGTATTCATAGTAGGGATAAGCTGATAACGCAGTGTGTGTAGTGAATAAAGTAAGTATCATTTTTATTTATCACAATGTTAAATATTAAATGAGAAGTACTAGTATTTTAATTTAAATGGCAAATAAACTTATTTTAACATGTTATTCCACTGACGTGTTGATAGCATACGTCATGAATACATAAGATAATAATTAAATAAAGGAGTTAAACCCTAGGGTTTGTAAAGAAGCTCGGCCAATTTTGATTTGCATATGGGCGACCAAGTGCCTGGAACCGGACCTGACCATAATCATAATTCTAAATAAATATTTTTCTAGTCGTTAAATGATTTTGGCTTGACACGTTGTTGTAAAAGCTAACCAATTAAATTATTTTAAGCGACGATCTCTAAGAGTTATAAAAAGAAGTATTTCAAGGACGCTTTGGCATTTTAACAACTTTTCATTCTGCATTTTAAAGCTCTTTTAAGCGGAAATAAGTATAATTTATATTTGAAGTAATGGTTTAGTTTCAAGTATACAAATTGATCTGTCAAGCATCACAGTGAGTTTCAATTCAATAATTTAATAACTTCCTTTTATAGGTGGGTATAAATATTTATAGTTATAATTAATTTTAAAAAATTATTACTTTAAAATTTAAAAGCTTGGTTTTTAACTGGTTTTAAACTGCTCTCAGAGCGAATATACAGTGCTTCACAACCAAGATGATATAGTTGTTAGTTAAAATAAGTAACATTGCTGTAGTATTTATTCGATACAAATGACATTCTGCAAATAAGGCAATATGGGTTTACCGAAAATTTACAACGTATTTTAAAGATATTGTATTTAAATAACAGTGAACAGTAACACTGAATTAACTTTATTTTGATATCA
This sequence comes from Diaprepes abbreviatus, assembly GCA_034092305.1. NCBI lineage: Eukaryota > Metazoa > Arthropoda > Insecta > Coleoptera > Curculionidae > Diaprepes > Diaprepes abbreviatus. The sequence continues at coordinate 40,805 of JASJET010000131.1, read as the reverse complement.
CAGTTTCAATGATACAGACCCCAAAAATAACACAATGAATAATAGCAAAATGTTGGATCAATGAAAAAGTAACTGTAACTATTTTGTAGATCCTCCTTTGTTCTCCGTTACATGTTGTAGAAATCTGGGTATTGATTCCACCAACTTTTCTGTATGTTCTGGGGAAATGGAACTCCATTCTTATAAAAATTTTGATTTTGAATTAATTTTTGTAAGATATGGGAAAAGTGTTTACTTCTTTTTAGAATTAACTACAATTCATGATTACAATGAAACTACGGAGGTGTTTAAACGATGTGTGGGTAGATAACGTAACTATATGCTTCTGGTCATTATCTTTATAAAATCGGTAATTGTCATTGATACCTAATTTTATAGAAACTAGCTGCCAGATGCTGTCTTAATACATTCAAATATATCTATTTGTTCATATTTTTGTCAATAAAATACATATTATTGACTCTAAAAGGTAACATATAGTTCCATGATATCTGGAGTCCCAGTTTTTAATATTTCTGAACTGAACTAATAATATTATTTCTTCATAATAATTATTTAGCGACTAATAAAAAGTTACATGGCTTCATGAACAGTCATTTAAGTGTAATTTTAGATTACAATTAATCAAAATGTTTTATTTTTGTAAATCTAAATGCAGAAACATCTGATTTACTGCCTTTATACTCTTTAAAATAGAATTATTGCTTTTTTTACTGGTTTTATTATTCAATGCAATAATATTATTTTTCACAATAATTATTTAGCGACTTTTAAAAGGTTACATGGCTTCATGAACAGTCATTTGAGTGTAATTTTAGATTACAATTAATCAAAATGTTTTATTTTTGTAAATCTATAAGCAGAAACATGGGCTTTACTGCCTTTATACTATTTAAAACAGAATTATTGCTTTTTTACTGGTTTTACTATTTAATGCACTAACGCGGAATAAAAATTTTATTGATATCAAAATATTAATATTAATTGATACAATAGTTTTTATCTAAACAGTATCGAATCACAAAAGCTTATAAATCAACGATCGGTAAATACCGATGAAAATAATCATAACAGATCATAGAAAAGCAGTACTTTATATTGTTCAATATATTTTTTAATGGAGAAAAGCACTATTCATTGAAAACTACTGCTCTTTGATTTTGAAAAATGGTTTTACTGCTTTTATATTCAGGAAATATAACTCATTTGAAATATATGTCAGTAACGGAAGAAGTACGCACACAGGCCAACAAAGCGGCCATGATATCAGGCCAACTAAGAGACATAATCTGGAACAATAAACATATGACGATTGAGAGCAAAGCAAGAACTTACAAGGTCTGTGTAAGACCGATACTGATCTACGGCGCAGAAACAAGAAATGAAATCATAAAGACAAAACAAATTATGAGAACCACAGAAATGAAAACGCTGAGAATGATCACGGGAACAAGTTTAAGAGATAGAATAAGAAACGCAAAAAACCAAACACCAAACGGCCGCCTGGACGGCCCCCCAAAAGATGGAGAGACAGCTGGATTTCGACCTCAAACGAGGATCGATGAGGCATTGTATAGATAACAGAACTTGGTTCTACCTAGAAGAAGAAGAAGAAATATATGTGAAACTTAAAAAAATTAATATGTTATTGAAATAGTATTTTTAATGTTTCATTTTTTAATTGATCATAGAAAATCAGCTAAAAATTGTATTAGCATGAAAGTTAATAAAAGGCAGTAAATGAGTTTACTGCCGTTTAGGGGAAGGTGGGGTAATTAAAAATGGGTGCGTAAGTAGGAACAGTTGAATATCAAATATTTCCCCCCGCAATACACCACTTGTACACCGCTTGGTGTCCCTTAGTGCGCCCGCAGAAGTGTGAGCGAGAGGACGCGCGCATGCTGTCACAGTGAGTCAGACAATATTATTACGTACTTTTGTTACAAGTTTTGTCGTATGTAGAAATCAACGTAAAAACGATCTTTTTGAGCTTCAAGACGTCATATTTTGTTACTATCTTATATGTGCTATCTGTTTATAAATTCCATGTAGCTTTAAGTTCAACGAAGATATTATTGCGAGTAACGGCCATTTTGATTTGAGTTGCCTACTTCGGGTAATTAGGAACGGCGCCAGGAGGGTAAATGTAAACGTTCCTAATTATCCCGTTAGTAGATTGATCCTGAAAAAATGTTCTAACGTTAGAGATTGTTTTTGATGCCTCAACATTACGAAAGAAGAAGCACAACGAGATATGAAATTGAGGATCTTTGCCGTGCAATAGAAAATGTTGGGAGTCAACAGCTTACTTTGGGCAAAGCAGCCATCAAATACTCAATGCCAAAATCAACGTTATTTAGGCAAGTTAATCAAGAAGTATTCAAGAAACCAAAAAAAAAATCGGTACTCTGTCTTAAATAAAAACGAGGAAAACCAGTTAGAAAGATTCAGACTCGATTGTTGTGAGTGGCATAACACCCAAGCCAATACGAAATATTGCTTTACGTTTGCTGAAGTTAACAAATTGAAATATAAATTCAACAAAGAATCTCAGTTAGCAGGCAAAGACTGGTACTATTCTTCCATGTCTAGATATCCTTTTATCAGTCTACGGACTCCAGAAGCTATGTCACTTAACCAAATAACAGCTTTTAACGCCACCAAAGTTAAACTTTTTTTTCAACTAACTAGAAGCCCTCCTAACAAAACACATCGTATCTTCAATATTGATGAAACAGGCATAAGTACTGTTCAGAAAAATTCCAAAATTTTAGCTCCAAAAGGCTTTAAACAAGTAGCCAAAGCGACAAGTGAAGAACGTGGTATCACCATAATTGTTTTTGTTTAGTCAGTGCTACCTCCAATGTTTATCTTCAAAAGAAAGAGATTGAGCGATTTGTTGCTTAAAGGCTACAATAGCGATATGATTGCTACGGTTTCTGATTCCGGTTCGATAAATGAGTCCATATTCGTTGATTATCTTTATTTCTTTTGTAAAACCTATCAAAGAAGGCCCAGTCTTGATAATATTAGATAATCACGAAAGTTACATTAACCTGGGAGCATACAATATTTTTCGAGAACACAACCTGCATGTTTTTCCTGGCCACCTCATATATCTCACAAAATGCAGCCACTGGACTTGACTTTCTTCAGTTCACTGAAAATGGCATACAATGGAAAGTGTGAGCTCTACAAGGTTAACGGCAAGTGAATCACTCAATATGAAGTTGGAGAGCTTTTTACAAATGCATATAAAAAAACAGCCAACATAAGCAAAGCTGTCAGTGGATTTGGAGTGACTGGAATTCATCCTATTGATACAGACAAGTTTAAAGAATCCTTTGAAAACATGTCATTAGATGAATCTACCGTCAGTCAAACTCAAGAATGAAGTACTTTCGTTCGTGAAACTGCAGCTAAACAAAGCTTGAGTGAACTCATTGACAGTCAGAGTCAAAATGTCATTCTGTTCCTGAAAATCGAACTGATATGGATGTAACCATTAATACGACTCCTCCATCCACTCATGTGCTTCTTCACCTAGAGAAGATTAGATCCTGTGCACCATTTGTAATAACTGGTCCCATGATAAATGTACCTCCGGTCAATCTAATAAAAGTTATGTCTGTAATTTCTACCGAACAAAGTAATTGTAGTACTTATAAAGATTTAATTATGTCGTTCACAATTACTCCATATCATTCCTATGTCTCCCGCGGGCTGATCTCAATTATGTTTTCTATTTTCTTAAATTTTTTGATTATAAAGTTTATTTCCAAGAATATTGATTTAATATTTTTGTAAGTAGATTAGCAACGTTAATGTTGCAATAAAAATTAGTTATATTTGTTAATTTCTTTTATTATTTTAGAGTGTTGCTCCTCCATCCACTCCTGTGCTTCTTCACCTAGAGAAGATTGGATCATGTGCGCCATTTGTAACAACTGGTCCCATGATAAATGATTTTACTTCATTGAATTATCTATTTAACACATTTAAAGATTTTCTGTAAGAAAGAAATTTCTTCTCAAATCATATAAGACATTATTCGTCCTCACAAAGCCACTTTAACCATGAAAACGCTACGAAAGCTCCAGGTGAAACAGTCTCTATTTAGTCCTCATTTAACTTCATTGCATTATCTATTTGACATATTTAAAGAATTTCTGTAAGGAAGAAAGAAATTCCTCTCAAATCATGCGGAAATTGAAACTGTGCAGAGTGGATTAACATGGAAGCAAAAGATTTTTTTTTTTCAGTAGGTGGGGAATGCAAAAATAGTGTCTAAATCACCTCATAGTTTATAAAAAAAATGTTCCGAAATTCCCGTTTATTTTTAAACCGCCTACGTAAAACAAAAAAAAAGTGCGCCTGTTTCTCCATATTCTGGTATAAGAGTACAGATTTTAGAATAATAATTTCCATCATGTATCTCCGTCCGAAAGTCCATATAACCAACATCTAATTTATTCTTAAGAGTATCTTCTCATGCATACACCTCGTTATGCATTACATAGTTTGTTCGTTTGGAACGGCAAGAAATTATAAAGAGACAGATAAATACTTAAAAAAATATGACATATCGAAACGAATTAAAATGCGTTACTCTCAAATGTACTAAAAAAGCGAAATATTTATATATATATATATATATATATATATATATATATATATATATATATATATATTTATATATATATATATATATATATATATATATATATATATATATATATATATATAATCAACCAGAATAAACCGAAATGATTAAAGAAGCGATCGAATACAAGACCATTATCCATTTACTTTCCATTGACTTTAAGAACAAACAATAATGATAATTAAAATGCAGGATGTCCGGGAAACTGTGGGAAATCTCCCGGATATGAAGAAAACACGTAAAAGGAATACTACAAGTTCATATAAACTTTTTTCATATATTGGAGATGTGGGCTCCCAAAAAGCTGCAATAGAATTAAGTTTTTTACACATAATTATTGAATCACCAGGTATATTTCAATTTTTTTTAATATGATGTATACCATGTAAGACCCTTCAAATTACTATCCAAGAAAGTGTGGTTAATTACTCACAGCTGCAGGGACGGACTAGCTGTGACACTCATGACCCCAGTTTCTTATGCCTTGTATGATAAGATCTTTAGACAACTTTTTTTTACATACCTTTAACTACTGACCAAAAATTAAGTGCTCTTCAATCATGTCGCTAATCCTAACCATTTTCTAAAACACGCCATTTTATTTACATCATGTATTTGCGGTATTTCGATAAAAGATACATCTTTGTTCCTATCAAATGTTCAACTTTCAACCTTATGGTAAAAAAAATTCGATCCAAAAGAAGTTGTATAGACAGAAGAGTGGCCAGCCAGATCATCAGATTTGACTACCCTTGTTTATTCCCGAAAACAATTTTCAGTTGAATCAAGTCGTTCTTATATATTTTCCTTGATCGTTTGAATTCTTTCAGCTGTTCTAGTTTGACGACTTTTTCGCAGTCTCCATTGTGAATATTCCGCAAGGGATGGGGCACTAAACGTCATTTTCAAAAGTAAAAATTTTTCACTCTCATCTAAACCTTCAATACTTTAAATATCCTTTAAGCCTTGAACAATCCCCAATATCCTGTCATTTTGGAATTTCTGATATTTGACTTTGAAATAGCCTTTACCATGACTTTCGAGATCATTTCAAGTTCACAATCGAAGTAAAAAATTATCATGACCTTGATGTGGCCTTCAAGGTCAAGTCCAAGGTCAAATTTAAAGTCACCTTAACACACAAACTTTTGTAGAAAAAGTTTTTCTCCATCACTCTTAGTTTTCGAATTATTGGTACATTCAACTTATGAGGACATTTGACCTCCAAATGACCTCTAAATGTGATCTTACTCATTATGTTATACATACTGTTGGATAGGAAATTTTCTCCGCATTTCATTTCAATAGAAAATGGGGGTTTCCATTTAAAAAATCACCTTAACCTTTAAAAGACCTTGAAAATTGACCTCAAGGTCTAGGTAATTAGTACAGATAAATGACTCCCTCTATCTTTAACACTTTTTATCTTATCTGAACCATCTTTTTTTGAATGGAGTATTTTAAAAGATATTTAAATCTATAAATTAAACTATATATATATATATATATATATATATATATATATATATATATATATATATATATATATATATATATATATATATATCTACGGAAAGAGCCCATAACTTTCTATTTTTTTGCGATTTCATGTCCGTGTTTGTACTAACAGACGGATATAAATAACTTGCAGCTATGAAAAGACCAACTTTACATCGTATAATATTTAAGCTCGTTACTCCGGTGAAACTGAAAAACAAATTATCTAAATTACTGCCTGCCGCCCGCTTGTCAGCTTAATAGAATTAATTTTTCAAACATCATTATTTATTGCTCCCCGCGTTACTTCTAATGCATAATAATTAAGTACTTGCTTTAATGATACTTCTTCTTCGGTCTTACATTTATAATGATACATACAATCTACACTTAGAAAAATTACAATTACTTACACTATCTTTTGCGCTCGAGTTTCTGTCACGGCATTTTGCAACAGATGGAGGTATTAAGGGTGTATAACTTTATTACACCAACTGCACCAATAAAAAATCTGAAGTTTCGACAGAATTTTACCTTGCTATATATATATATATATATATATATATATATATATATATATATATATATATATATATATATATATATATATAATAAGGGGAGGAGTGATTGTAGATTGCAAAAGAAGACATGCACCTTATCGGAACATGTAATCGATGAGGATCGCAGGTTTAATTTTGTCAATGTTGAGGTAATCAACAAAGAACAAAATAACAATAAAAGGCATTTTCTGTAGATGGTAGAAATTTATTTAGATGATAAGTGTATCAACAAAAGAAAAGATATTGAAAATCTCAGTGTAATCTACTCTCATCTCTTGTCCACCTTAAATAATAAAAATACAAGACAACAGGTTTCCCAGCCTCTTGACTTCACAGTTTCTCCATAGTTTTCTACAAATTGCGTAAGTGCATTTTTGTCACTTCCCTATAACAACCACATTGCTAGTAGATATTTTGCAATTTTGAATATTGAGAGGGCGAGAGGTTGGAAAACTGTTTTCTAACCTTCTTTGTTCTATATAAATAATTTTCATTAATCATTTCCTTATTACCTTCCTACAATTATTACAATTTTTAAACGGAACAATACTCATAAGAACTTAATTACTCATTAAATAAACATAAATCTTATCCATATAAATACAAAAAAAAATTAATATTATTAAATACTTAACTTATAAATTAAAAAAACATTTCTTGTAAAACATAATGATTCCACATTCAAAATTACCGCTAAAATAAAACTAGAAATTCCTGACATATCCCATCTACCAAAAAAAGAGTGTTTCAAGGATTTTCTTAGCAGATAAACCTACTTTCAGTACAACTAAAATGACCCACATGATAAAATTATATATTAGTGTTTTTAAAAAACCATTTTAATAATAAAATGTAGTAAATAATTATGCAAAAATTAACAGTGTCTACATGAATTTTCAGTTTCATTTTCTAAAAGCCATTAATGGACTAATTTTGCATGTAAGTCTTTGAATTCAGAATCATCAAGGAGGTAGTCTCGTGACTGGACTAGACTTTTTGCCAGTCCTGTTGTCTCTGTAGATCCTAATAAAGTTTATCATTTGTGGGAGTAAATTTTTTGATATTTTTGCGAATTTTTATAATTGTCCTCTACTATAGAATCGTGACTTATGCTATTTCAAGGTTAATATGTATAATGAAAGACAGAACTTACTCATAATAAGTCTCGCCAAGTTGGAATCGTAGAACTTTCTCTTTCCTTTTCGTACTAATCAACTGTACATGGTAATTTTACAAGCTCGCTTTACAAAGTCATAAATGCTCCCTACTACCAGTTTTGAAATTTCTAAAACCTTAAACAAAATTACTTCTTGTAATTAACAAAACTCTATTTTCTATGTTCTTTAAATATAAACCAATCATCAGGAACTTATATAATATATAAATCTAAACCAAAAAGCCAACTAAACCGGTTTAAGGTACCTTTGCAGGGCTGCAGTCAAAAGGATGGTTGGCCAGAAAAGAAAACTCTTTTTTGTTAGTCTACCTTTCGAGAAATTTTATTCCCTTCATCAGGACTTCTACAAAAGAGAAAATAACTTTCCTTAATCCTATTCTTATAAAATAAAAATAAAGAAAAAAGATCTACCAATGTGAGTATGTATGAAATGCCAGCTTTTCTTCAACAGATACGGTCATTAGCACTTAACACTAAGATCACATAACATGAAAATAATGTTTTAAAACGCAAAATTTATCTAATTAATCAAGAAACTAATCTTTTAACACGCTGACGTCATTGAAACGCCATTTTAATTGAAGAATAAATTCGACATTTGACAGTTAAAAGCCCGATTTAATAGGTAAAGTTTACACTGCCAAAGAACAGATAATCGTTCTGGGAGCCGAGGTAACTGTTCTTGAAAAGTGTTATGTTATTAAGAGGAAAAGCGGTGAAAAATGAAAATTATGACTCAAATCGGTAACAACAATCAAAGTGAAATGAGATTTAGATATCAAGAAAGGCGACCTACACACTCAGTTGGACAATTGTACTAATAACATTTAGAACAGTGGTCAAAAAGTATCTGACAGAAAATTAAACAGTGGGGGACCGATTTCCATTAATTTCTAGTTGTAATAACTAATTGTATATTACGCTGAAGTTTTCTGTGTCTCCTCTTTTGTTCATGGAAAGTGGTTCTTTGTTTATGTGAACCATTTCTAGGAAGACTCTTTTATGGAAATTATTTTCGTTTGCTAGGAATTTGGATCTTTCAAAGGTCATTATATCACCCTTATTTATTACATGCTCCGCAAGAGCACAAAAAAAAAACACTCCTCTGTTACAGTCGCTTTTATAAGAACTTATTTTATCTGAAAGGTTTCTAGAGGTTTGACCTATATAAACTTGGTCACAATTTAGGCATGGGATCTTGTAAATATTGTTCCAGTTTTCTTTCAGTGAGATAGGTTTTTTTCTTCTAGAGTAGAGTAACGCGATTGTTTTAATTTGTTTCGTTGCAATTTTAATGGAGGTTCTATCTTACCACCATTCAAAAATGAAAGCCAACCTTATACCAGGAATTAAAAGGAGGGCAATTAAACTAACCCTTCCAGACTTTAGAAATGACAGCTTACAACTACTTAAAACAATTTTCTTACAGAATTCATATTCACTTTCAATGATCAATAAATTCTTATATAACACCCAATATGACAACCAGTGAACATTTTTGAAAGGGTAAGCCAACCGTCTTTGATACATGCACAAAACACTCAATTATCACTGCCAGTTGAAGACTACACATCACTTCCCTACATTGAAAATTTAACTCTCAGACTCCCAGACCTCCATTGAAATTGCAACCAAATAAAATAAAACAATCGTGTTCCTCTACTCTTAAACAAAAACACCTATCTCACTGATCATATATATATATATATATATATATATATATATATATATATATATATATATAGAGAGAGAGAGAGAGAGAGAGAGAGAGAGAGAGAGAGAGGGAGAGGGGGGTGAGAGAAGGTAGCCCTTGCTGACTAGTTAGGATAAACTAGTGAATAGTGGGGTGTGCAACAAGTGAAACAGATCTCTTTAAAGTTAATCGAAGCTTTCTAAAATCTTTATAATCATTTTCATCTTCAGGAAGAAAACAAATAATTTCGAAACAAAGAAAATTAATAAAAACTTTTCTCTTAATTACTATTAAGTAATTTACATCTTTTTTGAGATTGACCACAACGTTATGAAAAGATTTTATGACACTGTACATAAAAAAAAAATTGGAACTAAAGTTCAAGACTAGACCAAGACATACTTAAAATTTTAAAACGATTTTAAAAATCAAAAAACGTAAAAGGAACCATTTTATTCGTTCCTTCTCGAGTCACATATAAATTTGAAGAAAAATTGCAATATTAGAGGTTAGGATAATTGTCATCTGTAAGTATGTCAACTAATTTTTAGTGGTTTAATAAATTTATTTTTATCCTTTTATACTTAAGTATTCAAAAATGATTACGCAGTAGATGGAAAGTAAAACTAATTTCTCAATTTGATTCGAGAAAAACTGTTATTGTTAATAACGCTTGTATTTGTAGGTGATGATTTATCTAATAATAAAAGATATTAATAAATTTCGCTTAAATGTTTTATACCTATCTTTTTAGTGCTGCTAGATTCTTGTAAAATAAAGGTCAATTCTGGGAAAAGCCTCTTGGCAATACTAATAATGAATATAGAGTGATATATATATATATATATATATATATATATATATATATATATATATATATATATATATATATATATATATATATATATATATATATATATATATATGTATGTATGTATGTATATATTTGAAAAGCTTGTAATAAACTAAATCACATTATTCAAAAATATATGTGGTCTCCCATTTAGAAAAATGCAAGTTTCATTTATTTCTTTCAAGCTGACTACGCCACTGAACCTTACATGAAAGTCTCAATAGTTCTATTTTTTAACTTTGAGATAACTTGCAAGATAACCGCGATACGAAGGAAGCTCCAGAATGCATAATTTTCAAATTCGCTCTGTATCCAAAAAAGAGGTGTATAAAAATTATATAGTTTGTTTCTTAAAAAAGTAACACAGTGCAACGAAAACCTTAACCTTCCATTTTTACGAACAACAGTAAAACCATAGAAAATTGGACACCTTGTACTTTTGAATAAATGGAGCATCTTTTCCTTCGGTAGAAATTTCCTATTTCATGAAATGCCTACTTTTTAAGCTAATAATTTCTTTATTTTTTACATGACCCATTCTGAAATGTTCTTTTATTACTAATCAATAGACTGATACGTCTAGCAAATAAGAATAACAGAAGTTTATAAAGAGAAACTCATATTTCTTATACCTCATTTTGGTTTTTTGTCCGTGCGAACATTTTGATGGCGTAAGAAAGAAATAAAACATACATTAAAAGGTATTTTAAAAAACAATAAAATTATTATATCTCCTTATTGCAGTCCTGTTAACGGCATTCTAAGGCTATATGAAAAAATTTCTTGAAATCATGATGATATTTAGGAAAACATTAACAGTCCAAGAAGCGAGAAACACCAGACAACATTTTAAACACTTACACCCCAATTCATTACAAAGATCTTTAAAATCGATCTAAATTTACACTAGAGGGTTTAAATTGACAACTGCAACAGTAAGTCAAGCAGGTGTTCAACTTTCAAAACAAAGGATAAAAAATCAAGTTCTTTTATTTCTAAACCAGCAAAAATGATTTTTTTTTATTTTCTACGCACAACTATTAATTTTATCTATTTTAAAGTTCTTTATCTGGGTTTTTATCCTGAATATTTCAATATAGGTGTTTATTTGTTGACATATTTAATATGCATTGCCAAGACGAAACATCATTCTTGGATCATAGTATGCCGTAAGAACGTTTTTATCGTTCTGCTTCAGCCCATGTTACAGCTAAAGTTTCTCGAAGGGTAATGACGTTACTATTTCCGATCACCAAAATACGATAATGGCGAAGTGCGTGAGTTCACTTATTTGAAAGCATATTTTTTCAAAACATGTGCAAACAATTTTAATGTGACGTCACTATTTCACCGCCAGAAACTCTTTGTACCTGGTTGAAATAAATTGACAACTAAAATATAGCTTAAACACAGATGTGCAAGTCAACTTGCAACATTCATTAAGCTTATGAGACGAAATTAATCTCCAAGTCTTAAATAGGCAACTCTATATACGCTCCAATGTATTAGCTTGGATTGCATTAAAATTGCACCCCAGCAAAACGATAACGTCCCCAGGCGTAATACTGTAATACAGACAACTTATTCTTGACATTTAAGCAAGGTAAGTTTAATTATTTCAATAATTGACTACTGTTCGCGTATAATCTAGGTAAAAAATGTATTTAATTTTAATCATTAAATTATTAGTAGGAATTAAAAAAATATTTGTTTTATTTTAATTTACAATTTTTTGGGGGGTTGCGCAAACCTGCAAACCTAAAGAAAAGCCGCCACTGTTTTTCATTAAGGCAGAACTTGGAAAATAAACCATTCCCAACATAAAGTATAAAAAAACTGAAAGGAATCGTAATGAAGCAAGACTTCCCAACAAATATAGTTATATTTTTATAGCGCTTTAAAACACACAATACTTGTATACTCATAATATTCTAAATATAAAACATCTACTTTTCAAAACTTTTCAGTGATTCACGTCGATAATTTTAAAGAATAACTATTTTAATTTCCTGCTGACCTAAAATTTTTAATACACATTATCCTCTTTATATTTCATTTCCTTTCCCGTTTTACCACTTTAATGAAATATCATTATTTCTTCATACAATCCTACTGCTTGTTAAATAATATGGACTTGTAATCATTTGTAGACATAAATTACATTATTCTGGAACACCGAACGCCATCTAGCAATGTTCCCACGAACTTTATGTTAGCGGGGGGACGTGGAGCGAGAGGACAGCATCGACGTGTGTGGTCTCTCAGCGCGAGCCGATTAACAACGAACCGCCGCTCTATCGATACCGCGAGTTGATGATGATGATGATGAGATGAAAAAGACAGGACCGGATTTGGACACACAATTACCGAGAACTTTTTTCTCTTTCGTTCTTAATTATCAGGTAGACGTGTTCGGTTTTCTGTTATTTTTTCTTCTTTTCCGTCAAGATAATTAGTAATACTAACTTTGTATGTCCATAGGTTTAGTTCCTGAAAAAATGCCCGTGAGTACGTTCTTAAGGGGATATGGTTTTTATTTGAAATTAAGGCGAAGCAATAAAAGTATCTGGAAAGTCATAAAACAGTGACGGGGGCAATTAATTATTTTATACTTATTTTTATTAACAAAAAATTAATAAGTGCAGAGTTTTATTATACACTGTTTTATACACACAAATAGATTTTGCATCAGTTTTCGCCACTGGTTAGACTGTCTCTCAAGGAAAGTTTTGAAATATAAACCATGTCGCCAGTTGCAATTAATCAGGTAAATGCCAATAGTCCAGCCTGAATAAAACAGGTTTTAACTTTCATTAATTTTTCCAGTTTTTTAAACAAATTTTGCACCTCAGTTAAATAACCCACACAACACTAGACGTCTTATAGACGTCATTTTTATATCCAGATTATGTCTGAACGTCTTAAGGCATAAATAAGGCGTCTTATAGACGTTGTTTTAAAGACGTCCATAAGACGTCTATATACAACGTCTTTAAGATATCTTTTAAAAATCTACATAATACATTTTATATGAAAATAAATACAGTTTTGTATAATTTAGTTGATAAAAACTAAAAAGCATTTCCTTCCCTATGGATTTTGTCGCAGTTGGGTAATAAATTTGCAACGCCGCACAGAGCTCAGCTGAATACAAGTTGAGGATAAAATTTTTGATTGAACGACAAATTTTTAGTAGCCTCACTACGACCTTGGTTAATAGAACTTTTGCAGTGATCTTTTTTATCAGTACTTTAGGTGCTTTTTGTCACAGACTTGATGTACCGATAACAATGACACACATAAATATGATGCCAGCGAAACTATAACTTTAAAAAACCCGTCTTTTGTTTCTGTCAATTGTCATTTTTCAATTTTGTATTTGTGTTTCGTCATGTCGTTATTCATTTTTAATGTTGTTGGGGTGCCGACTGTGAAAATTTAGCTTTTGAAAGAATTTTATTAAAATAGTTGATTTATCTATGTGCCTCTGAAAATCTTTTTTATTCATGTTTACGTAATACTTAAGGTAAGATCGAGAATCATATGTACTTAGGAAAAACAGTAACGTTATTTATAGGTTGTGTTACAGGAAATTCCCGAATGCTTTACCGCTTATAACTTTATGTTATTAGAAGTATGAAATGAAATCTTCAAAAATATTATCTGTGCGAAAAAGGCTTGCACAGCTCATCCAGACCCGGTCCTAAATATTACAAGAAATATTACTAATGAAGTGGAAGGCGAAATGTTTGTTTATGGACTGCTCCACTGATGAAACCTGTAAGATTTATTTTGTTCCTGATGATAGGTTTATATTTAAAGAACATAGAAGATAGAGTTTTGTTAATTACAAGAAGTAATTTTGTTTAAGGTTTTAGAAATTTCAAAACTGGGAGTAAGAAGCATTTATGACTTTGTAAAGCGAGCTTGTAAAATTACCATGTACAGTTGATTAGTACGAAAAGGAAAGAGAAAGTTCTACGATTCCAACTTGGCGAGACTTATTATGAGTAAGTTCTGTCTTTCATTATACATATTACCCTTAAAATAGCATAAGTCACGATTCTATAGTAGAGGACAATTATAAAAATTCGCAAAAATATCAAAAAATTTACTCCCACAAATGATAAATTTTATCCTATAAAATTAAAATCGGTTTGTTATTAGGATCTACAGAGACAACAGGACAATGATAAACTTTATCCTATAAAATTAAAATCAGTTTGTTATTAGGATCTACAGAGACAACAGGACTGGCAAAAAGTCGGAAGAATGAGGAAATTTCAATCCAAACATGGCTGAAAAGGGCATCAGACCAGATTTGTTATTCGACTAAATAAAAATTCTTGTTTTTAAAACTATTTAAAGATTTGTGTACTTTTTATTTCAAAAAACTTTTATTTTGTTGATAGTCTACCTTTTAGAGTTATATCGAAGGGATAAACTAAGGCTTAAATTTGATAGGTTCACTTATAATTCCAACAGTAGTAGTTCTGAAAATATTTGCTCTTCTACCTCACTTCCTCAATGTCAAATTAGAAAAAGTTTACATTATGCTTAAGTTATGTATTTTTTTGTATAAAGAGATTATGTTGAACATATTTTTTAAAGCAAAATATTCATGCGGAACTTTTAGTTATTTAAAATGGTAGTGTATTTTTGCTCTTGATTTTTTCTTAATTAAAGTTATTTCTTGGGCTTTTGAATAATTACGGTTTGACTTTGTAAACAAGACAAACAAAAAAATTAAAGGAACTCTTTTTAATGTACATAATTTTATTGGTGGAATAAGTTGTTTTAATATTGGAAAGAGACGTCCATAAGACGTTGTAAGTAAATGTCTTAAAGACGTTACCTTTTGTAACATATACAACAAAACATTTATGGATAACGTCTTATGGACGTCATTCGTCTATTATGGACATCCATAAGACGTCCTGAATGTTGAGATCAAACGTTTTATGGACGGCTTTAAGACGTATTTGTGCTGTTTGGGAATATTTATGAACTATTAACTGTAAACTATAATTTCAATTATATTAGAAAAACTCTTTCAGTTTTCAACCAATTCAAAAACCTTATACTGTCATATAAGGACAGATGTACTCTGTTCTAACACAGTAAGAGACAAAGTACTATCTCAGGTTGTAAGAAAATACCAGGAAAAGATTAAACTCTCTCTCATGGCAATACGCCGCCACCTGTAGACCGATTTCGAACTCATTAGTTCTCGTCCTTACAAGGTAGGCAAGCGCGGCTAAACATAAGAAAAGCGAATTCTTTAAGCAACTTTTACGAGACAAAATATGAAGTCTAATACAAGCAGTGCCATCTTTCAGCATTCTACGTAATCTATATATTTAATCTCGTTGATATCTATATATTCTATACCACAATAAGTAGTGAATAGAATCTAAATATCTACATTTCGCTTCTCCTTATACCACATTATACATTGTTAGACAAATACAGGCTGTCTTACATTTAAAATAAGGAATTTTCGGACAACTTCCGGTTTAACCGGAAATCGCACAAGATCGGTGTTATTTTATCAAAAGAGAGCGTCATCGAAAATCCCATTATACAAATTTTCAAGATCCAAATCGCATTACTTCCCCAATGGTTCTAATGGACAGTTACCATGAGATACCCTGTATATAAGTGCATTTTTTTATGCAGGGCGTCCTGTGAGTACAGAAGGTGTCAAAATAATTTTGGTGTTTCATATATTTGTTTCTCTAAGGTGCCCTCTAACAGAGACATCGGATCCTAAAGAAGTACCGAGTGTTTTACTTATTGGACTGTAGCTATTGAACAGACTTTTATATTTTAATGAAATTTTGGAATGTTGGATAATCGAGAAGGATTCACAAATCCAGGCCATAAACAACTTTTGATATTGCCAAGAACGAACTAAATACTGATTTTCTAAATACTTGACACAATTTTTCAAAAAAGATACTTTGCATTTATTTCGAAAAATCAACATTTTTCGGAAATATCAATTTGTTTGCATTTAAAAGCACCAAGAAATCTAGTGTGAGAAGAACACATTCTGGATGCGATTACTGATAATTCTTCTCATAGCATAAGAAAGTTGGCAACTCAAATAGACACACAAAATATGTTGTTCATGAACCAAGAATAATTAGTTTATTATTTTCATGTTCAGAAGGTAAACATAATGTCTCCAGACGATTATCCTGCAAGATTCAAATGGGTTTTTACAAAAGCGTAAAGAAAATCCACATTTTACTGAATGTGTTTTATTTAGGAACGAAGCTGGCTTCATAAGGGATGGTGTTGTAAATTCTCATAATTTATACGTTTGAGATAAAACAAATCTCCATGCAGTAATACCGAGAGCACCAACAAAAATTTATGGATAACGTTTGGGTAGGGACCATTGGGAATTATTTGAATGGGCCTTTGGTTATGGAACAAATAATAACTATTGCGCTCTATTAAAAATTTTTGCACCAAAATTTGAATAATCTGTTAGAATATGTATCCTTCAAAATCTTAAAGGAATTATTTAATCCATTTCATTAAACACATGAGAAGAATTAGGTACCTTTATAGATATCGTGGGGGCATTCAACAACATGTCTTACGACTTGATATGCAATGCTCTACAACGACGAGGCTCTGAACCGACAGTAGTCGCAGGGATCAAAGCAATGTTAACTAAGAGAATAATATAGGCTGAGCTTAACAGTGTAACTGTTAAAACACTGTGAAGTATGGACTATCTACAGGGAGGAGTGCTATCGCCTTTGCTGTGGAGCCTTGTAGTGAACAGCCTGTTGAGTGAACTGAATGATGTCGGTTTGTATACACAGGCCTATGGCGATGACCTGGTCATTTTGTGCCCTGGTCCTGATATCCGGGACCTGGAGGAACAAAAGATGCGAGCTTTCCGGATCGCGGAAAGATGATGCCACAGGGAAGGAATCGGAATAAACTCGGACAAAGCCCATAATTACATTGGTGAGAAGGACTCTTCAATTCAACGGGACAGTTAAATACCTTGGAGTAATTCGGGACTTGTTTTTCTTCTGGTGTCAGTTATTCAGTTTTTTGACTAAATCCAAACTGAAAATCTGCAGTTAAGTTATCATTTTCTATTAGAGGTCTTAGACTTTTAAGCAGTAGTTTCTCAGTTTTGAGATTACTGGCAGTAAAGAAATCGGTCCATATGAATTAGCATCGTTTGGCTGTTTCCCTGGCTTTAGTAACATGATCATTTCCACAACTTTCCAGCATGTAGGAACATGTTTCAATCTGATGGCTGCATTAATAAGATAAGTGATCATGACTATACCTTCTCTAGGAGTAAATTTTTATTTGAAAATTTCTGGACATTAATTTTTCTTGCCTGTTTAGAATTGAATTATACTTGTCCATAAAATAAATACATGTTTCTAACTAGTGTTAATTAAATGTAGATTATTATTTCATTTAGTTATAGTAATTTAATTAGATTATAACAAAGAAGATAATTAATTTTTTATTACGTGCAATTACTTTTGTTACTCGGGTATGTATGATTCAGATTTTCTAGAAAATGGTTGATTTTATCGAAATAATTAGATACAGTGTGCAAAGTATTTGAAAACAAATCGAGTTTCAATTAATATTTTAAACAAAATAATATGATAATATACGGAAAATAAAGAAGAAAATAAAAACAAGTGGTACAGATTATTAACATATTTCTTGTTTGAAAGCTCGACGATAGAAAGTTTTAGAGATATGACCGGACATTTAATTTTAATACCCAATGTGTGTTAAGAGCTAATCGCTCATTTTAAACTCCTTACAAACTTGTAATTCTTTATTAAAACTGCGGTAGTTTCCACTCTGTATACATTATATTTCCTTCCGCGGTATTATCATTATCTCTTTGACAAGAACGCGAAGCTGTGCGAGCGAAAAGACCGATAGGGCACGATCGAGCCATTAAAGGCCTTTATTGATGATTGCCGCATTCGGAGATGGGCCGCGAGGGGGAGCCACGGGCTGTTTTTGGATATGTGTTATTATGTAATTTGCGATAAAATGGATGAGGTTATAAATTATAAGTTATGATATTATAATGCGCAGCGACGGGGGTGTTTTGCGTCATACGAAAATTGGATTCGAAAAAAAAATCTTTAAGGATGTATGGTTTGTAGTCTGGGTAACCTCTTCTTTAAAAAAGAGTAACATTACACACTATGATGCAATACTGAACCAATGCTGGATAATTTTAATTATTCTAAAAAAATAATACTTGTATTGGGAAATTAAAATAATATTATATAATAATCATCATATAGAATTTATTATCAAGTATTTAGATAAAACAAATTGTCAATTACGAATACGAAAATATGAAAAATTTTTGAATTCATTTGTATCATGCTAAATATCTAAATTGTTAAATTGTTACACTGCCAGTGCCAGCGGGGGTCGCTCTTGGAACCAGTTACTAATGGAGAAGTGGAAAAATTATAAGTCTAAAAAATATCATGTGGACCTGATGACATATAACCTTTTGTAGGTTTAGGAAAGGTTCTTGCAATGCTCGTCACTCAGGCTTTTTATATAGGGATGTTTCTTACCTCTATAAAGCTGGCAAAAATAACTCCAATTTTCAAGAAAGTGGATTACTTGAATATGGCACTTTCTCAATGTTCTTTGAGCGAGTATAATAGAGCAGATATACATAATTTCTGGAAAGATATAATGTTTTAGGATATGAACAACACGGATTTCGAAGGGGCAAATCAACAGAGATAGCATCATAGCAGCTAGTTGACGTCATTCACAAACAACTGAAGTTAAACAACATAGTAGCGGGAGCAGTGGCGTAAATACCGCCCCCGTAGACCCTGCGGTGCGGGGGGAATGCAGACGATTCAGGGGCGCCTTCAAGTACCAAAGTGTAAATACGTAGAATCAAGACAGGTGTAAAATAGTAGGGCATATTCAAAAATCCCCGGGGAGGCGCACATAGTCTTAGTTACGCCACTGAGTGGGAGTCTTCTTTGACTTGCCCAAGGCTTTTTGCCAACCTAAATCTGAGCTTTATTGAGGAGAAGCTGTGTGCAACCTTGGCATCAGAGGAAAAGCATCATCATGTCATTTTTGATTGAAAGAAAACTGATACTAAAAATAGAGGACACTTTACCTTCTGAATGCAGTTTAAACATCGGCACACCTTAGGAATCAGTTCTTGCCCCGCTAATATTTATTTTGTTTGTGAATAATTTGTTGCTACCTGATATCACCATCAAATTTGCCGACAATACATCGTTGCAATATTAGCAAGCAACGAGTTAGAAACAGTCTGATCTTCAATGAAGAAAAAACTGATAACATTCGTTTCATTACATAAAACTAGATTGAAAGGGGGAAAAGACGAAGTCAAATTCCTGGGTTCTTATCTGGACTTCAGACTTACATGGGAACCTAAGGTGGATCATGTTAGTGCGAAACTAAGTAAAACATGCTTTGCGCTGTTAAAACTAAACCTGATTGCTCCGCTTTCAGCCCTTGTATTATGGACTCATTTATCCACATTTGAGTTGTAATATAATACTACGGGACCACGCAACCAAGATTAACAAAGTTTTTGTAACTCAAAAAAGATTTATCAGACTGATATTGGATTGAGAAGATTAGAATTCTGCAGAGACGTTTTCAAAGGTAATAATACTTTTCACCTGTTGCAGAAGATGATGTTGAGTTAGTCATAAAGAAAATTAAAAGTAAAAAAAAAGAACAGGTATGGACGAAGTACTCACATTTTTATTAAAATTAAACTTATAAAAATATAATAAAAGTCCTTACCAATTTTAACAATATGAGTATGCAAAAAGGACAGTTCCCCTGTAGATTAAAGGTAGTCTTAGAGGAATTACACACATATTGCATAAAATTACCGCTCAGTTGCACTTTTGTGCATTTTCTCAAAGATAAGTGAATCTGTAGTATATGAAAAAATTTGTTCTTTTTTAAATAATTTAAAGTTATACTACCGTATCAACACGGTTTCGTAGAGGGTACTCTACAAAAACTGCCATTGTTGATTTTGTTCCACAAATGTAATGAAATCTAGACGAAGGTAATTTCACGGCTGGGGTATTTTTCGATTTAATGAGTGCCTTTGGCAAGTTGAATGTAGACTTTTTTTAAAATAAAATTAGAGCTCTTGGAATTGGAGGTCCTTTGAGTGACTGAATAAAGTCCTATTTTCCAAACACCAAGTTTGTTGTTGAAATGTCAAATCAAATTTCAGAAGAGCAGCAGTCGAACATCGGCACACCTCAAGGTAGTGTGTTGAATCCACTTTTGTTCCTCTGTATATTAATGATCTGCCTGCTTACTTAAAAGAGACTCTCATTTTAATTTTTGGTAACTTATTTTAGAAATAATACAGTAAATGAGCCCGTTATATTTAAATTTGAATTTTAACGGTATGTTGCTGTGGTGTGTACCATCGGCAAAGTTCATAGGAAGCTTAATAAATGTGCATATATAATGAATAACTTAAGAAATATATTGTCCCAACTAGGTTTGATCTCAGTTTATTATGCATTTGCGCATTCCATCTTAACCTATAATATAATTTGTTGAGGACATAGTAATAAAATCAATCGAGTCTTAATGTGTCAAAAGTGCATTATCAGAATCATGTTCAAGCTACAGCACCTTCAATCGTGTAGCCCTTTCTGTAAAGAGCGTAAATTGCTCACGTTGGTGGGAGCGTACCTCTTGAAAGTACTGTATTACATTTATGCGAACAAAAAAAGTTTATTCCTCTCCATCTTGAACAATTCTGTCATGTCTGCTTTAAGAAATGATTTGTGTACGCAGGTTCTTACTATTTCAATATTCTACCACAATCATTAAAAAATAAATCAAAACTGCGTGCATTCAAGCAAGATGTGAGGAAATTATTATCTTTTAACTGATTTACTCTCTATAGGAGTTCCGCAATTATATACGGTACCATTATCCAGTGGCGGATCCAAGGGGGGAGGGGGCGATCGCCACCCTTCCCCCAAGAGCTTTGATTTCAGGAAAATAGACCCGACTCTGCCCCTTACACTAGGAATATGAATGCTGTTGGCATCTCACCCCCGTCGACACCTCGCATTCAATGTATATACTCAATTGCTGCAGCTACGTCTTCAGCTAGGGTGACCGTTTCACACAAAATACTGATATCCACACCTATTCAACAAGAAACTGTGACAAATTCATGCCATGTAATATAACTATACCAAATGATTGGTTAGAATCGCTGTTTATCACACTACCAAAGAAAAGTAGACCCACCAAATGCAGCGACTTTAGACTGATTAGTTTAATGAGCCACACACTTAAAATACTTCTACGGATTCTACAGAACCGAATATTCCTTCTATGCGAAAGTAGAGTGAGTGATGGGCAATTTGGATTTAGAAATGGTCTAGGAACCAGAGAAGCACTATTTTGTATGCGCGTTCTCCTACAAAAAAGTTGTGAATTCCGAAAGAACATCTGCGTCTATTTCATCGACTTTGAAAAGGCATTCGACCGAGTACAACACGATACACTTTTCGAATGTCTACAAGCAGCAGGTCTAGACCACTACGATATAAGACTGCTAAAACATCTGTATTATAATCAAGTAGCCTCTATCCAAATTGAAAACAGTCGTACTCAAAGCCTACCCATCAAACGTGGAGTAAGACAGGGTTGCGTTTTGTCACCCTGTCTTTTTAATGTATACTCTAAAGAAATTTTTAGGGTGGCTTTGGATGACAGAAAAGAGGGAGTAAGACTGGGTGGAGAAGTAATCAACAATATTAGATTTGCTGATGATACGGCCATTCTTGCAGAAAGCATCGAGGATCTCCAAACATTAATAAATCTAGTCAATGAGGCGATCTGCCGAAGAGGTCTTAAAATCAATATCTCAAAAACAAAGTGGATGCCTGTTGGAAAGATTAATGTAAATAAATGTCAACTTTGGCTCGATGAAGAGAGGATAGAGCGTGTAAACCATTTCAGATACCTTCGCAGCTGGTTGAATGTGAATGGGGACTCAGATGAAGAGATAATAGCTAGGATCGAAATATCGTGTAAGGCCTTTATGACATGGAAACCAGTTCTATGCAACAGGAACCTGTCAATGCATATTCGTAAGAGGGTCCTGAAATGCTATGTATGGTCTATTCTGTTATACGGTTGCGAGACATGGACACTAAAAACCACAACGCTAAACAAAATGGAAGCTTTCGAATTGTGGTGCTATCGTCGAATCCTAAAGATATCATGGGTTTCGCACACTTCCAATGAGGATGTTCTCAGAATGATGGATACAGATCGACTGCTCTTAAACATTATAAAGAGGCGGAAAACAGAATACTTCGGCCACATAATTAGAGCATCTAAATACCATCTACTTCGCCTTATAATACAAGGAAAAGTGGAAGGAAAAAGATGGATAGGCCGAAAGAAGCTTTCATGGCTACGTAACATCAGGCAGTGGTGTGATTGCACGGTGGAGGAACTATTTCGCGCTGCAGCCGATAGAGAAAGATTTCAGGAAATTGTAAACATGATGACCACCAACGTCTGAATACGGACATGGCACCTAAAAAAGAAGAATATAACTATCAGTGAATAAATGAATTTGAATTTTAATTTGAGTTAAACTTGAAGTCAAATGTGACACCCAAATAGAAAAATGTTGTCACTATTGAACGTTCCTAGGAAACACAGTCAGTTGTTTCTGTGATGGTTAGGTAGATATTTTTTGTAATATCTGTTGTAAAAGATAGATTACTAAAATGAGAATTGATACTCCATTGAATTACCCCAGACTCCCACACAAACCACTTATTTAAAGAAACCTGAAAAAAGAAGTGAACAAAACTCATTTCCTTTTATATCTAACTTGTTTTTATAACAAGAACCAATGGCATACACGTTCTTCTATCAATTATAGATACACGAAATGCAACTTTTTTTTAATGAAAATTTTAGCATAAAAAATTATCATCAAATTATTCCAACCAGATGTTTTAAAATTAAAATCACCTCCATAGTAAATAGCCGAGTGAATTACCATTAAACGATGGTTCCCCAGGCTGTCATTTGTCTTACCCATCGTACTGTACATGGTCATCAAAAGCTTTTATACGTTGGAAATGGTTGTAGAAAGGCATTATGTGCAGAGTGCATCTAATTTCAACGTGGCGTAGCCTAATGGGTATGTCAGAAAGATGGCTAAATAATGTACATTCGAAATTTATAATGTTCACTTTGTGTTAATGAAACTATAATGTTGATGTTCATTGACAGGTCTGAACGCATTGGCGTTTCATTCGGATTTTATTTATGCTGAATTGCAAATCTTAATGTATCCGAGAATAATGAGTATTGAACATTGATTAATCGTTAAAAACTGGCATTTACCATTGGTAACTTATAAAAAAATTGAATTTATTTCTGCTTGATGCATTAGCTACCTCTAATAAAGATTCCAAATAAATAGATGAGAAAAAATTATTATTAGCTACAATGTCCAGTATATGTTGATTTGTTTATTTATAAATAAATACATACAATGCACTTTTACAAGTCAGAGAATATAGCGAATATATAGATTAAAATAAATACAAAAATTTAAATTTTAAAACACTTATACAAAATTAAGTATTTAGCATTTCTTCTGAGACAACTTATTAGATGATGAAAATATATATTACTGGTACAAAAACATTTTTAAAAGTAGTAAGGAGGACATTAAAGAATTTAATACCGTAATAGTCTGCACCTCTAATTCTGGTGAATCTGGGTAGTGAGGTACTAGATCAGTATTGTCTCTAATTAAGTATTCATGGAAAGCTGATAAAAGATGATAAGTTTTTCTTTGTATAGATCAAGCATTGTATATATATATATATATATATATATATATATATATATATATATATATATATATATATATATATATATATAAACTGAAAAGTAGCGTTTGAACACATGAAAAAATAGTTAATAATAATTCTACTGTATTATTAATTTTATGCTTAGATACTTATAATTAATATATCAATATATATATATATATATATATATATATATATATATATATATATATATATATATATATATATATATATATATATGTTTGGTCACCAAAATCATGGACTCACCCATAGAACTGAATGTCAGACAGAAACTGATACCACGGGAAAAATCCAGCAGGTGCCCAAGACTATACAGACTTCCGAAGAGCCACAAGCAAAATGTCCCTCTAAGACCCATCGTTAGCGCTTACAACTCTGTCACTCAAAAACTAGAAAAATACCTTGCTGGCTTCATGCAAGAATTGACACGGACTACATTATTGCAAGTTTCGATGTAAAATCCCTTTATCCGAGCCTACCGATGGATGAAGCACTGGATCAGATCGCTAAAAGAGAAGATTTCCCAACTCATATCATGGATCTCACCAGACACCGTCTTAAAAATGCATATTTTCTGTCTGATGGTCAGATATACAGACAGATAGACGGCGCTGCCATGGGCTCTTCACTATCTCTAGCCGTGACAAATCTTTTCATGACCTATTTCGAAACGAAAGCTCTTGATAAATTCCTCCTCAAACCCAAATTTTGGTGTCGCTACGTTGATGACGTATTTGTAATATGGCCCCATGGCAAACAACAGCTCAACTGCTTCCATGAGTTTCTCAATTCTATCCACGCAAGGGTACAGTTTACTCTGGAACTAGAGGAAAATAATCAGCTTCCATTTCTAGACGTCCTCATAACCAAAATAATGAATGGAGATCTACGCCGCACAGTATTTCGAAAACCAACACACACGGACAGATACCTGAATGCTGATTCTCAATATCACCCCTCACAAATACAGGGCGTAGCCAATACCCTAATATCAAGATCCCCCCGCCTAACTGATGACCAAGGAAAAGAAAAGGAACTGTCACACATACAAAGGACCCTACAAGACACCAACAATAAATATGGCAATAAAATTGCAACAAAAATCAACGCAAGAAACAAGGCCACCTATACTTCCTTACATAAAAGGCACAACAGACAGAATCGGCAGATTACTCTGGAAATACAACACATCTACAGCCTACAAACCACATAAAACAATAGGCTCTTCTTTAAGAAATCCAAAAGACAAAATCAGTCTAGAAAATCAAGGCGTATATAAAGTCTCATGTGGCACCTGCAACAAAACATACATAGGCCAGACCAACAGAAGGATATCAGCTAGACTTCAAGCGGGACCACTGTACCGACACGTGTGCTACGATTAAACTGACACCAAGGGAGGCGGAGTCAACGCCAACGCCAACCAACCGTTACTATCTGCGACTGCGTATAAAGTACGCTGCACGTTGACTTTTCTTTCAGTTGATCTACAACCACCAAGCACAGAAGATGCCAAATGAGATTTTGGCGAAACGGCTGCAAACTTTTATTGGAAACCAAACGAACGAACGGATGAATTAACGGATTAATACTAAATCACATGTTCACTACGCAACAACATTATATATATATATATATATATATATATATATATATATATATATATATATATATATATATATATATACCGGATCATCTATGCCAGTCTTATGGGGATGGTCTCGCAGATGACAATGTCCCACCACGTTCATACTTTTTTCTTCTCTAGAAGAGACATTTCCTATCTAGGAAAAATAATAGAACGCATTATCCTGAACAAACTGAGAGGAATATCTTGCTTCCGGAGCAGTTCGGCTTCAGAAGCGGTCATAGCAGCGATCAGCAGACCACCAGAATGGCCTCGATGATCATCCAGGGATTTAACAAAAGATTCTATACAGGTGCAATCTTCTTTGATATAAGCAAGGCCTTTGACAAATTGTGGCATAATGGGCTTGTAGTCAAACTTATAATGCTGGGAATTGCAAGCTATCTCATTAGACTAGTCTCAAGTTTTCTAGAAGGCAGGTTATTTGTGGTGTAAACAGACGGTGCAATGTCCGATTTTAAACAAATAAGGGTTGGGATGCCTCAAGGCTCTCCCCTGTCTCCGATATTGTTTAATCTGTACACAGCAGACATTCCTGTTAACGATAGAAGCAAACTTTACCTATTCGCCGATGACACAGCATTTGCGCCTTCGTCAGGTCCTTTTCGTCTCATAATACTGAGACTACAAAGACCCATTAATAAATTAGAAAAATGGATGGCCGATTGGAAAATCAATAAAACTCTGACAAAATTAAGCCGTTATATTCTCTAATTCAAGGTTTCCAACACCGGACGATCGGCTATCTATCTCTAATACTCACATTACCTCGCGGGATAGCGCTAAATACTTGAGACTAGTCTTCAATAGGAGATTTCATTGGTCAAAAAATACCGATTATATCCTGGATCGCTCTCGACTCGTTGCTGCACAAGAACAGCAAATTAAATCTTAAAAACAACTTATCGTTTACAAGCTATTTTTACTGTCTATTATGTCCTTTGGCGCTCCGACCTGGATCACTACGGGAAGAACTAGATTTAAACGACTAGAGAGGTTCCAAAATAAGGTGCTTCGCACGATTTGTGGGGCTCTATACTTTGTAAGAAATACCATAATACGCGGGGACTTAAACTGTGATACCTCTGAGTCATTCATTAGGAACTCAATATAAAAGTACTTGGAAAGATCGTTACATTCCACAAACGCCCTCATCCAAACATCGCACAGTCTCACTTCCACACTACGGCAACGTTACCGCGTCGTCCAAGATTGGATACTTGACCATTAACCTGGATCACTTTCTTCTAAAATAACTGGCTTAAAAGCCAAATTTCCAATCTTATCATTCAAAATCTTAAAAAGTCCATCAATACAACAAGAGAGTCTATTGTTTGTTTAAAGGTCATAGACAATGATGTTTCTTGCGAAGTAGTGGTTATCTGTTGGACTTCCATTGTCTTTATTTTTGTTGAATATCACGACGTTTCGGCTAGTAGTTATCTCTAGCCGTTTTCAAGTGAAACTAAATAAATCCCTTAGCTACATGACTATTTATACTAAAAGTAAATACAGTAGAGTATGACTGAGATGGGTGCAGTCATGCCTGCTATGACAAAATCATATTTTTTTTATGCTGCATTTAGTTTTAGTTTACAATTACTAAGAAGTGGTTTCCACACTTCTCTTATCTCTAAAGATGGTTTACTAAAACAACTCGGGTTCTGATGTATAACCGCGGCTTCTTTGATTTCCGTTTTCCCTTAACCTCAGCGGAAAACTCACTACTTGCCAAAGGTTTGAACTTCACAGTTGCTTCAAAAGAGGTTCCCATTCTCGATATAATTAGCGCCGCATACTCAGCGAATATCGAAGACCTTTTTGCAGATGAGTTCAGGTGGAAAATAAGAGAAACTCTACAAAATCTAGAAAAACCGAACCAAACATCAGCAAAGGCGAGAAAACTGCCATAGCCAACCTACAGAAGGACTCCAGTATTAAAATTCTACCAGCGGATAAAGGAAATGCTACAATCATAATGAATGCTGAAACATACAATCAAAAAATCGACGAAGTTTTAAGCAAAGGAAATTATACATCTCTTTTTAAAGATCCCACATCTGCAATTGAAGGAAGAATCTATTGCGTTCTTAAGAAACATGAACGGTATATTCCTGGGAGGATCAGGACTCAGTTGACGCCACACCATAGCAAAACTCCACACCTTTATGGACTCCCGAAAATACATAAGCAAAACATGCCCTTACGACCTATCACAAGTTCCCGGAACTCTCCGACTTCTGACTTCTTCCAATCCTGAGACCATTATAAGGAAATACATCGTCCTAGGTTAAGAACTCGCAACATTTCGTAGAACTTATACGTGAAATAGAATTACAACCAGAAGACCATTTTATTAGCTTTAACGTGGAAAGCCTATACACCAACGTTCCAGTTAAGTACTGGAAAATCATAAGAAATAAACTTGAAGAAGACCAGACCTTAGCAGAAAGAACATCTTTACCACCGCACGCCATTATGTACTTGTTGGAAAGTTGTTTGACTAATTCTTATTTTCAAGAAAAGGAAAAATTCTACATCCAGGATGATGGACTACCGATGGGATCTTCACTCTCACCGGTAGTCGCAAATATTTTCATGGAATGGTTCGAGACGTTTGCAATTGAATCCACATCTAAGAACCCAAAGTTATGGCTCAGATACGTAGACGATACTTTTATTATTTGGAGTGGATACGACGAAGAACTTCGAATCTTCCTTTTTCATCTCAACAATATCAGCCCAACTATTAAACTCACCATGGAGAAAGAAGTAGAAAAAAATTACCATTCTTAGATGTCTTGGTTGGAAGAAATGGCAGACAAATTCGAACTTCGGTTTACAGAAAAGCCACGCGCACACAGGACAATACTTTAATTATGCATCTAATCACTCCAACAACACCAAACAAGGAATTATAAGAAATCTTGTAGATAGAGCCTTAACTCTCTGCAACTCCAACGAGAACTTGATCTGACAGCCAACGGATACCCAATGTATCTAGTGGATAAATTTCTTGAACAACGCAGAAATAGGACAATATCGACAACGAATGAAGAACGAAAATCAGTATTGAACATCCCCTATGTTAAAGGCATTTCAGAAAAAGTTAGAAGAATAGGAAAAAGATATAAAATCAACGTTGTTTTTAATTCAAATAACTCTCTGAGAAGTCAGCTCACTAGGGTCAAACCAACAACTCAAAGAGACATGAAGAACTGTATATATCAGATACCATGTAAATGTGACAATTCCTACATTCGCGAAACAAAGAGACCTCTTGACGTAAGGATCAAAGAACACCAAAAATGCACATCTCGAGGAAAAACAAAAGAATCTGGTGCCGCCAACCATGTCTGGACTCATGGACACCGCATAAAATGATCTGAAGCTAAAATACTACACCGAGAACAACATTGGAGAAAACGGAAATTCAAAGAAGCCGCCGTTATACATCAGAACCCGAGCTGTTTTAGTAAACCATCTTTAGATATAAGAGAAGTGTGGAAACCACTTCTTAGTAATTGTAAACTAAAACTAAATGCAGCATTAAAAAAAATATGATTTTGCCATAGCAGGCATGACTGCACCCATCTCAGTCATACTCTTCTGCATTTACTTTTAGTATAAATAGTCATGTAGCTAAGGGATTTATTTAGTTTCACTTGAAAACGGCTAGAGATAACTACTAGTCGAAACGTCGTGATATTCAACAAAAATAAAGACAATGGAAGTCCAACAGATAACTACTACTTCGCGAGAGGCTATGGGTCTCCCCGACTCGAGATCTGACAAATTCTAAAAAAAGCACTCTTTTAATAAGTCAAATGGGTACAAGTAGTCACTGTATTTACAACATATAGATAAAAGTTAATTTCGTGCATTATCGACAGTATAACCTTTAAATTTATTGATACTTTTTATAGCAATTTTTATAGTTTTGTAACAAATTACCTAATACAGATCTCACAAGTCCAATTAGATATCTTACTGGACGTACATTCAACGTAATTTGTAGTCTCCGCCATATTTACAAAGAAAAAATAAATTTCTACGGTTATTCAAACCATAAATATTTACTTCGCTTATAAAAACATTTTTACGTCTTCAATTAAACCAATTTACACACATAAAAGATTATTAGACACCAAAAGAGAGCCATAACACCGTAAATTCCTCAAATAGATCTAATCTAATTCACATACCTTTGCGGAATTTTCTTGGCAATTGCTTGACCAATAAAGGCATCCGAGTATCGTATAGTATTTCCCAGAAATTGCCTTATCTGTGCCATAATTGTGGCACAATTATGCCACCATGTAATTAAGAAGACATCTTGGAATATATAGTGCATATATAGATGTGTATATTTCATCTAGTTTCAAGTGGAAATGTATATGAAAGGCAAAGCTAATAGAAATATTTCAAATTCTTGGCAATGTTTATTATGGTTGATATTATCATTGAGGTAAAGTAATAACGTTAATGTCGTACAGGGAGTTCTAATAAAAGTCTGGGAAGAAAATGGCGAAATTTGGATTAGTACAAATTACAGATATTCATGAATTTTGTTGTATGAGTTAGCGGATTCTTCTTTTCTCTTAAAAATTTCTAATTATTTCGTCTCTTAGAGAAAATATTTAGGACTTTCAGAGTCGTGTACGTAAAAAAACTGTAGAGAATCCCACACAATTCGTATGTTTGTCCTAATCGAAATTCTATGGACTAAGTAAAGATATTGTGCTGAAATCTGACCTGGTAATAATCTTTAGTAACCATATCAGGCGCGGATCCAAGGGGGGGGGGGGGGGGGCGGGGGGGGGGCGATCGCCCCCCTCCCCAAGAACTTTGAGTTCAGGAAAATATACCCGACTTTACATCTTATACTATAGTTTATTCAAGAACTAAAGACAGTAATAAATCATTTGTGACCCTTTTTTTCTTCGCAAATTACCTGTGTTCTTTAGTCCAGTGTGGAAAAATCTGTTAGATACATATATTTTTCATAGGAATGGATTAGAAATTTTATAATAAAAAATACCGATCTATAATAATGGACTATTTGGGTTGGATAACGATAGATATTTGGAAATGTAAAGCGTTAAAAAGGATTTTAATCCTTGTCATAGGCGTCGGAAAGAGGTTTATTCTATCACTAAGTATTTATGGCATAGAATATTATTTCGGTAATAAACATAAAATAAATTTTTTTTATTATTTTATTCCTTATGATTTTTTAATAATTCATATACATTACAAACCAGATAATTTTGACATATTTAACACACATCACAACTATATTTTTATTTATTTTTAATTTTGGCATAAAAACCGTTTTAGGCACATTCAGACTAAACCATACCCTTATTATCTCAAAAAATTCTAAGTTATAATTTAAATACTTACAAAATACCCATTGTCAAAAAATACAAAAAGTTAAACATATATAAAAAAATAAATTCGTCCATATAATATTAAAATTTTTTCGGGGCTATCGGTCATTTTATTATTAATTAAAACCATTTTTAGGACACTTGACGTTTCAGTTTATTTATTTTTTAAACTACACAGTTACAATTAAACACTAAAAAGGGATTCAAATGTAATTAATTTTTATATGCTACAGTTAAAATTATACCTACTTATTTTTATTTCTATTGCACTGACAATTTCATTTACTTTATTATACGGAAATCCGATAGCCCCAAAAAAATAAAATAAACGTGTTAATTCTACACGCTTAAGAAAAAGACACAAATACAATAATAAAATAATAAAAAAATTATGGTTAAATGGAATTAAATATATATAAAATTAAAGAGTGGGACACACTAAAATAAAAATATATAAAAAAATAAAAATATATATCAACAAACATTAAACAATAAAATACAACCAAAACAAAAATTTAAATAATAAATTGTGTTTACACTGGTAAACATTACGTATTTAATTCGTAATCAAAGTCAGTGAAGCTATCTTTGCTCAAATTAATTAAAATTGGCTCCTCTATTCCACTGATCATGAGATCGAGTTTCCATATTTTGATTTATTCTTTTATTATATCGATTTTTCCCAATTTTCCGCAGTAACTTTATTCAAAGAAATCTTTCAAAAGTTTAGTTAAATTACTAATTTTGTAAGTTGTGTTATTTCTAGCAACTCTAACTTTTACTTAAGAGAGATATTTCCTTCTCCAACGGACAGTTTCCGGGCGATTTATAAGAACAGATTTCCTATCTGGTTTTTCCCAGCAAAAATTAAGTTCTCTGAGCAATTTCCGACGCTTAGTTCTTTTAATTTCAGGTAAATCCCGATCTTGATTGATTTTAGTTAGAATTTTGTCAACGGTTTGGGATCTGCTTCTCATAATAAAATGTATGTACAACTTCTTTTATTGCAGTTTTCATCTCTTCCTCCAATGAGGTTTTTCGTCTGCCTGGAATCGAGTTTGGCTTGGGTTGTTCGTCTGCCTGTGATCGAGTGTAGTTTGGGAGTACTAACAATTCCAGTCGTCTTTTCCTCCTTCAGTATTCGGTACATAGTAGATCTTTCAACTCCTGTCATGTTGGAACACATCTCAACATTATTATCTAGATATTGATATCTTAAGACATCATAACATTCATCGTAATAAGTTTTTCGTTGAGGAAAAAATGCCTTGGTTTAACGATTTTGGAGTACATATAGAGGTGGAAACCATATCTTTTGGGTATCTTACTAATCTGAAATAATATATAAAAACCAGCGCAAACAAGATAAATCACTAAGGACACACAGTAAGGTGTACTTTGCTCACTGACAAAAATTAAATTGAACTATCAGAAATTTTATTGCTGGAGTAAATTTATGAAAGCTAATAATATTTAAATATAATTAAATATAATTAGATTTACGGCAGTCCTCAGTTACCTGCAGCACTGGTACAGGTACGTTGGAGGTTTCGGTAACAGTTTTATTACTCTCTTTAGTTCTTGAATAGAGTATAGGAATGTATTTGCTTGCGATCGCCCCCCCCCCTTTCCTCCCAAGAGCTTAGAGGTAAGATTCTGCCTTTTATATAAGGAATGTGTATGCTGCTGGCACTCCCCTCCCCAACTTGTTTTTCTTGCGATAGCCGCCCCCCAAGAGCTTTGAGTTCAGGAAAATAGACCCTAGATATGTGTATGTTGCTGGCATCCCCCCTCTTCAAGAGCTTCAAATTCAGAAAAATATACCCTACCTTTTACACTAGAAATGGGAATGTTTCCGGTGTCGCCCCC